>CM060925.1:525477301-526822590 GCA_030737875.1 Allium sativum
ATCAAAATTGAATTTTTCCTTATAAATTCGTTTTAAAATTCATTTCTATTCAATTCAAATTTCAATTCAATTTGAATTCATTTCAATTCGCTTTCAATTCAATTTGAATTCGTTTTCAATTCAATTCAATTCCAAAGTCGTTTTCTATTCGATTCAATTCAAATTGGTTTTCTATTCGATTCAATTCAAATTGGTTTTCTATTCGATTCAAATTCATTATATATTCGATTGAAATCAAATTCGTTTTATATTCAATTCGAATTCATTATATATTCAATTCATTTCGAAATCGTGTCTCAATATTCATTTCATTTCGAAACCGTTTTATATTCATTTTAAAATGAATAAAATCGATATAAATATCGTTCACGTCTAAATGGCGTCAATCTAATCAACACGGCTTCATATATTTCTATTTTCAAATGTTCTGTTTTAAATATTTCTTTTACAAATATTTCGTTTTCAAATATTTCGTTCAACACATGACTAATCTCAACGGATGAGTACGGTCAACACATGAACATTTATATTATATTGATAAAGATATAAATTTTATTATAAAAATATTTCGTTCAACACATGACTAATCTCAACGGATGAGTATGGTCAACACATGAACATTTATATTATATTGATAAAGACGTAAATTTTATTGTTAAAATATTTCGTTCAACACATGACTAATCTCAACGGATGAGTACAGTCAACACATGAACCTTTATTTTATAATATTCTTTATTTTCTAAATTGGAATGAGGCCCAATCAATTACCATATAATATTAATTATATGGATTTTCATATATCACACTTATATAATAGCGTTGAAAAATAATCAACCATCAACCAAAGTGCACTACACTGTATAAGCATCAAATATAGATATCTAACGCTTATAGCAGCCTGTCAATCAATCGATCGACATATTTAATCAATCAGGATGAGTGAACTTCAAATTTCATCCCAACACCCGTGTGGGGTTTCAAACAATCAAACACATATTTTTTTTGTGCAGTTGGGCGATGTGTAAAATTTATCGTCCCAATCAATGTCCTTCAAATAGGTGTACATAAACAAACCGTCCGGTTTGTAAATGAATATTTATTTATTCACATTCACTATATTCATATTCACGTTAAAAATTATATATTTTTAACGATAAAACATTTTATTTTAACATATGAATTTCTATTTAGTTCATTCTTTAAATAAAATGATATTTTTATTTTCTAACTTATTTTAGAAAATTTCGGCGGCATAACGGCACGATACTAGAAACGGGACGAGGCCTAGCCTTATCCCCGGTCTAGTGAAGGCCCACGCCATTCACACATCAATCAAATCATTTCATTTCACCAAACAATTCAGTTTCAAATCAAATCATCTAACTAATCTATGCAACCAAACAAACAAGTCCATGGTCTGTGGACGATTGTGTCGGGTGCTACTAAGCACTATCTGCATCCTAGTATATATATATAACTTAGAAAAAGAAATTGAAAGGTGAGAAATTCTCACAGATAGCTATCCAACCATCTAGACTCTTCTTTGATAAAAATCTTCATCGTTATCGCATCTTTGTCATCTTCGTTGCTGTAGCCACTACATATGTAAAAATCGAATTTTTACTTCGATGTTCAATATATAAAAATCACATTTTTACTTCGATGTTCAATATATAAAAATCACATTTTTATTTCGATGTTCAATATATAAAAATCGAATTTTTACTTTGCTGTTCAATATATAAAAATCGAATTTTTATATACCCTACTTCATGATAAAAGTCAAATTTCCCTCACAACGCTACATACATAAAGACCAAATTTTTAGAATGTAATCTATATACTAAAAAGCACATTTTTAATCTCTTACATTCATAAGATCATATTTTTAATATGCTACTTCATATACAAAATGTATATTTTATCTCAGACATCCTATCTTTATTTTAAAAAAAATCATATGCTATTTTTAAAAATCATATCTATATTTTCCTTAGCATAAAAATATGATTTTCCTCATGCTCTACCCTATACAAAAATCAGATTCGATCAAACAAAAGAAAATAAAGACTTACAGTTGCTTTTGTTAGGGTTTTATTGCGCCGGAAGGGTTGAGCGCTGTTGTTGGTGGTCGTGAGGGAGTTCACCGGAGCAGTGGGGGCGCACGCAGGCCAGAGGAGGTGGCAGGTGCAGCGGCGGGTCCCATTTGTCATGCGGTGGCGGTTTGGGGTGATTGGGCATTGAGGTTCAGTCTTTGATTTCAGGAGGGGGTCGGTTGCGAGGTGGGGGTCCGGCGACGTCAGAGGGGAGGCGGCCGGAGGACGAGGGCGATGGTGAAGGGGCGGAGCGATTGCGGGTTAGGGTTAATCGGCTTTTCCCTTTTTCGATTTCTGAGAAGGGCGTTGACTGAAGGAGTAGAAGGAAAAGAGGGAAATATATATTTATATATTATATTATATTATATATTTTTTCCATTTGATTTTAAAAAAGCAAGTTTTTATTTCGAACACCAATTCGAGCCCAACGACTGTCGCCCCCAGCTAATTACCCCCGTTCCGAACACAATGGGATATGTATCGTAGGCTGATTCGGCTGTTACAATCAATTTCCGTTAAATTTTCATTTAAATCATTATATTGAATTTTAAACATACATTTCAAATTACCGGGGTCACATACTAACCAGAAAAATTCCAGAAAAATATTTTCTAGCTTCGTATTGACGATACGGTCCTAACAAAACTAGTTTCGTCAGATTCTGAGACCGTTTGAAAAATGGCCAATTTCCATTCGATTAAAATCAACTGAAACTGGTCAAACGCGTTTTCCTTTGCCACGCTCACATATTGATTCGAAAAAAATTATGAAATTTGAAACCTAGCAATAGTTTGACACTGCAGATCCAACAAAAGTGGTTTCGTCGAAATCCGAGGTCGTTTGCAAAATTTCCATTTTGAAGGGCCCGAATTCCATAGCGAGTATTCAGAATTTTCAACTGGACATATCTTTTGATTCCCGCTATGAAATTTCGATTTTTCGGATTTGTTGGAAAGATATTATCAAATAGATCCTAATGTTTTTGGTTTCACTAAAATCCGAATTGTTTTGCACCCGGTACATTCAATTGAAGTTTGAAATCGAATTATCTAACTACCGCGCCGTTTTCAATTCTATTTATAATTATATATAAATATTTATATTCTAACGACGGCGTATATAATATATACGTTCTAATTATATTCAAAATAAATTTCTCGTCGATATTATTTAAAATAATCTATTTTAAATATTCAAAATTCGTTAAAATTGCCAAAATAAAATTTTTAAACTGGCTTAGAATTTGCGGGTTATTACAGTTTTCCCTTATAATAGCCAAACATGCTTGGTACGTTTTAAAAAATCAAATCATTTGATACTATAATAAGTGTATAGTGTCAAAACAATTTCAATCATAAATATCAATCATAGACGGCATGGGTACCATATATCATGTCGCCATACTAGTTCTACAATTAAAACTGCAATACACGTATTGGAAATTGGATTTCCATCATGGTGGCTCCTGATTCGAAAGATCGATCGCGTAGTGCAATTCCCCATGGCTTACGTCCCAGCAAGAGAAAACACCGTCTGCACATCCGCACATTTGGGACCAGAGTATCACCGCGGCTTACGTCCCAGCGAGAGAAAACACCGCTTACTCTATATATCCCTGAGCACTAAGCTCGTCTCGGTCGACCGAATCCACGACACCACTAAGGTGCCCATACACTAAAAAGCATACTGATCTAACCATCAGTTTACCACCATACCGGGGTGTGAGGCTCGCGAATCAACGCTATACACAAAGCCAAGCTATATCAAAGCTGCGCTTTGATCATCATCCACAAACCTTTGCTTTTCAACAAAAGTCTGGATCACTGCATCTCAGCATGCCACACTATCAAACCATATCGTACCACTGATTTCTGCCAATATATAACCTCTGAGCTCGTATGTCTCAGAGAAGGGCGTTAAGCAAGAGAATAAATTCCCCGCCGCCAAAAAGATATATATTTAGCAGAGATCAACGAATACAATATAAAGGAATACAATGTCAGACACACCATCCATTTACAAGTCCGTTCTAGGTCTGAGGGAAACCGGAGGCACTTTCCTCGCATATCCGACAATCTCTAAGTACGTCTGGACGACCACTAACTGATTCTCTCATCTTAAGTGTACAGCCCAATCAAGATCATCAGTAATCACCCAAACAATGTGAAGACTTTCGGTCTTCGACCACCGTCATCATCTTCGACTTTTCGACGAATCGGTTATTCAGAATGGTTATAAACCCGGCCTTTCCGAATAACCCGTGTATATAGTAAACAAATGTTACCTAAACACAACATACGTGTGACGAGCAGGAATTTCGCTCGGTCCGAACCAGTCGCTAAACCGACCCAGACCGTTCGAAACGCCCTATCGTTTGAGAACATGACAAAATAGAACGCAGACAGAAGAACATTTCATTGTATATTACAACAATGCATCAGATTACAAGAATATACAGAGTATTAATGAATAAATATTACACAGAAATATCAGAGATTTAAATTACATTTAAATACATCGCAGCGGAAAATAATACAATACACAACTAGAATGGGATATACGGATACAAAGCTTTCCGGATATCGCTCCAGCTGTAAACCAGGATCCTGTGAATATAAATCTGCAAAACCAAAACTACTAGATGCCCGTGTCAAAATATGGGCACCCAGAGTTTAGGTTAAAACAATAAACTCCAGGTCAGTCACGTGACTGGTGTGAGAACTAAAATAGTTATTTAAAACTTTACTTTAAAAGAGAGTAATTCAAGGGACCACGCCGTATAACACGGAACGGGTTTCCTCCCAAGAATACTAGTGCATAGAATAAACAGCGCAATGCTTTTTCGAAAAATGAAGCTGTTATAAGACCCAGGTCCCATCACACAATGCAACACAAGCCGGAGGATAGGGTTTTACCTTATAACAGCCAAACATGCTTGATACGTTTAAAAACAAACCATTTGATACTATAATATGTGTATAGTGTCAAAACAATTCCAATCATAAACATCAATCATAGACGGCATGGGTACCATATATCATGTCGCCATACTAGTTCTACAATTAAAACCGCAATACACGTATCGGAAATTGGATTTCCATCATGGTGGCTCCTGATTCGAAAGATCGATCGCGGAATGCAATTCACCATGGCTTACGACCCCACAAGAGAAAACACTGTCTGCATCCGCACATTTGGGACCAGAGTACCACCGCGGCTTACGTCCCAACGAGAGAAAACACCGCTTACTCTATATATCCCTGAGCACTAGGCTCATCTCGGTCGACCGAATCCACGACACCACTAAGGTGCCCATCCACGAAAAAGCATACTGATCAAACCATCAGTTTGCCACCATACCGGGGTGTAAGGCTCGCAGATCAACGCTATACACAAAGCCATGCTATATCAGCTGCGCTTTGATCATCAACCACCAAACTTTGCTTTTCAACAAAAGTCTGGATCACTGCATCTCAGCATGCCACACTATCAATCCATATCGTACCATTGATTTCTGCCAATATAACCTCTGAGCTCATATGTCTCAGAGAAGGGCGTTAAGCAAGAGAATAAATTCTCCGCCGCCAAACAGATATATATTTAGCAGAGATCAACAAATACAATATAAAGGAATACAATGTCAGACACACCATCCATTTACATGTCCGTTCTAGGTCTGAACGAAACCGGAGGCACTTTCCTCGCATATCCATCCATCTCCAAGTACGTCTGGACGACCGACAACTATTTCCATCCTCTTGGGTGTACAGCCCAATCAGGATTGTCGGTAATTATCCAAACGATGTGAAGACTTCCGGTCTTCGACCACCGTCTTCATCTTCGACTTATCGTCGAATCGGTTATTCAGAATGGGTGTAAACCCGGCCTTCCCGAACAACCCACGTATATTAAAAACGAATGTTACACAAACACAGCATACGCCTCATTCCAATTCATTAGTCACTAACCGCAGATTAGCAAGAGAACAATTCTCCAAACATTAACCCCGAAGGCCGAAATCAACATCAGATCAATACCCAGGAAACCATTCTTCTTAGCCAAACTACAGCTAGTTTCTAAACTCCACATTCTTAGGGAAAGGTTCCCATTAATTTTATCCAAGATAAATCCTTTAAAATTTATCCTGTAATCTTCCTTTGGATGTCGTTTAAAACCAAATTATGGTTTTTCCAACTAGTCGAGATTAGCGAACCACAACGAAGTAATTATTTATTTTATTTCCCAATCCCAACCTATTCATCCCATGAAGCAAAACTGGTAATACTCCATATCTAACACCACAGTGTTATCGGTAAAATTAATTACCATTTCACGTTCAAATCTAATTAAAGATTTAACTATCGCTTTGGAGAAAACTGGCGATACTCCATTCTCGCTCACTTTCCAAATTTGATAATTTAAATTATCAATTCACATTCCAATCAATTTGCAGATTCATTAAAACTCCTTTTACTGGGTTAAAGAACTAGGTGTTATTTAAAACACAGTTCACGACAAAACCATGAATCAATTCTAGTTTAATTTAATTCAAATATATAAAGAATTCCGATTATTTAAAACCCCTTTTTAAATCTAATTTATTTATTTAAAAACAAATCGGGTTTTAAATTTAGTTCAAACTAGTTCATTTTGATAAAAATCTATTTTTATCTTTTCAAATATGGAGTTTTTCATCCCAAATTTTCCCAAATCATTTCCAATGATTTTACACAAATTATTGATATTTTTAATAATTTTATCAAGGCCCGTACAGTCGATTTCCATCAATGGCCATCGAACTGCACTTACAGCGACCTTTTTCAAATTCGATTTGGACGTATCTCCAAATCCAACCGTTAGATTTCAAATTTCTAATATTCGTTAGAAAGCTCTCTTTGATACGAACCCAACGGTTCCGGTTTTAGGAGAATCCGACGGTCGGATCTCCCGTAATGTCCGTTTGAAATAAATGGTCGAAATTCACGAACTGCCGCGGCGCGGCGCGTTCTATTCAGGCCATTATATTATATATATATTATATATAATATATATTTCGTCGATTTCTATTTAAAACGAATTTTATAAATAGCTTTGAATTCGTTTCAAAAACAATTTCAACTTCCATTTCAATTCAAATCAAAATTGAATTCTTCTTTATAAATTCGTTTTAAAATTCATTTCTATTCAATTCAAATTTCAATTCAATTCATTTCGAAATCGTTTTCAATTCAATTCATTTCGAAATCGTTTTCAATTCAATTCATTTCGAAATCATTTTCAATTCAATTCATTTCGAAATCGTTTTCAATTCATTTCAATTCGAAATCGTTTTCAATTCATTTCAATTCGAAATCGTTTTCAATTCATTTCAATTCGAAATCGTTTTCAATTCATTTCAATCCCAGAATTACTTTTCGATATTCATTTTAAAATGAATAAAATCGATATAAATATCGTTCCCGTCAAAATGGCGTCAATCTAATCAACACGGCTTCATATATTTCTTTATTCTATTCAACAGATGAATATTTATTTTTGTCAACACACGACTAATCTCAACGAATGAGTACTGTCCACGTGTGACTATTTTTGTTAAATTATTTCGTTCAACACATGACTAATCTCAACGGATGAGTACAGTCAACACATGAACCTTTAATTTGTATTGATAAAGATGTAAATTTTATTATTAAAATATTTCGTTCAACACATGACTAATCTCGACGGATGAGTACAGTCAACACATGAACTTTTATTTTGTAATATTCTTTATTCTCTAAATTGGAGTGAGGCCCAATCAATCACCATATAAAATTAATTATATGGATTTTCATACAACAAATGTATATAATAGCAACGATAAATAATCAATCATCATCCAAAGTGCACTACACTGTATAGGCATCAAATATAGATATCTAATGCTTATAATAGCCTGTCGATCCATCGATCGACATATTCAATCAATCAGGATAAGTGAACTTCAAATTTCATCCCAATACCCGTGTGGGGTTTCAAACCATCAAACACAGATTTTATTTGTGCAGTTGCGCGATGTGTAAAATTTATCGTCCCAATCAATGTCAGTCAAATCGGTGTACATAAACAAACCGTCCGGTTTGTAAATGAATATTTATTTATTCACATTCACTATATTCATATTCACGTTAAAAATCATATTTTTAACGATAAAACATTTTTATTTTCACATATGAATTTTTATTCGGTTCATTCTTCAAATAAAATGGTATTTTTATTTTCTAACTTATTTTAGAAAATTTCGGCGGCATAACGGCACGATACTAGAAACGGGACGAGGCCTAGCCTTATCCCCGGACTAGTGATGGCCCACGCCATTCACACATCAATCAAATCAATTTCATTTCACCAAACAATTCAGTTCAAAACAAATAATCTAACCAGCTACACAACCAAACAATTTAACAAACAAGCCATCCATGGTCTGTGGATGACGGGTGTCGGGTGCTACTAAGCACCGTCTGCATCCTAGTATATATATACATATATATATGTATAACTAGAATAAGAAATTTAGAGTGAGGAGTTCTCACCCTTTCGCTAAACTGAATGACGCAATTCTTCATGGGTAGGAAATCTTCACCGTGCTTTTCTTTCTTCTATTTCGTTGCCCGTATTCACTACCTGTATAAAAATCACATTTTTACTTTGCTATTCAATATATAAAAATCGAATTTTTACTTCGTTATTCAATATATAAAAATCGAATTTTTACTTCGTTATTCAATATATAAAAATCGAATTTTTACTATGCTATTCAATATATAAAAATCCCACCTTTTCAAAAATAAAGATTTCGCCTTTTTCAAAAAGAAAGATTTTACCTTTTTCAAAAAGAAAGATTTCACCTTTTTCAAAAAGAAAGATTTTTATTTTGCTACATATACAAAGACGATATTTTTAATATTACTATCATGAAAAAAAATTATATTTTTAATTCTCTACATAAACAAAAATCATATTTTTACGCCTTCTATATAGTAAAGATTATATTTTCAATACATTAAAAATATAAAAAATTATATTTTTAATCCTTTAAAAATATAAAAATTATATATTTTTATTTTTTTCCTCACTAAACCCTCTCTTTATTTAATTAAAAAAACTAACCTTTATACAATACAAATCTAATCTTCATTCAAGTTAAAAATCAGATCTTTATTTTATGTTTTAAATAAAACTGAAAATAAACTTAAATAAAAACTCACAGCGCAAAAAGGGAGGAAAAGGGTGCGTGGTTGAGCTAGTGGTGGCGGTTGTCCTTGCTGGCGGCCTCGGGGGGGGGGGGGGGGGGGTTCAATTGAAGAAGAAGAAGAAGAGGGACTGGAGTTCAGAGGGGGCTTTGGGGGTTGCGACGGGATCAGCAGGAGGTGGGGGAGGAGCGGAGGTGGTGTGAGGCCAGGGCGACGGCGAAGTGGGGTTCCTCCTGGGCTGGCGGCGGCTTCAAGAAGGTTGGGGGGTTCGTGGTGATGCGAACTGAAAAGGGGAGAGGGTGGAGCAGCGAGAAGCGGTCGGAGGTGAAGGGGAAGGGGTCGGCGACGTCGACAATCGCCTGCCGCGATTTGTGGATCTTCGTTTTTTTTTTATTTAGAAAAATGTTGACTGAGTAATGAGAGAGAAAGGAAAGGAGAATATAATATATATATATATAAATATTATAATTTAATTTCAAAAAAAGTAACTTTTTCATTCGAACTCGAAACGAGGCCCACCGCCTGTCGTCCATACCGTTTCACCCCCATTCTGAACACAATGGGATATGTATAGTAGGTTGATTCGATCGTTTGAATCAGTTTCCATTTAATTTACATTTAAATCACTATATTGAATTTTAAACGTACATTTCAAATTACCGGGGTCACATACTAACTCGAAAAATTCCAGAAAAATATTTTCTATATTCGTATTGACGATACGGTCCTAACAAAACTAGTTTCGTCGAATTCTGAGACCGTTGGAAAAATGGCCATTTTCCAGTCGATTAAAATCAACTGAAACTGGTCAAACGCGTTTTCCTTAGCCACGCTCACATATTGATTCGAAAAATTATGAAATTTGAAACCTAACAATAATTTTACATCCCGGACCCAACAAAACTGGTTTCGTCGAATTCCGAGGTCGTTTGCAAAATGTCCATTTTTAAGGGCCTGAATTCCACAGCGACTATTCAGAATTTTCAACTGGACATATCTTTTGATTCTCGCTATGAAATTTTGATTATTCGGATTCGTTGGAAAGATATTATCAATTAGATCCTAATGTCTTTGGTTTCACTAAAATCCGGATTGGTTTGCACCCGGTACATTCAATTGAAGTTTGAAATCGAATTATCGAACTACCGCGCCATTTTCAATTCTATTTATAAATATATATAAATATTTATATTCTAACGACGAAGCGTATAATATATACGTTCTAATTCTATTCAAAATAAATTTCTCGTCGATTTTATTTAAAATAATTCATTTTAAATAATCCAAATTCGCTAAAATTGCCAAAATAAAAATTTTAAACTGGCCCAGATTTTCGGGTTGTTACAATCTCCCCCACTTAAAACTTTTCGTCCCCGAAAAGGAACAAAGTCGAAAGTGGTTTGGTCAATCAACTCTACTTCCATCGTTTTGATTACGGCTTAAGTTCTTCAACTTTTCAGTTTCTAAGAACTTTTCAAAAATTTCAAAAATTTGGCTAACACCCTAAATTTTCGAAAAATTTCGCCATAACCTCCCCTGCAATGGGAGCATCGGGAAATCTCAAATAGCTTCCCCGGTCCTTCAGATCTCAAAAAGAAAAAGAAAAAGCCAAGCGGCTAGCCAATAGGCTCATAAAATCATCATCACCCAAACAAAACAGTAAATTATGTAGTAAACATGTACCTATTTGTCGGGCAAACAAATTTTATTCTCTGCTCTAGCCTCCTTGCTATGACCTTTTCAATGTAAGTACAAGTATATGCATGCAATTTCAATCAAATTCCAAAACATTCTAATATGCGGTGCTAAATTCACCTTAGTTCAATCATTCCTCTTACACTAGCTATATTATACAATATCGATACCATTTTAAAACAAAAGCATATTTAAGTCCATACAAGTATCATACACATCCATACATATATCCAAAATGCTAGTTCATTACATTAACACCCAACTTTCTAGGAAGTCGTGCCTCCTCCCTGCATAATTTCCAAAGTAGATATCTCATTTCCTTTGGATTTCTTATCACCCTTCTTTAGCGGGCAATTTCGGGCTGGATGCCCTATATCTTTGCATCGGAAGCACTTCTTTTCTTTTCCTAATTTTCTGGATTTTTTCTTAATGTTTGGACACTTATCCACGAAATGTCCCGTTTCTTTGCACTTAAAACAAACTATGTCCATTCTTACCTCTTTCTCCTTGCTTTTCTTTCTTTCAGGGCACCGAACCGCATAATGCCCTTCTTCTCTGCATATACGACAATAAACACCCACGTATGTTCCTAAGTTCAACTCCCTTTCTTTTTCTGCTTTCTGCTGGGCCCTCCTTGTTTGTTTCGGAGTCATACTGAAGTCAGCATAAGATAAGCCATAGAGAACCATCTCCTACATTATATTTGAGGATTTTATCAAGAGAGTTTGCATTACTTTTCATTAACAAATATCTTGATTTATGCTTTATATATCATTCCAGTATTTCTATTAGTTGAATTAATAATCATCACAGCTAGCAATCAATGTGTTGGTTAACTTTCAAAGGTATATAATTTTTTATATATATACTAAAAATCATGTTTTTGATGCCAAATCACAACAATTAACCTATCTAGTTTGGTTCTCACACCAGTCGATTGGAAATATATAAATATCTCACTATCGAAACTCGAACATAAACACTGATGATGAGATCTCAACCATCAGTATCATCTCCGGGCGACTAGAGTGTGATTCTATATCCATTCAATATATTAAAACTTCGAATACCCGTTTGCAAGGCGTATATGCAAAGTCTCTATATATTGGATTGTCCAAATTCAATATAAAACAAATATTCAAATACGTATAAAATGGTTTAAACTTCCAAAACAAAGTTTGTTTAAATGTTTATTTTAAAAATAACACTCTTTTGACTCGTTCTAGGATACTACTGATCCCATCTCTAACGAGTCATTCTTATTGGATATTACTAATCCAATCTCTGATGAGTTCTTTCGTTTGGTGCTAAGGTGCCTTGTCCTCTGAGCTTTGTAAACCAAAGCTCTGATACCAACTGTGACGAGCAGGAATTTCGCTCGGTCCGAACCAGTCGCTAAACCGACCCAGACCGTTCGAAACGCCCTATCGTTTGAGAACATGACAAAATAGAACGCAGACAGAAGAACATTTCATTGTATATTACAACAATGCATCAGATTACAAGAATATACAGAGTATTAATGAATAAATATTACACAGAAATATCAGAGATTTAAATTACATTTAAATACATCGCAGCGGAAAATAATACAATACACAACTAGAATGGGATATACGGATACAAAGCTTTCCGGATATCGCTCCAGCTGTAAACCAGGATCCTGTGAATATAAATCTGCAAAACCAAAACTACTAGCTGCCCGTGTCAAAATAGGGGCACCCAGAGTTTAGGTTAAAACAATAAACTCCAGGTCAGTCATGTGACTGGTGTGAGAACTAAAATAGTTATTTAAAACTTTACTTTAAAAGAGAGTAATTCAAGGGACCACGCCGTATAACACGGAACGGGTTTCCTCCCAAGAATACTAGTGCATAGAATAAACAGCGCAATGCTTTTTCGAAAAATGAAGCTGTTATAAGACCCAGGTCCCATCACACAATGCAACACAAGCCGGAGGATAGGGTTTTACCTTATAACAGCCAAACATGCTTGATACGTTTAAAAACAAACCATTTGATACTATAATATGTGTATAGTGTCAAAACAATTCCAATCATAAATATCAATCATAGACGGCATGGGTACCATATATCATGTCGCCATACTAGTTCTACAATTAAAACCGCAATACACGTATCGGAAATTGGATTTCCATCATGGTGGCTCCTGATTCGAAAGATCGATCGCGGAATGCAATTCACCACGGCTTACGTCCCCACAAGAGAAAACACCGTCTGCATCCGCACATTTGGGACCAGAGTACCACCGCGGCTTACGTCCCAGCGAGAGAAAACACCGCTTACTCTATATATCCCTGAGCACTAGGCTCATCTCGGTCGACCGAATCCACGACACCACTAAGGTGCCCATCCACGAAAAAGCATACTGATCAAACCATCAGTTTGCCACCATACCGGGGTGTGAGGCTCGCGGATCAACGCTATACACAAAGCCATGCTATATCAGCTGCGCTTTGATCATCAACCACCAAACTTTGCTTTTCAACAAAAGTCTGGATCACTGCACCTCAGCATGCCACACTATCAATCCATATCGTACCACTGATTTCTGCCAATATATAACCTCTGAGCTCATATGTCTCAGAGAAGGGCGTTAAGCAAGAGAATAAATTCTCCGCCGCCAAACAGATATATATTTAGCAGAGATCAACAAATACAATATAAAGGAATACAATGTCAGACACACCATCCATTTACAAGTCCGTTCTAGGTCTGAACGAAACCGGAGGCACTTTCCTCGCATATCCATCCATCTCCAAGTACGTCTGGACGACCACCAACTATTTCCATCCTCTTGGCTGTACAGCCCAATCAGGATCGTCAGTAATTATCCAAACGATGTGAAGACTTCCGGTCTTCGACCACCGTCTTCATCTTCGACTTATCGTCGAATCGGTTATTCAGAATGGGTGTAAACCCGGCCTTCCCGAACAACCCACGTATATTAAAAATGAATGTTACACAAACACAGCATACGCCTCATTCCAATTCATTAGTCACTAACCGCAGATTAGCAAGAGAACAATTCTGCAAACATTAACCCCGAAGGCCGAAACCAACATCGGATCAATACCCAGGAAACCATTCTTCTTAGCCAACCTACAGCTAGTTTCTAAACTCCACATTCTTAGGGAAAGGTTCCCATTAATTTTATCCAAGATAAATCCTTTAAAATTTATCCTGTAATCTTCCTTTGGATGTCGTTTAAAACCAAATTATGGTTTTTCCAACTAGTCGAGATTAGCGAACCACAACGAAGTAATTATTTATTTTATTTCCCAATCCCAACCTATTCATCCCATGAAGCAAAACTGGTAATACTCCATATCTAACACCAAAGTGTTATCGGTAAAATTAATTACCATTTCACGTTCAAGTGTAATTAAAGATTCAACTATCGCTTTGGAGCAAAACTGGCGATACTCCATTCTCGCTCACTTTCCAAATTTGATAATTTAAATTATCAATTCACATTCCAATCAATTTGCAGATTCATTAAAACTCCTTTTACTGGGTTAAAGAACTAGGTATTATTTAAAACACAGTTCACGACAAACCCATGAATCAATTCTAGTTTAATTTAATTCAAATATATTAAGAATTCCGATTATTTAAAACCCCTTTTTAAATCTAATTTATTTATTTAAAAACAAATCGGGTTTTAAATTTAGTTCAAACTAGTTCATTTTGATAAAAATCTATTTTTATCTTTTCAAATATGGAGTTTTTCATCCCAAATTTTCCCAAATCATTTCCAATGATTTTACACAAATTATTGATATTTTTAATAATTTTATCAAGGCACGTACAGTCGATTTCCATCAATGGCCATCGAACTGCACTTACAGCGACCTTTTTCAAATTTGATTTGGACGTATCTCCAAATCCAACCGTTAGATTTCAAATTTCTAATATTCGTTAGAAAGCTCTCTTCGATAAGAACCCAACGGTTCCGGTTTTAGGAGAATCCGACGGCCGGATCTCCCGTAATGTCCGTTTGAAATAAATGGTCGAAATTCACGAACTGCCGCGGCGCGGCGCGTTCTATTCAGGCCATTATATAATATATATATATAATATATATAATATATATTTCGTCAATTTCTATTTAAAATGAATTTTATAAATAGCTTTGAATTCGTTTCAAAAACAATTTCAACTTCCATTTCAATTCAAATCAAAATTGGATTCTTCTTTGTAAATTCGTTTTAAAATTCATTTCTATTCAATTCAAATTTCAATTCAATTCATTTCTAAATCGTTTTCAATTCAATTCATTTCGAAATCGTTTTCAATTCAATTCATTTCGAAATCATTTTCAATTCAATTCATTTCGAAATCGTTTTCAATTCATTTCGAAATCGTTTTCAATTCATTTCAATTCGAAATCGTTTTCAATTCGAAATCGTTTTCAATTCATTTCAATTCGAAATCGTTTTCAATTCATTTCAATTCCAGAATTACTTTTCGATATTCATTTTAAAATGAATAAAATCGATATAAATATCATTCCCGTCAAAATGGCGTCAATCTAATCAACACGGCTTCATATATTTCTTTATTCTATTCAACAGATGAATATTTATTTTTGTCAACACACGACTAATCTCAACGAATGAGTACTGTCCACGTGTGACTATTTTTGTTAAATTATTTCGTTCAACACATGACTAATCTCAACGGATGAGTACAGTCAACACATGAACCTTTATTTTGTATTGATAAAGATGTAAATTTTATTATTAAAATATTTCGTTCAACACATGACTAATCTCAACGGATGAGTACAGTCAACACATGAACTTTTATTTTGTAATATTCTTTATTCTCTAAATTGGAGTGAGGCCCAATCAATCACCATATAAAATTAATTATATGGATTTTCATACAACAAATGTATATAATAGCAACGATAAATAATCAATCATCATCCAAAGTGCACTACACTGTATAGGCATCAAATATAGATATCTAATGCTTATAACAGCCTGTCGATCCATCGATCGACATATTCAATCAATTAGGATGAGTGAACTTCAAATTTCATCCCAACACCCGTGTGGGGTTTCAAACCATCAAACACAGATTTTATTTGTGCAGTTGGGCGATGTGTAAAATTTATCGTCCCAATCAATGTCAGTCAAATCGGTGTACATAAACAAGCCGTCCGGTTTGTAAATGAATATTTATTTATTCACATTCACTATATTCATATTCACGTTAAAAATCATATTTTTAACGATAAAACATTTTTATTTTCAATATGAATTTTTATTCGGTTCATTCTTTAAATAAAATGGTATTTTTATTTTCTAACTTATTTTAGAAAATTTCGGCGGCATAACGGCACGATACTAGAAACGGGACGAGGCCTAGCCTTATCCCCGGTCTAGTGAAGGCCCACGCCATTCACACATCAATCAAATCAATTTCATTTCACCAAACAATTCTGTTCAAAACAAATAATCTAACCAGCTACACAACCAAACAATTTAACAAACAAGCCATCCATGGTCTGTGGATGACGGGTGTCGGGTGCTACTAAGCACCGTCTGCATCCTAGTATATATATATACATATATATGTATAACTAGAATAAGAAATTTAGAGTGAGGAGTTCTCACCCTTTCGCTAAACTGAATGACGCAATTCTTCATGGGTAGGAAATCTTCACCGTGCTTTTCTTTCGTCTATTTCGTTGCCCGTATTCACTACCTATATAAAAATCACATTTTTACTTTGCTATTCAATATATAAAAATCGAATTTTTACTTCGTTATTAAATATATAAAAATCGAATTTTTACTTCGTTATTCAATATATAAAAATCGAATTTTTACTATGCTATTCAATATATAAAAATCCCACCTTTTCAAAAATAAAGATTTCGCCTTTTTCAAAAAGAAAGATTTTACCTTTTTCAAAAAGAATGATTTCACCTTTTTCAAAAAGAAAGATTTTTATTTTGCTACATATACAAAGATGATATTTTTAATATCACTATCATGAAAAAAAATTATATTTTTAATTCTCTACATAAACAAAAATCATATTTTTACGCCTTCTATATAGTAAAGATTATATTTTCAATACTTTAAAAATATAAAAATTATATTTTTAATCCTTTAAAAATATAAAAATTATATTTTTTTATTTTTTTCCTCACTAAACCCTCTCTTTATTTAATTAAAATAACTAACCTTTATACAATACAAATCGAATCTTCATTCAAGTTAAAAATCAGATCTTTATTTTATGTTTTAAATAAAACTGAAAATAAATTTAAATAAAAACTCACAGCGCAAAAAGGGAGGAAAAGGGTGCGTGGTTGAGCTAGTGGTGGCGGTTGTCCTTGCTGGCGGCCTCGGGGGGGGGGGGGGGGGGGGGGGGAGGGGGGTTCAATTGAAGAAGAAGAAGTGGGACTGGAGTTCAGAGGTGGCTTTGGGGGTTGCGACGGGATCAGCAGGAGGTGGGGGAGGAGCGGAGGTGGCGTGAAGCCAGGGCGACGGCGAAGTGGGGTTCCTCCTGGGCTGGCGGCGGCTTCAAGAAGGTTGGGGGGGTTCGTGGTGATGCGAACTGAAAAGGGGAGAGGATGGAGCAGCGAGAAGCGGTCGGAAGTGAAGGGGAAGGGGTCGGCGACGTCGACAATCGCCTGCCACGATTTGTGGATCTTCATTTTTTTTTATTTAGAAAAATGTTGACTGAGTAATGAGAGAGAAAGGAAAGGAGAATATATAATATATATATATAAATATTATAATTTAATTTCAAAAAAAGTAACTTTTTCATTCGAGCCAGAAACGAGGCCCACCGCCTGTCGTCCATAGCGTTTCACCCCCATTCTGAACACAATGGGATATGTATAGTAGGTTGATTCGATCGTTTGAATCAATTTCCGTTTAATTTACATTTTAATCACTATATTGAATTTTAAACGTACATTTCAAATTACCGGGGTCACATACTAACTCGAAAAATTCCAGAAAAATATTTTCTAGCTTCGTATTGATGATACGGTCCTAACAAAACTAGTTTCGTCGAATTCTGAGACCGTTGGAAAAATGGCCATTTTCCAGTCGATTAAAATCAACTGAAACTGGTCAAACGCGTTTTCCTTAGCCACGCTCACATATTGATTCGAAAAATTATGAAATTTGAAACCTAACAATAATTTTACATCCCGGACCCAACAAAACTGGTTTCGTCGAATTCCGAGGTCGTTTGCAAAATGTCCATTTTTAAGGGCCTGAATTCCACAGCGACTATTCAGAATTTTCAACTGGGCATATCTTTCGATTCCCGCTATGAAATTTTGATTATTCGGATTCTTTGGAAAGATATTATCAATTAGATCCTAATGTTTTTGGTTTCACTAAAATCCGGATTGGTTTGCACCCGGTACATTCAATTGAAGTTTGAAATCGAATTATCGAACTACCGCGCCATTTTCAATTCTATTTATAAATATATATAAATATTTATATTCTAACGACGACGCGTATAATATATACATTCTAATTCTATTCAAAATAAATTTCTCGTCGATTTTATTTAAAATAATTCATTTTAAATAATCCAAACTCGCTAAAATTGCCAAAATAAAAATTTTAAACTGGCCCAGATTTTCGGGTTGTTACAATACGCTTCATCCCAATTCAACAGTCACTAACCGTAAATTAGCAAGAGAACAATTCCCCAAATATTAACCCCGAAGGCTGAAACCAACATCAGATAAATACCCAGGAAACCATCCTTCTTAGCTAACCTACAGTTAGTTTCTAAATTTCACGTTCTTAGGGAAAGGTTCCCATAAATTTTATCAAAGATAAATTCTTTAAATTTTATTCTTTGATCTTCCTTTGGATGTCATTTCAAACCAAATTATGGTTTTCCAAACTAGTCGGTATTAGCGAACCACACCGAAGTAATTATTTATTTTAATTCCCAATCTATTCATCCCATGAAGCAAAACTGGTAATACTTCATATCTAACACCACGGTGTTATCGGTAAATTCAATTACCATTTCACGTTCAAATCTAATTAAAGATTTATCTATCGCTTTGGAGCAAAACTGGTAATACTCCATTCTCGCTCAATTTCTAAATTTGATAATTTAAATTATCAATTCACATTTCCATTTAATTGCAGATTCATTAAAACTCCATTTACTGGGTTGAAGAACTAGTGTCATTTAAAACACAGTTCACGACAAACCCAAATCACATTTTATTTATTATCGGGTTAAAGAACTAGTGTTATTTAAAACACAGTTTATGATAAACCCATGAATCAATTCTATTTAAACCCTTTTCAAATCCAATTTATTTATTTAAAAATAAATGGGTTTTAATTTCAGTTCAAAACTAGTTCATTTCGATAAAAACTATTTTTATCTTTTCAAATATGGAGTTTTTCATCCCAATTTTTCCCAAATAATTTCTGATGATTTTGCACAAATTATTACTATTTTTAATAATTTTATCAAGGCCCGTACAGTCGATTTCCAACAACGGCCATCGAACTGCACTTACAGTGACCTTTTCCAAATTTGATTTGGATGTATCTCCAAATCCAACCATTAAATTTTGAATTTCTAATATTCGGTAGAAACATCTTTTCGATACGAACCCAACGGTTCTGGTTTTAGGAGAATCCGACGGTCGGATCTCCCGTAATGTCTGTTTGAAGTAAATGGTCGAAATTCACGAACTACCGCGGTGCGGCGCGTTCTATTCAGGCCATTATATTATATATATAATATATATATATAATATATATTTCGTCGATTTCTATTTAAAACGAATTTTATAAATAGTTTTGAATTCGTTTCAAAAACAATTTCAACCTTTATTTCAAAATCAAATCAAAATTGAATTTTTCCTTATAAATTCGTTTTAAAATCCATTTCTATTCAATTCAAATTTCAATTCAATTTGAATTCATTTCAATTTGTTTTCTATTCAATTCGAATTTGGTTTCAATTCAGTTCAAATTCGTTTTATATTCAATTCATTTCGAATTGGTTTTCTATTCGATTCAACTCAAATTTGTTTTCTATTCGATTCAATTCGAATTTGTTTTCTATTCGATTCAATTCAAATTTGTTTTGTAGTCGATTTAATTCAAATTCATTTCTATTCGATTTGAATTCAATTTGGTTTTCTATTCAATTTGAATTCAATTTGGTTTTCTATTCAATTTAAATCAAATTTGTTATATATTCAATTGAAATCAAATTCGTTATATATTCAACTGAAATCAAATTCGTTTTCTATTTAATTTAAATTCAATTTTCATTTCAAAATATTCGATTTCTAAATCACTTTTCAATATTCATTTTAGAATGAATAAAATCGATATAAATATCGTTCACGTCAAAATGGCGTCAATCTAATCAACACGGCTTCATATATTTCTATTTTCAAATATTCTGTTTCAAATATTTCTTTTTCAAATATTTCCTATTCAAATATTTCAATTTCAAGTATTTCTATTTTTAAAATATTTCGTTCAACACGTGACTAATCTCAACGGATGAGTACTGTCAACACATGAACCTTTATTTTATATTGATAAAGATGTAAATTTTATTGTTAAAATATTTTGTTCAACACATGACCAATCTCAATGGATGAGTACCGTCAACACATGAACCTTTATTTTATATTGATAAAGATGTAAATTTTATTGTTAAAATATTTCGTTCAACACATGACCAATCTCAACGGATGAGTACTGTCAACACATGAACATTTTTTTATAATATTCTTCATTTTCTAAATTGGAATGAGGCCCAATCAACTACCATATAAAGTTAATTATATGGATTCCATTCAACACATGTATATAATAGCAATGATAAATAATCAACCATCATCCAAAGTGCACTACAATGTATAAGCATCAAATATAGATATCTAACGCTTGTAACAGCCTGTCAATCAATCGATCGACATATTTAATCAATCAGGATGAGTGAACTTCAAATTTCATCCCAACACCCGCGTGGGGTTTCAAATCAATAAACACAGATTTTATTTGTGTAGTTGGGCGATGTGTAAAATTTATCGACCCAATCAATGTCCTTCAAATAGGTGCACATAAACAAACCGTCCGGTTTGCAAATGAATATTTTATTTTATTCACTTCCACGTTAAGAATTTTATTTTTAACGATCAAAATATTTTATTCAAACTATGAATACTCTATTCGGTTCATTTATTCAATAAAATGATATTTTTATTTTTCTAACATATTTTAGAAAATTTCGGCGGCATAACGGCACGATACTAGAAACTGGACAAGGCCTAGCCTTATCCCCGGTCTAGTGAAGGCCCACGCCATTCACACATCAATCAAATTCATTCCATTTCAACAAACAATTCAATTCAAACCAAATAATCTAACCAACTACACAACCAAACAATTAAACAAACAAGCCATCCATGGTCTGTGGATGACGGGTGTCGGGTGCTACTAAACACCGTCTGCATCCTAGTATATATATAACTAGAAAAAGAAATTGAAGAGTGAGAAGTTCTCACAGAGGGTTCCACTCCGCCGTGCTTTGCTTTTTGAACTGTTGAACATCTGGACTCCTTTGAAATTCCATTGCAGTTCTTTTCCAGCTGTTAATAATAAGAATTATATTTTTATTACTTCATTTCAATAAATAAAAATTCTATTTTTATTTCTCCTTTATATATATTTTTACAACGTTTATTTCTATATAAAAATTATATTTTTATATTTACTTCTAGTATAAAGATCAAATTTTTACCTTACTATATATAATAAAAATCAGATTTTTATTTCACTACATATATAAAGATCAAATTTTTATACTTTCTATAATATAAAAATTATATTTTTCATCTCTACATATAATAAAAATTATATTTTTCATCTCTAGATATAATAAAAATTATATTTTTCATCTCTATATATTATAAAAATTATATTTTTATACTGTTTTACATATTTTAAAAATCATACTAACTTAGATAAAAAAACTATATGATTTTCTATTTAAAACCAAGGTGATTTTCTATTCGAAATACTTCCTATTTCAGTTTCAAAAACAATCTTGATTCAGTTTTAAACAATTTTGATTCAGGTAAATTTCAGAGATTATTTATTTATTTATTTGAAAACTGATTTTATAAAGCAATCCATAAAAGAAAGGAATTACGTTAATCAGCTTCATCACCGAAGCCTCAAACGGAAGTCGAACTGGAGTTCGAACTTAGGGCTCCCAATTGCGCGCAGCTCGAACCACCGTGGCGTCTGGCGCGGTCTAGGGTCGGACTGAGGTGGCGATTTGGTCTTTTATTGGATCGGTTAGGGCTGGGAGGATGGAGGATGGAGCATCGATGGGGGGAGAGGGAACCTGAACGGAGGCGGCGGTGGTTGCTGAGGCCGGCGGTGGGCGGTTTCTGTCGGGTTTATGAGAGGGGGGGTTGCGACTGAGTTATTGGGGCCAGACGGGAGTTCGACGGAGGCGGGTGAAGGCCGGGGAGGGGCGCTCGATCGGTCTGGTGGCTTTTCTGGTGAGTGGCGGCGGATCTAGATGAAGGCGACGGGGGAATCGGGTCTAGGAGGGTACGATTTTTTTATTTTTTTTATTTTCTTCTGAAAGTGAAAGAGAGAGAGAGAGGGATGGGTAGTGGGTGAGGGTATATAAACAAATATATTTAATTATTTAATTTAATTTAATTGTCCTTTTAAAGTTGACTTTTACATACGACCTCTAAACGAGGCCCACCGCCTGTCGTCCTTAGCGTTTCACCCCCATTCCGAACACAATGGGATATGTATCGTACGCTGATTCGAACGTTTCGATCAGTTTCCGTTAAAATCAACATATAACTCTATATATTGAATTTGAACGCGCATTTCAATTTACCAGGGGCACACACAAACTCTATAAATCGCAGAAAAATATTTTCTAGCTTCGTATTGACGATACGGTCCTATCAAAACTAGTTTCATCGAATTCTAAGACCGTTTGAAAAATGGCCATTTTCCAGTTGATTAAAATCAACTAAAACTGGTCAAACGCGTTTTCCTTTGCCACGCTCACATATTGATTCAAAAAATAATGAAATTTGGAATTTTGCAATAACTTTACATCACGGACCCAACAAAAGTGGTTTCGTCGAAATCCGAGGTCGTTTGCAAAATTTCCATTTTTAAGGGCCTGAATTCCATAGCGACTATTCAGAATTTTCAACTGCACGTATCTTTTGATTCCCGCTATGAAATTTCAATTTTTCGGATTCATTGGAAAGATATTATCAAATAGATCCTATGATTTTTGGTTTCACTAAAATCCGGATTGTTTTGCACCCGGTACATTTATTAGAAGTTTGAAATCGAATTATCGAACTACAGGGCCATTTTCAATTCCTATTTATAATTATATATAATTATTTATATTCTAACGACGACGTATATAATATATACGCTCGACTTCTATTCAAAATAAATTTCTCGTCGATATTATTTAAAATAATTCATTTTAAATAATCAAAATTCGCTAAAATTGCCGAAATAAATATTTTAAACTGGCCCAGATTTTCGGGTTGTTACAATCTCCCCCACTTAAAACTTTTCGTCCCTGAAAAGGAACAAAGTCGAAAGTGGTTTAATTAATCAACTCTACGTTCGATCGGGCTTCCATTCTCCAACTTTTCAGTTTCTGAGAATTTTCAAATTCTTCAAAAATTTGGCTCACACCCGCAATTTTCGAAAAATTTCACCATAACCTCCCGTGCACCGGGAGCCGCGGGAAAATCCCGAAATTGCCATACAGGCCCTCTAATCTCAAAAAGAAAAAGAAAGAGCCAATCGGCTCATAAAATCATCATCACCCAAACAAAACAGTAAATTATGATAAACATGTACCTATTTGTCAGGCAAACAATTTTATTTCTCAGCTCTAGCCTCCTTGCTATGACCTATTCAATGAAAGTACATGTATATGCAAGCAAATGCGACAAATTTTCAATACAACTCACTATTTGATCAAATTGGCTATATGGTTAAAATTTGAATTAATCAAAATAGTAGTCAAACAGCACAACTATCAATCAATTAGTTGATTAGCTTTTCAAATTTTTCACTTTGATATATAGTCTAAAAATCAGATTTTTGAAGCAAAATCACAACAATAAGCCATATATAATTTTGGTTCTCACACCAGTCAATAGGAAATATATAAATATCACACCTACGAAACTCGAAAATAAATACTGGTGATGGTATACTTCATCATCAGGACAATGTCCGGGCTACTAGAGTGTGAATCTATATCTATCTAGTATATTAAAACTTCAAATACACGCGGATCAGACATATACGCAAAATTTATATATACCGGATTGTCCAAATTCATATAAATAAATAATCAAATACGAATAATTGATTTAAATTTTCAAAACAAAAATTGTTTTCATTTTAAAAATATACCCTTCACATCGTTCTAGGATGCTACTGATTCCCATCTCTAACGAGGCATTCCCGTTGGATATTACTAATCCAATTCTGATGAATTCTTCCGTATGGTTCTAATGTGTCTTGTTCTCCGAGCTTTGTAAACCAAAGCTCTGATACCAACTGTGAAAACCCGTAACTTCCCCGGTGAGGAAAGCGCGGATAATTCGAGAACAAGCCACAACGGAACGCAGACGAAACAACATTTCATTGTATATTACAACAATGCACCAGAATACAAGAATATACAGAGTATAAATGAATATTACACAGAAATATCAGAGATTTAAAATACATTTAAATACATTGCAGCGGAAAATTATACAACACACAACTTGAAGAGATATACGGATATAAAGCTTTCCGGGTATCAATCCAGCTGTAAACCAGGACCCTGTGAATATAAATCTGCAAAACCAAAACTACTAGCTGCCCGAGTCAAAATAAGGGCACCCAGAGTTTAGGTTAAAACAATAAACTCCAGGTCAGTCATGGGACTGGTGTGAGAACTAAAACAGTTGTAAATCTTTATTTTAAAGTTAGGTAAATCAAGGGACTACGCCGTATAACACGGAACTCCCAAGAATACCAGTGCATAAAACAAACAGCGCAATGCTAAATAAAGAAAAATGAAGCTTTTATAAGACCCAGGTCCCATCACACAATGCAGTGCAGCCGGAGGATAGGGTTTTCCCTTATAATAGTTAAACATGCTTGGTACGTTTTAAAAAATCAAATCATTTGATACTATAATAAGTGTATAGTGTCAAAACAATTTCAGTCATAAATATCAATCATAGACGGCATGGGTACCATATATCATGTCGCCATACTAGTTCTACAATTAAAACCGCAATACACGTATTGGAAATTGGATTTCCATCATGGTGGCTCCTGATTCGAAAGATCGATCGCGTATTGCAATTCCCCACGGCTTACGTCCCAACAAGAGAAAACACCGTCTGCACATCCGCACATTTGGGACCGGAGTATCACCGCGGCTTACGTCCCAGCGAGAGAAAACACCACTTACTCTATATATCCCTGAGCACTATGCTCCTCTCGGTCGACCGAATCCACGACACCACTAAGGTGCCCATCCACTAAAAAGCATACTGATCAAACCATCAGTTTACCACCATACCGGGGTGTGAGTGTAACGACCCGTATTCTACACATCATAGGATTGTAGAATATTTATTTCTTCTCCATGTGAAGTCGTATGGTCATGTAACTTTGGGAAATGTAACAACCCGGAAAATCTGGGCCAGTTTAAAATTTTTATTTTGGCAATTTTAGCGAATTTTGATTATTTAAAATGAATTATTTTAAATAAAAACGACGAGAAATTTATTTTGAATAGAATTCGAACGTATATATTATATACGCGTCGTCGTTAGAATATAAATAATTATATATAATTATAAAAAGAATTGAAAATGGCGCGGTAGTTCGATAATTCGATTTCAAACTTCAATTGAATGTACCGGGTGCAAAACAATCCGGATTTTAGTGAAACCAAAAATAATGGAATCTAATAGTGAATATCTTTCCAACGAATCCGAAAAATCCAAAGTTCGTAGCGGGAATCAAAAGATATGTCCAGTTGAAAATTCTGAATAGTCGCTATGGAATTCAGGCCCTTAAAAATGGACATTTTGCAAACGACCTCGGATTCCGACGAAACCAGTTTTGTTGGGTCCGAAATGTCAAGTTATTGTTAGGTTTCAAATTTCATAATTTTCAGAATCAATATGTGAGCGTGGCAAAAGAAAACGCGTTTGACCAGTTTCAGTTGATTTTAATCGACTGGAAATTGGCCATTTTTCAAACGGTCTCAGAATTCGACGAAACTAGATTTGTTAGGACCGTATCGTCAATACGAAGCTAGAAAATATTTTTCTGGAATTTTTCTAGTTAGTATGTGACCCCGGTAATTTGAAATGTACGTTTAAAATTCAATATAGTGATTTAAATGTAAATTCAACGGAAACTGATCGTATTGATGGAATTGGCCTACGAAACATATCCCATTGTGTTCAGAATGGGGGTAAAACGCTAGGGACGACAGTCGGTGGGTTTGATTTTGAGTTTAAAATAAAGAGTTACCTTTTTGGATTTTAAAAATAAATTAAAATAATAATTAAACCTAGTCAACCCCCTTACCCTTACATTCTCTCTCTCCCTCCTCAACAGTTCATTCGAACGAAAAAAAAAACAAAGAAAACCCAAACCCGTCATGCCCAAATCCCCCCCCCCCCATCCCCCCCCCGTCGACGATCTCCTCGCGCCCCTCCTCAGGTGGCGTCGCGCCACCGTACCCCCCCTTCTCCTCCGCAGTCCCTTCTCCTTTCTCCCCAAATCGAACACCCCCAAGTCGCCTGAAAGCAAACGACGACCGCCATCTGCCAACCCCGCATCCCCTCCGACCTCCACCGCGATGCCAGCGCCGCCAGCACCTCCACGAGCTCCGGCGTGAGCAGCTCCAAACCCCCTTTTTGCGAATCGGTGAGCTTTCCCTTCCTTTTCCTTTTCCTTTTTTTTTTGTAATAGCATGTTGTTTATAAAACAGAAATTATATATAAAAAGAATATATTTTTGTAGAAGAAGAAGATTTGATTTTTATCGATATATGAACAGATTTTTAAATAAATGAAGTATAGATTTTTAGATAGGAAAAGTTTATATTTTTAATAATAAAGATGTGATTTTTTAATAGTAGAAATTATAAAATATGATTTTTATATTTTTAAGGTATTAAAAATATAATCTTTACTATATAGAAATATTAAAAATATGATTTTTATATTTTTAAAGTATTAAAAATATAATCTTTATAGGATAGAGAATACAAAGATATCATCTTTGTGTATGTTACGAAATAAAAATCTGTTTTTTTATTTTATTTTATATACGTTGAAGTAAAGTGATGATTTTTTTTTATGATGATGAAATCTATATTTTTGAAAGGGCGAAATCTATATATAGAGAATAGCGTTATAAAAATAGAATTTTTATCTATATATTAGCGGTAAAGAAATATGATTTTTATATATTGAATAGCGTAGTAAAAATTCGATTTTTACATATGTAGTGAAAGCGAGCAGCGAAAGTGACGAAATGGCGAAACAGCGAAGACTTCTGCAAAGGAAGAGCCGTGGAGCTAGGATAGCTATATGTGAGAATTTCTCACCTTTCAATTTCTTTTCTAGTTATATATATATACTAGGATGCAGACGGTGCTTAGTAGCACCCGACACAACCGTCCACAGACCATGGAATTGTTTGTTTGGTTGCATAAAATTAGTTAGATTATTTGATTGAAATTGAATTGTGTGGTGAAATGAAATTGATTGGATTGATGTGTGAATGGCGTGGGCCTTCACTAGACCGGGGACAAGGCTAGGCCTCGTCCCGTTTCTAGTATCGTGCCGTTATGCCGCCGAAATTTTCTAAAATATGTTAGAAAAATAAAAATATCATTTTATTTAAAGAATGAATTGAATAGAAGTTCATATGTTGGAATAAAATGTTTTGTCGTTAAAAATATAATTTTTAACGTGAATGTGAATAAATAAATATTCATTTACAAACCAGACGGTTTGTCTATGTACACCTATTTGAAGGACATTGATTGGGTCGATAAATTTCACACATCGCCCAACAGCACAAATAAAATATGTGTTTGATTGTTTGAAACCCTACACGGGTGTTAGGATGAAATATGCAGTTCACTCATCCTGATTGATTAAATATGTCGATCGATTGATTGACAGGCTGTTATAAGCGTTAGATATCTATAATTGATGCTTATACAGTGTAGTGCACTTTGGTTGATGGTTGATTATTTTTCAACGCTATGATATACATGTGTTGTATGAAAATCCATATAATTAACTTTATATGGTAATTGATTGGGCCTCATTCCATTTTGAAAAATAAAGAATAATATAAAATAAAAGTTCATGTGTTGACAGTTTCATTCATTGAGATTGGTCATGTGTTGAACGAAATATTTTAATACTAAAATTTACATCTTTATCAATATAAAATAAACGTTCATGTGTTGACAGTACTCATCCATTGAGATTGGTCATGTGTTGAACGAAATATTTTGATAATAACAACTATTTTGAAAAAGGAAATATTTGAAATAGAATATTTGAAAATAGAAATTTATGAAGCCGTGTTGATTAGATTGACGCCATTTCGACATGAACGATATTTATATCGATTTTATCGATTTTGAAATGAAATGAATTGAAAACGAATTCAAAATGAATTGAAAACGATTTCGAAATGAAATGAATTGAAAACGATTTCGAAATGAATTGAATTGAAAACGAATTCAAAATGAATTGAAAACGATTTCGAAATGAATTGAATTGAAAACGAATTCAAAATGAATTGAAAACGATTTCGAAATGAAATAAATTGAAAACGATTTCGAAATGAATTGAATTGAAAACGAATTCAAAATGAATTGAAAACGATTTCGAAATGAATTGAATTGAAAACGAATTCAAAATGAATTGAAAACGATTTCGAAATGAATTGAATTGAAAACGAATTCAAAATGAATTGAAAACGATTTCGAAATGAATTGAATTGAAAACGAATTCAAAATGAATTGAAAACGATTTCGAAATGAATTGAATTGAAAACGAATTCAAATTTAATCGAAAGTGAATTGAAATGAATTCAAATTGAATTGAAGTTTGAATTGAATAGAAATGAATTTTAAAACGAATTTATAAAGAAGAATTCAATTTTGATTTGAATTGAAAAGAAAGTTGAAATAGCTTTTGAAACGATTTTAAAAACTATTTATATAATTCGTTTTAAATAGAAATCGACGAAATATATATTATATATATTATATATATAATATAATGGCCTGAATAGAACGCGCCGCGCCGCGGCAGTTCGTGAATTTCGACCATTTATTTCAAACGGACATTACGGGAGATCCGACCGTCGGATTCTCCTAAAACCGGAACCGTTGGGTTCGTATCGAAAAGAGCTTTCTAACGAATATTAGAAATTCAAAATCTAACGGTTGGATTTGGAGATACGTCCAAATCAAATTCGAAAAAGGTCGCTGTAAGTGCAGTTCGATGGCCATTGTTGGAAATCGACTGTACGGGCCTTGATAAAATTATTAAAAATAGTAATAATTTGTGTAAAATCATAAGAAATGATTTGGGAAGAATTGGGATGAAAAACTCCATGTTTGAAAAGATAAAAATAGATTTTTATCGAAATGAACTAGTTTTGAACTAGAATTATAATTCTATTTATTTTTAAATAAATAAATTGAATTCGAAAAGGGTTTTAAAAATAACCAAAATTTCCAATGATTGCATTGGAGTGGATTTGAATCGAAATTGTCTTCGGAATATTTCGATGTCGAAATTCGTGATTATACAGGTGTTGTTATGGAAATTTGAAAGATATATATATTTATATCGTTATTTCCAATACGACATTTGTTAATCGTAGAATTTGATATTGAATATAAGCCGGGATATTTTCTATTCAGAGCCTTGTATTTAATATCGAATGTGATTTGGGTTTGTCGTGAATGGTGTCTTGATTAACACTGTTCTTGAACCCAGTGGAAAAAGATTAAATCTTTTTATTTAGATTTAATGAAGTGTACCAATTAAATAATATTTAATTGGAATTGAATTGATATTGATTTTTGGGTTTATCGTGAACAGTGTTTTTAAATAGCACTCGTTCTTTAACCCGATCATTAATGAAATGTGATTTTGGGTTGTCGTGAACGGTATCTTCAATAATACAGTTCTTAGACCTAAAGAAGTTAAGAAAATCAGAAACTAACTGGAGATTAGTTGAGTTGAATAGTTTCCGAGGTATTGATCTGATGTTGGTTTCGGCCTTCGGGATTAATACTTAGGGAATTGCTCACTTGCTAATTTACAATTAGGGACTGATTGAAATGTGATGTGATTTTGGGTTTATCGTGAACCGTGTTTTAAATGACACTGATTCTTTAACCCAGTCACAGATTAAAACTAAGTGGAGTTTTAATGAATCTTTAATTAGATTGAAATAATCGAAATGGAGTATCACCAGTTTTGCTCCAGGCGATAGTTAAATCTTTAATTAGATTTGAACGTGAAATGGTAATTGAATTTACCGATAACACTGTGGTGTTAGATATGAAGTATTACCAGTTTTACTTCATGGGATAATAGGTTGGGATTGGGAAATTAAAACCAATGATTACTTCGGTAAGGTTCGTTAATCCCGACTAGTTGAATCGAAATTCAAAAGAAGAAGAAATTCAAGAAATTTATCTTGGATAAAATTAATGGGAACATTTCCCTATGAATGTGAAATTTAGAAACTAACTGTCGGTTGGCCAAGCAGAATGGTTTTCTGGATATTGATCTGATGTTGGTTTCGGCCTTCGGGGTTAATATTTGGGGAATTATTCTCTTGATTAATTTACGGTTAGTGACTGATGAATTGGAATGAGGCGTATGTTGTGTTTGTGTAACACTTATTTAATATATACGCGAGTTATTCGGAACGACCGGGTTTATCCCATTCTGAATAACTGATACGACGATAAGTCGAAGATGAAGACGATGGTCGAAGACCGGAGGTCTTCACGTCGTTTGGGTAATTACTGATGATCTTGATTGGGCTGTACACCCAAGAAGATGGAAACAGTTAGTGATCGTCCAGACGTACTTGGAGATCGATGGATATGCGGGGTACTAGGTGCCTCCGGTTTCGTTCAGACCCAGAACGGACTTGTAAATGGACTGTGTGTCTGACATTGGATTTTAGTCCGTGTGATTGATCTCTATTAAATATATATCTGTTTGGCGGCGGAGAATTTATTCTCTTGCTTAACGCCCTTCTCTGAGACGTACGAGCTCAGGGGTTATATATTGATGGATATCAAACGCATGGAGTGAATTGCCTGTGTGGCATGCCTAAGTGGCAATTGATCGAGGCTTCTGTTGAAAAGCAAAGTCTTGTGGTGATGATCAAAGCACGACCTTTGTGGCGTAGCTTTGTGTAACGTTTACTTCGCGAGTTTCTCCCCCGGTATGAACCAAAAACGGGAGACGGACCTCAGGGGGGACATGCGTTTTCTTTCTAGCTAGAAGTGGCGTCAGTGGTTTTACACGCCCTGACGAGTTTGACTTATGTGGTTGTTGCTGTTGCGAGGCGCCTCGGTTAGATCGGACGATCCGGGTCCGATGGAGTCATTCGTTGGCTCATTTACGCCCCAAAGGGCGAAGGGACGCATTGTTCAGGCATTATAATCCACTTCGTGTGGACCGGCCCTGACGATCCAAGGGGCAGTTGCGGCTGTTCCTAGACATGGGCTAGATTGTCTAAAATCGTTAGAGGACGATCCCTGGCCTCGGTTCATAGATGGAAATCCAATTTCCAAATACGTGATTTGCGGTTTTATTTGTAAACCTATACATGGCGACATGATATATGGTACCCATGCCGCCTATGATTGATACTTATGATTTGAAGTTGTTTTATACACTATGCACTTATAGTAGTATCAAATGATTTGTTTTAAACGTATCAAGCATTCTTTGGCTGTTATAAGGGAAAACCCTATCCCCCGGCTTGCGTTGCATTGCATTGCGTGATAGGACCTGGGTCTTATAACAGCTTCATTTTTCTTTATTTAGCATTGCGCTGTTTGTTTTATGCACTGGTATTCTTGGGAGGAAACCCGTTCCGTGTTATACGGCGTGGTCCCTTGATTTACCTAACTTTAAAAATAAAGATTAACTGTTTTAGTTCTCACACCAGTCACATGACTGACCCGGAGTTTATTGTTTTAACCTAAACTCTGGGTGCCCCTATTTTGACACGGGCAGCTAGTAGTTTTGGTTTTGCAGATTTATATTCACAGGATCCTGGTTTACAGCTGGAACGATATCCGGAAAGCTTTGTATCCGTATATCTCCTTCTAGTTGTGTATTGTATTATTTTCCGCTGCTATGTATTTAAATGTAATTTAAATCTCTGATATTTCTGTGTAATATTCATTTATACTCTGTATATTCTTGTAATCTGATGCATTGTTGTAAAATACAGTGAAATGTTCTTCCGTATGTATTCTGTTGTGGCTTGTTCTCGAACTATCCGACGCTTTCCTTTACGGGGAAGTTACGGGTTTTCACAGTTGGTATCAGAGCTTTGGTTTACAAAGCAGAGAACAAGGCACATTAGAACCGTACGAAAGAATTCATCAGATATTGGATTAGTAATATCCAATGAGAATGACTCGTTAGAGATAGGATCAGTAGTATCCTAGAACGAGTGTGACGAGTTTATTTTTAAAATAAAACAAATTTTGTTTTGAAAATTTAAATCAATTATTCGTATTTGATTATTTATTTATATTGATGTGGACAATCCAGTATATATAGATTTTGCGTATACGTCTGATCCGCATGTATTTGAAATTTTAATATACTGGATAGATATAGAATCACACTCTAGTCGCCCGGAGATAATTTTGGTAATGCGGCCGCATTATCAATATTTATATTCGTGTTTCGAAGGTGTGATATCTATATATTTCCATTAGACTGGTGTGAGAACCAAAACTAATATAGATAGATTTATTGTTGTGATTTGGCATCAAAAATCTGATTTTTGTATATGTATCAAAATTATGAATTTGAAACTCTAATTCACTAATTGATTGATGTTTGTATTGTTTGTTTATTTGTTTGCTAATTTTTAGCCATTTAGCCTAATTGAAGCAAATATTGAACTGTATTGAAAATTGGTCGCATTTGCATGCATACATGTATATCTTTTGAACAGGTCATAGCAAGGAGGCTAGAGCCAGAGAATAAAATTTGTTTGCCCGACAAATAGGTACATGTTTACTACATAATTTCCTGTTTTGTTTGGGTGATGATGATTTTGTGAGCCTATTGGCTAGCCGCTTGGCTTTTTCTTTTTCTTTTTGAGATCTGAAGGACCGGGGAAGCTATTTGAAATTCCCCGATGCTCCCGGTGCAGGGGAGGTTATGGCGAAATTTTTCAAAAATTTAGGGTGTTAGCCAAATTTTTGAAATTTTGGAAATTCTCAGAAACTGAAAAGTTGGAGAAGGGAAGCCAGATCGAATGTAGGGTTGATTAATGAAACCACTTTCGACTTTTTTCCTTTTCGGGGACGAAAAGTTTTAAGTGGGGGAGATTGTAACAACCCGGAAAATCTGGGCCAGTTTAAAATTTTTATTTTGGCAATTTTAGCGAATTTTGATTATTTAAAATGAATTATTTTAAATAAAAACGACGAGAAATTTATTTTGAATAGAATTCGAACGTATATATTATATACGCGTCGTCGTTAGAATATAAATAATTATATATAATTATAAAAAGAATTGAAAATGGCGCGGTAGTTCGATAATTCGATTTCAAACTTCAATTGAATGTACCGGGTGCAAAACAATCCGGATTTTAGTGAAAACAAAAATAATGGAATCTAATAGTGAATATCTTTCCAACGAATCCGAAAAATCCAAAGTTCGTAGCGGGAATCAAAAGATATGTCCAGTTGAAAATTCTGAATAGTCGCTATGGAATTCAGGCCCTTAAAAATGGACATTTTGCAAACGACCTCGGATTCCGACGAAACCAGTTTTGTTGGGTCCGGAATGTCAAGTTATTGTTAGGTTTCAAATTTCATAATTTTCAGAATCAATATGTGAGCGTGGCAAAAGAAAACGCGTTTGACCAGTTTCAGTTGATTTTAATCGACTGGAAATTGGCCATTTTTCAAACGGTCTCAGAATTCGACGAAACTAGATTTGTTAGGACCGTATCGTCAATACGAAGCTAGAAAATATTTTTCTGGAATTTTTCTAGTTAGTATGTGACCCCGGTAATTTGAAATGTACGTTTAAAATTCAAAATAGTGATTTAAATGTAAATTCAACGGAAACTGATCGTATTGATGGAATTGGCCTACGAAACATATCCCGTTGTGTTCAGAATGGGGGTAAAACGCTAGGGACGACAGTCGGTGGGTTTGATTTTGAGTATAAAATAAAGAGTTACCTTTTTGGATTTTAAAAATAAATTAAAATAATAATTAAACCTAGTCAACCCCCTTACCCTTACATTCTCTCTCTCCCTCCTCAACAGTTCATTCGAACGAAAAAAAAAACAAAGAAAACCCAAACCCGTCATGCCCAAATCCCCCCCCCCCCCCCCCCGTCGACGATCTCCTCGCGCCCCTCCTCAGGTGGCGTCGCACCACCGTACCCCCCCTTCTCCTCCGCAGTCCCTTCTCCTTTCTCCCCAAATCGAACACCCCCAAGTCGCCTGAAAGCAAACGACGACCGCCATCTGCCAACCCCGCATCCCCTCCGACCTCCACCGCGATGCCAGCGCCGCCAGCACCTCCACGAGCTCCGGCGTGAGCAGCTCCAAACCCCCTTTTTGCGAATCGGTGAGCTTTCCCTTCCTTTTCCTTTTCCTTTTTTTTTGTAATAGCATGCTGTTTATAAAACAGAAATTATATATAAAAAGAATATATTTTTGTAGAAGAAGAAGATTTGATTTTTATCGATATATGAATAGATTTTTAAATAAATGAAGTATAGATTTTTAGATAGGAAAAGTTTATATTTTTAATAATAAAGATGTGATTTTTTAATAGTAGAAATTATAAAATATGATTTTTATATTTTTAAGGTATTAAAAATATAATCTTTACTATATAGAAATATTAAAAATATGATTTTTATATTTTTAAAGTATTAAAAATATAATCTTTATAGGATAGAGAATACAAAGATATCATCTTTGTGTATGTTACGAAATAAAAATCTGTTTTTTTTTTTATTTTATATACGTTGAAGTAAAGTGATGATTTTTTTTTATGATGATGAAATCTATATTTTTGAAAGGGCGAAATCTATATATAGAGAATAGCGTTATAAAAATAGAATTTTTATCTATATATTAGCGGTAAAGAAATATGATTTTTATATATTGAATAGCGTAGTAAAAATTCGATTTTTACATATGTAGTGAAAGCGAGCAGCGAAAGTGACGAAATGGCGAAACAGCGAAGACTTCTGCAAAGGAAGAGCCGTGGAGCTAGGATAGCTATATGTGAGAATTTCTCACCTTTCAATTTCTTTTCTAGTTATATATATATACTAGGATGCAGACGGTGCTTAGTAGCACCCGACACAACCGTCCACAGACCATGGACTTGTTTGTTTGGTTGCATAAAATTAGTTAGATTATTTGATTGAAATTGAATTGTGTGGTGAAATGAAATTGATTGGATTGATGTGTGAATGGCGTGGGCCTTCACTAGACCGGGGACAAGGCTAGGCCTCGTCCCGTTTCTAGTATCGTGCCGTTATGCCGCCGAAATTTTCTAAAATATGTTAGAAAAATAAAAATATCATTTTATTTAAAGAATGAATTGAATAGAAGTTCATATGTTGGAATAAAATGTTTTGTCGTTAAAAATATAATTTTTAACGTGAATGCGAATAAATAAATATTCATTTACAAACCAGACGGTTTGTCTATGTACACCTATTTGAAGGACATTGATTGGGTCGATAAATTTCACACATCGCCCAACAGCACAAATAAAATATGTGTTTGATTGTTTGAAACCCTACACGGGTGTTAGGATGAAATATGCAGTTCACTCATCCTGATTGATTAAATATGTCGATCGATTGATTGACAGGCTGTTATAAGCGTTAGATATCTATAATTGATGCTTATACAGTGTAGTGCACTTTGGTTGATGGTTGATTATTTTTCAATGCTATGATATACATGTGTTGTATGAAAATCCATATAATTAACTTTATATGGTAATTGATTGGGCCTCATTCCATTTTGAAAAATAAAGAATAATATAAAATAAAAGTTCATGTGTTGACAGTTTCATTCATTGAGATTGGTCATGTGCTGAACGAAATATTTTAATACTAAAATTTACATCTTTATCAATATAAAATAAACGTTCATGTGTTGACAGTACTCATCCATTGAGATTGGTCATGTGTTGAACGAAATATTTTGATAATAACAACTATTTTGAAAAAGGAAATATTTGAAATAGAATATTTGAAAATAGAAATTTATGAAGCCGTGTTGATTAGATTGACGCCATTTCGACATGAACGATATTTATATCGATTTTATCGATTTTGAAATGAAATGAATTGAAAACGATTTCGAAATGAATTGAATTGAAAACGAATTCAAAATGAATTGAAAACGATTTCGAAATGAAATGAATTGAAAACGATTTCGAAATGAATTGAATTGAAAACGAATTCAAAATGAATTGAAAACGATTTCGAAATGAATTGAATTGAAAACGAATTCAAAATGAATTGAAAACGATTTCGAAATGAAATAAATTGAAAACGATTTCGAAATGAATTGAATTGAAAACGAATTCAAAATGAATTGAAAACGATTTCGAAATGAATTGAATTGAAAACGAATTCAAAATGAATTGAAAACGATTTCGAAATGAATTGAATTGAAAACGAATTCAAAATGAATTGAAAATGATTTCGAAATGAATTGAATTGAAAACGAATTCAAAATGAATTGAAAACGATTTCGAAATGAATTGAATTGAAAACGAATTCAAATTGAATCGAAAGTGAATTGAAATGAATTCAAATTGAATTGAAGTTTGAATTGAATAGAAATGAATTTTAAAACGAATTTATAAAGAAGAATTCAATTTTGATTTGAATTGAAAAGAAAGTTGAAATAGCTTTTGAAACGATTTTAAAAACTATTTATATAATTCGTTTTAAATAGAAATCGACGAAATATATATTATATATATTATATATATAATATAATGGCCTGAATAGAACGCGCCGCGGCAGTTCGTGAATTTCGACCATTTATTTCAAACGGACATTACGGGAGATCCGACCGTCGGATTCTCCTAAAACAGGAACCGTTGGGTTCGTATCGAAAAGAGCTTTCTAACGAATATTAGAAATTCAAAATCTAACGGTTGGATTTGGAGATACGTCCAAATCAAATTCGAAAAAGGTCGCTGTAAGTGCAGTTCGATGGCCATTGTTGGAAATCGACTGTACGGGCCTTGATAAAATTATTAAAAATAGTAATAATTTGTGTAAAATCATAAGAAATGATTTGGGAAGAATTGGGATGAAAAACTCCATGTTTGAAAAGATAAAAATAGATTTTTATCGAAATGAACTAGTTTTGAACTAGAATTATAATTCTATTTATTTTTAAATAAATAAATTGAATTCGAAAAGTGTTTTAAAAATAACCAAAATTTCCAATGATTGCATTGGAGTGGATTTGAATCGAAATTGTCTTCGGAATATTTCGATGTTGAAATTCGTGATTATACAGGTGTTGTTATGGAAATTTGAAAGATATATATATTTATATCGTTATTTCCAATACGACATTTGTTAATCGTAGAATTTGATATTGAATATAAGCCGGGATATTTTCTATTCAGAGCCTTGTATTTAATATCGAATGTGATTTGGGTTTGTCGTGAATGGTGTCTTGATTAACACTGTTCTTGAACCCAGTGGAAAAAGATTAAATCTTTTTATTTAGATTTAATGAAGTGTACCAATTAAATAATATTTAATTGGAATTGAATTGATATTGATTTTTGGGTTTATCGTGAACAGTGTTTTTAAATAGCACTCGTTCTTTAACCCGATCATTAATGAAATGTGATTTTGGGTTGTCGTGAACGGTATCTTCAATAATACAGTTCTTAGACCTAAAGAAGTTAAGAAAATCAGAAACTAACTGGAGATTAGTTGAGTTGAATAGTTTCCGAGGTATTGATCTGATGTTGGTTTCGGCCTTCGGGATTAATACTTAGGGAATTGCTCACTTGCTAATTTACAATTAGGGACTGATTGAAATGTGATGTGATTTTGGGTTTATCGTGAACCGTGTTTTAAATGACACTGATTCTTTAACCCAGTCACAGATTAAAACTAAGTGGAGTTTTAATGAATCTTTAATTAGATTGAAATAATCGAAATGGAGTATCACCAGTTTTGCTCCAGGCGATAGTTAAATCTTTAATTAGATTTGAACGTGAAATGGTAATTGAATTTACCGATAACACTGTGGTGTTAGATATGAAGTATTACCAGTTTTAGTTCATGGGATAATAGGTTGGGATTGGGAAATTAAAACCAATGATTACTTCGGTAAGGTTCGTTAATCCCGACTAGTTGAATCGAAATTCAAAAGAAGAAGAAATTCAAGAAATTTATCTTGGATAAAATTAATGGGAACATTTCCCTATGAATGTGAAATTTAGAAACTAACTGTCGGTTGGCCAAGCAGAATGGTTTTCTGGATATTGATCTGATGTTGGTTTCGGCCTTCGGGGTTAATATTTGGGGAATTATTCTCTTGATTAATTTACGGTTAGTGACTGATGAATTGGAATGAGGCGTATATTGTGTTTGTGTAACACTTATTTAATATATACGCGAGTTATTCGGAACGACCGGGTTTATCCCATTCTGAATAACTGATACAACGATAAGTCGAAGATGAAGACGATGGTCGAAGACCGGAGGTCTTCACGTCGTTTGGGTAATTACTGATGATCTTGATTGGGCTGTACACCCAAGAAGATGGAAACAGTTAGTGATCGTCCAGACGTACTTGGAGATCGATGGATATGCGGGGTACTAGGTGCCTCCGGTTTCCTTCAGACCCAGAACGGACTTGTAAATGGACTGTGTGTCTGACATTGGATTTTAGTCCGTGTGATTGATCTCTATTAAATATATATCTGTTTGGCGGCGGAGAATTTATTCTCTTGCTTAACGCCCTTCTCTGAGACGTACGAGCTCAGGGGTTATATATTGATGGATATCAAACGCATGGAGTGAATTGCCTGTGTGGCATGCCTAAGTGGCAATTGATCGAGGCTTCTGTTGAAAAGCAAAGTCTTGTGGTGATGATCAAAGCACGACCTTTGTGGCGTAGCTTTGTGTAACGTTTACTTCGCGAGTTTCACCCCCGGTATGAACCAAAAACGGGAGACGGACCTCAGGGGGGACATGCGTTTTCTTTCTAGCTAGAAGTGGCGTCAGTGGTTTTACACGCCCTGACGAGTTTGACTTATGTGGTTGTTGCTGTTGCGAGGCGCCTCGGTTAGATCGGACGATCCGGGTCCGATGGAGTCATTCGTTGGCTCATTTACGCCACAAAGGGCGGAGGGACGCATTGTTCAGGCATTATAATCCACTTCGTGTGGACCGGCCCTGACGATCCAAGGGGCAGTTGCGGCTGTTCCTAGACATGGGCTAGATTGTCTAAAATCGTTAGAGGACGATCCCTGGCCTCGGTTCATAGATGGAAATCCAATTTCCAAATACGTGATTTGCGGTTTTATTTGTAAACCTATACATGGCGACATGATATATGGTACCCATGCCGCCTATGATTGATACTTATGATTTGAAGTTGTTTTATACACTATGCACTTATAGTAGTATCAAATGATTTGTTTTAAACGTATCAAGCATTCTTTGGCTGTTATAAGGGAAAACCCTATCCCCCGGCTTGCGTTGCATTGCGTGATAGGACCTGGGTCTTATAACAGCTTCATTTTTCTTTATTTAGCATTGCGCTGTTTGTTTTATGCACTGGTATTCTTGGGAGGAAACCCGTTCCGTGTTATATGGCGTGGTCCCTTGATTTACCTAACTTTAAAAATAAAGATTAACTGTTTTAGTTCTCACACCAGTCACATGACTGACCCGGAGTTTATTGTTTTAACCTAAACTCTGGGTGCCCCTATTTTGACACGGGCAGCTAGTAGTTTTGGTTTTGCAGATTTATATTCACAGGATCCTGGTTTACAGCTGGAACGATATCCGGAAAGCTTTGTATCCGTATATCTCCTTCTAGTTGTGTATTGTATTATTTTCCGCTGCTATGTATTTAAATGTAATTTAAATCTCTGATATTTCTGTGTAATATTCATTTATACTCTGTATATTCTTGTAATCTGATGCATTGTTGTAAAATACAGTGAAATGTTCTTCCGTATGTATTCTGTTGTGGCTTGTTCTCGAACTATCCGACGCTTTCCTTTACGGGGAAGTTACGGGTTTTCACAGGAAACATCTATTAGAATCATTTCCCATGTTCATGATTTTTGTTGATTTTTGAATGACCATTTTGCCCCTAGTCGGTACTGTTTTGGCCATAACTTTTGATTGAAAAGGAATTTTGACCTGAAACCACTTCCATTTGATTCGTTTGATAGTTTCTCTTTCCGTAGAGTGGGCATAATAGCCAAACGGACTTACCGTTTGGGAGATATGGCTGAAACAAGGTTTGGAGGGTGAAAAACTGCTTAACCGGGCCAAATCGGGTGATTAGTGAGTAGGCCCATAACCCATTTCGGGATTAGGGTTATGGGAGGGCTGAAATGAGATGGAGAGTCATTCCATTTCAGTTTTCTAGCCTCCACTTATCACCAAGGATCCCTGAAAATGGCCTCCAACCTCTAAATCACCTCCAAATCATCTTTTGGTCAAGGATTTGGCTTAGCAACCCCTAATCAAAGAAGATCTTCACCAAATCAACCTTGGAGCTGCTGTTTAGCATTGGGATTTGCATCAAATCAGAGCATTATTTCAGATCTTAGTTTATTTTGTGGCTAAGGTGAGTGATTTGCATAGCTTTACACTAATTATGGCTAATTAGAGTTGATTAGTGTTAATTAGCGAATTTAAACATGATAAAATTCTGGAAAAATGTTTATAAAATTCGGAATGATACTTTAGACCTCTGTTAGAAATTTGGTTCCATTTGGTTAAGATTTGCTAATCATATCATTGGTTTCACCTAAACATGCTTAAGGGGAAAGTATGGGATTTTGGGTATGTTTGATCCATTTCTACCTATCATATTGATGTTTTGATGTTTAAGGTTGATTATGCATGTTGCTATGACTGTATGAAATGCTTTGTGACTGATTAGAATAGTTGGAATGGTCGAAAACGCCGTCGAGAGGCGTAAACAACTCGCTGGAACAGCTGCAGGAAGTATGCAGGGATCGGATCGGATCGCATGCCATGTCCACGATCCGCACTCGCGCTTCGCACCCCGATCCGAACCAGATGATCACGATTCGATATGAGGAGTTGTTATGCGATCCACCTCGTCCTTCCACGAATCGACCAGCCTCACGAACTGATGGGAAGTCACGACCCGATCCATGTAGCACGATCCGACCCGTTGGAACGCGATCCGCAGGGAGTTCACGATCCGACCAGAAGGGGGAGACCCGATCCGATGGAGACTGGATTCACGAGACCATGGAGGAGGGCGATCCGATCACCTGGAGGACCACGACCCGATCCGATGCAGGAGGCGCGACCCGATCCGAATGCCTAAGGACGATCTGATTCGATGGTGATGACTAATAACCCGAGATGCCAAGGTAGTCCATATGGAAGTTAGAGCTCAGAATCCCGGAACCAGTTGGGAACCAATGAGTTCACTTCATGGTTGGACTTTGCTGCGGGACGTGTGCTAAGGAGTTGTCGACGTTCATAACTTCGATCCACCACTAAAATGATGGGCTACTTATCAGTGCAGTAGGGTCATTATGACCTGAGGGGCAAAGTGATGGTAGCAAGACTACGTTATCAGTGCAGTAGGGTCATTATGACCTGAGGGGCAAGGTGATGCGTAGTAAGACTATGAGCCACCGCAGATGGGGTGAATAACTCCATGGGGCAAGTGGACATAGTAAGGATTAGTAAGGCTAAGAGCCAGCGCAGATGGGGTGAATAACTCCAGGGGGCAAGTGGACATAGCGAGGAATTAGTGGCTACGTTATCAGTGCAGTGAAGCCATTTATGACTTCATGGGGCAAAGTGATCGTAGTAAGGAATGTTGGGTGATCGAAGTGGTGAATATCGTATACTTTACGCACTGAGTGAGAAATGTGAGGATGGATGTTATGCTTGATTGTTTGCCATCATTATGACATGCACACCTCCCCCACCTCCGTATCTTTACACTGTTTGATATGATACCTTAGAGTGTTGTACAGTATGCAGTGCTAACTCTTTGGTTGCAGGTCCAGGTTCAGGTATGTTTTAGTCTACCTGTTATTGTTCTCTTTAGATGCTTATCGCTCATACCAGGCTTTATGTCTGACCCAGAGTTTTATGTCTCCTCTTATTACTCTGGGTGCTCACACGAGTAGACTAGAGACAGGTTAGTTGGTGATGCGCGAGTAGCTGATTCGGAGGCGGGCAGGAGGCTTCCACGTTGTAATGACCCGGATCCTTATGGGTTGATTTTTGAATATTTAATATTTCATTTAAATATTGATTTGGTAATATAAGTGGAATTTTATTTTGGAGTTATCGATTTAATAATCAATTTCGATTTAATATCGAATATATTAGAATAACAGAATAAGAAAATGGATTTAGTTGAATTCAATTTTTAATTTGAGTTGAAAACAGTAAAATAAAAAGAAGTCTCCAAATCGTTAGCCTTCTCTACTCCTCTTTCCATTCATGTTTCTCAGGAAAACAAATACAAACCGATAACCCTCCATTTTTCAAGCCACATAATTTCCTTTTCCTCCATTCAATTCAAAACCCATCCAAGGCCTTCATCTCTCCACATCAAAAATTGGAAATGATCTCGCTGTTCCATTTAAAAACCGCAACCCTTTCCTATAAATCATCGTGACCTTGTTGCTCATTGTTTCCTTCAGCAAATTGAAACTAAAATGGGCCGACCCCTTCACAATTAAAAATGGTCACCGCGAGTTTTCTTTTCCAAATCAAAATCGCTAATTGAAGTCGCGATACCTGGAGCCATCTTCAAATCAAGGACCAAAGGTTTTCTGGTGTTCGAGTTTGAGCTGAAACTCCTGCAAATCGGAATCGCTATTCCCTTTAACAATCCAAGGAATTGCTTCGACCACAGGTGGAGTGCTCACAGGCAAGAGGTTCGAATGTGCTTATTACCAAACTGAAGCGGATACCACGGTAGGGTTCGAAGTCATTGATGTCGCTCGATTTTAGGGCACAACAGTCATGAGTTTTTTTGCGGATCTGGGCTTGGAACGCGATAAGGAGGGGCTGTCGAATTGGAATTTAGTGGTGCTGGAGAGGGAACTCGGGATTTGGGGAAGCCGACAATGCAGCTAGGAAGCTTCAGGCTTGCTTGAAGGGGGATAATTCAAACTAGAAGTAGGGGAGTTCAGAGATAACAATCGATGGTGTTTGGGTAAGCTGTAGCTGGGCATGGAGAGAAAGGGTCAGAAGTCCCTTGGTGGTCTTAGGTTGATCTGTGATGGTCGACAGGGATATAGGATGGCGCTGGGTGTGTTCAAGGTGATGGGGATATAGGTGGTGTGTGCTAAATTGGATTAAAGAGGTAATTAAATAAAATAATTTTGAGTTAAAATTCGTTAATTATATACATATATAAGGCTCGTTAGCTAATGAATGCCATATTAAAATGAATGCAAGATTTAACCGAACAAGGGTCACGTTGGGGTTGCGAAATACGAGCTGGGGATTTGAATAATTCAAAGAGCTGGATGTTCGGAAAAAAAACTCAAGGTGAGTAAACCTCACTCACCACTTATTAGAAATTATTTTTATATCATTGAAAATAATTGTCTGTGCTTGTTTGAATGTTGTCTGATGGTTTTAAAATATATATTAGTTATTTAGGACTATTATATATATATTAGGTTGATTGATTGGTTGGATTCCCCCAGTTTCATTAGCGGATGCCCGCAGTTTCATAGCGGATGATTACCCTTCACGCCCCACGCTATGATTAGTGGATGACCTTCATACCGCGATATCCTGCCTCGAAGCAGGATGGGTATTACTATGTTGACTAACATCTGTGGATGCAGGAAAACAGGTTGGAGGAATCCAACTGGATTCCTCAAAAATATATTATCTGTTGTTGTTTGTTTGATTTCATATATATTCATATATGATGTGTTAAAAATCAAATGATTGAAAATTGGTTGATTTGATTGTTGAAAATATCCCTGGGCTTGAATATGGATTTATAAAAATATCGAAAAGGGGTATTTGATATTTAAAAAGGGAATTCTATTTTTATGAATAGAATTTGAATTTTTAATAAAACTATAGAAAATATTAACTTGTTTTGAAGGTATATAAAACAAGTGATCGAATTTATAAAGTTGTTTATTGTGACGGCAAGGAATTTCGCTCGGTCCGAACCAGTCGCTAAACCGATCCAGGCCGTTCGAAACGCCCTATCGCTTGAGAACACGACAAATCATAGAACGCATACAGAAGAACATTTCACTGTATATTACAACAATGCATCAGATTACAAGAATATACAGAGTATAAATGAATATTACACAGAAATATCAGAGATTTAAATTACATTTAAATACATGGCAGCGGAAAATAATACAATATACAACTAGAAGTAGATATACGGATACAAAGCTTTCCGGATATCGTTCCAGCTGTAAACCAGGATCCTGTGAATATAAATCTGCAAAACCAAAACTACTAGCTGCCCGTGTCGAAAATAAGGGCACCCAGAGTTTAGGTTAAAACAATAAACTCCAGGTCAGTCATGTGACTGGTGTGAGAACTAAAACAGTTATTAATCTTTATTTTAAATCATTAGGTAAATCAAGGGACCACGCCGTATAACACGGAACGGGTTTCCTCCCAAGAATACCAGTGCATAAAACAAACAGCGCAATGCTAAATAAAGAAAAATGAAGCTGTTATAAGACCCAGGTCCCATCACACAATGCAACGCAGCCGAGGATAGGGTTTTCCCTTATAACAGCCAAAGAATGCTTGATACGTTTAAAACAAATCATTTGATACTATTATAAGTGCATAGTGTATAAAACAACTTCGAATCATAAGTATCAATCATAGGCGACATGAGCGTCCCATGCCACTATGTCGCCATATATAGGTTTACAAATAAAACCGCAAAGTCACGTATTTGGAAATTGGATTTCCGTCTATGAACCGAGGCAAAAGATAGTCCTCAATCGATTCGAGACGCTCTAGCCCGTGTCTCAGGATCAGAGCTCGAGTGACCCTTGGATTGTCAGGGCCGGTCCACCGATGTGGATTAAAATGCCTGAACACTGCGTTTCCCCACCCTTTGGGGTGTCAATGAGCCAACGAATGACTCCATCGGTTCGAGAACGACCGATCAATCCGAGGCGCCTCGCAACAGCAACAACCACATAAGTCAAACTCGTCAGGGCGTGTAAAACCACTGACGCCACTTCTAACTAGAAAGAAACGCATGCCCTCCCTGAGGTCCGTCTCCCGTTTTTGGTTCATACCGGGTGAGAAACTCGCGAAGTAAACGTTACACAAAGCTACGCCACAAAGGCCGTGCTTTGATCATCACCACAAGACTTTGCTTTTCAACAGAAGCCTTGATCATTTGCATCTTAGCATGCCACACAGGCAAACCACTCTGTGCAACCGATATCAGTCACACAGAATGAAATCCAATGTCAGACACACAGTCCATTTACAAGTCCGTTCTGGGCCTGAACGAAACCGGGGGCACCTAGTACCCCGCATATCCATCGATCTCCAAGTACGTCTGGACGATCCCTAACTGTTTCCATCTTCTTGGGTGTACAGCCCAATCAAGATCATCAGTTATCACCCAAACGACGTGAAGACCTCCGGTCTTCGACCATCGTCTTCATCTTCGACTTATCGTCGTATCAGTTATTCAGAATGGGATAAACCCGGTCTTTCCGAATAACTCGCGTATATATTATAAAAGTGTTACACAAACACAACATACGCCTCATTCCAACTCATTAGTCATTAACCGTAAATTAATCAAGAGAATAATTCCCCAAATATTAACCCCGAAGGCCGAAACCAACATCAGATCAATATCCAGAAAACCATTCTACTTAGCTAACCGACAGTTAGTTTCTAAATTTCACGTTCAAATCTAATTAAAGATTTAACTATCGCCTGGAGCAAAACTGGTGATACTCCATTCTCGATCTTTTCAATCTAATTAAAGATTCACTAAAACTCCACTTAGTTTTAATATGTGACTGGGTTAAAGAATCAGTGTCATTTAAAACACGGTTCACGATAAACCCAAAGTCACATCCCATTAATTATCGGGTCAAAGAACAAGTGTTATTTAAAACACTGTTCACGATAAACCCAAAAATCAATATCCATTCAATTCCAATTAAATATCATTTAATTGGTACACTTCATTAAATCTAAATAAAAAGATTTAATCTTTTCTCAACTGGGTTCAAGAACAGTGTTAGTGAAGACACCATTCACGACAAACCCAAATCACATTTATTAATTATCGGGTTAAAGAACAAGGGTTATTTAAAACACTGTTCACGATAAACCCAAAAATCGATATCCATTCAATTCCAATTAAATATTATTTAATTGGTACACTTCATTAAATCTAAATAAAAAGATTTAATCTTTTCTCAACTGGGTTCAAGAACAGTGTTAGTGAAGACACCATTCACGACAAACCCAAATCACATTCGATATTCAATACAAGGCTCTGAATAGAAAATATATCGGCTTATATTCAATATCGAATTCTACGACTAACAAATGTCGTATTGGAAATAACGATATCAATATATATCTTTCAAATTTCCATAACAACACCTGTATAATCACGAATTCCAACATCGAAATATTCCGAAGACAATTTCGATTCAAATCCACTCCAATGCAATCATTGGAAATTTTGGTTATTTTTAAAACCCTTTTCGAATTCAATTTATTTATTTAAAAATAAATAAAATTATAACTCTAGTTCATTTCGATAAAAATCCATTTTTATCTTTTCAAATATGGAGTTTTTCATCCCAATTCTTTCTAAATCATTTCTTATGATTTTACACAAATTATTACTATTTTTAATAATTTTATCAAGGCCCGTACAGTCGATTTCCATCAACGGCCATCGAACTGCACTTACAGCGACCTTTTTCGAATTTGATTTGGACGTATCTCCAAATCCAACCGTTAGATTTCAAATTTCTAACATTCATTAGAAAGCTCTTTTCGATACGAACCCAACGGCTCCGGTTTTAGGAGAATCCGACGGTCGGATCTCCCGTAATGTCCGTTTGAAATAAATGGTCGAAATTCACGAACTGCCGCGGCGCGGCGCGTTCTATTCAGGCCATTATATTATATATATAATATATATAATATATATTTCGTCGATTTCTATTTAAAACGAATTATATAAATAGTTTTAAAATCGTTTCAAAAGCTATTTCAACTTTCTTTTCAATTCAAATCAAAATTGAATTCTTCTTTATAAATTCGTTTTAAAATTCATTTCTATTCAATTCAAATTTCAATTCAATTTGAATTCATTTCAATTCACTTTCGATTCAATTTGCGTTCGTTTTCAATTCAATTCATTTCGAAATCGTTTTCAATTCATTTCATTTCGAAATCGTTTTCAATTCAATTCATTTCCAAATCGTTTTCAATTCAATTCATTTCGAAATCGTTTTCAATTCAATTCATTTCGAAATCGTTTTCAATTCAATTCATTTCGAAATCGTTTTCAATTCAATTCATTTCGAAATCGTTTTCAATTCAATTTATTTCGAAATCGTTTTCAATTCAATTTTGAATTCGTTTTCAAACGATGTAAATATCGTTCACGTCAAAATGGCGTCAATCTAATCAACACGGCTTCATAAATTTCTATTTTCAAAATAGTTGTTATTATCAAAATATTTCGTTCAACACATGACCAATCTCAATGAATGAGTACTGTCAACACATGAACTTTTATTTTATATTATTCTTTGTTTTTCAAATTGGAATGAGGCCCAATCAATTTCCATATAGAATTAATTATATGGATTCTCATACATCACATGTATATAATAGCATTGAAAAATAATCAACCATCAACCAAAGTGCACTACACTGTAAAAGCATCAAATATAGATATCTAACGCTTATAACAGCCTGTCAATCCATCGATCGACATATTTAATCAATCAGGATGAGTGAACTGCATATTTCATCCTAACACCCGTGTGGGGTTTTCAAACAATCAAACACGGATTTTATTTATGCAGTTGGGCGATGTGTAAAATTTATCGTCCCAATCAATGTCCTTTAAATAAGTGTACATAAACAAACCGTCTGGTTTGTAAATGAATATTTATTTATTCACATTCACGTTAAAAATTATATTTTTAACGACAAAACATTTTATTCCAACATATGAATTTCTATTCAATTCAATCTTTAAATAAAATGATATTTTTATTTTTCTAACATATTTTAGAAAATTTCGGCGGCATAACGGCATGATACTAGAAACGGGACAAGGCCTCGCCTTATCCCCGGTCTAGTGAAGGCCCACGCCATTCACACATCAATCAAATCAATTTCATCTCACCAAACAATTCAATTCAAACAAATAATTCAACTAATCTATGCAACCAAACAAACAAGTCCATGGTCTGTGGACGATTGTGTCGGGTGCTACTAAGCACCGTCTGCATCCTAGTATATATATAAAACTAGAAAAGAAATTGAAAGGTGAGAAATTCTCACCTATAGCTATCCTAGCTCCACGGCTCTTCATTTGCAGAAGTCCTCGTCGACTCGCTTTTTATCGCTTTCGCCCGTATTCTCTACATAGGTAAAAATCGAATTTTTACTTTGGAATTTCAATATATAAAAATCGAATTTTTATTTCAAAGTTCAATATATAAAAAACGAATTTTTATTTCAAAGTTCAATATATAAAAAACGAATTTTTATTTCAAAGTTCAATATATAAAAAACGAATTTTTATTTCAAAGTTCAATATATAAAAAACGAATTTTTATTTCAAAGTTCAATATATAAAAATCGAATTTTTATCTCGCTATTCTAACATATAAAAATCATATTTTTAATCTGAAGTTTAACATATAAAAATCACATCTTTAATCTGAAGTTTAACATATAAAAATCACATCTTTAATCTGAAGTTTAACATATAAAAATCACATCTTTAATCTATCTCGCTATTTCTATGTTTATATTTTAAAAACAAAATGTATTTTATATTTTTAAAACACTGTTAATTATATATAAAATAACAGAAAATTAATCGATGTAAATTTATTTTTAAAACTGATTTTTAAAGCTATATTTTTTTCTTTAAAAGAAATGAAATAAAATAAAACAATAAAACAACAAAAACAAAAACAAAAAAAAACTTACAGCGCCGTCTTCAGGGGGGGGGGTCCTTTTGAGTTCGCCGGAGGTGGCTAGGGGGGGGGGAGGGGAAAGAGGTCGGCGGACATCACTGGGGGGTTGCGGCGCTCGAATTGGGGGATTTAGGGTTCGGGTGGGTTTCGGTCTTGGCTGCTGCGGAGGAGAGAGAGAGGGAGGAGGGGGTCTCGATGGCAGGCGGAGGGAAGGGGGCGGTGGCGACGAGGCACGGTGGCTGGAGGCGGTGCGTCGATGGGTTTTTTTTTTTTTTTTTTATTTTGCTCCTGATTTGAAGAAACGGGGGGGGGGGGGGGCAGAATGAAATAAGGGGGGAGGAGGGAAAATATATATATTTTTTTATTTTTTTATTTATTTTTTTTCCTTTTTTTCAATTTACGTTGACTTTTACATACGAACACCGAACCGGGTCCAACGACTGTCATCCCTAACGTAATACCCCCATTCCGAACACAATGGGATATGTATCGCAAGCTGATTCGACTGTTTGAATCAGTTTCCGTTAAATTTACATTTAAATCACTATATTGAATTTTAAACGTACATTTCAAATTACCGGGGCCACATACTAACTAGAAAAATTCTATAAAAATATTTTCTAGCTTCGTATTGACGATACGGTCCTAACAAAACTAGTTTCGTCGAAATCCGAGGTCGTTTGCAAAATTGCTATTTTTAAGGGCCTTATATATATAAAAATATATATAAATTCCACAGCGACTATTTCTAATTTTAAACTGGACATATCTTATCATTTCTAAGATGAAATCTCAGTTTCTCAACTTCGTTGCAAAGACATAGTTATACAGATTCAAATATTTCTTGTTTCGTTCAATTCTGACTTATATTGAATTCTGTATATTCATTTGAAATTAGAAATCGAATTTTCGAACTACCGCGCCATTTTCAATTCCTTTTATAATTATATATAATTATTATATATTCTAACGACGACGTATATAATATATACGTTCTAATTCTATTCAAAATAAATTTCACGTCGATATTATTTAAAATAATTCATTTTAAATATCAAAATTCGATAAAATTGCCAAAATAAAAATTTCAAACTGGCTCGCATTTTCCGGGTTGTTACAATCTCCCTCACTTAAAACTTTTCGTCCCCGAAAAGGAACAAAGTCGAAAGTGGTTTGATCAATCAACACTACGCTCGATCTGGCTTCCATTCTCCAACTCTTTAGTTTCTGAGAATTTTCAAAATTTCAAAAATTTGGCTAACACTCTAAATTTTCGAAAAATTTCGCCATAACCTCCCCTGCAATGGGAGCATCGGGGAATTTCAAATAGCTTCCCCGGTCCTTCAGATCTCAAAAAGAAAAAGAAAAAGCCAAGCGGCTAGCCAATAGGCTCACAAAATCATCATCACCCAAACAAAACAGTAAATTATGTAGTAAACATGTACCTATTTGTCGGGCAAACAAATTTTATTCTCTGCTCTAGCCTCCTTGCTATGACCTGTTCAATATAAGCATATGTATATGCAAGCAAATGCGACCAATTTTCAATACAATTCAATATTTGGTTCCATTAGGCTAAATGGCTAAAAATTAGCAAACAAATAAACAAACAACACAAACATCAATCAATTAGTGAATTAGAGTTTCAAATTGATAACTTTGATACATAGTCAAAAAATCAGGTTCTTGATGCCAAATCACAACAATAGGCCCTATCTAATTTTTGGTTCTCACACCAGTCTAATGGAAATATATAGATATCACACCTTCGTTACTCGAACATGAATACTAATGACGACTAGTCAATCATCAGAATCATCTTCGGGCCACTAGAGTATGATTCTATATCTATCCAGTATATTAAAAATTCGAATACACGCGGATCAGACGTATACGCAAAATCTGTATATACTGGATTGTCCACATCAATATAAATAGATGATCAAATACGAATAATTGATTTTAAATTTTCAAAACAAAATTGTTTTCATTTGAAAAATATACTCTTCACACTCGTTCTAGGATACTACTGATCCTATCTCTAACGAGTCATTCTAATTGGATATTACTAACCCAATATCTGATGAATTCTTTCGTATGGTTCTAATGTGTCTTGTTCTCTGAGCTTTGTAAACCAAAGCTCTGATACCAACTGTGACGGCAAGGAATTTCGCTCGGTCCGAACCAGTCGCTAAACCGATCCAGGCCGTTCGAAACGCCCTATCGCTTGAGAACACGACAAATCATAGAACGCATACAGAAGAACATTTCACTGTATATTACAACAATGCATCAGATTACAAGAATATACAGAGTATAAATGAATATTACACAGAAATATCAGAGATTTAAATTACATTTAAATACATGGCAGCGGAAAATAATACAATATACAACTAGAAGTAGATATACGGATACAAAGCTTTCCGGATATCGTTCCAGCTGTAAACCAGGATCCTGTGAATATAAATCTGCAAAACCAAAACTACTAGCTGCCCGTGTCGAAAATAAGGGCACCCAGAGTTTAGGTTAAAACAATAAACTCCAGGTCAGTCATGTGACTGGTGTGAGAACTAAAACAGTTATTAATCTTTATTTTAAATCATTAGGTAAATCAAGGGACCACGCCGTATAACACGGAACGGGTTTCCTCCCAAGAATACCAGTGCATAAAACAAACAGCGCAATGCTAAATAAAGAAAAATGAAGCTGTTATAAGACCCAGGTCCCATCACACAATGCAACGCAGCCGAGGATAGGGTTTTCCCTTATAACAGCCAAAGAATGCTTGATACGTTTAAAACAAATCATTTGATACTATTATAAGTGCATAGTGTATAAAACAACTTCGAATCATAAGTATCAATCATAGGCGACATGAGCGTCCCATGCCACTATGTCGCCATATATAGGTTTACAAATAAAACCGCAAAGTCACGTATTTGGAAATTGGATTTCCGTCTATGAACCGAGGCAAAAGATAGTCCTCAACCGATTCGAGACGCTCTAGCCCGTGTCTCAGGATCAGAGCTCGAGTGACCCTTGGATCGTCAGGGCCGGTCCACCGATGTGGATTAAAATGCCTGAACACTGCGTTTCCCCACCCTTTGGGGTATCAATGAGCCAACGAATGACTCCATCGGTTCGAGAACGACCGATCAATCCGAGGCGCCTCGCAACAGCAACAACCACATAAGTCAAACTCGTCAGGGCGTGTAAAACCACTGACGCCACTTCTAACTAGAAAGAAACGCATGCCCTCCCTGAGGTCCGTCTCCCGTTTTTGGTTCATACCGGGTGAGAAACTCGCGAAGTAAACGTTACACAAAGCTACGCCACAAAGGCCGTGCTTTGATCATCACCACAAGACTTTGCTTTTCAACAGAAGCCTTGATCATTTGCATCTTAGCATGCCACACAGGCAAACCACTCTATGCAACCGATATCAGTCACACAGAATGAAATCCAATGTTAGACACACAGTCCATTTACAAGTCCGTTCTGGGCCTGAACGAAACCGGGGGCACCTAGTACCCCGCATATCCATCGATCTCCAAGTACGTCTGGACGATCCCTAACTGTTTCCATCTTCTTGGGTGTACAGCCCAATCAAGATCATCAGTTATCACCCAAACGACGTGAAGACCTCCGGTCTTCGACCATCGTCTTCATCTTCGACTTATCGTCGTATCAGTTATTCAGAATGGGATAAACCCGGTCTTTCCGAATAACTCGCGTATATATTATAAAAGTGTTACACAAACACAACATACGCCTCATTCCAACTCATTAGTCATTAACCGTAAATTAATCAAGAGAATAATTCCCCAAATATTAACCCCGAAGGCCGAAACAAACATCAGATCAATATCCAGAAAACCATTCTACTTAGCTAACCGACAGTTAGTTTCTAAATTTCACGTTCAAATCTAATTAAAGATTTAACTATCGCCTGGAGCAAAACTGGTGATACTCCATTCTCGATCTTTTCAATCTAATTAAAGATTCACTAAAACTCCACTTAGTTTTAATATGTGACTGGGTTAAAGAATCAGTGTCATTTAAAACACGGTTCACGATAAACCCAAAGTCACATCCCATTAATTATCGGGTCAAAGAACAAGTGTTATTTAAAACACTGTTCACGATAAACCCAAAAATCAATATCCATTCAATTCCAATTAAATATCATTTAATTGGTACACTTCATTAAATCTAAATAAAAAGATTTAATCTTTTCTCAACTGGGTTCAAGAACAGTGTTAGTGAAGACACCATTCACGACAAACCCAAATCACATTTATTAATTATCGGGTTAAAGAACAAGGGTTATTTAAAACACTGTTCACGATAAACCCAAAAATCAATATCCATTCAATTCCAATTAAATATTATTTAATTGGTACACTTCATTAAATCTAAATAAAAAGATTTAATCTTTTCTCAACTGGGTTCAAGAACAGTGTTAGTGAAGACACCATTCACGACAAACCCAAATCACATTCGATATTCAATACAAGGCTCTGAATAGAAAATATATCGGCTTATATTCAATATCGAATTCTACGACTAACAAATGTCGTATTGGAAATAACGATATCAATATATATCTTTCAAATTTCCATAACAACACCTGTATAATCACGAATTCCAACATCGAAATATTCCGAAGACAATTTCGATTCAAATCCACTCCAATGCAATCATTGGAAATTTTGGTTATTTTTAAAACCCTTTTCGATTCAATTTATTTATTTAAAAATAAATAAAATTATAACTCTAGTTCAAAACTAGTTCATTTCGATAAAAATCCATTTTTATCTTTTCAAATATGGAATTTTTCATCCCAATTCTTTCTAAATCATTTCTTATGATTTTACACAAATTATTACTATTTTTAATAATTTTATCAAGGCCCGTACAGTCGATTTCCATCAACGGCCATCGAACTGCACTTACAGCGACCTTTTTCGAATTTGATTTGGACGTATCTCCAAATCCAACCGTTAGATTTCAAATTTCTAACATTCATTAGAAAGCTCTTTTCGATACGAACCCAACGGCTCCGGTTTTAGGAGAATCCGACGGTCGGATCTCCCGTAATGTCCGTTTGAAATAAATGGTCGAAATTCACGAACTGCCGCGGCGCGGCGCGTTCTATTCAGGCCATTATATTATATATATAATATATATTTCGTCGATTTCTATTTAAAACGAATTATATAAATAGTTTTAAAATCGTTTCAAAAGCTATTTCAACTTTCTTTTCAATTCAAATCAAAATTGAATTCTTCTTTATAAATTCGTTTTAAAATTCATTTCTATTCAATTCAAATTTCAATTCAATTTGAATTCATTTCAATTCACTTTCGATTCAATTTGAGTTCGTTTTCAATTCAATTCATTTCGAAATCGTTTTCAATTCATTTCATTTCGAAATCGTTTTCAATTCAATTCATTTCGAAATCGTTTTCAATTCAATTCATTTCGAAATCGTTTTCAATTCAATTCATTTCGAAATCGTTTTCAATTCAATTCATTTCGAAATCGTTTTCAATTCAATTTTGAATTCGTTTTCAAACGATGTAAATATCGTTCACGTCAAAATGGCGTCAATCTAATCAACACGGCTTCATAAATTTCTATTTTCAAAATAGTTGTTATTATCAAAATATTTCGTTCAACACATGACCAATCTCAATGAATGAGTACTGTCAACACATGAACTTTTATTTTATATTATTCTTTGTTTTTCAAATTGGAATGAGGCCCAATCAATTTCCATATAGAATTAATTATATGGATTCTCATACATCACATGTATATAATAGCATTGAAAAATAATCAACCATCAACCAAAGTGCACTACACTGTAAAAGCATCAAATATAGATATCTAACGCTTATAACAGCCTGTCAATCCATCGATCGACATATTTAATCAATCAGGATGAGTGAACTGCATATTTCATCCTAACACCCGTGTGGGGTTTTCAAACAATCAAACACGGATTTTATTTGTGCAGTTGGGCGATGTGTAAAATTTATCGTCCCAATCAATGTCCTTTAAATAAGTGTACATAAACAAACCGTCTGGTTTGTAAATGAATATTTATTTATTCACATTCACGTTAAAAATTATATTTTTAACGACAAAACATTTTATTCCAACATATGAATTTCTATTCAATTCAATTTTAAATAAAATGATATTTTTATTTTTCTAACATATTTTAGAAAATTTCGGCGGCATAACGGCATGATACTAGAAACGGGACAAGGCCTCGCCTTATCCCCGGTCTAGTGAAGGCCCACGCCATTCACACATCAATCAAATCAATTTCATCTCACCAAACAATTCAATTCAAACAAATAATTCAACTAATCTATGCAACCAAACAAACAAGTCCATGGTCTGTGGACGATTGTGTCGGGTGCTACTAAGCACCGTCTGCATCCTAGTATATATATAAAACTAGAAAAGAAATTGAAAGGTGAGAAATTCTCACCTATAGCTATCCTAGCTCCACGGCTCTTCATTTGCAGAAGTCCTCGTCGACTCGCTTTTTATCGCTTTCGCCCGTATTCTCTACATAGGTAAAACTCGAATTTTTACTTTGGAATTTCAATATATAAAAATCGAATTTTTATTTCAAAGTTCAATATATAAAAAACGAATTTTTATTTCAAAGTTCAATATATAAAAAACGAATTTTTATTTCAAAGTTCAATATATAAAAAACGAATTTTTATTTCAAAGTTCAATATATAAAAAACGAATTTTTATTTCAAAGTTCAATATATAAAAATCGAATTTTTATCTCGCTATTCTAACATATAAAAATCATATTTTTAATCTGAAGTTTAACATATAAAAATCACATCTTTAATCTGAAGTTTAACATATAAAAATCACATCTTTAATCTGAAGTTTAACATATAAAAATCACATCTTTAATCTATCTCGCTATTTCTATGTTTATATTTTAAAAACAAAATGTATTTTATATTTTTAAAACACTGTTAATTATATATAAAATAACAGAAAATTAATCGATGTAAATTTATTTTTAAAACTGATTTTTAAAGCTATATTTTTTTCTTTAAAAGAAATGAAATAAAATAAAACAATAAAACAACAAAAACAAAAACAAAAAAAAACTTACAGCGCCGTCTTCAGGGGGGGTCCTTTTGAGTTCGCCGGAGGTGGCTAGGGGGGGGGGGGAAAGAGGTCGGCGGACATCACTGGGGGGTTGCGGCGCTCGAATTGGGGGATTTAGGGTTCGGGTGGGTTTCGGTCTTGGCTGCTGCGGAGGAGAGAGAGAGGGAGGAGGGGGTCTCGATGGCAGGCGGAGGGAAGGGGGCGGTGGCGACGAGGCACGGTGGCTGGAGGCGGTGCGTCGATGGGTTTTTTTTTTTTTTTTTTTTTTTTGCTCCTGATTTGAAGAAACGGGGGGGGGGGGGGGGCAGAATGAAATAAGGGGGGAGGAGGGAAAATATATATATTTTTTTATTTTTTTATTTATTTTTTTTCCTTTTTTTCAATTTACGTTGACTTTTACATACGAACACCGAACCGGGTCCAACGACTGTCATCCCTAACGTAATACCCCCATTCCGAACACAATGGGATATGTATCGCAAGCTGATTCGACTGTTTGAATCAGTTTCCGTTAAATTTACATTTAAATCACTATATTGAATTTTAAACGTACATTTCAAATTACCGGGGCCACATACTAACTAGAAAAATTCTATAAAAATATTTTCTAGCTTCGTATTGACGATACGGTCCTAACAAAACTAGTTTCGTCGAAATCCGAGGTCGTTTGCAAAATTGCTATTTTTAAGGGCCTTATATATATAAAAATATATATAAATTCCACAGCGACTATTTCTAATTTTAAACTGGACATATCTTATCATTTCTAAGATGAAATCTCAGTTTCTCAACTTCGTTGCAAAGACATAGTTATACAGATTCAAATATTTCTTGTTTCGTTCAATTCTGACTTATATTGAATTCTGTATATTCATTTGAAATTAGAAATCGAATTTTCGAACTACCGCGCCATTTTCAATTCCTTTTATAATTATATATAATTATTATATATTCTAACGACGACGTATATAATATATACGTTCTAATTCTATTCAAAATAAATTTCACGTCGATATTATTTAAAATAATTCATTTTAAATATCAAAATTCGATAAAATTGCCAAAATAAAAATTTCAAACTGGCTCGCATTTTCCGGGTTGTTACATTTATAAATGGAAAAGATGGAATTTGAATCGAATTTGTAAACTTTGTTTATAAATGAAATTATGGGATTTGAATTGAATTTATAAACGTTGTTTATAAATGGAAAGGTGGGATTTGAATTGAAGTTATAAACATTGTTTATAAATAATGCCGAGAATTCAAATGGACTTTAAACTATAGAATTTGAATATAGAAATTCAAATGGACTTTTAAACTATAGAATTTGAATATAGAAATTCGAATAGACTTTAAACTATAGATTTGAATATAGAAATTCAAAGGGACTTTAAAATATAGAATTTCAATATAGAAATTCAAATGGACTTTAAACTATAGAATTTGAATATAGAAATTCAAATGGACTTTTAAACTATAGAATTTGAATATAGAAATTCAAATGGACTTTTAAACTATATAATTTGAATATAGAAATTCGAATAGACTTTAAACTATAGATTTGAATATAGAAATTCAAAGGGACTTTAAAATATAGAATTTGAAAATAGAATTTCAAATGGACTTTAAACTATAAAATTCGATAATAGAATTCAAATGAAGTTTAAATAAAGAGAATTCAAATAGAATTGAATTGGAATTTGAATAAGAAATCGATAAGGAAACGAGAGTATGAGTATTATTAGAATTTGTTAATATGCAGTTAAAATATATTTGAACATGTCATGTTCAAATATGAAGGTGAAATAGACTGAAAAGTTAAGTAACAGATTTAATTAACAAATTGAGTTAAAACGATTGGTATAGTTAATTTAGACTGGAAGGTATAAATATACAGGAGACAGGTATGGAATAAAGTATAGAAGGTATATAAATAGAATGCCCGACAAAAAGGTACGTATTTAATTTCCATATGAGATTTTATGCGCCGTATCGGCAAGCCGCTTGGCTTTTTCTTTTTCTTTTTGAGATAAGAAGGACCGGGAAAGCTATTTGAAATTTCCCGATGCTCCCGGTACAAAGGAGGTTATGGCGAATTTTTCCGGGAATTTAAGGAGATAGAATATTTTTAAGATAATTTGATAGTTAGAAATCAACGATCGATATATATAGAAGTCGATAAGAAAACGAACTTAGAAATAGAGTATATAATAAAAAAAGGAAGTATAAGAATAAAATCTAGTAAGAATAGAAAGAGAAAATGTATATGTGTTTAAAGGTGCATAATCAGTTGTATGGTATTGATTATTCGAGTAAGTAGTCTTTTCTGTTTTGACGTTAAATGTTATTTAGTCAAGGTCTGAGAGGTAATTATACCCCAACTTGGTTGATTTCATGATATACCGATAAGTAGCAAGATTCAAGCTCGAAGATCAATGTGGAATAAGAATTAGTTAAATACTGTATTTGGGTTGTCGTAACGATGCTTTACACAGCATCTGTTTTAACCCAAATATGTGCAAAGCTTGGAAATAGAATAATGAATATTTCTAAAGCTAGAAAAATAAAGGAAGGCGATATTCGGAAATGTTTTCCAATAGCGTAAAAAGGCCAATATGGTTATTGAAAATATTTGGTTAACAAATATTGATAAAGAAATGGAGAAAGGATTTAATTAATGGAATATTAATTAAAAGTTCAGTGATTGTTGGATGTTTGGATGAACACTTGTTTTATTCGATAGTTAAATCATCGACTATCGAAACACTTGTTTTTATTCGATAGTTAAATCACAGACTATCGAAGTTTTGATCATCGTTGTCAATATGGAGAGACCGGTTGGATTATTATCCGAAGAACCACTCCATATCGGCAGTATCGTGCGAATCAGATTATATAAAGATAATCGAAGACGGAGTGGAGTGCAAGGACTTTTTCTATTAATAGAAATAGTACCTTCGGTTCATCCTGTTCCTGGGTGACTTGTATGGATGAATGTCTGACAGAGTAGTTCCAGAATGGTCACGTACATTGATTCCTTCTACCGTACCAAGAGTGGAAGCGGAGAAGGAAACTTCTTTTAGCTAACACGTAATGTACTGTTGAGGACGTCAATCGGTGATTTGATGGATTTGATGATGTGGCATTCGAAGTGAATCTGGTGTGATGATAAAGCGTAGCTTCTAGCCTCATCATCCGGTAAATGACAGAAATCGGGCAAGCAGCATGGCTATGTAGGTCGCACCTATTAGGGTGTATAATCACATGATCTAGAGTTTCATTTACTTCTAAAAAGCTATTGTCAATGCTGACCCATTCGGGAAACGGTTGCTGATCCCAACCGTTGGTGATATACATTCGATACACTCAAGCGAAATGAGTGGTCGGTCATGTGTGGCTGAGTTGCAAGATGTTCTTGTTGAACTCGGTGTATTCTCCTCTAGAGATATACCAGCGGAAGGTGGTCCCATACCTTGTCATAGTTGGAAATCCATTACCCAATACGTGCTTGCGGTTTTGATTGTATATATATGTGGAACGTGAGATGCAAACGTTCCACTAGATTGTTAATTACTTGATTTAGACGTTATTATAATATAAAAAGAGTTTTGATATAAAGATAAGTCAAGTGTTTGGATTCTCATAAGGGAAAAACCCGTTCCGTGTTATACGGCGTGGTCTTATGAGATATCATTTAGTTTTCTGAAACTGTTTTAAACTGTTTACTCATACCAGTCCCATGACTGACCCGGAGTTTATTTGTTTTGTTCTACCTAAACTCTTGGGTGCCTAAATTTGTACGGGCAGTCAAGTAGTTCAGGATTTTTCAGATATATCTAAAGGAGCTTGGAGCAGGAGGCTTCAGGGTTATCCAGTTATAGTTGTTCCGTTGTGTTGTAAGTGTTGTACTCTGATAAGTGTATGTTATATAGTGAAGGTTTTGTATTTCAAAGATATGATATATTATATTTTGTTCCGCTGCGATGTGAGATTCTGTGTTGTTATTTCTGTTCTTCTTCTACCTCTTTCTTCTAAAAAAAATGTCTCGTATTTTCGTGATATTTGGGTTGGACGTATGATGTATATAGTCAACTCTGATGTTACGGAAATCTGGGTCATTACAGTTGGTATCAGAGCTTAGGTTTAGCGAATACCTAGGCTTGTTGGAATGTGCTCATTAGAGATAGGATCAGTAGTATCCTAGAATGAGTTGAGTGTATATATATATATATATATATACGAGAGAGCGTATTTGTTATTTGATATAAAACCGTTTTATATTGTGTTGACTGGTCTGTTGAGTGGATTATAAATTTTGGTCGAATCGTGGGACGCCACGATGTCGATAGGAGTTTATAAACACTTGAACAGAAGATTGGACACGATATTGTTTTTAAATAGTTGAGTTGATTGTTAGGATTATAATCGAATTAGATTATAAAACAGAAATAGTTAGATATATAACCAATGGAATTTGTATATGAAATCAAATATACAAATGAGATAAATTGAAATTGAATTCCTACCAGAATTCAGAATTTAAAATCCTGGAAGTTGGGAAAATATTTTTCTAAATGGAGTTTGAAAGAAATAAAGCACTGAACTCATTCAGTGACTGGGAAATAATTCTGATGATGGTCGCAACATCACCAGTGTTCATTTTCGAGTTTCTAAGTGATGAATTGCTGCCTTAGAAAAGTTTTGATGGAAATTTGTTTGAAAAGAAATAAGTTGTTGGAAAATTCAAATGTTTTGAATTTGGGATAGATATAAATATATGTATATATTTATATTACTTCAAAGGAATTTTGAAATGGGAATTGGAATATAGATTTCAAATAGAAGTAAAATAAAGGAATTTGAATATATATATATATAATTCAAATAGAAGTGAAATAGAATTTGAATTCAAAGGAATTCAAATGAGTTTGAACAAGGGATTTCAAATAGAAATTGTATAAGAAAATTGAAATGGAATTTGAATTCAAAGGAATTCAAATGGATTTGAATAAAGAAAAGTCAAATAGAGATTTGAATATTTGAATTCAAATGGAATTTGGTTAAATAGAATTTCAAAGAGAATATGAAGTAGAGGTTGAATATTAGAATTCAAAGAAAATAAAAGGAGTTTAAATAGAATTTGAATTCAAAGTGAAATTTAATAGAATTTGAATTCAAAGGGGTTGAAATAGAAATTGAATAAAGGATTCCTAATGGAATTTGAATAAAGGATTTGAAATGGATTTTGAACAAAGGATTTCAAATAGAAATTTAAGATAAGAAATTCAAATAGAATTTGAAGATAAGAAGTTGAATTAGAATTTGAATAGAAGAAAATTCAAATAGAAATTGAGTAGAAGGAAATTCAAATATAGAGTTTGAATAAAGAAATTCAAATGGAATTTGAATATTGTAAATATATAGGATTTGAATATTAGAAGTGAAATAGATCGGGAATGTTATGAAATGGATTTGATACATATTAAAAATATATCAGAATGGAGTTGAATTTATTATAAACAAAGTTAAAACGTTTATATTTATAAATATAATTAAAACGAGCTCGCCGTAGCGCGGTAGTTCGTAAATTGGCGATTCGAACTTCAATTTAGTGTACAGAACTCGATTGAAGTCGGAATTCTGTGAAACAAGAATCGTCGGGACCGGTTGAATAATAGTTTTCTAATGAAAGAGAAAAATCTGGATTTCGTCATATAGATTTTGAGTTATGTCAAAATCAAATTTTTAGAAAAGAAGCGCCAGAACCATTATAAAAACCATAACGGTTTAATTGAATAAATAAAAGGATTTTTAGGAAATAAAATCCGAATTGGCATTAGAAAAATCCAGACTGGAGATATAAAATAAATATGAACCCCAGTGAAGTAAGTAAAATGATTTTTAAGACAAAAATCATATTTTAAATGGTTAAATAGAATTAACTAAACTGGAAAATAATTAGTTAAAGGAAATTTGAATCGAAACTGGGTTTTTGGATAAGTGAAAGAGATTGAGAATTTTTATTCGAAATCGAATATATAACTCGAGTTGAAAATATAATTAGATTAGTTTATAATTAAGTTGACATATATTTGAACAAGTAATATTCAAATAAAAAGGGCGAATTAGGCAAAACGATTAATTAGCAACTAGTTAATGGGAATGTGAATGATTTGAAATTAAATTTAACTTAAGTAAGTTAAATGGATCGAAATGAATAATTGAGTAAAATCATGTGAATGAAATATGAATTGGGAATGAATAAAGGAAATATATTTGTAACAGCAAATACAAAGGAAGTTATGTGCAAACAAAAAGAAGGAGAAATATTTGTGAAAAACATTTACAAATAGAATTTAGAAGGAAATATTTGTAAAACAGTTACAAATAGATTAAATGGAAATATTTATTTATAGAAAATAAATAGAATGTTATAAGTGAGATATTTATTTGTCAAATAAATAGAAATAAATGAAAGGAATATTCAGAACATGAATAGAAAATGGAAATCTGTTTTTAACGGATAAATAGAAAAGATTAATTTATAACAGTTTATAAATTAAATTAAATATTTATCATTCGATAAATAGAATATATAAGTCTGAGCTTATATAGAGAAGAGATATTGGTTTTTAACACCAATAGTTTTAAATAGAAGGGGTACACAACACTTGTATAAGTGAAGTAACGTTATTAAAAAGAACATTTATAAAGTGAAGAACCGTTACTAAAAGTAAATCTTTATAAATGAATAAATGTTATCCAGTAGGAGTTATTCGAATAGGAGAAGTCAATTAGAGTTAGAATAAATCGATTAGAGTAAGAATTAACCAGTTAGGGTAAATCCGTAGAGTTAATTGAATATTAGTGATCCAATCAGAATTCATCGAATATTTGTTATTCAAATAAAGAGTTAACCAGATAAAGTTAATTGAACATAATTAATCGAATTAGAATTTAATTGAATGTTAGTTATTCAATTAAAGTTGATCGAATATAGTATTGAGATAGAATTAGTCAAACATAGTTACTCAGGATAAGTACCATTTCGTACGACTGCTAGCGTAATTCGCAGGGCTGTAGATAGCCTAGGGCGGTCGGATGTTTCCTGGGGGAATCAGGCGTAACCATTGTGATCGCTGCAATCTAGAGTCAAGCGAATGGAGTTAAATCAAATATAGTTTATTCGAAAGGAATTATCGATTAATAGTTAATCGAAGAAGTTATCGATTACAGTTTAATCGAAAAGAGTTATCGATTAATTTAATCAAAGTGAGTTATAGAATATTGGTTATTCGAAGGAGTTATCGAATTTAGTTATTCAATGGAGTTAATCGAAAAGAGTTAAATCCAAAAGAGTTAAATCCAAAAGAGTAAATTGATAAGAGTAAATTGAATAGAGTAAATCGAATATAGTTTATTCGAAGAAAGGTTTTCGAATCTAGTTATTCGAAAGAGAGAATATCGAATATAGTTATTCGAAGGGAGGAGTTATCAAATAGGGATTTATTCGAAAGAGTTACGTAAGGAAGTTTGAAATGTTGAGTATCAACATAAATAAGTTTAGAAAAAAAAAGTATATGGGTTTGTAGCACTTTTCCTACCTTAGCAATTTCGAGGACGAAATTATTTTAAGTGGGGAAGATTGTAATGACCCGGATCCTTATGGGTTGATTTTTGAATATTTAATATTTCATTTAAATATTGATTTGGTAATATAAGTGGAATTTTATTTTGGAGTTATCGATTTAATAATCAATTTCGATTTAATATCGAATATATTAGAATAACAGAATAAGAAAATGGATTTAGTTGAATTCAATTTTTAATTTGAGTTGAAAACAGTAAAATAAAAAGAAGTCTCCAAATCGTTAGCCTTCTCTACTCCTCTTTCCATTCATGTTTCTCAGGAAAACAAATACAAACCGATAACCCTCCATTTTTCAAGCCACATAATTTCCTTTTCCTCCATTCAATTCAAAACCCATCCAAGGCCTTCATCTCTCCACATCAAAAATTGGAAATGATCTCGCTGTTCCATTTAAAAACCGCAACCCTTTCCTATAAATCATCGTGACCTTGTTGCTCATTGATTCCTTCAGCAAATTGAAACTAAAATGGGCCGACCCCTTCACAATTAAAAATGGTCACCGCGAGTTTTCTTTTCCAAATCAAAATCGCTAATTGAAGTCGCGATACCTGGAGCCATCTTCAAATCAAGGACCAAAGGTTTTCTGGTGTTCGAGTTTGAGCTGAAGCTCCTGCAAATCGGAATCGCTATTCCCTTTAACAATCCAAGGAATTGCTTCGACCACAGGTGGAGTGCTCACAGGCAAGAGGTTCGAATGTGCTTATTACCAAAATGAAGCGGATACCACGGTAGGGTTCGAAGTCATTGATGTCGCTCGATTTTAGGGCACAACAGTCATGAGTTTTTTTGCGGATCTGGGCTTGGAACGCGATAAGGAGGGGCTGTCGAATTGGAATTTAGTGGTGCTGGAGAGTGAACTCGGGATTTGGGGAAGCCGACAATGCAGCTAGGAAGCTTCAGGCTTGCTTGAAGGGGGATAATTCAAACTAGAAGTAGTGGAGTTCAGAGATAACATTCGATGGTGTTTGGGTAAGCTGTAGCTGGGCATGGAGAGAAAGGGTCAGAAGTCCCTTGGTGGTCTTAGGTTGATCTGTGATGGTCGACAGGGATATAGGATGGCGCTGGGTGTGTTCAAGGTGATGGGGATATAGGTGGTGTGTGCTAAATTGGATTAAAGAGGTAATTAAATTAAATAATTTTGAGTTAAAATTCGTTAATTATATACATATATAAGGCTCGTTAGCTAATGAATGCCATATTAAAATGAATGCAAGATTTAACCAAACAAGGGTCACGTTGGGGTTGCGAAATACGAGCTGGGGATTTGAATAATTCAAAGAGCTGGATGTTCGGAAAAAAAACTCAAGGTGAGTAAACCTCACTCACCACTTATTAGAAATTATTTTTATATCATTGAAAATAATTGTCTGTGCTTGTTTGAATGTTGTCTGATGGTTTTAAAATATATATTAGTTATTTAGGACTATTATATATATATTGGGTTGATTGATGTGTTGGATTCCCGCAGTTTCATTAGCGGATGCCCGCAGTTTCATAGCGGATGATTACCCTATACGCCCCACGCTATGATTAGTGGATGACCTTCATACCGCGATATCCTGCCTCGAAGCAGGATGGGTATTACTATGTTGACTAACATCTGTGGATGCAGGAAAACAGGTTGGAGGAATCCAACTGGATTCCTCAAAAATATATTATCTGTTGTTGTTTGTTTGATTTCATATATATTCATATATGATGTGTTAAAAATCAAATGATTGAAAATTGGTTGATTTGATTGTTGAAAATATCCCTGGGCTTGAATATGGATTTATAAAAATATTGAAAAGGGGTATTTGATATTTAAAAAGGGAATTCTATTTTTATGAATAGAATTTGCATTTTTAATAAAACTATAGAAAATATTAACTTGTTTTGAAGGTATATAAAACAAGTGATCGAATTTATAAAGTTGTTTATAAATGGAAAAGATGGAATTTGAATCGAATTTATAAACTTTGTTTATAAATGAAATTATGGGATTTGAATTGAATTTATAAACGTTGTTTATAAATGGAAAGGTGGGATTTGAATTGAAGTTATAAACATTGTTTATAAATAATGCCGAGAATTCAAATGGACTTTAAACTATAGAATTTGATTATAGAAATTCAAATGGACTTTTAAACTATAGAATTTGAATATAGAAATTCGAATAGACTTTAAACTATAGATTTGAATATAGAAATTCAAAGGGACTTTAAAATATAGAATTTCAATATAGAAATTCAAATGGACTTTAAACTATAGAATTTGAATATAGAAATTCAAATGGACTTTTAAACTATAGAATTTGAATATAGAAATTCAAATGGACTTTTAAACTATAGAATTTGAATATAGAAATTCGAATAGACTTTAAACTATAGATTTGAATATAGAAATTCAAAGGGACTTTAAAATATAGAATTTGAAAATAGAATTTCAAATGGACTTTAATCTATAAAATTCGATAATAGAATTCAAATGAAGTTTAAATAAAGAGAATTCAAATAGAATTGAATTGGAATTTGAATAAGAAATCGATAAGGAAACGAGAGTATGAGTATAATTAGAATTTGTTAATATGCAGTTAAAATATATTTGAACATGTCATGTTCAAATATGAAGGTGAAATAGACTGAAAAGTTAAGTAACAGATTTAATTAACAAATTGAGTTAAAACGATTGGTATAGTTAATTTAGACTGGCAGGTATAAATATACAGGAGACAGGTATGGAATAAAGTATAGAAGGTATATAAATAGAATGCCCGACAAAAAGGTACGTATTTAATTTCCATATGAGATTTTATGCGCCGTATCGGCAAGCCGCTTGGCTTTTTCTTTTTCTTTTTGAGATAAGAAGGACCGGGAAAGCTATTTGAAATTTCCCGATGCTCCCGGTACAAAGGAGGTTATGGCGAATTTTTCCGGGAATTTAAGGAGATAGAATATTTTTAAGATAATTTGATAGTTAGAAATCAACGTATCGATATATATAGAAGTCGATAAGAAAACGAACTTAGAAATAGAGTAACGACCCGTATTCTACACATCATAGGATTGTAGAATATTTCTTCTCCACGTGAAGTCGTATGGTCATGTAACTTTGGGAAACATCTATTAGAATCATTTCCCATGTTCATGATTTTTGTTGATTTTTGAATGACCATTTTGCCCCTAGTCGGTACTGTTTTGGCCATAACTTTTGATTGAAAAGGAATTTTGACCTGAAACCACTTACATTTGATTCTTTTGATAGTTTCTCTTTCCGTAGAGTGGTCATAATAGCCAAACGGACTTACCGTTTGGGAGATATGGCTGAAACAAGGTTTGGAGGGTGAAAAACTGCTTAACCGGGCCAAATTGGGTGATTAGTGAGTAGGCCCATAACCCATTTCGGGATTAGGGTTATGGGAGGGCTGAAATGAGATGGAGAATCATTCCATTTCAGTTTTCTAGCCTCCACTTATCACCAAGGATCCCTGAAAATGGCCTCCAACCTCTAAATCACCTCCAAATCATCTTTTGGTCAAGGATTTGGCTTAGCAACCCCTAATCAAAGAAGATCGTCACCAAATCAACCTTGGAGCTGCTGTTTAGCATTGGGATTTGCATCAAATCAGAGCATTATTTCAGATCTTAGTTTATTTTGTGGCTAAGGTGAGTGATTTGCATAGCTTTACACTAATTATGGCTAATTAGAGTTGACTAGTGTTAATTAGCGAATTTAAACATGATAAAATTCTGGAAAAATGTTTATAAAATTCGGAATGATATTTTAGACCTCTGTTAGAAATTTGGTTCCATTTGGTTAAGCTTTGCTAATCATATCATTGGTTTCACCTAAACATGCTTAAGGGGAAAGTATGGGATTTTGGGTATGTTTGATCCATTTCTACCTATCATATTGATGTTTTGATGTTTAAGGTTGATTATGTATGTTGCTATGACTGTATGAAATGCTTTGTGACTGATTAGAATAGTTGGAATGGTCGAAAACGCCGTCGAGAGGCGTAAACAACTCGCTGGAACAGCTGCAGGAAGTATGCAGGGATCGGATCGGATCGCATGCCATGTCCACGATCCGCACTCGCGCTTCGCACCCCGATCCGAACCAGACGATCACGATCCGATATGAGGAGTTGTTATGCGATCCACCTCGTCCTTCCACGAATCGACCAGCCTCACGAACTGATGGGAAGTCACGACCCGATCCATGTAGCACGATCCGACCCGTTGGAACGCGATCCGCAGGGAGTTCACGATCCGACCAGAAGGGGGAGACCCGATCCGATGGAGACTGGATTCACGAGACCATGGAGGAGGGCGATCCGATCACCTGGAGGACCACGACCCGATCCGATGCAGGAGGCGCGACCCGATCCGATGTAGGAGGCGCGACCCGATCCGAATGCCTAAGGACGATCCGATTCGATGGTGATGACTAATAACCCGAGATGCAAAGGTAGTCCATATGGAAGTTAGAGCTCAGTATCCCGGAACCAGTTGGGAACCAATGAGTTCACTTCATGGTTGGACTTTGCTGCGGGACGTGTGCTAAGGAGTTGTCGACGTTCATAACTTCGATCCACCACTAAGAATGATGGGCTACTTATCAGTGCAGTAGGGTCATTATGACCTGAGGGGCAAAGTGATGGTAGCAAGACTACGTTATCAGTGCAGTAGGGTCATTATGACCTGAGGGGCAAGGTGATGCGTAGTAAGACTATGAGCCAGCGCAGATGGGGTGAATAACTCCATGGGGCAAGTGGACATAGTAAGGATTAGTAAGGCTATGAGCCAGCGCAGATGGGGTGAATAACTCCAGGGGGCAAGTGGACATAGCGAGGAATTAGTGGCTACGTTATCAGTGCAGTGAAGCCATTTATGACTTCATGGGGCAAAGTGATCGTAGCAAGGAATGTTGGGTGATCGAAGTGGTGAATATCGTATACTTTACGCACTGAGTGAGAAATGTGATGATGGATGTTATGCTTGATTGTTTGCCATCATTATGACATGCACACCTCCCCCACCTCCGTATCTTTACACTGTTTGATATGATACCTTAGAGTGTTGTACAGTATGCAGTGCTAACTCTTTGGTTGCAGGTCCAGGTTCAGGTATGTTTTAGTCTACCTGTTATTGTTCACTTTAGATGCTTATCGCTCAAACCAGGCTTTATGTCTGACCCAGAGTTTTATGTCTCCTCTTATTACTCTGGGTGCTCACACGAGTAGACTAGAGACAGGTTAGCTGGTGATGCGCGAGTAGCTGATTCGGAGGCGGGCAGGAGGCTTCCACGTATTATATATATATACACATTCTCCCTGTGTCGTTGGTGGTCGCTACTTGGGCATTAGTAGTGTACCTCATGTACCTTGCTTTGCTTTGAGACAGTTCGAAAGTTGTAATAAGCTGTATTTTTGGATTTCCGCTGCTATGATGTTTAGTTCTGATTTTCAGCTTATGCACTGTCTCTCCTGTTTTATGTCAAGTATGTTATTATTATATTTTGTCCTATGCGCTGTGAGGCATTCTACAGGTTCCTTGTATGTTCATTCCCTTCCTCCTTTTCCTTCTTGCGACCCGTTCCGTGCTAACTGGACACGTGTACAGCGCACTTTTGGAGTATGTGTCGGTTGGTGCGGGGCGGGCCGTCACAGTGAGGCTCGCGAATCAACGCTATACACAAAGCCGTGATATATCAAAGCTGCGCTTTGATCATCATCCACCAAACTTTGATTTTCAACAAAAGTCTGGATCACTGCATCTCAGCATGCCACACTATCAAACCATATCGTACCACTGATTTCTGCCAATATATAACCTCTGAGCTCGTATGTCTCAGAGAAGGGCATTAAGCAAGAGAATAAATTCCCCGCCGCCTAACTGATATATATTTAGCAGAGATCAAATAATAAAATATAAAGGAATACAATGTCAGACACACCATCCATTTACAAGTCCATTCTAGGTCTGAACGAAACCGGAGGCACTTTCCTCGCATATCCGTCGATCTCCAAGTACGTCTGGACGACCACTAACTGATTCCCTCATCTTGGGTGTACAGAACAATCAAGATCATCAGTAATCACCCGAACGATGTGAAGACTTTCGATCTTCGACCACCATCATCATCTTCGACTTTTCGTCGAATGGTTATTCAGAATGGGTATAAACCCGGCCTTTCCGAATAACCCGCGTATATAGTAAAAAAATGTTACCTAAACACAACATGCGCCTCATCCCAATTCAACAGTCACTAACCGTAAATTAGCAAGAGAACAATTCCCCAAATATTAACCCCGAAGGCCGAAACCGACATCAGATCAATACCCAGGAAACCACCCTTCTTAGCTAACCTACAGTTAGTTTCTAAATTTCACGTTCTTAGGGAAAGGTTCCCATAAATTTTATCAAAGATAAATTCTTCAAAATTTATTCTTTGATCTTCCTTTGGATGTCATTTCAAACCAAATTATTGTTTGCCAAACTAGTTGGGATTAGCGAACCACACCGAAGTAATTATTTATTTTATTTCCCAATCCCAATCTATTCATCCCATGAAGCAAAACTGGTAATACTTCATATATAACACCACAGTGTTATCGGTAAATTCAATTACCATTTCACGTTCAAATCTGATTAAAGATTTATTTATCGCTTTGGAGCAAAACTGGTAATACTCCATTCTCGCTCAATTTCTAAATTTGATAATTTAAATTATCAATTCACATTTCCATTTAATTGCAGATTCATTAAAACTCCTTTTACTGGGTTGAACTAGTGTCATTTAAAACACAGTTCACGACAAACCCAAATCACATTTTATTTATTATCGAGTTAAAGAACTAGTGTTATTTAAAAAACAGTTCACGATATACCCATGAATCAATTCTATTTAAACCCATTTCAAATCCAATTTATTTATTAAAAAATAAATGGGTTTTAATTTTAGTTCAAAACTAGTTCATTTCGATAAAAACTATTTTTATCTTTTCAAATATGGAGTTTTTCATCCCAATTTTTCCCAAATCATTTCTTATGATTTTACACAAATTATTACTATTTTTAATAATTTTATCTAGGCCCGTACAGTCGATTTCCAACTACGGCCATCGAACGACACTTACAACGACCTTTTCCAAATTTGATTTGGACGTATCTCCAAATCCAACCGTTAAATTCTGAATTTCTAATATTCGTTAGAAAGCTCTTTTCGATTCGAACCCAACGGTTTCGGTTTTAGGAGAATCCGACGGTCGGATCGCCCGTAATGTTTGTTTGAAGTAAATGGTCGAAATTCACGAACTGCCGCGGCGCGGCGCGTTCTATTCAGGCCATTATATTATATATATAATATATATTTCGTCGATTTCTATTTAAAACGAATTTTATAAATAGTTTTGAATTCGTTTCAAAAACAATTTCAACCTTTATTTCAAATTCAAATCAAAATTGAATTTTTCCTTATAAATTCGTTTTAAAATCCATTTCTATTCAATTCAAATTTCAATTCAATTTGAATTCATTTCAATTCGTTTTCAATTCGATTCAAATTTGGTTTCAATTCACTTCGAATTCGTTTTATATTCAATTCATTTCGAATTGGTTTTCTATTCGATTCAATTCAAATTTGTTTTCTATTCGATTCAATTCAAATTTATATTCTATTCGATTCAATTCAAATTTGTTTTCTGGTCGATTCAATTCAAATTCATTTCTATTCGATTTGAATTCAACTTGGTTTTCTATTCAATTTGAATTCAATTTGGTTTTCTATTCAATTTAAATCAAATTTGTTATATATTCAATTGAAATCAAATTCGTTATATATTCAACTGAAATCAAATTCGTTTTCTATTTAATTTAAATTCGATTTTCATTTCAAAATGTTCGATTTCTAAATCACTTTTCAATATTCATTTTAAAATGAATAAAATAGATATAAATATCGTTCACTTCAAAATGGCGTCAATCTAATCAACACTGCTTCATATATTTCTATTTTCAAATATTCTATTTCAAATATTTCTTTTCCAAATATTTCCTATTCAAATATTTATATTTCAAACATTTCTATTTTTAAAATATTTCGTTCAACACATGACTAATCTCAACGGATGAGTACTGTCAACACATGAACCTTTATTTTATATTGATAAAGAGGTAAATTTAATTGTTAAAATATTTCGTTCAACACATGACCAATCTCAATGGATGAGTATTGTCAACACATGAACCTTTATTTTATATTGATAAAGATGTAAATTTTGTTGTTAAAATATTTCGTTCAACACATGACCAATCTCAACGGATGAGTACTGCCAACACATGAACCTTTATTTTATAATATTCTTCATTTTCTAAATTAGAATAAGGCCCAATCAATTACCATATAAAGTTAATTATATGGATTCCATTCAACACATATATATAATAGCAATGATAAATAATCAACCATCACCCAAAGTGCACTACACTGTATAAGCATCAAATATAGATATCTAACGCTTGTAACAGCCTGTCAATCAATCGATCGACATATTTAATCAATCAGGCTGAGTGAACTTCAAATTTCATCCCAACACCCATGTGGGGTTTCAAATCAAGAAACACTGATTTTATTTGTGCAGTTGGGTGATGTGTAAAATTTATCGACCCAATCAATGTCCTTCAAATAGGTGTACGTAAACAAATCGTCCGGTTTGCAAATGAATATTTTATTTTATTCACTTCCACGTTAAAAATTATATTTTTAACGATCAAAATATTTTATTCAAACTATGAATATTCTATTCAGTTCATTTATTCAATAAAATGATATTTTTATTTTTCTAACATATTTTAGAAAATTTCGGCGGCATAACGGCACGATACTAGACACGGGACAAGGCCTGCCTTATCCCCGGTCTAGTGAAGGCCCACGCCATTCACACATCAATCAAATCCATTCCATTTCAAAAAACAATTCAATTCAAACCAAATAATCTAACCAAATACACAACCAAGCAATTAAACAAACAAGCCATCCATGGTCTGTGGATGACGGGTGTCGGGTGCTACTAAACACCGTCTACATCCTAGTATATATATATCTAGAAAAAGAAATTGAAGAGTGAGAAGTTCTCACAGAGGGTTCCACTCCGCCGTGCTTTGCTTTTTGAACTGTTGAACATCTGGATTCCTTTGAAACTCCATTGCAGTTCTTTTCCCGCTGTTAATAATAAGAATTATATTTTTATTACTTCATTTCAATAAATAAAAATTCTATTTTTATTTCTCCTTTATATATATTTTTACAACGTTTATTTCTATATAAAAATTATATTTTTATATTTACTTCTAATATAAAGATCAAATTTTTACCTTACTATATATAATAAAAATCAGATTTTTATTTCACTACATATATAAAGATCAAATTTTTATACTTTCTATAATATAAAAATTATATTTTTCATCTCTTCATATAATACAAATTATATTTCTCATCTCTATATATTATAAGAATTATATTTTTATACTGTTTTACATATTTTAAAAATCATACTAACTTAGATAAAAAAACAATATGATTTTCTATTTAAAACCAAGGTGATTTTATATTCGAAATCCTTCCTATTTCAGTTTCAAAAACAGTCTTGATTCAGTTTTAAACAATTTTGATTCAGGTAAATTTCAGAGATTTTTTATTTTATTTATCTGAAAACTGATTTTATAAAGAAATCCATAGAAGAAAGGAATTACCTTAATCAGCTTCATCACCGAAGCTTCAAACGGAAGTCGAACTGGAGTTCAAACTTAGGGCTCCCATTGGCGCGCAGCTCGAACCACCGTGGCGTCTAGCGCGGTCTAGGGTCAGACCGAGGTGGCGATTTGGTCTTTTATTGGATCGGTTAGGGCTGGGAGGATGGAGGATGGAGCATCGATGAGGGGAGAGGGAACCTGAACGGAGGCGACGGTGGTTGCTGAGGCCAGCGGTGGGCGGTTTCTGGCGGGTTTACGAGGGGGGGGGGGTGTTGCGACTGAGTTATTGGGGCCAAAGGGGAGTTCGACGGAGGTGGGTGAAGGCCAGTGAGGGGCGCTCGATCGGTGCGGTGGCTTTTCTGGTGAGTGGCGGCGGATCTAGGTGAAGGCGACGGGGGAATCGGGTCTGGGAGGGTACGATTTTTTTAATTTTTTTTCTTCTGAAAGTGAAAGAGGGAGAGAGGGATGGGTAGTGGGTGAGGGTATATAAACAAATATATTTAATTATTTAATTTAATTTAATTGTCCTTTTAAAGTTGACTTTTACATACGACCTCTAAATGAGGCCCACCGCCTGTCGTCCATAGCGTTGCACCCCCATTCCGAACACAATGGGATATGTATCGTACCCTGATTCGAAAATTTCGATCAGTTTCCATTAAAATCAACATATAACTCTATATATTGAATTTGAACGCGCATTTCAATTTACCGGTGACACACACTAACTCTATAAATTGCAGAAAAATATTTTCTAGCTTCGTATTGACGATACGGTCCTAACAAAACTAGTTTCGTCGAATTCTGAGACCGTTTGAAAAATGGCCATTTTCTAGTTGATTAAAATCAACTGAAACTAGTCAAACGCGTTTTCCTTTGCCACACTCACATATTGATTCGAAAAATTATGAAATTTGGCATCTAGCAATAACTTTACATCACGGACCCAACAAAAGTGGTTTCGTCGAAATCCGAGGTCGTTTGCAAAATTTCCATTTTTAAGGGCCTGAATTCCATAGCGACTATTCAGAATTTTCAACTGGACGTATCTTTTGATTCCCGCTATGAAATTTCAATTTTTCGGATTCGTTGGAAAGATATTATCAAATAGATCCTATTATTTTTGGTTTCACTAAAATCCGGATTGTTTTGCACCCGGTACATTTATTAGAAGTTTGAAATCGAATTATCGAACTGCAGGGTCATTTTCAATTCCTATTTATAATTATATATAATTATTTATATTCTAACGACGACGTATATAATATATACGTTCGAATTCTATTCAAAATAAATTTCTCATCGATATTATTTAAAGTAATTCATTTTAAATAATCAAAATTCGCTAAAATTGCCGAAATAAAAATTTTAAACTGGCCAAGATTTTCGGGTTGTTACACATATGCATTAACACTACAATAAAATATGATTACGTTGCATATGCGTTAACACTACAATAAAATATGATTATGTTTCATATGCATTAACACTACAATAAAATATGATTATGTTTCATATGCATTAGTACCACAATAAAACATGATTATGTTTCATATGCATTAGCACAACAATAAAATATTATTATGTTTCATATGCATTAACACTACAATAAAATATGATTATGTTTCATATGCATTAGTGCCACAATAAAACATGATTATGTTTCATATGCATGAACATGAATTTAAAATATGAATATATTTCATATGCATTGACATGACTCTAAAATATGTTAATATTTCATATTTCTATACTTACGCTAAAAATATATTTATATTCCCTGTTTTCCACTAAAGCAAAAAATATATACATATATATAATAATTTAACTTTTGTTTCAACTAACATGACAAATTTATAATACATGAAATAGTCTAACTTTTATGTTAATCTTTTCTTTACAAACAAAATGAAAATTTTGTGTGTTAATCTATTTATATAAAAATGTAAATTTCTATCTTTATTCTTTTTAATGAAAATGTAGATATTCTCTTTAAATCTTTTAACATAGAAATGTAAATTTATCCTTTAAATCTCTTTTACATGAAAAATGTAAATTTATCCTTAAATCTCTTTTACATGAAAATGCAAATTTTCTTACTTTTAATCTTTATTACATGAAAATGTAAACTTCATAATTTTAATCTAATTACATTAAAATGTAACTCTCCTTTTATACCAATTGACATTAAAATGTACTTTTAATCATATAAATATTTTTGAACAAAAAGGGAAATTTTTATTCTAATGTGACATTTTCAACTAAAATCTTATTTTTAATTTAATGCGACGTTTTCAACTAAAAATGTTATTTCTTACCTGTGTAACATTTTAAACTAAAAATGTCATTTCTTTCTAATGTAACATTTTTATGGAAATGTTATTTCTTTTTCTAATGCAACATTTTATATGAAAATGTAATTTCCAATCTAATGTAACAATTTACATAAAAATGTAATTTCTTATTCTAATATAATATTTTACATAAAAATGTAATTCCTGTTGTCTTTTCTCTTTTCTAATGATTTATATTACAACAAAATATAATATTTATTGTCTTCACTTTTCTAATGTTTTATATTACAACAAAAATGAAATTTTTATTGTTCATCCTTTTTTTTCACTTTTAAAGTAAACAAGATATTTTATTTTCTAATTATCTTAGCAAACATGGGATATTTATTTTTAATTCTATTTTCACATAAAGTAATATTTTATATGTAAACCATTCTTAATAAATGCCATTTTCTATATAACATTACATTTCTTAAATAATGTCATTTATTATATAACATTTCATTCATTAAATAAATGGCATTTATTATATAACTTTAAATTTCTTAAATAAATTGCATTTTCTATTCAAGTTGGTATTAACGTGACAGTTTCCACATGATGATATTAACAAGACAATTTTCAACAAGGTGATATTAACATGACAATTTCCAATAAGGTGATAAAAACATGACAATTTCCAACAAGGTGATATTAAAATGACAATTTCCTATTAAACAAATTAAGTAATTTTGTTTTTCACCAGAATAATCCATTCAATCAACATATCAACATAATAAAATTCATCATCACAAATCCAATCACGAATAACAACATATAGCAATTAACAGTGGAGAGCAAATATCACTATCATAATTACTTTATTGTAATTATTAAAAAGAAACAGAATTCTCACCTCGTTTCAGATTCAGATCTAAAATTCAAAAGGTACAGAATCAGTTCTAGGCGGTTCCATAATGTAGATTTTTCTGTCATGAGCGCAACGTATTTCGTTTCGTTGAATTCTGATAAGATTTGAAAGAGATATCATTGTTTATATGTTAATTAAAAATTTAAAATAATTAAAATATAATTAATACCACTAATCCCCAATTAGAATTAATCCATTTCCTATCTTCTTCGTATTAGCCGATAAAAGAAAACCAATTGCTCCATGAAGAACACCGCCAGCGCACCACCTATGCTGCCACTGTTCCTCTATTTGAAATGCTCACTAAATTTCATGGCCTAACTCCTTACGGTTTGGGAGATATAAATTATTTAATTTTGAGGGGCTTTCCTTTAGATTTTCGAGAGAGAGAGGGAGAGAGAGAAAGAGGGCTGCTGTTAATTCTTTTGAGGAAGAAGAGAAAATGAGGATTTGTGAAGAGGGAAAGATATAATATATGGAGGGTTTTAATTCCTTCCCTTTTTTTGATTTTTTTCATGACATGTCCATTTTATTTATATATATGAAAAGCTGCTGATGTATAAATATATAGGAAGAAAAAAAAAACTGACATAGTCTATATTGAATTCCCTTGGGAACACACTTATCTTTTTATTCAAATTTCAAAATAATCGATTGAGGAAACGAGATAATTGGAATATAGACTAAAAATAATGGCAGGTTATAAATGGTAAGGGAAAACAGCAATATAAGATGTTAGATAAAAATTAGAAATTAGTGGTAGGTGGAAATTTTAAAAAGAACGATACATGAATTGGGAACAAAAGATAGATGTAAAGCAAAGGAGGGACACACCCTCAATATCTTTAACAACTATCTAACGGCTACGGATTTCCCCCGACCCAATCGATTGCAAAATCGACTAAGACCGTTCAAAATCCGCATACGTTAGCTTTGGAATACAACAACCTCAGAACAATAACAACAGACTTTTATAAACATTACAATAATGTTACATCAGAGTACAGAACATATCAGAGTACATTGAATAAAATTACAGCGGAAGATAAATTTCAATAAATTAAGTACAATAAACAGCGGAAGACTTCTATGCTCTGGACACAGCTTTAGGCTTCGATCCAGAATCCTGTTCAAGAGATAAATATATGCAAAGAGCTACTCGACTCCTCGTGTGGAAAAGAGGGCACCCGAGTTTGCAAAGTGAAACAAACTACGAGTCAGTCATGGGACTGGTGTGAGAATTCTTAACTAATATAACTAATAGCAATAAGGCAAATCCAAGGACCAAGCCGCTAACGCGGAACGAGTTTTATTCAAATGGATTATCGGTGAATAAATTAAAGTAAATCGTTAAACAATGCAATACTTTTTAGAAAAATGAAACCATTATAAGACTCAAGTCCCATCACATGATGGAACGCAAACCGGAGGATAGAGTTTTACCTTATAATGGTCAAAAGATGCCTGATACGTTAAAACAAATTTGATATTATTATTAGTGTATATATGTTTCAAAAACATTTCAATCATAATGTATCAATCATAGATGGTATAGTACCCCATTCTACTATGTCGCCATACTAGTTTACAATCAAAACCGCATGTGGTCGTGTTGGAAATTGGGTTTCCATCATGAGTCAAGGCTAGGGAGGAGCTCCTTACAGATTCCAGACACTCTAGCAAATGTCCCAGAATTCCCCGCAGTTAACCATTGGATTCTGCAGGGCCGGTCCGCACAAACGATTTTGCGGATTAGTTATTCCTGAACACACGTTTCTCGGTCCTATAGGACCTAACATCCGAGGCTCCTCATTCCATCATCCACATAAGTAAAATGTCGGGCCGTGTAAAATCCAAACACCACTTCTAGCTAGAAAGAAACAGGTTGCTCTCCCTGCGTTCCCTTCTCCCGTTTTAAACTCCAACTGGGGTGTGAGGCTCGCGAAGCTACGTTATACACAAAGCTACGCCTAAACAGGCCTTGCTTTGATCATCAACCACAAGGCCTTCTTTTCAACAAAAGCCTTGATCATTTGCATCTTAGCATGCCACATTGTCAATCCATACCATACCATTGATTCCTACCAGATATATAACTTCTAAGCTCGTACGTCTTAGAGAAGGGTGTTAAACATCAAACAGATATATATTAAGCAGAGATCAATGGATACCATATAAAGGAATACAATGTTAGATATACAATCCATTTTCAAGTCCGTTCTAGGTCTAAACGAAACCAGAGGCACCTTATACCTTGCATATCCGAACAACCAACAAGTAGTCTGGCCAGCCACCATTGTAGCCCCTTCAAGGTAGCTACTCCAATCATGGGCGTCAATGGTAACTCATCCATTTGATGTAAAGATCGTCGGTATTCAATCACCGTCTTCAACTCTTCGACTTAGATCGACGAATAATCATTTGAAATGAGACTGAACTCGGACATTTCAAATGATCCTATATATATATAATTTAAATTCATTTCTTATCGTTAATATTGATTTATAATGATTAATCTCTATTTTTATTTATATAAAAATAATTGAATTTTATTTAACAACACTTCATGTCCATAAGTGACCTTGGCGCTGTTTTCACCCAAATTTGTTTTACACATTTCTCTAAATCTAACCATTGGATTTTAACATAATTCATATCGTTGGAAAGATATTCCCAAGGCGAACCTAACGGTTTTAGTTTTGGATAAATCCGACGGTCGAATCTTTCGGTATAATAATTTAAAGACATGATTCCAAAATGCGAACTACCACGCTCGATTCATTTACTTTTAATTTATATATATATATATATATATATAATTATACATAAATATAATTCCTTCGATGATTTCAATCAATCTATTTATTTCATGGATATTTTTCCCACTCATTTTCATATCAAGAATTTATAATTCAACATATGATTCTTTTTATCCTAACAAACATGCGAATAAAAAATGATATTTTTATTTCATAACTTGTCACTAGAATCAACTACCATTAAAATGAAATCTTTAAATGTTTAATCCTTTCCAATGAAAATGATACTAAAATCATATCTCATTTTAATATATGAACATGACACCACAAACATGTTTCATTTTTAATATATGAACATGACCCTAAAAATATATTTATTTTTAATGTAATAACATAACACTAAAATATGTTTATATTTCATATAACAAAATGACATTAAAGATATATTTATTTTTGATATTTTCAACATAACACTAAAATATGATTGTTTCATATGTATTAACGCTACAACAAAATATGATAATGTTTCATATGCATTAACATTACAACAAAATATGATTATGTTTCATACGCATTAATACTACAATAATATGATTATGTTCCATATGCATTAACACTACAATAAAATATGATTATTTTTCATATGCATTGACACTACAATAAAATATGATTATGTTTCATATGCATTAACACTACAATAAAATATGATTATGTTTCATATGCATTAGTGCCACACTAAAACATGATTATGTTTCATATGCATTAGTGGCACAATAAAACATGATTATGTTTCATATGCATTAACATGAATTTAAAATATGAATAAATTTTATATGCATTAACATGAATCTAAAATATGTTAGTATTTCATATTTATATACTTACGCTAAAAATATATTTATATTCCCTGTTTTCCACTAACTCTAAAAATATATGCATATATATAATAATCTAACTTTTGTTTCAACTAACATGACAAATTTATATTACATGAAATAGTCTAACTTCTATGTTAATCTTGTGAAAACCCGTAACTTCCCCGTTAAGGTAAGTGTCGGATAGTTCGAGAACAAACCACAACAGAACACATACAGAAGAACATTTCACTGTATATGACAACAATGCATCAGATTACAAAAATATACAGAGTATAAATGAATATTACACAGAAATATCAGAGATTTAAATTACATTTAAATACATAGCAGCGGAAAATAATACAACGCACAACTAGAAGGGATATACGGATACAAAGCTTTCCGGATATCATTCCAGCTGTAAACCAGGATCCTGTGAATATAAATCTGCAAAACCAAAACTACTAGCTGCCCGTGTCAAAATAAGGGCACCCAGAGTTTAGGTTAAAACAATAAACTCCAGGTCAGTCATGGGACTGGTGTGAGAACTAAAACAGTTATATATCTTTCTTTTAAAGTTAGGTAAATCAAGGGACCACGCCGTATAACACGGAACGGGTTTCCTCCCAAGAATACCAGTGCATAAAACAAACAGCGCAATGCTAAATAAAGAAAAATGAAGCTGTTATAAGACCCAGGTCCTATCACACAATGCAACGCAAGCCGGGGGATAGGGTTTTCCCTTATAACAGCCAAAGAATGCTTGATACGGTTAAACAAATCATTTGATACTACTATACGTGCATAGTGTATAAAACAACTTCAAATCATAAGTATCAATCATAGGCGGCATGAGCGTCCCATGCCACTATGTCGCCATATATAGGTTTACAAATAAAACCGCAAGGTCACGTATTTGGAAATTGGATTTCCGTCTATGAACCGAGGCAAAAGATAGTCCTCAACCGATTCGAGACCGCCTAGCCCGAGTCTCAGGATCAGAGCTCGAGTGACCCTAGGAGCGACAGGGCCGGTCCACCGATGTGGATTAAAATGCCTTAACACTACGTTTCCCCGCCCTTTGGGGCATAAATGAGCCACTAAATGACTCCATCGGTTCGAGAACGACTGATCAATCCGAGGCGCCTCGCAACAGCAACAACCACATAAGTCAAACTCGTCAGGGCGTGTAAAACCACTGACGCCACTTCTAGCTAGGAAGAAACGCAGGCCCTCCCTGAGGTCCTTTCTCCCGTTTTTGGTTCATACCGGGTGTGAAACTCGCGAAGTAAACGTTACACAAAGCTACGCCACAAAGGTCGTGCTTTGATCATCACCACAAGACTTTGCTTTTCAACAGAAGCCTCGATCAATTGCCACTTAGGCATGCCACACAGGCAATTCACTCCATGCGTTTGATATCCATCAATATATAACCCCTGAGCTCGTACGTCTCAGAGAAGGGCGTTAAGCAAGAGAATAAATTCTCCGCCGCCAAACAGATATATATTTAATAAAGATCAATCACACGGACTAAAATCCAATGTCAGACACACAGTCCATTTACAAGTCCGTTCCGGGTCTGAACGAAACCGGAGGCACCTAGTACCCCGCATATCCATCGATCTCCAAGTACGTCTGGACGATCACCAACTGTTTCCATCTTCTTGGGTGTACAGCCCAATCAAGATCATCAATTATCACCCAAACGACATGAAGACCTCCGGTCTTCGACCATCGTCTTCATCTTCGACTTATCGTCGTATCAGTTATTCAGAATGGGATAAACCCGGTCTTTCCGAATAACTCGCGTATATTTTAAATAAGTGTTACACAAACACAACATACGCCTCATTCCAATTCATTAGTCACTAACCGTAAATTAATCAAGAGAATAATTCCCCAAATATTAACCCCGAAGGCCGAAACCAACATCAGATCAATATCCAGAAAACCATTCTGCTCGGCTAACCGACAGTTAGTTTCTAAATTTCACATTCATAGGGAAAGGTTCCCATTAATTTTATCCAAGATAAATTCCTTGAATTTATGTTTGAATCTCAATTCGAACTAGTCGGGATTAGCGAACCTTACCGAAGTAATCATTGGTTTTAATTTCCCAATCCCAACCTATTCATCCCATGAAGTAAAACTGGTAATACTTCATATCTAACACCACTGTGTTATCGGTAAATTCAATTACCATTTCACGTTCAAATCTAATTAAAGATTTAACTATCGCCTGGAGCAAAACTGGTGATACTCCATTTTCGATCATTTCAATCTAATTAAAGATTCATTAAAACTCCACTTAGTTTTAATCTTCGACTGGGTTAAAGAATCAGTGTCGTTTAAAACACGGTTCACGATAAACCCAAAATCACATTCCATTAATTATCGGGTTAAAGAACAAGTGTTATTTAAAACACTGTTCACGATAAACCCAAAAATCAATACCAATTCAATTCCAATTAAATATCATTTAATTGGTACACTTCATTAAATCTAAATAAAAAGATTTAATCTTTTCTCAACTGGGTTCAAGAACAGTGTTAGTGAAGACACCATTCACGACAAATCCAAATCACATTTGATATTCAATATAAGGTTCTGAATAGAAAATATATCGGCTTATATTCAATATCAAATTCTACGATTAACAAATGTCGTATTGGAAATAACGATATAAATATGTATCTTTCAAATTTCCATAACAACATCCGTATAATCACGAATTCCAATGTCGAAATATTCCGAAGACAATTTCGATTCAAATCCACTGCAATGCAATCATTGGAAATTTTGGTTATTTTTAAAACCCTTTTCAAATTCAATTTATTTACTTAAAAATAAATAGAATTATAATTCTAGTTCAAAACTAGTTCATTTCGATAAAAATTTATTTTTATCTTTTCAAATATGGAGTTTTTCATCCCAATCCTTTCTAAATCATTTCTTATGATTTTACACAAATTATTACTATTTTTAATAATTTTATCAAGGCCCGTACAGTCGATTTCCATCAATGGCCATCGAACTGCACTTACAGCGACCTTTTTCGAATTTGATTTGGACGTATCTCCAAATCCAACCGTTAGATTTCTAATTTCTGATATTCTTTAGAAAGCTCTTTTCGATACGAACCCAACGGTTCCGGTTTTAGGAGAATCCGACGGTCGGATCTCCCTTAATGTCCGTTTGAAATAAATGGTCGAAATTCACGAACTGCCGCGGCGCGGCGCGTTCTATTCAGGCCATTATATTATATATATAATATATATAATATATATTTCATCGATTTCTATTTAAAACGAATTATATGAATAGTTTTAAAATCGTTTCAAAAGCAATTTCAACTTCCATTTCAATTCAAATCAAAATTGAATTCTTCTTTATAAATTCGTTTTCAATTCAATTCATTTCGAAATCGTTTTCAATTCAATTCATTTCGAAATCGTTTTCAATTCAATTCATTTCATAATGAATAAAATCGATATAAATATCGTTCACGTCAAAATGGCGTCAATCTAATCAACACGGCTTCATAAATTTCTATTTTCAAATATTCTATTTCAAATATTTCCTTTTCAAAATAGTTGTTATTATCAAAATATTTCGTTCAACACATGACCAATCTCAATGAATGAGTACTGTCAACACATGAACTTTTATTTTATATCGATAAAGGTGTAAATTTTATTACTAAAATATTTCGTTCAACACATGACCAATCTCAATGAATGAGTACTGTCAACACATGAACTTTTATTTTATAATATTAAAGGTGCAAATTTTATTACTAAAATATTTCGTTCAACACATGACCAATCTCAATGAATGAGTACTGTCAACACATGAAATTTTATTTTATAATATTCTTTATTTTTCAAATTGGAATGAGGCCCAATCAATCACCATATAATGTTAATTATATGGATTTTCATACAACACATGTATAATAGCATTGAAAAATAATCAACCATCAACCAAAGTGCACTACACTGTATAAGCATCAAATATAGATATTTAACGCTTATAACAGCCTGTCAATCAACCGATCGACATATTTAATCAATCAGGATGAGTGAACTTCAAATTTCATCCCAACACCCTTGTGGGGTTTCAAACAATCAAACACAGATTTTATTTGTGCAGTTGGGTGATGTGTAAAATTTATCGACCCAATCAATGTCCTTCAAATAGGTGTACATAAACAAACCGTCTGGTTTGTAAATGAATATTTATTTTATTCACTTCACGTTAAAAATCATATTTTTAACGATAAAATATTTTATCTCAACATATGAATTCCTATTCAATACATTTATTCAATAAAAATGATATTTTTATTTTTCTAACATATTTTAGAAAATTTTGGCGGCATAACGGCACGATACTAGAAACGGGACAAGGCCTAGCCTTATCCCCGGTCCAGTGAAGGCCCACGCCATTCACACATCATTAAATCAATTCATTTCACCACACAATTCAATTTCAATCAAACAATCTCTAATCTATGCAACCAAACAAACAAGTCCATGGTCTGTGGACGGTTGTGTCGGGTGCTACTAAGCACCGTCTGCATCCTAGTATATATATAAAACTAGAAAAGAAATTGAAAGGTGAGAAATTCTCACAGATAGCTATCCAATCCTCTTGACTCTTCTTTGATAGAAATCTCCATCGTTATCGCATCTTCGTTGCCTTCGTTTTCCGCTTTCACTACCTATGTAAAAATCGAATTTTTACTTCGCTATTCCATATATAAAAATCATATTTTTATTTCGAAGTTCAACATATAAAAATCATATTTTTATTTCGAAGTTCAATATATAAAAATCATATTTTTATTTCGAAGTTCAATATATAAAAATCATATTTTTATTTCGAAGTTCAATATATAAAAATCATATTTTTATTTCGAAGTTCAATATATAAAAATCATATTTTTATTTCGAAGTTCAATATATAAAAATCATATTTTTATTTCGAAGTTCAATATATAAAAATCATATTTTTATTTCGAAGTTCAACATATAAAGATTTCGCCTTTTCAAAAACAAAGTTTATATTTTCCTCGAAGTAAAAATCATATTTTTACTTCACTACTCATATCAAAATATCGTCTTTTCACTTTTTTTTTAAAAAAATATTATCTTTTCAATTTTAAAAATCTTATCTTTTCAATTTTAAAAATCTTATCTTTTCAATTTTAAAATACAAACTTTCTACTAACCAAACTATGAACTTTTCTACTAACAAAACTATATTTTTCTATCATTAATCTATACAAAAACTGAAATTAAAACTGACATTATTAACTACACTGTATAAATTAATGAACTAAGTAATTAAATTAATAAATTACCTTTTATCCCGTCGTTCGTCGGAGAGGGGAAAAAATGGCGCTGGTTGGACTAGAAGAAAGGGGAGAAGCTTAGGGATTTTCAGTTAAGGGAGGGTGGAGGAGAAGAGGGAGGTCGCAACTTTGGGTGGCGGGTCTGGGAGGGGTGGCGCGGCTGTCTCGACGGAGGGGGGGGGGGGTTACACGGTTTTAGGGTTCGAAGGAAAAGGGGCGAGATCGGAGAGAGAGGGGTTCAGCGATGGGGGGGCACGCTGACGAACTCCGACGGCGGTGGCAGGAGGCGGGGTGCAGTCTCCGTTCGTCGTTCTCCTTTTTTTTCTCTTTTTTTGATCCCGATTTGAAGAAACGAGGGGGGGGGGCTGAGATTAAAAGAAGAGGGTTTTTTTTATTTTTTTATTTATTTAATTTAAAAAGTTGTCTTTTACAAACGAACTCGAAACGAGGCCCACCGCCTGCCGTCTCTAGCGTTTTACCCCCATTCCGAACATAATGGGATATGTATCGCAAGCTGATTCGACTGTTACAATCAGTTTCCGATAAATTTACATTTAAATCACTTTATTGAATTTTAAACGTACATTTCAAATTACCGGGGTCACATACTAACTAGAAAAATTCCAGAAAAATATTTTCTAGCTTCGTATTGATGATACGGTCCTAACAAAACTAGTTTCGTCGAATTCTGAGACCGTTTGAAAAATGGCCAATTTCCAGTCGATTAAAATCAACTGAAACTGGTCAAACGCGTTTTCCTTTGCCACGCTCACATATTGATTCGAAAAATTATGAAATTTGAAACCTAGCAATAACTTGACACTGCGGATCCAACAAAAGTGGTTTCGTCGAAATCCGAGGTCATTTGCGAAATGTCCATTTTTAAGGGCCTGAATTCCATAGCGACTATTCAGAATTTTCAACTGGACATATCTTTTGATTCCCGCTATGAAATTTCGATTTTTCGGATTCGATAGAAAGATATTATCAATTAGATCCTATCATTTTTGGTTTCACTAAAATCCGGATTGTTTTGAACCCGGTACATTCATTTGAAGTTTGAAATCGAATTATCGAACTACCGCGCCATTTTCAATTCTATTTATAACTATATATAAATATTTATATTCTAACGACGACGTATATAATATATACGTTCGATTTATATTCAAAATAAATTTCTCGTTGATATTATTTAAAATAATTCATTTTAAATATTCAAAATTCGCTAAAATTGCCAGAATAAAAATTTTAAACTGGCCCAGAATTTGCGGGTTGTTACAATCTCCCCCACTTAAAACTTTTCGTCCCCGAAAAGGAACAAGGTCGAAAGTGGTTTGATTATTCAACTCTACGCTCGATCTGGCTTCCATTCTCCAAATCTTCAGTTTCTGAGAATTTTCAAAATTTCAAAAATTTGGCTAACTCCCTAAATTTTCGAAAAATTTCGCCATAACCTCCCCTGCACCGGGAGCATCGGGGAATTTCAAATAGCTTCCCCGGTCCTTTAGATCTCAAAAAGAAAAAGAAAAAGCCAAGCGGCTAGCCAATAGGCTCATAAAATCATCATCACCCAAACAAAACAGTAAATTATGTAATAAACATGTACCTATTTGTCGGGCAAACAAATTTTATTCTCTGCTCTAGCCTCCTTGCTATGACCTGTTCAATATAAGTATATGTATGTGCAAGCAAATGCTACCAATTTTCAATATAATTCAATATTCGATCAAATTAAGCATAATGGTTCAAAATTATCAAACAAGTAAACAAGCAACACAAACATCAATCAATTAGTGAATTAGAGTTTCAAATTCATAATTTTGATACATATACAAAAATCAAATTTTGATGCCAAATCACAACAATGTATTCTAACTATATTAGTTTTGGTTCTCACACCAGTCTAATGGAAATATATAGAAATCACACCTTCGTCACTCGAAAATAAATGCTGATGATGTTTCGAACCACCATCAGAACATTGTCGGGCTACTAGAGTGCGGTTTTATATCTACCCGGTATATTAAAACTTCGAATATACGCGGATCAGACGTATACGCAAAATCTATATATACTGGATTGTCCAAATCAATATAAATAAATAATCAAATACGAATAATTGATTTTAAATTTTCAAAACAAAATTGGCTTTCATTTTAAAAATATACTCTTCACACTCGTTCTAGGATACTACTGATCCCATCTCTAACGAGTCATTCCCATTGGATATTACTAACACAATATCTGATGAATTCTTTCGTATAGTTCTAATGTTTCTTGTTCTCTGAGCTTTGTAAACCAAAGCTCTGATACCAACTGTGAAAACCCGTAACTTCCCCGTTAAGGAAAGTGTCGGATAGTTCGAGAACAAACCACAACAGAACACATACAGAAGAACATTTCACTGTATATGACAACAATGCATCAGATTACAAGAATATACAGAGTATAAATGAATATTACACAGAAATATCAGAGATTTAAATTACATTTAAATACATAGCAGCGGAAAATAATACAACGCACAACTAGAAGGGATATACGGATACAAAGCTTTCCGGATATCATTCCAGCTGTAAACCAGGATCCTGTGAATATAAATCTGCAAAACCAAAACTACTAGCTGCCCGTGTCAAAATAAGGGCACCCGGAGTTTAGGTTAAAACAATAAACTCCAGGTCAGTCATGGGACTGGTGTGAGAACTAAAACAGTTATATATCTTTCTTTTAAAGTTAGGTAAATCAAGGGACCACGCCGTATAACACGGAACGGGTTTCCTCCCAAGAATACCAGTGCATAAAACAAACAGCGCAATGCTAAATAAAGAAAAATGAAGCTGTTATAAGACCCAGGTCCTATCACACAATGCAACGCAAGCCGGGGGATAGGGTTTTCCCTTATAACAGCCAAAGAATGCTTGATACGGTTAAACAAATCATTTGATACTACTATACGTGCATAGTGTATAAAACAACATCAAATCATAAGTATCAATCATAGGCGGCATGAGCGTCCCATGCCACTATGTCGCCATATATAGGTTTACAAATAAAACCGCAAGGTCACGTATTTGGAAATTGGATTTCCGTCTATGAACCGAGGCAAAAGATAGTCCTCAACCGATTCGAGACTGCCTAGCCCGAGTCTCAGGATCAGAGCTCGAGTGACCCTAGGAGCGACAGGGCCGGTCCACCGATGTGGATTAAAATGCCTGAACACTACGTTTCCCTGCCCTTTGGGGCGTAAATGAGCCACTAAATGACTCCATCGGTTCGAGAACGACCGATCAATCCGAGGCGCCTCGCAACAGCAACAACCACATAAGTCAAACTCGTCAGGGCGTGTAAAACCACTGACGCCACTTCTAGCTAGGAAGAAACGCAGGCCCTCCCTAAGGTCCTTTCTCCCGTTTTTGGTTCATACCGGGTGTGAAACTCGCGAAGTAAACGTTACACAAAGCTACGCCACAAAGGCCGTGCTTTGATCATCACCACAAGACTTTGCTTTTCAACAGAAGCCTCGATCAATTGCCACTTAGGCATGCCACACAGGCAATTCACTCCATGCGTTTGATATCCATCAATATATAACCCCTGAGCTCGTACGTCTCAGAGAAGGGCGTTAAGCAAGAGAATAAATTCTCCGCCGCCAAACAGATATATATTTAATAAAGATCAATCACACGGACTAAAATCCAATGTCAGACACACAGTCCATTTACAAGTCCGTTCCGGGTCTGAACGAAACCGGAGGCACCTAGTACCCCGCATATCCATCGATCTCCAAGTACGTCTGGACGATCACTAACTGTTTCCATCTTCTTGGGTGTACAGCCCAATCACGATCATCAGTTATCACCCAAACGACATGAAGACCTCCGGTCTTCGACCATCGTCTTCATCTTCGACTTATCGTCGTATCAGTTATTCAGAATGGGATAAACCCGGTCTTTCCGAATAACTCGCGTATATTTTAAATAAGTGTTACACAAACACAACATACGCCTCATTCCAATTCATTAGTCACTAAACGTAAATTAATTAAGAGAATAATTCCCCAAATATTAACCCCGAAGGCCGAAACCAACATCAGATCAATATCCAGAAAACCATTCTGCTCGGCTAACCGACAGTTAGTTTCTAAATTTCACATTCATAGGGAAAGGTTCCCATTAATTTTATCCAAGATAAATTCCTTGAATTTATGTTTGAATCTCAATTCGAACTAGTCGGGATTAGCGAACCTTACCGAAGTAATCATTGGTTTTAATTTCCCAATCCCAACCTATTCATCCCATGAAGTAAAACTGGTAATACTTCATATCTAACACCACTGTGTTATCGGTAAATTCAATTACCATTTCACGTTCAAATCTAATTAAAGATTTAACTATCGCCTAGAGCAAAACTGGTGATACTCCATTTTCGATCATTTCAATCTAATTAAAGATTCATTAAAACTCCACTTAGTTTTAATCTTCGACTGGGTTAAAGAATCTGTGTCGTTTAAAACACGGTTCACGATAAACCCAAAATCACATTCCATTAATTATCGGGTTAAAGAACAAGTGTTATTTAAAACACTGTTCACGATAAACCCAAAAATAAATACCAATTCAATTCCAATTAAATATCATTTAATTGGTACACTTCATTAAATCTAAATAAAAAGATTTAATCTTTTCTCAACTGGGTTCAAGAACAGTGTTAGTGAAGACACCATTCACGACAAACCCAAATCACATTTGATATTCAATATAAGGTTCTGAATAGAAAATATATCAGCTTATATTCAATATCAAATTCTACGATTAACAAATGTCGTATTGGAAATAACGATATAAATATGTATCTTTCAAATTTCCATAACAACATCCGTATAATCACGAATTCCAACATCGAAATATTCCGAAGACAATTTCGATTCAAATCCACTCCAATGCAATCATTGGAAATTTTGGTTATTTTTAAAACCCTTTTCAAATTCAATTTATTTACTTAAAAATAAATAGAATTATAATTCTAGTTCAAAACTAGTTCATTTCGATAAAAATCTATTTTTATCTTTTCAAATATGGAGTTTTTCATCCCAATCCTTTCTAAATCATTTCTTATGATTTTACACAAATTATTACTATTTTTAATAATTTTATCAAGGCCCGTACAGTCGATTTCCATCAATGGCCATCGAACTGCACTTACAGCGACCTTTTTCGAATTTGATTTGGATGTATCTCCAAATCCAACCATTAGATTTCTAATTTCTGATATTCTTTAGAAATCTCTTTTCGATACGAACCCAACGGTTCCGGTTTTAGGAGAATCCGACGGTCGGATCTCCCGTAATGTCCGTTTGAAATAAATGGTCGAAATTCACGAACTGCCGCGGCGCGGCGCGTTCTATTCAGACCATTATATTATATATATAATATATATAATATATATTTCGTCGATTTCTATTTAAAACGAATTATATGAATAGTTTTAAAATCGTTTCAAAAGCAATTTCAACTTCCATTTCAACTCAAATCAAAATTGAATTCTTCTTTATAAATTCGTTTTCAATTCAATTCATTTCGAAATCGTTTTCAATTCAATTCATTTCGAAATCGTTTTCAATTCAATTTATTTCATAATGAATAAAATCGATATAAATATCGTTCACGTCAAAATGGCGTCAATCTAATCAACACGGCTTCATAAATTTCTATTTTCAAATATTCTATTTCAAATATTTCCTTTTCAAAATAGTTGTTATTATCAAAATATTTCGTTCAACACATGACCAATCTCAATGAATGAGTACTGTCAACACATGAACTTTTATTTTATATCGATAAAGGTGTAAATTTTATTACTAAAATATTTCGTTCAACACATGACCAATCTCAATGAATGAGTACTGTCAACACATGAACTTTTATTTTATAATATTAAAGGTGCAAATTTTATTACTAAAATATTTCGTTCAACACATGACCAATCTCAATGAATGAGTACTGTCAACACATGAACTTTTATTTTATAATATTCTTTATTTTTCAAATTGGAATGAGGCCCAATCAATCATCATATAATGTTAATTATATGGATTTTCATACAACACATGTATAATAGCATTGAAAAATAATCAACCATCAACCAAAGTGCACTACACTGTATAAGCATCAAATATAGATATCTAACGCTTATAACAGCCTGTCAATCAACCGATCGACATATTTAATCAATCAGGATGAGCGAACTTCAAATTTCATCCCAACACCCGTGTGGGGTTTCAAACAATCAAACACAGATTTTATTTGTGCAGTTGGGTGATGTGTAAAATTTATCGACCAAATCAATGTCCTTCAAATAGGTGTACATAAACAAACCGTCTGGTTTGTAAATGAATATTTATTTTATTCACTTCACGTTAAAAATCATATTTTTAACGATAAAATATTTTATCTCAACATATGAATTCCTATTCAATTCATTTATTCAATAAAAATGATATTTTTATTTTTCTAACATATTTTAGAAAATTTTGGCGGCATAACGGCACGATACTAGAAACGGGACAAGGCCTAGCTTTATCCCCGGTCCAGTGAAGGCCCACGCCATTCACACATCATCAAATCAATTCATTTCACCACACAATTCAATTTCAATCAAACAATCTCTAATCTATGCAACCAAACAAACAAGTCCATGGTCTGTGGACGGTTGTGTCGGGTGCTACTAAGCACCGTCTGCATCCTAGTATATATATAAAACTAGAAAAGAAATTGAAAGGTGAGAAATTCTCACAGATAGCTATCCAATCCTCTTGACTCTTCTTTGATAGAAATCTCCATCGTTGTCGCATCTTCGTTGCCTTCGTTGTCCGCTTTCACTACCTATGTAAAAATCGAATTTTTACTTCGCTATTCCATATATAAAAATCATATTTTTATTTCGAAGTTCAACATATAAAAATCATATTTTTATTTCGAAGTTCAATATATAAAAATCATATTTTTATTTCGAAGTTCAATATATAAAAATCATATTTTTATTTCGAAGTTCAATATATAAAAATCATATTTTTATTTCGAAGTTCAATATATAAAAATCATATTTTTATTTCGAAGTTCAACATATAAAGATTTCGCCTTTTCAAAAACAAAGTTTATATTTTCCTCGAAGTAAAAATCATATTTTTACTTCACTACTCATATCAAAATATCGTCTTTTCACTTTTTTTAAAAAAAAATATTATCTTTTCAATTTTAAAAATCTTATCTTTTCAATTTTAAAAATCTTATCTTTTCAATTTTAAAATACAAACTTTCTACTAACCAAACTATGAACTTTTCTACTAACAAAACTATATTTTTCTATCATTAATCTATACAAAAACTGAAATTAAAATTGACATTATTAACTACACTGTATAAATTAATGAACTAAGTAATTAAATTAATAAATTACCTTTTATCCCGTCGTTCGTCGGAGAGGGGAAAAAATGGCGCTGGTTGGACTAGAAGAAGGGGGAGAAGCTTAAGGATTTTCAGTTAAGGGAGGGTGGAGGAGAAGAGGGAGGTCGCAGCTTTGGGTGGCGGGTCTGGGAGGGGTGGCGCGGCTATCTCGACGGAGGGGGGGGGGGGTTACACGGTTTTAGGGTTCGAAGGAAAAGGGGCGAGATTGGAGAGAGAGGGGTTCAGCGATGGGGGGGCACGCTGACGAACTCCGACGGCGGTGGCAGGAGGCGGGGCGCAGTCTCCGTTCGTCGTTCTCCTTTTTTTTCTCTTTTTTTTTATATTTTTTTGATCCCGATTTGAAGAAACGGGGGGGGGGGGGGGGGGGGCTGAGATTAATAGAAGAGGGTTTTTTATTTATTTTTTTATTTATTTAATTTAAAAAGTTGTCTTTTACAAACGAACTCGAAACGAGGCCCACCGCCTGCCGTCTCTAGCGTTTTACCCCCATTCCGAACATAATGGGATATGTATCGCAAGCTGATTCGACTGTTACAATCAGTTTCCGATAAATTTACATTTAAATCACTTTATTGAATTTTAAACGTACATTTCAAATTACCTGGGTCAAATACTGACTAGAAAAATTCCAGAAAAATATTTTCTAGCTTCGTATTGACGATACGGTCCTAACAAAACTAGTTTCGTCGAATTCTGAGACCGTTTGAAAAATGGCCAATTTCCAGTCGATTAAAATCAACTGAAACTGGTCAAACGCGTTTTCCTTTGCCACGCTCACATATTGATTCAAAAAATTATGAAATTTGAAACCTAGCAATAACTTGACACTGCGGATCCAACAAAAGTGGTTTCGTCGAAATCCGAGGTCATTTGCGAAATGTCCATTTTTAAGGGCCTGAATTCCATAGCGACTATTTAGAATTTTCAACTGGACATATCTTTTGATTCCCGCTATGAAATTTCGATTTTTCGGATTCGATAGAAAGATATTATCAATTAGATCCTATCATTTTTGGTTTCACTAAAATCCGGATTGTTTTGAACCCGGTACATTCATTTGAAGTTTGAAATCGAATTATCGAACTACCGCGCCATTTTCAATTGTATTTATAATTATATATAAATATTTATATTCTAACGACGACGTATATAATATATACGTTCGATTTATATTCAAAATAAATTTCTCGTCGATATTATTTAAAATAATTCATTTTAAATATTCAAAATTCGCTAAAATTGCCAGAATAAAAATTTTAAACTGGCCCAGAATTTGCGGGTTGTTACAATTCTTTTCTTTACAAACAAAATGAAAATTTTGTGTGTTAATCCATTTATATAAAAATGTAAGTTTCTATCTTTATTCTTTTTAATGAAAATGTAAATTTTCTCTTTAAATCTTTTAACATGGAAATGTAAATTTATCCTTTAAATCTCTTTTATATGAAAATGTAAATTTATCCATAAATCTCTTTTACATGAAAATATAAATTTTCTTACTTTTAATCTTTATTACATGAAAATGTAAACTTCATAATTTTAATCTAATTACATTAAAATGTAACTCTCGTTTTATACCAATTGACATTAAAATGTACTTTTAATCAAATAAACATTTCTGAACAAAAAAGGCAATTTTTATTCTAATGTGCCATTTTCAACTAAAATCTTATTTTTAATTTAATGCAACATTTTCAACTAAAAATGTTATTTCTTACCTATATAACATTTTAAACTAAAAATGTAATTTCTTTCTAATGTAACATTTTTATGGAAATGTTATCTCTTTTTCTAATACAACATTTTATATGAAAATGTAATTTCCAATCTAATGTAACATTTTACATAAAAATGTAATTTCTTATTCTAATATAACATTTTACGTACAAATGTAATTCATATTGTCTTTTCTCTTTTCTAATGATCTATATTACAACAAAATATAATATTTGTTGTCTTCACTTTTCTAATGTTTTATATTACAATAAAAATGAAATTTTTATTGTTCACCCTTTTTTTAACTTTTAAAATAAACATGATATTCTATTTTCTAATTATCTTAACAAACATGGGATATTTATTTTAATTCTAATATCACATAAAGTAATATTTTATATGTAAACCTTTCTTAGTAAATGTCATTTTCTATATAACATTACATTTCTTAAATAATGTCATTTACTATATAAAATTTCATTCCTTAAATAAATGACATTTGTTATATAACATTAAATTTCTTAAATAAATGGCATTTTCTATTCAAGGTGGTATTAACATGACAATTTCCACAAAATGATATTAACAAGACAATTTTCAACAAGGTGATATTAACATGACAATTTCCAACAAGGTGATATTAACATGACAATTTCCTATTCAACAAATTAATTAATTTTGTTTTTCATCAGAATAATCCATTCAATCAACATATCAACATAATAAAATTCATCATCACAAATCCAATCACGAATAACAACACATAGCAATTAACAGTGGAGGGAAAATATCACTATCATAATTACTTTATTGTAATTATTAAAAAGAAACAGAATTCTCACCTCATTTCAGATTCAGATCTAAAATTCAAAAGGTACAGAATCAGTTCTAGGCGGCTCCATAATGTAGATTTTTCTGTCATGAGAGCAACGCATTTCATTTCGTTGAATTCTGATAAGATTTGAAAGAGATATCATTGTTTATACATTAATTACAAATTTAAAATAATTAAAATATAACTAATACCACTAATCCCCAATTAGAATTAATCCCTCTCCTATCTTCTTCGTATCAGCCGATAAAAGAAAACCCATTGCTCCATGAAGAACACCGCCTGCGCACCACCTATGCCGCCACTGTTCCTCGATCTGAGATGCTCACTAAATTTCATGGCCTAACTCCTTCCGGTTTAGGAGATATAAATTATTTAATTTTGAGGGGCTTTCTTTTAGATTTTCGAGAGAGAGAAGGAGAGAGAGAAAGAGGGCTGCTGTTAATTCTTTTGAGGAAGAAGAGAAAATGAGGATTTGTGAAGAGGGAAAGATATAATATATGGAGGGTTTTAATTCCTTCCCTTTTTTTGATTTTTTTTCATGACATGTCCATTTCATTTATATATATGAAAAGCTGTTGATGTATAAATATATAGGAAGAAAACAAAAAAAACTGACATAGTCTATATTAAATTCCCTTGGGACCACATTTTTAGTCAAATTTCAAAAGTAATTGATTGAGGAAACGAGATAATTGGAATATAGACTAAAAATAATGGCAGGTTATAAATGGTAAGGGAAAACAACAATATATGATCTTAGGTAAAATTTAGAAATTAGTGTTAGGTGGAAATTTTAAAAGGAACGATACATGAAATGTGAACAAAAGATAGATATAAATCAAAGGAGGGATCCACCCTCATTATCTTTAACTACTATGTACAATTTTTAAACTCATTTGTACATATGGTTCTCTTTCTAAAACCATTGATTACACAATTTTTTTTATTATTCAAGAATTCAAATTCATCTAAACATTAAATTCTGAATTACAATTTCTAGGAAGAAAATAAAAGGTTGTCGTCTAATTATACCAATTCATATTATTATACTACGATATATAACCAATAGGTATGAGTGTTCAATTAAATAAATATTTCATTATTACTGCAACCAACATTGCTAAGATACACATATATATTACTTTTCATTTTTCAAAATATATAATATTAACGTTTCAGTATTTAATGAACCTATTCAAAAATTCAAAAGAAAAACATAGGAGAGAAAAAATGGGAACGTAATTAATGCTTGATCTATTGGTTAATGCCAATTGTTAGAAAGTTTATAACTTCTTTTGCATGTACATGTTAATATTAAAAAATGTACATTTTCTACTGTTAAAATATTTTTATTACACAATGAATCTCTTTTACATTAAAAATGTATTTTTTTAATGTAAACATATCTAATCAAACTTTAATCTTTTTATACCTTAAAAACATAATGTTTAATGTAAACATAGTCCAATCAAAGTTTAATCTTTTTATTATAAGAAACAAAACTCTGAATTTCCAGGTTTGCATATTTTCATTTATAACCTACACATTATTTTCAATCAATAAATTAATAAATGTCATTAAAGTTCCTACGTGACGTTATGTAACAACCCGAAAATCTGGGCCAGTTTAAAATTTTTATTTCGGCAATTTTAGCGAATTTTGGATATTTAAAATGAATTATTTTAAATAATAACGACGAGAAATTTATTTTGAATATAATTGGAACGTATATATTATATACGTCGTCGTTAGAATATAAATATTTATATCTAATTATAAATAGAATTGAAAATGGCGCGGTAGTTCGATAATTCGGTTTCAAACTTCAATTGAATGTACCGGGTGCAAAACAATCCGGATTTTAGTGAAACCAAAAATAATGGAATCTAATTGTGAATATCTTTCCAATGAATCCGAAAAATCAAAATTTCATAGGGGGAATCAAAATTTATGTCGAGTTGAAAATTCTGAATAGTCGCTATGGAATTCGGGCCCTTAAAAATGGGAATTTTGCAAACCACTTCGGGTTTCGACGAAACCACTTTTGTTGGATCCGTGATGTCATATTATTGCTAGGTTTCAAATTTCATAATTTTTTGAATCAATATGTGAGCGTGGCAAAGGAAAACGCGTTTGACCAGTTTCAGTTGATTTTAATCGACTGGAAATTGGCCATTTTTCCAACGGCCTTAGAATTCGTCGAAACTAGTTTTGTTAGGACCGTATCGTCAATACGAAGCTAGAAAATATTTTCGGGAATTTTTGAAGTTAGTATGTGACCCCGGTAAATTGAAATGCGCGTTCAAATTCAATATATAGAGTTATATGTTGATTTTGACGAAAACTGATTGTAACAATCGAATCAGCTTACGATACATATCCCATTGTGTTCGGAATGGGGGTAGAACGCTATGGACGACAGGCGGTGGGCCTCGTTTCGAGGTCGTATGTAAAAGTCAACTTTTTGCAATTAAAATAATTAAATAAATTATAAATTAAATCTCTCCCCTTAAATCACGTTGGCCCCCTCGTTTATTTTCAGAATCGTTTTATAAAAAAAAAAAACTGCGTCTCGATCCCCATCCGCCACCACCGCACGAGGCACGACACCTCACCGCGCCACCCACGATCAGCCGCCGCCCCTCTCGCCTCCGCACCTCCTTTCTCTTCCACCCCTTTCTCTCCGTTCGTGAAACCACAGCCAAACCCCCCCGTTATCCGAAACACTAGCCACCAATTGGATCAGCCGCCGCCCCTCTCGCCATCGCCGGTCAGGGCGCACCCACCAGCAGCCTTCTAGGCCCTCCTCGCCGCCTTCCCGAACTCCCCGAACCCACGCAGACCACCCCCTCCCCTGTTAACAGTAAGTTCTTTTATTTCTATGTTTTTGATTTTAGTTTTCTTGTAGCAATCTGTACATTAAAATCAAATTGGTATGTATAAATTATTGAATTTATTCTTAGCTTTTATTATAAAAGATTAGATTTTTTATGTTATGAAATATGATATTTTTAAATATGAAAAGTTATAATTTTCAGAAATGCAAAGTATGATTTTTAGAAATATAAAATACGATTTTTAACATATAGTAGATTATATTTTTATTAGCATAGAAAAGGTATAATTTTTATTAACATGAGAGGTATGATTTTTAATTGTTTATGTAACTGAAAATAGGGTTTTTATTTAATGGAAGTTATGATCTCTATACATTGATTTGCATACGAAAAGGGGTTGATTTTTGATTAGAAAATATAATCTATGTGTGAATAAAAAAACGATTTAAAAATTAGTTTTTTACCTTAGTAAATTTTAGATCTTATTCGGTAAATGTCAGATTTTTAACACCACAAACATTGGATTTTTAACATCGTAAAGAACGAATCTTTTATATGTTGAAAGATCGGATTTTAATTTTATGAAAGACGAGATTTTTAGTTATAAAAAGAATATGATTTTTATCATATAAGTGATGTAATAAAAATACGATTTTTCTGAATGTAGTAGCTTAATAAAAATTAGATTTTTATATATTCAATAACGAAGTAAAAATTCGATTTTTATATATTGAATAGCAAAGTAAAAATTCGATTTTTACATATGTAGTGGCTACGGGCAAAGAAAGTAATAAGTGGCGAGAACAGTGAAGATTTCCTGCATTGGAAGTGTCATGGTATTGGATAGCTTTTGATGAGAACTTCTCACCTTTCAATTTAATTTTTCTAGTTATATATATACTAGGATGCAGACGGTGTTTAGTAGCACCTGACACCCGTCATCCACAGACCATGGATGGCTTATTTGTTTAATTGATTGGTTGTGTAGTTGGTTAGATTATTTGGTTTGAATTGAATTGTTTGGTGAAAAGAAATTGATTGGATTGATGTGTGAATGGCGTGGGCCTTCACTAGACCGGGGATAAGGCTAGGCCTTGTCCCGTTTCTAGTATCGTGTCGTTATGCCGCCGAAATTTTCTAAAAATAAGTTAGAAAAATAAAGATAACATTTTATTTAATAAATGAACCGAATAGAATATTCATAGGTTGAATAAAATAGTTAGATCGTTAAAAATATAATTTTTAACGGGAATGTGAATAAATAAATAGTCATTTACAAACCGGATGGTTTGTTTATGTACACCTATTTGAAGGACATTGATTGGGACGATAAATTTTACACATCGCCCAACTGCACAAATGAAAATCTGTGTTTGATTGCTTGAAACCCCACACGGGTATTGGGATGATATTTGACGTACGCTAATCCCGATTGTTTAGTTGTATGTCGATCGATTGATTGACAGACTGTTTTAAGCGTTGAATATTTATATTTGATGCTTATACAGTGTAGAATGCACTTTGGATGATGGTTGATTATTCATCGTTGTTGATATATACATGTGCTGTAGAAAATCCATTTAATTAACGTTATATGGTAATTGATTGGGCCTCATTCCAGTTTTGAAATAGAAATGTTTGAAATACAAATATTTGAAATAGAAATATTTGAAAAAGAAATATTTGAAGTAGAATATTTGAAAATCGAAATATATGAAGCCACGTTGATAGATTGACGCCATTTTGACGTGAACGATATTTATATCGATTTTATTCAAATTGATGTGAATATTAAAGTTGAATTGAAATTGAATATAAATGAATTCGAATAGAATTGAAATTGTTTTTAAATGAATTCGAATTGAAATTGAATATAAATGAATTCAAATTGAAATTGAATTGAATTGAAAACGAACTGAAATTGAATTAAAAATCGATTTGAATTGAAATCAATTTGAAATGAATTTAAAACGAATTTATATTGGAGAAATTCAATTTTGATTTGAAATTGAAATGGAAGTTGAAATTTTTTTGAAAACGAAATTAAAATGATTTATAAAATTCTCTTTAAATAGTAATCGACGAAATATATATTATATATATTATATATATAATATAATGGCCTGAATAGAACGCGCCGCGGCAGTTCGTGAATTTCGACCATTTATTTCAAACGGACATTACGGGAGATCCGACCGTCGGATTCTCCTAAAACCGGAACCGTTGGGTTCGTATCGAAAAGAGCTTTCTAACGAATATTAGAAATTTGAAATCTTACGGTTGGATTTGGAGATACGTCCAAATCAAATTTGGAAAAGGCCGTTGATGGAAATCGACTGTACGGGCCTTGATAAAATTATTAAAAATAGTAATAATTAGTGAAAAATCATAAGAAATGATTTGGGAAGAATTGGGATGAAAAACTCCATATCTGAAAAGATAAAAATAGATTTTTATCGAATTGAACTAGTTTTGAACTAAAATTATAATTCTATTTATTTTTAAATAAATAAATTGAATTTGAAAAGGGTTTTAAAAATAAACAGAATTTCCAATGATTGCATTGGAGTGGATTTGAATCGAAATTATCTTTGGAATATTTCGATGTTGGAATTCGTGATTATACAGATGTTGTTATGGAAATTTGAAAGATATATATTTATATCGTTATGTCCAATACGACATTTGTTAATCCTAGAATTTGATATTGAATATAAGCCCATATATTTTCTATTCAGAGCCTTGTATTTAATATCAAATGTGATTTGGGTTTGTCGTGAATGGTGTCTTGACTAACACTGTTCTTGAAGCCAGTTGAGAAAAGACTAAATCTTTTTATTTAGATTTAATGAAGTGTAATAATTAAATGATATTTAATTGGAATTGAGGTGATATTGATTTTTGGGTTTATCGTGGACAGTGTTTTAAATAACACTCGTTCTTTAACCCGATAATTAATGGAATGTGATTTTGGGTTTCTCGTGAACCGTGTTTTAAATGACACTGATTCTTTAACCCCATTAAAGATTAAAACTAAGTGGAGTTTTAATGAATCTTTAATTAGATTGAAATGATCGAGGATGGAGTATCACCAGTTTTGCTCCAGGCGATAGTCAAATCTTTAATTAGATTTGAACGTGAAATGGTAATTGAATTTACCGATAACACCGTGGTGTTAGATATGAAGTATAACCAGTTTTACTTCATGGGATGAATAGGTTGGGATTGGGAAATTGAAACAAATGATTACTTCGGTAAGGTTCGTTAATCCCGACTAGTTGAATCAAAATTCAAAAGGAGATTAGAGAATAAATTCAAGGAATTTATCTTGGATAAAATTAATGGGAACCTTTCCCTATGAATATGAAATTTAGAAACTAACTGTCGGTTAGCCAATGATAATGGTTTTCTGGATATTGATCTGATGTTGGTTTCGGCCTTTGGGGTTAATGTTTGGGAAATTATTCTCTTGTTAATTTACGATTAGTGACTGAAAAATTGGAATGAGGCGTATGTTGTGTTTGTGTAACACTTATTTAAAATATTCGCGAGTTATTCAGAAAGACCGGGTTTATCTCATTCTGAATAACTGATACGACGATAAGTCGAAGATGAAGACGATTATTGAAGACCGGAAGTCTTCACGTCGTTTGGGTGATTACTGATGATCTTGATTGGGCTGTACACCCAAGAAGATGGAAACGGTTGGTGATCGTCCAGATGTACATGGAGATCGATGGATATGCGGGGTACTAGGTGCCTCCGGTTTCGTTCAGACCCAGAACGGACTTGTAAATGGACTGTGTGTCTAACGTTGGATTTTAGTCCGTGTGATTGATCTCTATTAAATATATATCTGTTTGGCGGCGGAGAATTTATTCTCTTGCTTAACACCCTTCTCTGAGACGTACAAGCTCAGGGGTTATATATTGATGGATATCAAACGCATGGAGTGAATTGCCTCTGTGGCATGCCTAAGTGGCAATTGAGCGAGGCTTCTGTTGAAAAGCAAAGTCTTGTGGTGATGATCGAAGCACGGCCTTTGTGGCGTAGCTTTTTGTAACGTTTGCTTCGCGAGTTTCGCACCCCGGTTGTGAACCAAAAACGGGAGACGGACCTCAGGGAGGGAATGCGTTTCTTTCTAGCTAGGGTGGTGTTAGTGACCTACCAACCCTGACATTTATATACTTTTCGCCTGTGTGGTTGTTGCTGTTGCGAGGCGCCTCGGTTTGATCGGACGATCCGGGTCCGATGGAGTCATTCGTTGGCTCACTTACGCCCCAAAGGGCGGGGAAACGCAGCGTTCAGGAATTTTAATCCACATCGGTGGACCGGCCCTGACGATCCAAAGGCTTGACAGAGTACTTGCCTGAGGCTCAGGCAAGAGAGTCTCGAATCGGTTGAGGACTATCTTTTGCCTCGGTTCATAGACGGAAATCCAACTTCCAAGTACGCGACTTTGCGATTTTGATTGTATAACCTATATATGGCGATATAGTGTTATGGGGCATTCATACCGCCTATGATTGATACTTATGATTTGAAGTTGTTTTATACACTATACAATTATAATAGTATCAAATGATTTCTTTTAAACGTATCAAGCATTCTTGGCTATTATAAGGTAAAAACCCTATCCCCGGCTTGCGTTGCATTGTGTGATAGGACCTGGGTCTTATATGTGACGAGATGGAATTTCGCTCGGTCCGAACCAGTCGCTAAACCGACCCAGACCGTTCGAAACGCCCTATCGTTTGAGAACACGACCAATCAGAACGCATATAAAAGAACATTTCATTGTATATAACAACAATGCATCAGATTACAAGAATATACAGAGTATAAATGAATAAATATTACACAGAAATATCAGAGATTTAAATTACATTTAAATAGCAGCGGAAAATAATACAATACACAACTAGAAGTAGATATACGGAACAAAGCTTTCCGGATATCGTTCCAGCTGTAAACCAGGATCCTGTGAATATAAATCTGCAAAACCAAAACTACTAGCTGCCCGTGTCAAAATAGGGGCACCCAGAGTTTAGGTTAAAACAATAAACTCCAGGTCAGTCATGGGACTGGTGTGAGAACTAAAACAGTTAATCTTTATTTTAAAGTTAGGTAAATCAAGGGACCACGCCGTATAACACGGAACGGGTTTCCTCCCAAGAATACCAGTGCATAAAACAAACAGCGCAATGCTAAATAAAGAAAAATGAAGCTGTTATAAGACCCAGGTCCCATTACACAATGCAACGCAGCCGAGGATAGGGTTTTCCCTTATAATAGCCAAAGAATGCTTGATACGTTTAAAACAAATCATTTGATACTATTATAAGTGCATAGTGTATAAAACACTTCAAATCATAAGTATCAATCATAGGCGGCATGAATGGCCCATAACACTATGTCGCCATATATAAGTTTACAATCAAAACCGCAAATGTCGTATTGGAAGTTGGGTTATCATTTATGGTATGAACTGAGGCTGGGGGCAAGATCCTCTACCGATTTGTGACTCTCTAGCCCGAGCCACCGGAACAGCCGCAACTGCCCCTTGGATCGTCAGGGCCGGTCCACCGATGTGGATTATAGTGCCTGAACAATACGTTTCCCCGCCCTTTGGGGCGTAAACCTGGCCTGTCAGCCGACCAGAAGCATCGGCCGAAACCGATATCACGAGGCGCCTCGCTTTTCAGCAAGTAATAATAAGTAACATCCACATGAGTCAAACTCGTCAGCCAGTTCAAGCACTGACGCCACTCCTAACTAGAAAGAAACGCATGTCCTCCCTGAGGTCCGTCTCCCGTTTTTAGTTCATACCGGGTGTGATACTCGCGAATCAACGTTACACAAAGCTACGCCACAAAGGCCGTGCTTCGATCATCAACCACAAGACTTTGCTTTTCAACAGAAGCCTTGTTCATTTGCCACTTAGGCATGCCACACAGGCAATTCACTCCATGCGATTGATATCCATCAATATATAACCCCTGAGCTCGTACGTCTCAGAGAAGGGCGTTAAGCAAGAGAATAAATTCTCCGCCGCCAAACAGATATATATTTAATAGAGATCAATCACACGGACTAAAATCCAATGTCAGACACACCGTCCATTTACAAGTCCGTTCTGGGTCTGAACGAAACCGGAGGCACCTAGTACCCCGCATATCCATCGATCTCCAAGTACGTCTGGACGATCACTAACTGTTTCCATCTTCTAGGGTGTACAGCCCAATCAAGATCATCAGTAATCACCCAAACGACGTGAAGACTTCCGGTCTTCGACCACCGTCTTCATCTTCGATTTTTCGTCGTATCAGTTATTCAGAATGGGATAAACCCGGTCTTTCCGAATAACTCGCGTATATTTTAAATAAGTGTTACACAAACACAACATACGCCTCATTCCAATTCATCAGTCACTAACCGTAAATAAATCAAGAGAATAATTTCCCAAATATTAACCCCGAAGGCCAAACCAACATCAGATCAATATCCAGAAAACCATTCTGCTTGGCTAACCGACAGTTAGTTTCTAAATTTCACGTTCATAGGGAAAGGTTCCCATTAATTTTATCCAAGATAAATTCCTTGAATTTATTCTTTATTCTATTCTTTTGAATTTTGATTCAACTAGCCGGGATTAACGAAACTTACCGAAGTAGTCATTTGTTTTAATTTCCCAATCCCAACCTATTTATCCCATGAAGTAAAACTGGTAATACTTCATTTCTAACACCACAGTGTTATCGGTAAATTCAATTACCATTTCACGTTCAAATCTAATTAAAGAGTTAACTATTGCCTGGAGCAAAACTGGTGATACTCCATTCTCGATTATTTCAATCTAATTAAAGATTCATTAAAACTCCACTTAGTTTTAATCGTTAACTGGGTTAAAGAATCAGTGTCATTTAAAACACGGTTCACGATAAACCCAAAATCACATTCCATTAATTATCGGGTTAAAGAACAAGTGTTATTTAAAACACTGTTCACGATAAACCCAAAAATTATTCCATTAATTATCGGGTTAAAGAACAAGTGTTATTTAAAACACTGTTCACGATAAACCCAAAAATCAATACCAATTCAATTCCAATTAAATATCATTTAATTGGTACACTTCATTAAATCTAAATAAAAAGATTTAATCTTTTCTCAACTGGGTTCAAGAACAGTGTTAGTGAAGACACCATTCACGACAAACCCAAATCACATTTGATATTCATTATAAGGCTCTGAATAGAAAATATATCGGCTTATATTCAATATCAAATTCTACGATTAACAAATGTCGTATTGGAAATAACGGTATAAATATATATCTTTCAAATTTCCATAACAACATCTGTATAATCACGAATTCCAACATCGAAATATTCCGAAGACAATTTCGATTCAAATCCACTCCAATGCAAACATTGGAAATTCTGGTTATTTTTAAAACCCTTTTCAAATTCAATTTATTTATTTAAAAATAAATAGAATTATATTTCTAGTTCAAAACTAGTTCATTTCGATAAAAATATATTTTTATCTTTTCAAATATGGAGTTTTTCATCCCAATTCTTCACAAATCATTTCTTATGATTTTACACAAATTATTACTATTTTTAATAATTTTATCAAGGCCCGTATAGTCGATTTCCTTCAACGGTCATCGAACTGCACTTACAGCGACCTTTTTCAAATTTGATTTGGACATACTTCCAAATCCAACCGTTAGCTCTTTTCGATACGAACCCAAAGGTTCCGGTTTTGGGGGAATCCGATGGTCGGATCTCCCGCAATGTCCGTTTGAAATAAATGGTCGAAATTCACGAACTGCCGCGGTGCGGTGCGTTCTATTCAGGCCATTATATTATATATATAATATATATAATATATATTTCGTCGATTTCTATTTAAAACGAATTATATAAATAGTTTTAAAATTCGTTTCAAAAGCAATTTCAACTTCCATTTCAATTCAAATCAAAATTGAATTCTTCTTTATAAATTCGTTTTAAAATTCATTTCTATTCAATTCGAATTTCAATTCAATTTGAATTCATTTCAATTCGCTTTCAATTCATTTCGAAATCGTTTTCAATTCAATTCATTTCGAAATCGTTTTCAATTCAATTCATTTCGAAATCGTTTTCAATTCAATTCATTTCGAAATCGTTTTCAATTCAATTCATTTCGAAATCGTTTTCAATTCAATTCATTTCGAAATCGTTTTCAATTCAATTCATTTCGAAATCGTTTTCAATTCAATTCATTTCGAAATCGTTTTCAATTCAATTCATTTCAAAATGAATAAAATCGATATAAATATCGCTCACGTCAAAATGGCGTCAATCTAATCATCACGGCTTCATAAATTTCTATTTTCAAATATTCTATTTCAAATATTTCTTTTTCAAAATTGTTGTTATTATCAAAATATTTCGTTCAACACATGACCAATCTCAATGGATGAGTACGGTCAACATATGAACTTTTATTTTATATTGATAAAGACGTAAATTTTATTAATAAAATATTTTGTTCAACACATGACCAATCTCAATGGATGAGTACTGTCAACACATGAACCTTTATTTTATATTGATAAAGATGTAAATTTTATTACTAAAATATTTTGTTCAACACATGACCAATCTCAATGGATGAGTACTGCCAACACATGAACCTTTATTTTATATTGATAAAGATGTAAATTTTATTACTAAAATATTTTGTTCAACACATGACCAATCTCAATGGATGAGTACTGTCAACACATGAGCCTTTATTTTATATTGATAAAGATGTAAATTTTATTACTAAAATATTTTGTTCAACACATGACCAATCTCAATGGATGAGTACTGTCAACACATGAACCTTTATTTTATATTGATAAAGATGTAAATTTTATTACTAAAATATTTTGTTCAACACATGACCAATCTCAATGGATGAGTACTATCAACACATGAACCTTTATTTTATATTATTCTTTATTTTCTAAATTGGAATGAGGCCCAATCAATCACCATATAATGTAAATTATATGGATTTTCATACATTACACACATATAATAGCATTGCAAAATAATCAACCATCAACCAAAGTGCACTACACTGTATAAGCATCAAATATAGATATCTAACGCTTATAACAGCCTGTCAATCAATCGATCGACATATTTAATCAATCAGGATGAGTGAACTTCAAATTCATCCCAACACCCGTGTGGGGTTTCAAACAATCAAACACAGATTTTATTTGTGCAGCTGGGCGATGTGTAAAATTTATCGACCCAATCAATGTCCTTCAAATAGGTGTACATAAACAAACCGTCCGGTCTGTAAATGAATATTTATTTATTTACATTCACGTTAGAAATTATATTTTTAACGACAAAACATTTATTTCGACATATGAATTTCTATTCAATTCATTTATTCTATAAAATGATATTTTTATTTTTCTAATATATTTTAGAAAATTTCGGCGGCATAACGGCACGATACTAGAAACGGGACAAGGCCTAGCCTTATCCCCGGTCTAGTGAAGGCCTACGCCATTCACACATCAATCAAATCAATTCATTTCACCACACAATTCAATTTCAATCAAATAATCTAACTAATTTTTGCAATCAAACAAACAAGTCCATGGTCTGTGGACGATTGTGTCGGGTGCTACTAAGCACCGTCTGCATCCTAGTATATATATAACTAGAAAAAGAAATTGAAAGGTGAGAAATTCTCACAGATAGCTATCCTAACTCCACGGCACTTCATTTGCAGAAACCTTCGTCGCTCTCGCCTTTTTGTCATCTTCGTTGCCCGTATTCACTACCTATATAAAAATCGAATTTTTACTTTGCTATTCAATATAGAAAAATCGAATTTTGACTTCGCTATTCAGTATATAAAAATCGAATTTTTACTTCGCTATTTAATATATAATAATCGAATTTTCACTTCGCTATTCAATATATAAAAATCGAATTTTTATGTTGTTAAAAACCACATCTTTTTATTTAGGAAAATCTCGTCTTTCTACTTGCAAAAATCACATTTTTGTTTACAATTCTATTTGAAAAAAAATTCACATTTTTATTCCTTTATTCGAATAAATAAAAATCGAATTGTTATTCTTCGTTTCCATAAGGAAAAATCGAATCTTTTATTCTACAAAAAAAATCAAATCTTTATAAAGATAAATATCACGTCTTTATCCCGCAACTTCTATAATCACAATTATATTTTTACTATTGTTATTTCATATGTGAAAATCTAATTTTTCTAATTGAAAAATCATACTTTCCTACTAACAAAAATGTTGTTTTCTACTAATAAAAATCTCATTTTTCTATCTTCAAAAATAATTCTATTTTCTACTTTTAAAACCAATTCTATATTTTTATATTTCATTAAACAATTCTATATTTTTATATTTCTAAAAACAATTCTATATTTTTATATTTCATTTTAGAATTCTATATTTTATTTATTTTTTAAAACTAATTTTGTATATGCTAATATATATATTTTGATTTTCAGATTTAAAGGTAATTACTTAAACTAATTTTGGAATAATTAAAATTAAGTAAAATTAAACCTCTTTAATCCCCCTTTCTTTCTGTCTTTCTCGTTCCAGCTTGAACCCATTTTGTCGATCGGAGAACCCCCATCTCGCCGCTACTACACCCCACCGGACCGCCATCACCTTGTGCCAAGTCGAAGCCCTCTCTGCCGCGACTCTGCACCACCAACCACATCAGATTCGAAGTCCTCATCAGCCTCAAAACAGCGTGCGAAGTTGGTCACTTTGAGGCCAAAAATCCCCCAAACCATCGAACGATTATCGATCTCAGCCGTACCAATACGAATATCGCGAACCACTCTGTAATTTTTGTTTGGGAGTAAGGGTTTTATTCGATTTGGGTTAAGAAATTTTAAGGGAAAAAGAAAAAAAAAACGAATGAAATAAGCCATTCAAAGAGACTGGCGGCGGCTCTCTCAAAGGGATTAGGGTTTTCAGAAAAGAAAGGATATTTATATAATTTTATTTAATATTATTTAATTCCTGAATTAGTTGTTTATCGATCTGAATTCCAAGTCAGACCCAACGACTGTCGCCCTTAGCTAAATACCCCTATTCTGAACACAATGGGATATGCCACGTAGGACAATTCCATCGTTTTGACCAGTTTCCTTTAAATTTAAAATATAAATCTTTATATATTCAATTTGAACGTACATTTCAATTTACCGGTGTAAAGACCCGCAACTTCCCCGTAAAGGAAAGTGTCGGATAGTTCGAGAACAAGCCACAACAGAATGCATATAAAAGAACATTTCATTGTATATTACAACAATGCATCAGATTACAAGAATATACAGAGTATAAATGAATAATACACAGAATTATCAAAGATTTAAATTACATTTAAATACATAGCAGCGGAAAATAATACAATACACAACTAGAATGAGATATACGGATACAAAGCTTTCCGGATATCGTTCCAGCTGTAAACCAGGATCCTGTGAATATAAATCTGCAAAACCAAAACTACTAGCTGCCCGTGTCAAAATAGGGGCACCCAGAGTTTAGGTTAAAACAATAAACTCCAGGTCAGTCATGTGACTGGTGTGAGAACAAAAACAGTTATTAATCTTTATTTTCAAAGCTCAGTAAATCAAGGGACCACGCCGTATAACACGGAACGGGTTTCCTCCCAAGAATACCAGTGCATAAAACAAACAGCGCAATGCTAAATAAAGAAAAATGAAGCTGTTATAAGACCCAGGTCCTATCACACAATGCAACGCAAGCCGGGGGATAGGGTTTTCCCTTATAACAGCCAAAGAATGCTTGATACGTTTAAAACAAATCATTTGATACTATCACAAGTGCATAGTGTATAAAACAATTTCAAATCATAAGTATCAATCATAGGCGGCATGGGTACCATATATCATGTCGCCATATATAGGTTTACAAATAAAACCGCAAATGTCACGTATTTGGAAATTGGATTTCCGACTATGAACCGAGGCAAAAGATAGTCCTCAACCGATTCGAGACGCTCTAGCCCGCCCCTCAGGAACAGCCGCAACTACCCCTTGGATCGTCAGGGCCGGTCCACACGGAGTGGATTATTATGCCTGAACAATACGTCTCCCCACCCTATGGGGTGTAAGTCTGGCCCGTCAGCCGACCAGAATGCATCGGCCGAAACCGATATAACCGAGGCGCCTCGCAACCGCAACAACCACATAAGTCAAACTCGTCAGGGCGTGTAAAACCACTGACGCCACTTCTAGCTAGAAAGAAACGCAAGTCCTCCCTGAGGTCCGTCTCCCGTTTTTGGTTCATACCGGGTGTGAAACTCGCGAAGAAAACGTTACACAAAGCTACGCCACAAAGGCCGTGCTTTGATCATCACCACAAGACTTTGCTTTTCAACAGAAGCCTCGATCAGTTGCCACTTAGGCATGCCACACAGGCAATTCACTCCATGCGTTTGATATCCATCAATATATAACCCCTGAGCTCGTACGTCTCAGAGAAGGGCGTTAAGCAAGAGAATAAATTCTCCGCCGCCAAACAGATATATATTTAATAGAGATCAATCACACGGACTAAAATCCAATGTCAGACACACAGTCCATTTAAAAGTCCGTTCTGGGTCTGAACGAAACCGGAGGCACCTAGTACCCCGCATATCCATCGATCTCCAAGTACGCCTGGACGATCACCAACTGTTTCCATCTTCTTGGGTGTACAGCCCAATAAAGATCATCAGTTATCACCCAAACGACGTGAAGACCTCCGGTCTTCGACCATCGTCTTCATCTTCGACTTATCGTCATATTAGTTATTCAGAATGGGATAAACCCGGTCTTTCCGAATAACTCGCGTATATTTTAAATAAGTGTTATACAAACACAACATACGCCTCATTCCAATTCATTAGTCACTAACCGTAAATTAATCAAGAGAATAATCCCCCAAATATTAACCCCGAAGGCCGAAACCAACATCAGATCAATATCCAGAAAACCATTCTGCTTAGCTAACCGACAGTTGGTTTCTAAATTTCACATTCATAGGGAAAGGTTCCCATTAATTTTATCAAAGATAAATTCTTGAATTTATTCTTTAATCTACTTTTGAATATCAATTCAGCTAGCCGGGATTAACGAAACTTACCGAAGTAATCATTTGTTTTAATTTCCCAATCCCAACCTATTTATCCCATGAAGTAAAACTGGTAATACTTCATTTCTAACACCACAGTGTTATCGGTAAATTCAATTACCATTTCACGTTCAAATCTAATTAAAGATTTAACTATCGCCTGGAGCAAAACTGGTGATACTCCATTTTCGATCTTTTCAATCTAATTAAAGATTCATTAAAACTCCACTTAGTTTTAATCTTCGACTGGGTTAAAGAATCAGTGTCATTTAAAACACGGTTCACGATAAACCCAAAATCACATTCCATTAATTATCGGGTTAAAGAACAAGTGTTATTTAAAACACTGCTCACGATAAACCCAAAAATCAATATCAATTTCAATTAAATATTATTTAATTGGTACACTTCATTAAATCTAAATAAAAAAGATTTAAACTTTTCTCAACTGGGTTCAAGAACAGTGTTAGTGAAGACACCATTCACGACAAACCCAAATCACATTTGATATTCAATATAAGGCTCTGAATAGAAAATATATCGGCTTATATTCAATATCAAATTCTACGATTAACAAATGTCGTATTGGAAATAACGATATAAATATATATCTTTCAAATTTCCATAACAACATCCGTATAATCACGAATTCCAACATCGAAATATTCCGAAGACAATTTCGATTCAAATCCACTCCAATGCAATCATTGGATATTTTGGTTATTTTCAAAACCCTTTTTAAATTCAATTTATTTATTTAAAAATAAATAGAATTATAATTCTAGTTCAAAACTAGTTCATTTCGATAAAAATCTATTTTTATCTTTTCAAATGTGGAGTTTTTCATCCCAAATCTTCACAAATCATTTCTTATGATTTTACACAAATTATTACTATTTTTAATAATTTTATCAAGGCCCGTACAGTCGATTTCCATCAACGGCCATCGAACTGCACTTACAGCGACCTTTTTCGAATTTGATTTGGACATAATTCCAAATCGAACCGTTAGATTTATAATTTCTAATATTCGTTAGAAAGCTCTTTTCGATTCGAACCCAACGGTTCCGGTTTTAGGAGAATCCGACGATCGGATCTCCCGTAATGTCCGTTTGAAATAAATGGTCGAAATTCACGAACTGCCGCGGCGCGGCGCGTTCTATTCAGGCCATTATATTATATATAAATTATATATAATATATTTCGTCGATTTCTATTTAAAACGAATTATATAAATAGTTTTAAATTCGTTTCAAAAGCAATTTCAACTTCCTTTTCAATTCAAATCAAAATTGAATTCTTCCTTATAAATTCGTTTTAAAATTCATTTCTGTTTAATTCAAATTTCAATTCAATTTGAATTCATTTCAATTCGCTTTCAATTCAATTCGAATTCATTTTCAATCCATTTCGAAATCGTTTTCAATTCAATTCATTTCGAAATCATTTTTAATTCAATTCATTTCGAAATCGTTTTCAATTCAATTCATTTCGAAATCGTTTTCGATTCATTTCTAAATCGTTAAAATCGATATAAATATCGTTCACGTCAAAATAGCGTCAATCTAATCAACACGGCTTCATAAATTTCTATTTTCAAATATTCTATTTCAAATATTTCTTTTTCAAAATAGTTGTTATTATCAAAATATTTCGTTCAACACATGACCAATCTCAATGAATGAGTATTGTCAACACATGAACTTTTATTTTATATTGATAAAGATGTAAATTTTATTACTAAAATATTTCGTTCAACACATGACCAATCTCAATGGATGAGTATTGTCAACACATGAACTTTTATTTTATATTGATAAAGATGTAAATTTTATTACTAAAATATTTCGTTCAACACATGACCAATCTCAATGGATGAGTATTGTCAACACATGAACTTTTATTTTATATTGATAAAGATGTAAATTTTATTACTAAAATATTTCGTTCAACACATGACCAATCTCAATGGATGAGTATTGTCAACACATGAACTTTTATTTTATATTGATAAAGATGTAAATTTTATTACTAAAATATTTCGTTCAACACATGACCAATCTCAATGGATGAGTATTGTCAACACATGAACTTTTATTTTATAATATTCTTTATTTTTCAAATTGGAATGAGGCCCAATCAATTACCATATAAAGTTAATTATATGGATTTTAATACAACACATGTATATCATAGCATTGAAAAATAATCAACCATCAACCAAAGTGCACTACACTGTATAAGCATCAAATGTAGATATTCAACGCTTATAACAGCCTGTCAATCAATCGATCGACATATTTAATCAATCAGGATGAGTGAAATTTATATTTCATCCCAACACCCGTGTGGGGTTTGCAAACAATCAAACACAGATTGTAGTTGTGCAGTTGGGCGATGTGTAAAATTTATCGACCCAATCAATGTCCTTCAAATAGGTGTACATAAACAAACCGTCCGGTTTGTAAATGAATATTTATTTATTCACATTCGCGTTAAAAAATTATATTTTTAACGATAAAACATTTTATTTCAACCTATGAATTTCTATTCAATTCATTTATTCAATAAAATGATATTTTTATTTTTCTAACTTATTTTAGAAAATTTCGGCGGCATAACGGCACGATACTAGAAACGGGACGAGGCCTAGCCTTATCCCCGGTCTAGTGAAGGCCCACGCCATTCACACAACAATCACAATCACCAAACAATTCAATTTCAAATCAAATCATCTAATCAACCTATGCAACCAAACAAACAAGTCCATGGTCTGTGGACGATTGTGTCGGGTGCTACTAAGCACCGTCTGCATCCTAGTATATATATATATGACTAGAAAAGAAATTGAAGAGTGAGAAATTCTCACAGATAGCTATCCTAGCTCCACGGCTCTTCATTGATAGAAATCTTCATCGCTATCGCATCTTCGTCGTCTTCGTTGCCCGTAGCCACTACATATATAAAAATCGAATTTTTACTTCGCTATTCAATATATAAAAATCGAATTTTTATTTCGAAGTTCAATATATAAAAATCATATTTTTATTTCACGCCTTGTATAAAAATCATATTTTTATTTCACTAAAAATCAAATCTTTTTTTCTACTCAGTTTTAATCCTTTTGAAAAATCAGTTTTATACTTTTTAACATCAGTTTTAATAATTTTTAAAATCAGTTTTAATACTTTTTAACATCAGTTTTAATACTTTTTAACATCAGTTTTATACTTTTTAACATCAGTTTTAAATCATAATTAAAATCAGTTTTTATACTTTTTTTAAAATCAGTTTTAAATCATAATTAAAATCAGTTTTTAAATCGTAATCGAAATTAGTTTTAAAGAATTAAAATAAAAAAAATACAATAAAATACTTACTGCATCTCGAAGAGGGGGGGGGGGGGGAAGTCGGACCTCTGACCGTCGGCGAGGTGGCAGGTTGGAGAGGGTGGTCGGGCGGCGCCAGGCGCGGTGGGGTCCAAGGCAGCGAGCTAGGGCTTTCAAGGGGTTTTTGGGTCTCGATTTCAGCCTCGGGGTCTCGATCGACGAGGGGATGGCTGAGGGGGAAGAAGGAGGTGCGGGGGAGAAGAAGAAGGGACGGCGGCGTCGAGGGCGGCGGCTGCTAAGTCGTCGCGATTTCTTGGGTTTCTCTTTTTTTTTTCAGAACGATAGAAAACAAGAAAGAGGGGGGGCCAGAGGTATAAAGGAGGAAGTTTAATTTTTTTTTTATTAATTATTTAATTTGCAAAAGCTGACTTTTACATACGACCTCCAAACGAGGCCCACCGCCTGTCGTCCATAGCGTTCTACCCCCATTCTGAACACAATGGGATATGTATCGCAGGCTGATTCGGCTGTTTCGATCAGTTTCCGTTAAATTTACCTTTAAATCGCTATATTGAATTTTAAACGTACATTTCAAATTACCGGGGTCACATACTAACTCTAAAAATTCCTGAAAAATATTTTCTAGCTTCGTATTGACGATTCGGTCCTAACAAAACTAGTTTCGTCGAATTCTGAGACCGTTAGAAAAATGGCCAATTTCCAGTCGATTAAAATCAACTGAAACTGGTCAAACGCGTTTTCTTTTGCCACGCTCACATATTGATTCGAAAAATTATGAAATTTGGAATCTAGCAATAACTTAACATCACGGACCCAACAAAATTGGTTTCGTCGAAATCCGAGGTCGTTTGCAAAATGTCCATTTTTAAGGGCCTGAATTCCATAGCGACTATTCAGAATTTTCAACTGGACATATCTTTTGATTCCCGCTATGAAATCTTGATTCTTCGGATTCGTTGGAAAGATATTATCAATTAGATCCTAATGTTTTTGGTTTCACTAAAATCCGGATTGTTTTGCACCCGGTACATTCAATTGAAGTTTGAAATCGAATTATCGAACTACCGCGCCATTTTCAATTCTATTTATAATTATATATAATATTTATATCCTAACGACGACGCGTATAATATATACGTTCGAATTATATTCAAATAAACTTCTCGTCGATATTATTTAAAAATAATTCATTTTAAATATTCAAAATTCGCTATAATTGCCAAAATAAAAATTTTAAACTGGCCCAGATTTTCGGGTTATTACAACCGGGACCACATACAACCTCTAAAAATTCTCGAAAAACATTTTCTAGCTTCGTATTGACGACACGGTCCTAACAAAACTAATTTCATCGAATTCTGAGATCGTTTGAAAAATGGTCATTTTCAGTCAATTAAAATCAACTGAAATTGGTCAAACGCATTTTCCTTTGCCACGCTCACATATTGATTCGAAAAAATTATGAAATTTGGAATCTAGCAATAATTCGACATCACGGACCCAACAAAACTGGTTTCGTCGAGATCCGAGGTCATTTGCAAAATGTCCATTTTTAAGGGCCAGAATTCCATAGCGACTATTCAGAATTTTTAACTGGACATATCTTTTGATTCCCGCTATGAAATTTGATTTTTTCGAATTCGTTGGAAAGATATTATCAATTAGATCCTAATGTTTTTGGTTTCACTAAAATCCGGATTGTTTTGCACCCGGTACATTCAATTGAAGTTTGAAATCGAATTATCGAACTACCGCGCCATTTTCAATTCTATTTATAATTATATATAAATATTTATATTCTAACGACGACGTATATAAAATATACGTTCGAATTCTATTCAAAATAAATTTTCCCGTTGATTTTATTTAAAATAATCTATTTTAAATAATCAAAATTCGCTAAAATTGCCAAAATAAAAATTTTAAACTAGCCCAGATTTTCGGGTTGTTACATTATAATAGCTTCATTTTTCTTGATTTAGCATTGCGTTGTTGTTTTATGCACTGGTATTCTTGGGAGGAAACCCGTTCCGTGTTATACGGCGTGGTCCCTTGATTTACCGAACTTTAAAAATAAAGATCAATAACTGTTTCAGTTCTCACACCAGTCAAATGACTGACTTGGAGTTTATTGTTTTAACCTAAACTCTGGGTGCCCTTATTTTGACACGGGCAGCTAGTAGTTTTGGTTTTGCAGATTTATATTCACAGGTTCCTGGTTTACAGGTGGAACGATATCCGGAAAGCTTTGTATCCGTATATCTCCTTCTAGTTGTGTATTGTATTATTTTCCGCTGCGATGTATTTAAATGTAATTTAAATCTCTGATATTTCTGTGTAATATTCACTTATACTCTGTATATTCTTGTAATCTGGTGCATTGTTGTAATATACAATGAAATGTTCTTCCGTCTGCATTCTGTTGTGTGTTGTTCTCAAAACGATCAGGCGTTTCGAACGGTCTCGGTCGGTTTAGCGATCGGTTCGGACCGAGCGAAACTCCTTTTCGTCACACGTTAAAAAGAATAATTATTTTTTTGTTGTTGTAAAACATTTCATGTTTCTACATGACATTAAAAAGTTAGACTTTTAGCATTAAACAAAATATGTTCATTCAGATTAAAAAGAATAACTTTTAAATGTAAATCATTTTTATATTCTTACATTTAAATAAAGGCTTACTTTTATTTTAAAACAATTTTTTTGACATAACTTCATACAAAATAAATTTTTATTTGTGATTATTTAAGATAAATAATTTTAAATATCAAAAACTCGTTAAAATAACTTAAAGTAAAATTTTAAATTTACCACAAAATTCAGGGTTGTTACAAGCCCCTTGCCGTGGACTTTCCCCAGCGCCAGCGCTGTGCCCCGCGCCAACCCCCCCCCCCCTTTCCCCTTCCGACCTCCGCCAACAACCACGTGGACTCCCCCGGCCTCCCTCCTTCGTATGACAGTAAGTTTTTTCTTTTAATTTATTTTTAAAAACTGATTTTAATTTATTATAAAAACAGATTTTAATTTATTTTAAAAACTGATTTTAGTTTATTTTAAAAACTGATTTTAGTTTATTTTAAAAACTGATTTTGGTTAAGTTTAAAAACTGATTTTTTTTGTTTAGTTTAAAACTGAAAAAGATTTGATTTTTATCGCTTGAAAGTTGTGATTTTTATAAGGCAAACAAAGGGATAAAGTTATGATTTTTTTTAATCTATGTGAAGAAGCGATAAAAAATGTGATTTTTATCATATGAGAAGTGAAATAAAAAAATATGATTTTTATGTTATAGGGAGAATAAAAAATATGATTTTTATATTATAGGAATAATAAAAAGATGATTTTTATATTATATAGATAATAAAAATCTGATCTTTATATATGTAGCGATAAAATAAAAATACGATTTTTATATATGAAGTGACAATATAAAAATATGATTTTTATCATATATGTAGCAAAGTAAAAATATATGAAATTGGAAGAATAAAAATATGATTTTTATTTATTGGAATGAAGCGATAAAAATATAATTTTTATTATGAACAGCGTGGTAAGGATTGCATTGGAATTTCAAACTAATCCAAACAGTTCAGAAGTAAAACACGGCGGATGTAACAACCCGAAAATGCGAGCTAGTTGAAATTTTTTATTTTGGCAATTTTAGCGAATTTTGAATATTTAAAATAGGTTATTTTAAATAATAACGACGAGAAATTTATTTTGAGTAGAATTAGGACATATATATTATATACGTCATTGTTAGAATATAAATAATTTTATATAATTATAAACAGAATTGAAAATGACGCGGTAGTTCGTTAATTCGATTTCAAACTTCAAGTGAACATACCGGGTGCAAAATATACCGGATTTTAGCGAAACCAAAATATTTGAATCTAATTGAGAATATCTTTCCAAGGAATCCAAAAAATTGAGATTTGATAGCGGGGATCAAAAGATATGCCCAGTTGAAAATTCTGAATAGTCGCTATGAAATTCAGGCCCTTAAAAATAGCCATTTGGCAAACGACCTCGGATTTCGACGAAACCACTTTTGTTGGGTCCGTGATGTCAAATTATTGTTAGGTTTCAAATTTCATAGTTTTTCAAATCAGTTTGTGAGCGTGGCAAAGGAAAACGCTTAGACCAGTTTCAGTTGATTTTAATCGACTAGAAAATGGCCATTTTTCCAATGGTCTCAGAATTCAATGAAACTAGTTTTGTTAGGACCGTATTGTCAATACGAAGCTAGGAAATATTTTTCTGGAATTTTTCGAGTTAGTATGTGACCCCAGTAAATTGAAATGCGCGTTCAAAATCAATACATAGAGTTATATGTTGATTTTGACAAAAACTGATTGTAACGATCGAATCAGCCTACGATACATATTCCCTTATATTCGGAATAAGGGTAATACGCTATGGACGTCAGGCGGTGGGCCTCATTTCGAGGTCGAATAAAAGTCAACTTATTTTGAAATAAAATAATATAAAAAAATTAAAACTACCTCTCTCTCTCTCTCCCTATTATCACTCAGCCCCCATTCGAAATCATTTCAACAGATAAAAAAAGAAATAAAAAGAAAAGAGGAAGCGCCTCCGACTGGTGAAGCTCGATGCCGCCCACCCCCCTCCCCCGGTCAGAGCCGCCGCCTCCACCTTCTTCTTCTCCCTCCCGGTCGTGCGCCACTCCGGCCATCCACTTCTGCTTCCTCCGCCTTCTTTCCTCCTTCCTCCCTCCACATTTAAACCACCGCGCCACCCCCTCTTCTCCAATGGTCGACTGCTCCTCCCCCATCGTGGCCAGACCCCGCCACAAACCCCCCTCTGTCCTTAGCTTCTCTCTCCTTCCCTCTTTCTTCAATCCACCACCCCACTACTGACTGACCTCCGGTCATAGCAGCTCCGACGCCCCTCCCTTTTCCAGACTCGCACAGCCCCAAACCCCCTCCCCAAGCCGCTGTAAGTTTTTTTATTTATTTACTTTGTTTTTATTTATTTTTATTTATGTGGTGTAACTAAAAATAATATTTTCAACTGAAATAACCTTGTAGTAAAGGTATTCGATCTATATGTATAAGCATTGAAGTTATTTTCAGTTTTAGAATTACAAAAATTGGATTTTTACATAGGGGATATACTAAAAATATGATCTTTATAAAGTTGCAACATAAAAATATAATCTTTATATGGTTATGATAATAAAAATTCAATCTTTATATTTGAAAAGGCGAAATCTTTATATTTGAAAAGCCGAAATCTTTATATGTGAAAAGGTGAAATCTTTATATAAAGAGGAGCGTTATAAAAATATAATCTTTATTATGTGAACAACGGTGTAAAAATAGAATTTTTATCTATATAGTAGAGGTGTAAAAATAGAATTTTTATCTATAGAGTAACGATGTAAAAATAGAATTTTTATCTGTAGAGTAACGATGTAAAAATAGAATTTTTATCTATATAGTAGCGATGTAAAAATATAATTCTTATTCGTATAGCGTGATTATAAAAATGTGATTTTTATATACATAGCAACAATATAAAAATGTGATTTTTATATATGTAGTGGCTACGGGCAACGAAAGTGACAAAAGGCGAGAACAATGATGATTTCCTACAATAGAAGTGTCGTGGAGTCTGGTTAGCGTTAGTGAGAACTTCTCAGTCTAAATTTATTTTCCTAGTTATATATATAATAGGATGCAGACGGTGCTTAGCAGCACCCGACACCCGTCATCCACATACCATGGATGGCTTGTTTTTTTGATTGTTGTGTTGTGAAAATTATTTGTGATTTTGATGTGAAATCGATAATAAATTGTAGATGGTTGAAATAAATTAATTATCGTTAAAAATATAATTTTTAACGTGAATATTAATATAGTGAATGAGAGAAAATAAATATTTATAAACAAATCGGCCGGTTTGTTTATATACACTAATTTGACTGATATTGATTGGGATGATAAATTTTACACATCGCCCAACTGCACAAATAAAAATCTGCGTTTGTTGATTTGAAACTCCACACGGGTGTTGGGATGATATTTGAGTACACTAATCCCAATTATTTAATGGTATGTCGATCGATTGGCCGACAGGCTATGTAAGCGTTAATTATTTTTATTGGATGCTTATGCAGTTGTGTGGTGCACTTTGGATGATGGTTGATGGTTTATCGTTGCTATTATATACATGTGTTGTATGGAATCCATATAATTAACATTATATGGTAATTGACTGGGCCTCATTCCAATCGGGGAAATAATGGATATTATAAAAGAAAATTCATGTGTTGAATATAAAAATAGTCATGTGTTGATGATGTTCATGTGTTAAAACTATTTATGTGTTGAGTACAATATTTTAAATATAACAAAACTTACATCTTTATCATATTTAAGATTAGACATTACCTCACGGTGGAGTCTGATTTAAAAATCAAACGATAGATACCATAATTTTATAAAATATATTGCATAACAAAAATACTCGTGTGTTGACAGTACTCATGTGTTGAGATTGGTCGTGGGTTGAAAGAAATATAGATTCATGTGTTGCACAGAATAAATATGCATTTGTTGAATAGAATAACGAATTTATTGAAATATATAAAGCCGTGTTGATTAGAGTTGCGCTATTTTGACGTGAACGATATTTATATCGATTATATTCGTTTTTATAATAAATATAGAAAAGAAGTGATTTCAAAATATAACGTTTTGAAAATATTATCATTGATATAGTAATGATAGGAAATATCCAATTTTGATTTGAAATTGAATATAAAGTTGAAATGGTTTTGAAAACGAATTTAAAACGATTTAAAAATACATTTTAAAAGGAAATCGATGAAATGTGTATATATATATATATATATATATATATATATAATATCCTGAATAGAATACGCCGCGCCGCAGCAGTTCGCGAATTTCGACCATTGACTTCGAATTGACGTTGCGGGAGATCCGACCGTCGGATTCTCCCAAAACCAGAACAGTTGGGTTCGTATTGAAAAGAGATTTCCAATAAATATTAGAAATTTGAAATCTAACGGTTGGATTTGAAATTATGTCCAAATCAAATTTGGAAAAGGTCGCTGTAAATGCAGTTCGATGGCCGTTGATGGAAATCGACTGTACGGACCTTGATAAAATTATTAAAAATAGTAATAATTTGAGTAAAATCATAATATGTGAATTGTAAGGAACTGGGACGAAAATTTCCACATTTGAAGAGATAAAAATAGATTTTTATCGAAATGAACTAGTTTTGAACTAGAATTAAAATCAATTTATTTTTGAAATAAATAAATTTATATTGAAAGTGATTTTAAAAATAATCAATATTCCCAATACGTGAATTGGACTGGGGTTGAATCGAAATTATCTTCGGAATATTTCGATGTTGGATTTCGTGACTATGCAGATATTGTTGTGGGAATTTGAAAGATATATTTCATATCGTTATTTCTAATACAATATTTGTTGATTTCAAGATTTGATATTGAATATAAGCCGGTATATTTTCTATTCAGAGCCTTGTATTTAATATCAAATTTGATTTGGGCTTGTCGTGAATGGTGTCTTCATTAACACTATTTTTAAGCCCAATAGGGAAAAAGACTAAATCTTTCTATTTAGATTTAATGAAGTGTATCAATTAAATAATATTCAATTGAATTTGAATTTGAATTTGAATTGGTTTTTGGGTTTATCGTGAGCGGTGTTTTGAACAACACCTGTTCTTTAACCTGATTAACAATAGAATGTGATTTGGGTTTATCGTGAATCGTGTTTTAGATGACATTGTTTCTTTAACCCAGTTAAAGGCAGGATATTGATTTTTGAAAAGATTAAAACTAAGTGGAGTTTTAATGAATCTTTAATTAGATTGAAATGGGACTTGATAATTTAAATTATCAAATCTGAAAGGTGATCGAGAATGGAGTACCACCAGTTTGGCTCCAATGCGATAGTTAAATCTTTAATTAGATGTAAATGTGAAATGGTCATTAATTTTACTGATAACACCGTGGTGTTAAGTATGGAGTATTACCAGTTTTTCTCCATAGGATAAATAGGTTGGGATAGGGAAATAAAATAGATAATTACTTCGGTGTGGTTCGCTAATCCCGACTAGTTTGAATTGATATTCAAAGAAGATTAAAGAATAAATTTAAAGAATTTATCTTTGATAAAGTTAATGGGAAATTTTCCCAAAGTATAAGAATATTTGAATAAAAGAATATTCTGAATTGGAATGAGGCGTATGTTGTGTTTGTGTAACACTTGTTTATTATATATGTGATTTGTTCAGAAAGACCGGGTTTATCCAATTCTGAATAACTGATTCAACGTGGTGTCGAAGATGAAGACGGTGGTTGAAGACAGGAGGTCTTCACGTCGTTTGGGGGATTACGGATGATCTTGATTGGGCCATACACCCAAGAGGACGGAATCAGTTAATTGTAATAACCCGGAAATCTGGGCCAGTTTAAAACTTTTATTTTGGCAATTTTAGCGAATTTTGATTATTTAAAATGATTATTTTAAATAATATCGACGAGGAAAATGTTTTGAATTGAATTCGACGTATATATTTATATACGTCGTCGTTAGAATATAAATAATTATATATAATTATAAAAGGGATTGAAAATGGCCCTGCAGTTCGATAATTCAATTTCAAACTTCAATTAAATGTATCGGGTGCAAAACAATCCAGATTTTAGTGAAACCAAAAACATTAGGATCTAATTGATAATATCTTTCCAACGAATCCGAAAAATCGAAATTTCATAGCGGGGATCAAAAGATATGTCCAGTTGAAAATTCTGAATAGTCGCTATGGAATTCAGGCCCTTAAAAATGGAAATTTTGCAAACGACCTCGGATTTCGACGAAACCACTTTTGTTAGATCCGTGATGTAAAGTTATTGCTAGGTTCCAAATTTCATAATTTTTCGAATCAATATGTGAGCATGGCAAAGGAAAACGCGTTTGGCCAGTTTCAGTTGATTTTAATCGACTGGAAATTGGCCATTTTTCCAACGGTCTCAGAATTCGACGAAACTAGTTTTGTTAGGACTGTATTGTCAATACGAAGCTAGAAAATATTTTTCTGGAATTTTTCAAGTTCGTATGTGACCCCGGTAAATTGAAATGTACGTTTAAAATTCAATATAATGATTTAAATGTTAAATCTAACGGAAACTAATCGAAACAGTCGAATCAGCCTGCGATACATATCCCATTATTTTCGGAATGGGGGTAAAATGCTAGGAGCGACAGTCGGTGGGCTCAATTTTGAGTTCGAAATAAAAGTCAACCTTTTCAAGAATTAAAAAGAAAATAAATTAAATATATATACCTCACCCTCTCTCCTTCATACTTCAGCCGTCAGTTTAAATAAAAAAAAAGGAGAAAAACCTTGTAGCCCTAACTGTCGATCGCGCCTCCGCCGGAGATGGCTCCGCCCCACCGTTCGAGATCCCCTCCGCCTCCCGATCCTCCTCCTTCTTCCCACCGCCTCTCCTCCTCTCTCGAGCGCCCATACCCCCTGACCACTCGCCAGCAACTGACGCTGCACCCAGCTCCGCTCGCCTCCATCCATCACCGCGACGACCGACGCTAGGATCCACGCCATCACCTGACGCAACCGCAACCCCCTCTGATCCCGACTCCGTCGAACTAGCAGACCCCGATTCCCCCCTTCGAAAGACACTGTGAGTATGTTCTATTTTTAGTTCAGATTTTGGTCTATATAAAATCAGTTTATTTCCAGTTCAGAAATCAGTTTTTATTTAATTTAATACATTGTCAAAAAATGAATTTGCTTTGAAAACAAATTCTGAATTAGCTTTGAAAACAAAGTTTGCATTCTTTTTGAAAATGAATTTTGCATTGATTTTGAAAATAAAATTAACATTGTTTTTAAAATAGAAATAGCAGAATTAAAAATAGGATTTTTATATATTGAATAGCGAAGTAAAAATTCGATTTTTCTATATTGAATAGCGAAGTAAAAATTCGATTTTTCTATATTGAATAGCGAAGTAAAAATTCGATTTTTCTATATTGAATAGCGAAGTAAAAATTCGATTTTTCTATATTGAATAACGAAGTAAAAATTCGATTTTTCTATATTGAATAACGAAGTAAAAATTCGATTTTTCTATATTGAATAGCGAAGTAAAAATTCGATTTTTCTATATTGAATAGCGAAGTAAAAATTCGATTTTTCTATATTGAACAGCGAAGTAAAATTTGATTTTTATATATATAGTGGCTACGGGCAACGAAAGCGACAAAGAGCGAGAATGGCGGAGATTTCTATAAATGAAGAGTCATGGTATTGGAAAGCTTTCGGTGAGAACTTCTCACTCTTCAATTTCTTTTTCTAGTTGTATATATATACTAGGATGCAGACGGTGTTTAGTAACACCCGACACCCGTCATCCACAGACCATGGATGGCTTGTTTGTTTAATTGTTTGGTTGTGTAGTTGGTTAGATTATTTGGTTTGGAATTGAATTGTTTGGTGAAATGAAATTGATTTGATTGATGTGTGAATGGCGTGGGCCTTCACTAGACCGGTGATAAGGCTAGGCCTTGTCCCGTTTCTAGTATCGTGCCGTTATACCGCCGAAATTTTCTAAAATAAGTTAGAAAAGTAAAAATATCATTTTTATTTTGAAAATGAACTGAATAAAATTTCATGTGTTAAAATAAAATATTTGATCGTTAAAAATATAATTTTAACGTGAATGTGAATAAATAAATATTCATTTACAAACCGGACATTTTGTTTATGTACACCTATTTGAAGGACATTGATTGGGATGATAAATTTTGCACATCGCCCAACTACACACATAAAAATCTGTGTTTGATTGCTTGAAACCCCACACTGGTATTGGGATGATATTTGACGTACACTAATCCCAACAATTAGTTGTATGTCGATCGATTGATTGACAGGCTGCTATAAGCGTTGAATATTTATATTCGATGCTTATACAGTGTAGAATGCACTTTGGATGATGGTTGATTATTCATCGTTGTTATTGTATACATGTGTTGTAGAAAATCCATATAATTAACTTTATATGGTAATTGATTGGGCCTCATTCCAGTTTCGAAAAAGAAATATGTGAAATAGAAATATTTGAAAAAGAAATATGTGAAATAGAAATATTTGAAAAAGAAGTATTTGAAATAGAAATAAAAGAAATATTTGAAATAGAAATATTTGAAATAGAAATATTTGAAATAGAATATTTGAAATAGAATATTTGAAAATAGAAACATATGAAGCCGTATTGGTTAGATTGACGCCATTTTGACGTGAACGATATTTGTATCGATTTTATCCATTCTTCAATGAAAATTGAATAGATTTGAAATTGAATAGATTTGAAATTGAATAGATTTGAAATTCGAACTATATAGAAATGAATTCGAATTGAAAATAAATAGAAATGAATTCGAATTGAAATCGATTTGAAAAGAATTTAAAACGAATTTATATTGGAATATTCAATTTTGATTTGAAATTGAATATGAAGTTAAAACCGTTTTGAAAAATGAATTTAAAACGATTTATAAAGCACGTTTTAAAAGGAAATCGACGAAGTATATATTATATATATATAATATAATGGCCTGAATAGAACGCGCCGCGCCGTGGCAGTTCATGAATTTTGACCATTGACTTTGAACGTATATTATGGGAGATTCGACCGTCGGATTCTCCTGAAACTGGAACCGTTAGATTCGTATCGAAAAGAGCTTTCTAACGATTATTAGAAATTAGAAATCTAACGGTTGGATTTGGAATTATGTCCAAATCAAATTTGAAAAAGGTCGATGTAAGTGCAGTTCGATGGCCGTTGATGGAAATCGACTGTACTGGCCTTGATAAAATTATTAAAAATAGTAATAATTTGTGTAAAATCATAAGAAATGATTTAGAAAGGATTGGGATGAAAAACTCCATATTTGAAAAGATAAAAATAGATTTTTATCGAAATGAACTAGTTTTGAACTAGAATTATAATTCTATTTATTTTTAAATAAATAAATTGAATTTAAAAAGGGTTTTAAAAATAACCAGAATTTTCAATGATTGCATTGGAGTGGAATTGAATCGAAATTGTCTTCGGAATATTTCGATGTTGGAATTCGTGATTTTACAGATGTTGTTATGGAAATTTGAAAGATATATATTTATATCGTTATTTCCAATACGACATTTGTTAATCGTAGAATGTGATATTAAATATAAGCCGATATATTTTCTAGTCAGAGCCTTGTATTGAATATCAAATGTGATTTGGGTTTGTCGTGAATGGTGTCTTCACTAATACTGTTCTTGAACCCAGTTGAGAAAAGATTAAATCTTTTTATTTAGATTTAATGAAGTGTACCAATTAAATAATATTTAATTGGAATTGAATTGATATTGATTTTTGGGTTTATCGTGGACAGTGTTTTAAATAACACTCGTTCTTAAACCCGATAATTAATGGAATGTGATTTTGGGTTTATCATGAACTGTGTTTTTAATGACACCGATTCTTTAACCCAGTTAAAGATTAAAACTAAGTGGAGTTTTAATGAATCTTTAATTATATTGAAATGGTTGAGAATGGAATATCACCAGTTTTGCTCCAGACGATAGTTAAATTTTTAATTAGATTTGAACGTGAAATGGTAATTGAATTTACCGATAACACCGTAGTGTTAAATATGAAGTATTACCAGTTCTACTTCATGGGATGAATAGGTTGGGATTGGGAAATTAAAACAGATAATTACTTCGGTAAAGTTCGTTAATCCCGACTAGTTTGAATTGATATTCAAAAGTAGATTAAAGAATAAATCAAAGAATTTATCTTTGATAAAATTAATGGGAACCTTTCCCTTTGAATGTAAAATTTAGAAACTAGCTGTCGGTTAGCCAAGCAGAATGGTTTTCTGGATATTGATCTGATGTTGGTTTCGGCCTTCGGGGTTAATATTTGGGGAATTATTCTCTTGATTAATTTACGGTTAGTGACTGATGAATTGGAATGAGGCGTATGTTGTGTTTGTGTAACACTTATTTAAAATATACGCGAGTTATTCGGAAAGACCGGGTTTATCCCATTCTGAATAACTGATACGACGATAAGTCGAAGATGAAGACGATGGTCGAAGACCAGAGGTCTTCACGTCGTTTGGATAATTACTGATGATCTTGATTGGGCTGTACACCCAAGAAGATGGAAACAGTTGGTGATCGTCCAGACGTATTTGGAGATCGATGGATATGCAGGGTACTAGATGCCTCCGGTTTTGTTCAGACCCAGAACGGACTTGTAAATGGACTGTGTGTCTGACATTGGATTTTAGTCTATGTGATTGATTTCTATTAAATATATATCTATTTGGCGGCGGAGAATTTATTCTCTTGCTTAACGCCCTTCTCTGAGACGTACGAGCTCAGGGGTTATATACTGATGGATATCAAACGCATAGAGTTATTTGCCTGTGTGGCATGCCTAAGTGGCAAATGATCAAGGCTTCTGTTGAAAAGAAAAGTCTTGTGGTTGATGATCAGAGCACCGCCTGTGTGGCATAGCTTTGTGTAACGTGAATTCGCGAGCCTCGCACCCCGGTTGTGAACCAAAAACGGGAGAGGACCTCAGGGAGGGCATGCGTTTCTTTCTAGCTAGGGTGGTGTCAGTGACCTACCAGCCCTGACATTTATATACTTTTCACCTGTGTGGTTGTTGCTGTTGCGAGGCGCCTCGGTTAGATCGGACGATCCGGGTCCGATGGAGCCATTCGTTGGCTCATTTACGCCCCAAAGGGCGGGGAAACGTAGTGTTCAGGCATAATAATCCACATCGGTGGACCGGCCCTGTCGCTCCAAGGCTTGCCTGCGCGCTTGCCTGAGACATGGGCTAGATTGTCTCGAATCGGTAGAGGACGATCCCTAGCCTCTGTTCATAGATGGAAATCCAATTTCCAAATACGTGACTTTGCGATTTTGATTGTATAACCTATACATGGCGACATAGTGGTATGGGGCATTCATGCCGCCTATGATTGATACTTATGATTTGAAGTTGTTTTATACAATATACATTATAATAGTATCAAATGATTTCTTTTAAAACGTATTAAGCATTCTTTGGTTGTTATAAGGAAAAACCCTATCCCCCGGCTTGCATTGCATTGTGTGATAGGACCTGGGTCTTATAACAGCTTCATTTTTCTTTATTTAGCATTGCGCTGTTGTTTTATGCACTAGTGTTCTTGGGAGGAAACCCGTTCCATGTTATACGGCGTGGTCCCTTGACTTACCTAACTTTAAAAATAAAGATTAATAACTGTTTTAGTTCTCACACCAGTCCCATGACTGACCTGGAGTTTATTGTTTTAACCCTAAACTCTGGGTGCCCTTATTTTGAAATGGACAGCTAGTAGTTTTGGTTTTGCAGATTTATATTCACAGGATCCTGGTTTACAGGTGGAACAATATCCGGAAAGCTTTGTATCCGTATATCTCCTTCTAGTTGTGTATTGTATTATTTTCCATTGCTATGTAATTTATTGTAATCTCTGATATTTCTGTGTAATATTTATTTGTTTATACTCCGTATATTCTTGTAATCTGATGCATTGTTGTAATATACAATGAAATGTTCTCCCGTCTGCATTCTGATTTGTCGTGTTCTCAAACGATAGGGCGTTTCGAACGGTCTGGGTCGGTTTAGCGACTGGTTCGGACCGAGTGAAATTCCTTTTCGTCACATTAGTGATCGTCCAGACGTACTTGGAGATCGATGGATATGCGCGGTACTAGGTGCCTCCGGTTTCGTTCAGACCCAGAACGAACTTGTAAATGGACTGTGTGTCTAACATTGGATTTTATTCTATGTGGTTGATTTCTATTAAATATATATCTATTTGGCGGCGGAGACTTTATTCTCCTGCTTAACGCCCTTCTTTGAGACGTACGAGCTCAGAGGTTATATATTGATGGATATCAAACGCATGGAGTGAATTGCTTATGTGGCATGCCTAAGAGGCAATATGATCAAGGCTTCTGTTGAAAAGCAGAGTCTTGTGGTGGACGATCAAAGCATGGCCTGTGTGGCATAGCTTAGTGTAACGTTGATTCGCGAGCCTCACACCCCGGTTGTGAACCAAAAACGGGAGAAGGATCCAGGGAGGGCATGCGTTTGCTTCTAGCTAGAAGTTGCGTCAGTGGTTTTACACGCCCTGACGATCCGAGACCGATGGAATCATTGAACTCATTGACACTCCAAAGGGTGGGGAAACGCAGTGTTCAGGAATTTTAATCCACATCGGTGGACCGGCCTTGTGGCTCCTAAGGGTCACTCGAGCTCTGATCCTGAGACGCGGGCTAGAGTGTCAGAGGACTATCTTTTGCCTCGGTTCATAGATGGAAACCCAATTTCCAAATACGTGACTTTACGATTTTAATTGTATAACCTATATATGGCGACATAGTGGTATGGGGCATTCATGCCGCCTATGATTGATACTTATGATTTGAAATTGATTTCTCCACTTATAGTAATAATAAAAGATTTGTTTTAACGTATCAAGCATTCTTTGGCTATTATAAGGTAAAACCCTATCCTCTGGTTTGTGTTGCATTCTGTGATGGGACATGGGTCTTATAAAAGCTTCATTTTTCTTTATTTAGCATCGCGCTGTTGTTTTATGCATTGTTGTTCTTGGGAGGAAACCCGTTCCGTGTTATATGGCATGGTCCCTTGATTTACCGAACTTTAAAATAAAGATTAATAACTGTTTTAGTTCTCACACCAGTCCCATGACTGATCTGGTGTTTACTGTTTTAACCTAAACTCTGGGTGCCCTTATTTTGACAAGGGCAGCTAATAGTTTTGGTTTTGCAGATTATATTCATAGGATCCTGGTTTACAGCTGGAAAGATATCCGGAAAGCTTTGTATCCATATATCTCCTTCAGTTGTATTTTGTATTATTTTCCGCTGCTTTGTAATTTATTGTAATCTATGATATTTATCAAATGTAATTTATTCATTTATACTCTTTATATTCTTGTATCTGATGGAATTGTTGAAATAACAATGAAATGTTCTTCCATCTGCGTTCTATTTTGTCTTGTCCTCAACGCAATCTGTGCTTTCCTTACCGGGGAAGTTCGGGTCGTGTTAATTTGGTATCAGAGCTTTGGTTTATAAAGCTTAGAGAACAAGGCACATTAGAACCATACGAAAGAATTCATCAGATATTGGATTAGTTATATCCAATGGGAATGACTCGTTAGAGATGGGATCAGTAGTATCCTAGAACGAGTGTGAAGACTAAAATTTTGAAAGTGAAAACAAATTTTGTTTTGATCAATTATTCGTATTTGATTATTTATTTATATTGATTTGGACAGTCCAGTATATAAAGATTTTGCGTATATGTATGATCCACGTGTATTTGAAATTTTAATATACTGGATAGATATAGAATTACACTCTAGTCGCCCGGAGATGGTACTGATGATTGTCATGACATCATCAATATTTATGTTCGAGTGACGAAAGTGGGCTTTCTATATATTTCCTATTGACTGGTGTGAGAACCAAAATTAGATAGGGCCTATTGTTGTGATTTGGCATCAAAAATCTGATTTTTGACTATATATCAAAGTTATGAATTTGAAAAGCTAATCAACTAATTGATTGATGGTTGTGTTGTTTGATTATAGTTTGATTAATTAAAATGTTGAACCATTTAGTCAAATTGTACCAAAAAGTGAATTGTATTGAAATTTGGTCGCATTTGCTTGCATATACATGTACTTACATTGAACAGGTCATAGCAAAGAGGCCAGAGTAGAAGAATAAAATTGTTTGCCCGACAAATAGGTACATGATTACCATAATTTACTGTTTTGTTTGGGTGATGATGATTTTATGAGCCGATTGGCTATTTTTTTTCTTTTTGAGATCAGAGGGCCTGTATGACAATTTCGTGATTTTCCCTGTGCTCCCGGTGCAGGGGAGGTTATGGCGAAATTTTTCGAAAGTTTAAGGTGTTAGCCAAATTTTTGAAAAATTTGAAAAGTTTTTAGAAACTGAAAAGTTGAAGAACATAAGGCCGTAATAAAAAATATGGAAGTTGAGTTGATTGTTAAACAACTTTCGGCTTTGTTCCTTTTCGGGGATGAAAAGTTTTAAGTGGGGGAGAATGTAACAACCCGAAAATGCGAGCCAATTTAAAATTTTTGTTTTGGCAATTTTAGAGAATTTTGAATATTTAAAATAGGTTATTTTAAATAATAACGACGATAAATTTATTTTGAATAGAATTATACATATATATTATATACGTCTTCGTTAGAATATAAATAATTATATATAACTATAAATAGAATTGAAAATGGCGCGGTTGTTCGATAATTCGATTTCAAACTTCAATTGAGCATACCGGGTGCAAAAAAAACTGGATTTTAGCGAAACCAAAATTATTTGAATCTAATTGAGAATATGTTTCCAAAAAATCTAAAAAATTGAGATTTCATAGCGGGGATAAAAAGATATGTCCAGTTGAAAATTCTGAATAGTCGTTATGGAATTCAGGCCCTTAAAAATAGTCATTTTGTAAACGACCTCGGATTTCAACGAAACCAATTTTGTTGGGTCCGTGATGTCAAATTATTGTTAGGTTTCAAATTTCATAATTTTTCGAATCAGTATGTGAGCGTGGCAAATGAAAACGCGTTTGACCAGTTTCAGTTGAATTTAATCGACTGGAAAATCGCCATTTTTCCAACGGTCTCAGAATTTGACGAAACTAGTTTTGTTAGGACTGTATTGTCAATACGAAGCTAGGAAATATTGTTTTGGAATTTTTCGAGTTAGTATGTGACCCCGGTAAATTGAAATGCGCGTTCAAAATCAATATATAGAGTTATATGTTGATTTTGACGAAAACTGATTGTAACGATCGAATCAGCCTACGATACATATCCCATTGTATTCGGAATGAGGGTAATATGCTATGGACGACAGGCGGTGGGCCTCGTTTCGAGGTCGAAATAAAAGTCAACTATTTTTGAAATAAAATAATATAATAAAATTAAAACTTCCTCTCTCTCACCCTATTATCACTCAGTCCCCCTTATTCGAAATCATTTCAACAGATAAAAAAAGAAAAAAAAAATGAAAAGAGGAAGCGCCTCCGACTGTAGGAGCTTGACGCCGCCCCCCTTGTCTGAGCCGCCGCCTCCACCTTCTTCTTCTCCCTCCCGGTCGCGCGCCACTCCGCTCATCCCCTTCTGCTTCCTCCGCCTTCTTTCCTCCTTCCTCCCTCCACCTTTAAACCACTTCGCCACCCTCTCTTCTCCGATGGTCGACTGCTCCTCCCCCATCTTGGCTAGACCCCGCCAGAAACCCCCCCTCCGTCCTCAGCTTCTCTCTCCTTCCCCCTTTCATCAATCCACCGCCCCACCACTGACTGACCGCAGGTCATAGCAGCTCCGGCGCTCCTCCCTTTTCCTGACTCGCACAGCCCCAAACCCCCTACCCAAGCTGCTGTTAGTTTTTTTATTTAATTACTTTGTTTTTATTTATTTTTATTTATGTGGTGTAACTAAAAATAATATTTTCAGCTGAAATAACCTTGTCGTAAAGATATTCGATCTATATGTATAAGCATCGCAGTTATTTTCAGTTTTAGAATTACAAAAATTGGATTTTTACTTTGGGGAAATATTAAAAATATGATCTTTATAAAGTAGCAATATAAAAATATAATCTTTATATGGTTATGATAATAAAAATTCAATCTTTATATTTGAAAAGGCGAAATCTTTATATTTGAAAAGGCGAAATCTTTATATTTGAAAAGGCGAAATCTTTATATGTGAAAAGGCGAAATCTTTATATAGAGAGGAGCGTTATAAAAATATAATCTTTATTATGTGAACACCGGTGTAAAAATACAATTTTTATCTATATAGTAGCGGTGTAAAAATAGAATTTTTATCTATATAGTAACGATGTAAAAATAGAATTTTTATCTATATAGTAGCGATGTAAAAATAGAATTTTTATTCAAGTTGCTATGTATATAAAAATGTGATTTTTATATACATAGCAACAATATAAAAAAGTGATTTTTATATATGTAGTGGCTGCGGGCAACGAATTTGAAAAAAGGCGAGAACAGTGATGATTTCCTACAATAGAAGTGTCATGGAGTTGGGTTAGCTTTGGTGAGAACTTCTCACTCTAAATTTCTTTTTCTAGTTATATATATATATATATATATATACTAGGATGTAGACGGTGATTAGCAGCACCCGACACCCGTCATCCACAGAATATGGATGGCTTGTTTGTTTGATTTATGTGTTGTGAAAATTGCTTGTGATGTTGATGTGAAATCGATAACAAATTGTAGATGGTTGAAATAAATTAATTATCATTAAAAATATAATTTTTAACGTGAATATGAATATAGTGATTGTGAGTAAATAAATATTTATAAACAAATCGGTCGATTTGTTTATATACACTAATTTGACTGATATTGATTGGGATTACACATCGCCCAACTTCACAAATAAAAATCCGCGTTTGTTGATTTGAAACCCCACATGGGTGTTGGGATGATATTTGAGTACACTTATCCCAATTATTTAATGGTATGCCGATCGATTGATCGACAGGCTGTGTAAGCGTTAATTATTTATATTGGATGCTTGTGCAGTTGTGTTGTGCACTTTGGATGATGGTTGATGGTCTATCGTTGCTATTATATACATGTGTTGTATGGAACCCATATAATTAACGTTATATGGTAATTGATTGGGCCTCATTCCAATCGGGGAAATTATGAATATTATAAAAGAAAATTCGTGTGTTGAATATAAAAATAGTCATGTGTTGACGATGTTCACGTGTTTAAACTATTTATGTGTTGAGTAAAATATTTTAAATATAACAAAACTTACGTCTTTATCATACTTAAGATTAGACACTACCTCACGGTGGAGTCTGATTTAAAAATCAAACGATAGATACCATAATTTTATAAAATATATTGCATAACAAAAATAGTCGTGTGTTGACGGTACTCATGTGTTGAAAGAAATATAGATTCACGTGTTGAATAGAATAAATATTCATTTGTTGAATAGAATAACGAATTTATTGAAATATATAAATCCGTGTTGATTAGAGTTGCACTATTTTGACGTGAATGATATTTATATCGATTATATTCGTTTTTATAATAAATATAGAACAGAAGTGATTTCAAAATATAACGTTTTGAAAATATTATCATTGATATAGTATTGATAGGAAATGTCCAATTTTGATTTGAAATTGAATATAGAGTTGAAATAGTTTTGAAAACGAATTTAAAACGATTTATAAAATACGTTTTAAAAGGAAATCGACGAAATATATATAATATATATATATTATATATAATGGCCTAAATAGAACATGCCGCGCCGCGGCAGTTCGCGAATTTCGACCATTGACTTCGAATTGACATTGCGGGAGATCCAACCATCGGATTCTCCTAAAACCAGAACCGTTGGATTCGTATCGAAAAGAGCTTTCCAATAAATATTAGAAATTTGAAATCTAACGGTTGGATTTGAAATTATGTCCAAATCAAATTTGGAAAAGGTCGCTGTAAGTGCAATTCGATGGCCGTTGATGGAAATCGACTGTACGGACCTTGATAAAATTATTAAAAATAGTATTAATTTGTGTAAAATCATAATATGTGAATTGTAAGGAACTGGGATGAAAAATTCCGCATTTGAAGAGATAAAAATAGATTTTTATCGAAATGAACTAGTTTTGAATTAGAATTAAAATCAATTTATTTTTAAAATAAATAAATTGAATTTGAAAGTGATTTTAAAAATAATCAATATTCCCAATACGTGAATTGGACTGGAGTTGAATCGAAATTATCTTCGGAATATTTCGATGTTGGATTTCGTGACTATACAGATATTGTTATTGGAATTTGAAAGATATATTTTATATCGTTATTTCCAATACGATATTTGTTGGTTTCAAGATTTGATATTGAATATAAGCTGGTATATTTTCTATTCAGAGCCTTGTATTTAATATCAAATGTGATTTGGGTTTGCCGTGAATGGTGTCTTCATTAACACTGTTCTTAAGCTCAATTGGGAAAAAGTTTAAATCTTTCTATTTAGATTTAATGAAGTGTATCAATTAAATAATATTCAATTGAATTTGAATTTGAATTGGTTTTTGGGTTTATCGTAAGCGGTGTTTTGAACAACACCTATTCTTTAACCCGATTAACAATAGAATGTGATTTGGGTTTATCGTGAATCGTGTTTTAGATGACATTGGTTTTTTAACCCAGTTAAAGGAAGGATATTGATTTTTGAAAAGATTAAAACTAAGTGGAGTTCTAATGAATCTTTAATTAGATTGAAATGGGACTTGATAATTTAAATTATCAAATCTGAAAGGTGATCGAGAGTGGAGTACCACCAATTTTTCTCCTAAGCGATAGTCAAATATTTAATTAGATTTAAACGTGAAATGTTAATTAATATTACTGATAACACCGTGGTGTTAAGTATGGAGTATTACCAGTTTTTCTCCATGGGATAAATAGGTTGGGATTGGGAAATAAAACAAAAAATTACTTCGGTGTGGTTCGCTAATCCCGACTAGTTTGAATAGATATTCAAAGAAGATTAAAGAATAAATTTAAAGAATTTATCTTTGATAAAGTTAATGGGAAATTTTCCCAAAGTATAAGAATATTTGAATAAAAGAATATTCTGAATTGGAATGAGGCGTATTTTGTGTTTGTGTAACACTTCTTTATTATATACGCGAGTTATTCAGAAAGACCGGGTTTATCCCATTCTGAATAACTGATTCGATGTATTGTAGAAGATGAAGACGGTGGTTGAAGACCGGAGGTCTTCACGTCATTTGGGGGATTACTGATGATCTTGATTGGGCCGTACACCCTAGAGGAGGGAATCAGTTAGTGATCGTCCAGACATACTTGGAGATCGATGGATATGCGAGGTACTAGGTGCCTCCGGTTTCATTCAGACCCAGAACGAACTAGTAAACGGACTGTGTCTCTGACATTTGATTTTATTCTGTTTGGTTGATTTGTATTATATATATATCTGTTTGGCGGCGGAGAATTTATTCTCCTGCTTAATGCCCTTCTTTGAGACGTACGAGCTCAGAGGTTATATATTGATGGATATCAAACGCATGGAGTGAATTGCCTATGTGACATGCCTAAGAGGCAATATGATCAAGGCTTCTGTTGAAAAGCAGAGTCTTGTGGTGGATGATCAAAGCATGGCCTGTGTGGCATAGCTTTGTGTAACGTTGATTCGCGAGCCTCACACCCCGGTTGTGAACCAAAAACGGGAGAAGGATTCAGGGAGGGCATGCGTTTCCTTCTAGCTAGAAGTGGCGTTAGTGGTTTTACACGCCCTGACGAGTTTGACTTATGTGGTTGTTGCTGTTGCGAGGCCCCTCGGATATATCGGTCGATCCTGGACCGATGGAGTCATTGGACTCATTGATACCCCAAAGGGTGGGGAAACGCAGTGTTCAGGAATTTTAATCCACATCGGTGGACCGGCCCTATGGCTCCTAAGGGTCACTCGAGCTCTGATCCTGAGACACGGGCTAGAGCGTCTCAAATTGGTAGAGGACTGTCTTTTGCCTCGATTCATAGATAGAAACCCAATTTCCAAATACGTGACTTTTCGATTTTGATTGTATAACCTATATATGGCAACATAGTGGTATGGGTCAATCATCCCGCCTATGATTGATACTTATGATTTGAAATTGATTTCTCCACTTATAGTAATAATAAAGGATTTGTTTTAACGTATCAAGCATTCTTTGGCTATTATAAGGTAAAACCCTATCCTATGGTTTGTGTTTCATTGTGTGATGGGACATGGGTCCTATAATAGCTTCATTTTTCTTTATTTAGCACCGCGCTATTGTTTTATCACAGGTGTTCTTGGGAGGAAACTCGTTCCGTGTTATATGGCGTGGTCCCTTGATTTACTGAACATTAAAATAAAGATTAATAACTGTTTTAGTTCTCACACCAGTCCCATGACTGATATAGAGTTTATTGTTTTAACCTAAACTCTGGGTGCCCTTATTTTGACACGGGCAGCTAGTAGTTTTGGTTTTACAGATTTATATTCACAGGATCCTGGTTTACAGCTGGAACGATATTCGGAAAGCTTTGTATCCGTATATCTCCTTCAGTTGTATTTTGTATTATTTTCCGCTGCTTTGTAATTTATAGTAATCTCTGATATTTATCGAATGTAATTTATTCATTTATACTCTGTATATTCCTGTATCTGATGGAATTGTTGAAATAATAATGAAATGTTCTTCACACTGCGTTCTATTTTGTCTTGTCCTCAACGCAATTCGTGCTTTCCTTACCGGCGAAGTTCGGGTCGTGTCAGCGGAGTGGAACCCAAAGGTGAGAACTTCTCACTTTTAATTTATTTTTCTAGTTAATATATATACCAGGATGCAGTCGGTGCTTAGTAGCACCCGACACCCGTCGCCCACGGACCATGGATGACTTGTTTGTTCAATTGATGTGTTGTGAAAATTAATTGTGTGATATGGAATGAATAAATATTTTATAGTTAAAAATATAAATTTTAACGTGTATATAAAGTAAATATTCATAAACAAGTCGGACGTTTTTTTATGTACATACATTTGAATGATATTGATTGGGACGTTAAATTTTACACATCACCCAACTGCACAAATAAATCTGTGTTTTTGTTTGAAAACCCCACACGGGTATTGGGATGAAATTGGACATACACTAATCCCAATAATGTGATTTATGTCGATTGATCGATTGACATGATGTTATAAGCGTCAAATATTTATATTTGATGCTTATGCAGTGTAGAATGCACTCTGGATGATGGATTGCTGTTTTCATTGTTGTTATACACATTTGTTGTGTGAAAATCCATATAATCACATTATATAGTAATTGACTGTGTCTGATTCCGGTTCAGAAAGAATGAATATTTTAAAATAAGGATTATTTTAAAATAAAGAATATTTTCAAATAATATTCAGTAAAAGAATCAAAATTTGATTTTGATGTCCGATTTGGGATGGACACGAATATATTTTAATATATAAAGCCGTGTTGATTAGATTAACGCCATTTTTACGTGAACGATATTTATATCGATTTTATTCATTTTTATAATGAATGTCGAAAAGGAATTGATTTCAAAATCTAATGTTTTGAAAGTATATCATTTATATATCATTGATATGGAATATTCAATTTTGATTTGAAATTGAATATGAAGTTGAAATCGTTTTGAAAACGAATCTAAAACGATTTATAAAATGCGTTTTAAAAGGAAATCAACGAAGTAGATATTATATATATTATATATATAATATAATGGCTTGAATAGAATGCGCCACGCTGCGGAAGTTCGCGAATTTCGACCATTGACTTTGAATGGATATTACGGGAGATCCAGCCGTCAGATTCTCCTATAACCGGAACCATTGGGTTCGTATCGAAAAGAGCTTTCTAATAATATTAGAGATTTGAAATCTAACGGTTGGATTTGGAATTATGTCCTAATCAAATTTGGAAAAGGTCGCTGTAAGTGCATTTCGATGGCCGTTGATGGGAATCGACTGTACGGGCCTTGATAAAATTATTAAAAATACCAATAATTTGTGTAAAGTCATAAGAAATGATTTGGAAAGAATTGGGATGAAAAATTCCATATTTGAAAAGATAAAAATAGATTTTTATCGAAATGAACTAGTTTTGAACTAGAATTATAATCCATTTATTTTTGAAATAAATAAATTGGATTTGAAAGGTTTTTAAAAGTAATCAGAATTTCCGATAATTGAATTGGAATGGATTTGAATTGAAATTGACTTTGGAATATTTCGATGTTGGATTTCGTGATTATACAGATATTGTTATGTTAATTTGAAAGATATATTTATATCGTTATTTCCAATACGATATTTGTTGGTCGTAGAATTTGATATTGAATATAAGCCGATATATTTTATATTCAAAGCCTTGTATTTAATATCAAATGGGATTTGGGTTTGTCGTGAATGGTATCTTCATTAACACTGTTCTTAAACCCAGTTGAGGAAAAGATTAAATCTTTTTATTTAGATTTAATGAAGTATACCAATTAAATGGTATTTAATTGGAATTGAATTTGAATTGATTTTTGGGATTATCGTTAACGGTGTTTTAAATAACACTTGTTCTTTAACCCGATAATTAACGGAATGTGAACTGGGTTTATCATGAACTTTGTTTTAACGATATTTGTTCTTTAACCCGATTTACAGTGAAATGTGATTTGGAATTTATAAATCTTTTGTTAAGATTTAAAGGAGATCTTCCAAAGTGAGGTTTTCCAATTTAATAAAATAAATTGGAATGGAATGGAATTTGATTTGGTAATAATCGAAGTGAATCTCTGTGGATGAGGACTGCTAATATATATGGAATTTAAAAAGCTTTGCCGTTATTCCATTTATATTGTTAGTCGGATATGGAAGTCTAAATCGATTAAATATATCGATTTGCTTTCCATGAAGATTCCATCGTTAATGGAATGTGATTTGGGTTTCATGAATGGTATCTTTAATAATACCGTTCTTAGACCCAACGGAGTTAAGAAAATCAAAAACTAACTGAAGATTAGTTAAGTTGATTGGTTTCTTGGGTATTGATCTGATGTTGGTTTCGATCTTCGGTGTTAATACTTAGGGAATTGTTCACTTGCTAATTTACTGTTAAAGGCTCATGGAATGGAATGTGTTTTTTGGTTTATAGTGAACCGTGTTTTAAATTACATTGGCGCTTTAATCCAGTTAAAGACAAGATACGATTTCCTAAGTTAAACAATCATTAATATTGATTCTTGGGAAGATTAAAACCAAGTGGAGTTTTAATGAATCTTTAATTAGATTGAAATGATCGAGAAGGGGGTATCACCTGTTTTGCTCTAGGCGATAGTTAAATCTTTAATTAGATTTGAATGTGAAATGGTAATTGAATTTACCGATAACACCGTGGTATTAGATATGAAGCATTACCAGTTTTACTTCATGGGGTGAATAGGTTGGGATTGGGAAATTAAAAAAATTGATTACTTCAGTAAGGTTCGGTAAAGCCGACTGGTTTGGATAAACCATAATTTGGTTTGAATTGAAATCTAAAAGAAGATTAAAGAATAAATTTAAAAGAATTTATCTTTGATAAAATTAATGCGAACCCTTCCCTATAGATGTGAATATTTAAATAAAATAATATTTTGAATTGGAATGAGGCGTATGTTGTGTTTGTGTAACACTTGTTTATTATATATGCGAGTTATTCAGAAAGACCAGGTTTATCCCATTATGAATAACTGATTTGACGATGTGTCGAGAATGGAGACGGTGGTCGAAGACCGGAGGTCTTCACATCGTTTGGATAATTAATGATGATCTTGATTAGGATGTACACCCAAGAGGAGGGAATCAGTTGGTGATCGTCCAGACGTACTTGGGGATCGATGGATATGCGAGGTACAAGGTGCATCCGGTTTCGTTCAGACCCAGAACAGATTTGTAAATGGAATGTGTATCTGACATCGGATACCATTCTGTGTGATTGATGGATATCGGTTGCATGGAGTGGTTTGCCTTTGTGGCATGCTAAGATGCAAATGATCAAGGCTTACGTTGAAAAGCAAAGTCTTGTGGTTGACGATCAAAGCACGGCCTTTGTGGCATAGCTTTGTGTAGCGTTAATTCGCGAGCCTCACACCCTGGTTGTGAACCAGAAACGGGAGAGGACATCGGGGAGGGCATGAATTTCTTTCTAGCTAGGGTGGTGTCAGTGACCTACCAGCCCTGACATTTATATTATTTTCACCTGTGTGGTTATTGCTATTGTAAGGCGCCTCGGATATATCGGTGACGATGTGGAGCCGATGGAGTCATATGACTCATTTACGCCCCAAAGGGCGGAGAAACGCAGTGTTCAGGTTGTTGGATCCAGAATAACCCTAGAGGGGGGGGGGTGTGAATAGGGTTTTTCACAGTTTTTAACTGAATTAAAAATCTAACGAGATATATAATAATAAACAGATCACCTAATATAACTGAAACAGGAATATAGAAAGTAAATCACACAAAGATATACCCAGCTTCGGCAAAACCCTGCCTACTGCTGCATTTCTAAGGTTTCTACTAGGTGATAGAACAGATCCCGCATACAAGACAATGTACACTTGAAAACCCTGCTCCTATTCTAACCCTACGCTCAAAACCCTAGACTGACCGATATCCACTCGATCAGATTTCCCTTTTTACTACCCCATAATTAGTAACCCAAAATTTTACAGACTCTGTCAACTGTCAGTCAACACCCAGACTGATTCCCCCTAGATTTTACAGACTCTAGAACTGTTCAGAATTGTTTTCAGAAGACAAATTAAAACAATGCAAAATGAAAAACAAATAAACAATAAAACTAAAACAATAAGAAACCCTAGCCCTTAATACATAATAGGCTTAGTCCATAACAAAGTGACCGACCCCCTTTCATATTTGTTCAACCCAAACTCCCTTTTGCTCTGAAGAAAAAACATGGCGGCCGAACAAAAGTAGTTTAGGGTTTCAATGAAATCGTCGTCCCCAATTCGATTGCAGATGATGATGTATTCTGGAAGATGATCTCTGTTTCTCGATGGCGTCGTTGCTCCTGTTCTTCGATTGATTTGTGGACGGGCTTCTGACCGAAACTCGTGAGTTTTCTGAAATTTCATGCTTTAAAAAAAAATTACTTGAATTGAATTTTGTGGGTTTCGATCATTCTTGCCTGTGATGATGTGCGTTTATTCATAGGGTATAACTAACCCTAGAAAAACTCTGATTTCATAAATGACTTGGCCTGATTTTGTGTTTCCCCTTTTGCTGCTTTGATTTACTTGCGTGATTTAAGCTATTAAATTTCCTTTTTGTTTCCTCGGCTTTTTGCAATTCTTGCTTGAAACCTTGTTTGATGCAATTTATCCCATGCGTGATTTCTCTTTTTGACAAACTCTTGATAAAATAGGCTTTAATTTCTCTGTGTGAATTTCTTGATTGATAGTTTGTGGCCCCTTTTTGATTGCTCTCAATTGGAGCCATGAATTTGTGATTGAATTGTGATAAAACTTGTCGAATATATATTGAAAAATCCATTTGCAATTCAAAACTGATTTTTGCCATTTTTGGTTCTTGAAATAAAGGATTAATTTGCAGAAAAACTTTCTTCCCAAATTTATTCTTTATTTACTTGCCTGAATTGTTTCTGAAAGCGCCTTGATTAAAAACTGAATGGGATTATTGACAAGACTAAATTCATTCCATGTTTTCTTGCTTTCACTGTAAAATAAACTTGCAAGGTTTGAATCATGCAATCAATGCATATTTCCCTTAATTACTTTCAGATGCATGCATATCACTTTTGAAAACAAATTGAATTGCTTTTGTCCAAACTTCACATGCCACTTTTCTCTGATATACATTTTTCCCCATAAAGGTTTATCTGATTTCTGTAAGAATAAATCTTTCTCCATGTTATTGAGACAATGAATTTTACCATTTGCTTTATGTCCATATTTGTCTTGCCCATGTGGTTGTTGTGAACATGTTGTTTGGGTTGAGCCATTCTGAAATAAATACTTTGCTCCATCCATATCTTGTATGCTTGTCATTTGGCTGGTATGGTTTGAACTTAACTGATTTGTGTGCATGAAACCAAATCACCATGTATTTGCTGACTCATTTTTGCATCCTTGTCCATTTATGCTTAGTTGTGTATGCATTGTACATGCCACTCAATTTTGTCACTTGAGTATTTTGAAACTTGTTTGAACTCGACTAGCTCGACCACATAAAATGAGATACATACATGAAACTGCACCACTGTATTTATTTACCTTGAGCATGAACATCACTATATGGTCTTGAACACAAACTGATTCGTTCGACCACTTGCTGCACTTGAAACTTGTTCTGTCTTGACCACTTTTTGTACTTGAACTGCCAGCTTTTGTCATATACACATCACCATATTGTGTTCCACAGTGGTTACTTGAAACCTGATTTAGTATGTTGCCTTGCACTACATTGTTGTACCATGAAACATTTGTGTACACAGCAGAAACTTTATTCTTGCATGCACATATAAAAATGCTGATTTGACCATTGCTGAAACCTGCATTAAATTCTTTCCTATACACTTGCTGATTTTGCTTGACTCCATACTTGAACTTGCTGTTTGTGCTCCTAGAACCCGTGCTGCACTAAAAACTTGTACACAATTGTGTCCATTTCTTTTTGATGTGTGTCACTATGGACTGCTGTGTACATGCCATGTATGCTCCAGTCCTGATTGTGTGTTGTGTATTCTGCCATGTCAACTTTGAATTGTCCTCGGCCATTTGCTTTTGCTGGTGTACTAAATTCATTAGCATTTCACTTATATGAGATCGACTTTTACTAATTACTTCTTGGCTGTATGAGACGACCCGAACTTCCCCGTGAAGGAAAGCACGGATAGACTTGAGGACAAGACAAAATAAAACGCATACGGAAGAACATTTCATTGTTATTACAACAATTCCATCAGATACAAGAATATACAGAGTATAAATGAATAAATTACATTCGATAAATATCAGAGATTACAATAAATTACATAGCAGCGGAAAATAATACAAAATACAACTGAAAGTGATACACGGATACAGAGCTTTCCGAGCATCGTTCCAGCTGTAAATCAGGACCCTGTGAATATAAATCTGCAAAACCAAAACTACTAGCTGCCCGTGTGGAAAATAGGGGCACCAAGAGTTTAGGTTAAAACAATAAACTCCAGGTCAGTCATGTGACTGGTGTGAGAACTAAAACAGTTATTTAAAACTTTATTTTTAAAGTTAGGTAAATCAAGGGACCACGCCGTATAACACGGAACGGGTTTCCTCCCAAGAATACTAGTGCATACAACAAAACAACGCAATGCTTTTTGGAAAAATGAAGCTATTATAAGACCCAGGTCCCATCACACAATGCAACGCAAGCCGGAGGATAGGGTTTTCCCTTATAATAGCCAAACATGCTTGATACGTTTAAAACAAATCATTTGATACTATAATAGGTGTATAGTGTCAAAACAATTTCAATCATAAATATCAATCATAGACGGCATGGGTACCATATATCATGTCGCCATACTAGTTCTACAATTAAAACCGCAATACACGTATTGGAAATTGGATTTCCGTCATGAGCCGAGGCAAGGGGCAAGCTCCTCTCCACGTTCGAGACACTCTAGCAAATGCCTCAGGACCCCACTATGATCCTTGGAATCGGCTGGGCCGGTCCTCTCTTGCTTTTGAGGATTGGCAATTCCTGAACACACGTTTCCCGGTCCTTACAGACCTATATCCGAGGCGCCTCGTATCCAACAACCACACAGGTGAAAAGTATATAAATGTCAGGGCTGGTAGGTCACTGACACCACCCTAGCTAGAAAGAAACGTCGTGCTCTCCCAGCGGTCCATCTCCCGTTTTTGACTCATACCGAGGTGTGAGGCTCGCGAATTCACGTTATACACAAAGCTACGCCACACATGCCGTGCTTTGATCATCAACCACCAGACTTTGCTTTTCAACAGAAGCCTTGATCAATTGCCACTTACGCATGCCACATTGGCAATTCACTCCATGCGACTGATGTCCATCGATATACAACCTCTGAGCTCGTATGTCTCAGAGAAGGGCGTTAAGCAAGAGAATAAATTCTCCGCCGCCAAACAGATGTATATTTAATAGAGATCAATCAACACAGAATAAAATCCAATGTCAGACACACAATCCATTTACAAGTTCGTTCTGGGTCTGAACGAAACCGGAGGCACTTTCCTCGCATATCCATCCATCTCCAAGTACGTCTGGATGATCACCAACTGATTCCCTCATCCTGGGTGTACAGCCCAATCAAGATCATCAGTAATCACCCAAACGATGTGAAGACTTCCGGCCTTCAACCACCGTCTTCATCTTCGACATCTCGTCGAATCGATTATTTAGAATGGGTATAAACCTGGCCTTTCTGAATAACCCACGTATATAATAAACGAATGTTACACAAACACAACAAACGCCTCATTCCAATTCAGAATATTCTCTTATTCACAAAAACACATTCTTAGGGAAAGGTTCCCATTAATTTTATCCAAGATAAATTCTTCTAAATTTATTCTTTAATCCTCCTTTGGATATCATTTCAAACTAGTCGGGATTAACGAACCACACCGAAGTAATTATTTATTTTATTTCCCAATCCCAACCTATATATCCCATGGAGAAAAACTGGTAATACTTCATATCTAACACCACGGTGTTATCGGTAAAATTAATTACCATTTCACGTTCAAATCTGATTAAAGATTTAACTATCGCTTTGGAGCAAAACTGGTGGTACTCCATTCTCGATCACCTTTCAGATTTGATAATTTAAATTATCAATTTACATTTTAATCTAATTAAAGATTCATTAAAACTCCACTTAGTTTTAATCTTTTCAAAAATCATCATCCTGCCTTTAACCGGGTTAAAGAACCACTGTCATCTAAAACACGATTCACGATAAACCCAAATCACATTTGATATTAAATACAAGGCTCTGAATAGAAAATATAACGGCTTATATTCAATATCAAATTCTGAAACCATCAAATATCGTATTGGAAATAACGATATATATTATATCTTTCAAATTCCCAAAACAATATCTGGATAGTCACAAAACCCAACATCGAAATATCCCGAAGATAATTTCGATTCAACTCCAGTCCAATCTACGTATTGGGAATATTGATTATTTTTAAAAATCACTTTCAAATTCAATTTATTTATTTAAAAATAAATTGATTTAATTCTAGTTCAAAACTAGTTCATTTAGATAAAAATCTATTTTTATCTTTTCAAATGTGGAATTCTTCAGCTCAATTTTTCCCAAATCATTTCTTATGATTTTACACAAATTATAGATATTTTTAATAATTTTATCAAGGCCCGTACAGTCGATTTCCATCAACGGCCATCGAACTGCACTTACAGCGACCTTTTCTGAATTTGATTTGGACATAATTCCAAATCCAACCGTTAGATTTCAAATTTCTAATATTCAATGGAAAGCTCTTTTCGATACGAACCCAACGGTTCCGGTTTTAGGAGAATCCGACGGTCGGATCTCCCGCAATGTCCATTTGAAATAAATGGTCGAAATTCACGAACTGCCGCGGCGCGGCGCGTTCTATTCAGGCCATTATATATATATATAATATATATATATATTATATATTTCGTCGATTTCCTTTTAAAACGTATTTTATAAATCGTTTTAAATTCGTTTTCAAAACCATTTCAACACTACATTTAATTTCAAATCGATTTGATTTCAATTCAATTCAAATTCTAATTCGTTTCAATTCAATTCAATTTGAATTCATTTTTATTCAATTCGAATTCAAATTCACTTTCTATTCAATTCGAATTCATTTTTATTCAATTGGAATTCAAATTCACTTTCTATTCAATTCGAATTCATTTTTATTCAATTCGAATTCAAATTCACTTTCTATTCAATTCGAATCGAATTCATTTACTATTCGATTCAATAAAATTTCAATTTGAATTTTTAATCTAATTTAATTTGAATTTCATTTCAAAATATTAAGTTTTGAAATCACTTTTCAATATTCATTATAAAACGAATAAAATCGATATATAAATGTCGTTCACGTCAAAATAGCGCATCTATAATCCACACGGCTTTATATATTTCAATAAATTCGTTATTCTATTCAACGAATGAATATTTATCCCATTCAACACATGAATTTATATTTCTTTCAATCACACGACTAATCTCAACACATGAGTACTGTCAACACATCACTATTTTTGTTATGTAAAATATTTTATAAAACTATGGTATCTATCGTTTGATTTTCAATTAGACTCCACTGTGAGGTAGTTCTAATTTTAAATATGATAAAGAAGTAAATTTCATTGTATAAAATATTTCACTCGACACATGAACATCGTCAACACATGACTATTTTTATATTCAACACATGAATTTTCTTTTATAACATTCATTATTTTCCCGATTGGAATGAGGCCCAATCAATCACCACATAATGTTAATTATATGGATTCCATACAACACATGTATATAATAGCATTGAAAAACAATCAACCATCATCCAAAGTGCACTACACAACTGCATAAGCATCAAATATAAATAATCGACGCTTACATAGTCTGTCGACCAATCGATCGACAATAATTAAATAATTGGGATTAGTGTACGCCAAATATCATCCGAACACCCGTGTGGGGTTTCAAATCAACAAACACATATTTTTGTTTGTGCAGTTGGACGATGTGTAAAATTTATCGACCCAATCAATATCAGTCAAATCAGTGTATATAAACAAATCGGTCGATTTGTTTATAAATATTTATTTATTCACATTCACGTTGAAATTTATATTTTTAACGATAAAATATTTTATTTCAACACATGAATTCCTATTCAGTTCATTTACACAATAAAGATGATATTTTCATTTTTCTAACATATTTTAGAAAATTTCGGCGGCATAACGGCACGATACTAGAAACGGGACGAGGCCTAGCCTTATCCCCGTACTAGTGAAGGCCCACGCCATTCACACATCAATCAAATCCATTCCATTTCACCAAACAATTCAATTCAAACCAAATAATCTAACCAACTACGCAACCAAACAAACAAGTCCATGGTCTGTGGACGATTGTGTCGGGTGCTACTAAACACCGTCTGCATCCTAGTATATATATATATAACTAGAAAAGAAATTGAAGAGTGAGAAGTTCTCACCGAAAGCTATCCAATACCACGACACTCCTATTGGAGAGATCTTCGTCGTTCTCGCCTTTTCTTCCATCTTCGTTGCCCGTAGTCACTACATATATAAAAATCACATATTTTTATATTTTGATGTCTTTAAAATAAAAGTCACATTTTTATTTGTTTACTTTCAATTTAGAAATCATATTCTTATAATCACTTCATATATTTCAAAATCGAATTGTTACTATGCTATTCAATATATAAAAATCGAATTTTTACTTTGGTGCCATATAGATAAAAATTCCATTTTAAAAATATCGATTTCACCTTTATAAAAATAAAGTTTTCGCCTTTATATAAATAAAGTTTTCGCCTTTATTTAAATAAAGTTTTCGCCTTTATTATTTTTAAAATATCGTCTTTTCATTTTTAAAGATTTTACCTTTTCAATTTCATCCCTATAGAAATCACATTTTATTTTGCTACCTATAAAAAGATGATATTTTTAATATTCCTAACATGTAAAAATTATATTTTTACCACTTCTATATAGTAAAGATTATATTTTTAATACTTTAAAAATATAAAAATCATATTTTGATTCTCCATCCCTAATAAAAATCATATTTTTATTATCTCTCTACTATAAAAATCATATTTCTAATGCTCTACTAAAATAAAAATCATATTTTTATTATGCTAAAAATATAAAAACCATATTTTTATATTGCTAAAAATCTCATCTTTATATTTTTAAAAGTCTAAACTTCGTATAAATAAAAATCCAAACTTTCGATAGTAAAAATCTATTCTTTTTGTAAATAAAATCTAACCTTCTCATCTCGCTTTACGTATATTAAATAAAACAAATCAATTTTTATAACACATAAAAAAAATCAGTTTTTATCACTCATAAAAATCAGCTTTTATCACTCATAAAAATCAGCTTTTATCATCGGCTTTTATCACTCATAAAAATCAGCTTTTATCACTCATAAAAATCGGCTTTTATCACTCATAAAAATCGGCTTTTATTTATGACCTAAAAAAATTAATATAAAACTCACTGTGGATCGAAGTGGCAGGAGAGAGGTTGTGCTCGCTGAATCGGAGGTGGAGCGTCGGGCTTCAGGCGGTCGGCGTCGGGTCTTGGCTGTGGCGGCGGAGCAAGGGCTCGAGGTGGGAGGCGCGCCAGAGTTGCTGATTTGGGGGTTCGCGATATAGGAGAGGGAGAAGCGGGATCGTCTGAGAAGGAGGGGGGGTTGCGCGGAATAGAGCGACGACGGTTAGGGTGGCCAGCCGGAGGTAGGGCGGTGGAGCGGTCGAGGAGGGCATCGCCATTTTTGATTTGAGGGTGGCATCGAGTTTGATCGAAGAAAATAACTGGGGGGGGGGGGGGGTTTAAAGTGAAAAGAGGGTTGACCTTTTTTTTTATTTATTTATTATATTTAATTATTCTTGAAAACAACTTTTTATTTCGAACCCGAAACGAAACCCAACGACTGTCATCCTTAGTGTAATACCCCCATTCCGAACACAATGGGACATGTATCGTAGTCCAATTCGACCGATTCAATCAGTTTTCTTCAAAATCCAAATATAACTCTATATATTGAATTTGAACGCACATTTCAATTTTTCGGGGCCACACACTAACTCTAAAAATTCCAGAAAAATATTTTCTAGCTTCGTATTGTCGATACGGTCCTAACAAAACTAGTTTCGTCGAATTCTGAGACCGTTGGAAAAATGGCCAATTTCCAGTCGATTAAAATCAACTAAAACTGGTCAAACGCGTTTTCCTTTGCCACGCTCACATATTGATTCAAAAAATTATGAAATTTGAAACCTAGAAATAATTTGACATCACGGACCCAACAAAACTGGTTTCGTCGAAATCCGAGGTCGTTTGCAAAATGTCCATTTTTAAGGGCCTGAATTCCATAGCGACTATTCAGAATTTTCAACTGGACATATCTTTTGATTCCCGCTATGAAATCTTGATTTTTCGGATTCGTTGGAAAGATATTATCAATTAGATCCTAATGTTTTTGGTTTCACTAAAATCCGGATTGTTTTGCACCCGGTTCATTCAATTGAATTTTGAAATCGAATTATCGAACTACCGCGCCATTTTCAATTCTATTATATATTTAAAATAAATATTTATATTCTAACGATGACGTATATAAATATATACGTCGAATTCTATTCAAAATAAATTTCTCGTTGATATTATTTAAAATAATCTATTTTAAATATTCAAAATCCGCTAAAATTGCCAAAATAAAAATTTTAAACTGGCCCAGATTTTCCGGGTTATTACAATGTACCTCTTTGTCATGTCATATTTGACTTTGCTGTTTTCGTGTGGTATTTACACTTTGCTTGCTTGAATCATGCTTTGTTGACTTTGTTAAACATTTGAACATACGTTCTTTGCCATTTTTGTTGATAGCATCACTGTCTTGAAATGTGTTGAGTTGTGCAATGTGTCAAGCTTGGTCCATGTGACTGCTCCACATCTGTATACACTGATTTGGCGAGGCAGTGCACACGTGTATTTATACACGTGTGTATTTGCAGACATCAGAAAATTTTTCCTCTCCCTGTACTATATATATACTGTCTAGACACAGTCGGATTAAAAAATCAGCTCAAGTCAGAAAAATGATGAGAAACACACTAGAAAACTGAGGCAAATAATATTTTTTTTAAAAAAATTATATTCGCATATATTCATTTTAAATTCTATTGCAGTGTACTGTGTGTGTTTCTGTATATGACAGGTATGCAGATGATGACTGGACTAACAGTGAAGTACTGTGGAGACTGAAGACTGACTGTATGAAGACTGGACTGACTTGTAAGCTGTGATGACAGAAGATGAAAGACAGAAGACAGTGTCAGTAGAAGTGTATATGTGTTTTATATGAAAAAAATATCTATAAATGAGTCTATGAATGTATTGTGATGTAGTGAATATCAGTGAATATAAGAGAAATGTATAAATAGTGGAGTTTATAAATTTGTACTGTTTTGATAGTGAAATAAAATATTATATTTAAATAAAATGCTGTGTGAATATTTAAATTTCTGTACAGTCGTATTTTATTTAAATATAAATATTATATTCCAGTCTGTGATGTATAATAACAGTACAATATCAAACACATTAAAATAATATTTATTTGGTTGTTATCATCAAACAAAAATCATATAATTGTGTATACAACACCGTTATAAACAACAATCTCCCCCTTTTGATGATGACAAACAAATAACCAAATAATAGATTTTGTATACAACAGATGTGTTTGACAGTAAATATTGAACTCCCCCTATTTATTTGCTCCCCCTGCAACAGATAACTCCCCCTATAACTATGCATGAGTAAAATGTATGAATAATAATAAATTTTCAAAATTAAAAATATTTATAAAATATTCACTCATAAATCAAAATATCAGCCCATTCTCCCACTTTTATTATCATCAAAAGGATTCAGAATTTAAAATATAGATGAAAAATGACTAACTAATACTATATCAGCTTAAGAGGAAGAAAGATCATCATAAATATCAATTAGTCAAACAAAAAATCATAATAAACTAAGTGCTGGTGGCATATTTCACATTGTAGAGAATGACGGATTTACGATATTTTTAAAAAAATGGAGATAGTTAAAACAATGAGTTCCAATTATTTTCAAATGAATTTTTATAAAAGTAAAGCACAAAATACAGTGATGGATTTGGACTATAATTATAAATTCAACATAATTGACAAAACTCGAATAATCTCAAATCCCAATATCTATCAATCAACAATTCATAATACGTCATAAAATTTCAACATATTTCACAGAATAGAAGATGGATTGATAGGCTGGCTTTTATACTCAGAGGAGAATTTCAAATTTATTTCTATTTTTAGCACTTAAATTTTTTTTTATTTAAGAGCACACTGCCCACGCATAAACAAAGCTTGGATTTTTAAATGGGATCAGTCGCAGCTTAAATTATAAGACATCTCATAACCATGCATAACCAGAGCTTGAATTTTTAAATGAGGTTAGAGACACTCTTATATATTTATTATATTTATTATTTTCAACTTCAAAATAGAAAAACTCCTCAGTATATATAAACCAATATGAATGATAGAAATGCGGTAGGTACAGAGATGGACTGTGAAATAAATTTCTAAATTACTAATATTGTGAAATATGATCACCCGTACTGGGACCATTGAAAATTTCAATTTTCACATAACCACAATTCCATCACAAATATTTTCACTATTTATTCAAAAAGATTCTTAAAAAAAAATTAACTCTCCACATTAATATAAAATCATAACGGATGGCAGAAGGATGATAGGTAATGAAGATGGTCGTGAAATAATTGCCAGTTCAGAGATATTATAATACATGTTCAACTATCATGAAAATATAAATAAAATCTCCTCTTGTTGTGAAATATAATGCAATCACAATTCATCACAATTTCAAAATCTGATAATTATTTTGAGGAATTACAAATACAGTTCAATTTTGATATTTATTTCAATTTCTGAATGAATAATTAATAAATAATTCTAAAATTGAAAATAAAATAAAAGAGAAATATGCTGATCTATACATGACTTGAGGGAAAAATGTGTACAAGACAAAAAGAGTGTGTGGATTTATACCTGGTGAAGATTTGAATCTAAGTACAGATGGGTGAGACAAATATAAGGCGCTTCTGATACCACTTGGTCTCTATTTACGAGGAATTTTAACATGATACTGAACAAGAATGTCATAGACAAAAGAATTATTAAGTACCAAGCCCAAACAGACGAGATAATAGATTATGCACATGTATCAGAGCAGCAAGCATGAGATTCCAAAACAAACATTTTTCAAAATAGTATCAGAGCAACACAGAACATAGTTTCAAATCATACTTGTCAGGATGATGGCCACATATGATGATTCATGATCTAATGATTAAAATACTGTTTACTTGAAATCATTTGAGGAATATGAAAATATCAGAATTTAATGAATCAATCACACCAGATTATAAATTTTTGATTCGAGATACGTGTGAGATTCAATAAATCAATAATTTCAAATGATTTTAAACAAATAAATATTTAAATCAAATAATCATGAAATAAGAGTGAATTTCAAGACCAGATTTTCAAAGCAATTTTTCACAAAATTTCTAAGAATAATTTCAGATCATTTACATCAAATAATTAAGAGATATTCATGATCCATAAATAAATAATTTATTTGAAATCACTTGAATCAATGTCAAGTTTGAGATATAATGAATTATTCACACCAGATTGATAATTTCAACTTTAGGAGGTTTGTGAGATCCAAAATATCAAGAATTTCAGATGATTTCAAACAAACTAATTTCAACTGTACTAATCATGAATAAAAATGAATTTTAAGATGTATCACTGAGACAGGATATTTAAAAAAATATTCAAGCCAATCTGAAAATTACTGGAATTGTCACAACTGATAAATAACAGTGTGCCGTAATGAGTATAATATTTTGAGCTTTTCTAAAATGAATTAGAAGAAAACCAAAACAGCTGTGTTATGTGAAATTCCATTAAACTTTCAGATCTGCAAAAAATTTAGAATTCATATTAACAGTGTTCAAGATATAACAAGAATACGTCAACACCGTTAGGAATTTAGAAAACAGAAAATGAACTTCAAAACAATTGCAGATAAAAAAAATTCAGTATCTGGAAATGATTAAAAGTATCAGAGTTCTATACACGCAAATTTTTTTTCCAGAATATCATGAATACTGCAAATCAAGAAACACAAAAAAAATATGGCAGTGATAAATCAAATCAGAATAGACAGAAGAAAGAGATAGAAGGGAGAAGAAAAAGAAACAAACAAAAGAAAAAAATCAAAACAGAAAATATTTATAGAGGTGAGTTTAGAGATCATACCAGAATCCAATGTAAATCAGAATCTCTAACTCAACAGATGTGGCTTAAGGAACTGTGAATGATTTGGTGACATGAAGCAGTTTGAATCTAGTTTTTCTTTAGCAATGTAGTTCCTCAGCCTCCTTCGGTACCTAACAATTTAAGAGATCAAGTGGTCTAACAAAATTTGCAAAACCACCCACAGTTGTGTTCAAATGTTTTGGTACCCAGATTTGTTTGTATAACAATCCATCTGAATTTATCTTTGTACCCTTTGGAACCCAAATCTTGACGAAGCCCATTTTATTTTTTGGGATCCAAGAATGTTTAAATGGTTTATTATAAAATGATTTCTCATCACAATTTAGATTCAAAAAGCCTTCGAAATTTTTAGAGTTCGAATTTTCAAGACAGTTCTTTCCAAAACAGTTTGAGGGATTTTTCAAATCATTTGAATTTTGTTTTCCAAAAACATCATTTTTCCCGAAGCCAGGACCAAATTTATTTCCAATAGGAGCTTGATTTTGTAACAGCATATTCAATGATTTTTCCCCATTAGAAAATTTATCCAAAGTTGATTCTAATCGTTGAATTTTGAATTTTAGATCACTATTTTCTTTTAATAAATTTGAGCAATTATTTATAGCGTTCTTCTGTTCAGCATTGGACTGTTTCAAAACCAAATTCTCATTTTCAAGCAATTTAGTTTTGGCTTGGGATTTGGAAATTTCAAGTTCAAATCGTTTTTGTTTTTCAGATTCAAAATTCTTTGATGTTTCAGTCTCATTTTCAAGTTCTTTCAAAACCAAACCTATTTTCACCAAATTTTCATTTTCAACAATTTCAAATTTGGAATATATATCTGTTTTAAAATTTTCAAATTCCTTTTGCAGAAGGTAATTTAAATTTGATAACTCAGTCTTGTTCTCTTTTAAGATCAAAATATCATCTTCAAACTTTTGAATATTTTTTATTGAGATGAACAAGATTGGTTTTCAATTTCAAACAATTTTTGCAAAATGAATTTGAAGAATTTTTAACATATTCAATTTGTGATTCCAAATCATCAATTTTGCTGGTCAACTCAAAATTCTTAGACTTCAGAGACTTATTTCTCAGTTGGAGTATATCAACAGATTTCGTTAAATCAAGGCATATATAAACCAGATCTTCATATGAGAAATTCTCTGTTTCAGCATTTGTTGATTCTCCATCATCTGATTCATCTGAAGTTTCATTTGTAAATCCTGTTAAACAGAACTCTGAATCTAAGTTGACTTTCTCGGGTTTTGAGCTACCGTTGTCAGATCTTCCACACTTCGTATTGAGAGTATCCCAAACTTCCTGTGCAGATAAACAATGACAGATAAGATTAAACTGTTCGGTACTAAGATAGTCAAATATAATTTTCATAGCACGAGCGTTGAAATTAATATCTACACTATCAAAACCATTGATAATAACATCCCAACATTTAATATTAAGAGATTTTAAATAAAATTCCTTTTGGATTTTCAGTTTAAAAAAATCTGTTCTAGTGAAAATAGTTCGAGATGAACTGGACTGACTCTCTCTCGGTTGACAACTAGGAATCACCATTACTCTACAGTTAATGGAAAACCTGCTCTGATACCACTTGTTGGATCTAGAATAACCCTAGTGGGGGGTGAATAGGGTTTATCACAGTTTTTAACTAAATTAAAAATCTAATGAGATATATAATAATAAACAGATCACCTAATATAACTGAAACAGGAATGCAGAAAGCAAATCACACACAGATATACCCAGCTTCGGCAAAACCCTGCCTACTGCTGCATTTCTAAGGTTTCTACTAGGTGATAGAACAGAGCCCGCATACCAGACCATATACACTTGCTAACCCTTCTCCTATTCTAACCCTACGCTCAAAACCCTAGACTAACCGATATCCACTCGATCAGATTTCCCTGTTTACAACCCCGTAATCAGTAACCCAAAATTTTACAGACTCTGTCAACTGTCAGTCAGCACCTTGACTGATTCACCCTAGATTTTACAGAATCTAGAACTGTACAGAATTGTTTTCAGAAGACAAATTAAAACAACGCAAAACAAAAAAAAAACAAAAAAACTAAAACAATAAGAAACCATAGCCCTTAAGACATAATAGGCTTAGTCCATAACAAAGTGACCGGCCCCCTTTCATATTTGTTCAACCCGAACTCCCTTTTGCTCTGAAGAAAAAATATGGCGGCCGAACAAAAGTAATTTAGGGTTTCAATGAAATCGTCCTCCCCAAATCGATTGCAGATGATGATGTATTCTGTAAGATGATCTATGTTTCTCGATGGGGTCGTTGCTCCTATTCTTCGATTGATTTGTGGATGGTCTTCTGACCAAAACTCGTGAGTTTTCTGAAATTTCGTGCTTTAAAAAGTTACATGAATTGATTTTTGTGTGTTTCGGTCATTCTTGCTTGTGATGATGTGCGTGTATTCATAGGGTAGAATTAACCCTAGAAAAACCCTGATTTCATAAATGACTTGGCCTGATTTTGTGTTTCCCCTTTTGCTGCTTTGATTTACTTGCGTGATTTAAGCTGTGAAATTTCCTTTTTGTTTCCTCGGCTTTTTGCAATTCTTGCTAGAAACCTTGTTTGATGCAATTTATCCCATGCGTGATTTCCCTTTTTGACAAACTCTTGATAAAATCGGCTTTAATTTCTCTGCGTGAATTTCTTGATTGAACGTTTGTGACCCCTTTTTGATTGCTCTCAATTAGACCCGTGAATTTGTGATTGAATTATGATAAAAACTTGCCGAATATATATTGAAAAATCCATTTGCAATTCAAAACTAAATTTTGCCATTTTTGGTTCATGAAATAAAGGATTAATTTGCAGAAAACCTTTCTTCCCAAATTTATTCTTTATTTACTTGCCTGGAATTGTTTCTGAAAGCACCTTGATTAAAAACTGAATGGGATTATTGGTAAGACTAAATTCTTTCCATGTTTTCTTGCTTTCACTGTAAAATAAACTTGCAAGGTTTAAATCATGCAATCAATGCAGATTTCCCTTAATTACATTCACATACATGCATATCACTTTTGTAAACAAATTGAATTGCTTTTGTCCAAACTTCACGTGCCACTTTTCTCTGATATACATTTTTGCCCAAAAAGGTTTCTCTGATTTCTGTAAGCATAAATCTTTTTCCATGTTATTGAGATAGTGAATTTCACCATTTTCTTTATGTCCATATTTGTCTTGCCCATATGGTTGCTGTGAACATGTTCTTTGGGTTTAGCCATTCTGAAATAAAGACTTTGCTCCATCCATATCTTGTATGCTTGTCATTTGGCTGGTCTGGTTTGAATTCACTGATTTGTGTGCATGAAACCAAATCACCATGTATTTGCTGACTCATTTTTGCATCCTTGTCCATTTATGCTTAGTTGTGTATGCATTGTACATGCCACTCAATTTTGTCACTTGAGTATTTTGAAAATTGCTTGAACTCGACTAGTTCGACCACATAAAATGAGATACATACATGAAACTGCACCCCTGTATTTATTTACCTTGAGCATGAACATCACTGTATGGTCTTGAACACAAACTGATTTTTTCGACCACTTGGTGCACTTGAAACTTGTTCTGTCTTGACCACTTTTTGTACTTGAACTGCCTGCTCTTTTCATATATACATCACCATATTGTGTTCCACTGTGGTTACTTGAAACCTGATTTAGTATGTTGTCTTGCACTACATTGTTGTACCATGAAACATTTGTGTACACAGCAGAAACTTTATTCTTGCATGCACATATAAAAATGCTGATTTGACCATTGTTGAAACCAGCTTTAAAATCTTTCCTACACACTTGCTGATTTTGCTTGACTCCATACTTGAACTTTCTGTTTGTGCTCCTAGAACCCATGCTGCACTACAAACTTGTACACAATTGTGTCCATTTCTTTTTGATGTGTGTTAGTATGGAATGCTGTGTACATGCCATGTATGCTCCAGTCTTGATTGTGTGTTGTGTATTCTGCCATGTCAACTTTGAATTGTCCTCAGCCACTTACTTTTGCTGTTGTGCTAAATTCATTAGCATTTCACTTATATGAGATCGACTTTTACTGATTACTTTTAGGCTGCACCTCTTTGTCATGTCATATTTGACTTTGCTGTTTTCATGTGGTATTTACAATTTGCTGGCTTGAATCATGCTTTGTTGAATTTGTTAAACATTTGAACATACATGCTTTGCCATTTTTGTTGATAGCATCACTGTCTTGAAATGTGTTGAGTTGTGCAATATGTCGAGCTTGGTCCATGTGACTGCTCCACAGCTGTATACACTGATTTGGCGAGGCAGTGCAAACGTGTATTTATACACATGTGTATTTGCAGCCATCAGGAAATTTTTCCACTCCCTGTACTATATATATACTGTCTAGACACAGTCGGATTAACAAATCAGATCAAGTCAGAAAAATGATGAGAAACACACCAAAAAACTGAGGCAAATTAAATTTTTAAAAATAAAATTTATATTCGCATATATTCAGTTTAAATTCTATTGCAGTGTACTGTGTGTGTGTTTCTGTATATGACAGGTATGCAGATGATGACTGGACTGATAGTGAATTACTGTGGAGACTGAAGACTGACTGTATGAAGACTGGACTGACTTGTAAGCTGTGAAGACAGAAGATGAAAGACAGAAGACAGTGTCAGTAAAAGTGTATAAGTGTCTGTATATGAAAAAAATCTGTAAATGAGTCTGTGAATGTATTGTGATGTAGTGAATATTAGTGAATATAAGAGAAATGTATAAACAGTGGAGTTTATAAATTTGTACTGTTTTGATAGAGAAATAAAATATTATATTTAAATAAAATACTGTGTGAATATTTAAATTTCTGTACAGTCGTATTTTATTTAAATATAAATATTATATTCCAGTCTGTGATGTATAATAACAGTACAATATCAAACACATTAAAATAATATTTATTTGGTTGTTACCATCAAACAAAAAGCATATAATTGTGTATAAAACACCGTTATATACAACACAGGCATTTTAATCCACATCGGTGGACCGGCCCTGATGATCCAAGGGTCACTCGAGCTCTGATCCTGAGGCTCGGGCTAGACAGTCTCGAATCGGTGAGGACTATCTTTTGCGTCAGTTCATAGGGGGAAATCAAACTTCCAATACGTGACGTTTGCGGTTTTGATTGTAGAGCCTAGTGTTGGCGACATGATATATGGTACCCGTGCCGTCTATGATTAACACTTATGATTGAAATTGTTTTGACACTATACACTTAAAGTAATAATAAAAGATGAAATTTCACGTACCAAGCATATTTGGCTATTATAAGGTGTTATAACTATCCCTACTTCTCTTAATACTTCAAAACAACCCTTCTTTTTAATCCTACCCCTAATTCTCTAAATAGAGCTTACTTCCAATAATTACCCCTATTTTTTAACTACTGTGAAGGGTTGGTTTTTGCAGCACCCAATCGAAATGATTCATCATCTTTCATATTTGTCCATCTACCCCTACTATGCTTAAACTACTCCTACTTCTCTTAATACTTCAAAACAACTCTTCTTTTTATTCTTATCCCTAATTCTCTAAATAGCCCTTACTTCCAACAATTACCCCTATTTTTTAAATTCTGTGAAGGGTTTGTTTTTGCAGCACATAATCGAAACGATTCATCATTTTCATACTTGTCAATCTTGCACTACTTCTCTTAATACTTCAAAAAAAACCCTACTTTTCAATCCTACCCCTAATTCTCTAAATATCCCCTACTTCTAACAATTACCCTTATTTTTTAACTACTGTGAAGGATTGGTTTTTGCAGCATCCAATCCAAGTGATTCATCATCTTTCATATTTGTCGATCTACCCCTAGTATGCTTAAACTACTTCTACTTCTCTGAATACTTCAAAACAATCATTCTTTAAATCCTACCCCTAATTATCTAAATAGCCCTTACTTCCAACAATTACCTCTATATTTTAACAATTGTGAAGGGTTGGTTTTGGCAGCACCCAATCCAAACGATTCATCATCTTTCATATTTGCCGATCAACCCCTACTATGCTTAGACTACCCCTACTTCTCTTAATGCTTCAAAACAACTATTCTTTTTAATACTTCCCCTAATTCTCTAAATAGCCCTTACTTCCAACAATTACCACTAATTTTTAACTACTGTGAAGGGTTGGTTTTTGCAGCACCCAATCCAAACGATTCATAATCTTTCACATTTGTCGATCTACCGGTATTATGCCTAAACTACCCCTACTTCTCTTAATACTTCAAAACAACCCTTCTATTTAATCCTGCCCAAAATTCTCTAAATAACCATTACTTCCAACAATTAACTCTATTTTTTAACTTCTATGAAGGGTTGGTTTTTGCTTCACACAATCCAAATGATTCATCATCTTTCATATTTATCGATATACCCTTACTATGATTCATCTCTTTCATATTATCGATCTACCGCTACTATGATTAAACTAACCCGACTATACTTAAACTACCCCTACTTCTCTCTTCAAAACAGTGGTTCTTTTTAATCCTACCCCTAATTCTCCAAATATCCCTTACTTCCAACAATTACCCCTATTTTTTAACTATTGTGAAGGGTTAGTTTTTGCAGCACCCAATCTAAATTATTCATCATTTTTCATATTTGTCGATCTACCCCTAGTATGCTTAAACTACCCCTACTTCTCTTAATACTTAAAAACATCCCTTCTTTTTAATCCTACCCCTAATTCTCTAAATAGCCCATACTTCCAACAATTACCCCTGTTTTTTACCTATTGTGAAGAGGTGATTTTTGCATCACTCAATCCAAATGATTCGTCATCTTTCATATTTGTTGATCTACCCCTGCTATGCTTAAACTACTCTTACTTCTATTAATACTTCCAAACAGTTCTTCTTTTTTATACTACCTATAATTCTCTAAATATCCCTTACTTCCAATAATATCCCTATTTTTTAACTACTGTGAAGGGTTGGTTTTTGTAGCACCCAATCTAAATGATTAATCATCTTTCATATTTGTCGATCTACCCCTACTATGCTCAAACTACCCCTACTACTCTTAATACTTCAAAACAGTCCTTCTTTTTAATCCTACAAATAATTCTATAAATAGCTCTTAATTCCAACAATTACCCTTATCTTTCGATTACTGTGAAGGGTTGGTTTTTGCCGCACCCAATCTAAATGATTCATCGTCTTTCATAGTTGTCGATATACTCCTACTATGCTTAAACTACCCATACTTATCTTAATACTTCAAAACAGTCCTTATTTTTAATCCTACCCCTAATTCTCTAAATAGCCCTTACTTTCAACAATTAACCCTATTTTTTAACTTCTGTGAAGGGTTGGTTTTTACAGCATCCAGTCCAAATGATTCATCATCTTTCATATTTGTCGATCTACCCTTACTATGCTCAAATTACCCCGACTTCATTTAATACTTCAAAACAGTCCTTCTTTTAATCCTACCCCTAATTTTATAAATAGCCCTTACTTCCAACAATTACGCCTGTCTTTTCACTATTGTGAAGGGTTGGTTTTTGCAGCACCCAATCCAAATGATTCATCATCTTTCATATTTGTCGATCTACCCCTACTATGCTTAAACTACCCCTACTATGCTTAAACTTCCCCTACTTCTCTTAATACTTCAAAACATCCCTTCTTTTTAATCCTACCCCTAATTCTCTAAATAGCCCTTACTTCCAACAATCACACCTATTTTTTTACATCTGTGAAAGTTTGGTTTTTGCAGCACTACATCCAAATGATTCATCATCGATCTACCCCTACAATGCTTAAACTACCCATACTTCTCTTAACACTTCAAAACAACTCTTCTTTTTAATCCTACCGCTAATTCTCTAGATAGCCCTTACTTCTAACAATTACCCCCATTTTTTAACTTCTGTGAAAGGTTGGTTTTTGCAGCACCTAATCCAAATGGTTCATAATCTGTCATATTTGTCGATCTACCCCTACTATGCTTAAACTACGCCTACTTCTCTTAATACTTCAAAACAACTCTTCTTTTTAATCCTACCCCTAATTCTCTAAATAGCCCTTACTTGCAACAATTACCTCTGTTTTTTAACTACTGTGAGGGGTTGGTTTTTGTAGTGCCCAATCTAAACGATTCATCATCTTTCATATTTGTCGATCTACCTCTACTATGCTTAAACTAGCCCTACTTCTCTTAATACTTCAAAAGAGTACTTCTTTATATAGCCCTTACTTCCAACAATTACCCCGATTTTTTAATTTCCGTGAAGGGTTGATTTTGCAGCGCCAAATCCAAATGATTCAACACCTTTCATATTTGTCGATCTACCCCTACTATGCTTAAACTGCCCCTACTTCTCTTAATAATTCAAAACAGCTCTTCTATTTAATCCTACCCCTAATTCCCTACCCTTCACAGTAGTTAAAAAATAGAGGTAATTTTTGTAAGTACGTTCTACTTAGAGTTTAAGGTGTATGATTAAAAAGAAGGGTTGTTTTGAAGTATTAAGAGATATCATTATACTTTTGTGAACGATAGGTTTTTGAAGCATCTGCTCCAAACGTCCAAATGATTCATCATATTTCATATTTGTCGATCTACCCCTACTTGCTTAAACAACACCCTACTTCTCTTAATACTTCAAAACAACCCTTCTTTCTAATCCTACCGCTAATTCTCTATATAGCTATTCCTTTCTACAATTACCCCTGTTTTTTAACTTCTGTGATGGGTTGGTATTTGCAGCACCCAATCCAAACGATTCACTATCATTCATATTTTTCGATCTACCCCTACCATGCTTAAACTACCCCTACTACTCTTAATACATACAAATAGTGCTTCGTTTTAATCCAACCCCTAATTCTCTAAATATCCCCTACTTCCAACAATTACCCCTATTTTTTAACTTCTGTGAAGGGTTGGTTTTTTGCAGCACCCAATCCAAATGTTTCATCATCTTTCATATTTGTCGATCTACCCCTACTATGATTAAACTACCCCTACTCCTCTTAATACTTCATAACATACCTTCTTTTTAATACTACCAATAGTTCTCTAAACAGCCCTTCCTTCCAACAATTAACCCTATTTTATATATATTGTGAAAGATTGGTTTTTACAACACCCAATCCAAACGGTTCATCATCTTTCATATTTGTCGATCTACCCCTATCATGCTCAAACTACCCCTACTTCTCTGAATACTTCAAAACAACCAATTTTTTTTAATCCTATCCCAAATTCTCTAAATAGCCCTTTCTTCCAACAATTACCCCTTTTTTTTAACTTTTGTGATGGGTTGGTTTTTGTAACACCTAATCCAAATGATTCATTATCTTTCATATTTGTCGATCTACCCCTACAATGCTTAAACTACCTCTACTTCTCTTAATACTTCAAAACAGCCCTTCTTTTTAATCCTACCCATAATTCTCTAAATTGCCCTTACTTCAAACAGTTAAGAATATATTTTTACTACTGTGAAGGGTTGGTTTTTGCAGCATCCAATCCAAACGATTCATAATCTTTCATATTTGTCGATCTACCCCTACTATGCTTAGACTACCCCTACTTCTCCTAATACTTCAAAACATACCTTCTTTCTAATCCTGCCAATAATTCTCTCATAGTAGTTAAAAAATAAGTGTAATTGTTCGAAGTAAGGGCTATTTAGAGAATTAGTGGTAGGATTAAAAAAAGAGTTATTTTGAAGTATTAATAGAAGTAGGGGTAGTTTAGGCATAATAGGGGTAGATCAACAAATATAAAAGATGATGAATCATTTGGATTGGGGTTGTAAAATCAAACCCTTCATAGCAGTTAAAAAATAGGGGTAATTGTTGGAAGTAAGCGCTATTTGGATAATTAACGGTAGGATTAAAAAGAAGGCTTGTTTTGAAGTATTAAGAGAAGTAGAGGTAGTTTAAGCATATTAGGGGTAGATAGAAAAATATGAAAGATGATGAATCATATGGATTGGGTGCTGTAAAATCCAACCCTTCACAAAAGTTAAAAATAAGGGTAATTTTTGGACGGGCTATTTAGAGAATTAGGGGTTGGATTAAAAAGTAGGGTTGTTTTGAAGTATTAAGAGAAGTAGGGGTAGTTTAAGCATAGCAGGGGTAGATCGACAAAAATGAAAGATGATGAATCATTTAAATCAGGTGCTACAAAAACCAACTCTTCACAATAGTTAAAAATAGGGGTAATTGTTAGAAGTAAGGGCAATTTGGAGAATTATGGGATGGATTAAAAAGAAGGACCATTTTGAAGTATTAAGAGAAGTAGGGGTAGTTTAAGCATAATAGGGGTAGATCGACAAATATGAAAGATGATGAATCATTTGGATTGGGTGCTGCAAAAACCAACCCTTACAGTAGTTAAAAAATAGGGGTAATTGTTGGAAGGAAGGGCTGTTTAGAGAATTAGGAGTAGGATTAAAAAGAAGGACTATTTTGAAGTGTAAAGAGAAGTAGGGGTAATTTAGGCACAGTAGGGGTAGATCGACAAATATGAAAGATGATAAATAATTTGGATTGGGTGCTGCAAAAACCAACCCTTCACGAAATTGAAAACTAGGGGTAATTGTTGGAAGGGAAATTTAGAAAATTAGAGGTAGGATTAAAAAGAAGGGTTTTTTAGAAGTGTTAAAAGAAGTAGGGGTTGTTTAAGCATAGTAGAGGTAGATTGACAAATATGAAAGATGATGAATCGTTTGGATTGGGTGCTGCAAAAACCAACCCTTCACAATAGTTAAAAAATAAGGGTAATTTTTGCAAGTAAGGGCTATTTAGATAATTTGGGGTTGGATAAAAAAGAAGGACTGTTTTGAAGTATTAAGAGAAGTAGGGATAGTTTAAGCATAGTAGGGGAAGATCGACAAGTATGAAATATGTTGAACCGTTTGGATTGGGTGCTGCAAAAACCAACCCTTCAAAGTAGTTAAAAAATAGGGGTAATTGTTGGACTGAAAGGCTGTTTTGAGAATTAGGGGTAGGATTAAAAAGATGGATTGTTTTGAAGTTTAAAGAGAATTAGGGGTAGTTTAAGACTAGTAGGGGTAGATCGACAGATATGAAAGATGATGAATCATTTGGATTGGGTGCGGCAAAAACCAATCCTTTACAGAAGTTTAAAAATAGAGGTAATTATTGGAAAGGCTATTTAGAAAATTAGGGGTAGTATTAAAAAGAAGGGTTGTTTTGAAATATGAAGAGAAGTAGGGGTTGTTTAAGCATAGTAGGGGTAGATCGATAAATATGAAATATGATGAATCGTTTGGATTGGGTGCTGCAAAAACCAACCCTTCATAGTAGTTAAAAAATAAGGGCAATTGTTGGAAGTAAGGGCTATTTAAAGAATTAGGGGTAGGATTAAAAAGATGGCTTGTTTTGAAGTATTAAGAGAAGTAGGGTAGTTTAAGCATAGTAGGGGCAAATCGACAAATATGAAAGATGGTGAATTATTAGGTTTGGTACTGCAAAAACCAACCCTTTACAATAGTTAAAAAATAGGGGTAATTGTTGCAAGTGAGGGATACCTAGAGAATTTAGGGCTAGATTGAAAAGAAGGACTGTTTTGAAGCATTAAGAAAAGTATGGGTAGTTTAAGCATAGTAGGGGTAGATCAACAAATATGAAAGATGAACAATCGTTTGGATTGGGTGCTGCAAAAACCAAACCTTCATAGTAGTTAGAAAATAGGGGTAATTATTGGAAGTATGGGCAATTTAGATAATTAGGGGTAGGATTAAAATTTATAGCTCTTTTGAAGTATTAAGAGAAGTAGGGGTAGTTTAAGCATAGTAGTTATAGATCGACAAATATGAAAGGTGATGAATCGTTTGGATTGGGTACTGCAAAAACTAATCCGTCACAGTTGTTAAAAAATAGGGGTGATTGTTGGGTGTAAGGGCTATTTAAATAATTAGGGGTAGGATTAAAAACAAGTCCTGTTTTGGGGTACTAAGAGACGTAGGGGTAGTTTAAGCATTGTAGGGGTAGATCGACAAATATGATAGATGATGAATCGTTTGGATTGGGTTCCGCAAAAACCAACCCTTCACAGTAGTAAAAAGATAGGCGTAATTGTTGGAAGTAGGGTCTATTTAGAGAATTAGGGGTAGGATTATAAAGAAGGACTATTTTGAAGTAGTAAGAGAAGTAGGGGTAGTTTAAGCATAGCTGGGGTAGATCGACAAATATGGAAGATTATTAATCGTTTGGATTGGGTGCTGCAAAAACCAACCCTTCGCACAACCCTTCTTTTTAATCCTCCCCCTAATTCCCTAAATAGCGCCTGCTTCCAACAATTACTCCTATTTTTTAACTACTATGTGTGGTTGGTTTTGGGCTGAGATTTAAAAGAAGGACTGTTTTGAAGTATTAAAAAAAGTAGGGGTAGTTTAAGCATAGTAGATGTTGATCGACAAATATGAAAGATGATAAATCATTTGGATTGGGTGCTGCAAAAACCAACCCTTCACAGTAGTTAAAAAATAGGGGTAATTGTTGGAAGGGCTATTTAGAGAATTAGGGGTAAGATTAAAAGAAGGGTTTTTTTGAATTATTAAGAGAAGTAGGGGTAGATCGACAAATATGAAAGAGGATGAATCGTTAGGATTACATGCAGCAAAAACCAACACTTCATAAAAGTTAAAAAATAGGGGTAATTGTTGGATGTGCTATTTATAGAATTTGGGGTTGGATTAAAAAGAAGGAGGGGTAATTGTCGAAAGGGCTATTTAGAGAATTTGGTGTTGGATTAAAAAGAAAGGTTGTTTGGAAGTATTAAGAGAAGTAGATGTAGTTTAAGCGTAGTAGAGGTAGATCAACAAATATGAAAGATGATGAATCATTTGGATTGGGTATTGCAAGAACCAACCCTTCACAATAGTATAAAAGAGGTGTAATTGTTGGAAGTAAGGGATATTTGGAGAATTAGTGGTAGGATTAAAAAGGACTGTATTGATTTATTAACAGAAGTAGGGGTAGTTTAAGCATAGTAGGAGTAGATCGAAAAATATGAAAGATGGTGAATCATTTTGATTGGGTGCTGCAAAGACCAACACCTCGCAGAAATTAAAAAATAGGGGTAATGGTTGGAAGTCCGGGCTATTTAGAGAACTAGGGATAGGATTAAAAAGAAGGGCTTTTTGTAGTATTAAGATAAGTAGGGGTAGTTCAAGCACACTGGGTTAGATCGACAAATATGAAAGATGATGAATCATTTAGATTAGATGCTTTAAGAACCAGCCCTTCACAATAGTTAAAAAATAGGGGTAATTGTTGGATGTAAGGGCTATTTCGAGAATCAGGGGTAGGATTTAAATGAAGGGTTGTTTTGAAATATTTATAGAAGTAGGTGTAGTTTAAGAATAGTAGGGGTAGTTCAAGAAATATGAAAGATGATTAATCGTTTGGTTGAGTGCTGCAAAAACTATCCCTTCGCAGTAGTTAAAAATAGGAGTAATTGTTGGAAGTAAGGGCTATTTAGATCATTAGAGACAGGATTAAAAAGAAGGACTATTTTGAAGTATTAAGAGAAGTAGGGGTAGTTTAAGCATACTAGAGAAAGATCGACAAATATGAAAGATTATGTATCGTTTGGATTGGGTTCTGCAAAAACCTACAATTCACCGTAGTAAAAAGATAGGCGTAATTGTTGGAAGTAAGGGCTGTTTAGAGAATTAGGGGTAGGATTGAAAAGAAGGGTTGTTATGAAGTATTAAGAGAAGTAGGGGTAGTTTAAGCATAGTAGGGGTAAATCGACAATTATGAAAGATGACGAATCATTTAGATTGGGTGCGGCAAAGACCATCCCTTCACCATAGTTAAAAAATAGGGGTAATTATTGGAAGTAAGGGCTATTTAGAGAATTAGGGATATGATTAAAAAGAAGGGTGGTATTGAAGTATTAAGAGAAGCAGGGGTAGTTTAAGCATAGTAGGATTAGATCGACAAATATGAAAATGATGTATAATTTGGATTTTGTGCTGCAAATACAAACCCTTCACAGTAACTAAAAAATAGGGGTAGTTGTTGGATTAACGGCTATTTAGAGAATTAGGGGTAGAATTAAAAAAAGAGCTGTTTTGATGTATAAAGAGAAGTAGGGGTAGTTTAGGCATTGTAGGGGTAGATCGACAAATATGAAAGATGCTGAATCGTTTGGATTGTGTGCTGCAAAAACAAACCCTTCACAGTAGTTAAGAAATAGTGGCAATTATTGGAAGTAATGGCTATTTAGAGAATTAGGGGTCGGATGAAAAAGAAGGGTTATTTTGAACTATAAAGAGAAGTAGGTACAGTTTAAGAGAAGCAGGGGTAGATCGACAAATAGGAATGATGATGTATCGTTTGTATTGGGTGCTACAAAAACCAACCCTTCACAATAGTTAAAAAATAGGGGTGATTGTTGGAAGTAAGGGCAATTTAGAGAATTAGGTGTAGGATTAAAAGAAGGGCTTTTTTGAAGTACTAAGAGAAGGAGGGGTAGTTTAAGCATAGTAGGGGTAGATCGACAAATATGAAAGATGATGAATGATTTGGATAGGGTGCTGCAAAAACCAACCCTTCACAGTAGTTAAAAAGTAGGGGTAATTTTTGGAAATAATCTTTTAGATTAGGTGCAGCAAAATCCAACCCTTCACAGTAGTTAAAACATAGGAGTAATTGTTGAAAGTAATGGCTATTTAGAGAATGAGGGGTTATGATTAAAAAGAAGTGTTGTTTTGAAGTATTAAGAGAAGAAGTGTAGTTTAAGCATAGTAGGGGTAGATCGACAAATGAGAAAGATTATGAATCGACTGGTTTGTGTGATGGAAAAACCAACCACTCAAAGTAGTAAAAACATATGTGTAATTGTTGTAAAATAAGGTCTATTTAGAGAATTAGGGGTAGGATTTAAAAAAAGGACTGTTTTGAAGTATTAAGAGAAGTAGGGGTAGTTTAAGCATAGTACGTGTAGATCGACAAATATGAAAGATTATGAAACGTTTAGATTGGGTGCTGCAAAAACCAACCATACACAATAGTAAAAAGATAGGCGTAATTGTTGGAAGTAAAGGCTATTTAGAGAATTAGTGGTAGGATTTTAAAGAAGGGTTGTTTGAAGTATTAAGAGAAGTAGGCTTAGTTTAAGCATAGTAGGGTTAGATCGACAAATATGAAAGATGGCGAATCATTTAGATTGGATGCTGCAAAAATCAACCATCACAGAAGTTTATAAACGGGGGTAGTAATTGGAAAAAATTGCTATTTATAGAATTAGTGGTTGGATTAAAAAGAAGGGTTGTTTTGAAGTATTTAGAGAAGTAGAGATATTTTACAGATCGAAATATATGAAAGATGATGAATCATTTATTTTGGGTGCTACAAAAACAAACCCTTCATAGTAGTTTAAAAATAGGGGTAATTGTTGGAAGTAAGGTCTATTATAGAATTAGGGGTTATATTAAAAAGAAGGACTGTTTTGAAATTTTAAGAGAAGTAGGGTAGTTAAGAGAAGAAGAGGTTGTTTAAGCATAGTAAGGGGTAGATCGAGAAATATGAAAGGTGGTGAATCATTTAGATTGGGTGCTTCAATAACCAACCCTTCACAGTAGTTAAAAAATAGGGGTAATTGTTGGATGTGAGGGCTATTTAGAGAATTAGGGATAGGATTAAAAAGAAGGGAGGTTTTTAAGTATTAAGAGAAGAAGTGGTAGTTTAAGCATAGTAGGAGTAGATCGACAAGTATGAAAGATGATAAATCATTTGGATTGTTTGCTGCAAAAACCAACCGTTCATAGTAATTAAAAAATAGGGGTAATTGTTGGAAGTAAGGGCTATTTAGAGAATTAGTGGTAGAATTAAAAAGAAAGACTATTTTATTATTAAGAGAAGTAGGGTAGTTTAAGCATAGTAGGGGTAAATCGACAAGTATGAAAGATAATGAATCATTTGGATTGGGTGCCGCAAAAACCAATCCTTCATAATAGTTAAAAAATAGGTGTAATTTTTGGAAGGAAGGGCTATTTATAGAATTAGGGGTAGGATTAAAAAGAAGAGTTGTTTTGAAGTATTAAGAGAAGTAGGGATAGTTTAGGCATAGTAGGAGTAGATCGACAAATATGAAAGATGTTGTACCCTTTGGGTTGTGTGCATTAAAAACCAACCCTTCACAATAGTTAAAACATAGGGGCAATTGTTGGAAGTAAGGGCTATTTAAAGAATTAGGGTTAGGATTAAAAGAAGGGCTGTTTTGAAGTACTAAGAGAAGGAGGGGTAGTTTAAGCATAGTATGGGTATATCGACAAATATGAATGATGATGAATCATTTAGACCGGGTGCTGCAAAAACCAACGCTTCGCAGTAGTTAAAAAATAGGGGTAATTGTTGGAAGTAAGGTCTATTCAGAGAATTAGGGGTTGGATTAAAAAAGACAGTTTTGAAGTATTAAGAGAAGTATGGGTAGTTAAGAGAAGTAGGGGTAGTTTAGAGAAGAAGGGGTTGTTTAAGCATAATAGGGGGTAGGTCGAGAAATAAGAAAGATGATGAATCATTTTGATTGGGTGCTGCAATAACCAACCCTTCACAGTAGTTAAAAATTAGGGGTATTTATTGGAAGTAAGGGCTATTTAGAGAATTAGGGATAGGATTAAGAAGAAGGGAGGTTTTGAAGTATTAAGAGAAGTAGTGGTAGTTTAAGCATAGTAGGAGTAGATCGACAAATATGAAAGATGATAAATCATTTGGATTGTTTGCTGGAAAAACTAACCGTTCATAGTAATTAAAAAATAGGGGTAATTGTTGGAAGTAAGGGCTATTTACAGAATTAGGATTAGGATTAAAATGAAAGACTATTTTGAAGTATTAAGAGAAGTAGGGGTAGTTTAAGCATAGTAGGGGACATAGGGGTTAAGTGGGTGCCTTGGGTGGCATGTGGAATTACTAATGGAAACCCTTAACCAAATTTAAAACATGTAAGTGGACATGAAGGGGGTTAAGTGGGATATACTAGAGGGGACCACGCTTAGGTGGATAGCTTGTGTCAAGTAATGGGGGCCCGTTTCAACCAGTAACCCATTCATATCTTTGTGGGCTCGACCCAAGTAGAGGATGGGACACACATATTGGGCTTGAATGTAAGAGGCCAAACCAGGTTAGCGGTGGCAACGCAAGTCCAACGGGTTCATATGCGTGTGTGGACCCAGGCTGGTAGGTAAGACGTTGTTGCATCGTGTAGGTATAAGCCGTGCATCATTGGTGGTATCGGGTTGCCACTTTGGGGAGTGATACACCACACTGTGGGGCCAGCACGGGTATCTACGAGTTAGGGAGCCGATCGAATGGGGCAGGTTAGTGGATACACCTAGTGGAGATAGGAGCAGACGACACCTATGTAGTCAGCTAAGGGTTCACAAAGCAACCACTATTAATAATAATTACTAAGGGGGTACACCTAGTGGAGATAGGAGCAGGCGGCACCTATGACGTCAGCCAGGAGTACGTGGAATTACCATTATTACTTATTAAAGGGGTACATCTAGTGGGGATAGGTACACGCTGGGTACCTATGATAACAACTAGAGATATACAGTCAAACATGGAGGATAGTGGGTACATCTAATAGTACAGGAAGCTATCATCGTTCTATTTAGCCAAGAGAGATCAAATTTCTAGAGTGACTAGTAGGGGTGCATTTAGTGTTAGTACAGTACAGTACGGTAGAGTATAGTAATTATCCTATATCGATTAGGAAGCGCAATTTACGTTATCTCTGCTTCTCTTGATTGCCTTGCCATACCCATGTGGTTCACACAGTCATTACCTTATTCTCCAGCTTATATCTTATCATATTGCTTTAATAATTATGTTACTAGAGTTATCGGACTCGCCAGACTTTATGTCTGACCCCCTTTGTTTCCATCTCTTTTCTTCCTTCCCCCCTCCCAAGGTTCTAAGGGTGGGACTAGTACTTGTGGAACTTGATTGGGATCTCTTTGGGAGCACTTGGATTTGGATTGCCGAAGTGAAGTTCAACTTATCATTTTCTTTATGGCTATTTGTAGTAGTGGGATTATGTACTTTGTTTTATGAAGATGGATATTGTTAGCCTGCTTTGTGACCAGGCTACCCAAAGAAAAGGATTTGAGTATGATCATGCATTGATCATCAATCGTTTGGATGAAGTGGCAGAATATGGAAAAATCTGGATTTTGGCACTTTTAAAGATCGGTTCGTGACCACAACCCAAGGTCGGATCGCGGACATATATGCTAACCGATTCGGATCGTGATCATGTATGCTAACTGATTCGGATCGTGATCATGTACGCTAACCGATTCGGATCGTGACCATGTATGCTAACCGATTCGGATTATGACCATCACCATCACGACTATCACCAGCTCACCACCCCGGCTCATGAACCATGACCGCCAACCGCGACCAGGACATGCTACTACACATGTAGATTTTGACCTATTCTCAAGGCTACGACCGCTCCTACTTTCCCGGATCGGGTGCCATGTGTCCTACCACGACCTGGTCACCAAGTGGGCTTTCCTACAGCTATAAATACACCTCCAGAGGGCACTTTCAAAGGACCTTTTGGCATCTCAATATCCATGGCAGCCATGGCCGACACTAATCCATGTACAACCACAATCTTCCTCAATAAAATCAATGAATTCAGAGGGAATTATTCATTGAATTCGAGTGAGAGAGAGGCAATACTTGTTGTAATTGTAATCCATGAATGAAATGAGAAAATATGAAGTGGACGTAGGCTCGTTAACGCCGAACCACTATAAAAATCTCGTTGTCTCGCTTTTTCTATATTTTTCAGTTATTTCTTCATATACTATGCTCAAAATACGACTATTTGGGTGTTAGGACCATTTTTTGGTCTAACATTTTGGTGCTTTCACTAAGAACTGAATTCTCATCCTATCTGAATTGTTACTCTACTATTTGGATTTGAAAGTCCGTAGAAAACATCCGCCTTCCTACCATTTTTGAAGATTTTTGGTGATTTCGAAAAATCAAAGCTTCATGCCATCGTATAAAGTAAAGGAATCGCCAGCTTCGTGATCGAATGAAGAATGAATAGATAACGCGCAGGAGCAGGTGGTTGGCTCGCGGATCGCTGGGGAGTCCACGAAACGAACCATGGAGCAGCCACGATCCTTAAGGCGACAGCGACCCAGAGAGATGTCTGGTTCACGATCCGACCTGGTATGATCTCCACGATGCGGTCCCAAAGAGCCTTCACGACCCGATCGAGCAAGGAAATCGTGATCCAACCCGGTGATACCTCCATGACCCGACCTAGAGCAACTGTTATGGACATATCCACGAACCGATCTGAAGCTGGAAGGTTGGATGGTCCCAATCGCTAAGCTGGACTACGAACCGGATGGACTGCCGAGCCATGACCCGAAGTGATTTGCGAAGCCCGATCCTAAGGGATATGCACGATCCACGACCCAGAAAAGTGGTGACGAACAAGGGTCGCGACCCGACCCAAAAAAGTGACATTTTTTGGAAAAAATACAATTTTCAGATGATTTCAGTCCATGTTCCAAAATCGAAAATTACTGCGGTCCCCCGGACCCCCACCGGCTCTGCGCCCGGACCCGCTGACGGCCTTGCCTTCGGCTCGGAGCACGGCCTCGCCTTCGGCTCGGAGCATGACTCATCTTCAGCTCAACATATATGTTGCCCAACCGCATTCATCAAAGCTTGTCAATGAAGAATAAACGGATTGTCAAAGAATTTGACAATGGAATGGCGACGACTGGAATTCCTCCAGAAGCCACGACCTCTATCTACCGGTGTTATTGAATGTGAGGAGTTGTTGAAAAGATTCGACACGCTAGCTATGGCAGTATACAAAATAATGACGGTCTCATAACATCCTCCTCTTCTAGAGTTCCGATGGTGTATTGATTTGGCCAATGCAACCGATGTTTTTCATGAACGGGTAGTGATCACCAAGTTTACGTGACTCAAACCTGTCCTACAGGCGAAATCCCAGATGACATTGACATAGAACGATCCGGATACTATTCTGAGGATGACTCAGAAGATCCCAATGACCATGATTCTCAATAATGGGATACCCGACCGCAAGTACGGATCCTAGCACTACAAAGTTACCCTTCACTTGAATGGCGTGGTGAAAATTATATGTCCTACGGTTCACTCCTTGAAAAGCTTAGCTAACATTTGCAATGCCTATTTGTTGTCAACCGCATCGAGGAAGACTGATTTTCATAGAATAAAGGGTAGATCAATGTACTTTGGTGCCCAGAGTTAGGTACCAATTGAACCACCGTAGGCCATGATTGGGCATATGCATCCTTGCCCAGATGATAGCAACTTGACTACTCACCAGCCATCATATGACCTTGGTCAAGAGATGGGAGTTCGAGATCAAAGTAAATATGAATCAACCATTAGCTCTCTACTTCTTCCTTTCATTGTGACTGAACACATGAACATTACTTGAAGCCTCACAAGCAATACTTTCATGTTCGAGCTTATCTAATCAAAGTCCAGACAGACCGGCTCCAACGGAATTCAGAGCCTGCATTGCACCCTAGTGCCTATTGCTAAATATCCCAACCGAAGATGGAGTGGAAATTGTCTACGGTGGCCAACTTACTGGAGAAGGTGACTATTTGGCTGGATGGAATACGCTACGCAACATTGATGGCATGAAACCCGAAGACGCTTCCCCTCTAGACGAAATGGAGTGTGAAGGAGGTGTTAATATTGTGAATAAAGGGAGCATTGCAAAAGGAATTGCCCGATGATCTGCCCGAAGATATAGATCCTATAGAGGATGAAGATTCAGGATGCAGGAGTGCGACATCTAACATAGCAACAGCCCAAAGTTGGAAAATCTTGCTTAAAGCTCGTTCATTGTTTCGACAAAACTCAGCCACTATTGACATTCACCTGATTGTGATACTCATTGATTAGATAATATGACAGGTCCTACAGCAACCTGAGGCTTTTGGAAGACAATCGAATGGGACATAGAGCTGAACTAGTTTGATCTCAATTTCATCCTAAAGAAGTCCATACGAGGACAAGCATTAGCCAACTTCATCGCTAAATGTACCACTCCCGAAGAGGATGTGGCAGATGTAGAAGATGCACCTGGAAGACGTAATCAGATGGTGCAAAGAATGATTGACTGTCCGACGCCGATGTCTTATTAATAACCCCTAAAGGACGGTCAATTTACTATGCCTTACGTTTGAAATTCTTCGCTACTAACAACGGCTCCGAAGATGACACCCTGATTATCGAATTGAAACTCGCTAAGGATTTGGGAATGGTGGCATTGAACACATTTTTTGACTTTCACAATGTTGTTCGCCAGGCTCGAAAGGAATTACAGATGAAGGAACCACCACTCGCAGCTTACCTAGAACCGGAAGAAGGGTTGTTGGATGTATTAGAACGTTACAACATATCTGATGTCCTACGAGCAGAAGATCAGAAGGCGGATAATCTGACCAAGTTAGAAGGGTCCGACAATCTAGAAAAGGTAGAGATGATCCCCATCAAGACACTATGAAATACAACCATTGATCAGATGGAAGTTGATCCAACGTTGGAGACCGAACCCGGAAGAGAGTCATGGTTTACTCTATGATAAACTTCCTACAGCACAGAATGCATCTAACAAGGTGAAGTGAAAGGCGTGCAATCGTTCTTTATGCCTCGAGATATGACATGCAATTTGACATTGCCTATTTTTCTTGGAAGGTTGTCCCAAAACAAACACCAACGAGTGCAATTGCCGAATTCACCGCCCTGAATGATTCGACCAAATCACCAATCAGCCACCCGTTAGATGGGAGATGTACATGAATGAAACTTCTGGTGAACGGCGTTCTGAAGTTAGAAAATGAATACTCATACTTCCACTCCTTTCATCGATTATCTGCCAAGTGACTCACTCCCCTAAGGCTGGGGGCAACTACAGATTTGAGCATAAATTGCTCGAGATTACATCTTTTAATTCAAAGCTTATATATCAAGAATTTGCCTGGCTAATTGACTTAGTCTTGCCTGAAAGTTAGCTAGTTGAAGATCTAGAACGCTTATGCATGAATGCTGGTTGATTATCGGCGCACCAACCCTTATCCGCGATATGGGATCGAGGGTATATCAGCAAATTTATGTGATATGATTATCCCACCAGCAGTAATATCCTATTTCCTAGCATGGATAGTGCAAAAATTTCTATAAGCATGAATTCATTGTTCACATGCTAATTTACAACCTAAGACCAATGCGAAGATGTGCTATCATTAGCAATCCAGTCATGACTTCCTAACACTCTATCCTTACCCTCAACACGGGGGCAAAAAGGCGATTTGAAGGAGATGTGACTTCATCACTCCCTTACAGTACCTACCTAACCGCCTTTGCCATCTCCAAACCGTGATCAAGATTCTATTTATTATCGGGACTGCCACTCCGCGATGGTTTCGAATGATATCCTTCATCAGCTAAAAGGTTTTGGCAGCCCTTCACTGGCAGAGCCAGGATAAGGCAGAATTAACCAAAAAAGAGCACGCAATTCCATTTCTGCTCAGAATGATATTCATTCCTTCAACATGATTATTTTTTAACCATGTTGGCTCGCTTTTTGACCAAGCCACCCAGGATCATTCGTAAGAGGAAAGCGCGAAACCACGTTCTCCAAGAATATGAAGGAACGAATCGCACGCTATCGACTCGCCCACGGAGGATCGCGCCTCGACGGATCGCCCACAGAGGATCGCGTCTCGACGGATCGCCCACGGAGGATCGCGTCTCGACGGATCGCCCCATCTCATCAACGAAACGATACCTCTATGCGATCCGATCTACGCATATATTGTTGCCCAGTATTGATCGATCCGATCCCCTGATGCGCGGTGAACCCTCTGACCCGTTCAAGCGTGAGCTGGTCTTCAGCGATCCGAGTCGCACGGATCTAGCGACACGTGTCCCTAACCGTCATTTGGACCAATTCTCCCCATCTGCACGATCCGATTTTCAAGCAGATCACGACACCTGTCCACAACGGCTAATTTGACTGTTTCTTCAACGGTGGCGATGCGATCCGATGTTCTCGGGATTCGTGCCACGTGTAACCACGATCCACCTAACAAAATCAGCTATAAATAGCCCGGAGCTTGGCATTTTTTGGGAGCTTTTTGGCAATATTGAGTACTGACTCCGCCATTGTTGTCAAACTACTGAAATATTGAGAGAAATCCTTAATTGTATTAGCTTTCAAAGTATAATCAATAATATATAAAGTGGACGTAGGCTCGTTAACGCCGAACCACAATAAATTCTGTGTGTTATTTCCTTTTTTCTCATTCTTCAGTTGAAACTCTATAAGCTTCAGAACAATTTGGGTGTTAGGTCCAAATTTTGATCTAACATTTTGGTGCTTTCACTGGGAAAACAATCCTAAAGTTTCACTATTCACTTCTTTGAAGATTCCAGCGATTCGGATATCATGGCTGGAAAAATATCTAAAGCTTCGCAGACCAACGAAACAATCGAAGAAAGTGTGCACGAGCTGGGCAACGAAGAATCTCTGGATCGCATGGCGTAGGGGGCGAACCGATCCGACGAAGACACCACGCTCCGAGTCGACGAAAACGAAGCGATCCGGACTGCTGAAGGGGTTGTTACTCGATCCCGAGGGAACGTCTCGCACCCTCCGCACACTGCGACCGCGAATCGACCTCAAGGGGGGGCTGCGAGCCACCACCCACGAACCGCAGCGATCCGAATTGATGATCAGACCACAACTCGACCTGGAAAGGAGCCTATGGCTCGCTCCTATCGTCCTGGACCCTCTGCTCGACCCGACTCAAGCTCTTTACGCATAAAAGAAGGTGATGACGATCAATATGATCCTGCTGCTCCCTTTACTGAGGGGGATCTCTCTCGCTTTTCTGAAATGTGGGAGAGGTTGTTTGATGAATTGGCCGCCCAAAGGCAAGAAAGCTCCGTCCTGCGACAAAATCTGACTGTTATGGACAGAAGTCTTGATGAGCTTGCGAGACAAAGAACCCCGCCGGTTCGTCCACTCACTCCAGGATATTCTTCTTCGTCTGAGGAATCACCGAGACCTCCACGACGACCGTATGAGAGAGCCGAAAACATAGAACAGCTTCGGTTCGGAACCCTCCCATCACAGGAAGAAGAAGCGCTGGGGGCGGGGCCCTCAAACCGTAATGTGAACGATCAAGCCGCAGCTCCCAGGGCTCGGGATGTGGATAGTCCCGTACGTAACAGAATACCTCAACCTCGTCGCCGCATGCATACTCATGATAATAGGGGGCAACGAAGCCCTATCCGAGCCCCGGATTTTGTGACTGCTCCCCAAAGAGAGATCAGAGAACCCCGCCGAGCCAGATGCACTGACCCTGAACCTCCTTTGACCATTGCAAATGTCGCAGCCATGGTCCACCAGATTCTGGCAGATAGCCGTGGACAACGGAATGAAGATTGGGGGATCGACCGCAGTCATACTCCTTTCACTAATGATATTTTGGATGCGACTTTTCCAAGGCATTTCAACATGCCACAAATGAACCGATATGCGGGAAGATCTGATCATGTCCAGCACCTGATGAGATACTCTTGGTCAATGACCGCTGCCGCAGCCTCTGACGCTGTTAAGTGCAAAGCATTTCCCATATTCCTGGAGGACTTGGCTTTGTTATGGTTTACTCGCTTGCCGGCGAGATCGATTTCTAGCTTCAGGGAGCTGAGTGAGAAGTTCGTAGAACAATTCCGTATCTACGCACAGAAGACAAAAAGTATGATCGATTTGTTCCTTGTCAAGCAGCGACCAGGCGAGAGTTTAAAGGTGTACCTGGATCGTTTCAATTTGGCCGCTACTGAGGTTAAAGATCCCCATGAACCGACCGTTGTCGCAGCACTGATTGACGGAGTAGATAAGGAAACTGAATTCGGGAGGTACCTGGCAAGCAAACCGCCCCACACTAGAGAGTTATTCTACGAGAAAGCCAACGTACATTTACGCCGGGAAGAGGTATATGCTAACCGAAAGGCTAAAACAACTGATAAGGAGGAAATTCAGAGCAATGTCGCCATCAAACAGATGGGAGACAGCTCGAGGAAAGTTGAAGTTAACGTCGGAAATCAGAATCAGGGTGGTCGTCAGCCAGGTAATAACAATAATAATGGTAACGGCAACAACCGGAAGAGGAACAGAGGGAACGACTCACAGAGAAGGACTCATCCCAGGGACTTTGAAAGTTATACACTAATAAGTGATACTCTGGAAAATATCTTCATGGATGCGTACGAAGTCCTCCAGAACAAGAGGCCACCTCCCAGAGAGTCGACCGAGAAAGAACGTGAAACAGGGAAGTTTTGCCTCTTTCATCAGATTCACGGCCATTCGACGAATGAATGTCGTCACCTAAGGGATGTAGTCGAAAGGCTGCTTCGAGAAGGAAAGTTAGATGAATACAGAATAATGCCCAGGGACAGGGGCAAGCAGTGCAGGCCCCGAATCAGAACCAGAATCAACTTGCTGCTAGGCCGACTGCCCAGCAAAAAGGAAAGAATATTGTTATTAATACCGTGATCGGAGGACTTTATCTCGCCGGGCACAGTTCCAAAGCATTAGATCAATACGTCAATGCTGCCAAATAACACCTCGAGGTAGGGGAATGTAGCAACCCCGAGGACAATATCCCAGTGAAGCAGCAAAAGATGATGACCGATGATGTTGTTTTCCGAGAACGAGAAAGCATCGGAGTCCATGCTCCAACTGAAGATCCATTTGTAATTACAGTACCCATTGGACCAGCCACTGTTCATACGGTTCTAGTGGACAACGGGAGTTCCGTCAATATTCTTTTCGCAAAGACCTTTGACCAGATGAATCTCGAAATAAAAGACTTGAAGCCCTACCAAGGATGGATCCGTGGATTCAACGGAGCATCCACCGCTCCAATGGGTTTTGTAGAGTTACCAGTTACACTTGGGGAAGGAGAACGCCAGAGAGTGAGAATCCTTCCCTTTGTGGTTTTGGATGTTGAATCGCCCTACAGTGCCTTCTTGGGCCGACCGGCCCTCGCAAAGTTCAGAGCCTGTATAGCCCCCTGGTGCTTGTTATTGAAATTCCCCACAGAAGCTGGCATTGGTATCGTCAGATGGGATCAAGTTGCTACGCGAGCGTGTTATGTTGCCGAACTAAAGTTACTTCGTAATGGAGGGGATATTGAAACTAAAGGCACCTCTCCCCCTTCGGGGGTGGAGACCTTATAACAACCAAAGAGGATAGTCGTTGGAGAGTCTCCCAGAGAGATGCCCGAGGATATAGATCCCAGAGAGGATCAAGAACCCGGGGGCAGAATGGCGACTCCCAACGAGACAACTGTGGATGTACCGATCGATGACAGTGACCCGGATAAGTTCCTTAAGATTGGATCCCAGTTAAGTTCGACTCTTGCTAAAGAATTGACGGATTTCTTAAAAAACAATTTGGATGTATTTGCTTGGACCCACGCGGATATGTGTGGGATATCCCCATCAATCATGAGCCATTCCTTGAGCATTGACCCTAAACATCCTCCAGTAAAGCGAAAAAGGCGAATGCTAGGCCCAGAGAGGTCCGCTGCCTTGAATGAAGAAGTTGGAAAGCTAAAGAGTAATGGATTTATCAGAGATTCGGCCTACCCAGACTGGATTTCGAATCCAGTCCTGGTAAAGAAGGCCAACGGGAAGTGGCGAACGTGTATTGACTTCTCGGATTTGAACAAAGCCTGTCCAAAAGATAGTTTCCCGTTACCTCGGATTGACCAGTTGGTAGACTCGACGGCAGGTCACGAGCTTCTCTCATTTATGGATGCTTATTCAGGATACAACCAGATTCCGATGATTGTTCCAGATCAAGAGCACACTAGTTTTATCACGGATCTGGGATTATATTGTTACGTGGTGATGCCCTTTGGTTTGAAGAACGCAGGCGCTACATATCAACGTTTGGTCAACAGGATGTTTTATAACCAGATCGGGAAAACAATGGAAGTATACGTCGACGATATGTTGGTTAAGTCCAGGCAATCTTCTCAACACACTACTGACTTGGCAGAGATGTTCGGCATTCTTCGAAAGTACGGAATGAAACTCAACCCAACCAAATGTTCGTTCGGTGTTGCTTCTGGAAAATTCTTGGGATTCATTGTCAGTTCCCGCTGTATTGAGATTAATCCAGATCAGATAGCGGCAATCAGAGACATTCAGGAACCTAGGCAAATTAGGGATGTGCAAAGTCTTGCCGGAAAAGTGGCCGCATTGAGCAGATTTATCTCCAGGGCTACGGATAAGTGCATCCCATTCTTCGAATTAATAAAGCGAGGAAAACGCCACTTCAAATGGACACCCGACTGCGTAGAAGCGTTTCAGAATTTGCTCAGGCACTTGGAGAAACCTCCGATTTTATCTATGCCAATAGACCACGAGGATTTATTCGTGTATTTGGCAGTGTCATCCCATGCGATCAGCTCAGCATTGGTAAGGGAAGAGGATAAGGTCCAAAGACCTGTGTATTATGTGAGAAATAAATTGACAGCAGCAGAGCGTAATTATCCACGGATAGAGAAGTTGGCGTATGGTTTACTGATCGCCTCTAGAAAGCTTCGGCATTATTTTCAGGCACATCCTATCACCATATACACCAATCATCCACTCAAGCAAGTTCTACAGAGACCAGAGGCATCTGGAAGGTTACTCAAATGGAATATTGAGCTAAGTCAATTTGATTTGAACTTTCAGCCCAGACGGTCAATTCGGGGGCAAGTGATAGCCGACTTCATAGCAGAGTTCACTGTCCCTGAGGAAGATATAGCAAACGAAGAAGTTGATCCTACAAAATTACTTTTTGATCCCTCTGCCTGGAGATTGTATACTGATGGCGCTAGGAATGACGAAAGATCCGGCGCTGGAATAGTGCTTGAAACCCCCGAGAAACGATTGATAACCTATGCAATCCGAATGGAGTTTCATGCCACTAACAACGATTCTGAATATGAAGCTCTGATAGCTGGATTAAAGATTGCAAAGGAACTAGAAGTCACAAAGCTGAACATCTTCTGCGATTCCAAATTAGTTGTGAACCAAGTCACTGGAAAATTCCAAGTTAAAAGTGCAAGATTGATTTTATACTTAAAGAAAGTGAAACAATTGCTGAACGATTTTGATCACTACAACATATCTCATATTCTGCGGTCAGAGAATCAGCAGGCAGACAAGTTGGCAAAGATGGCTAGTTCCGACGATCCTGAAGTGACTGGACTAGCCCCCGTTGAAATACTTCGGTCTCCTAGCATAGATCAAATGGAAATCTACCTGGTACTAGAGACGGAACCAGAAAGGAAGTCCTGGATGACCCCTCTAAAGAATTTCCTGATAGATGGAACGCTTCCGACCAAGAAAAGCGAGAGGCGTAAAGTAATTCGTAAAGCCGCCCGATACATTATGCAAGGCGGAGTTCTTTACAGACAAGGGTTTTCAATGCCCCTCCTTCGGTGTGTAGCCCACGATGACATCAAACGTGTGCTGCAAGAAGTCCACGAAGGCGAATGTGGCGACCACACCGGAGGGCAAACTTTGGCAAAAAAGGTGTTGCGGCATGGTTATTTCTGGCCTACCATAAACAAGGATGCAGCAAGATACGCACGACGGTGTGATGCGTGTCAGAGATTTTCAAAGATACCCAGAGCTCCTCCAAATCAGTTAAAAATGATGATGAGTCCATGGCCTTTCGCTATGTGAGGAATTGATATCATTGGAAGTCTCCCAATAGCAAGGGGTGGAGCAAAGTTCGCTATTGTGGCCGTAGATTATTTCACCAAGTGGGTCGAGGCTGAACCACTAACTACAATCACAACCAAACGAGTGATCAACTTTATCATAAGAAACATCATCTATCGATTTGGGATTCCAAAGATTGTAATAACGGATAACGGATCTCAGTTTGATAGCGCTGAATTCAGAAACTTCTGCCAAAAATACCACATTGAGAATCGGTACACCTCTGTGGCGCACCCGCAATAGAACGGACAAGTCGAAGCGGCAAATAAAGTAATTAAGTCCATTCTGAAAAGAAGAATGAAGTGGGCCAGAGCCATGTGGGCTGATGAATTTCCCTTGGCACTATGGGCCTACAGGACAACATATAAATCGGCAACAGGACATACCCCGTTCTCCCTTGCTTTTGGAACGGAAGCAGTCATCCCGGTTGAGATAAAGGTACCTTCTTATCGGGTGACTTATTATGATCCTATGACCAATAATGAATTGCTCCTTGAGTCCCTGGATATGATTGTAGAAAAGAGGGATGAAGCAGACCTGCGTGCCCTGAGATGCAAACAACAGGTCGCCCGATATTACAACAAAAAGGTCCGAACCCGAACTTGGGAACCCGGAGACTTGGTTCTGAAACATGTCTTTCCACCCCCAACTCATATGGGAGCGAAGTGGGAAGGACCGTACTCTATTCTGAGCAATCTTGATAATGGAATCTTCAAGCTAGCAACCGTAGATGGAAAGGAAATCCCCAGAGTGTTGAATGCCCAACATTTACGGCCATATTTAACATGAAAGTTTCAGATTTATTCTTTTGCTTTGTTAGAAAACCATGTACAAGGCATAACTTGCCTAGAATAGTCTGATTCCTTAAAGCAAAATATTATAAAGTGGACGTAGGTCATGATTCGACCGAACCACTATAAAATATTGTGTGTCATTTACCTTTATTGCATCTTTATTTATCTGCCTATTTATTTTTATGGAAATCAAAAGAACAATGCTGGTACACGAAGTCTGTTGCCAACCGTTCCTCCAGTAGACTGTTTGGGGGAACTCAAAGCCTTGGCAAGAGCTCCGGCTGCTTGTCCGACTGGTTTCAATCCTCGGAGCTTGGATTAAAATATACACCTAGGACGAGTTTGATGAACATACATAATTGCAGACCACTTGATCCGTGACTCTAACTCTCCAGAGAGAGAGAGAGTATAAAAGCGTCTCCGATTGAGCACTGAGAAAGAGCCCCTTCCCCGCTGAAGGATCGGGGAGCGAATGAATCGCTGAGCTCGAACTCTCCAGAGAGAGAGTATAAAAGCATCTCCGGTTGAGCGCTGAGAAAGAGCTCCTTCCCCGTTGAAGGATTGTGGAGCGAATGAATCGCTGAGCTCGAACTCTAACTCTCCAGAGAGAGAGAGAGAGAGAGAGTATAAAAGTGTCTCCGATTGAGCGCTGAGAAAGATCTCCTTCCCCGCTGTAAGATCGGGGGCCAACTGAACTACTGAATTCAAACTCTAACCTTGACAACCGTCAGGAGAGTACAAAGAAGTCTATAATTAAGCACTGAGAAAGGTGTCAGGAATTCGGTGCCACAAGAACAATTATCCTATGAAATCTTCTAAGTCCCCCATATTCAGAAATAGGGGGCAACCTGCCGACAAGGCTATCCGATTCTTAGTAAACCCCCGTCAGGCGCTATGATAACAACTGATTGGGGGCACATATACTCATATACATATACTGAACTTTAATATAGCAACGCAGCAAGAAAATTTTCCTTTGCCTATCTGTTGTTTGACTGATTTGTAATTATTATTAGATGGCCTATAACTAAACATGGAAAGTTTATTTGAATACAGGTACGTAAGGATGCAAAAAGAGATAAACTTTTATTTACGTACTGCGAACCAACAAAGTGAAAAAAAACCTAGAAAAGAAAGTGAGGGCCAGTCTCACAATTACATTTCCTGGCCAGTGAAAAACCTAAAGACAAAATATCAACAAGCATCCTATTTACGCTTTGGCCTCTTCTCTTGCTTCTGCCTCTCCAGCCTCTCCTTGTCGGCATCAGATGGATCCCCTTTCTTCCTCTTCCTTTTATCTATGAGGGGAACATCCGACTCCCCTAAAGACTCCTCTTCCACCTCTTTTCTCTTACTTCTACCAGAGAGGGAAGCCGGGAAGTCATCGGGGTTTGCAAAGTGAAGCTGTCGGCTGATTGATTTGGGCTGAATCTTCACAATCCTCCCAGTCTTGGGATCGAATTCTGCAAGAGGGACTACATCCAAAGCCTCAACTCCCACCTTCTTCGAAGCCAACTCTTTCTCCTGTCTGGCTTTTCGGCTGGCCAGGGTTTCCTCGTCATCATCGTCGGCCTTTTTGGCGCCGATAATGTCTTCTTCGTCATCTACATGGCGACCATCCATATCTTTCAAGGCTTCGATGGTCTCAGCATCTTTGGGTACATCAGTCCTAGGTGCCGGGATGCTTTTTTCTGCTGTTGTGACCTCGACCTACTTTGGTACATCAATACCAGCATCTGGCAAGACAACCTACTTCTCCACTTCGTTTTCTTTTTCAGCACCCATGTCGACGGGCTCGCCACCTGTATTACGAGGAATACACGTTACTAATTCAATTGGTTGTTCTACCATTCGACTACAATTCACAATTGCTTTAAAAATTGTGGGGAAAAGAGAGAGATACCTTCAGCAGATGCTCCCTCTTGAGTAGTTGCAGAGGCTCCAATGACCAAGGGAGTTCGACCCAAAGGGATTAATGGATCATCGGGATGGTATTCCTCAACCCCGGAGGTCTTGGGCTCCACAACCGAACTCGAGCCCTCATCAGCTTTGCCTTTACCCTTAGCCACGGCTCTCTCCTTTTCCATCTCCGCCAGAATTAGGCGACGACCCTCTGCCAGGTCCTCAGGCTCATTGTCTCTTAGGATGCTCTTCATCAGTTCATCCTCATCGATTTCTTTGACCCCCAATCTATGTTTTTCACCCTCCACAATGGCATCCCATAAATTGGCCAAAGTAACATGGTAATCCGGGATTCACGAGATGTTGTGAGTCTTGAGAACCTGGCCAAGGAAATCGAAAATCATCTCTTCAAACCCCTCGATCTCTTTCTCTCTTTCGAGGAGCTTGTTGTTAGAAGCAATGGCCAATTCAATGGCACTTTCAACGTTCTTTTCGGCAAGAGCTGCTCGTCTCTCCACGTCCTCGACCTGGTCATTCAAAATCACTTTTTCTGCTTTAGCCAAAGCCAAACTTTCTTTTAAACTCGCTTTTTCTGCCTCTCAAGCAGCCCTCTCGGCTTCAAAATGGCCTTGTGCTGTTTTCAACTCGATGTTGGCCATTTTGAGATCTTCAACCTCCTTCTTTAAGGCCATTTTCTTTTGGCTATTAGAGTCCAGTTTTGAATGAAAGCGCTGCTTGGCATTCTCTAATTCAGTCTTATAATTTTCAGCGTCCCTCCGTGCTAAAGCAAGCTGGGACTGAGCATCTTCCAGGTATTCTCCAATTTTGTCCTGGCCCTCTCGTTGTTTTCAAGTTTCGCCTTAGACCTATGTGCTTCTATTTAGAGCGTTCGGATGACTTCCGAAAGGTTAACTGCGTGCTTTTTCATCATCTCATATTGCCTGGCTACGTGGAGAATATGCCCGACAACTTCGCTATCCCAATTCTTAGGGACCGGTTCCAAGGCAGGAACAAACACCATCATGTCAAAGAATATGTCTGGGAATTGTTCCCGCAGCTTTCCTAGCCTACCTTGGATCTCGGGACCATGGACGTAATCCCGCGACCCTGGAGCAGCCAACTCTGGCTGGTTGGAGGGGACGATGTCGCTCCTCTCCTTTTCAGATTCTTTGGATGCATCCTTGCCCTTATCTTTAGATTCGTAATGCCTTTTTGATGACCGGCTTTGGGAAGGTGCGCTCTTTGGAGGAGTTAACTCTTTAGGAAGTTTCTTTCCCCCTGTAGGAACTGCCGGGAAGCTGGAAGGCTTAGTAGAGGTCGGTTTAGGTGGAGACCGAGGTTACGAGGAAGTCGGCCTGTGAGAAGGACCGCGAGAGCGCTCAGTATCCGGACGAAGGCTGGGTGTGCCCTCACGAAGAGAACGATACGAATAAGATTTCCTATGGGACATCGTTCCTACAAAAAAGAAAAGATCATATTACAACTTTGAATATCCACGATATAAGAGTGCATGGTCAGATAGTGTGTGTGTGATGTGTGTGTCCCATATAATTCCCCCTAACAGACCCAAGCCTGAAGACAGGCTCATCAGACCAGTTTCTCGTCCTCTAGTGGGAGCGATGGTCTCCTCAGAAGCAGGGAAGAAAGGCCCCTCTCCAAAGTCCTTCTCCGTATATACATCATCGGGTAGAGGGATTTTATTCAGCTCGTCAAATAGCTGCTCTTCTGTCAAATCACCGGGAGCAACAGTTTCAATTGGAGCAGAAGCAGGAATTTCCTTGGACATGTCACCGCGGACCTCATCCCCTCTGTATGTGTTCAAGTCCTCATCGTCTTGGATGACTATTGGAGAAGGACTCTTGCCAAATTTAGTTGTTTCTATCGCTTGTGAAGTTCCCTCTCCCTCCGTTGGGGGCACATACTTATAAGGTCTACCGCCAGTACCAAGTCCAAATCTTCTATCCAGAAGACGATGATTATGAAGATTGTCGTCCGTAATGCATTTTTTGATCCTTAGAAAGTCGGATCTGCTTTGTAAAAGAATGGACAACCGGTTGTTGTATAGTGGACCCTCTGTTTTCGGGAAGACATGATCTGTTAAAAAAAAAGAGGGGGAAGAATGTTAACGCCTAGACTTCTTGAACAAGATATTTGATTAGAAGCTTAAAGTTTACATGATTTGAGCCATCTTCGTGAGCATCCGGTCTATCTCCTTACATAAAACCAATCAGATTTAGGGTCCCCTATATTGCTATACCCATCGTACAGAACCTTCCTATTCGCCATTGATTCAAAGAAAGAGAAATTTGGAGTTGCCGAAGAACGGTGCTTGAAAAGAAAGAAGAATGTCAAATCTCTGAATTTAAGTTCGGCATGTAAGATCTCCGCATATGCAACGTATAGGGTGTATAAAGATGCGTAGGCGTTCGGATGAAGTTGCATCGGAGCAATACCCAGTCTTCTTAAAGTTTCAATGGCAATTGGAGGGAACGGAGGAATAGCTCCTACCAAGCACATAGTCCGGCTAATTGCCATATATCCTTCCGGAGCTAGGTGGGGTCTATCTTCGCTTCCGGGTGTCAAGACGTCATCCCAAGGAATTCCGTGTCTCAAGCAGATTCTCTTAAGCTTTATATCGTCGAGCTTAGATGCTAAAGAATCAGAGAATTTATCTATTTCGAGCGCGCCGGGAATCTCGTCGGGAGCTCGTTCGTCTATCTCGGACTCTTCGCTAGATGAAGTACTTTCGGACGGATCTCATTCCGTGGCCTCGTACTCAGATCTAGTATCTTCACCTCCAGGATTAGTAGGAGGAATTTCCGGGTTATATTGCTCAGGAATCTTGGATTCCGCTTCTGCTGCGGATCTTGAAGAAGAGTGATCATTCGACATTGCTGCAAGGACGAGAAAATATGAACAATAAGATTAACACTACCCGTCCCCCGCGTGTGCAAGTGCCGGTGTGTGTGCTTGTGTGTGCGCATTAAAAATAAAGCGTGAAAGCAATCAAGATCATCAAAATATTAGTCGTCATATGCAGTCAAATTGTGTGGTCATTTAGTCCAGAAAGTCCAATGTCAAGGCTCTATCCTAACTGTTCAGAATTTTATGGTGACAAGGCGTTGATTAAAGTTTGAAATTTCTTTGCATCGTCAGCTATGAGTCGGATCGCAAGGCAGAGGGATCGCCCCTTTTTGGATCGCAAGGCAGAGGGATCGCCCCTTTTTGGATCGCAAGGCAGAGGGATCGCCTTTTTTTGGATCGCAAGGCAGAGGGATCGCCCCTTTTTGGATCGCAAGGCAGAGGGATCGCCCCCATCGGATCGCAGGCCAAAGGGATCGCTCCTTCACGAATTGTTGCAACCCCCACGATACGCGCCTTTGTTGCCACCACGATCTTTCGTCTCGCCTTCATCTTCTCCTCTCCTTGCCCACGATCCGAACCGGCCTTCCCTCTTCTTCTTCCTCCTTCGTTTTCCTCCTCTCCCTTCCATCCTCGAACTCCGAGCTCTACGTTAATCAGCCATGTCGTTTTGATGTTTTCTTCAGAAAAGCGCAAATTTCCATCGTTTCTCCCTCAAATCAATCAAGAAAATTCATGAAAGAGCGGCGTTCACAAATAAGAATGCTTTTTGTGGAGTTACCTTTCTAAAAATTGAGGGAATGCTTGGATTTTCGAGAGTTGGAAAATTTGGGTTCGTTCTTCGATGGTGCAGGCGAAACGATACGGCAGAAAGAAAGAGGAAGGAAAGTGAAGAGGGGAGGGTTGGCTTATATAGGCAAAGAGGGTGACCGTTTGTCTCCCTTTCTTTGTCCTATTCGATCTAGGAAAGACCGGCAGGCCGCGAACCAAAAGCCCGTCACGACTCGAGGAGGAGCCCGTTTCATTCCGAGGCCCAAGTACACACCCAAGAGCGGGACGAATATCTCTCGAGTGGACAGCGACTCGAGCCCGCAAAACGAGTCGATAAATCCCAGAAAGAGAATAGTTCTCTGATCCGCGACTCGTTGAGAAAAGACAATTCTATAGCTTCGAAGCATGTTCCATCTTCGATAAAACATACTTCGAGGGGGCAAAATGTTGGCTCGCTTTTTGACCAAGCCACCCAGGATCATTCGTAAGAGGAAAGCGCGAAACCACGTTCTCCAAGAATACGAAGGAACGAATCGGATGCTATCGACTCGCCCACGGAGGATCGCGTCTCGACGGATCGCCCACGGAGGATCGCGTCTCGACGGATCGCCCACGAAGGATCGCGTCTCGACGGATCGCCCCATCTCATCAATGAAACGATGCCTCTATGTGATCCGATCCACGCATATATTGTTGCCCAGTATTGATCGATCCGATCCCCTGATGCGCGGCGAACCCTCAGACCCATTCAAGCGTGAGCTGGTCTTCAGCGATCCGAGTCGCACGGATCTAGCGACACGTGTCCCTAACCGTCATTTGGACCAATTCTCCCCATCTGCACGATCCGATTTTCAAGCAGATCACGACACCTGTCCACAACGGCTAATTTGACTGTTTCTTCAACGGTGGCGATGCGATCCGTTGTTCTCGGGATTCGTGCCACGTGTAACCACGATCCGCCTGACAAAATCAGCTATAAATAGCCCGGAGCTTGGCATCTTTTGGGAGCTTTTTGGCAATATTGAGTACTGAATCCGCCATTGTTGTCAAACTACTGAAATATTGAGAGAAATCCTTGATTGTATTAGCTTTCAAAGTATAATCAATAATATATAAAGTGGACGTAGGCTCGTTAACATCGAACCACTATAAATTCTATGTGTTATTTCCTTTTTTCTCATTCTTCAGTTGAAACTCTATAAGCTTCAGAACAATTTGGGTGTTAGGTCCAAATTTTGATCTAACAAACCATGACTCTTATATTCACATGCTTTATAAGTGTTAGCCCACTTTGTGAACTAGGCAACACAAAGTCAAGATGTGAAACATTGAAGAACTTGGAAAGCACTATACCGGGTCGGAACGAAGCGAGGTAGCTGTTCGGATCGGATAAGTTTTGCTGTTCAGATCGGTGAACTATTACTTTTGGAATCAGAGAGGCACTGCAGTTCGGATCGGAGAGCAACCTACTACCAGTTGGAGCAGAGAGTTACTTGCTACAAAGACAGATCGGAACGGAGTAAAAGAGAACGAAGATTTAGCCTTGGGACAAAAGCGGATCGGATCGGATAACCCGATCCGAACCACTCCTGTACACTCTTCCGAGCCGAACCCATCTTCCACGTCACTCTCCTGCATGATCGCCTAGTTATTCGGAGCGGCTATGACCAATTCCTACCCACAACGTTCACAACTCTGATGCGTTGTCAACACAGAAATACATCCGAACCCGAGGCTGATGGGATGGATGACACGTGGCTCCGATCCGGATTGGGTTCTGAGCGAATTTTCACCTATAAATACCCTGTATAGAGACAATGAAGAGATCTTCTTCTTTTTGGCACTTTGAGAGTTCAACCACTTTCATAACCCGAATTCCAGCACTCCCGGATAATCCAAATCGTGTTTTAACTTTTGTTTTTAGACAATTGAGTGAATGTATGTGAGTTGTGAGAGAAAGTGAGTGAATATCCCATTGTAATTGCAACAATATCATTGAGAATAGTGATTGACAAGTGGACGTAGGCTTTTCTTTGCCGAACCACTATAAATTCTGTGTCTCTATTTTACTTTTGATCTTATTTCATTCTGCTTTTAGTCAAATTGGGTGTTAGAACCACTTTTTGGTCTAACATTTTGGTGCTTTCACTGAGAACCTCCTGAATTCTCCATTTTTTGGGATTATCGTTCTACTTTTTGGACCGCTGAGTTCAAAGAAGTTAATCCTCAAGTTTCGACGCTCTTTGATATTTGTTGAATTGATTGTTGAAGAACCACGACCAAAGGAAAAGGCAAAGAAGTTCAATCTAGTCGAGGAAATGGAGTTGGCGAAGATCAGCAAAATGCGGTCGTGACAAGGTCTCGTGGGCATAGCTCAGCAGCAGGACGAACTGAAACAGGAAACCCGAACCGCCTTCAGGGGGAGAGCTCTGATCCGATCTGGGTAGGAGATTCTGAAGCAGTGCATTTCCCCAACCTGAACCGACCCGAGCAACTTGCCCTACACCGACCCGACCTGGCATTCCAGCTCCGACCCGAACAGGCTTCCCAGCTCCGACCCGACCCGATTTCCGATCTCCGAACCGACCCGTCACTTGGTGATGTTGGGACCTCTACTCGAGCCCCTACAAATGCTCCGATTCCAGCCACCAGGGTCAATGATCCGGTCAATCCATCCGCACCCATTACTCAAGGAGATTTCTCGTGCTTGCTAGACATGCTTGAGAGTACTAGGGAGGCTATGAAAATCCACGAGCTCACCAATCTCATGATGCAGGAAAATATGAGACTCATGAGCAGGGAAATTAGCGAACTCCGTAGACAGAGAACCGCATCACCGGTTCGTCACACACCAGTGGATTAGTCTTCTTCTTCCGAGGAAGAGCGGCCCCGTGAACGATGGCCGCTCGAACGACCTCAGAATTTTGAGCAGCTGACATTCGGATCTTTGGGGTCTCGTGAGGATATTACACGAGCACTAGGAAACAATGATCCCACTCAGGGGCAAAGGCTCCAGTCCCCTCCTCCCGAGATCGACCGGGAGCATAGGGAACGGAGTAGAGCAGAAGCAGCTCAAAGAGGAAGGGCATCTCCTGAACAAGAGCCCAGAAGGAACCCGGATACCAGGGCCAGGGAACCTGAACGGCCCCTAACTAATGCTGATGTGCAGGCAATGGTACGCCAGATTATGTCCGAGAGCCGGAACTATACCAATGAAGATTATGGCATTGAGCGAAGCCATACTCCTTTCACTGACGACATCCTCGACTTTCAGTTTCCCCGGCATTTTAACCTGCCACAGATGGACAAGTACAATGGGAGAACTGATCCAGGATGGCATTTGATGCGATACTCGTGGCTCATGAATGCTGCTGGTGCTCCTGATGCAGTGAAGTGTAAGGCATTCCCGATCTATTTATAAGATGTGGCGCTGTTATGGTTTACCCGACTTCCCCCTCGTTCGGTATCGAATTATAGGGAATTGAGCGAACGTTTTATGAATCAGTTCCGACTCCATTCCCGAAAGTCCAAAAGTGTTATTGAATTATCAAGAATTAAGCAGGCGCCAGGAGAGTATTTGAGGTCATATCTTGACCGTTTTAACTTAGCTGTGACTGAAGTTAGTGACCCGCATGAGCCCACCATCTTGATGGCATTAAAGGAAGGAGTCGATCCTGAATCCGAGTTTGGAGATTACCTTTCTGGGAAGACACCCTCCACGAGAGAGATATTCTATGAAAAGGCCGATATTTATTTAAGACGAGAGGAGGCTAGGGAAAACCGAAAGAGAAAGTCTGAAGCGGCTTCAAAAGAAAATGTTCAGAGTAACGTCGCCGTGAAGCAGTCTGGGGAAAGTTCCGGAAAAGTTGAAGTAAATGTAGGAAACAAGGGTGGAAACAACAATGCTGGAAACGGGGGCAACAACAATAACCGTAACACGAACGGTAACAGAAGGAATAGAAATAGGGGAAGTGATTCTGACAAAAGACCCGGATTCCAGACTTATGAGAATTATACACCGTTGAACGATACTCTGGAGAACATTTACTTGGACACATACAATGTTTTGCAATATAAAAGACCGCCACCACGCGACTCAACAGAGAAAGAAATGGCAACTGGAAAGTTTTGTTTGTTTCATGGAACTCATGGGCATTCAACCAATGAATGTCGGCATTTGAGAGATGTGATTGAGAAGCTGCTGCGCGAAGGGAAACTGGATGAGTATAAGGTTGCCCCGAGGGACAGGGGGCAAGGAGAGCAGGCTCCAAAACAGATTCAATTTGCTCCTAAGCCTACAGCGCAGCAGAAAGGCAAGGGAATTGTTATCAACACCATAGTGGGTGGACCTCACCCAGCAATCCGTAGTTTTAGAGCAATGGATCAATATGTAAATGCTGCCAAGCACGTGGATGTGAATGAAGGTGATGATTTGGAAGATATCGCCCCTATAAAACAACAGAAGACAATGTTTGACGACGTGGTATTCCGCAGAAGAGATAATACTGGGATCCCATCACCCACTGATGATCCGTTGGTCATTACTACCACCATTGGGCCGGCCTTGGTTTATAAGGTGTTAGTAGACAACGGAAGTTCCGTTAATATTTTATTTAAAAAGTCATTTGATCAGATGAAGCTTGAATCTGAAGATTTGAAGCCATGTGAAGGATGGATCAGAGGCTTCAACGGGGCGTCAACAGCCCCCATGGGGTACTTAGAATTGCCCGTAATCTTGGGGCAAGGAGAACGCCGAAGAGTGCGGATGCTTCAGTTCGTAGTGTTGGACGCATATTCTGGGTACAACCAAATTCCTATGCACGTGCCAGATCAAGAACATACGAGCTTCATTACAAATTTGGGGTTATATTGTTATGTTGTAATGCCATTCGGATTGAAAAACGCCGGAGCCACTTATCAGCGCTTGGTGAACATAATGTTTTATAATCAAATAGGGAAGACTATGGAAGTTTACGTGGATGATTTGCTTGTCAAATCGAAACAGTCTTCCAGCCATACGCAAGACTTGGCAGAAATGTTTGGTATCCTGCGAAAGTATCGGATGAAGTTGAATCCTCTGAAATGCTCATTTGGAGTGGCATCGGGAAAGTTTCTAGGTTTCATAGTAAGCTCCCGAGGAATTGAAATCAATTCCAGCCAAATAGCAGCGATTAGAAACATTGAAGAGCCGAGAAGAATTAAAGATGTCCAAAGTCTTGCAGGGAAAGTAGCCGCGTTGAGTAGATTTATCTCCAAAGCCACAGACAAATGCGTCCCATTTTTTGATTTGATTAAAAGGGGAAAGAAAAACTTCGAATGGACTCCGGACTGTGTTGAGGCCTTTCGAAATTTATTGGAACTACTAGAAAAACCGCCGATTCTGTCAAAGCCAGTGGATCATGAAGAATTGTTTGTTTACTTGGCAGTCTCGGCTCACGCCGTTAGCACAGCCTTGGTTCGAGAAGAAGACAAAGTGCAAAGGCCAGTATATTATGTAAGCAAGAAATTGGCAGCGGTAGAGCGCAACTACCCAAAGATTGAGAAGCTCGCTTACAGCCTCCTAATCGCATCCCGAAAACTTCGTCACTATTTCCAAGCTCATCCAATAACCATATACACTGACCAGTCCCTGAGGCAGGTGTTGCAGAGACCCGAAGCATCGGGAAGGTTGATCAAGTGGAATATAGAATTAAGTCAGTTTGATTTAAATTTTCAACCACAAAGGTCAATCAGGGGGCAAGCTCTGGCAGACTTTATAGCAGAGTTCACCATCCTAGAGGAGGAAGTAATCGATGACAGAGTGGTTAAGTCCGAGGATGAATTAAAGATAGATCCATGGAAGCTATACACAGATGGAGCCAAGAACGACCGAAGGTCCGGAGCTGGAATCGTCTTAGTCACTCCTGAAGGACGGTCGTTATATTACGCTCTACGATTAGAATTTTCGGCGACTAACAATGACTCTGAGTACGAAGCCCTGATTGCCGGGCTGAAGCTTGCTAAAGACCTCGGAATAAAAATGTTGGACATATTCTGTGACTCCAAAATCGTTGTTTGCCAAGTGCGAAAGGAATTTGTGGCTCGGGGACCTCGACTTATCGCCTACCTCGGGAAAGTGATAGAGCTATTGAGCAACCTGGAGCGGTACAGTATAACACATATCCCAAGAACCGAAAACCAGAATGCAGACAGGCTGGCAAAGCTAGCTAGTTCCGACAATCCAGAAGAAACTGAAATAATTCCAATTGAAACGTTGGAATCGCCAAGCTTTGAGTCAATGGAAATTGAGTTCGCTTTCGAAGCGGAACCGGAGAAGGAGTCATGGATGACCCCAATTAAAAACTTTCTTAAGAATGGGACACTCCCATCAAAGAAGAGTGAGAAAAGGGCTATAGTTCGCAAGGCTACAAGATATGTCATGCAAGATGATACTCTTTATACGCAAGGATTTTCTATGCCCCTGTTACGATGTATAGCACACGACGACATCAAACGTGTACTAAGAGAGGTGCACGAAGGTGAGTGTGGAGATCATACAGGAGGTCAGACTTTAGCGAAAAAGATATTGCGATATGGATACTTCTGGCCCACAATTAATAAAGATGCAGCTGATTATTCACGACGCTGCGATAAGTGCCAGAGATTCTCCAAAATCCCCAGAGCACCGTCGACACAACTCAAATCAATGGTGAGTCCTTGGCCATTTTCCATGTGGGGAATTGATATCATCGGAGTTCTATCGATTGCTAAAGGAGGAGCGAAATATGCAATAGTCGCTGTGGACTATTTTACGAAGTGGGTGGAAGCTGAGCCCCTAACCAAAATCACGGCGAGAAAGGTGATAAATTTCGTGGTTAGAAATATTATATGCCGATTCGGGATCCCAAGGACCATTATAACTGACAACGGAACCCAGTTCGATGGTACTGAATTCATAAATTTCTGCAAAAGTATAAAATCATCAAACGATACACTGCGGTTGCTTATCCGCAGTCGAACGGGCAAGTTGAATCAATAAACAAAGTAATAAAATCCATCCTCAAGAAACGGTTAGAGCGCGCAAAGGAAAAATGGGTTGACGAATTGCCTTTAGCTTTGTGGGCATATCGAACAACATTTAAGACGGCTACCGGTCATACCCCTTTCTCTCTCTCTTTTGGTTCAGAAGAAGTAATTCCAGTAGAGCTTGAAGTTCCTTCCAACCGGGCGACGTATTATGACCCGATGATGAATCGGGCACTCTTACTCGAGTCTCTTGACGAAATCGAAGAAAAAAGGGATGAAGCGGATTTGCGTGCAGCAAGACATCGACGTCAAATGGCACGCTATTACGACAAAAAAGTTCGCCTTAGGACTTTTGAACCAGGAGATTTGGTGCTAAAGAGAATCTTTCCATCCCTTCCTCACCTCGGTCCAAAGTGGGAAGGACCCTTTGTCATCCAACGGAAACTTGAAAAAGGAACCTTCAAGTTAACGACCGTAGATGGCGAAGAAGTCCCTAGGGCATGGAATGCCCAACACTTGATGCGATATTTGGATTAGAAATGTTGTACTCTTTGTTATTTTTCTTATGAACTCTGTAATAAGGCAGGACTTGCCTTAGGAAAATCTGATGATATGAATAAAGGACTATAAAGTGGATGTAGGCTACGACTTAGCCGAAACACTATAAAAATATCGTGTGTTATTTACTTTTATGCATTATATATATACATTCATCGACTATTCTGTTGTGATTATGGAATATAGATGATTCAAAACCTGACAGGTTGAAGACAGTTTAAACATAAGAAAAAGCACAACGACAATTTGTGCGAAAAGACATAAAAGAATGAGAAAACGACATTCTTAACTCTAACTCTCTAGAGAGAGAGAGTATAAAAGCGTCTCCGACTGAGCGCTGAGAAAGAGATCCTTCCCCGCTAAAGGATCGAGGAGTGAATAAATTGCTGAGCTCGAACTCTAACTCTCCAGAGAGAGAGAGAGAGTATAAAAGCATCTCCGACTGAGCGCTGAGAAAGAGATCCTTCCCCGCTAAAGGATCGGGGAGTGAATAAATTGCTGATCTCGAACTCTAACTCTCCAGAGAGAGAGAGAGTATAAAAGCGTCTCCGTCTGAGCGCTGAGGAAGAGATCCTTCCCCGCTGAAGGATCGGGGAGTGAATAAATTGCCGAGCTCGAACTCTAACCTGAGTATAAGACAGGAGAGTATAAAAGAAATGCCAGAAAAAACGACAGGCATTGACGACACAGAAAATTCCATCCCGTCAGAAAATCGGGAGCATTCAGATTACTTGATTAAGCCTTAAATAGTTTTCTGAGATTGACTGGGGGCATATATGTGTACACATATTTCCTCCATCCGTAACCTCATTTCATAACTATAGTAAGACATGCATTTTTACATAAGTGCAGAACTACTGACAAACAGACATTGCAGAAAATGAATTATTTTTTATTTACGAATGAATGAATTTGTACAGGGAAACAGCCAAAAAAAAGTGCAAGAGCCACCCTTACAGCAGCAATTATTGATCTACCAAATACTAAAACAACGCAAGGCAACCCACTATTTAGATTTCGAATGAGGCTTGGACTTCTTGGCGGCTTTCTCCGCATCCTTTGTCTCTTTCTCGACCTCCGTCAAGATGCGCTTTGACTTTTTCTTTCCCGAAGATGCGGCGCTGGAATCGGTTGACTTCTTCCCGGAGGGCGGAGCGCTGGAATCAAGAGAAGATTTTTTAGCGAGTTCCTCTGTAATAGATCTAGTTGGGAGCTTAACAATTAACCTTGATCCCGCATCCACAACTGCGAGAGGCTTGAGGGCTTCAGGGTCTAAGTCTTCAGCTTTTAACTACAAGCGTTTATCTTGATCAGCTTTCATTGCAGCCAAAGTAACATCATCTGCACTTTTCGACTCCCCGACTATTGCCACCTCTGGATCTTCCTCATGTCCTCCGTCACCGCCATCATCCTTCAAGGCTGCTATCATTTCTTCATCATGGGGAGTGTCAGCCTTAGATGGCTCGCTTCCTTCTCCCAAGTCCATAGGAGCAGCCTTGTCCTTCCTTCCTTTTGCCTTTTCCGTAGGCTCTGCCCCAGAGGCGGCTCCCTGAGTCACATCTGTCTTTCTGAATGGCTCAATACCTACAGAGTGAGAAGCAACAATTATCAACTCAGGAGAAAATAATGGGTTTTTCATCGATTGCTCAATCACGTGGCGAATGGTAGAAATAGCCTTGACGAATTGAGGAGAAAAGGTAGGGATACCTTCCGAAGACTTCTCAGCAGGGGTAACTGCTGTCTCTGATGCCATTTCGGGGATAGGGGATAGCAGAGTTTTTCGAGGGATTCCCGGGTGTTCAGGATCATACCCCTCTACTTTAGGAGTTACAGGGGCAGTAGAAGAGGAACCATCCTCGGGAATGCTCTTCTGTTTAGTTCTCCGCCTTTCTTCTTCCATAGCATCAGCAATGAGGTGGCGCCCTTCAGCTAGGCATTCTGGCTCATCATCCCTTAAGTATTTCTCCATCGGCTTATCTTCATCGATGGAATTGACCTTGAGCTCCTCTTTTTCCCACTCAACGATCTGACTCCATACTCGGACTAGAGTAGATGGATAATCCTCAATCCAAGAAATGTTTCGGCTACGGATGATATGTGCAAAGAATTCAATCATTAATTCGCCGAAACCCGGAATCTCTGCCTCCGCCTTTGACAATTGTTTGCGGGCCTCCTCCGCAGATTTGATAGCACACTCAACATTGCCCTCCGCCAGGGCAGCTTTGTTCTCCGCTTCCAATAGCTTTGAAGCCAAGTCAGCATTTTTCTTTTCTAGCTCAGCATTCCTCCTTGCCAACTCGACATTTTTCCGTTCAAGATCAGTGTAAGCAAGGCGCGTCTTAGCGGCTTCTGACTTAGCATCATCAGCTTGCTTTTTTAACTCAGAACGCTCTTGAGTGTGAGATTCAAGAAAATCATGATAACGTTTTTGCATGTCTTCAAATTATTGTTTGAAATTAGAAGCGTCCCTTTGAGCAACAGCGAGCTGGGCCTGTGTGTCCTCTAAATCTTTTACTAAATTCTTTAAGGCCTTTGCATCTTCTTCCGCGGTTTTTTGCATTGAATCAGCATTCGTGATTAGAGTACGGATAATTCTGGAAAGGTTGCGTGAATATTTGAACATTTCAGAATACTGTTTTTCAACCGCGTCTATCTTTGCTTTGGCCTCGTCTGCCGACCTGGAAGAAATAGGTTCGAGGGAAGGTAAAAAAGTCAAAGTCTCGAAGTAATGTTCGGGAAATTGCTCCTCCAAATACGCTCGCTTGACTGCAGTTTCCGCATCTAGTGGTGGAGGAGCGGGGATCGTCAATTCAGTGTCCCTGTGTGTGGAGGATTCAATAGTTTTTTTATCTGTCCTAGGCCGTTTAGTAGCAGGGACCTTTCGTTTACTTCGTGACTCAGTATCTTTCGGAGGACTTCTCTCTCTGCTGCGCTTTTCGTGGGAAGAGGTGGAGTCTTTCGATTGTGGCATGTCCTCTTCCCTACGACTTTGATAACCTTTATATTTCTCTTGGTCCGACCGAACGGGAGAGCGAGAACGTGAGGTTCGAGAGCGATAGGGTTCATGAGTCCTTCTCTCCTCCCTACCGCGATCGTCGCGGAGATCATACTCGATATCCTGAGGTGGATTAGACATGCTGCGGTGGAGCTTCCTGATATCATAGTAGGATCGGGACATCGTGCCTGCACAATAAGACAAATGAAATTTAGAATCAACAGTTTCATAGAAAGAGAGGTGCAATGAATGCTAATGCTATTGTATAAAGTGTGTCCTAAGTGGTGTGTTCCCCCCCAACCAACCCGAATCCGAAGCTTGACTAGTACGGGCAGGCTCTTTGGCCTTAGCAGGAGTAGTCTCTTCAGAAGAGGTGAAGACTAAAGGATCCTTCCTAAAATCCTCTGAAGTGTATATAATTTCAGGTAAGGGGAGATCCCCCAAACCCTGAAATAATGGGTCATCAGTGCTAGGGACATCTCCTTCGGAAGCGTCAGTTGGCGACTCTTTAGAAGACGTAGATTTTTCTGGAGAAATGGCATCTTCAGGAGCAGTATATCCTTCGCAATCTTTTTCGGCCAAGTTAGCCAATTCGCCATCTTGAGTAGAAGATGGAGAAGGTGAAGTTTGAAGAGGCACTGTAGGAGCTCCCGAACCTTCTCCTGTCTCTGGGACCACATCCACTGGAGGAATGTATACGTATGGAGCCGTCCCATGACCGATACTACGAAAAACCGATAGTAGTCCATGAAAGTGAAGATATTCATCCTAAAGGACTTCATCAATAGTCAGAAACTTCTGATCGCCATTAAGGAGCTGGTGCATCCGGTCAAAGAACACCTGATCTGATATTTGTTTTGGATTGTCGACTACAAACAAAAAGAAAAACGAGTTAAGGCAATGACTCGAATGTACAGAACCAAGATGTAGATAATCAGTGCTTTACTTGATTTCGTCCATCTCCTAGCACACCCAGGTTGTCGCTTCATGTAAAACCATTCCAGTCTGGAATCTCCAGCTTTACTACTGAATGGCATTGAAATTATTTTCCTCTTAGGAACAGACTCAAAATAGCAAAAAGGAGTTTCTCGAGTCCGATGCTTGAAGTTGTAGAAGAAATGAACGTCATCGAAAGTGAGCTCTATGCCTAAGATCTCACGGTATGCTATATATAAAGTATGTAAGTAGGCATAAGAATTGGGATGCAGCTGCATGGGTGCAATCCGCATTTGTCTTAGAAAATCAACGATGAAGGGAGAAAATGAAGGAATAGCACCGACCATGCACATCAACCGAGTAATTGCCTTATACCCTTCTGGGGGGTTGTGGGGACGGTCAGTTCTCGAAGGCACAAGGGTGTCCGCTTTCATTATCCCGTATTTTAAACAAATTCGGATAAGTCTGTCGTTGTCGATTGTTGATTCAACAGAATCTTGGGGTGATTCCAATATGACAGCCGATTCAAACTCATCAGGAGCCCGGTCGTCACCTATCCCTCCCTCCTCTTCAAAACCTAGAGAAACTTCATTCTCTGAAGATACATTGTCACTTTCACGATTTCCGACCTCGTAGTCTGAACCCTCATTATTCCATTCCGGATCCGACGGAGAAGATATGTCCTCGAGAGTAATTTTGTTGGAGATTTCCGTGGCCTCTTTCTTCTCAGCTAGTCTGGAAGAGCGTCTGGGTCTCATTGTCATAAAACTATTGAAGAAGCAATAGTACAAATTAGAGAAAATTAGCCCGTATCCCCCCGTGCATGTGTGCAAACTAAAGTGTAAACAATGCATGCGGAAAGTCCAAAGTAAATGTTTAAAAGTACGACGAAAAAGTTTGGCAAAATATAAAGAATTGAAGTGGTTCTTGATGTCCAGTTACGTTCGCAAGGCACTATCCTAACTGTCCATTAAGTTGAAGATTATACCAAAAGTTTATTGGACCAGTTAAACAAGTTTTTATACATTAAGGTGGACTGCTCTTCGGTTCGGTTCGGGCGCGTTCATTGGGATCGGATCGGGGATGCGGCCTCGACTTGGGCTCGGATAAACCGGGGAACTCAGAAATCAAAATTGGATCGGCTCGAAGGTAGAGTCCCCTGGCGGTTCGGATCGGATCACGTAGTCGTACTTCTCCTCCTTTTATCTTACGGTCCGACCCGATCCGGTTAGGTAAGCTCCCTTCCCCCCTTCTTTAAATGCTTGCTCCGACCAGATCCGATCTCCTGGATTACTTTTCTTTTTCCCTTTCTTTACTTGCCCCGTCCCGATCCGACTTCCTGAACTTCCTTCCTTTTCCCCTTATTTTTTCACCTTCCATATCCTACCGCCCGAACCGATTCCCTTCTATCTTCTTCTTCTCCTCCATCCTATTTCTTCCCTAACCGACGCCAAGGCCAGTTTCATGCCAACCACCCAAATCAAAGCCAAGCATTTATGCGCTGGCACATTCAACAACGGATTCTAACCCCCTCTGTTACTACCTCAAGATGACGACGCGTCCACTGACGACGATGACGAGGGGGGTCATGGTGTCAAGGTCATCCAAGTTCCATGCTCAAATCGTTCTAATCATCTATGAATTCGAATCGAAATCAACTAAATAAGGAATTATCTAAAGTTTTATGACCTACCAATGTAATTACTTCGAGAATTAAAAGGAATTTCGATGCTGCAGGAATTAGGGTTTTTCGTTTTGCAAAACTTGGGGAGCGGTAAAACAATAAAAGAATATGAGAGAAGGAAGAAGACTCAGTTTATATAGAGAAGTAAAGCGACTACTCGTCTCCCCGTTCGGACAGGAACGACAGTCCAGTGGCAGAGCTTGGCCCAATAGTCCAATGAAAAATAGAAAGAAGAGGGGGTCTGTTCGGATCGGAATCCGAACCGAACCGAATTCCTTTGCTGAGCAACGAATTAAATTGAAGTTTGAAGAAGAAGATGAAAACACAAGGAAAATCCAAAGAAAAGCTACCTCGAAGAACGCTGTGCAATGATAGTCAAAGCATGCTCCGTCTCCAACAGGACATCCTTTGAGGGGGCAAAATGTTAGCCCACTTTGTGAACTGGGAAACACAAAGTCAAGATGTGAAACATTGAAGAACTTGGAAAGCACTGTAGCGGGTCGGATCGAAGCGAGGTAGCGGTTCGGATCAGATAAGTTTTACTGTTCGGATCGGTGAACTATTACTGTTGGAATCAGAGAGGCACAGCTGTTCGAATCGGGGAGCAACCTACTGCCAGTTGGAGCGGAGAGTTACTTGCTACAAAGACAAATCAGAACGGAGTAAAAGAGAACGAAGATTTAGCCTTGGGACAAAACCGGATCGGATCGGATAACCCGATCCGAACCCCTCCTGTACACTCTTCCGACCCGAACCCATCTTCCACGTCACTCTCCTGCATGATCGCCTGGTTATTCGGAGCGGCTATGACCAGTTCCTACCCACAACGTTCACTGCTCTGATGCGTTGTCAACACAGAAATCCATCCGAACCCGAGGCTGATAGGATGGATGACACGTGGCTCCGATCCGGATCGGGTTCTGAGCGAATTTTCACCTATAAATACCCTGTATGGAGAAAATGAAGAGATCTTCTTCTTTTTGGCACTTTGAGAGTTCAACCTCTTTCATTACCCGAATTCCAGCACTCCCGGATAATCCAAATCGTCTTTCAACTTTTGTTTTTAGACAATTGAGTGAATGTATGTGAGTTGTGAGAGAAAGTGAGTGAATATCCCATTGTAACTGCAACAATATCATTGAGAATAGTGATTGACAAGTGAACGTAGGCTTTTCTTTGCCGAACCAATATAAATTCTATGTCTCTATTTTACTTTTGATCTTATTTCATTCTTCTTCTAGTCAAATTGGGTGTTAAAACCACTTTTTGGTCTAACAATAAGTTATTAATGTAATTAACTTAGATGAATTAATATGTGGATGGTGTAGGGTCCCCGGATTTAATACCGATCAAACTTCTAACATCTGCATCTGGAATTATGGAACAAAACCATAGCAAGCTCGACTGAACTGCTCGTCTACAAAGCCACGCCCTCTTTTTGAGGAAAGATGTATAGCTCGAGGTGGATCCGAGATGACAAGCTACTCCTTGGCTCACACGTGGCAGACCTCGAAATAATTGCGCATTGACTTTAGTATTTCAAATACAAAATCAAATTCCCGAAGGACGCAGTTCGACCGTCTACATGGCTCGATCCTATGCTCGACGCCACCAGATTACATGAATTCAAATAAAGGAGGCAGCACTGCCCCTTGATATGCTCACTTTTCAATAACGCAATTTACTTTTATATACTTCCTGGATTATTGACTTGACTAACTCATGCGATATGAATAATGCAGGTACCCGAAGTTTGGTGCCAACCAATCCTCCCATAGATGGATCGGAGGAACCCAAAGCCTTGGCAAGCATTTTCCGATAAACTCTAATCCTCAGAACTTGGATAGGAGTATAAATCTAGGATGAGTGTTATGGGCGCGCCATAATTAAAGACCACTCGATCCGTTATTCTAACTCTCAAGATTCCAGAGAGAGAGTATAAAGGACGATAAGATGACGTCCACCACTCTAACTCTCAAGATCCGAGAGAGTGTATAATGGACGCGAAGATGACGTCCGCAAGGCATGAAGGTGCACCATGATAAAACCGCCTTGCCAACACTCTAACCCGCTGAAGGATCGGGAAATTATAAAGGTGCTAGAGACTTAGTGCCCCCAAGAACTCATGCCCTGCTGAAGGATCGGGGAGCAGACTGAAAGCTGAGCTCGAATTCTAACCTTGGCGACCGCCAGGAGAGTATAAAGGCGTCTATGATTAAGCGCTGAGAAAAAGCTCTTACCCCGCTGAAGGATCGGGGGGCGACTGAATAGCTGAGCTCGAACAATAACCTTGGCGACCGCCAGAAGAGTATAAAGGCGTCTATGATTAAGCGCTAAGAAGGATGATGGAGACTCAGCACCCCCAGAATCTCCACCCCGTTGAAGGATCGGGAGAGTATAAAGGAGCTAGAGACTTAGCGCCCCCAAGAACTCCTACCCTGCTGAAGGATCGGGGAGCAGACTGAAAGCTGAGTTCGAACTCCAGAGAGAGTATAAAGGCATAGATTAAAATGCCAATCAAGGGCTCTTACCCCGCCGGAGTGATGGGGGCCAGACCGAAAGCTAAGCCCGGATCCTCCATGTCCGGGCATGGGGGCAAAACAATTAAGGTCCTAATCAATCCCCAACAAAGTCCTGGCCAAACATTAACTCAATGATTGATTGGGGGCGTACCTGTATACACATACCACTTGAGTGCACTTTCATCTATAATCGCATTGACTGCTTATAACGCTTCACGACAACTTTGCTCATTTGCATTTCAAATTTTTAAATGCGTAACTAATTATGGATTATTCGCAGGTACACAGTGATGCAAAATAAATGAAATTTAATTTACTGAATGCAGATTTACAAAGGGTAACTGGTCAGGAATGCGAAGACCGAAATCGCAGCATCGTCGGCTGGCCAGTGGAAAAGAAACTAAGGGATGCGTCCAGAAGGATGGGATTGATGCCAATGATAAGATTCTTACGTGAATTAAGGCAGCATCCCAAAAGTGGCCTTGAGAGTGAATTATTCAATGACATAGCATGCGACTTAATACTCATGGCTGGGAAGGACCCAGCGAAGCCTTGGGATTCTTGGATTTCTACTTGGCCTTAATACGATACAATTCGATAGTGACAATCAGAATTTTATGAATTGAATATTTCTCGGGCTATCCAGAACACACCTTCCTTCATCTAAATTCCAAAAGGATGTGATCCGACCTCCACCTGTCCTATGCCGTTACCCCGGCAGGGGGCATGACTATTAAAATCACTCACAAATGGCAAATTATATTTGCTTGTACTTAACTTATTTTGTGATCTTGACAGGCCGTTTGAGGACCATGAAGCGGATGCAGCGAGAATGTCCATTTGCTATTCCTAACCTATTTCCAAACTGGAAAGTTTAGATGAGGCTGGACATATCCCATGCAACGATCAGGTGTGACACAGCCACCCTGTCTCCGACCTTTCCCTTGATGCAGGGGGCAAGCGACAACACTCGGAACTATCAAAGTCTGACCTTTTGCCGTCTGATTCTGATCCTCGAAATCTGGATAAGAGACAAGAGATTGTCATGGGCTACGTACCAACAAACCGATTTTCACCCAACTCTGACTCATGATGCGAAGAGGGAATATGAATGATATGGATTCGAAGTCTACTACTCAGACCGAACCCCTGAGGATGGGTGCACGAAATACGAGCCTCAAGTAGCATAGTCCAACTACTTGATGCCTATACTTAGAATTAAATGACAAAATCTTGATTGATGGCTATTGCTCATGTGGAACCAAGAAGCCCGAAGTCGACCTTCACCTATTTCAAGACTTCACGCTGAGGACATCTGCTCAGAATTGGAAGGTCGAGCAACAATCATCCATTCGCTGGAAATGATAAAATCGAAGTTCAAACAGTGACGAACTTGGCACAGTCAGATCGCCACCATCAACTCGGGATGAACATGAACCAATCAGCAGTCGTGCGACATGCGGCTTCGATTTAGAACATCATGGATGGAAACATGGACAATGGAATAGCTGCCTGCAACATCCTAGATGAGAATGCAAGAATTGTAACAAACTCAGGTTATGCACGACCAGCTTTAGCTCCAACTCGAATGGATATTCGAGCGATATTCCATACTCAGCTCCAAGCAAGAACGCAATAATTCGAAGAACAGGAACCCAGTCGGGTCAAATGACTCGAACCACTACCCGGGGGCAATATCGAAGCGGAAGTAAGAAATCAACAAAGGCCCCCTTTGTAACCTCAGACTCAATGCTGGGGGCAATAGTCATGATATTGACGATATGCAACAATTCTTTGATGGTAAACCTGCTCGCCAATTTGATTCAGCGCCTCTTGAGAGGCGGCACTTCTCAAGATGATATGGATAACGACAGTCAGCCCTTACACGTGGGACGTCAGGATCCCCTGTTATTCCCCCGGACTTTAAATTCTCTCTAACAAGAGCTGCTTAGAAGCTTTGATGAATTCAACCTGAGGTGGACATACATCTATGACAAGAAGGTGTTAATGTCGAGATAGAAAATCTCAATGCTTTTATGATAAAGGATGGAGCACCATCCGACTCCCGAACTGATAAGGATAAAGAAAAAACCTTGGAAATGAATGATTAGAATGTGCAGTTCTAAAGAGAATCTATATCACATATCGGGCCCACGATATTGTTTGTCAAGCTCAATTGAACCGATCATGACAAAGAGATTCAACAAGACTATGAAGACCATTTTGGATTATCTTGAAGCATGAACAGAGGGGCTTGACTAATCCGCTTACATCTTTGTCGAGCCTATTTATCCCCGTGATTGATGCGATAAGAGTGCTAATGTTAGCTAACACCAAATGAGTAGATTCCCGCCTTCTGACTAAAGGGGAGGGATGATATCAAAGAAAATGTGATTCGACCATTCGTATGTACAACTCGAACTCTGGCTGACTCAAGAAGAGCACAGGACAACTTGGGTCAACTAGAATTGCTGAACTTGCAACTCAGCTACGGCCTGAATCAACTGCAGAGAGTATAAGAGCTTAAAGACCATATGCCCCATTAACTTAGCTCAACCCCACTGATGTTGGGGGCATGAGTACTGACTTTGCTTGTCCACCGAGAGCACTAAGAGCACAAGTGTCGATTCATAGACTAACCTTGAAGATAATCCCGGCATGGAACAGATTCAAAGCATGTACGCCATGCCTCCGGAGTACGACCTTACTCATCTTCCCTAACCAAGCGAGCAAGCTTGTTGATCAGATGTTAACTTAAAGACTCAAACAACACCGGATGGAAGGTGTGACAAACCTATCTATTAACTTATGATGGAAACGACCATATAGGCGCTGGTGCAGATGATTTTAACAACATCCCTTATTGACTACTTCATATGTGATTATTGGATAACGAAGCGATCCAGAGCGATTATGGATTTCTTTGATCACGATCCAGATATCAAGCTAGTCCGAACTTGAGTGTAAATGAAAAAATCATATGTTGATTCAAATGTGCTCGGTACCGGCGATCCAGATACCGACTCAAAGCTCGAGGATTCTTGAATTACCCATTGATTTGGATGGCTTCTTCGTACATTGAACCATATGTAAAAGAAAATCTGGCCCGACGATGCACTCGACTTTCGAAAAATGATAAAATTGTCTGGCAACGACCTGTGTGTGTAGAATCACGCTCGAGAGCCAACGATTTATCATGACTTTTGACGAATAAACTAGACCTTTTGATTCGACAAGGTTTAGACAGGTACTTGATCATCTCGAATGCTCCTTCCACAGAACTTGGCCTGACTAGCTCCCAGGGAAGCATTGTAACAATTTGATAAAGCCTCCCCAAGGAAAAATGACATTACGGAGAGACTTAGCTCAACACATTCAAAGCACATCTCATCTGCGATAAGATGTACTTTGGGGGGGGGGCAAAATGTTATCCTGCTTTGTGACCAGGCTACCCAAAGCAAAGGATTTGAGTTTGAGCATTCATTGATCATCAATCGTTTGGATGAAGTGGCAGAATACGGAAAAATATGGATTTTGGCACTTTTGAAGATTGGTTCGTGACCACCCCCCAAGGTCGGATCGCGGACATATATGCTAACCGATTCAGATAGTGATCATGTATGCTAACCGATTCGGATCGTGATCATGTACGCTAACCGATTCGGATCGTGACCGTGTACGCTAACCGATTCGGATCGTGACCATCACTGTCACGACCATCACCAGCTCACTACCCCGGCTCATGAACCATGACCATGAACCGCGACCTGGACCTACTACTACACATGTAGATTTTGACCTATTCTCAAGGCTATGATCGCTCCTACTTTATCCGATCTGGTGCCATGTGTCCTACCACGACCTGGTCACCAAATAGGCTTTCCTACAGCTATAAATACACCTCCAAAGGCCATTTTCAAAGGACCTTTTGGCATCTCAACATCCATGGCAGCCACGGCCGACACTAATCTATGAACAATCACAATCTTCCTCAATAAAATCAATGAATTCAGAGGGAATTATTCATTGAATTCGAGTGAGAGAGAGGCAATACTCGTTGTAATTGTAATCCATGAATGAAATGAGAAAATATGAAGTGGACATAGGCTCGTTAACGCCAAACCACTATAAAAATCTCGTTGTCTCCCTTTTTCTATATTTTTCAGTTATTTCTTCATATCCTATGCTCAAAATATGATGATTTGGGTGTTAGGACCATTTTTTGGTCTAACAGATATTATGTACTTGACTTTGGTTTACGGTTTTTGATGATGTAACCAAACATATTTACCTTCTTCTGCAATAAATAAAGTTTCAAATTTTAAAGTACTGCTTTTTATCTGTCTTATTGTGATTTTCTGTTATATATTAACTTAAAATGCTCGATGGGAGTTAATGCATTCCCTTTGCGAGTGACATTAATGGACGTGGGGTGTTATAACTGTTTTGAAGTAATAAGAGAAGTAGAGGTAGTTTAAGCATAGTAGAGGTAGATCGACAAATGTGAAAGATGATGAATCATTTGGATTGGGTGCTGCAAAAACCAACCCTGCACAGAAGTTAAAAAATAGGGGTAATTGTTGGATTTAAGGGCTATATAGAGAATTAGGGGTAGGATTAAAAAGAAGGACTGTTTTGAATTATTAAGAGAAGTATGGGTAGTTTAAGCATTGTAGGGGTAGATCGACAAATATGAGAGATGATGAATAATTTATATTGGGTGCTACAAAAACCAACCCTTCACAGTAGTTAAAATGTAGGGGTAATTGTTGGAAGTAAGGGCTATTTAGATAATTAGGGGTATTATTAAAAATAAGGGTTGTTTTGAAGTATAAAGAGAAGTAGGTGTAGTTTAAGCATAGTAGGGGTATATCAACAAATATGAATGATGATGAATCATTTGAATTGGGTGCTACAAAATCCAATCCTTCCCATTACTTAAAAAAATAGGGGTAATTGTCGGAAGGAAGTGTTATTTAGAGAATCAGGGGTAGGATTAAAAACAAGAGTTATTTTGAAGTATTAAGAGAAGTAGGGGTACTTTAGGTATAGTAGGGGTAGATTGACAAATATGAAAGATGACGAATCGTTTGGATTGTCTGTTGTAAAACCCAACCCTTCACAGTTATTAAAAAATAGGCGTAATTGTTGGAAGTAAGGGCTATTTAGAGAATTAGGGGTAGAATTAAAAAGAAGGCATGTTTTGAAGTGTAAAGAGGAGTAGGTGTAGTTTAAGCATAATAGGGGTAGATCGAGAAATATGAAAGTTGATGAATCATTTAGATTGGGTGGTGCAAAAACCAACCCTTCTCAATAGGTAAAAAATAGGGGTAATTGTTGGAAGTAAGGGATATTCAGAGAATTAGGGGTAGGATTAAAAAGAAAAGCTGTTTTGAAGTATTAAGAGAAGTAGGGGTAGTTTAAGCATAGTAGGGGTAGATCGACAAATATGAAAGATGATGAACCGTTTGGATTGGGTGCTCTAAAAACCAACCTGTCACAATAGTAAAAAGGTAGGAGTAATTGTTGGAAGTAGGAGCTATTTAGAGAATTAGGGTAGGATTAAAAAGAAGGACTGTTTTGAAGAATTAAGAGAAGTAGGGGTAGTTTAAGCATAGTAGGGGTAGATCGGCAAATAAGAAAGATTATGAATCGTTTTGATTGGGTGCTACAAAAACCAACCATACACAGTAGTAAAAAGATAGGCGTAATTTTTGGAAGGGCTATTTAGAGTATTAGGGGTAGGATTTAAAAGAAGGGTTGTTAGTATTAAGAGAAGTAGGGGTCGTTTAAGCATAATAGGGGAAGTTCAACAAATATGAAATATAATGAATCATTTGGATTGGGGTCTGCAAAAACCAACCCTTCACAGCACTAAAAAGACATGCATAATTGTTGGAAGTTAGGTCTATTTAGAAAATATGGGTAGGATTAAAAAGAAGGACTATTTTGAAGTGTAAAGAGAAGTAGGGATAGTTTAAGCATAGTAGGGGTAGATCGACAAATATGAAAGATTACGAATCATTAAGATTGGATGCTGCAAAAACCAACCCTTTATAGAAGTAAAAAAATAGGGGTAATTATTGGAAGTAAGGGCTATTCAGAGAATTAGTAGTAGAATTAAAAAGAAGGGTTGTTTAGAAGTATTAAGAGAAATAGGGATAGTTTAAGAATATTAGGGTTTGATCGAAAAATACGAAAGATGATGAATCATTTAGATTGGGTGATGCAAAAACCAACCCTTCACAGTAGTTAAAAAATAGGGATGATTGTTGGAAGTAAGGACTATTTAGAGGATTTTGGGTTGGATCAAAAAGAAGGACTGTTTTGAAGTATTAAGAGAAGTAGGGGTAGTTAAAAGAAGAAGGCGTATTTTAAACATAGTAGGGGTAAATCGAGAAGTACGAAAGATGATGAATCAATTAGATTGGTTGCTGCCAAAACCAACCCTTCACATTTTCTAAATATAATGGGTAATTGTTGATGGTAAGGGCTATTTAGAGAATTAGGTATAATATTTACAAGAAGGGCTGTTTTGAAGTATTAAGAGAAGTAGGGGTAGTTTAAGCATAGTAGGTGTAGATCGACCAATATTAAAGATAATAAATCATTTGGATTGCGCCCTGCAAAAACAAACCCTTCACGGTAATTAAAAAATAGGGGTAATTGTTGGAAGTAGGGGCTATTTAGAGAATTAGCGGTAGGATTAAAAAGAATGATTGTTTTGATGTATTAAGAGAAGTAGAAGTAGTTTAAGCATAGTAGGGGTAGATCGACAAATATGAAAGACGATGAATCATTTGGGTTGGGCTTTGCAAAAACCAACCCTTCATAGAAGTTAAAAAATAGGAGTAATTTTTGGATTTACGGGCTATATAGAGAATTAGGGGTAGGATTAAAAAGAAGGACTGTTTTTAATTATTAAGAGAAGTATGGGTAGTTTAAGCATGGTAGGAGTAGATTGATAAGTATGAAAGATGATGAATCGTTAGGCTGGGTGCTACAAAAATCAACCCTTCCAAGTAGTTAAAAAATAGGAGTAATTGTTGGAAGTGAGGGATATTTATAGAAATAGGGGTAGGATTAAAAAGAAGGTCTGTTTTGAAGTATAAAGAGAAGTAGGTGACGTTTAAGCATAGTAGGGGTAGATCGACAAATATGAATGATGATAAATCATTTGGATTGGGTGCTACAAAAACCAATCCTTCTCATTAGTTAAAAAATAGGGGTAACATTTGGAAGGATAGCTATTCAGAGAATTAGGGGTAGGATTAAAAAGAAGAGCTGTTTTGAAGTATTAAGAGTACTAGGGGTAGTTTAGGCATTGTAGGGGTACATCGACAAATATGAAAGATGATGAATCATTTGGATTGGATGATGCAAAACCCAACCCTTCATAGTAGGTTAAAAATAGGGGTAACTGTTGGAAATAAGGGTTATTTAGAGAATTAGGGGTAGGATTAAAAAGAAGGGTTGTTTCTAAGCACTAAGAGAAGTAGGGGTAGTTTAAGCATAGTAGGGTTAGACTGACAAATATGAAAGATGATGAATCATTTGGATTGGGTGCTGCAAAAACCAACCCTTCACAGTAGTTAAAAAAATAGGGGTAATTGTTGGAAGTAAGGGTTATTCAGAGAATTAGGGGTACGATTAAAAAGAACAGATGTTTTAAAGTATTGAGAGAGGTAGCGGTAGTTTAAGCATAATAGGGTAGATTGACAAATATAAAAGATGATGAATCATTTTGATTTGGTGCTGCAAATACCAACCCTTCACAGTAGTTAAAAAATAGGGTTAATTGTTTGAAGTAATGGTTATTTAGAGAATTAGGGGTAGGATTAAACAAAAGGGCTGCAAATACGAACCCTTCACAGTAGTTAAGGGTAATTGTTGGAAGTAATGGCTATATAGAGAATTTGGGATAGGAATAAGAAGAAGGGCTATTATGAAGTATTAAGAGAAGTAGGAGCAGTTTAAGCATAGTAGGAGTAGATCGACAAATATTAAAGTTGATAAATCATTTGGATTGTGTGCTGCAAAAACCAAACCTTCATGTTAATTAAAAAATAGGGGTAATTGTCGAAAGTAAGGGCTATGTAGAGAATTAGGTGTAGGATTAAAAAGAAGGATTGTTTTGAAGTATTAAGAGAAGCAACGGTAGTTTAAGCATGGTAGGGGTGGATCGACAAATATGAAAGATGATGAATCATTTAGATTGGGTGCCGCAAAAACTAACCCTTCATAGTAGTTAGAAAATAGGGTTAATTGTTGGAAGTAAGGGCTATTTAAAGAATTAGGGGTAGGATTACAAAGAATAGCTGTTTTGAAGTAAGGTCTATTTAGAGAACTAGGGGTAGGATTAAAAAGAAGGACCGTTTTGATGTATTAAGGGAAGTAGGGGTAGATTGAAATATTTGAAAGATGATGAATCATTTGGATTGGGTGCTGCAAAAACCAACCCTTTACAGTAGTTAAAAAATAGGGGTTAATTTTGGAAGTAAGGGCTATTTAGCGAATTCGGGGTAGTATTAAAAAGAAGGGTTGTTTTGAAGTATAAAGAGGAGTAGGTGCAGTTTAAGCAAAGTAGGGGTGGATCGACAAATATGAATGATGATGAATCGTTTCAATTGGGTGCTTCAAAAACAGAATCCTTTACATTAGTTAAAAAATAGAGGTAATTGTTGGAAGGAAGGGCTATTTAGAGAATTAGGGTTAGGAATAAAAAGAATAGTTTTTACGAAGTACTAAGAGAAGTAGGGGTTGTTTAATCATAGTAGGGGTATATCAACAAATATGAAAGATGATGAGTCATTTGAATTGGGTGCAGCAAAATCTAACCCTTCACTGTAGTTAAAAAATAGGGGTAAATGTTAGAAGTAAAGGCTATTTATAGAACTAGGGGTAGGATTAAGAAGAATAGCTGTTTCGAAGTATTAAGGGAAGTAGGGGTAGTTTAAGCACAGTAGGGGTAGATCGACAAATATGAAAGATGATGAATCGTTTGGATTGGGTGCTGCAAAAACCAACCCTTCATAATATTAAAAAGATAAGCGTAATTGTTGGAAGTAAGGGCTATTTAGAGAATTAGGGGTAGGATTAAAATGAGGGATTGTTTTGATGTATTAAGAGAAGTAGGGTAGTGTAACACCCCACCTCCACTAGGATCACTCCTTGGAATGTACTAGCTTTGGAGGGGCGTTATTGTGAAGGTAAACATGCACAGAGATATCGCAAGATAGAATATATAAAAATAAATATAAGTAAAGCAGTGGTAGCAGATAAAAACCCATCATCATCATCTCTCAAAAACCAACATAGTCAAGTACATAATATCAAAATGTCATGATCCAAAATACAACATAAGTCTAGATACGTGATAACAAAATACATGGTAAAACATCAGTACTAATCCCCAGAAATAAAAGATAAGCCACAGCTAGCTCAGATCCATACATGAGCTATCCAACAAGCAAGCCAAAGATCCACTAAGCAGATGTAGCCCCTCCCTGAGAACCTGTGGGGGGGGGGGGGGAAACGGAAGAAAAGAAGCGAAAGAAAACAGGTCAGTCAAAAAGACTGGTAAGCCCTACTACGATCAATCTATAAACTAATAAAGTTAACAGCATGATGGAAACTGAGATGAACATACTGGCAATAGATAAAGGTGACATCACATAGATGAGATTAAACTTTGCACCGCAATGTACTAGCAAACCCACGAAACAGATCTTGATCCCTTAGCCCAAACTTTGGCCCAATTAACATGAAGTGACCTTAACATAAGGTCCAGCCCAACGGTCTAGTCGATCGGCTCCCTATAAACCTAACACGTCCAGTGTTGGTGTCCATACGGCCCACATGGATGTAGTCAGACTGCGCTGGGTCCACCTTTGGGTGTATCAAGCCCTCGGGTGTCAACCCCAGACACCTAAGCAATAATGCACAGTCTAAACCTACTGGTACCCGTGCCTCGAGTTTGTCCAATGTCGGACTACGTGCACGTCCGTAGCCCGTCGGACCCGCACTGCTGTACCACTCAGCCGTCGCTTTGGTCGCTTACATCCGTCCAGTAATCGTGCCCCGCCCTAACCTAGCTATAGGGTTGTGGTGATACCAAACTGGGATTACTGCTGGAACAGACCACGTTGCTAGGGTTTCTAAGAGGGTTAAGTGTGGTTTTAACTCCTCACTAATTATGGATTAAATTAGTTAAGTGTAACTACTTAACCCCATCTAATCCTCGCATCCCCATTATTGGTTAAGTATTAGTGGGCCATGACTTAACCCTAATCATGAGGCATTAATTACTTAACGCACCTAACCTCTCACATTAGACATCCGTGGTTACCTGGGAAGATTTACACCACGTCTAGGTCTAACCTCGGGTCTTATGGTGCAACATGACCAACTACCCACATTAGACCCCACGTTGTGGTTACCTAGGAAGATTTACACCACAACTAGGTCTAACCTCGAGTTGGCCATATCATGTTATCTAACGTCATGTCCACTTTAAAACATATTTACAAGTTAACATATACTTGGGTAGACCTAACTTAATAGGTAAATTCCCAAGGGGTAGACCTAACTTAATAGGTAAATTCCCAATCTTTTAGTTTCATGTATTTTTAAGTTTACCCAAACCCCCCAACGTCATTATATCGCCTACATATTCGTCATAACGCATGAGGGTATAAATTTGGCATAACATACATGATGAACTTCATATATCATAATAATGATGCATAACATGTTAGACTTGCAAATCATGTCATAGTGAACTCGCATAAACGTGCATAACTCATAAAACTTGCATAACATGGTAAGGTGAACTTGCATAAACATGCATAACCCATAAAACTTGCATAACATGGTAGGGTGAACTTGCATAGACATGCATAATTTATGAAACATGTAAAACATGGCATAGTGAATTCGCATAAGCATGCATAACTTGTGAAACATGTAAAACATGGCATGGTAATCTCGCATAAGCATGCATAACTTATGAAACATGTAAAACATGGCATGGTAATCTCGCATAAGCATGCATAACTTGTGAAACATATAAAACATGGCATAGTGAGTTCGCATAAGCATGCATAATCAAATAAACTCACATAAACCTCAACTTTCACCACATGATAACTTTAGAGTTTGTAAAGTGAAGGTAAGAGGGCTTACAAATATAAACAAGCCACAAATCCACCAAATAAGATGAAGAAGCCCTTTGAAAACCCAAAACAAAGCTTTAAATAAGAAAACCCTTTTGCAAAATCCCAAAAACACAAACTTAGCAAATCAAACTTGCAACTCAATGAAGTATGCAAGTTATTAAGCATTCATACAACATAGAAAAGGTTGCATGATCATCATATCTTCATAGGATTAAACTTTGAGGAAGGTGGAGGCTAGGGATTTTAGGTGGAGGCCATTTGAGGATTCAATTTGACATAGTTTAGTTGCTAGATTGATTAATGAGGCTTTAGGGTAGGATTAGGGGTATATTTATAGAGAATTAGAGTGTTTTAAGCCCTAGGATTAACCCTAGAATAGTTTAGGCCCGTCAGATCTCGGAACTCTCTAGAACCAAGCCACAAGACCCAGCCCAAATCAGAAATGGTGCACCAGGCTAAACTGCCTGGGCACCCCCTGTCGACAGGGCTGTCGACAGGGCTGTCGACTCCCTAGGGGCCCTGTCGACATGCCTGTCGACATGCGGGTCCTGGCGGGATTTTTCCCGCCTTGGTCCAGCTGGCCCAAATCCTTGTTTTTAATTTCAAATTTAAATCTGTTTTTACTTAGAAATTTTCTGCCAACTTCAATGGGCCTTAACTGGGTCATACGGACTCCGATTTTTGAAAACTCGGACTCTATTTCGCGTATTTTTCCGAGACGAACGCAATGGCATAGCCCGTTTCCCTTGATTCAGCTTTTTGAATTTAATTCTGCCTCAATTCATGTTATAACAGTTTATCGAAAATACGGGTTGTTATATTCTCCCCTCCTTAAAGGATTTCGTCCCCGAAATCTTCAAGTTAGGAAGAACGTATCCTACCATCCAATCATCCATCTACTCAAAGCATCATCCACGAACAATCATTGTCCTTACGAGATTCTATATGCTGGATGAACATATGCAAAAGTGTGTGTATATGTACTTACCTAATGCAAAAATCAGGCGGTTACTGATACAGTAAACCTCCTTAATGCATATGTATGTTAGTGAAATGAATCCATATGTATGCGAATTCCTAACATAATGTATAATATCTACATGCGTGCTCAATCATACATCCATATGCAACATCCATGTGATTGCATACAAATTCCATCCAAGGATAAGCATAAACACTCATGCGCATGCAATATGAGGAGTGTGTGAGCCGATCTAGTGCCTAATGTGTATCATGCATCCACGAGTAACCACTTGCAAACACTTGCAATCACTTGCAACCATCAAACATAACATGTCTCAAGCACATGTTTCATCCAAAAGGGTTTCTACCTAAGCTTAGCACGATAACTAGATAAACATGGATAGCAAAGAGAAAGATATACTAGCCAAGGAAAGAGATTGAGAGTGTACCCTCAAAAAGGAATGGATAAAGCCCACGCATCTTCTCCTCGGTTTCCCAAGTTGCGTCCTCCTCGGCTTCACCCCATTGAACTTTCACCAATCTGACCTCACGATTCCTTAGCTTCTTGGTCTCTGTCCCCAAGATACGAATCGGAGCCCTCCTTAAAGTTGCTTCTTTCTCTACTTCCACGTCTTCAAGAATGCTAGGTTCAACTACCTCAGCGGACTCATGCAGGCACTTTCGGAGATGCGAGACATGAAAGACATTATGCACTCCGGACAACTTTTCGGGCAATTGCACTTTATAAGCCATCTTCCCAATTCTCTCTATGATAGGGAAGGGTCCAACAAATCTCGGTGCTAGCTTTCCAACAGCCCCAAATCGGACCACATTCCGCAAAGGAGAAACCTTTACGAAAACCTTGTCCCCAACCTCAAACTCTAAATCAGACCTCCGCTTATCAGCATAAGATTTTTGTCTGTCTTGGGCTGCCTTCATTCGTCTTCTGATCAACTCGACCTTCTCGGATGTATCTCTAATCATGTCAGGTCCAAGTATAAGCTTGTCTGTAGTCTCCCACCAACATGTAGGTGACTTGCATGGTCTCCCATATAAAGCCTCAAACGGTGCCATACCAATGCTCGCCTGATAACTGTTATTATAAGCAAATTCTACAAGAGGAAGGTGGTCTTCCCAAGTACCACCAAAATCCAAGATGCAAAGTCTCAACAAGTCCTCAAGCACTCGATTCACCCTTTCGGTCTGGCCATCCGTTTGTGGGTGATAAGCTGTACTCAGATTCAACCTTGTGCCCATAGCTTCCTGCAATCTGTTCCAGAACTGACTAGTAAAGATGGGGTCTCGGTCACTGACTATGCTGGAAGGGACTCCATGTAGTCGTACTATCTCACGAAGATATACTGATGCTAGTCCAGATGCGGTCCTTTTGCTCTTCACTGGTATAAAATGAGCACTCTTCGTAAGCCTATCTACAATGACCCATATACTCGTATTTCCTCTCCTTGACCTTGGAAGCCCATCAATAAAGTCCATAGAAATGCTCTCCCACTTCCATAGCGGGACTTCTAGCGGATGTAATAGCCCACCGGGCTTCTTCGACTCAGCTTTTACTCTTTGACAAATAACACATCTCGAGACAAACTCCGCCACATCCTTTTTCATTCCAGGCCAGAAGAAAATGCGCTTCATGTCCTTATACATCTTATCACCACCTGGATGTATAGTCATCTTGGAGCGATGTGCTTCCTCAAGAACTTTCCTCACCAAGTCTTCTACTATCGGAACACAAAGCCTTCCATCTCTCCTCAGCCAACCCTTATCGTCTATAGAATATCGAGCAAGGTGACTAGATGTCTCCCCTCGAACCAGCTTGTCCATGATCTCAATTATCTGAGGGTCTTCCTTCTGTGAAGCCCCAACTTGGTCCAGAAGGGTAGGCCTGAGCTCAAGAGATGCCAAAGATCCGGTCATCGACTCATCTGCCCAAGAGAAATCAAAGGTTGCCAAGAACTCTAAATTCTTCATCTCAACAAATAGAGGACTTAGTGTCAACCTTTTCCTACTCAACGCATCCGCTACAACGTTCCCCTTGCCAGGGGTATAGGCTATGTCAAAATCATAGGAAGCCAAGAATTCCATCCATCTCTGCTGCCTCAAGTTCAGATCTTTCTGCGAAAAGAGATACTTCAAAGACTTATGATCAGTATACAGCTCAAATCTCTCTCCCAGAAGATAATGACGCCAAGCCTTGAGTGCATATACAATCGCTGCCAGCTCTAGATCATGAGTGGGATAATTCCTTTCATGCACCTTAAGTTGCCTCCCACCAAAACATATAACTCTGCCCTCTTGCATCAGAACGGCGCCCAATCCTGTGCCACAAGCATCAGTGTACACGGTAAATATCTTACCACCATCGGGTAAAGCTAGAACGGGTGCAGAGGTAAGGGCTCTTTTGAGTCTCTGAAAAGCAAGCTCACAATCCATATCCCAAGCAAAGACTAAGTTCTTCTTCGTCAACTTAGTAAGAGGAGCGGATATCTTCGCGAAGTCCTTGATGAACTTCCGGTAAAAACCCGCAAGACCCAGAAAGCTTCTCACCTCGGTTGCATTCCTTGGAGTCTTCCAATCCTGATCTGCAACCACCTTAGCGGGATCCACCGCTATGCCTTGCTTGGACATGATATGCCCAAGGAACCTGACTTCCCTTCTCCAAAAGTGGCACTTGGAGAACTTGGCCTTTAACTGGTGTGCTCTGAGCGTATCCATCACCTCTACTAGGTGCCTCGCATGCTCTTCTTCATCCTTGGAGAAGACCAGAATATCATCCACAAAGACCACGACAAACTTATTCAAGAACTCCCGAAACACCCTACTCATCAAATCCACAAAATACGCGGGTGCATTCGTCAAACCGAACGGCATAACAAGCCATTCAAAGAATCCATCTGGAGTTCTGAATGCAGTCTTGTCTATACTATCCTCAGCCACCCTGAGCTGATGAAAACCCGTAGCAAGATCAAGCTGAGAGAAAACAGAAGCACCAACAAGTTGGTCAAAGAGATCATCGATCCTTGGTAACGGATGTCTGTTTTTCTTAGTCAGCTTATTCAATTCTCTATAATCCACACAGAGCCGAAGAGAACCATCTGCCTTAGTTGCAAACACCACAGGCGCTCCCCATTCGGATATACTCCTTCTGATGAAGTTCTTCTCAAGAATTCTTTCACTTGCTTGCTCAGCTCCCGTCTCTCACGCGGAGCCATATGCCGAACGGGTAAGGAAACAGGCTTAGCATTATCTACCAGATAGATGCGAAAATCAATCTCTCGTTTAGGGGGCAACCCCTTAACTTCTTCAAAAACATCTGGATAATCTCGGACCACCCTTACAGACTGAAGGGCCTCCTCTGATGAGTCGAGAGATTCTAGGTAGCATAACATGACGGGATTCTTCGGATTGCATGAAATTTCTAAGGTGTTGCCCAGGCGAGTCACAAGCCTTACAACCCTATGCTCACAATCCAGAATGGCTCCATATCTGGACAGCCAATCCATACCCAAGATCAATCCGTATCCCCTGAAACCAAGAACATATGCACTACACAAGAACTCTACGCTGAGTATTGAGATCCTTAGATCCTCACATATCATAGATAGATGAGCAGAACCCCCAATGGGATTCGAAACACAAACGGGATCATCCACTAAGCTAGTACTAAGGTGCAAGTTATCAACAAGATCAGACGAAATAAAGCTATGTGAAGCACCAGAATCAAACAAGGTACGCACTGGAAGATCAGAGATATAAACAAGGTTTTCGACAGAAACACTGCCTCGTTCGGGAACGGAAGCGGCATTGAGAGCGTGAACTTGCCCTCCTGAAGGTCCAGCCTGTCCTTTCTTCTTTGGGCATTCTTTGCTGAAGTGCCCAGTCTCTCCACAAGAAAAGCATCCACCACTAAGCTTCCTTTTCTTCTTCCTGCAATCCTTAGCAAAGTGCCCAGCTATGCCACAGTAATTGCACTTTCCCTTGCCTTTGTTGTTGTTGTTGTTCCCCTTCTTGTTCTTGCCCTGATTCCCCTGGCTGCTTTGACCACCTTGGTTGCCTTTGCCTTGAGAATCAGTCTTCTTTGCTTGAGTATCACTCGTCTTGACTTCTTTCTTTCCATCTCCCTGAAGCAGAGCCATATTGACCAAACTCTCAAAAGTAGCTCCATGCGGAATATGTGACATCGCCAAGCCCTGTAGCGGCTCATTCAACCCTCTGGCAAATCGAAGAGCCTTCTTCTCCGGGGTGTTTACCATATCCAAACCAAAACGGGCCAGCTGATTAAACTTATTCACATACTCCTTGACAGACATATCACCTTGCTTTAATGCAATGAACTTCTCCATTTGTAAATTCGCCTCAGCTGAAGATAGAAACTTGGTCACAAATCTAGCCCTCAAATCGGCCCAAGTCTCAACGGGCCTCGTCCCATTGGTGACCTCCCACCAATAGGCCGCCTCATCCTTCAAAAGCCATATTGTCAATAAGATCTTCCTCTCGTCATCAATCCCAAAGATAGCAAACAGGTCCTCCGTGTCTTTCAGCCAATTCCTAGCTTCAACAAATGATTCCGTGCCTAGGAAATTCTTGCCTCCCATTGCCTTGAAGTCTTTACAAACCTTTGTAAACTCAATCTGAGGATGCTGAGGGGGAGGAGGAGGAAGAGGAGCCTCAGCAACAGGAGGGGGTGGAACATTAGCCACGGGAGGAGGAATATTGACTGCTGGAGGAGGGGGAACATGAATCACCGGAGGAGGGATATTAGGGATAGGATTCTCAACTACAGAAGGAGGAGTGGGAGTAGGGTTGGCGGGACCAGCTGCCGCCCTAGCTTCTAGAAGTCTCCTATACCAGAGTGGTACGTTCACTCCATCTGGGATGTCAAGATTCTCAGCCATACTGAAACGAAAGATAAGATAAGATCAGGTCAAGAGAACGAGGGATAACGCTGATGGCTTTTGGGGATTAGCCTTAGAATAATCTAGACTTTATTTTGGAAAATACTTAGTAGGTTTTTGAAAATAGTTTTTCAAAAAGGTTTTTTTTTTTCAAAAATCTTGTTCAATCTCGTTAACCTTGTGCTCTGATACCAAATGTAACACCCCACCTCCACTAGGATCACTCCTTGGAATGTACTAGCTTTGGAGGGGCGTTATTGTGAAGGTAAACATGCACAGAGATATCGCAAGACAGAATATATAAAAATAAATATAAGTAAAGCAGCGGTAGCAGATAAAAACCCATCATCATCATCTCTCAAAAACCAACATAGTCAAGTACATAATATCAAAATGTCATGATCCAAAATACAACATAAGTCTAGATACGTGATAACAAAATACATGGTAAAACATCAATACTAATCCCCAGAAATAAAAGATAAGCCACAGCTAGCTCAGATCCATACATGAGCTATCCAACAAGCAAGCCAAAGATCCACTAAGCAGATGTAGCCCCTCCCTGAGAACCTGTGGGGGGGGGGGGGGGGGAAACGGAAGAAAAGAAGCGAAAGAAAACAGGTCAGTCAAAAAGACTGGTAAGCCCAACTACGATCAATCTATAAACTAATAAAGTTAACAGCATGATGGAAACTGAGATGAACATACTGGCAATAAATAAAGGTGACATCACATAGATGAGATTAAACTTTGCACCGCAATGTACTAGCAAACCCACGAAACAGATCTTGATCCCTTAGCCCAAACTTTGGCCCAATTAACATGAAGTGACCTTAACATAAGGTCCAGCCCAACGGTCTAGTCGATCGGCTCCCTATAAACCTAACACGTCCAGTGTTGGTGTCCATACGGCCCACATGGATGTAGTCAGACTGCGCTGGGTCCACCTTTGGGTGTATCAAGCCCTCGGGTGTCAACCCCAGACACCTAAGCAATAATGCACAGTCTAAACCTACTGGTACCCGTGCCTCGTGTTTGTCCAATGTCGGACTACGTGCACGTCCGTAGCCCGCCGGACCCGCACCGCTGTACCACTCAGCCGTCGCTTTGGTCGCTTACATCCGTCCAGTAATCGTGCCCCGCCCTAACCTAGCTATAGGGTTGTGGTGATACCAAACTGGGATTACTGCTGGAACAGACCACGTTGCTAGGGTTTCTAAGAGGGTTAAGTGTGGTTTTAACCCCTCACTAATTATGGATTAAATTAGTTAAGTGTAACTACTTAACCCCATCTAATCCTCGCATCCCCATTATTGGTTAAGTATTAGTGGGCCATGACTTAACCCTAATCATGAGGCATTAATTACTTAACGCACCCAACCTCTCACATTAGACATCCGTGGTTACCTGGGAAGATTTACACCACGTCTAGGTCTAACCTCGGGTCTTATGGTGCAACATGACCAACTACCCACATTAGACCCCACGTTGTGGTTACCTAGGAAGATTTACACCACAACTAGGTCTAACCTCGAGTTGGCCATATCATGTTATCTAACGTCATGTCCACTTTAAAACATATTTACAAGTTAGCATATACTTGGGTAGACCTAACTTAATAGGTAAATTCCCAAGGGGTAGACCTAACTTAATAGGTAAATTCCCAATCTTTTAGTTTCATGTATTTTTAAGTTTACCCAAACCCCCCAACGTCATTATATCGCCTACATATTCGTTATAACGCATGAGGGTATAAATTTGGCATAACATACATGATGAACTTCATATATCATAATAATGATGCATAACATGTTAGACTTGCAAATCATGTCATAGTGAACTCGCATAAACGTGCATAACTCATAAAACTTGCATAACATGGTAAGGTGAACTTGCATAAACATGCATAACCCATAAAACTTGCATAACATGGTAGGGTGAACTTGCATAGACATGCATAATTTATGAAACATGTAAAACATGGCATAGTGAATTCGCATAAGCATGCATAACTTGTGAAACATGTAAAAATGGTAATCTCGCATAAGCATGCATAACTTATGAAACATGTAAAACATGGCATGGTAATCTCGCATAAGCATGCATAACTTGTGAAACATATAAAACATGGCATAGTGAGTTCGCATAAGCATGCATAATCAAATAAACTCACATAAACCTCAACTTTCACCACATGATAACTTTAGAGTTTGTAAAGTGAAGGTAAGAGGGCTTACAAATATAAACAAGCCACAAATCCACCAAATAAGATGAAGAAGCCCTTTGAAAACCCAAAACAAAGCTTTAAATAAGAAAACCCTTTTGCAAAATCCCAAAAACACAAACTTAGCAAATCAAACTTGCAAGTCAATGAAGTATGCAAGTTATTAAGCATTCATACACCATAGAAAAGGTTGCATGATCATCATATCTTCATAGGATTAAACTTTGAGGAAGGTGGAGGCTAGGGATTTTAGGTGGAGGCCATTTGAGGATTCAATTTGACATAGTTTAGTTGCTAGATTGATTAATGAGGCTTTAGGGTAGGATTAGGGGTATATTTATAGAGAATTAGAGTGTTTTAAGCCCTAGGATTAACCCTAGAATAGTTTAGGCCCGTCAGATCTCGGAACTCTCTAGAACCAAGCCACAAGACCCAGCCCAAATCAGAAATGGTGCACCAGGCTAAACTGCCTGGGCACCCCCTGTCGACAGGGCTGTCGACAGGGCTGTCGACTCCCTAGGGTCCTGTCGACATGCCTGTCGACATGCGGGTCCTGGCGGGATTTTTCCCGCCTTGGTCCAGCTGGCCCAAATCCTTGTTTTTAATTTCAAATTTAAATCTGTTTTTACTTAGAAATTTTCTGCCAACTTCAATGGGCCTTAACTGGGTCATACGGACTCCGATTTTCGAAAACTCGGACTCTATTTCGCGTATTTTTCCGAGACGAACGCAATGGCATAGCCCGTTTCCCTTGATTCAGCTTTTTGAATTTAATTCTGCCTCAATTCATGTTATAACAGTTTATTGAAAATACGGGTTGTTATAGGTAGATCAACTAATATGAAAGATTGTGAATCGTTTGGATTTTTTGCTGCAAAAACCAACCCTTCACATTACTAAAAAGATAGGCGTAATTGTTGGTAGTAAGGGCTATTTAGAGAATTAGGGGTAGGATTAAAAAGTTTGGGTGTTTTGATGTATTAAGAAAAGTAAGGGTAGTTTAAGCATAGTAGGGGCAAAAACTAACTATGAAAGAGAATGAATCATTTGGATTGGGTGATGCAAAAACCAACCCTTCACAGAAGTTAAAAAATAGAGGTAATTGTTGGAAGCAAGGGCTATTTAGAGAATTAGGGGTAGGATTAAAAAGAATAATTGTTTTGATGTAATAAGAGAAGTAGGGGTAGATCAACAAATATGAAAGATGATGAATCATTTCGATTGGGTGCTGCAAAAACCAACCCTTCACAGTAGTCAAAAAATAGGGGTAATTGTTGGAAGTAATGGCTATTTAGATAATTAGGGGTAGGATTAAACAAAAGGGCTGTTTTGAAGTATTAAGAGAAGTAGGAGTAGTTTAAGCATAGTAGGGGTAGGTCGACAAATATGAAAAATTATGAATCGTTTGGATTGGGTGCTGCAAAAACCAAACCTTCACAGTAGTAAAAAGATAGGCGTAATTGTTGGAAGTAACGACTATTTAGAGAATTAGGGGTAGGATTAAAAAGAAGGACTATTTTGAAGTATCAATAGAAGTGGCTAGTTTTAAGCACAGTAGGAGTAGATCGACAAATATGAAAGATTATGTATCGTTTGGATTGGCTGCTGCAAAAACCAACCCTTCACAGTAGTAAAAAGATAGGCATAATTTTTGGAAGTAAGGGCTATTTAGAGAATTAGGTGTAGGATTGAAAAGAAGAACTGTTTTGATGTATTAAGAGGAGTAAGGGTAGATCGACAAATATGAAAGATTATGAATCGTTTGGATTGTTTGCTGCAAAAACCAACCCTTCACAGTAGTAAAAAGATAGGCGTAATTGTTGCTAGTAAGGGCTATTTAGAGAATTAGGGGAAGGATTAAAAAGAAGGGTTGTTTTGATGTATTAAGAGAAGTAGTGGTAGTTTAAGCATAGGAGGGGTAGATCAACAAATATGAAAGATGATGAATCGTTTGGATTGGGTGCTGCCAAAACCAACCCTTTAAAGTAGCTAAAAAATAGGGGTAATTGTTGGAAGTAATGGCTATTTAGATAATTAGGGGTAGGATCAAACAGAAGATCTATTTTGAAGTATTAAGAGAAATAGTAGTAGTTTAAGCATAGTTGGGTTAGATCGATAAATCTGAAAGATTATGAATCGTTTAGATTGGATCGACAAACATGAAAGGTGATGAATCATTTGGATTGGGTGCTGCAAAAACCAACCCATCACAGAAGTTAAAAAATAGGGAAATTGTTGGAAGTAAGGGCTATCGAGAGAATTAGGGGTAGGATTAAAAAGATTAGTGGTTTTGATGTATTATGATCTGAGATGAATAGCGGCTCGATGGCGATGTTGGTGCACTTCCCCTACCAGGGGCGCCAAGGTGTTGACGTCAAAAGTTGGTTACTAGTGACGTTCAACCCCCAATCGTGTGATCAACACACAAGTAAAGATTAAAAAAATACAATAAAAGTAAAAAAGAACGGGGAGACACATAGGATTTTTATAGTGGTTCGGCAAAGACAATGCCTATATCCACTTTATATATTATTTCTCTTTTGTAATTACAAATACAATGTTTTTTTTGTCAAGAGAAGAGAAAGAAGAGAACTATTTTTCTTTCTTCTTCTCGAGAGAGATTGAGGGAAGCAAACTCCAGAGGGATGCAATGAAGTTTTTTGAGAAGTCCGGAAAAGAGTTCCTGAGTCAGGAGTTGTTTCCAAAGGTTCGTCCATTTCCTCTTTAAGCAGAGAGGTACTTATAGGCGGAGAATGCAGCTTGGGCTACTACGATAAGGTCCGTCCATTCCGGGAAAGCCTGGACACGTGGAATCCATCTGTTGGCCTGAGGAGCGGCTAGAAGACTAATTACAATATTCATAAATAGTATCCTCTAAAGTTCTTGCTGACGTGGCATCCACGGAGAGGTTTATCAAAAGTAGAGCTTTGTCCACATATGGTTTGACCGCCTTTACTACCTTGAAAGTCGGGATATTTGGAAGACTGGCTCCGTAGAAGACTTCCATGCTGACCCGAGATAATCGGTCGACGCGCTCTGTTTGGGAACGAGATACTCGGTCGAATAGGAGAGCTATTCTTATGGAACGAGTAGCCAATCTGACTTGGCTGGACTTGGGCCGACATGTGACTGCTTTGGACTGTGTTTCTGTTGGGCTTCCTGAAGTGCGGCTTATATATGTTTGCGCGTTTGAGCTTTGGTCTGGCTCGTTGAGACTCTTGCCAAAAAAGAGGGTTAACAACGTGTAAAACCCTGTGTCCATTAATTTCACTCTCAAAGGGAATGCATTAACTTTCGTGGAGTGTTATTATTGTATAGAACATAATATAACAAGACATATACATATATTGGTACTTGAAAAATCTAAAACAACTTTTATTGCAGCGGAGAAATAGTTTGATTACAACAACATTATAAACCAACAATAAAACCAAGTACACTTAATATCCATCTCGACAATTTGTTTTCTGAGTACATAAAGTAAAATCCATAATCCTAACATAAGTAGTAATAAAAGAAATGAGCTGAACTTTACTTTCAGCAATCCAAGCACTTCCAAAAGAGAGAGAAATAGATCCAAATCAAACTCCACTAGCACTAGTCCCACCCTGAGAACCTGGGAGGTGGGAGGGAAGGAAAAAAAGAGGCAAAAACAAAGGGGTTCAGACATAAAGTCTGGCGAGTCCAATAACATAAACAATATAATTATTAAAGTAATTAGGATAAGGCATAAACTAGTAAAACAAGGAATGACTGTGAAACAAGTGGGCATGACAAAGCAAACAAGAGAAGTAAACGGGCATTAATCGCGCTCCTAATCACTGTAGGATAATTACTATACTGCACCATTACTAGTCACCCAAAAAGTTGATCCCCCTACAGAACATAATAATCATATTGGTAGTTTCGTGTACCCCTAGCTGTCTCCAAAGTTGCCGCCTGCCCCAATCTCCACTAGTTGTATCGACTACCCCCGTGCGATCGGATCCCTAACTCGTAGACACCCGTGTTGGTCCCACAGTAGGGTGTATCACTCCCCAAAGCGGCAACCGAATACCATGAAAGATGCACGACTTATATCTACACGATGCAACAACGTCTTATCTACCAGCCCGGGCCTACGCACGCACATGACTCCGTTAGACTTGCGTTGCCACCGCTAACCCATTTTGACCTCTTACAATCAAACCCAGTAAGCGTGTCCCGTCCTCGATCTATCTCGAGCTCACAAAGATACTAAATGGGTTACTGGTTTGATAAGGGTCCCCATACTTGACACAAGCCTTCCACCTATGCTTTGTCCCCACGAGAATTTCCCACTTAACCCCTTCTATTTCATGTCTTCTTACATGTTCTAATTTAGTTAACTGTTTCTAATCGTATTTCACATTTCACCCATGTCACCCACTTAAGCCCATGTCCCACTATATGTTTATCTTGGCTAAGTGTTACATAATTCATTATAACTGTAACCTTGTAAGACCTCCCACATTAGACTACCATTTGCGGTTGCTGGATTTACTGGGCGGGTCTGGGAAGTCTTATACCGAAAACGAGCCTAACCTCGTGTCTTTACAATTGTTGCGTATTTAATTTATGCCTTTGACCTCTCACATATGACTACCGTTTGTGGTTGCCGGATTTGCCGGGCAGGTCCGGGCAGTCTTATTCCACAAACGAGTCTTACCTCATGTCTTAGGCGTTCATTATTACACATAATTATTTCATCCCAATATGAATTAATTATCCCTATTTAAAGTTCCAAATTAAACTATGTCCATAATTGTCACCTAAATTATGTCCATAGTTTCAGGTATTTAAATTATACCAATTAATGTCTCAATTTAATTATATACCTTTAAAGCTATTTTATGCCAATTCACAAAAGGTATATTTAATATTTTCCCAATGTCCCTACTCCGTTCGTACGTGTAATATGAAATATGTTAGACTCGCAAATAGTCTAACACATAAAAAGGAAAAGAAACATCACAACCTGCATAACACATAAAATAGATCTAACTTGCGAATAAGAATTATAACATAAGTTTACATAGCCAATAACTAGCATAAGCAATGGACATATAGAACATAAATTTTCATAAACTATGTACTGCCATGGATCTAAATATTGATCTAAACATGAAATTGTGAACTTGCATATATGAATATGGGTTTCACCTAAACTTGGATATGTGAATATGGTTTTCACCTAAACTTGCATATGTGAATATGGTTTTTCACCTAAACTTGCATATGTGAATGTGGTTTTCACCTAAACATGCATATGAATTTAAACATGCAAACTATGCTTTACATATGAACTCACATATATACATATGTGCCTGATTCACATATAAACTTGTGTATAACTCGCATACAGACTTGCTTATGATTCACATACAAACTAGCATATAATTTACATCCCAACTTGCATACAAACTGATGTCATAAATGAATCAAGTTAAACATATGTGATTGGACATATGAAATAGACCTACAAACATAAGTTAACAAAACTGTTATATGTTCATAAACTGACGATAACAAAATTAAGCATCGTCACATGATTCAACAGGCATGTTCTCATAATCCAAATTATAACTCATCATAATTAATTTATTAATTATTTTGTGAAAGAAATTTTACTCACAAAGAGGATTAAAGAAGAGAATAATTCATTCGTCGTTTGTCGTTTGAATTAGAATCTTGACTTGCAATTCCTAAGCTTTAAGAAGAAGTTGCAATTCCTAAGCTTTAAGAAGAAGGAGAACTATTCCAGCAGCAGCATGGAGGCCAAGAGATTAATTTAGTTTAGCTTTAGAGCTTGAGTCTATGCATGCTTATATAGAAGTTTAGATCAATATAAGCCGTTAGATTATCATGGGAGCGATCAGAACCATTCATACCTGCCACCCAAGCCCTAGTGACTCAGCCACAAGTCAGAAGTTGTCACAATGCAGATCTGCCCGAGGGGTTAGGTCGACCGCCAGGACGACCCCCAGGTCGACCCCCAGGTGACCTGTATAGGGGAGGTGACCCCATGGTCGACCTGGCCAGGGGCGGGAAATTTCCAGCCCAGCCCTCTTCTTTGTTTCGATTTGAATTTTGAATTTTTAATTCGAGTTTTTTTAATTTATTTAAATTTCTAAAACTTCTGAAGGCTATAAATTCCTCATGTGAAGTCCGATTTACGAAAACTTGGACTCTATTCCAAGCAGAATTCCGAGACGAACGCAATTGCTTAACCCATTTAACTTAATTCCTCTCTTAAAAATTAAGTGTTCTTAATTTTGTTAATATTAATATTTAAAATTACGGGGTGATACAATAAATGCCTAAGGCACGGGGTTAGACTCATTTGTGGTATAAGAATGCCCGAACCCGCCCGGCAAATCCAGCAACCACAAACGATGGTCTAATGTGAGGGGGTCAAAGGCATAAATTAATTTCGTAATAAATGACTAAGACACGAGGTTAGACTTGTTTGTGGTATAAGACTGCTCGGACCCGCCCAACATATCCAGCAACCGCAAAGGGTAATCAAGTGTGAGAAGTCGTAGTCATAACTAAAAAATTCTTAGACATGAGGTTAAGTCTGGCTTGTCGTGGAAGTCTGCCCGGAACCACCCGACATATCCAACGGCCACAAGCAATTGACTTAATGTGAGGGGTCTATGCACTAATAATTAATTAATGCTGATCAAAGACGAATATGAATGACAAACAGAAGTTTGGTTGAGTTGAGTAATTCTCCGAGTACCAATCTGATGTTGATTTCGGTATACGGGGTTGATACTTAGGAAGTTATTCTCTTAACTAATGTATTTGTGAACTAAGATGTATTAATCATAAATTAAGTAAAACATGTTATACGATATATATATATATATGTATGTATATGTATGGTATGTACAACATGATAAGTGGATAGGGTTAAAACAGCTTAACCAATAATCTGATAAGTGGATAGGGTTAAGACCAGCTTAACCAATAATCTGATAAGTAGGTAGGGTTAAGACCAACTTAACCAATAATATATAAGTGGATAGGGTTAAGACCAGCTTAACCAATAATCTAATAAGTAGGTAGGGTTACGACCATCTTAACCAATAATATATATTTATTTGATAAGTGGGCATGGTTATGACCAGCTTAACCAATAATATATCAGTGGATAGGGTTAAGACAAACTTAACCAATAATGCATATTTACTTGATAAGTGGATGGTGTTAAGACCAACTTAGCCAATAATATATAAGTGGATAGGGTTAGGACCAACTTAACCAATAATATATAAGTGGATATGGTTAGGACAAGGTTAACCAATAATATATATATATATATATTGATCTGATAAACGGATAGGGTTATGACAATCTTAACCAATAAAACATGTTGATTTGATAAGTGGGTAACATGGGTGACATGTGGGATATAATTATGAACACTTAACCAAGTTGAAACATGTAAGAAGACATGAATAAAAGGGGGTTAAGTGGGAAATCCTAGTGGGGACCAAGCATAGGTGGAACGCTTGTGTCAATTGTGGGGGCCCTTTTCAACCATTAACCCATTTAGTATCTAAGTGAGCTCGATCTAGATCGAGGACGGGACACGCTTACTGGGCTCGATTGTAAGAGTTCATAACGGGTTAGCGGTGGCAAGCAAGTCCAAAGGGGTCATGTGCGTGTGTGGGCCTGGGCTGGTAGGTAAGACGTTTATGCATCGTGTTGGTATTAGCCGTGCATATTTAGTGGTATCGGGTTGCCACTTTGGGCAGTGATACACCCCAGTGTGGGATGAGCACGGGTATCCACGAGTTAGGGAGCCGATCGAATGGGGAAGGTAGGGGGTACGACTAGCGGAGATAGGAGCAGGCAGCACCTATGAAGACAGCTAGGAGTACAACTACCATATTATGAATAAATGTTGTAATTAGAATGGGGAGGGTAGTGGGTACAACTAGTGGAGATAGGAGCAGGCGGCACCTATGAAGACATCTAGGGGTACACCAAACTACCATTATTATTATTTTGTTCAGTAGGTGGGATCAACTTTTAGGGTGACTAGTATAGGTGTAGTATAGTAATTATCCTATAGTGGTTATGAACGCAATTAACGTTATCTTATTCCTCTTGTTGGTTTTGTCATGACCACTTGTTTCACAGTCATTCCTTGTTTTACCAGTTTATGCCTTATCCTAATTACTTTAATAATTATACTGTTAAAGTTATTGGACTCGCCAGACTTTATGTCTGACCCCCTTTGTTTTCACCGCTTTTCTTACTTTTTCCCGCCTAGGTTCTCAGGCTGGGACTAGTGCTAGTGGGGCTTGACCTCTCTCTTTTGGAAGTGCTTGGATTGTTGAAAGTAAAGTTCAGCTTATCTCTTTTATGGCTACTTATGTTGGGGTTATGCTTTTTACTTTATGTACTCAGAAAACAATTTGTCAAGATGGATATTAAGTGTACTTGGTTTGATTGTTGGTTTTTGATGTTGTTGTAACCAAACTATTTTTTCGCTGTAAATAAAAGTTGTTTTAAAATTTTCATGTACCAATATATGTATCAGTCTTGTTATATTCCATTCTATACACCAATAATACTTCATGAAAGTTAATGCACTCCCCTTGAGAGTGCCATTAATGGACGTGGGGTGTTACTGCTGTTTTGAAGAATCAAGATAATTTGGTGTAGTTTAAGTATAGTAGGGGTAGATTGACAAATACAAAAGACGATAAATCTTTTGGATTAGGTGCTGCAAAAACCAATCCTTCAGAGTAGTACAAAGATATGGGTAATTGTTGGAAGTAAGGGCTGTCAACAGAATTAGGGGTAGGATTAAAAGAAAGACTGTTTTTAAGTATTAAGAGAAGTAGGGGTATATTAAGCATAATAGGGGAAGATCGAAAAATATGAAAGACGATGAATCATTTGGGTTGGGTGCTACAAAAACCAACCCTTCATAGCAGTTAGAAAATAGGGGTAATTTTCGGAAGTACTGGCTATTTAGAGAATTAGGGGTACGATTAAAAAGTAGGGTAGTTTTGAAGTATTAAGAGATGTAGGGGTAGTTTAAGCATAGTAGGGATAGATCGACAAATATAAAAGATGATGAATCATTTGGATTGGGTGCTTCAAAAACCAACCCTTCACAGTAGTAAAAAGATAGGAGTAATTGTTGGAAATAAGGGCTATTTAGGGAATTAGGCGTAGGATTTAAAAGAAAGACTGTTTTGAAATATTAAGAGAAGTAGGGGTAGTTTAAGCATAGTAGGGGTAGATCGACAAATATGAAAGATGATGAATCGTTTGGATTGGGTGCTGTAAAAACCAACCCCTCACAGTAGTTAAAAAAGAGGGTTAATTGTTGGAAATAAGGGCTATTTAGATAATTAGAGGTACAATTAAAAAGAAGGGTTGTTTTGAAGTATTAAGAGAAGTATGGGTAGTTTAAGCATAGGTGGGGTAGATCGACAAATATGAAAGATGATGAATCATTTGGATTGGGTGCTGCAAAAACCAACCGTTAACAGTAGTAAAAAGATAGGGGTAATTGTTGGAAGTAAAGGCTATTTAGAGAACTAGTGGTCGGATTTAAAAGAAGGACTGTTTTGAAGTATTAAGAGAAGTAGGCGTAGTTTAAGCATTGTTGGGGTAAACAGACAAGTATGAAAGATGATGAACCATTTGGATTGGGTGCTGCAAAAACCAACCCTTCATGGAAATTAAAAAATAGGGGTAATTGTTGGAAGTAAGGGCTATTTAGAAAATTAGGGGTAGGATTAAAAAGAAGGGTTGTCTTGAAGTATTGGGACAAGTAAGGGTAGTTTAAGCATATTAGGGGTAGATCGACAAATATGAAAGATGATGAATTGTTTGGTTTGGATGCTGCAAAAACCAACCCTTCATAGAGGTTAAAAAATAGGTGTAATTGTCGTACATAATGGTTAATTAGAGAATTAGGGGTACGATTAAAAAGAAGGGTTGTTTTGAAGTATTAAGAGAAGTAGGGGTAGTTTAAGCATAGTAGGGGTAGATCGACAAATACAAAAGATGATGAATCTTTTTGACTAGGTGCTGCAAAAACCAATCCTTCACAGTAGTACAAAGATACGGGTAATTGTTGGAAGTAAGGGCTATCTACAGAATTAGGGGTAGGATTAAAAGAAAGACTGTTTTTAATTATTAAGAGAAGTAGGGGTTGATTAAGCATAGTAGGGGTTGAACGACAAATATAAAAGATGATGAATCAATTGGATTGGGTGTTACAAAAACCAACCCTTCACAAAAGATAAAAAATAGGGGTAATTTTTGGAAGTAAAGGCTAATTAGAGAATTAGGGGCAGGATTAAAAAGAAGGGTTGTTTTGAAGTATTAATAGAAGTAGGGGTAGTTTAATCATAGTAGTGGCAAATCGAAAAATATGAAAGATTATGAATTGCTTGGATTGGGTGCTGCAAAAACCAATCCTTCAGAATAGTTAAAAATAGGGGTAATTGTTGAAAAGAAGGGCTATTTAGAGAATCAGGGGTAGGATTAAAAAGAAGGGTTGTTTTGAAGTACTAAGAGAAGTAGGGATATATTAAGCAGAGTTGGGGTAGATTGACAAATATAAAAGATGATGAATCATTTGGATTGGGTGCTACAAAAACCAACCCTTCAAAGTAGTAAAAAGATAGGTGAAATTGTTGGAAGTAAGGGCTATTTAGAGAATTAGGGATAGGATTAAAAAGAACAACTGTTTTGAAGTATTAAGATAAGTAGGGGTAGTTTAAGCATAGTAGGGGTAGATTGACAAATAAGAAAGATGATGAATCGTTTGGATTGGGTGCTGAAAAAACCAACCCTCTCACAGTAGTTAAAAAATAGGGGTATTTGTTGGAAGTAAGGGATATTTATAAAATTAGGGGTATGATTAAAAAGAAGGGTTGTTTTGAAGTATTATGAGAAGTAAAGGTAGTTTAAGCATAGGAAGGGTGGATCGACAAATATGAAAGACGATGAAACATTTGGGTTGGGTGCTGCAAAAACCAACCCTTCACAATAGTAAAAAGATATGGGTAATTGGTGGAAGTAAGGGATATTTAGAGAATTAGTGATACGATTAAAAAGAAGAGCAATTTTGTAGTATTAATAGAAGTAGGGGTAGTTTAAGCATAGGAGGGTAATTGTTGGAAGTAAAAACCAAACCCTACTATGCTTAAGCTACCCCTACTTCTCTTAGTACTTCAAAACAACCCTTCTTTTTAATAATATCCCTAATTCTCTGAATATCCCTTACTTCCAACATTAACCTCAACCTTTTAACTACTGTGAAGTGTTGGTTTTTTAGCACCCAAACCAAATGATTCATCATCTTTCATATTTGTCGATCTACCCCTACTATGCTTAAACTACCCCGACTTCTTTTAATACTTCAAAACATTCCTTCTTTTTAATCCAACCCCTAATTCTCTAAATATCCCTTACTTCCAACAATTACCCCTATTCTTTAACTATTGTGAAGGATTGGTTTTTGTAGCACCCAATCCAAATGACTCATCATCTTTCATATTCTTCGATCTAACCCTACTTTGCTTAAACTACACCTACTTCTCTTAATACTTCAAATCAATGAGGAAGTTTTATGTAATTTCTTTTCTCGAAACACATGTATCCCTCTGAATTAGCTTCAGGTAGAGCTTTCGTTTGGCTAAAACAGACTTACAGTTTGAAAGTTACGCTCGTTTCCTTGAACGCCCGCAGAATCAGAAACGTTTGGACTTCGACATTAGTTGGACTTCGGGTCTTATCGGATGGCCAAGATCGGATCAGAAAAGGGGACCCGATACACCTTCTCCTGCATAGAAGTGCATGCTACTTTTGAATGAAATCACTAGCTCGGTACGGATGGAGATGTAGGAATCTGACCCGATCCGCTTTCTCCTTACTGCCATGAAGAGTACGTCACCTTCGGATTAAAGGCAACAGTTCAGATCGGACATAGGACCCAATCCGACCCATTTGGGATGAAATATTCTATGGAACACACTCGAGTTTGTCCTATTCTTATGGCCTGTTTTACTCCTACTTTCACGGATCGGACCACACATGGATTTACACAAACTACACGAGACTTACTCCACTTACCCTGTAACACCCCACGTCCGTTAGTGTCACTCACAAAGGGAATGCACTATGTTCCGTGGAGCATTTAGGGTAAAAGATGCAGATAAATTACAAGATAGACAGAAATTAAACAGCGGAAAATAGAACTTTGCTTTATTGATAAAATAGTTTGTACAAAGATTTCTTTACAATATTAGAGTGTCATCTGCCTTACAAAATAAAGAAGCATAAAAGTACATTTATATTGCCCAATGTAGCAAGAACCAGCCATAGCATCTAAAAAGAGAATCCAAGCAAAACTTCGAAAAATCTTCAAGCTGGGAAAGAGTGACAGTCCAACTTAACCAGAGCTATACTACTCACTCTGTAACAACCCGTAAAATGCGAGCCAGTTTGAAATTTTTAAATTGGCAATTTTAGCGAATTTTGAATATTTAAAATGGATTATTTTAAATAATAACGACGAGAAATTTATTTTGAATAGAATTACAATGTATATTTTATATAGGTCGTCGTTAGAATATAAATAATTATATATAATTATAAATAGAATTGAAAATGGCGCGGTAGTTCGATAATTCGATTTCAAACTTCAATTGAATGTACCGGGTGCAAAATAAACCGGATTTTAGCGAAACCAAAAATAATGGAATCTATTTGGGAATATCTTTCCAACGAATCTGAGAAATTGAAATTTCATAGCGGGAGTCAAAAGTTATGTCCAGTTAAAATTTCAGGATAGTAGCTATGGAATTTCGGCCCCTGAAAATTGCCATTTTGCAAACGACCTCGGATTTCGACGAAACCACTTTTGTTGGATCCAGGATGTAAAGTTATTGCTAGGTTTCAAATTTCATAATTTTTCGAATCAATATGTGGGCGTGGCGAAGGAAAACGCGTTTGACCAGTTTTAGTTGATTTTAATCGACTGGAAAATGGCCATTTTTCAAATGGTCTCAGAATTTGATGAAATTAATTTTGTTAGGACCGTATCGTCAATACGAAGCTAGAAATAATTTTTCTGGAATTTTTCGAGTTAGTATGTGGCCCTGGTAAATAAAAATTTACGTTTAAATTTAGTATATAGTGATTTATATTTTAAATTCAAAGAAAAACTTATCGAAATAGCCGAATTGGCTTATGCAGCATATCCCATTATGTTCGGAACGGGGTTATTTGGCTAGGGGCGACGGTCAGTTGGTTTAATTTAGAGTTCAGAATGTTAAACAGGAAATTTGCAAATAAAATAATAATAAAAATATATTATAAAACCCTATTTTCTTTAAACCCTTTGGTAAAATATTCCAACAGGGTCAAACTTTTCATCGCGCCCCCAAATCTGAAATCGACGACGGTGAAGCTCCAATTTTTTTTTCGTCCTTCTTTTTCGTTGAACCCACACGATGAAATTCCAATCCCCTAAAACAAAAACGAAGAATAATCTACGGTCTTTCAATTGATGTTGGGGTGATAGGTTATCATGAGAGAATATGGGTGGATTTTGGGTACAAAGGAGTGCGGTTCGGGTTAGTTTTCTGGCGCAGGCGGAGCATCGAGTTCGATGCTGGAGGTTGGCGGGGGTGTGCTACACGTAGGGGAAGGGGGTGGCGGCCTTGGATCGACCTCCGACGGTCGGAGCTTGGAGCGGTGGCTGAAGTTTGAACTCGACGACGTCGAGATATGGTTGAACGAGTTCCAGAATAGAAAAAGGTGATTTTAATTATAAGTAAAATTGTTTTCAAAATCTGTTTTTCTTTATATTTAACATCGTATGAAAATCCGGTTTTAATTATATTTTGTAATATTAAAAATGTGGTCTTTTTCTTATGAAATATTTTTTGATTAAAAATATGATATAAATGGCGGTATAAATAAAAGGGGAAAATCAGCTATAAGCTTATATTATTATTTTTATATATAAGAAAAACAAAGGGAAAAAATTCATTTTTTTATTTTTTTTATATAATAACATTGTTTAAAAATATAATGTGATAAAAATATGATTTATTTATATATAGCTGGAAATGAAAAATATGATTTTTATAAATAATCATATTGAATAAAAGTGTGGTTTTTATTACCGAATGGCATCGCGATAAGAATAAGATTTTTATATATAAATTAGTATAGTTTTCAAAATATATTTACAAACTTTAAAATTCAGTTTTGAAAATATATGTATAAAGTTTGAAATCAGTTTTAAGAAAAATAATTTTTATATTATATAGTTAGTAAAAATTCGATCTTTTTATAAGGAGTAGAAACATAAAAATATAATTTTTATATAGAAATAAACGTTGTAAATGTATATGAAGTAGGAATAAAATAGAAGTTTTATTTATAGAAATGAAGAGATAAAAATATAATTTTTATATATGTAGTGGCTGCGGACAAGGAAAGTGATAAAAGGCGAAAACGGCGAAGATTTCTACATAAGAAGTGTCGTGGAGTTAGGATAGCTTCGGTGAGAATTTCTCACCTTTCAATTTCTTTTCTAGTTATATATATATATTAGGATGCAGACGGTGTTTAGTAGCACCCGACACAATTGTCCACGGACCATGGACTTGTTTGTTTGATTGCAAAAATTAGTTAGATTATTTGGTTTGAATTGAATTGTGTGGTGAAATGAATGGATTTGATTGATTTGTGAATGGCGTGGGCCTTCACTAGACCGGGGATAAGGCTAGGCCTCGTCCCGTTTCTAGTACCGTGCCGTTATGCCGCCGAAATTTTCTAAAATATGTTAGAAAAATAAAAATAACATTTTATTGAATAAATGAATTGAATAGAAATTCATATGTTGAAATAAAATATTTTATCGTTAAAAATATAATTTTTAACGTGAATGTGAATAAATGAATAGTTATAAACAAATCGGCCGATTTGTTTATATATACACTAATTTGACTGATATTGATTGGGTCGATAAATTTTACACATCGCCCAACTGCACAAATAAAATATGTGTCTAATTGTTTGAAACCCCACACGGGTATTGGGATGAAATTTGAAGTTCACTCATCCTGATTGATTAAATATGTCGATCGATTGATTGACAGGCTGTTATAAGCGTTAGATATCTATATTTGATGCTTATACAGTGTAGTGCACTTTGGTTGATGGTTGATTATTTTCAATGCTATTATACACATGTGATGTATGGAAATCCATATAATTAACATTATATGGTGATTGATTGGGCCTCATTCCAATTCAGAAGATAAAGAATATTAAAAAGTAAATGTTCATGTGTTGACTGTACTCATTCGTGAGATTAGTCATGTGTTGAACGTAATATTTTAATAATAAAATTTACATTTTTATCAATATAAAATAAAGGTTCATGTGTTGACAGTACTCATCCATTGAGATTAGTCATGTGTCGAACGAAATATTTTAATAATAGAAATATTTGAAATAGAAATATATGAAGCCGTGTTGATTAGATTGACGCCATTTTGACGTGAACGATATTTATATCGATTCTATTCATTTTAAAATGAATATTGAAAAACGATTTCGAAATGAATTGAATTGAAAACGATTTCGAAATGAATTGAATTTAATTTGATTAGGAAATAAATTGAATTTGATTTGATTAGGGAATGAAACGAATTTGATTTGATTAGAAAATGAATTGAATTTGATTGATTAGAAAATGAATTGAATTCGAATTGAAAAATAAAACGAATTCGAATTGAATTGAATTGAAAAGAAAACGAATTCGAATTGAATTGAATTGAAAAAGAAAACGAATTCAAATTGAATTGAAAAGAAAATGAATTCGAATCGAATTAAAATCGATTTGAATTAAAATCAAATAGAAATGAAAGTAAGAAGAATTTATAATAGAAAATTCAATTTTGATTTGAATTTGAAATATAGGTTGAAATTGTTTTTGAAACGAATTCAAAACTATTTATATAATTCGTTTTAAATAGAAATTGACGAAGTATATATTATATACATTATATATATAATAAAATGGCCTGAATAGAACGCGCCGCGCCGTGGCAGTTCGTGAATTTCGACCATTTATTTCAAACGGACATAACGGGAGATCCGACCGTCGGATTCTCCTAAAACCGGAACCGTTGGGTTCGTATCGAAAAAAGCTTTCTAACGAATATTGGAAATTTGAAATCTAACGGTTGGATTTGGGATTACGTCCAAATCAAATTTGAAAAAGGTCGCTATAAGTGCAGTTCGATGGCCATTGTAGGAAATCGACTGTACGGGCCTTGATAAAATTATCAAAAATAGTAATAATTTGTGTAAAATCATAAGACATGATTTGGGAAAATTGGGATGAAAAACCCCATATTTGAAAAGATAAAAATAGATTTCTATCGAAATGAACTAATTTGAACTAAATTTAAAACCCGATTTGTTTTTAAATAAATAAATTAGATTTAAAAAGGGGTTTTAAATAATCGGAATTCCTAATATAAATGATTTAAATTGAACTAGAATTGAGTTGTTGGTTTATCGTGAACTGTGTTTTAAACAACATTAGTTTTTTAACCCGAAGATAAATAGAATGTGATTTGGGTTTGTCGTGAACTGTGTTTTAAATAACACCTAGTTCTTTAACCCAGTAAAAGGAGTTTTAAATAAATCTGCAATTTAATTGAAATGTGAATTGATAATCTAAATTATCAAATTTAGAAATTGAGCGAGAATGGAGTATTACCAGTTTGGCTCCAAAGCGATAGTTAAATCTTTAATTAGATTTGAACGTGAAATGGTAATTAAATTTACCGATAACACCGTGGTGTTAGTTATGGGGTAATAAAAGTTTTGCTCCATGGGAGAAATAGGTTGGGATTGGGAAATAAAATATATAATTACTTCGGTGTGGTTCGCTAATCCCGACTAGTTTGGAAAACCATAATATGGTTTGAAATGATATCCAAAGGAAGATTAAAGAATAAATTTAAAAGGATTTATCTTTGATAAAATTAATGGGAACCTTTCCCTAGGAGTGTGAATATCTGAATTGGAATGAAGCGTATGTTGTGTTTGTATAACAATTGTTTATTATATACGTGGGTTATTCGGAAAGGCCGGGTCTATACCCATTTTGAATAACCGATTCGACGATAAGTCGAAGAGATTGAAGACAGTGCAAGACCGACGATCTTCACATCGAATGGATGGGTGCTACTGACGCTCACGATGGGAGTAGCTACCTTGAAGGGGGCTGAAGTGGTAGCCGTCCGGACGTGCTTGGAGGTCGACGGATATGCGAGGAGGGTGCCTCCGGTTTCGTTCAGACCCAGAACGGACTGGTAAATGGATGGTGTGTCTGACATTGTATTCCTTTATGTTTTATTCATTGATCTCTGCTAAATATATATCTGTTTGGCGGCGGAGAATTTATTCTCTTGCTTAACGCCCTTCTCTGAGACATACGAGCTTAGAGGTTATATATTGGCAGAAATCAGTGGTATGATATGGATTGATAGTGTGGCATGCTGAGATGCAGTGATCCAGACTTTTGTTGAAAAGAAAAGTTTGGTGGATGACGATCAAAGCGCAGCTTTAATATAGCACGGCTTTTTGTATAGCGTTGATTCGCGAGCCTCACACCCCGGTATGGTGGTAAACTGATGGTTTGATCAGTATGCTTTTTCGTGGATGGGCACCTTCGTGGTGTCGTGGATTCGGTCGACCGAGATTGAGCTTAGTGCTCAGAGGGATAGGGTAAGCGGTGTTTTCTCTCGCCGGGACGTAAGCCGCAGTGATACTCGATTTCCCGAAAGTGCGGATGTGCATTACGGCGTTTTCTCTAGCCGAGACGTAAGCCGTTGAGACGGCACTACACGATCGATCTTTCGAATCAGGAGCCACCATGACGGAAATCCAATTTCCAAATATGACATTTTGCGGTTTTGATTGTAGAGCCTAGTATTGGCGACATGATATATGGTACCCATGCCGTCTATGATTGATATATTTATATTTGAAGTTGTTTTCTTCACTTATAGTAATAATATAAGGTGAAATTTCGCGTATCAAGCACATTTGGCTATTATAAGGGAAAACCCTATCCTCCGGCTTGCGTTGCATTGTGTAATGGAACCTGGGTCTTATAATAGCTTCATTGTTCTTTATTTAGCATTGCGCTGTTTGTTTTCTGCACTGGTATTCTTGGGAGGAAACCCGTTCCGTGTTATACGGCGTGGTCCCTTGATTTACCTAACATTAAAAACAAAGATTTATAACTGTTTTAGTTCTCACACCAGTCACATGACTGACCTGGAGTTTATTTTTTTAACCTAAACTCTGGGTGCCCCTATTTTCCACACGGGCGGCTAGTAATTTTGGTTTTGCGGATTTATATTCACAGGATCCTGATCTACAGCTGGAACGATATCCGGAAAGCTCTGTATCCGTATATCTCTTCTAGTTGTGTTTTGTATAATTTTTTTTTCTGTTGCGATGTATTTAAATGTAATTTAAATCTCTGATATTTTTCTGTGTAATATTTATTCATACTCTGTATATTCTTGTATTCTGATGGAATTGTTGTAATATACAATGAAATGTTCTTCTGTTTGCGTTCTATTTTGTCGTGTTCTCAAAACAATCAGGCGTTTCGAAAGGTCTAGATCGGTTTAGCGACTGATTCGGATAGAGCGAAATTCCTTATTGTCACACCCTCCTCTACAACCTGGGGGGGGGGGGGGAACAGAAGAAAAGAAGACGAAAGAAAAACAGAGTCAAACATAAAGCCTGAGTAAGTTCAGTAACTTCTAGCATGTGAACATGGAAAAACAAACGACATGAATTAACTGAATACAAGATTACACCATGACCATAGCGTCAGCAAGATTGGACAAGATAATCACAAGATATGCTAAGATAAGATAAACCGGATATGCTCTAATACTATCGCCGCTTCGCTATTTCCTTGTTATACTGGTTTCTATATCTCTGCACCACTTAACTAGTGTCCCAACTAGTAACGATAACGTGATCCCAATCCCAGTAGTTTCCATTGCCTTCAGGCATACATTTATTATTTGTTACCTGGATCTAATCTAGGGTTTTCTATCAAGTGCTTTCTAGTTTCAACTGGAGTTTACGCTATCTGCTGAACGCTTCTCAGATTCAGTGTTTATGCACCCTAGTCCAATCGATGCCCCCAAGTCTAGGACACACTACCTAGAGTGGTATATGTTCTTATACTTCCCCACGCATGTATTGCGAACCGTTATCGCTTGTCTAGATGCACATGTCCTGTAATGTGCGGTCCGAGTCCTGTGACAGTGAAAATCAAGGAATACAGAACTCGGTCGGGAGCTTTCAGATATCTGCCGATGCAGATGCTAAGGTCTATTTTTATTCCAGTGGCTATGGTCCCACTTGACCCCTCCCTCAACTAATGAAAGGCACACCTTGTAAAATGAGAACTATACGCCGGCTCCTGGTGCCCCACTATCCTATGGCCATCCTCACCCATAACTAGAAAGCAAGTATATGGTCTTTTGGAGTTCTCCGCCTTTCCGCTTCACGTATCTCGATTGACTCAAAATGGATGGTAGACGACGAGTCGCTATCACAGGGCTATCGTTTGCTCGTCGAATCACGCCTGTCCATCTTGGTCTTTAGGTTGCCATGTATTGCAACCAAGGCATACCCCTGGTTCTTATACGTAGACCTTAACCTCTGTGGGCCTTGGCGTATCATCTGCAGCCTCACAGAGGGATACCAAGAGTACCCTCACGTCCCCTCGAAACCTCGGGCTTCGTAACCCATTTCGTTGGAGCCTCTTTTTACCAAGACGGACATTCGCTCCTTCCCTTGTTTTACTAAGAATTACTACTTAGCTCTCTTTCCTGTCAATCTGGATTGGTTAAGTGTCATTAGTCACTTCAAGCTAACTTATGCCCCTTCATTTATTCTGTTAAACTGGTTAAGTGTTATCAGTAATTCATGTTGACTTAACCCGACCACAAACCAAGTTATATTGGTTAAGTGTTCCTTATTACTTAACCCTACCCATTATCCTGTATTGGTTAAGTGTTCCTTTTTAACTTAACCTTGCCCGTCTGTTTTCACTAACATGTTATTATTAATGGTTAAGTATTGTCCCTTCAGGTTTTAGACTTAGCCTTATTCCTTTATCAAAACCTGATGGTTAAGTGTTCAAGTTTACTTAACCCTACGGTCTAGCCCAGCTAACATATCAAATTGGCTAAGTGTATTAACTTTACTTAACCCCACCTTCTTAGTCTAGTTAACATGTTAATTTGGCTAAGTGTTTTCTTAATTACCTAACCCCTACAAATCTTGTCTTGCTACCTTGAGTTTGGTTAAGTGTTCCTATGGACTTAGCTCTCCCATTCTAGTTCAACTGTATTAAGTGTCAGTCTGAACCTATCCCCACCAATCAGTTTACTTGTCATGTTGAACTGGTTAAGTGTCTTAGTTAATATAAGCCTACCATTCTTGTTCTAGCTTTAACTAAATAGATTAAAGCCGCGACCACTCACATTAGACAGATATTGTTGCGAATACTGGATGTGCCGGTTGGTTCCGGGCAGGTTTACATCGTAACTCAGTCTAACCTTGGGTTAGGCATATTCGTGTTTTCTAAGTTCAAAGGGTTTTGATTAATTTTCAAATCAGGTTTTGAAAGTAACCATCCCGTCCGTCGGATCAGTTAGGGATAGCCAGGGAGAGCAGGAAACTGGTATTTTCTAAACCCAAGCCTAGACACTATCCTCTCTGTCACCCTAGAACTTTCTGGTGTGTCATTAAAAGAGATGTCGTTAAGAAACCTTTAATTTTGTCTAAATTTATATTTCCTCGTTTAGGCCAAATTCTATAAGTAAATTATTTCTAATTTACTTATTTTCTAATTACTCTTTTAATGTAAATTATCTACATTCATTCTTATGGCCCATTTCCCCTTCTAAATCATATTTATGATTTTTGGTATGTGGACTGTACCCAATTAAGTGTCACTAACCATGATTTTGCTAAACCTGCCAATTACTCCCAATTATGGCCAATTTCACATTTATGCCAATATACTTACCGTGCCAAATTAGCTAATCCAATTCCGATTCAACATTCTAATTCTAGACTTATTACTCTAGTTCAATATTCATGTAAATGCTAGATTTACACGTCAATATTAGATTCAAATTACACATCTTATAATTCATGTCAAATTTATCCAACTTGCATTTCTATGAACGTGCCATAATAAATGTTCCCAATTTATGCCAATTTCCAAGTTAAACTATGTTTTTATTAAATTTCATATTTTGCCCAAACCGCATTCCCACCGTTCGTATAATCGTGATTCAGCCTAGATTATAAATAAAGCTGGGTTCATAGAAAATAGGGAATGAACTAAAGATGCTATGCAAAAGATAGACATACTAACTAGCATAAAAAAGGGTTGAATAACGACGTCGATTCAAGAACATGGGTAGACCTAACTAAATAGGTAAATTCCCAAGGTCTAAAACCAAGAATAGACAGAATAGAGACATAGGTTCAAGAACATGGGTAGACCTAACTTAATAAGTAAATTCCCAAGGTCTAAAACCAAAGATAACCAAGAATAGACAGAATAGATGATCGGGTTTAGAGCCAATTGCATAGTCACAAAACTTAAGCAACACTTTCCTAGTCATGAATCACAGGTGTTTAATCACAGATGTCCTTGTTATGTCATAGGCAATAGTTTATATTTCCTAACCAAAGGCATAGGCTTAGTCAAGAAAATAATCCTCATAGTCACACTCACAGTCATAGGCAATGTTCATAGTCATAGGCAATGTCCATAGTCATAGGCATATGGTTTTAAGGTCCATAGTTTCATAGTCACGGTCTTATTTGTCCTCGAATCATAACAGTTCTTAATTAGGTTCAAGAGTATAGGCACTGATTCGAATAGAGAGAGATTTGGCATATTCTTTTATTCCTTTAATTTCGTGTCACGAACAGAGAAAAACGTTCAAATCTAGAAATAACTGACTTACAGAAATTTAGATTAGAAAAGAAAGAGGGCGTTGCTGTGATTCGTGCGACGTTTGCCTTTGATCCTTATCTTGAAGCTTTAATCTTGATTTGAATCTCTTCTTGAAAGTCTTTGAGCAACATCTCCTCGTCTTGATTTATTATATATATATTATTCTATTTATATTTTAATTAAGAGGAGGAAGAGAAGCCATGTTCACTAAGAATCTTTGCAGCATAAGGGTAGAAGAGAATTGTGAATAGAGAAGAAGACAAGGGCTTTTTATATAGTGTTAGGTGGACGAACCTGGTCAGAAAATGCGACCAAATACATCAAAACGAACCAGGTGCAGAAAGCTGGAAAAATAGGGGGGTCGACCCCCAGGTCGACTACCCAGTCGACCTGGGTGCCTTGGGCGGGAAAATTCACGCCCAGCCCAACCTGGGTCGATTTGAATTTTGAACTTGACCTGTTTTGAATTTTGAACTTCGCTGAATCTTCCGGAGGCCATATCTCCCTCATACGGACTCTGATTTACGTAAACTTGGACTCGTTTTCATGCAGAATTCCAAGACGAACGCAATGGCTTAGCCAATTTCCCTTGATTTTGATTTTAACTTTTAACTATGCCTTGATTTTAGAATCTTAGCATTATAGAATTACGGGGTGTTACATTCTCCCCCACTTAAAAGGATTTCGTCCCCGAAATCTTCAAGTTAGGAAGAATGTGTCCTACCATCCAATCACCCATCTACTCAACCATACAATCAAAGGCATTCATTGTCCTTAAAAGATTTCTAATGCTTTCATGTTTATATGCATAGTGTGTGTATATGTCTTTATCTAATGCAAAATCAGGCGGTCTACTAATTCAGTTGACCTCCTTAATTCGAATCATGTCAGTGCCATGCGTCCAATCATGTATACAAGCATCCCTAGTTATGTAAATACTATATGCGTGCACGACCATTCATCCATATGCAACACCCATATGATAACATATCAAGTTCAATTCTCAAACAAATACATATATGTAAATGCAATATGAAAGAGTCTGAACTGATCTAGTGCCTAATACGTATGCATATGCATTCACGAGCAACCATTAGCAACCACTTGCAACCTTCAACAATAACATGTTTCAAATACATGTTTACATCCATTGGCTTCTACCTAAGGATCGAAGATACGACCTAGGTGATATACTTTGGAAAGAGAGAAACAGTTAAGCGTAAAGCTCCTAAAACAAAGAAATCAAGGATGCACACTCAAGGAAAAGGGTATGATGCTAGTATCTAGCCTTCTTGAGCTTTACTCCACTGTATCTTAACTAATTTAACTTTACGATTGTGAAGTTCCGGATCTCCATTTCCAAAATAAACAGACTTCAATCACGGTACCATGTATATGTACTAAGATGATTAGTGGTTTCCCTCTTATCCGCCATGCCATAACTATAAGAGTCGAAAGGTCACTACGTGCTTTTTAGAGTGCGTGCCACAACTATTCATCTCTCACGCAAACCATCCTAGTCGAACTCGATATCTCTCAAGTACAAGCCCCAAAGGCCTAAACCAAAATCAGACAAGCACCCAAGGAATATCTCCTCTGAATTTAGGCGATCTATGTGAGATGATATAAGCAAACTCGATAGCTATTCTCAAATCCCTACTAACCAAAAATAAACTTGTCGGACCACCAATTTGATTTGAGACTCTAGTGGGATCTTTCTACTATACAAGTACTATGGTGCAGAGACCCAACTATGGAAGCGGATATGAACAAATGAGAAGCGCTTGAACCTAAGGAGATAGTACGAATAGAAAACTAGGCTCTTCCAACCGGACTACCTTTCTCCTAGGTACGCTTGGTGGCGAAAGCATGTACTTTTCCTTCTGAAAATCTCGTCATCGTTCTTACCCTTGTTCTTAAGTATATGCCCTATCATACCCTAGTAAAGATACTTCCTCTTGTCTTAGGTTTTATAATTTCTTCCTCCTCTGTGTGCTAAGTCTACATCCATGAATTCCTTATCCCAGGGTTATGCTCCTTAGCCAAACTCCTCATCCCCTTCCGTGTGTAGTCATGTTGACAAATCTCTAGAAAACTGCCTCTATCGTCCGGAAAACCCTATAAGCTTCGAAAGAAAACTTCCCGTGGATGAAACAACTACGACTATGGATGGAAGCTGGGCACTACTTTGCCCTTCGATGAGTTTACCTCCCAGAAAGCCAGAAGCCCTAGAGACTCAAGAAAGAAGGAGACAAGAATTTAAACAGAGGAAGAGAAGATAGTGCGTATGGCTTTGGGGAATATGTCTTTAAAATAAATCTTTTCTCTTGAAAATGCTTCTTTAAAAACCGTTTTGAAAATAATTTTTCAAATCCTTTATCTGATCTGGTAACCTTCAGCTCTGATACCACGTGTAACACCCCACGTCCGTTAGTGTCACTCATAAAGGGAATGCACTAAGTTATGTGGAGCATTTAGGGTAAAAGATGCAGATAAATTACAAGACAGACAGAAATTAAACAACGGAAAATAGAACTTTGCTTTATTGATAAAATAGTTTGTACAATGATTTCTTTACAATATCAGAGTGTCATCTGTCTTACAAAATAAAGAAGCACAAAAATACATTTATATTCCCCAATGTAGCAAGAACCGGCCATAGCATCTGAAAAGAGAATCCAAGCAAAACTTCGACAAATCTTCAAGCTGGGAAAGAGTGACAGTCCAACTTAACCTGAGCTATACTACTCCCTCCTCTACTACCTGGGGGGAGGGGGGTGGAAACGGAAGAAAAGAAGACGAAAAAAAAACAGAGTCAGACATAAAGCCTGAGTAAGTTCAGTAACTTCTAGCATGTGAACATGGAAAAACAAATGACATTAATTAACTGAATCCAAGATTACACCATGACCAAAGGGTCAGCAAGATTGGACAAGATAATCACAAGATATGCTAAGATAAGATTAACTGGATATACTCTAATACTTTCGCCGCATCGCTATTTCCTTGTTATACTAGTTTCTGTATCTCTGCACCACCTAACTAGTGTCCCAACTAATAACGATAACGTGATCCCAATCCCTATAGTTTCCATTGCCTTCAGGCATACATTTATTATTTGTTACCTGGATCTAATCTAGGGTTTCCTATCAAGTGCTTTCTAGTTACAACTAGAGTTTATGCTATCTGCTGAACGCTTCTCGGATTCAGAGTTTATGCCCCCTAGTCCAATCGATGCCCCTAGTCTAGGACACACTACCTAGAGTGCTTTATGTTCCTATACTTCTCCACGCATGTATCGCGAACCATTATCGCTTGTCTAGAAGCACATGTCCTGTAATGTGCGGTCCGAGTCCTGTGACAGGGAAAATCAAGGAATACAGAACTCGGTTGGGAGCTTTCAGATATCTGCCGATGCAGATGCTAAGGTCTGTTTTTATTCCAGTGGCTATGGCCCCACTTGACCCCTCCCTTAACTAATGAATGTCACCCCTTGTAAAATGTGAACTATACGCCGGCCCCCGGTGCCCCACTATCTTATGGCCATCCTCACCCATAACTAGATAGCAAGTATATGGTCTTTTGGAGTTCTCCGCCTTTCCGCTTCACGTATCTCGATTGACTCAAAATGGATGATAGACGACGAGTCGCTATCACAGGGCTACCGTTTGCTCGCCGAATCACGCCAGTCCATCCTAGTCTTTAGGTTGCCATGTATTGCTACCAAGGCAAACCCCTAGTTCTTCTACGCAGAACTTAACCTTTGTGGGCCCAGGAGGATCATCTACAGCCTCACAGAGGGATACCAAGAGTACCCTCACGTCCCCTCGAAGCCTCGGCCTTCGTAACCCAATTCATTGGAGCATCCTTTTTACCCAGACGGACATTTGCTCCTTCCCGTGTTTTACTAAGAATTACTACTTAGTTCTCTTTCACGTCAATCTGGATTTGTTAAGTGTCATTTGTCACTTCGAGCTAACTTAACACCCTTCATTTATTCTGTTAAACTGTTTAAGTATTATCAATAATTCATGTTGACTTAACCCGACCACAAACCAAGTTATATTGGTTAAGTGTTCCTTATTACTTAACCCTACTCATTATCCTGTATTAGTTAAGTGTTCCTTTTTAACTTAACCTTGCCCGTCTGTTTTCACTAACATGTTATTATTAATGGTTAAGTATTGTCCCTTCATGTTTTAGACTTAGCCTTATTCCTTTATCACAACCTGATGGTTAAGTGTTCAAGTTTACTTAACCCTACGTCTAGCCCAGCTAACGTATCAAATTGGCTAAGTGTATTAACTTTACTTAACCCCACCTTCTTAATCTAGTTAACATGTTAATTTGGCTAAGTGTTTTCTTAGTTACCTAACCCATACAAATCTTGTCTTGCTACCTTGAGTTTGGTTAACTGTTCCTATGGACTTAGCCCTCCCATTCTAGCTCAACTGTATTAAGTGTCAGTTTGAACCTATCCCCACCTATCTGTTTAGTTATCATGTTGGACTGGTTAAGTGTCTTAGTTAACTTAACCCTACCATTCTTGTTCTAGCTTTATCTAAATAGATTAAAGCCGCGACCACTCACATTAGACAGATATTGTTGCGAATACTGGGTGTGCCGGTTGGTTCCGGGCAGGTTTACATCGTAACTCAGTCTAACCTCGGGTTAGGCATATTCGTGTTTTCTAAGTTCGAAGGGTTTTGATTAATTTTCAAATCAGGTTTTGAAAGTAACCATCCCGTCCGTCGGATCAGTTACGGATAGCCAGGGAGAGCCGGAAACTTGTATTTTCCAAACCCAAGCCTAGACACTATCCTCTCTGTCACCCTAGAACTTTCTGGTGTGTCATTAAAAGAGATGTCATTAAGAAACCTTTAATTTTGTCTAAATTTATATTTCCTCGTTCAGGCCAAATTCTATAAGTAAATTATTTCTAATTTACTTATTTCCTAATTACTCTTTTAATGTAAATTGTCTACATTCATTCTTATGGCCCATTTCCCCTTCTAAATCATATTTATGCTTTTTGGTATGTGGACTATACCAAATTAAGTGTCACTAACCATGATTTTGCTAAACCTGCCAATTACTCCCAATTATGGCCAATTTTACGTTTATGCCAATATACTTACCGTGCCAAATTAGCTAATCCAATTCCGATTCAACATTCTAATTCTAGACTTATTACTCTAGGTCACTATTCATGTAAATGCTAGATTTACACGTCAATATTAGATTCAAATTACACATCTTATAATTCATGTCAAATTTATCCAACTTGCATTTCTATGAACGTGCCATAATAAATGTTCCCAATTTATGCCAATTTCCAAGTTAAACTATGTTTTTATTAAATTTCATATTTTGCCCAAACCGCATTCCCACCGTTCGTATAATCATGATTCAGTCTAGATTATAAATAAAGCTAGGTTCGTAGAAAACAGGGAATGAACCAAAGATGCTATGCAAAAGATAGACATACTAACTGGCATAAAAAGGGTTGAATAACGACGTCAATTCAAGAACATGGGTAGACCTAACTAAATAGGTAAATTCCCAAGTTCTAAAACCAAAAATATACAGAATAGAGACATAGGTTCAAGAACATCGGTAGACCTAAATTAATAGGTAAATTCCCAAGGTTTAAAACCAAAGATAACCAAGAATAGACAGAATAGATGATCGGGTTTGGACCCAATTTCGTAGTCACAAAACTTAAGCAACACTTTCCTAGTCATGAATCACAGGTGTTTAATCACAGATGTCCTTGCTATGTCATAGGCAATAGTTTATATTTCCTAATCAAAGGCATAGGCTTAGTCAAGAAAATAATCCTTATAGTCACAGTAACAGTCATAGGCAATGTGCATAGTCATAGGCAATGTCCATAGTCATGGACATATGGTTTTAAGGTCCATAGTTTCATAGTCACGTCTTATTTGTCCTCGAATCATAACAGTTCTTAATTAGGTTCTAGAGTATAGGCACTGATTCGAATAGAGAGAGATTTGGCGTATTCTTTTATTCCTTTAATTTCATATCCCGAACAGAGAAAAACTTTCAAATCTGGAAATAACTGACTTACAGAAATTTAGATTAGAAAAGAAAGATGGCGTTGCTATGATTCGTGCGACGTTAGCCTTTGATCCTTATCTTGAAGCTTTAATCTTGATTCGAATCTCTTCTTGAAATTCTTTGAGCAGCATCTCCTCGTCTTGATTTATTTTATATATATTATTCTATTTATATTTTAATTAAGAGGAGGAGGAGAAGCCATGTTCACTAAGAATCTTTGCAGCATAAGGGTAGAGGAGAATTGTGAACAGAGAAGAAGACTAGGGCTGTTTATATAGTGTTAGGTGGACGAACCTGGTCAGAAAACGGGACCAAATACATCAGAATGAACCAGGTGCAGAAAGTTGAAAAAACAGGGGGGTCGACCCCCAGGTCGACAACCCAGTCGACCTGGGTCACCCAGGTCGACAACCCAGTCGACCTGGGTCACCCAGGTCGACTACCCAGTCGACCTGGGTGCCCCAGGTCGACTGGGCAGTCGACCTGGGTGCCTTGGGAGGGAAAATTCCCGCCCAGCCCAACCTGGGTCCGATTTGAATTTTGAACTTGACCTGTTTTGAATTTTGAACTTCGTTGAATCTTCCAGAGGCCATATCTCCCTCATACGGACTCCGATTTACGCCAACTTGGACTTGTTTTCATGCAGAATTCCGAGACGAATGCAATGGCGCAGCCTGTTTCCCTTGATTTTGAATTTAACTTTTAATTCTGCCTTGATTTGTGGATCTTAGCGTTACAGAATTACGGGGTGTTACATACCCACTCCATCTTAACAATACATTGGATTCGTGACACATGTCATTCATCCGGGAGAATCTCTATGTCTATAAATACACGGAATCAGGGACTTCAAAAGGTTCTTTGGTCATTCTAACTTTCGACCTCCATTGAAGAGAACACATGGACATTGTGCTTCTTCCGTATTAATCTAACACGAGGATTTCGTGCATAAAACCACTCTCTCTTCCCCACTTCTTCATTAAAACACAAGGATGTTGTATGTAAATGATTCGTACGAGTTGTAGGAAGGCATTGTGTTGACGACAAAAAATGTCGTAAACACCAAAGATTCGTTTTAATAGGAATTGTAGTTATGGTCGTAGGACTAAGTAAGAGAAAGAGGTAGATAACAAGAGAGATTTATAGTGGGTCGGCCGGGCGGGGCCTACGTCCGCCTTGAAGAGGTGTTGGAATATTATTAATGAACAAGGATTACAAGGATGAGACTATCTTTAGATATCTCATTACATTCATTTTGCTTGATGGTGAATTATTTACTATATATTAAGTAAATAGGGAAAATTGTGGCTTAGTCCTTCTTCTTTTTCAAAGAGGAGATGCCATTAAAGAAGGTCTAGGAAGGCTCCAAGGTCATAAAGTCCATCCCATTAAAGAAGGTCTAGTATAACTCGGTCGGGAGCTTTCCGATATCTGCCGATGCAGATGCTAAGGTCTATTGTTATTTCAGTGGCCATGGTCCCACTTGACCCCTCCCTCAACTAATGAAAGGCACAGCTTGTAAAATGAGAACTATACGCCGACCCCCGGTGCCCCACTATCCTATGGACATCCTCACCCATAACTAGATAGAAAGTATATGGTCTTTAGGAGTTCTCCGCCTTTCCGCTTCACGTATCTCGATTTACTCAAGATGGATGGTAGACGACGAGTCGCTATCACAGGGCTACCGTTTGCTCGCTGAATCACGCCGATCCATCCTAGTCTTTAGGTTTCCATGTATTGCAACCAAGGCATACCCCTGGTTCTTCTATGCAGACCTTAACCTCTGTGGGCCCAAGCGGATCATCTGCAACCTCACAGAGGGATACCAAGAGTATCCTTGCGTCCCCTCGAAGCCTCGGGCTTCGTAACCCAATTCGTTGGAGCCTTCTTTCTACTCAGACGTACATTCGCTCCTTCCCGCGTTATACTAAGAATTTCTACTTAGTTTTATTAACTGAGATTTACCACTTAGTTTCCAGAATCGTTGTTTTCTTAACTAAGGTTTACTACTTAGTTCTCTTTCCCATCAATTTGGATTGGTTAAGTGTCATTAGTCTATTCTAGCCAACTTAACCCTCTTCATTCATCCTGTTAAACTGGTTAAGTGTTATCAGTTGTTCACTTTGACTTAACCCGACGAAAAACCACGTTATATTGGTTAAGTATTACTTAACCCTACCCGTTCATCCTGTATCGGTTAAGCGTTCCTTTTTAACTTAACCTTGCCCGTCTGTTTTAACTAGCATGTTATTAATGGTTAAGTATTATCCCTTCATGTTTTAGACTTAGCCCTATTCCTTTATCACAATCTGACGGTTAGGTGTTCAAGTTTACTTAACCCTACGGTCTTGTCCAGCTAACATATCAAATTGGATAAGTGTATTAACTTTTACTTAATCCCAACCTCTAGACTAGTTAACATGTTAATTTGGCTAAGTGTTTTAGCTTTGCTTAACCCCACCTTCTAGTCTAGTTAACATGTTAGTTTGGCTAAGTGTTTCCTTAGTTACTTAACCCCTACAAATCTTGTCTTGTTACCATGTGAAGTTGGTTAAGTGTCCCTATGGACTTAGCCCTCCCATCCTAGCTTAACTGTATTAAATTGGTTAAGTGTTCCTATGGACTTAACCTTCCCTTTCTAGCTTAACTGTATGGCCCTAACCCCACCCACTAGTCTGGTTATTATGTTGAATTGGTTATGTGTCTTAGTGAACTTAACCCTACCATTCTTGTTCTATCTCTAATTTAATAGATTAAAGCCACGACCTCTCACATTAGACATATATTGTTGCGATTACTGGATGTGCCAGTCGGTTTCGGGCAGATTTACATCGCAACTCGGTCTAACCTCGGGTTAGGCCTATTCGTGTTTTCTAGTTCAAGGATTTTGACTAATTTTCAAATCAGGTTTTGAAAGTAACCATCCCGTTCGTCGAATCAGTTAGGGATAGCCAGGGAGGGCAGGAAACTTGTATTTTCCAAACCCAAGCCTAGACGCTATCCTCTCTGTCACCCTAGAACTTTCTGGCGTGTTATTAAAAGAGTTGTCGTTAATAAACTTTTAATTTGTCTAAATTAACATTTCCTCATTTAGGACAAATTCTATAAGTAAATTAATCCTAATTTACTTATTTCCAAATTACTCTTTTAATGTGAATCGTCAACATTTATTCTTACGGCCCATTCTCCCCTCTATATCATATTTATGCTTTTTGGTATGTAAACTACACCAAATTAAGTGTCACTAACCATGATTTTGCTAAACCTGACAGTTATTCCCAATTATGGCCAATTTCTCTTTTATGCCAATATACTTACCGTGCAAAATTAGCCAATCCAATCCTGATTTAACATTCTAATTCACGTCAAACTAGACTTATTACTCTAGTTCATTATTCATGTAAATGCTAGATTTACACGTCAATTCCAGATTCAAATTACACATCCTATAATTCATGTCAGATTTATCCAATTTACATTTCTATGAACATGCCATAATACATGTTATTATTTATGCCAAATTCCAAGTTTTACAACTATGTTCTAGTACATTTCACATTATGCCCAAATCGTATTCCCACCGTTCGTATAATTGAGATTCAATCTAGATTATGGTAAAACCTAGACTCGTAGAAAATAGGGAATGAACCAAAGATGCTATGAAAAAGGGTGGACATAATAACTGGCATAAAAGGTTTGAACAACGATGTTGGTTCAAGAACATGGTTAGACCTAACTTAATAGGTAAATTCCCATAGTCTAAAACCAAGGATAGACAGAATAGAGATGCCGGTTCAAGAACATGGGTAGACCTAACTTAATAGGTAAATTCCCATAGTCTAAAACCAAGGATAGACAGAATAGAGATGCTGGTTCAAGAACATGGGTAGATCTAACTTAATAGGTAAATTCCCATAGTCTAAAACCGAAGAAAACCAAGGACAGGCAGAAATCGGGTTTATACCGAATGTCATAATCACAGAGCTTAAGCAACACTTTCCTAGTCATGAATCATAGGTGTTTTAATGACAGATGTCCTTGTCATGACATAGGAAATAGTTTATGTTAATCAAAGGCATAGGTTTTGTCAGGAAAGTAGTCCTTATAGTCATAGTCACAGTCATAGGCAATGTTCATTGTCATAGGAAATGTTCATAGTCATAGGCATATGGTTTTAAGGTCCATAGTTTCATAGTCACGGTCTTATTTGTCCTTGAATCATAACAGTTATTGATTAGGTCCAAGAATATTGGCACTGATTCGAATAGAGAGAGAGAATTGGCATATTCTTTTATTCCTTTAATTTCATGTCACGAACAAAGAAAAACGCTCAAAACTAGAAATAACTGACTTACAGAGATTAGATCAGAACAGAAAGATGGCATTGCTAAGATTCGTAGAAAAACAGTCATTGAAATCATTTGAACCTCCTCTTGAATCCTAGCTTGACTTGAACCTCTTCTTGAAATTTCTTTTAGCAGCATTTCGTCGTCTTGATTTATTTTATACATATTATTTATTTAATTAAGAGGAGAGGAAGTGGCCATGTTTCACCAAGAATCTTTGCAGCATAAGGGTAGAGGATAATTGTGAATAGAGAAGAAGACTATGGCTGTTTATATAGTGTTAGGAGGACAAACCTGGTCAAATAAAGTGACCAAATACATCAGAATGAACCAGCTGCAGAAAGCTGGAAAACAGGGGGGTCGACCCCCAGGTCGACTATGTAGTCGACCTGGGTGCCCCAGGTCGACTACCCAGTCGACCTGGGTAGCCTAATTCGACTACCCAGTCGACCTGGGTGTTTGGGCGGGAAAATTCCCGCCCTGGCCAATCCGGCCCGATTTTTGAAATTTGAATTTGAGATGTTTTGAATTTTGAACTTCGCTGAATCTTCCGGAGGCCATATCTCCCTCATACGGACTCCGATTTACGCAAACTAGGACTTGTTTTCATGCATAATTTCGAGACAAACGCAATGGCGCAACCCTTTTCCCTTGATTTTGACTTTAACTTTTAATTCTGCCTTGATTTGTAAATCTTAATGTTGCAGAATTACGGGGTGTTACAGCTTGTACTAACACTAATATGTTGAACTATAACTAAAGATGCATACAATAACAAAAATCGGAAAGACAACGGAAGCCGAGGCTTCCAAGCCCCTGTCTCACACATTTGACCCTACCCCTAGAGGTAACCCGTCCAATAGCGAGCTTGAAACCACCGAAGGATCGACTCCTTCTAATACGACCAGCTCGTTGGAGGCGTCTCCGGGGAGAATCTTGGGTGGAGATATTCCCCGGTCGTGACTGAAGAGACCGAGAATGCAGATATCCTGGGTGAGGATGCGCCCGCGCCTCCGGTAGCTCCGGATATGCTTCCTGATGCAGTGATTTTGGAGAATCCCATTGATTCGGTTCAATCATGTATGGATGTCGCTGTAGTAAGTAAAATGGTGGCACGATTTAGCATACCAGTTGACGTTGCTCATTCCTTGGGAAAAGATGGAAGAGCCCATGCGCCACCCGAGGGTTTTACTACTTGGAACTGACAAGCTTGATTTGCTAGATGTGTGCCTCCAGCTAACAACTTCATTTAGGACATGGTGTTCTACTTTCGGCTCATGCCATCACAACTACACCCTAATGCTTATGCTTCTCTCCTAGGTACTTACTTTTTTTTCCAGGTGTTCTCGAATCCGGAACCGACCGGAGACGACATTCGATATTCTACCATCTGAGGAAAACGAGCACTCGCTCCCCCCTCTAAGTGGTCTTTGGAAGAGACAATCGCCGCCAAATTCTTCGTCAGAACATGGCCCAAGCCGTTAGTGTTCAAACATGAGTGGTTTTTTTTAATAGTCCTCCCAGCTTTGCCACAAGATGGATTGAAGGAAGTAAGTGATTTTCTAACTCCGCTCCTTGCCGTGTACTCATGGATTTCTTCCTTTTATTCGTGGATTTACTTGGGTGATGATAGAGAATCCAAAGACACCTACTAGGGACGTATATTGGCAACGTCTTAATGCTCTGCGAGCGATACCCGCGAAACTTCGTGACACCAACAACGTGAAAATCAAGATCGCCTCCACCTAGCTGGGTTGTTGCCTAGTAACCAGGCTGTGATCAGGCCCGCGCTCACCTTTAATGTGCCAAAGGGGGGAGTTGTGAAAGACACAATCACTACTACACGGAAGAGGAAAATACCCCCTACGTGAGGAGAGTTGCTAGAGATCGTTCGACCTCAACGAGATGTGCACGGTGATGAGACTCATGGTCGAGAGGAGGCCGCCAGAGATGAGGGGTTTCCGAGCACTCCCACCCCGTCTCCGGTAGTGGAGAGGGACGATGCACTAGTTAAACCACAATCTCCGGCGACTCACTCGGGATCCACTACCACGCTCGAACCTGAGGGCCAGTTCAATGGCCTAAAGGGGGTTGATCTAGTAGCGAATCCACGGCCATATACGATGAGCCTGGAAGAACTTACTCCCGCGGCGGAGGGGTTACCTTCCTCGAGCGGACCACAATATGGTATGTTTAGGGAACACTTAGGGCATACATTCATAATACTACATAGCATAAATATTTGTCCACACGGATGACTTGACTAATCTTGGCCTATTTCATTGGCACGTGATGTGGCAAGAGGAAATAGTGGATCGATCTAGGCGACGCCTTCTCCTCCTCCAATCCGCATATCCATCGGAGATACTCGTCTTAACATAGGTGTCCCTCGGTCTTTCCCTCGTCGGTCGTCCCTCCAGTTCCCGCTAGGCCTGCCAAGGGGAAGGATTTGTTGTTTGGCCAGTTAAGGCCGGGTATGGAGGTCGCAACAGGAATGCAAAATCTGACAGAGTCCCAAATTCGAGCGGTTTCCACAGAGGAGAGGAGGGCATTTTTGCAGTTGTACTTCCCCCAGTATCACTTTGACGAATTGTCGTCTCTTCCTGATCTCCGCCCCACCCCCATCAGGGAATTTGGGGAGATGTGGATGCATGTACAAGCTGCGTATCACCAAGCCAACAAACTTACTAAGTATTCCCTCCATCTCTTTGAGCTAATTAAGAGAAAGAACCTGGAGCTCCTAAATCAACAACTGACTATTGATGGCGAAAAGACCTCAGATGCCAACTTGGTAACTGAGATAAGTAAGCCTATTTTACTGTGTCATGGTTAATCACATATTATTTTGTGTGTTCCTTAGTTTTAACCCGTGACCGTGTTGTTGCAGCGGAGCTGAAGCAGGCCTATGAGATTTTAATGAAGGAGGCTTCCCGTGAGCGTGAGACTTTTAACGACATTGTAAGTCGCTTGACCCTCGAAAACACAGCCCTTAAGAGGGATAAGGATGACTGGTCCAAAACATTCTTCGACATGAAAGGGATATCGGGAGAGTTCATCAGCTTCAGGGCGACAATGCTACCCTGAGGGTAGATAATGAAAGATTACCGGCTAAAAATGCTGATGTCGCCGATTTGAAAAGGCAACTTGAGGATATGAAAAGGCGAAGGAGGACGCCGAAGCAAGCAATAGGGATGTGCTGAGCATAGCTGATGGCATAAGGGATGAACATGCAAGGGAATTACCGCAGCTGAGGGGGCAACTGAATGATGCAGAGTTCCGTGTCTGGTCCTCCTTCAAGGAGAGTATTCATGGCATGTACGTTAAGGCTTTGAGATTCCGAGGAATATCGTCGGTGGAAGACTACCTGTGACGACCCCAAATCCCGTTCAGACGGAGACAAGGGTTATCTTTTGAATATAACACAGAAACAGATAATAGCAGAACAGAATTAAATAAATACACCAGATAATGAACAATAGAATATACTGGATAAAAGTAATCATCGGAGTTATACAGTTTACAGGATCATACTTAGTACAAATACAGTTGAACTATACATATATGTCCACAGCTGAACCGCATAAAAAGAGATAAAAGAGAGAATCCATCTTCAGCACCAGTTATACAGAAAGAACCTGCTAAACCTGAATACAAGGCTGCCCGTGTAGAAAAAGGGGCACCCGAGTTTGAAAGTGAAACAAACTACGAGTCAGTCATGGACTGGTATGAGTAATCTACTCAACACATTTATAATATGGCTAGTCACAGGACCACGCCACTTTCGTGGAACGGGTTTACTACATTGGATCGCCAGTGCTCTAAAACAAATCTTTCTTTTAAACATCGCAATGCTTTTTATAAAAATGAAGCCATTATAAGACTCAGTTCCCATCACACAATGCAACGCAAACCGGAGGATAGAGTTTTTACCTTATAACGGCCAAAATTGCTTGATACGAATAAAACAAAGGCAATTGATATTATTGCTAGTGTTTATATGTTTTGAAAAGAATTTCAAATCCTAACTATCAATCCTAGATGGCATTAATGCCCCATACCACTATGTTGCCATATATAGGTATGCAATCAAAACCGCACGATGTCGTATTTGGAAATTGGATTTCCGTCATGAACCAAGGCAAAAGATAGTCCTTACCGAATTCGTGACTCTCTAGCCCGAGCCACATGCAAGCGCGCAGGCAAGCCTTTAGATCGTCAGGGCCGGTCCACCGATGTGGATTATTATGCCTGAACACTACGTCTCCTCGCCCTTTGGGGCATAAACGAGCCAACGAATGACTCTATCAGACCCGGATCGTCCGATCAAACCGAGGCGCCTCGCAACAGCTACAACCACAAAGGTGAAAAGTATATAAATGTCAGGGCTGGTAGGTCACTGACACCACCCTAGCTAGAAAGAAACGCATGCCCTCCCTGAGGTCCTTCTCCCGTTTCTGGTTCATACCGGGGTGTGAGGCTCGCGAATTCACATTATACACAAAGCTACGCCACACAGACGGTGCTTTGATCATCACCACAAGACTTTTCTTTTCAACAGAAGCCCTGATCATTTGCCACTTAGGCATGCCACACTAGCAATTCACTCCATGCGACTGAATGTCCATCGATATACAACCTCTGAGCTCGTGCATTTCAGAGAAGGGAGTTAAGCAAAAGAATAAATTCTCCACCGCCAAAAAGATGTATATTTAACAGAGATCAGTCAACACAGAATAAAATCCAATGTCAGACACACTGTCCATTTACATGTCCATTCTGGGTCTGAACGAAATCGGAGGCACAATATACCTCGCAAACCCATCGATCACCACGTACGTCTGAACGATCACCACTCATTATCCATATTTCAGGATGCCTCCCAATCAGGACCTCGGTTACCACCCAAACGAGGTGAAGATCTCCGGTCTTCGACCACCGTCTTCATCTTCGACTTTCAATCATCGGTCAGTTATTTGAAATGAGAATTAACTCAGCCTTTTCAAATAATTCATGCATATTTAGAAATTCAAATCAATTTATTTCAATGGTTAACTCATTCGACAAAACCAATTTGTTCTTTAATGTACTTTTCACACCAAACACATTCAACCATCAAAAACCACATAAATCGAAAAAATTCAATTTATTTCCATTCCATATCGATTATGATATTTTATAACAATTTATCGCTATTTTTATTTATTTTAAAATAGCCAATTTATTCAAAACGACGCTTCGGGCCATAACGCGGACGTGGCGCTGTTTTTCTTCAGATTTGATTTACATATATCTGAAAATCTAACCGTTGGATCTTCACATAATTTACATCATTAGAAAGATCTTTTCAAAACGAATCCAACGGTTCCAGTTTCGGGAAAATCCGATTGTCGGATCTCCCGGTATCATCGTTTGAAGTTTCGATCTCAAATTATGAACTACAGCGTCGTTATTCGATTAAATATAATTATATTTTTATATGTATATAAATATAATCGATTCTGGCACTGTTTTTCTTCAGATTTGAATTAAACATTCCAGACAATCCAACCGTTGGATTTTTACAAAGTTGGTGCCGTTGGAAAGATATTTTCAAAGCGAACCCAACGGTTGTGATTTCAGGAAAATCCGATGGTCGGATCTCCCGTACTAATCATTTGAAATCACGATATCAAAATATGAACTACAGCGTCGTTTTTCGATATATTTCAATTCTATTTAAATATATATATCGATTCTTCGATTTCAAACACATATGAATTTCACACTTTTGATAAAAATGATATTTTCATCTAACCGCCTTCTATTTCAAAACTTCACTATTTTTAACAATTCATTTATATAATAAATATGTGATTTTTATTGTAAAACAATTCATTTCAAAACCAGATTATTTTATATATTTCATATTGGTGATAAAAATGGGATTTTTATTGTAAAAAAATTTATTTCAAAACTTGACTATTTTATATAGTTCATATAGATGATAAAAATGGGACTTTTATGTTTAAAACACGAACACCATTCCACACATGAATTTCAACTCAACGAATAAATATAGTTTCAACGAATGAAAATAATTCAAACACATGAATATTATTCAAAATTTCAGTAGCATAAAGGTAGGGTATTTAAAACCGGGACCGTCCCTAGTACGGCTCCTCGCTCTACCTTAAAACCTCGCGGTTTTTGACAATGGGGATCATGCATCTAGTTCGCATGCAGGCGACATGTATATATTTATTTCATTTCCACAAACTAATCCTATGTTGTTTCAACCAAATATTTCTCAACCACAAACGGGTATTTTTCAACCACAATCAATCAATATCAACCAAAAACAATCCCAATCAACCATTCGCTATCAACAATTTTCACATCAATCACAACCAATAAATATCGTCCATGTTTTGTGGATGAGGGGCGTATATATACATATACATATACATATATATATATTTATTTATATATAGCAATTCACTTCTATTTCAACACATATATAATTTTTACAATGCATATATAACTTATACATCGAACGTACAACTTATACAATGCTTATACATGAGGTGTACAACGCTTATATAAGTCATACATTGACTATATAATTTATACATCGTCGTTTTCCATATCGTTTATAAATTAGAAATCTCACATTGGGTTCCACTCCAGCAAAAATAGCAGAAGGCTCAGAAAAATATGCGATCTCTTCAAGAAGGTAGAAGATATCCACACGAGTCCACTGTCTCTTGTTTCACTGAATTTTGTCAAGAAACAAAAAAGATATGATTTTTAAAAGTTTTGCAACGGTTTAAAGGTGTTAAAACAGTTGAAAATTATAAAGCCGTATACCTCGTTTTGATGTTCAAAACTAGGTCCTCAATTCTTGACCAAACCGTGAAGTATTACCACGATCGGACCACGCAGCATTGACCAGCCTCGAGAGGCGCGGCTGAGGTGCTGACGGCGTCAAACTCAGAGGTCTGGGGGAGGCGGAATCGACCTTCGAACGACGCGACTTCCCGAGCTCCGTTCTTGATGATAACGCCACCTGACGAGGCGTGAAGGGTATGGATTGGAAGAGGGGAGAATACTCTACAAAAACTTCCAAAGGAGCAAGGGGGATTAGTGAGAGGAATCGCCGGAATTTGATCGGGAAGTTTTGAACTAGTTTCCTCGGACGATCATGTTACGGGGAGAGAGAAGCCGGGGGGGGTGGGGGGGGGGGGGTGGGGGATTCTGATGTGGACGAATAATTTTTTTTTATTTGTAAAGTTTAAAAAATCCGAAAATACCCCTTGCCTCCTGCGAACCCCAATCCAAACCCAACGACTGTCGCCCCTAGTGTTTCACCCCCATTCTGAACACAATGGGATATGTTTCGAAGGAGCATTCGAATGTTCCAGTCAGTTTTTCTTCAAATTAAAATATAAAACATTCAATATTTAATTTGAACGTACATTTCAATTTGCCAGAGCCACAAACTGATTCGAAAAATTCCAAAAATATAAATCTAGCTATGTTTTGATGGTACGGTCCCAACAAAACTAGTTTCGTCGAATTCTGAGACCATTTGCGAAAAGGCCCATTTCTGGTCGATCCAATTTAACTTTAATCGACCAAAACACGTTTTCCTTTGCCACGCTCACATACTAGCTTCAAAAATTATGAAATTTGAAACCTAGCAATAAATTCACATCCCGAATCTAACAAAAGTGGTTTCGTCGAATTCCAAGGTCGTATGCATAATGGCCAATTTCACGGGTTATATAAATTCCAAAGAGACCTTTCTGTAAATTCATTTGGCCATAACTTTTACTTTCGGCTATGAAACTTCGATTTTTCAGATTCCTTAGAAAGGTATTCACTAACAGATTTAAATATTTTTAGTTTCACTCAAATCCGTTTTGTTTTGCACCCGGTACAACCCGACAAAGTTTGAATTCAATTTTTGAAACTGCCGCGCCATTTCAGACCTTGTTTATAATTAGAATTAATTATATTCGTTTTCAATTGTCGATTCAAACTCAATTTTCATTGCTATAATCTAAAATATTTATTTTAAATATATAAAATCCATTATTTCAGCCAATTTAAAAATTTTAAATTGGTTCAGATTTTCCGAGTCGTTACAATCTCCCCCACTTAAAACTTTTCGTCCTCGAAAAGGAACAAAGTCGAAAGTGGTTTGATTAATCCACTCTACGTTCAATCTGGCTTCAATCCTCCAACTTTTCAGTTTCTGAGAATTTTCAAATTCTTCAAAAATTTGGCTAACACCCGGAATTTTCGAAAAATTTCGCCATAACCTCCTTTGTACGGGGAGAGGTTTGGAAATTTATCGGGCCGTATGAGTTACCCAATAAATCCTAATAAGCATACACATATTTATAGTGATATATTCTGGTGTTTACAGGGGAGCGTGTATTGATAATAACTCCAGAGAATAAATTCTCGTCACCCAGTCAAAGCCAGAGGGAGTGTGTATTTTAAATGCTCCAGAGGATAAATCCTCGTCACCTCGTCCCGTTTGGGAAATAAATAGTCCATGTTCCATATCTAATAACTAGAGAGACGTGATTATTGTCAACTCCAGAACCGTGTGGGGTTTTTATTAACCTGGCAATTTAACCGTTACAATTTACATAGTCCATATCAGTCATCAGTTCAACCTGTAAAATATAGTCATCGCCATACAAGCCTCTCGCTCGTATGGTAAATCTTCTACCTCGTCACACAAGCTCCAAATGCTTATGTGGTATATGATGAAGTATGCCTATCTCCCAGAATTATGCTATGTAGTGTAGTTCAAAATTAATTGTTACTATCCTATGGCGACGTTTAATATTTCACATAGAAAAACCAGCACTCCGCATCCAATGGCATTCACAGGAGTTGATATAATAATATTTCGCATCCAACTCATTAAGGCTTACCTATTTGTCGGGCACGCAAATAAAATCTTTACTCAACAGCCAATCCATTTACCTGTTCAAACATATATAATGCACAGGTATATATATTTCTATCTATTTTTAATTAGTACAATGAGTGACTAAAATGAATAAATCCCACCATTATTCCCTTATTGATTAAATTAATTATCGTTTCAACAATTTTATTAAATCAAATCTACTACCACACAACACAAACAACCATTAATTTGTTTTTAACATTTCAAAAATATACTGATCAATTCCTATACTCCTTTAAAATTGTTCAGACTATAGAACTAAAAGTGCACATCCATGGAAAGAAAATAACAACAGAGTAGAGAATTAAATGGTAATGCAATGTATGGTAAATATACCTTGCACCGGAGTCAATCAGAGATATCCACTCGGCATCTAGGATAAGCTTTTTGAATGCTCTCCTCAGTTTCCCAAGTACAATCTCACGGATCCCCACTCCATTGCACTTTGACTAAGTGAACTTCTTGTTCCTCATCTTTTTCGTTTCTTTGCCGATAATCTTTAGCGGCTCTCTTCTCACAGCTAATTCTGGGGTGATTTCAATATCCTGCAGAGCTGCTTCTTCCACGATCAACTCTGGATCATGATCGTGCTTTCAAAGTTGAGATATGTGAAATACATCATGAACTCCAGGCAACCAACTAGGCAATTTAACCCTACAAGCGAGAGTTCCGACCCGTTCCAGAATAGGAAACGGACCAATGAATTTAGGCGCCAACTTTCCAGTTTTACCGAACCGGATAACTCCTCTCATCGGCGATACTTTCAAATATATGTAGTCGCCAATGGCAAATGATATATCTCTTCTTCTCCTATCGGCGTAGCTCTTTTGTCGGCTTTGAGCGGCGAGTAATCGCTTCTTAATAAAATCGACTTTATCGGCTGCTTCTCGAATCATATCAGGCCCCAACACAGGTCTATTTCCGGGTTCGACCCAACAAGCAGGAGATCGGCACGGTCTACCATATAATGCTTCGAATGGTGACATTGTCAGGCTCACCTGGTAGTTGTTGTTATATGAGAATTCAGCCAAATGTTGATGGTCTTCCCATGATCCACCGAAATCTAGAACACACGCCCGCAATAGATCTTCTAAAATACGATTCACCCTCTCAGTTTGACCGTCTGTCTGAGGATGATAAGCGGTGCTCAAGTTCAACTTTGTTCCCAGCTCTACTTGAAATGCCTCCCAGAATTTACTAGTAAATATTGTGTCTCTATCACTGACTATACTGAGCGGCACTTCATGTAGTCTAACTATTTCCTTGAAATAAATCTGCGCCAGGCTCTGGGCAGTTCTGTTTGATCTAACAGGTAGGAAATGGGCAGTCTTTGTGAAGCGATCTACGATCACCCAAATACTGTCATTTCCTTTTCTGGTTCTGGGCAGACCATCAATGAATTCCATAGAAATATGTTCCCACTTCCAACCAGGAACATCTAGCGGTTGTAATAATCCAGCTAGTTTATGTTGGTCGCTTTTGACTAGCTGGCAAGTAGGGCATCGGCTAACATATATTGAAATGTACCTTTTTATAGCCTTCCACTAGAATGTTCGCTTGAGATCGTTGTACATTTTGCTACACTAGGATAGATACTCAGCTTGGACTTGTGACACTCGTCTAACACTTCCCTTTTTAGCTCGGGGATGTCAGAAACACAAATCCTTCCTTTCAAACTCAGGGTCTCATCGTTATCTATTTGAAAACACGGGGGTTCGCCTTTATGAATCCTTTTGATCATATCCTTAATAAAATTATCCTCCTTTTGAAGAATAGTTATTTTGTCAATCAAGGAAGTCGTGATAATAAAGCTGGCGATCAATACATTCTTTCGGCTCAGCGCATCGGCCACGACATTGGCTTTCCCTGGGTTATATATAATTTCAAAGTCATATGCTGAAAGAAACTCCAACCAACGTTGCTACCTCAGATTCAGGTCTTTCTGGGTGAACAGATACTTTAACGACTGGTGATCTGTAAATAGTTCAAATCTCTCACCGAGAAGATAGTGTCTCCAGATTTTCAAGGCGAATACTATAGCCAATAACTCAAGATCATGAATTACGTAGTTCTTCTCGTGCGGCTTCAGCTGATGGCTAGCATAAGCAATCACTTGACCCCTTTGCATTAACACTGCGCCAAGGCCTTCTCTAGAAGCATCAGTCCAGACTTTCAAATCCTGATTGCCATCGATGATGGTTAACACTGAAGCTGTCGTTAGTCTTAACTTTAGCTCTTCAGAACCCTCTTCACATTATGGAGTCCACATGAATTCAGAATGCTTCTTTGTAAGATTCGTTAAGTGACCAGATATCTTCGAAAAGTCTTTAACGAATTTCCGGTAATAACTAGCCAATCCGAGAAAACTGCGGACTTCAGTAGGGGTACTGGGCTGCTTCCAGTTCTGAATAGCTATGATTTTACTTGGATCCACAGCGATTCCTTCTTTCGATACGACGTGGCCTAGAAATTTTACTTCATCTTGCCAGAATATGCATTTGGACAGTTTGGCTTTCTATACATTCCGTCTCAGAATTTCTAGAACCTGTTCCAGATACATTTCATGTTCAGCGTTTGATTAAGAGAAGATTAGAATATCGTCAATAAAAACCAGAACAAATTTATTCAAATCCCCTCTGAGCACTCTATTCATCAGATCGACGAAGTAAGATGGAGCGTTACATAAGCCGAACGACATTACTAACCACTAGTAGAATAAATTTGGACCTTTGAATGCTATTAAAGGAACACACTCCTCGGCGATACGAATTTCATGGAAGCCTGTATCTAGGTCCATTCGTGAAAATACTTGTGCGCCATTTAATCGATTCAACAAATCATCGATCCGCGGCAATGGATATTTGTTCTTTATCGTCTGCTTTGTCAAATCATGATAATCAACACATAGCCGTAGAGTACCGTCAGATTTAGAGACAAACACCACTGCTGCAACCCAATCAGAGAAACTAGGCCTGATCAGACACTTCCATACGAGCTGTCGTGTTTGATTGTTAAGTTCTTCTTTCTCTTTCAAGGACATTCTTCGAATAGCATGAACTACCGACCTTGCATTAGGATTGAACCTAAAAAATGCATGCACTGAAAAAAAATCTAATGCAAGCATTGAAAGAAAGAAAGGATTGGTTGCATGCACTGATTTGCAAACATAATGCATTAACATTAAAAGAAAAAGATTCATGCAATGGTTTATTTTAAATATTGTAACTAACATGAAAAAGAGAAGTAAGGAGAGAACAATAATTATCATTGGTCTAAGACTTATTTACAAAAGACTTCATAGCTCAGTTGGTTAACACATTGGATTTGTAACAAAGAGGTCGGGGGTTCGAACCCCAGTGGTGGCATAATCTTTATCTTTGTTTTAGAGGGGGCCAACTGAACATGTAAATATATGTACACGTACAAATTGAAAATTTGAAAGGATAAGAACGTACATATAAGGAAATATATATGAGTATATATATATTTATATGAAGAAATATATGTATACGAAAGATAAAATTCAAGATAAGGCTACAGTCAATGAAATATGGCAAGAATCAAATAACGGTGCAACATCGTTTAAATTTTGAAAATAAAACGAAAGTTGTGCGTGTATATGTACGCCTAAAGTGGCCGTTAGAGGAATACATATAAGAATATTTCATGTGAATAAAACAGTTAAATAAATTCCAGAAATTCAAAAGTTCAAAAATCAAATTTGCACACCTAAACAATTCAAACATTCGAAATTCAAATTTCTGTGCCAAAACAGCTTGTGGGACACAATGCCGACTAAGCATTGCGTATATGATAAGATTTCGCTAGATTCATTTGCGAACCTGGACTATTTTCTTAACTGGGTTCAATGCTGACTCAGCGCTGCATGTACGATAAGGTTTTGAGCACCTTTAAATAAACCTTAAACCTAACCCTAAACATCATAATTCGGCGGCTGCGCTGGAGCTCTACCATGGCTCCTTCTCTCTCTCTCTTCTCAAATCTATTCTAGAATTAAAATGTTAGCCTAGGATGATTATGAATTCAGATCTGGAAGAGGGAATCGGTATTAATAAAAAGATTATTGAATCATGAAAGCAAGGTAAACCTCTAAGAAGCAATCTATTTAAATTATTTCTCTTTCCCATCTCTTTTCATGAAATAATAAATTCATGGTCGTTAGGTCGTGAATCAAATTAAAGGGAGAAGGAAAACCATGGATTATATAATGGATCAGATCAAAAATTTGGGGAAAGCGTAAAGGTGAGGGGGTTTAAGCTATAGCCTTTAGATAATGTTATGACTATCGTTTAACATTCCCCTTTTTAATAAATTTTGGAATGGCCTGTTTAATTATATATTGTTGTTGTAACGAATTGAAATGTTGATATGAATATGTCAGGAAATTTCTATATTGAATTGGCTAAGTTATTGAATGTTTACATGTTGGAGAAAATAAACTTGTTAGGATATGAATAGCCAATTCAGGTATTGTAATTACATGGTTTACTTGGGACGTATTATTGATTGAACGGCATGTTAAAATAATTACCTGATTGAATGTTTACATGTCCTAATAGAATTAAACATATGTTGAAAATGACATGCAACAAAATATAGGCAAAAATTGGATGATACGTAAATTAGATTACTGTAAACTATATTACAGTAAAAAGGATAATATGTCTAAAATTTTCATGTAATGAACATAACATATATTATGTTTTGAGATTTTGATTTCGAAGCGCAATTTGATATGAACATAAGTGATTGAATGAAAATGAATATGCCTAACTACACTTATGGCACGAGGTTAGGTTGCATTAGTAGCAGAAGTCTGCCTGGACCCGATCTGCATATCTAGCAGCTACTAATGTTGAACCTAATGTGAGAGGCCTAAGTGAAAGTATTAACAACATGTTCTAAGACATGAAGTTAAGTCAGCTTGTGGTAGAAGTCTACCCGGAACCGCCCGACAAATCCAGCGTCCACAAGTATAAGCTTAATGTGAGAGGTCTAGTGCTTATATATATATATATATGTATCTATGTATATAACAAGATATGGATAAATGGCAAGGACGGTAATTAAATGTCTAACTCAGAAAATAAGAAAGGAAGTGATGTAATGAACTGAGTTAGTATGATAAGAGGGAAAAGTGATGTATTTCCCTAAATGACTTATTTCTGAGAACGTTGTTGCAAGTAATACACAACAAATAAAGAAAAGTAAAGAAATTACTTGCTACAACAGATTTAGATGGGAAAACATGATGAAAATAAATCATTGATTCCTTTGATCAAACTGATAAGTTGCATGAAGTGTTTTCCTTAATAAAATAAGGAACATATATTACTATGAAAGAAGATTAATGGTTTACAAAAGTAAATGGTTTAAAAGTGGAATGATAATGACCTATTATAAATAAATAACATTAATGAAAATATTGTATAATAGATAGACTTGTCCAAGGGAAAAGTGAATATTATAACTTAGGTTATAATAAACTAGTAAGGGAATGGGATAACTGGTGAATTAAGTTAAGTGACACTTGATTGGAAATTAAGTAATCAGAAAAGGTGAAAATCTTAAACCAGTTAAGAAAAGGGGAAAAAATATATTGTAGTTAATTATAAATTAAGTAGTCTACGAATCTGAAACTCGCTGGTAAGAATAACATGTGTAGACTTGTCCTAGGGACAAGGGGAAATTATAACATATTTTATAATAAATGGGTAGAGAAACTTATTAATGGGCCTCAGTTAACAGAAGTAAGTTAATAAGTAAACAATGGTAAATCGTATTGACGGTGTAAAGTGGGATTATGATTAAACGAGAAAGGATGAGGAAAACTTATGAAATGAAATAGGTTATATTTAATCGTAAATGGTAAGTGACATGTTAATTGGAAACAAGTGAACTATATACACTTAATAAAGTAAAACATGTTATTGAAATCAAATAAGAATATAAAAGGGATTATGGATCACAGACCTTGGGCCACAATCAAGAAAATAACATGTTGTAAGCTTATTAATAAAATTAAACAGGTTAATTTATAAATTGAATTAATAAGCAAGGTTAACTTGGTAAACTTGAAAAGGAAGGCACTGTGAAGGAGAATAACCGAGTTATTTGGAAAAACTCACGAGGTGGCGCAAGCGCGCAATTAATGGTTAGACGTAGGGTCTAATGACATATAAAACTGAGGTGCTTAGACAAGCCCATATGCTAAAGGGTGAATAACCCTAAGGAGTAGATCACCGGGATGTCAAAAGACACAAAGAGGAGCGCATGTCCATCTAGATATTCTTGTAGGCTCCATTAGAATGGTTTAAGTAGAACGCAGGTTCCAGGGACGTAGGGTACTCTTGGTATTCCTCTGTGAGTGGCAGATGATTCGCCTATGCTCGCAGAGGTTAGGTCTGCGTAGGTGAACCAATGAGTATGTCTTGATTCCAATAATAAGGGGCAATCAAAAGACTAAGATGGAGCAACGTGATTCGGCGAGACCAGTTAGTGCCCTATGATAGAAACTCGTCATCTACCTACCATCTTCAGTCAATACGTAAAGCGTAAAGGCGGAAAACTCCAAAAGACTATATACTTTGTTATCTAGTTATGAGTGAGGATGGCCAATAGGTTTGAAGGGCATTGGGGGCCAGGGTTAAGTTCTCATTCTTGATATTCTTGGGTGGCTTTCATTAGTTAAGGGAGCGGTCTGGTGGGACCATACCCACCGTAAATGCAGACCTTAGCATTTGCAATCGTCAGATATTTGAAAGCTCCCGACCGAGTTCCGTGTTTCCTGATTAGCCCTGCCACGGGACTCGGGCACACATATAGAGAACATGTGCAATAGACATTGTGAACGATTAATGATACGTACGTGGGAATGTTTAGGTACAATCAAGACTCTCTGGGTGGTGTATCATTAGACTAGAGGGCATTATTCTAGGATGGAACCTAATTCGATCGAACAGTTCGAAGATGGCAGTCTGAACGCTTACGTAATATAGAAGTAGTGGTCCTTTGCAGACGTAGCGTTGACATATATACAGAAATCCGTACGACATTCAGGCATAGGACTAGGTACTGCTATATTCCTACGATGATACGGTGGAGACCGTTCGAGTGGGGTACCATGTGGTGTATCTCAATGTTGAGACTTAGATTCATATATTGTATTTGGTTATTTCACTAGGAAGTAAATGGGTACGACGTGTGTGTAAGCCTTGAGTACTATTAACCCAAGTAACCTAATAAATAACAAAATATGATTGAACGGTATATGAAAGATTATCCAAAGTGTATAGTTTAAATTTGGTCACCCGAACTTGTGTACTGACCCCCTCCTCATAACACACTCGCAGGTTAGATTGTGGCAGAGCCATGATAGCTTTGGATATTGGTTAGGAAGTATTAATAATACGGTAAGGCTACGTTTTGACTATATTATATTTTATCCTTTCCACTGTGAGATATTTTTTTGAGCTCTGACATGTTTTATGTCTCTGTCTTTTCTGCAGGATACCAGAGCAAACCAATCCGAGTTTCGATAGACTGGAATTTTGAAAAAAAATCGGTCTGTCGAAATTAGGGTTGTCACAGTGGCTTTGGCTGAAAAGTTTGTAGAGGGAAGCTCTCCTCAGCCCCTGGCTCTTGTATCTTCTACTGAATATTATCCTGACTTCCCAGCACTGGTGGATAGCAGATTCACCTCACATACTTCAGCAAGCACCCTTCCTATCCTTACCATGCCATCTTTGACCATAGGTAAATTCCTTTTACCCTTCATCCCCGAGGATAAAGTGATTACTGAATTTGCGGACTAAAAACGTTGTATATTTGCAATACAGTTCGTACTAAGCCTATGACGGTAGCATACCTTGCCCCCGTGATCCCCCAAGTGACTGCCTCGGGGCCAGTCCCCATAGGAACACAGTTTGGAGAGGGCGGCGACCAACTGGATATTTTTTCTGACATAGTAATAACTCCTAGCATTGTGTATATTCTTAATGAGTAAGGAGAGTTGGCGGATGTGCAAAGTGCCACTGCCAAGGGTTCAGTGGAAGCCGATGTATCAACGATGGCAGCCAGAGGCTAGAAAGTGGAAGAGATGGAGATGGGCGCTGCTGATCTCTGGAAGGAAAGGGAAGATGAGGAGGCCCGACGGAGGGTCGTTAAGATCATTGAGAAAACCATATCGTGCAAGTCTCAGAAGCCCGCCGAGCGATGGGCTGCCAGGGAAGCAAAGGAGAAAGATGAGCGGGAAGGATTGGAGATCCTGAAAAGGAGCGAGGTCATCGTTGGCCTTCCTTCTGGGGGTTCCCCCGTACCACCGCCGCTCGTCGTTACTACCGATGTCACGGAGGTCTCCAGTGGTGACGGTGCTACGGAGCGTCGCATCTCCGTTACTCATGAATCATCTACTCGTCCAAAGGGCCGAGGAGGCAATAGTGGTTTGAGTGGAAGAGGATCCGGCCGAAAGAGTTCTGGAGCTGGTGACGAACCGTCGAGTGCCGAATCTGCAAAAAAGTACAAGCACAAGGAAAAGAAGAAGAAACATGGTTAGATTTAGTAGCCTAAGAAAAAGTTACCATTATTTTGGTATTGTAGGCCGATAGGTTACGCGAGTACGACCCTCGCTTTTGGTTTTTCAAGAAACGGTGTGGCTCTCATGTACACCCTATTATTAGAATAGAAAATATTGGACACGAAGTTTGTTTAGCGTGTGTGTGTGGGAATTGAAATATGTATTAGTAAGGTCGCATTTTTGTCAAGCATTTAGATGATCTTTTTATGTATTCCAGCATCTCGTACTTACGTAAACTTACATATCGTTACTCTTAGCACAAAAGCGATTAGGGGTCATCTTTGGGAAAATTATTCCAGAGAGGTGAGATAAAGCGCAGGTTTCAGTTAGTTTCCCTTAGCTCAGGAAACCCATAGTTTGCTGAACCAGGCTATGCGCCTACTTTTTTGGGTGGCCTGGGGCAAAGCCAAAGTATAGCATATGTGTAGAGAGACACGTTGTGCGTTCCGCTAGGTGGGTGGCTCTCCCATCGTTCATCGGGTTGAGGCGAGCCGCTAGACGTCGTTTATTCGTCGGCGTAGTTTTCAGCCCTGATCATCAACTCGTAAGGTCCGATCGTGGCCACGGGCTACCCCTCATCCTTGAGAGTGAAGGGGAAGAAACGATTTAAGGTCGGTCTTGGTGTTGTGCCAAGATTCGACCGGCACCCGCAATCAGCGAAGAGAGATTTGCATCGATCTTAGTCAGTCGCGGGTGGTGCCAAGCCGCCTGGGCTAGGGCGCAGAACAGTTTCTCCTTGGCACTGGACCGAGGTTCGATTTAGTGGTTGTTTGTACTCGGTCGCGCAGCGTGCCGACGATTCGAGTAGCATTGCCGGCTTTCGTGCTCGGGTGGCGGGGCGTAGCCAAGTGTCTTAGATTTGACGTTGCGTTACGGTTGGAAAACCAGCATCGGCTCCCGTGCTTAGGGTGCTGGTGTGGTCGTCGCAGACATGAGTCAAGCTAAGTGTCGGTACTAACAAAATGCGTTACGTGAGCACTAAACAGCAAGGAGATAGAAAACTTAACATCATTTCTACTGATAACTTTGGCAGTAACAGCCTTTACAATGCCTTGAATTTTTGAAAAAAAAACATTGCTGAAAAAGCGTAAACAACCGTGAACTGTGTTATGTAAAGTAATGCCGAGCTTATTGCCTATGTAGAAACAACCAGGTAAATGTATAAGTCTTCTTGATCTATAGGCTTGGAAAGGATAGGTGGTCGCTCTAAGTGGTCTAGAATTTCTTTGAATGCGGCGACGCATTCATAGGTCCACTCGAAACTGCGTTTCCCTTTTTGGAGTAAGTCGAAGAAGGGGACGCATTTGTCGGTTGCCATAGAGATGAACAGTCTTAAAGCGGCGACCTTTCCGTTTAGACTTTGGACATCCCTGATGTTCTCGGGAACGCAGATGTCCCGAATAGCTTTGATCTTTTCTAGATTGACTTCGATGCCTCGAGAATTGACAATCAGACCTATGAATTTTCCCGAAGCAACTACAAAGGAGCACTTCAGGGAGTTGAGTTTCATGTCATGCTGGCGGAGGACATCAAACAACTCGGAGAGGTCGTGGACGTGATTGCTTGATATTTTATATTTCACTGACATATCAACCACGTACACCACCATGGATTTTCTAATCCGATTTTTAAACAGTCTATTAACCATTCGCTGATAGGTGGCGCCAGCATTCTTGAGGCCGAATGGAATAACACGGTAACAATAGAGCCCAAGGTCGGTCATGAAAGAGGTATGGTCTTGATCACATAGGTTCATTGGGATCTGTGGTAGCCTGAGTAGGCGTCCATGAAAGATAGCAGTTGGTACCCGACGGTCGATTCGACAAATCGATCGATCTTCAAGAGCGGAAAACAGTCCTTCTGACATGCCTTGTTGAGGTCGGAGAGGATGACGTATGTCCACCATTTACCGTTGGCTTTTTTAACAAGGACAGGGTTGGAAACCCACTCAGGATAGTCAGCTTCGCGGATGAAGTTATTGTTGAGCAGGCAGTCCACCTCTTCTTCGAGCGCCATGGACCTCCAGGATCCCAAGAAGCGGCGCTTTTTTTTGACAGGAGGCATTCTAGGATCCAAGTAAAGAGAATGACAAGCAATAACGGGATCGATGCCATTCATGTAGGAGTGAGTACATGCAAACACATCCAGATTGGCCTTCAGGAAACATATGAGGTCTTCTTTGGTAGCAAGGTGGAGTTGCGACCCAACCTTCAACACCCTTGTTGTGTCGGTGAGGTCGACGAGAACGTCCACCGTGGATTCGACTGGGACAGCCCTCTCGTAATCGTGCTCCTCGTCCTTTCGTGGGTCGAGATCATCGGAAAATGGTAGTGGCGCCTGAGCCATGGCTCAAACGCCGCTGGATGCTATGCTAAGACATTCATGGTGCAAGACAGCGCGAGCACGACTTTGCCCTTGTCCCTGTTGTATGCGTTCTTCCATTCTGTTTCATTGCATTCCCTGGCACTTCTTTGGTCACCCTTAATTTGCCGATCCCATTTTCCATCGGGAATTTCATCAAGAGAGACCATGGTGCAATGTAAACCCAGAATTCGGTGAGGAAAGGGCGCTCGATGATAGCGTTGTAGGGGGGTCGATGTCTATAACCATGAAGGTGAGAATTCGGACCCGGCTTTGATCCCCTTCGCCCAGCTCCACAGGTAGGTAGATCATCCCTACAGTTGAACTGGAGGCCTCATTGAAGCCGTGAATCGCAACATGACATGGCTTTAGATCATTTGCTTCTACTTTCATCTGGTCGTAGGGCAGCCTTAGAGATGATATTAACCAAACTTCCCGATTCGATTAAAACTTTTCGAACGGAGGTGGCTCCGATGTGGGCCGTGATGACTAATGGATCGGTGGTCGGAATTTCTACCCCCATCGATTCTCTTCCTCGAAAGATGACGTCGCCGCGCATACTTTTCTGCAGCTTGCCTGGGGTGAACTTAGGGAGAGGGAGAAAGCTTCGTATATAGCGTGATTTGTGGCACTCACATACTCCACCATCTTTTGATGCCTTGTGTGGGGTAAGGTCTGCCACATATGGTGTTTAACACGATTCCTCGTCTCGGGTTAGATGATCCCGGAACTGCCCTGGTGGCTGCTTGGGGAGCTAGCGCTGGAGGCTGCAAGTTTGCTTCTGGGGGAAAGGGCTCTGGGACATATTGCTCGAGCCATTTTTCATGGATAAGTTTCTCGATTGCGTCCTTGAGTTAATGACATTCGTTCGTATCGTGCCCTTAAACGTCGTGGTACCCACAGTACCTCCCAGTGTTCCTCTCGCGGTCGGTGGATTCTCTGACGCGTGGATTTTTGTGGGGCAAGGTGTTACATGTTTCCAAGTAGATCATATCTATGTCTTCGTTCAGAGGGTTGTAGGTTTCGAAGGCTTGGCGAGGGTCGAGCCTTCTTGGTTCTGCCGGGGCTTGCCCGTTGTTTCATCCATCCAGCCTGCCATTATTTGGTCATTGCCTGGAGGGACCTTCCCCTCTGTTCTGATCAAAGGGCACCACGCCCCGCCTACCCCTGAGGTTGTTATTCGCGCCGCTCGCTTTGGGGTCATTTGGATGACTTGTGGCAGAGAGCCGATTTCTCCTTGCCTCCTCTTGGTATAGGTATTGATCTGCCTTCTCGTAGAAGGTGTCGAGGCTCTTCGGTTATTTCCGTCGATCCAGGCCACGAATTCCCAAGTAGGGAGGACACCTTTCGCTAGCTAAAAGAGGACGGTGCGAGGATATGGATCGTTGACCTCGGTGACAGCTATGTTAAACTTGGAGAAGTAGCTTTTGAGGGACTCGGTGGGCCCCTGGTATAGATTGGATAAAGTGAGGGCATTCTTCGGAGTCGGGATATGCAGACTATATCAGTTCCAAGATGCCCAAAGTTGTCAATGGAATCGAGTGGGAAGCGAGAAAACCAAAGCAAAGCGGTACCAGATAGGAAGACCGGAAAGCATTTGCACTTGGCTGGATCATTACCCCAGCTCGATTCCATCTGCCATTTGTATCCATTCCAGAAAGCACAAGGTTCAGTGGTACCATCGTTGAGTGGCATCTGAAGCATGCTAAAGCGCCTCAGCCACTCGACCTCATCTACTCCTCTCGTGAAGGGGTTATGCATAATATCGGCTTCCCATGAGCCGTGTGTGTCCCCTCGCATTGCCCATATAACACTTCATACCACTTTGGGGAGATACGACGGATGGGGATCTACCATCAGGATTCATGGATTTTGACGTGGTTTCGGAGTCCTAGTAGTAGGATGCCTCCTATGGTGGACGTCCGGATCGTCGTCCTCCCCGTCCTCGACATCTATGATGGGGTTTTGGCATGGTTGGTGAGGTGAATCGGGGTGATGCGGGCCCTATTCTGGAGAAGCGCGGACCGCTTGGATAGCAGGCCCATCATCCTGATTAGCGGCGACCGATTTCCGTTGAGGAAGAGGTTGGTTAGTAGGACCAGGTCTGTCATTGGCCCATCACCCTGATTAGCTGCGACCGAGTTGCGTTGAGGAAGAGGTTGGTTAGTAGGACCAGGTCTGTCATTGATGATCAAACTAGTTTGGTCTCGGTATTGTCACCCCTCGTTATATGAGACTATGGTTCGATCGCCGTTGCCATTGCCGTTACCATTGTCGAGGGCATTGGTACGAGCGGCGATGTTGTTGATGAGGCTGAAACTCCTCCTTGGATGTGGGCCCCTCGACTCGAAAGAGGAAGTTTCCGAGGCGGTCGGTCGAGGTCGAGCATTGTTTCGAGTTAGTCGAAGTCGGGCGATGACGCGTTGTCTTTCTTGAAGTTTCCGCATAAGGTCGATGTTGTGCCTTAGCGCTTGGTTAAGCTCGACTGCATTGTTCTCATATCTTTCATTAAGTGTGCATATTTGAGCTTGTGTAATGAGCGCTTCGTGGTCCACAATATGAGGGACAGTTTCATTAGCAACCGGGATATGCGCAGGTTAAGGTTGTTGGGATGTTCTGGCCTCGGCTACGGCTGAAGAGCCGACCATTGCATTCTTTGACTTCTTCACCATCGTAAGCGGACTTGACAGTAGGTTGAGCAAGAAACCTTAGGCTCGTCGAGGTCGGGATGGTAATATGGGAGAAAGACGCAAGTTTTGAGTAGATTCTCAGTGAAAGCACCAAATGTTGACGACAAATATGTCAAAAACACCAAAGATTCTTATTATTAGAATTAGTTAATTTGGTCGCAAGACTAAGTAACAGAAAGCGATAAATAACAAGAGAGATTTATATTGGTTCGGCCCGGCGGGGCCTACGTCCACTTTGAAGGTGTTGGAGTATTATTAATAACCAAGGATTACAAGGTTTAGAATATCTTGAGATATCTCATTACATTCATTTTCCATGATGATGTCATAATTAAAATATATTAAATAAATAAGGAAAATTGTAGTTTAGTCCTTCTTCTTCCTTAAAGAGGAGATGCCATTAATCAATGTCTAGGAAGGTTCCCAGGTCACGAAATCCATCCCTTTAGAAGTGGGAGGTCGTGGCCTATTTATAGGAGTGGGAGTAGGTAGTAATGGGGACCACATGCAGGAAATTCGCGCCTGCTGCACTCATAGCCCAGAATTTCGCACCCGGGCATAGGTGCGAAATTTCGCATCCGCTGGTTGCGAAATTTCGTACCCGCTGGGTGCGAAGCTCCTGCGAGGGGAGCGAAATTCCCACCTTTGGGCGCGTGAGGCTTGAATTTCCTTTGACGCCCAAGGTCTTGGCCTGGGGTAGCTTCTTGGATGCTGTGAGGTTATGAGTAGTGCAGTCCCCTCCTGATCATGCTTCCTTTATTCCTAAGCGCCGCTTCTTGGCCTTAGCTCCACGTTATTCGTTGAATTAAGCGTGTCTGACGCACTCTTGGGAACAGGGCTAAAAAGCCGGTTAACAGTGTAGGATGCCAGTTATTTACTGTCAATGTCTGCGTGAGATTATAGTTTCAATTTAAGGTTAACGTCATTGTCATTGTTCATGTTTGGTGTTGTTTTGTGGTGTTGAGGATGTCCTTCTTGACAATCAATGATTTGACATTTTTTGTGCTTTTCTTTCTGAGGCCTAGCTTGGTAGTTATGTATGGTATTTCTTTTCTCAAGTCATGTTACTCTAGTGACATTTTGGTTTGAAGCAAGTTGTTTCTGATGCAAAAGGAGGGTGTTGTTTTAAATTGTAGTTGGTGTTTTGGCTGCGATGCTATGCAGTTTTGTAAGTCTGTCCTGGAAGTTTTGATGTCTATTCCATATGATACATTTTAGGATAGAAACTAACGAGAAGATATGGCCTTTGAGATTATTATAGCGTAAACTAATTAAACCATGCCAGCAAAAGATATCCCAGCTATTAAATAGCCGAATAGTTATTTAAATAGTTTGATTTACAGTTAATTTAACCAGGAAATGTTGGGTTTATTGTTGGGTTTAGATGAAACCTCTTTCTAACTTCTTATCACTTTCCAATTATATATTATTCCATTTTCTTGTCAATAAGGAACTTGTAAGATACTGTTTAGTGTTTGCTATATATTTACGTAAGAGCTGCTTTGTATCAAGTGGATGAATATCAACCGTATAAATTATAGTTATTTAAATATAAATAAGTGTAGTATTCAATCTTTCATCCATAAATTATTGTTACGATAGTTTGGATATGAATGAAATTATTAAACTTTACATGAAGTAGAGAAAATGTTCGCATGTGGAGTTATGCAGCCATCCACTTGTCAGTCAAGTTTGTAAGCTATAGGAATAGAAGTACTATTTGTCAAGTTAGAGTAGTAATTTCGTGCATTGCAATAATGTTTGTCCTCCAGTTTACAGAACTTAATCAAAAGGAAATTAAAATGTCAATGTGTGCATGTCCATTTGTCAAGCTGGAGTATAATTTTCCATATTGCTTGTTATTCACTTGTTACATGTCCATGTGTGCAACAAGAATATGACGAATAAATGGTGCATTGTTGTGATTGAGAATAAGTTTTGGAAATAAAACGTAGTATCAAATATGAAAATTTGATTCTTTTTTTAGCTTAAAAACATATTAGTGCATATCTTTGTTAATAGAATATCAATGATAAACAAAATGTAGCGGAAGAATAATGACTCCACGTGGTAAAATGCCACAGGTATTTCTTAACATAGCAAAATTTGCACTGCATTTGTTTTGTTTCATTACATTTACACTACATTTCTTTTGGTTCATCTGATATTGCAATGAATTTTATGTTTCAAGCAACTAACTGAATTATGCGTTCCTGATCCACATTTCTATGTTACTATGTTGAATTTCCATTAGCATTTCAGTTTCACAACATTTAGTTATAAACTTGCATTTACCATTAGGAACACTTTTGGTCTCCCACTGAAAATATCTTCGAAGAGAATTTTGAGGATATTTTTTGTCTCCCATTGTGCCCTCCAAATGAACAATACTGTTCTGTTTGAGACCCTTCTCACCGCACGCATATTTCATTTAGTTCTCTAACGATGACGGTTTCATCCATTGATTCTTTTCATTCTTCTTTACAAAATCATGTTGTCATGCTCGCCTCTAAATTAGATTTATTCATGTCACTTTCTCCATTATCGGTGACCTTTGGTCCATCAGCGATCTTAGGCACTGCCATGAATTTCATTTTCTCCGATTTAAGTAGATAATAACTATCTTTTCAATTCATTCCTTATTCGCTTTTCTGACTGTCAATTGATCGGTATTGCTCTCAAAAAGATGAAAAACGCATTTACAGGATGCCTGCTATTCCAGAGTGTTCTTTGATCCTTCTTGGGTCAAGATCACTGGTGTGAATAAATTTAATAACCACTTTTCTCTTATCTTTTTCAGTTTCTTCCCCATGCTGGAACAGTTTTGCTTTGGGTAAAAATTTTATAGTCGTTCAGTTTGTCTATCGATTTTTCTACATTAAATTATTATCACAGATATCAATCCATTATTAATATTATTTGATTTTTTGGAGTGGCAACCCTTTCTTCCTAGAGTTTTGAAAGAACCAATTGAAAGAAAGAACAGAGTCAGGCTGCACATGTGTACAAATTTATACATATATATAACATCCACAAACAACAGACAACCGACATCACAAGGGAAGGAGAATAATCCAACTCAATTAAACTCGATGGTTACTTCCTGCCCCTAAAACAGAAAAGACTACCAGTCTGCAACTTCAATATTTATACATCGGTATCTCTATAACAATTACAAAGTTGTACACACATGCACCAAAACTAAAAACCAAAAAACGGAGAAAAGGATGTAATTGGTCAGTCCTCAACAAGCCCTCCTTTTCCATCCTTTCTATGCACTACACCAATACTACTAGGGCTCACGTCCCCTCATTGGTAAGTTGATGTTGTAACTAACGCCCTTATTCTGACTCGGTGTCCTATCAGTATCTTCTCTTCCACTTCCACTCTCTCTGCCTCGACCGAGTCGATCATCCACACTTTTGAACCAACAGGAGTGGATGTTCTCAACATTCCATATGTATCTACGGACGAAATGCTTCTGATGCTGTTACGTGTGTGACCCGACCAACCAAACCTGGGTTGCATTGCAGACTCATTTATCCTCACTCGTTGACCTACCACAAGCCTCTTGCTTGCAGCTACCCTTACATTTGTTTTGTTTAAGCAATTTCTTTGGGTTGAAATTTGCTTTTACTGAAGTTGATCCTTGCTGGTGATCACGCTAAAAAGTAATAAAATATTTGTTTTGTGTTGAGTTCCCTTGTTATCAGAATGAAATGTTTTATTTCTGAACTGACACCGATAATGTTACATTTGGTGGATACGTGTATTTGTACTTGTACTTGAGATAATGGGTAAAAGAGTTCGAATAGCTTATGTATAAAACGATATAAAGCTAGAGTGTTTGTTTGAGCCGAAATAAACTATCTCATATTCTATCTAAATTAAACTAGGAAAAAACAAATTTTAAGTGCATCGATTTTGCTATAGCAGATCCCTTGTATCGCTTGCTTTATCACTTTGGCTAACAGTTGCCTTTTTTTGTCATTATCTTCTCATTTTCTCCGTCTATGCTTTTTCTCATACATTTACAATACCACATACTGAAAACTACTGAAATAAATAATGTGCCTATGACAACTTTAGATTTATCCTTGTTCCATACAAGTAGCACATAAAACATCAAGCTTTTGTTGATATTATATTTTAGATAAAAATAGCATAAGTCCTTTAAAAAGAAATATAAGCGTGCCTGTATTAAAAAGTTATGAGTATAAAATAGCATATTAAAATAATAATAATAATATATTTATTTTCACAACAAACGAATATTTATTGTTATCCACAAAATATTGGGAGACGTACCCGATCGGTATGTTCAGAGAAACGGACAGGTCGGCCTGAGAAAATACAACATAACTTAATCCAGTAAAGTGACATCGATCGGTACAACAATAACGGTACCGGTTGGTCTGTACCCTAGCGCACCGGTTAGATAGTCACAAGTCCATAGCAGAGCGGCCCCCAGTGAAAAGAAAGGAAAACTTGCCTACCGGTCGGCTAGGGTCCGAGAGTATGGACCGGCCCCTCTGGGATAGCGTACTTGGTCCAAACATTGCAATATCGGCCGGTCCAAGGACAAGCAACTGGTCGGCCATAATATGGAATCAATGCCAGGTCGCCCGTGCGGAGCAGAAAAGGAACCATACTGATAGACCAGACCTAATCTAGACCATTCGGTCATCCCGACAGTTGTTGATATGTTGGCTTTTGGATAGCTGTTGTCAGGCCAGCCAGTGGCAATTCTGTAAATTACGTCCGACCGACCGGTGACTCTAAAGGTCATATCACTCCATTTCTCCACTCCTATAAGTAGAGCTCCAACGCCATTTTAATGGGGGACAGATTCTATGACCCAGAAGGGCTGTTAAACTCAATTCTCTACTTCTAATTAGTGATTTCGTCATCTCCAATCACCTCAAAAGGAAGATCCAACTTCGTATCCGTCAGAGTCCATATGGAAATCTAGATCCGATCTACCATCCGCGAATATTGAAGACTTTTACCATTTTTCCTTAAACAAGTTATAAGAGAGTGTAATGATGAATGTAATGAGAGAATGAGCTTGCCTTGTAACTCTACATGCATTAAAAGAATTGCTATTTAAAGTGGATGTAGATCGCACTTGATCTAACCACTATAAAACATTGTGTCTCTTTACTTGCTTTGCTTTGTTTATTGGCTCCAAATTTCATATTTCCAAGTATTTTTGTGAAGTAGTTCCAGTACATTTGGTGTTTTTGTCATTTTTGATGCAAACATTTGGCGCCCACCATGGGGTCGATTCAATCATCTGTTCTCTCACACTCGCTCATAAGGTCCGATACGTTGCACTAAAAGTCTATGCTAGTTTTACTACTATCTGATTCAAGTCCTCGCCTAAAGCAATGGGTAAACCAAGTAGACCATCAATGAAGGTCACCAATCAAAGCACCGATAATAACGATAATGCCGCCGATCATGAGCATGAGGCTACTCCTCCTACCAACCAATTTGAGTGCGGAGAAACTTCTAACGCTGAAGAAACGGTGACTAGGAGGGAAATCGATGAAGTGGCGGCGGGTTTAGCAAGCCAAATGGACATTGCAAATTAAGCTTTGATGACGAGGATTGAAGAAATGTTTGCCATGAAAGCTACTACGGCCAAAGTCACCACGAAATCCGCCCGGGCAAAATCCATTCAAACTCCACGTACGGAAAACGCAGGATCCACTTCTTCAAGACCGAGCCGGGATTTTTTTTTTTCAAGAGATAACGAATCCTAACCGTAAGGAAACTAAGCTACCTGATCATAACCACTATAACAAGGCGACTTCACAACAAGTGCTTGGCTCCGCCAAAGGGGCACCTCTCCCTATGGGAGGTTCAGGACCCCGAAATATGAACCGTGACCGTCTGGTTAAGCAGACATCCGGTAAGGAAGACGGCGTCTGCCTTGCGGATGAAAACAATGAGGAAGAGTGTATATCAGAGATGATCCACAAAATTATGGAAAAGGGGCTGAAGAAGTAGAATGATGAGAAAGAATGGGGGTTTTCTCCCACAAGGACTCCACTTACAGAAGGAATAAAGATGGCGCCTTATCCAAACAAATTTAAGCCACTGGCAGTCCAAGCTTACAACGGGACAACTGATCCTAATGTGTTCTTAATTGAGTATGATCAGCACATGGACGGAGCCTGAGCCACTGACGAGCTAAAGGGCTTATATTTCCCGACCTACCTTGAGGGAGTAGCCTCCCTTTAGTTCATAAAGTTACCGCCTAGTTTGGTGGATGATTTCGCTACGTTAGCAAAACTACTCCGGGAGCAGTTCAGGCTTCAAACCACAAAAGTATGATATGTTATTGAATTGGATGAGATGGAGCAAAGGCCGAGAGGGCCAATCAGAGCTTTTCTCACCCGATTGAACACTGCAGCAGCTGAAGTTGGAAATTACGAGCCTCGACTGGCTTTAATGCCCTTAAAGGGGGATGTAAATAAGATGATTAAGCTAGGACATTGGGTTAAAAAAAGAAGCACGGTACTCTCGAAGAGTTGTTCAATAAAGCTTAAGAATACATAGTTGTGGACGAGGATCCAGCCTATGCTATCGACATCCCGGAAAACAGTTGTAATGTCCCGGAAATTCGGTCCAATTTGAGCTGACCAAAAACACATGTCCAACCCCAAATTAAACTGAAAATCAGGAAATTAACAGAAAGAATTGAGAGGGTTAGGATAAATAAGACAGAAACTTAGAATAGAAGAAAAAGAAGAACGCAACATCAGAGTAACACGAACCTCACAGCGAAACGAATAACATATAATATATATAACATAACTTGGAATATACATCTTTACTTGAATATACATCATTATCAAAGTACAACACTTACAACACAGCGGAAATAAGTATAGCTATATGATCCTGAAGCCTCCAGCTCCAGCTCTTCAAGTATTTGTAAATCCCAACTACTTGACTTCCCGTACAAAATTGGGCAGCCAATAGTTTAGGGAAAACAAAACAAAATAAACTCCGGTCAGTCATGGGACTGGTATGAGTAAAACATTTAAAACAGTTCGAACTAGTAAACGATACCTCATAATACCACGCCGTATAACGAAACGGGTTTTTCCCTTATGAGAATCCAAATTATCTTTATATTAAAAACCTTTTGATATTATAATAATGTCTATCTACCACAATAAAATAATTATCTAGCAGAAACGCTTTCATCTCATGTTCTACATATATAGTATACAATCAAAACCGCAAGCACGTATTGGGTAATGGATTTCCAACTATGACAAGGTATGGAACCACCTTTCGTTAGTGTACCTCTAGAAAGGAATACACTGGGTTCAACAAGAACATCTTGCAACCCGGCCACACATGACCGACCACTCATTTCGCTTGATTGTATCGAATGTATAACACCAACGGTTGGGATCAGCAACCGTTTCCCGAATGGGACAATATCGACAGTAGATTTTTAGATATAAATGAAACTCTAGATCAGGTGATTATACACCCTACTTCGGAGCGACCGACTTAGCCATGTTGCCTGCCCGATTTCTGTCATTTACCGGATGTGAGGCTAGAAGCTACGCTTTATCATCACACCAGATTTCACTTTGAATGTCACATCATCAAATCCATCAAATCACCGATTGACGTCTACAACAATACATTATGTGCTAGATAAATGAAGTTTCCTTCTTCGCTTCCACTCTTGGTATGGTCGGCGAAATCTATATACGTGATCGTCTGGAAATACTCTGTCAGACATCCGTCCATACAAGTCATCCAGGAACAGGTTGAACCGAAGGCACTATTCAGTATATCCATCTTAGGAACTGTTATCTAAGAATTATACAACAGCCCTTGTACTTTACTCCGTCTTCAATTTTCTTTGGCATATATGATTCGCAACGCTAGTGCCAATACAGAGTGGTTCTTTGGATAATAATCCAACCGGTCTCTCCATATTAACAACGTAAATTGGTCAAAACTTCGATAGTCTGTGATTTAACCATCTAAGAAAACAGGTGTGCAAACAATGGTATTATTTCCAGATGGAAATTCTATCAGTCAATCATCAATCATATATATATATATATTCATATTTCCTTATTTTCTATGCTTAGAAAATATATGTTATTAACACTGGAAAACATTTCCATTGTTTATTTACATATCACAATCATTTCACAACTATCAGTCCCTGACTATAAACTAGTTGGAGAACAATTCTCTAAGTATAAAACCCGAAGGCCGAAACCAACATCGGATCGATACTCAGAAAATTATTCAACTTAACTAATCTCTAGTCAGTTTCTAATCTTGTTTAATTCTATATCTTTACTCTATTTGATTTGCTCTGTTCGAATAGCTCTAGTTCGTTTTTACTCAAATCGATTAACTCTATTTGATTAACTCTGTTCGAATAACTCTGTTCGAATAACTCTAGTTCGTTTTTACTCAAATCGATTAACTTTATTTGATTAACTCTAACTAGTTACTCTAATTAATTAACTCTGACTGGTCAACTCTAATTGATTAACTCTAATTAATTAACTCTAATTAATTAACTCTGATGAACTAACTATATTTCCTTTTAAAATATCGTATTTATTTTCTAAATAAATATTTCCTTTATAATCTTATTTATTTAACAAATAAATATCTCCTTTATTGTATTTATTGTAACAAATAAATATCTCTTTATTCTATTTATTCTAACAAATAAATATTCCTTTATTCTATTTGTAAATGGGTTACAAATATTTCTCTTCCTATTTGTTTGACAAATATTTTCCCTTATATTTGATTTACAAATATATATCCTTTATATTTGATTTACAAATATATTTCTCCTATATTTGATTTACCAAATATATATTCCTTTTACAAAAAATCCTTATATATATATATATATATATATATATAATCCATTGATTTTATATAAATAAATTTATTTCAAAATATACTTTGAAAATTCCTTTTCTACATTCTGGTATTTCTTATGGTATTTAACACACCATATAACATCGATAAATTTCGCCCCAGCACACATAATCAATGTAAGATTATATATCACATTATATATCACAATATATATAAAACAGTAAAATAAATGTTGAGGAATCCAGTTGGATTCTTCCAACCTGTTTCCCTGCATCACAGATGTTGAACAATATAATTAACATCGACTATATTTCACTTTGAAATATTCTGCTAAATAGAATCGATATTAGATTAACGATTTAAATATATACATCGTTATCTAAAATTTCAACAAATACACAAACAATTCAACCAAACAGTTAACACACAGCAATCAACAGATAATTTTCAGTTCTAAGAATACATTGTAAAAATAGAACTGTTCGGAGTTATTGAGATTTACTCACATTGGACTATCATCGTTAAATAACGATAATTGTCGCTTGATTCATACGGATAATTTATTTTGCTATAAATTGTAACGAGCTCAGATTCGCTCCCAGTCAGTTCCATGGCGTAGCCACTGTCCATACTATCCCAACGCAACTTGTATCGTCTGATTTCGATACCGTATGAGGAAGTTATGTCAAGTACAACTTAATACAATTTAAAATAATTAACAACTTGGATTTAATTAATTAAATGGGCCATCGCCTTTAAAGTCAGCCCATCCACTTGTTTCTAACCCGAACTGCTCAAAACACTTTCTTCCCCGAAATCACTTCGCGATTTCCAGTATTTAAAACACACGCCGTTGACCTTCCTTTGACCTCCTCCCATCGCCACCTCGGCCATCCATCTCCGTTGCCATCCCCACCAATGGCCTCGCCAATCGAATCTGCACCTGGTCATCCCCTTGAACTCTACTCTGGCGGCCTCCACCAAAACCGAACTGCTGCTCCTTCCGACGTCAAACCACCGCTACATTTCACCACACGCCACCGGACATTGCATCACCACCACGAAATTGCTCCCCCGGCCTTCACGAGTTCCACAATCTCCTCGAATATTCCTCCGGCGTCCTAAATCAAAATCTGAACCCCTCCTTGGTTCCCGCTGGATAAATGTCGATCCACCCAAATCCCATCGCACACAAAACTGTGCATATCTATGTTAAGCCATTCCTTGTACGAGCCTAACGAACCCGACGCTGTATGATTTCGACGAGTTTTGAGCTCTGTTTAATTTCTTGCAGTAATATAAGGAGTGACCTCCATTTTGAGTTTACGGAGGATAAGGATTAGGTCTTAACACTTGGTAGAAGGGAGTATTTATACCATTAGGATTTTAGATATTTTTAGTTTAGATATTATCCTTTTTGATTATTTTATTCCATTTAAAATGAATCGTTAATTATATTCGTTTCAAAAAATTCGTACGACCACGTATAATACCCAAAAATCATGAAATTTGACATAAAGCTAGAGTTCGACAATATGGTCCCAACGAAACTGGTTTCGTCAAATTCCGAATCTGTTTGCTCACACAACGTATTTTTAACCGTCAAAATATCGATTGTTTTCACCTTAAAAATCGGTACGACCACATACTGACTTCAAAAATCACGAAACTGGATATCTAACAATAATTTGACATTGCGGATCCCACAAAATTAGTTTTGTCGAATTCCGAGGTCGTTTGCAAAACTGGCTATTTTTAAGGCTTGGAATAACCCTTTTAAATATATAAATATATTTAAAAGAAATTAAATTAAATATTTATAAATAAATATTATCGTATATATCCACATACGATATCATTCAGCTGTAGAATATTCATATATGAATTTCTAGCTTGATATTTCAAATCCCGATTAAATCGATATTCGATTTATAATGAAATTCCTTTTATAAATATAAATAAATTGTTATATATTATAAAGGAATTCCACAGCGACTTTTCTAAAATTTGATTTGGACATAAATCAAAATCTACACGACGAAATCTCGATTTTTCTCTTCCACTAGAAAAATATTCTCCACCAGCTCCTAACGTTTCTTGTTTCACAGAAATCTGATTTAAAATGAACCCTATACATTCAGTTGAAGTTCAAATCGCCCAATATCGAACCGCAATGCCATTTCAAGCTCGATTTTAATTATATTATAATTCCACGTTCAAACTGTCGTCGTTTTAAATATATTCTCTAATATAATTCAACTCTAAGCTGAATTTAATATCACAGATGATCCAGTTCACACCACATCGCCATTTCAGCCAATTCTGATTATTTCAAAATTAAATATATTATTTAATTTATTATTTAAATTAAATATTCACCATTATTTAATTAAACCACCATTTAATTCACTATATCACTATTTATATAATTAAATAAATTAATTATACTACCTTTGCAAATGTGGGTCATTACATTCTTCCCCACTTAAAATAATTTCATCCTCGAAATTGCTAAAGTTAGAAGATGACCCTATCTACTGGTTAGAACTTATTTGTTCACTTCTAAATCTTCAGTTTTCCAATTGGTCCAATTTAATTTCAATTAAATATTAATTAATTCTTATCAACGAAAATTTTCAAAAATCCTGAAAATTTTCTAACTCCTTAACTTTTCGAAAAATTTCGCCAGCACCTCCGTTGTACTGGTCAATCGGTCAAACCACCACTCGCCTCTTTGGGCCATCTCCAACCAAAAGAAAATCAAATAGCCAAGCGGCTTGCCAATTCGGCTCAAAAATCTCATGCTTATATCAAATATAAACTTGTACCTTTTTGTCTTTTCAGCATATACCAAGGTCAACCCAATCAAATTCCAATCTATTTTTGTCCACAAATCCAACCATGCTTATACCTAAGTCGAATTCAATTTCAAATCAAAGCTCCATTTTCTATTTTTAAATTCTTATCTCATCCATCCAACTTACTTGATATCATTCTAATCCAACTCAGTTACCCATTAACTGGCTTTATTTTTAATTCCAATTTGCTTTCACAAATTTCTGTTAATTTTTTTTTAATTCAAACACTCTTTCCTGGGAGTTTTTAAACAGTTTACTCTTTTCAAAAGTCAAATTTTCCTTTTTGAAATTCAACACAACTTGTGTTTCCCAAAATAAATTCAAAACAGTATCTCTGGTAGTAATTCGTCACTTACAACTCGAAAATGAATACTGATGATGCAGCTGTCATCATCGGAATCTATTTTCTAGCGATCGAAATGAGTTCTATACTATAAAACCATTTCTAAACATTTCCACTCTGAAATTCATTTCAAAATATAATTCACACTACTTGTAAAACAATTTAAAATCTCCCAGGATCTTAAATTTTCCTTGTTTTTAATCCAAATCCATTTACAAACACTTATCCAATTTTCCAGAATTTTAATTTCAATTCTGATTTAAATTCGGATTTAACTCATCTAATTTCACGTATTTCACTTGTATGAATTCTGATTGGTTATTTACATAACCATTTAATTTATAGTCTTACTCGATTATAATAACAACCAATATATCGACTATATTATAATTTTGATATATATATATATCTTCTCTATATCAAGATATACCTTGGGTAAACTTATTTTAATTTACCTTCTTTTCAAAACATATCGTGTCGACCCATCGTATTTGAGTGTTTAGTAACTCCTACCGATACAGTGGATCAAACCGATCGACCAGAACTCATAAACAACTCAACCAATAAATCACCATGATATAAAACAATTTTTATATCAATAACAAATACGCTAACTCACATATATACACTCAAACTCAATCTAGGGTATTACTAACCCTATCTCTACCGAGTCACGCCACAGAGCCAAGGTAATTCACTTAACTTAAGCTCTGATACCAACTGTAATGACCCGGAAATCCGGTCCAGTTTGAGCTGACTAAAAACACAAGTCCAACCCCAAATTAAGCTGAAAATCAGGAAATTAGTAGAAAGAATTGAGAGGGTGAGGGTAGATAAGATAGAAACTTAGAATAGAAGAAGAAGAAGAACACAGCATCGGAGTAACACGAACCTCACAGCGGATCGAATAACATATAATATATATAACATAACTTGAAATATACATATGTACTTGAATATACATCATTATCAAAGTACAACACTTACAACACAGCGGAAATAACTATAGCTATATGATCCTGAAGCCTCCTGCTCCAGCTCTTCAAGTATCTGTAAATCCCGACTACTTGACTGCCCGTACAAAATTGGGCACCCAAGATTTTAGGGAAAACAAAACAAAATAAACTCCGGTTAGTCATAGGACTGGTATGAGTAAAACAGTTTAAAACAGTTCGAACTAGTAAACGATATCTCATAAGACCACGCCGTATAACGGAACGGGTTTTTCCCTTATGAGAATCCAAATTATCTTTATATCAAAAAACTTTTGATATTATAATAATGTCTATCAATCACAATATAATAATCATCTAGCAGAAACGCTTTCATCTCACGTTCTACATATATAGTATACAATCAAAACCGCAAGCACGTATTGGGTAATGGATTTCCAACTATGACAAGGTATGGAACCACCTTTCGCTAGTGTACCTCTAGAAAGGAATACACTGGGTTCAACAAGAACATCTTGCAACCCGGCCACACATGACCGACCACTCATTTCGCTTGAGTGTATCGAATGTATATCACCAACGGTTGGGATCAACAACCATTACCAAATGGGACAGTATCGACAATAGATTTTTAGAAATAAATGAAACTCTAGATCAGGTTATTATACACCCTACTTCGGAGCGACCGACTTAGCCATGTTGCCTTCCCGATTTCTGCCATTTACCGGATGTGAGGCTAGAAGCTACGCTTTATCATCACACCAAATTTCACTTTGAATGCCATATCATCAAATCCATCAAATCACCGATTGACGTTTACAACAATACATTATGTGTTAGCTAAATGAAGTTTCCTTCTCCGCTTCCACTCTTGGTATTGTCGGAGAAATCAATATACGTGATCGTCTGGAAATACTCTGTCAAACATCCGTCCATACAAGTTATCCAGGAACAGGATGAACCGAAGGCACTACTCAGTATATCCATCTTAGGAACTTTTATCTAAGATTTATACAACTGCCCTTGTACTTTACTCTGTCTTCAATTCTCTTTAGTATATATGATTCACAACGCTTATGCCAATACAGAGTGGTCCTTTGGATAATAATCCAACTGGTCTCTCCATATTAACAACGTAAATTGGCCAAAACTTCGATAGTCTGTGATTTAACCATCAAAGAAAACAGGTGTGCAAACAACGATATTATTTCCAGATGGTAATTCTATCAATCAATCATCAATCATATATATATATATATTCATATTTCCTTATTTTCTATGCTTAGAAAATATATGTTATTAACACTGAAAAACATTTCCATTGTTTATTTACATATCACTATCATTTCACAACTATCAGTCCCTGACTGTAAACTAGTAGGAGAACAGCTCTCTACGTATAAACCCCGAAGGCTGAAACCAACATCAGATCGATACTCAGAAAATTATTCAACTTAACTAATCTCTAGTCAGTTTCTAATCTTGTTTAACTCTATATCTTTACTATATTTGATTAACTCTGTTCGAATAACTCTATTTCGTTTACTCTATTTGATTAACTCTTTTCGAATAACTCTATTCGAATAACTCTAGTTCGTTTTTACTCAAATCGATTAACTCAACTTGATTAACTCTAACTGGTTATTCTAATTAATTAACTCTGACCGGTCAACTCTAATTGATTAACTATAATTAATTAACTCTAACTAACTAACACTATTTCCTTTTAAAATATCGTAATTATTTTCTAAATAAATATTTCCTTTCTAATCCTATTTATTCAACAAATAAATATCTCCTTTATTCTATTTATTCTAACAAATAAATATCTCTTTATTCTACTTATTCTAACAAATGAATATTCCTTTATTCTATTTGTAAATGGTTTACAAATATTTCTCTTCCTATTTGTTTGACAAATATTTTTCCTTATATTTGATTTACGAATATATATCATTTATATTTGATTTACAAATATATTTCTCCTATATTTGATTTACCAAATATATATTCCTTTTACAAAAAATCCTTTTATATTTATATATATATAATCCATTGATTTTATATAAATAAATTTATTTCAAAATAAACTTTGAAAACTCCTTTTCTACATTCTAGTATATCTTTTGGTACTTAACACGCCATATAACATCGATATATATCGTCCCAGCAAACATAATCAACGTCAGATTATATATCACATTATATATCGCAATATATATATCACAGTAAAATAAATGTTGAGGAATCCAGTTGGATTCCTCCAACCTGTTTCCCTGCATCACAGATGTTGAACAATATAATTAACATCGACTATATTTCACTTCGAACTATTCTGCTAAATAGAATCGATATTAGATTAACGATTTATATGTTTACATCGTTATCTAAAATTTCAACTAATACACAAACAATTCAACCAAACAGTTAACACACAGCAATCAACAGATAATTTTCAGTTCTAAGAATACATTATAAAAATAGAACTGTTCGGAGTTATTGAGATTTACTCACATTGGACTATCATCGTTAAATAACGATAATTGTCGCTTCATTCATACGGACAATTTATTTTGCTATAAATTGTAACGAGCTCAGATTCGCTCCCAGTCAGTTCCATGGCGTAGCCACCGTCCATACGATCCCAACACAACTTGTTTCATCTGATTTCGATACCGTACGAGGAAGTTACGTCAATTACAAGTTAATATAATTTAAAATAACTAACAACTTGGATTTAATTAATTAAATGGGCCATCACCTTTAAACTAAGCCCATCCAATCATTTCTAACCTGACCCGCTCAAAACACTTTCTTCCCCAAAATCACTTCGTGATTTCCAGTATTTAAAACACCCATCGTTGACCTTCCTTTGACCTCCTCTCATCGCCACCTCGGCCATACATCTCCGGCGCCATCGCCACCAATGGCCTCGCCACCTGAATCTGCACCTGGTCATCCCCCTGAACCCTACTCCGGCGGCCTCCTCCAAAACCGAACTACTGCTCCTTCCAATGTCAAACCATCGCCGCATTTCACCACATGCCACCGGACATTGCATCGCCACCATGAAATTGCTCCCCCGGCCATCACGATTTCCACTATCTCCTCGAATATTCCTCCGGCGTCCTAAATCAAAATCCGGACCCCTCCTTGCTTCCCGCTGGATAAATGTCGATCCTCCCAAATCCCATCGCACACAAAACTGTGCGTATCTAAGTGAAGCCTTTCCTTGTACGAGCCTAACGAACCCGACGTTGTACAATTTCGACGAGTTTTGAGCTCCATTTAATTTCATGCAGTAATATAAGGAGCGGCCTCCATTTTGAGTTTACAGAGGATAAGAATTAGGTCTTAACACTTGGTAGAAGGGGGTATTTATACCATTAGGATTTTAGATATTTTTAGTTTAGATATTTTCCTTTTTGATTATTTTATTACATTTAAAATCAATCGTTAATTATATTCGTTTCCAAAAATTTGTATGACCATGTATAATACCGAAAAATCACGAAATTTGACATAAAGCTAGAGTTCGACATTACGGTCCCAACGAAAATGGTTTCGTTGAATTCCGACTCTGTTTGCTCACACAGCTTATTTTTAACCATCAAAATATCGATTGTTTTTCACCTTAAAAATCGGTACGACAACATACTGACTTCAAAAATCACGAAACTGGATATCTAACAATAATTTGACATTGTGGATCCAATAAAATTAGTTTCATCGAATTCGGAGGTCGTTTGCAAAACTGGCTATTTTTAAAGCCTTGAATAACCCTTTTAAATATATAAATATATTTAAAAGAAAGTAAATTAATTATTTATAAATAAATATTAACGTATATATCCACATATGATATCTTTCAGCTCTAGAATATTCCTATGTGAATTTCTAGCTTGTTATTTCAAATCCCGATTAAATCGATATTCGATTTATAATGAAATTCCTTTTACAAATATAAATAAATCATTATATATTATAAAGGAATTCCACAATGACTTTTCTAAAATTTGATTTGGACATAAATCAAAATCTACACGATGAAATCTCGAATTTTCTCTTCCACTAGAAAAATATACTCCACCAGCTCCTAACTTCTCTTGTTTCACAGAAATCCGATTTAAAATGAACCCTGTACATTCAGTTGAAGTTCAAATCGCCAAATGTTAGATCAAAATTTGGACCTAACACCCAAATAGTTCTAAATCTTATAGAGTTTCAACTAAAGAATGAGGAAAAACAAAATAACACACAGAATTTATAGTGGTTCGGCGTTAACGAGCCTACGTCCACTTTATATATTATTGATTATACTTTGAAAGCTAATACAATCAATGATTTCTCTTAATACTCTAGTAGTCTGACAATAATGGCGGATTCAATACTCAATATTGCCAAAAAGGATCCCAAAAAATGCCAAGCTCCAGGCTATTTATAGCTGATTTTGTCAGACGGGTCGTGGTAACACGTGGCACGAATCTCGAGAACATCGGATCGCATCGCCACCATTGAAGAAATAGTCAAATTAGCCGTTGTGGACAGGTGTCGCGATCCCCTTGAAAATCGGATCGTGCAAATGGGGAGAATCGGTCAAAATGATGGTTTGGGACACGTGTCGCTGGATCCGTACGTTTCGGATCGCTGAAGACTAGCTCGCGCTTGAACGGGTCAGAGACTCCGCCATACATCAGGGGATCGGATCGGTCTATTCTGGACAATAATACATGTACGGATCGAATCGCATAGAGGTGTCATTTCGCTGATGAAGTGGGAGCGATCCGATCGTGCGATCCAATGAGGGGCGATCTGATCGTGCGATCCAATGAGGGGCGATCCGATCATACATGCTCTTAAGGAACGCAGCTTCATACTTTCTTCTTATGAATGAACCTGGATGGCTTGGTCAAAAAGCTAGCCAACATTTTGCCCCCTCGAAGTATGTTTTATCGATGATGGAACATGCTTCGAAGCTATAGAACCGTTTTTTCTCCTCGAGTCGCAAAACAGTGAACGATTCCTTTTCCGGGAATTTTCAGAGTCTTCATCACTGAATCTGTTGGTGATTTATCGATTCATATCGCATACTCGAGTCGCGGTCCTTTAGCAAGCCATTCGAGCCATTCGTCTCGTTCTTTGGTGAGCGCTTGAGCTTCTTTACGGAACGGAACGAAATGGGCTTCTCTCCGAGACGTGGTGAGCTTTTGCTTCGCGGCCCGCCTATTTTCGCGGATCGAATAAAACAAAAAAGGGGAGACAATCGGTCACTCTTTTGCCTATATAAGCCGACCTTCCTCTTAACTTTCTTCCTTCTTCCAACTTTCGTATTGTATCGCCTTCGTCACTGAGGAAACACCCGAGTTTTTCAAACCTCCAAAAATCTGACTGTTCTCCCAACTTTTATAAAGGTAATCCATCAAAAGCATCCTTATGCGATATCGCTCTCCATTTTATGAGTTTTTTCGACTGGTTTGAGGGCGGAAACGATGGGAAATTGTGATTCTTGGGGGAACCAGCGAAGCGCCATGGATGATAGGTTCAGAGGTTGGAGTTTGGAAACGAGAAGGAGAGGAGGAAAACGGAGGAGGAAGAAGAAGAAGAAGGCCGGTTCAGATCGTGGGCAAGGAGAGGAAAGGAAGAAGATAAAGGCCAGTGGCGAGTCGGAGGGTCGTGATGGCGGCAGTGGCGTGCTTCGCGAGGGACTAGAACTATCCAGCAAAGACCCCGATCACTCAATTTCACGATTCGTGAGGGGGGCGATCCCTCTGCCCTGCGATCCAAAGGAGGGCGAACTGTCATACCCAACGCGGTCCGACTTGTAGTTCATGATCCAAACCAATTTTTGAAACTTAGACGATGCCTTGCCACCATAAAACTCTGAACAGTTAGGCTAGGGCCTTGATTTGGACTTTCTGGACTAAATGACCACATAACTTAACTGCATATGATGGCTAATGTTTTGATGATCTTGATATCTTTTACGCTTTACCTTTAATGTATGCACAAGCACACACACCGGCACTTGCACACACGGGGGACGGGTAGTTTTAATCTCATTTGTCATGTTTTCTCGCCTAACAGCAATGTCGGATAATCAATCTTCTTCAAGATCCACTACAGAAACGGAATCCGAGGCTCCTGAGCAATACAACCCTGAGGTCCGTCCGACTAACCCAGGAGGAGAGAATTCAGGCTCTAAATACGAGGCAACAGAATCAAATCCATTTGAAAGTACTTCATCTAGTGAAGAATCTGAGATAGACAGGCGAGCTCCCGACGAGATTCCTGGCACGCTCGGAATAGATAAATTTTCTGATTCTTTAGCGTCTAAACTCGAAGATATAAAGCTTAAAAGAATCTGCCTGAGACACGAGATCCCTTGGGACGATGTCATGACACCCGGAAGGGTATATGGAAATCAGTCGGACCATGTGCTTGGTAGGAGCTATTCCTCCGTTTCCTTCAATCGTCATCAAGACTTTAAAACGATTGGGTATCGCTCCGATGCAACTTCATCCTAACGCCTACGCATCTCTATACACCTTATCTATTGCATATGCGGAGATCCTACACACCGGACTCACATTCAGGGATTTGACATTCTTCTTTCTCTTCAAGCATCGTTCCTCGGCAACCCCCAAACTTCTCTTTCTTTGAATCGGTGGTGAATAGGAAAGTTCTGTATGATGGATATAGCAATATAGGGGATCCTAAGTCTGATTGGTTCTATATAAATAAACAGGCCGGATGCTCAAGAAGATGGCTTAAATCAAGTAAACTTCAAGCTTTTAACTTAATATCTTGTTCAAGCTTTTAAATAAACAGTTCTTCCGCCTTTTTCTTTGTCTTAAACAGATCACGTTTTCCCGAAAACGGAGGGTCCGTTATACAACAATCGATTGTCTATTCTTCTTCAAAGCAGGTCTGACTTTCTAAGGATCAAAAAATGCATTACTGATGAGAATCTTCATAAGCATCATCTTCTGGATGTAAGATTTGGACTTGGCGCTGGCGGCAAACCCTATAAGTACGTGCCCCCAACGGAAGGAGAGGGAACATCGCAAGCAATAAAAACAACTAAGTTTTGCAAGAGTCCTTCCCCTATAGTCATCCAAGACGATGAGGATCTGAATATATACAAAGGGGATGAGGCCCGTGGAGACAAGTCCTAGGAAATTCTAGTTTCTACTCCAATCGAATCCACTGCTCCCGATGACTTGACAGACGACCAACTATTCAAAGAACTGAGCAAGATTCCTCTGCCCGATGATGTATATACAGAGAGGGCCTTTGAAGGGGAACCATTCTTCCCTGGTTCTGAGGAGACCATCGCTCCAACGAGAGAACAAGAAACTAGTCAGATGAGCCTGTCTTCAGGCCCGGGTCTGTTAGGGGGAATTATATGGGATGCACAAATCACACACACTATCTGACCCCGCACTCTTATAGCGTCAGTATTCAAGGTTTTAATATGCTCTTTTCTTTTTTGCAGGAAAGATGTCCGACAGGCGATCCTATTCTTATCGTTCCCTATGTGACGGCACACCCAGTCTTCATTCGGGTGCTGAGCGTTTTCGCGGCCCTTCTCAAAAGCCGACTTCCTCGCAACCCCGGTCTCCACCAAAATCGACCTCTGCCAAGCCTTCCAGTTATCCAGTAGTTCCTGCAGGGGGGAAGAAACTTCCTAAAGAGTGAACTCCTCCAAAGAGTGCACCTTCCCACAGCAGGTCGTCAAAAAGGCATCACGAATCAAAAGATAGAAGCAAAGATCCAGCCAAAGAGTCTGAAAAGGAGAGGGGTAACGTCGTCCCCTCCAGCCAGCCAGAGTTGGCTGCCCTCGGGTCACGGGACTACATCCATGGTCCCGAGATTCAAGGTAGGCTGGAAAAGCTGAGGGAACAATTCCCAGACATATTCTTCGATAGGATGACGTTTGTTCCAGCCTTGGAGCCCGTCCCTAAGAACTTGGATTATGAAGTCGTTGGGCACATCCGTCACGTTGCCAGGTAGTATGAGATGATGAAAAAACATGCAGTTAACCTTTCAGAAGTCATCCGATCACTTGAAATAGAAGCACACAGATCTAAGGCAAAACTTGAAAACAACGAAAGGGCGAGGGCAAAGATGGAGAAGGACCTGGAAGATGCTCAATCCCAACTTGCTTTAGCGCTTAGGGACGTCAAGAATTATAAAACCGAATTGGAGAATGCTAAAAAATGCTTTCATTCAGAACTTGACTCCAACAGCCAAGAGAAAATGGCCTTAGAGAAGGAGGTTGAAGATCTCAAAACGGCCAACATTGAGTTGAAAACAGTACAAGGCCATTTCGAATCTAAGAGAGCTGCTTGGAAGCAGAAAGAGCAAGTTTGAAAGAAAGTTTGGCTTTGGCTAAAGCGGAAACGCTGACTTTGAATGATCAAGTCGCAGACACGGAGAGACGGGCAGCTCTTGCCGAACAGAATGTTGATAGTGCCATCGAGATGGCTACCGCCTCAAACAACAAGCTCCTCGAGAGAGAGAAGGATATTGAGCGGTTTGAAGAGATGATTTTCGACTTCCTTGGCCAAGTCCTCAAAACCCGAAACATTTCGTGGATCCCGGATTACCATGTTACTTTAGCCAATTTATGGGATGCGATTGTTGAGGGTGAATAGCAGAGGTAGGGAGTCGAAGAAATTGGTGAGGATGAGTTGATGTAGAGCATCTTGAGGGATAACGAACCCGAGGACCTGGCAGAGGGTCGTCGCCTGATTCAAGCGGAGATGGAAAAGGAGAGGGCCCTGGCTAAGGGTAAAGGCAAAGCTGATGAAGGTTCGAGTTCTGCCGTGGGGCCCAAAACCTCCGGAGTTGAGGAGTACCATCCTGATGATCCACTAATCCCTTTGGGCCTAACTCCCGTGGTTGTTGGAGCTCCTGCGACTATTCAAGAAGGGGGATCTGTGGAAGGTATCTCCCTTTTTTCTCCACATTTCGTCAAAGCAATTGTGAATTGTCGTCATCTGGTAGAACAACCAATTGAATTAGTAACGTGTGTTCCTCATAATACAGGTGGCAAGCCCGTCGACAAGGGTGCTGAAAAAGAAAAAGAGGCGGAGAAGGAAGCTGTCTCGCCAGGTGCCGGTATTGATATATCAAAGCAGGCTGAGGTCATAACAGCAGAGAATAGCATCCTGGCACATAGTACTGACGCTCCCAAGGATGTTGAAACCATCGAAGCCTTAAGAGACATGGATTGGCGCCATGTAGAGGATGAAGAAGATACTGCCGGCGCTAAAGAGACCGACGACGATGATAATGAAACTTTGGCCAGTAGAAAAGACAGGCAGGTAAAAGAGATAGCTTCGACGAAGGTGGGAGAAGAGCCTTTGGACGTAGTCCCTATCGCAAAATTTGATCCCAAAACTGGGATGATTTTGAAAGTCCAGCCCAAATCCATCAGCAGACAACTACATTTTGCAAATCCTGATGACTTCCCGGCTTCCCTTTCTGATAGAAGGAAGAGAAATAAGGTGGAAGAGGAATCTTCTGAAGAATCGGATGTTCCTCTCATAGACAAAAGGAAGAGGAAGAAAGGGGATCAATCCGATGCCGACAAGGCGAAGCTGGAGAAACAGAAGCAGGAGAAGAGGCCAAAGCGTAAATAGGATATTGTTGCTTGTTGATATTTTGTCTTTTGGTTTTCCACTGGTCAAGAAATGTAATTATGAGACTGGTCCACACTTTCCTTTCTACGTTGTTTTTCATTTTGTTGGTTCGCAGTATGTAAATGAAAGTTTATCTCTTTTTGCATCATTGTGTACCTGTATTCAAATAAACATTCCATGTTTAGTCATAGGCCATCTAATGATAATTACAAATCAGTCAAACAATAGAAAGAAAACTTCTGTGCTGCATTGCTGTATTAAAGTTCAGTATACATATATGAGTATATGTGCCCTCAATCAGTTATTACCATAGTGCCTGACTGGGGTTTACTACGGATTGGTTAGTACTGTTGGCAGGTTGCCCCCTATTTCTTAATATGGGGGACATAGAAGATTTCATAGGATAATTGTTCTTATGGTACCGAATTTCTGGCACCTTTCTAAGTGCTTAATCATAGACTTTCTTACATTCTCCTGACGGTCGCCGAGGTTAGAGTTTTAATTCAGTAGTTCAATCGACCCCTGTTCCTTTAGCAGGGAAGAAGTTCTTTCTCAGCGCTCAATCGGAGACGCTTTTATACTCTCTCTCTCTCTCTCTCTCCGGAGAGTTAGAGTTCGAGCTCATTAATTCATTCGCTCCCCGAGCCTTCAGCGGGGAAGTTGCTCTTTCTCAGCGCTCAATCGGAGGAGCTTTTATACTCTCTCTCTCTGGAGAGTTAGAATTGGGACTCAGCCGTTCCATCGCTCCCCGATCCTTCAGCGGGGTAAGAGTCCTTTCTCATCGCCAAATGATGGATGCTTTTATATTCTCCTAGCGATCGCAAAGGTTAGACTTTTTCTCAGGCGGCTCCGATCATGGTACGCCGCCATGCCTTGTGGACGTCATCTTCACGTCCTTTATACTCTCTCTCAGCTCTGGAGAGTTAGAGTCACGGATCAAACGGTCTGCAATTATGCACGTTCATCAAACTCGTCCTAGGCTTACATTTTAATCCAAGCTTTGAGGAATAAAACCAGTCGGACAAGTAGTTGGAGCATTTGCCAAAGCTTTGAATTCCTCCGAACAGTCTACGGGAGGAATGGTTGGCACTAGACTTCGGGCACCTGCATTATTCACACCGATTTCCATAAAAATAAGCAGGCAGATAAATAAAGATGCAATAAAAGTAAATGACACAGAATATTTTTATAGTGGTTCAGTCGAATCATGACCTACGTCCACTTCATAATTTTTTGCTTCAAGGAATCAAACTATTCTAGGCAAGTCGTGCCTTATACATGGTTTTCAACAAAGCAAAAGAACAGATTTGAAACTTTTATGTTAAGTATGGCCGTAAATGTTGGGCATTCCACACTCTGGGGATTTCCTTTCCATCTATGGTTGCCAGCTTGAAGGTTCCATTATCAAGCTTGCTCAAAATGGAGTACAGTCCTTCCCACTTTGCTCCAATATGAGTTAGGGGTGGAAAGACACGTTTCAGAACTAAGTCTCCGGGTTCCCAGGTTCGGGCTTGAACCTTTTTGTTTTAATATCGAGCGACCTGCTGTTTGCATCTCAAGGCACGCAGGTCTGCTTCATCCCTCTTTTCTTCGATCATATCCAGGGACTCAAGGAGCAATTCATTATTGGTCATTGGATCATAATAAGTCACCCGGTGAGAAGGTACCTTTATCTCAACCGGGATGACCGCTTCCGTTCCAAAAGCAAGGGAGAAAGGGGTATGTCCAGTTGCCGATTTATATGTTGTCCTGTAAGCCCATAGTGCCAAGGGCAATTCATCAGCCCACATGGCTCTGGCTCGCTTCAGTCTCCTTTTCAGAATAGACTTAATCACTTTATTCGCCGCTTCGACTTTTCCGTTCGATTGCGGGTGCGCCACAGAGGTATATCGATTCTCAATGTGGTATTTTTGGCAGAAATTTCTGAATTTAGCGCTATCGAACTGAGTTCCGTTATCCGTTATCACAATCTTTGGAATCCCAAATCGACAGATGATGTTTCTAACGATAAAGTTGATCACTTGTTTGGTTGTGATTGTAGTTAGTGGTTCAGCCTCGACCCACTTAGTGAAATAATCCACGGCCACAATAGCAAACTTTGCTCCACCCCTTGCTATGGGGAGACTTCCAATGATATCAATTCCCCACATAGCGAAAGGCCATGGGCTCATCATTGTTTTTAACTGATTAGGAGGGGCTCTAGGTATTTTCGAAAATCTCTGGTACGCATCACATCGTCGTGCGTATCTTGCTGCATCCTTGTTTATGGTAGGCCAGAAATAACCATGCCGCAACACCTTTTTTGCCAAAGTTTGCCATCCAGTGTGGTCGCCGCATTCGCCTTCGTGTACCTCCTGCTGCGCACGCTTGATGTCATCGTGAGCTATAAACCGGAGGAGGGGCATTGAAAACCCTTGTCTGTAAAGAACTCCGCCTTGCAGAACGTATCGGGCGGCTTTACGAATTACTTTACGCCTCTCGCTTTTCTTGGTCGGAAGCGCTCCATTCATCAGGAAATTCTTTAGAGGGGTCATCCAGGACTCCCTTTCTGGTTCCGTCTCTAGTATTAAGTCGATTGCCATTTGATCTATGCTAGGGGACCGAAGTACTTCGACGGGGGCTAGCCCGGTCACTTCAGGATCGTTGGAACTAGCCATCTTTGCCAACTTATCCGCCTGCTGATTCTCTGACCGCGGAATATGAGATATGCTGTAGCGATCAAAATCGTTCAGCAACTCTTTCACTTTATTTAAGTATAAAATCGATCTTGCACTTTTAGCTTGGAATTTTCTAGTAACTTGGTTCACAACTAACTTGGAGTCGCAGAAGATGTTCAGCTTTGTGACCTCTAATTCCTTTGCAATCCTTAATCCGGCTATCAGGGCTTCGTATTCGGAATCGTTGTTAGTGGCGTGAAACTCCATCCGGATAGCATAGGATATCAATCGTTTCTCTGGAGTTTCAAGCACTATTCCAGCGCCGGATCTTTCGTCATTCCTAGCGACATCAGTATACAATCCCCAGGCATTGGGATCGAGAAGTAGCTTTGAAGGATTAACTTCTTCGTTTGCTATATCTTCCTCAAGGTCAGTGAACTCTGCTATGAAGTCGGCTATCACTTGCCCCCGAATTGACCGTCTGGGCTGAAAGTTCAAATCAAATTGACTTAATTAAATATTCCATTTGAGTTATCTTCCAGATGCCTCTGGTCTCTGTAGGACTTGCTTGAGCGGATGATCGGTGTATATGGTAATAGGATGCGCCTGAAAATAATGTCGAAGCTTTCTAGAGGCGATCAATAAAATATACGCCAACTTTTCTATCGTTGGATAATTACGCTCTGCTTCCGTCAATTTTTTGCTCACGTAATACACAGGTCTTTGGACCTTATCTTCTTCTCTTACAAATGCTGAGCTGATCGCATGGGATGACACTGCCAGATACACGAATAAGTCCTCGTGATCCATTGGCTTAGATAATATCAGAGGTTTCTCCAGGTGCCTTAGTAAGTTCTGAAATGCTTCTACGCAGTCGGGCGTCCATTTGAAGTGGCGTTTTCCCCGCTTTATTAATTCGAACAATGGGATGCACTTATCAGTAGCCCTGGAGATAAATCTGCTTAGTGCGGCTACTTTTCCTGCAAGGCTTTGTACGTCTTTGATTTGCCTGGGTTCCTGAATGTCTCTGATTGCCGCGATCTGGTCTGGATTAATTTCAATCCCACGGGAAGTGACGATGGACCCCAAGAACTTTCCGGAGGCAACACCGAATGAACATTTGGTTGGGTTGAGTTTCATTCCGTACTTTCGAAGGATGCTGAACATCTCCGCCAATTCCGTAGTGTGATGGGAGGATTGCTTGGACTTAACCAACATATCGTCGACATATACTTCCACTGTTTTCCCGATCTGGTTATAAAACATTATGTTAACTAAACGCTGATATGTAGCGCCCGCATTCTTCAAGCCAAAGGGCATCACTACATAACAATATAATCCCAGATCCGTGATAAAACTAGTGTGTTCTTGATTTGGAACATGCATCGGAATCTGGTTATATCCTGAGTAAGCATCCATGAATGAGAGAAGTTCATGACCCGCCGTCGTGTCCACCAACTGGTCAATCCGGGGCAAAGGGAAACTATCTTTTGTGCGGGCTTTGTTCAAATCCGAGAAGTCGATACACGTTCGCCACTTTCCGTTGGCCTTCTTTGCCAGGACTGGATTTGAAATCCAGTCTGGGTAGGTCGAGTCTCTGATAAATCCATTACTCTTTATCTTTCCCACCTCTTCTTTCAAGGCAGCGGACCTCTCTAGGCCCAACATTTGCCTTTTTTGCTTTACTGGAGGGTGTTTAGGGTCAATGCTTAATGAATGGCTCATGATTGATGGGGATATGCCGCACATGTCAGCGTGGGTCCAAGCAATTACATCCAAGTTGTTTCTTAAGAAATTAGTCAATTCTTTAGCGATATTTGGATTTAACTGGGATCCAATCTTAAGGACCTTCTCCGGGTCACTATCATGAATCGGTACATCCACAGTTGTCTCGTTGGGAGTCGCCATTCTGCCTCCAGTTTCTTGATCCTCTCTGGGATCTATATCCTCGGGCAGCTCTCTGGGCGACTCTCCAACGGCTATCCTCTTTAGTTGCTATAAGGTCTCCGCCCCTGTAGGGGGAGAAGCGCCTTTGGTTTCTATGTCCCCTCCATTGCGAAGTAACTTTAGCTCGGCAACATAACATGCTCGCCAGCAACCTGATCTCCTCTGACAATACCAATGCCAGCTTCTGTGGGGAATTTCAATAACAAGCACCAGGGGGCTATATAGGCTCTAAACTTTGCGAGGGCCGGTCGGCCCAAGAAGGCATTGTAGGGCGATTCAACGTCTAAAACCACGAAGGGAAGGATTCTCACTCTCTGGCGTTCTCCTTCCCCAAGCGTAACCGGTACCTCTACATAACCCATTGGAGCGGTGGATGCTCCGTTAAATCCGCGGATCCATCCTTGACAGGGCTTCAAGTCTTTTATTTCGAGGTTCATCTGGTCAAGTGTCCTTTTGAAAATAATGTTGACGGAACTCCCGTTGTCCACTAAAACCTTATGAACAGTGGCTGGTCCAATAGGTATTGTAATTACAAATGGATCTTCAGTCGGAGCATGGACTCCAATGCTTTCTCGTTCTCGGGAAACAACATCGTCGGTCATCATCTTTTGTTGCTTCACCGGGATATTGTCCTCGGGGTTGCTACACTCCCCTACCTCGAGGTGTTGCTTGGCTGCATTGACATATTGATCCAATGCCTTGGAACTATGCCCGGCGAGATAAAGTCCTCCGATTACGGTATTGATAACGATATTCTTTCCCTTTTGCTGGGCAGTTGGTCTGGCAGCACGTTGATTCTGGTTCTGATTTGGGACCTGTACTGCTTGTTCCCTATCTCTGGGTGTTACTCTGTATTCATCTAATTTTCCTTCTTGAAGAAGCCTCTCGACTACATCTCTTAGGTGACGGCATTCATTTGTCGAATGGCCGTGAATCTGATGAAAGAGACAAAACTTCCCCGTTTCACGTTCTTTTTCTGTCGATTCTCTGGGAGGTGGCCTCTTATTCTGGAGGACGTTGTAAGAATCCATGAAGATGTTTTCCAGAGTATCATTTAGTGGCGTATAACTCTCAAAGGCCCTGGGACGAGTGCTTCCCTGGGAGTCGTTCCCTCGGTTCCGCTTCCGGTTGTTGCCATTACTATTATTATCATTGTTCCCCGACTGACGACCACCTGATTTCGATTTCCGACATTAACTTCGACTTTCCCCGAACTGTCTCATGTCTGCTTAATGGCGACATTGCTCTGGATTTCCTCCTAAACGGCTGTTTTTGCCTTTCGGTTAGCATATACTTATTCCTGGCGTAAGTGTATGTTGGCCTTCTCGTAGAACAATTCTCTAGTATGGGGTGGCTTGCCTGCCAGGTACCTCCCGAATTTAGTGTCTTTATCTACTCCATCAATCAATGCTGCGACAACGGTTGGTTCATGGGGATCTTTAACTTCAGTAGCGGCCAAATTGAAATGGTCTAAGTACATCCTCAAACTTTCGCCTGGTCGCTGCTTGACAAGGAACAAGTCAATCACACTCTTTGTTTTTTGTGCATAGATACGGAATTGTTCTACGAACTTCTCACTCAACTCCCTGAAGCTGGAAATCGATCTTGCTGGCAAGCGAGTAAACCATAACAATGCTACATCCTCCAAGAATATGGGAAATTCTTTGCACTTGACAGCGTCAGAAGCAGCGACAGCGGTCATTGACCAAGAGTATCTCATCAGGTGCTGGACAGGATCAGACCTACCCGCGTATCGGTTCATCTGTGGCATGTTGAAACGCCTTGGGAAAGTCGCATCCAAAATATCATCAGTGAAAGGGGTGTGACTGCGGTCGATCCCCCAATCTTCATTCAGTTGTCCATGGCTATCTGCCAGAATCTGATGGATCATGGCTACAACATTTGCACTGGTCAGCGGAGGTTCAGGGTCAGTGCCTCTTGCTCGGTAGGGTTCTCTAATCTCTCTTCCGGGAGCAGTCACGAAATCCGGGGCTCGGATAGGGCTTCGTTGCCCCCTGTTACCATGAGCATGTGCGCGGCGACGGGGCTGAGGTAGTCTGTTATGTACGGGACTGTCCACATCTCGAGCCTTGGGAGTTGCAGCTTGATCGTTCACATTACGGTTTGAGGGCCCCGCCTCCAGTGCTTCTTCTTCCCATAGTGGCAGGGTTCCGAACCGAAGCTGCTTTATATTTTCAGCTCTCTCATATGGTCGCCGCGGAGGTCTCGGCGATTCCTCTGACGAAGAAGAATATCCTGGAGTGAGTGGATGAACCGGCGACGTCCTTTGCCTTGCGAGCTCATCAAGCCTTCTATCCATAGCAGTCAAATTTTGTCGCAGGATGGAGCTTTCCTGCCTTTGGGCAGCCAATTCATCAAACAGTCTCTCCCACATTTCGGAAAAGCGAGAGAGATCCCCCTCAGTAACGGGAGCAGTAGGATCATATTGGTCATCATCACTTTGTCTTATGCGCAAAGAGCTTGAGCCAGGTCGAGCGGAGGGGCCAGGACGGTAGGAGCGAGCCATAAACTCCTTTCCAGGTTGAGTTGTAGTCTGATCATTAATTCGAATCGCTGTGGTTCGAGGATGGCGGCTCGCAACGCCCCCCTGAGATCGATTCGCGGTCGCGGTGCGCGGAGGATTCGAGGCGTTACCTCGGGATCGAGTAACAACCCCATCAGCAGTCCGGATCGCCTCGTTCTCGTCGACTCGGAGCGTGGCGTCTTCATCGTTTTGGTTCGCCCCCTGCGCTTCGCGATCCAGAGTTTCCTCATTGCCTTGCTCGTGCACACTCTCTTCAATTGTTTCATTGGTTTGTGAAGCTTGTGCTTCCTTAGATCTTTTTCCAGCCATGATATCCGAATCGCTGGAATCTTCAAAGAATTTAATAGTGAAACTTTAGGACGGTTTTCTCGGTGAAAGCACCAAAATGTAAGATCAAAATTTGGACCTAACACCAAAATTGTTTTGAATCTTATAGAGTTTCAACTGAAGAATGAGGAAAAATAAAATAACACACAGAATTTATAGTGGTTCGGCGTTAAGGAGCCTACGTCCACTTTATATATTATTGATTATACTTTGAAAGCAAATACAATCAATGATTTCTCTTAATACTCTAGTAGTCTGACAATAATGGCAGATTCAACACTCAATATTGCCAAAAAGGATCCCAAAAAATGCCAAGCTCCGGGCTATTTATAGCTGATTTTGTCAGGCGGGTCGTGGTAACACGTGGCACGAACCCCGAGAACATCGGATCGCATCGCCACCGTTGAAGAAATAGTCAAATTAGCCGTCGGGGACAGGTGTCGCGATCCCGTTGAAAATTGGATCGTGCAAATGGGGAGAATCGGTCAAAATGACGGTTTGGGACACGTGTCGCTGGATCCGTACGTTTCGGATCGCTGAAGACTAGCTCGCGCTTGAACGGGTCAGAGGCTCCGCCATGCCTCAGGGGATCGGATCGGTCTATTCCGGACAATAATACATGTACGGATCGAATCGCATAGAGGTGTCGTTTCGCTGATGAAGTGGGAGCGATCCGATCGTGCGATCCAATGAGGGGCGATCCGATCGTACATGCTCTTAAGGAACGCAGCTTCATACTTTCTTCTTATGAATGAACCTGGATGGCTTGGTCAAAAAGCTAGCCAACACCAAATATCAAACTACAGCGCCATTTCAAGCTCGATTTTAATTATATTATAATTCCACGTTCAAACTGTCGTCGTTTTAAATATATTCGCTATTATAATTCAACTCTAAGCTGAATTAAATATCACAAATGATCCAGTTCACACCATATCGCCATTTCAGCCAATTCTGATTATTTCAAAATTAAATATATTATTTAATATATTATTTAGATTAAATATTCACCATTATTTAATTAAACCACCATTTAATTCACTATATCACAATTTATCTAATTAAATAAATTAATTATTCTACCTCTGCAAATGCGGGTCATTACAATAGTGTACAGCTTGAAAAGAAGAATGATGATACCGATGACAATTAGAAAAACCCTGGAGGTCAGAAATGGGGCAATGATGTGAGAGACAACCGAGCCAATAAAACGTTCCACTACTTTAAGAACTCGGAGTTGACTCCATTAAATGAGACGGTGGAGAATATTTTCATGGCCACCAAGGAGACCGAAGAGTACCCATTACCGAAGCAAATAAAGGTTAGTGAAGCCGCCATTAAATCCAGAAGATTTTGTCAGTTTCATAACCAACCGGGGCCTAACACGAATGAATGTCGACACCTGAAGAGCATAATTGAAGAAGTAATAAGGAAAATTTGACTTTAGCAGTACACCAAGAATCCACAGAATTCTCAAGTGTCCTATAGCCAGGGAACTTCTAATGGACAACCAGGTCAAAGCGAGAATGCTACAAATGCTGTTATGCCAGGACTGCTCATTAATACCATTTTAGGAGTCCACACCCTATCGAGAAAAGCTAGGGGGACCTTGTGAAATATGCAAACGAGGTGAGGAACCTCCCAAAAGAAGGAGAACCCATGATCATGTGTGAAGCTTTTTCAGTAAAGATGCCAAGCTTTTCTTCGGATGACATTGTATTCAAAGAACAAGACTCGGAAGGGTTAATAACGCCAACTGAAGATCTGATGGTGATAACCCTAGGCTTGGGCACTTCTCTCCACCTGCTTGTTGAGATTAGAGTGGGGGAGCAAAGGGTGCCACGAGAGCAATATTTTGTTTTGATTGACGAACTCTCTATTATAACGCTTTCCAACGAAGGCCGACACTTGCAGCATTCCGAGTTACATTGGCCCCATGGTGCCTAACAATGAAATTTCCCACTAAGAACAGGATAAGCATAGTCAAAGGCGACCAACAAACAACAAGGGAATGCTATCTGGCTGAGCTTTCTGAGGCAAGGAAAAAGGAGGTGAAGAAGGATGTGGAGCTTCCGTTCTACATCCAAAACCCTTCTTTATAGAAACTAAAGCGAGGTCCGCATACTGGCAAGCACAGTGGAGGTCAGAAGGAGATTGATCCAAGAAAAACTAGTATGGGGGAAGACCGAGCGGCTCCAGTCGAGGATACCATTTCTGTTCCAGTGCATGATAAAGATCCTAACCGAATTCTGAAGATAGGTTATCAGTTAGGCCAAAGGCTCAAAAGGGATTTGATATTGTTTATGAAAGCGAACTTGGATGTCTTCGCTTGGACGCACTCAGACATGTGTGGAATATTGATAGACGTAATTGTTCATAAATTGAACATTAATCCCAATCTGATTCCAATAAAAAAACGATGAACACAGGGATCTGAAAGATCGATAGCGTTGAAAGAAGAAGTAGATAGACATTTTAAGAATAACTTCATACGAGTTTCTATGTATCCTGTTTGTGTCTCAAATCCAGTTCTCATCAAAAAGTCCAACGGCAAGGGGAGAGTGTGCATAGATTACTTGGACCTTAACAAAGCGAGTCCTAAGGACAGTTTCCCCCCGCCTAGAATCGACCATCTTGTCGACGCAACCGCTGGGCACGCACTGAAATCTTTCATGGATGCGTATTCTGGATATAATCAAATTATTATGCATGAACCGGATGAGGAGAACACAAGCTTTATAACCGATAGAGGCTTGTACTATTATAAGGTTATGCCATTCGGACTAAAGAATATTGGAGCAAGATACCAGCGTCTAGTGAACTCCATGTTCAAATCCCAAACTGGGAACACTATGGAGGTTTACATCGATGATACGCTGGTAAAGTCTAAAAAGGCTAAAGACCACTAAGTGGATCTAGCAGAGATGTTACATATCCTTAGAAAATTCGGCGTGAAGTAAAATCTACTGAAATGCTCATTTGGGGTTTGTGCAGGGAAATTTCTCGGATTTATAGTCAATGCCAGGGGCATTGAGCCGACTCCTTCCCAGGTCACGACATTACGAGAAGTGCGAGCAACAAAAACAATAAAGGAGCTTTAGAGCTTGAATGGGAAAATTGCTACCCTTAACTGCTTCATCTCAAAAGAAAGAAATCGATGCATCCCTCTTTTTGATGGTTATGGAAGGAAAGAAAGACTTTCCATGGACTCCAGAATCTCAAATGGCTTTCGAACAGTTGATTCAACATTTGAGTCTCCACGATCCTTTCTAAACCCAGAGACGGAGAAGAGCTATTCCTATACTTGGCTGTGTCACCACATGCCCTGAGCGCCGCACTTGTCTGAGAGGATGCTAAGGTCCAATGGCCAGTTTACTATATTAGTAAGCGGCTTGCTAGGGCAGAACTGAATTACTCAAAACTGGAGAAACTTGCGTACTGTCTACTCATTGCCTCAAAGAAGTTGGACCATATTTCCAGTCCCATCCAATAAAAGTCCGCACTGATCAACCGCTAAGGCAAATTCTCTTCTGTCCGAAAACTTTTGGGAGGCTATTAAAATGGAACATTGAGCTCAGCCAGTATGACATCACCTATCACCCTCGAAGAGCTATCAATAGGCAAGCTTTAGCGGATTACATTGCCGAATTCATAGACAGAGAAGAGGAAATGAAACACCCCACCTCCGTTAAGGTCACTGACAGAGGGAAGCCATAACTTTGGTGGAGGGTTATAGGTACAAGACACATAAAAATTTAAAAGACAGATTAATATAAGCGGCGGAAATCAAACATTGAATGCATACATGGTTCAATACAAAAGCATTACAACAATTTGTCTCAAAATACTTCCAAGACATTGCAACATAATTTCTGTCTTGATTATTTAATAAAGAAGTAGAAACCATAAATATAACTGCATAAATCCCCAAGCATAGTATCCAAAAGCCATAGCCAAGGTAAAGGAGTCCTAATCATACATCTACTTTCTTGAAGCTTATAAAGAGTCTGACTAAGCTGTAGTATTCCCTCCCTGGGGACCTTGGGGGAGGGCAACAGAAGAAAAGAAGACGAAAGAAAACGGGTCAGACAATAAGTCTGGTAAGTTAAGTGATTACTTGTATTTAAACAAGGAAAAGTGATCATGACAGTGATAACGGAATATTGGACAATACCCTAATATAAGATTAGTTGAACATGTGATCGCACCCATTACTATGGCCTCTGCACCTACTTACCATTGGTTCAACCAACCCCATGTGTTCATAACAAACGATCCCCTTAACGATCGTCTCCTACTCGCATGCACTCATGTCTTGTGTCATTCGGCCCTGCTTGACTGTAGCTACCTGTGCTGGTCCCACCGTAGGGTGTATCAGTCCCTCTGGTGGCAAACCGGCATGATTCAAGATGCACAATTTATACTACTGATTCCCAGTGCCTGCTTTTTCCACTCCAGAGTACGTGCACGCCCGGATTCCGTCGAAACCTACACTGACGCACCAACCGCAGACGTTTTGACCGCTTATAATCAGCCCAGTAATCGTGCCCCACCCTGCCTAGTTTATGGTACCATGATACATCTATGTGGGTTACTGCTGAAATGGGTCCCCGTTACTAGGGTTTTCTAGTCAACATGTTTATTTGGTTAAGTGTCCAAGTTTACCTAACCTCGCTCATCAGTTTAGTTAACATGTTGAATCAGTTAAGTGTTTTCCTAATTTACTTAACCCTACTAATCCTGACTTAGCTTTAATTTATTTATTAAAGCACTAACCACTCATATTATACAGGTCTTGTTGTGGTCACTGGATTTGCTAGTCGGTTCCGGGCAGGTTTACACCACAACTCAGCCTAACCTCGGGCTTCTTTTGTTCCGCTTTGACTTACTGGCATATCATGCACTTGGAGACGAATTCAGCTACATCTCTTTTCATGCCACTCCAAAAGAAAACCCTTTTTATGTCCTTGTACATTTTGTCTCCACCGGGGTGTATGTTCAACTTGGAATGGTGTGCCTCCTCAAGAACCTTCTCCACCAAAACCCTTGCTCGTGGGACGCATAGTCTTTTATCCCGTCTCAACCATCCCTTCTAATCGATGGAGTATCTATTGAGGTGACTCGAAGTCTCACCCCTAATCAGCTTATCTATTATATCAACTAGTTGAGGTTCTTCACGTTGTGCGGCCCCTATTGAGTCCAGAAGCGTAGGCCGTACTTCCAATGTTACTAATAGGCCAGGTACAAATACAGAGGAGGACCTAAAGTCAAAGTTGGCTATGTACTCCAAGTTTTGTCTTTCTACAAAGAGAGGACTTAAGGTCAGTTTCTTTCTACTCAAGGCATCTTCTACGGCATTGCACTTACTAGGATTATAGGAAATCTCAAAATCGTATGAAGCAAGAAACTCCATCCATCTCTGCTGCCTCAAGTTGAGATCTTTCTGCGAGAAAAGGTATATCAACGATTTATGGTCAGTATACAATTCAAATTTCTCACCTAGGAGATAGTGGCGCCAAGACTTAAGCGCAAAAACGATGGCTGCCAACTTTAGGTCGTGGGTTGGGTAGTTTTTCTCAAGTACTTTCAACTGCCTTCCACCATAAGCCACTACCTTCCCTTCTTGCATCAGAACAACGCCTAGTCCCGTCCCGCATGCATCTGTGTATACGGTAAACATCTTGCTTCCATCAGGCAATGTCAGAACTGGGGCTTTTGTCAGAGCCCTTTTCAAGCGTTGGAAAGCAATATCGCAATCCAAGTCCCAATTGAAAGCTAGGTTCTTCTTTGTCAACCTTGTTAGTAGAGCTGAGATTTTTGCAAAATCTTTGATGAACTTTCGATAAAAGCTTGCTAGCCCGAGAAAGCTTCGGACTTCAGTTGCGTTTCAAGGAACCTTCCAATCTTGCACAGAGACCACTTTTGCGGGGTCCACGGCTAACCCCTCTTTGGACACCAGATGTCCAAGGAACCTAACTTCTTCTCTCCAGAAATGACATTTGGAGAATTTGCCTTTCGACTAATATGCCCGGAGAGTATCCATGACTTCCTTTAGATGCTGAGCATGCTCTTCCTCATTCTTTGAGAAGATCAAATTATCGTCTACGAAGACCACCACAAACTTATTGAGGAACTCTCGGAACACCCTGCTCATTAAATCAACGAAGTAAGCAAGTGCATTTGTCAAGCCGAAAGGCATGACAAGATACTCAAAGAAACCATCCGGAGTTCTGAACGTTGTCTTATCAATGTTGTCTTCAGCCACTCTCAGCTGATGAAACCTGGTAGCTAAATCTAATTGGGAGAAAACCGATGCACTTACAAGCTGATCAAACAAATCATCTATTCTCGGGAGTGGGTGCCTATTCTTCTTGGTCAGCTTGTTTAGCTCCCTATAATCAACAAACAGTCGAAGTGAACCATCCTCTTTAGTTGCGAACACTACTGGAGCGCCCCATTCAGAAATACTCCGCCTTATAAACCCCTTTTCTAGGAGTTCTTTAATTTTCTTAGTGAGCTCTTTCCGCTACCTTGGGGCCATGTGCCTAACGGGTAAGGCAACGGGTTTTGTATTGTCAACGAGGTATATGCGGAAGTCTATCTCCCGCTTCGAGGGTAAGCCCTTTACCTCTTCAAACACATCCGAGTATTCACGGGCTACCTTTACAGACTGCAAGTCCTCAACCGACGCATCAAGTGATTCTAGATAACTTAACATAACAGAGTTCAGTGGATTGCAAGAAATTTCAAGGGTGTTACCAAGGCGAGTAAGGAGTCTAACCACCCTTTTTTCACAGTCGAGGATGGCACCATTACTGGATAGCCAGTCCATGTCTAGAATCAATCCATAGTCCGTAAAGCCCAAAACATAGGCATTGCATCTAAACTCAACTTTTAAGATAGATATTTTCAAATCCAAACAAACCATTGACAAATAAGCTGAGCCCCCAATTGGATTTGAAACGACTAAGGGGTCCTCTACTAAACTACTGTCTAGGTGTAGAGACTCAACTATATCAACAAATACAAATGAATGCGATGCGCCAGAATCAAATAATGTACGAAGAGGAAGATCAAAAAGATGACTAAACTTTCGACAGAAATATTTCTACCACGTTCTGGCGGACGTGCCGTGAGAGCGTGAACTTGTCCTCCAGACGAAGGACCAGCTCTCTTCCCTTTCTTTCTTAGTCAATCCTTAGCCATGTGTCCTATCTCACCATAGTGGAAATAGCCATCCGTCTTCCTTTTCTTCTTCCTGCAGTCTTTGACCAGATGTCCCGAAATGCCGCAGAAATTACACTTTCTCTTATCACGGGGTTTGTTGTTCTTCCCGCCTTTCTTTGAATCAGCCTTCCTGTTCTGTGACCCTTCCACCTTCTTGTCTTGAGGCACTTCTGCTTTTGCCACTTTCTTGCCCTTGTCTTCCTCATGTAAGAGCGCCATGTCAACTAACCTCTCGTAAGTAGCCCTCATAGGTACATGGGTCATAACCAAGATGCAAAGTGGCTCAATCAACACCTTGACGAATAAGAGAGACTTCTTATGAAGAGTATTCACTAAGTCCAGTCCAAATCGGGCCAGCTGATTGAATTGGATGACCTACTCCTTGACCATCATACTTCCTTGCTTAAGAGACAAGAACTTTTCCAGTTGTAACTTCGCTCCGCTTGTGAGAGGAATTTCATATCAAACCACATTCTGAAATCCATCCATGTTCCAATTGGTCTTTTAGCGTTGGTGACTTCCCACCAATAGGAGGCTTAGTCTTTGAGCAACCACACCGCCAACTGTATTTTTTGTCTATCATCCACCTCGAAGATATCAAATAGATCCTCGGTTTCTTTGAGCCAATTCCTAGCTTCTACGAATGATTCGGTTCCCTTGAAATCCTTTCCACCCATGGCCCTAAAGTCTCTACAAATCTTTGAAAAAGCATTTGCACGAGGAGGAGGAGGAGGAGGAACAACTGCAGTTGGAGAAGGAATATCTACTGGGCCCGCATCGTTGGCCCTAGCTTCTAAGTACCTCCTGAACCAACCAGGTATTGGCACACCCTCTAGAAGTTTAAGATTCCCATACATGCTGAAACGAAAAGGAAAAGATTTTAAAACAAAGGATGGATTTATAGGGCATATGGCTTTGGAGGATTATGCCTTTAAAATAAAATAACACTTTTTCTTGTAAAATGCTCATTTATATTTCTTTTGAAAATAGTTTTCAAAAATTCTTATCTGATCTGGTAAACCTTAGCTATGATACCAAGTGAAACACCCCACCTCCATTAAGGCCACTTACAAAGGGAATGCCTTAACTTTGGTGGAGGGTTATAGGTACAAGACATAGAAAAAATTACAAGACAAATTAATATAAGCAGCGGAAATAAAACATTTATTGCTTACGTGGTTCAATACAAATGCATTACAATAATTTGTCTCAAAATACTTCTAAAATATTACAACATAATTTATGTCTTGATTATTTAATAAAGAAGCATAAACCGTAAATAAAACTGCATAAATCCCCAAGCATAGTATCCAAAAGCCATAACCGAGGTAAAGGAGTCCCAATCATACATCTACTTTCTTGAAGCTTTCAAAGAGTCTGACTAAGCTGGAGTAATCCCTCCCTGTGGACCTGGGGGGGAACAGAAGAAAAGAAGACGAAAGAAAACGGGTCAGACGATAAGTCTGGCAAGTTAAGTGATTACTAGTATTTAAACATGGAAAAGGGATCATGACTGTGATAACGGAATATAGGACAATACCCTAATATAAGATAAGTTGAACATGTGATCGCACCCATTACTAAGGCCTCTGCACCTACTAACCATTGGTTAAACCAGCCCCATGTGTTCATAACAAACGATCCCCTTAACGACCGGCTCCTACTCGCATGCATTCATGTCCTGTGTCATTCAGCCTCGCTTGACTGTAGCTACCTGTGTTGGTCCCACCATGGGGTGTATCAGTCCCTTTGGTGGCAACCTGACACGATTCATGATGCACTGCGCACACTACTGATGCCCAGTGCCTGATTTTTCCTCTCCCGAGTAAATGCACGCCCGGACTCCATCAGAACCTACACCGACGCACCCACCACCGACGTTTTGAACGCTTATAATCAGCCCAGTAATCGTGCCCCACCCTGCCTAGTTCAGGGTACCATGATACATCTATGTGGGTTACTACTGAAATGGGTCCCCGTTACTAGGGTTTTCTAGTCAACATGTTTATTTGGTTAAGTGTCCAAGTTTACCTAACCTCACCCATCAGTTTAGGTAACATGTTGAATCCGTTAAGTGTTTCCCTAATTGACTTAACCGTACCAATCCTGACTTAGCTTTAATTTATTTATTAAAGCACCAACCACTCAAATTAGACAGGTCTTGTTGTGGTCGCTGGATTTGTTGGTCTTTTCCTGGCAGGTTTACAACACAACTCAGATTAACCTTGGGTCCTTTTTGGGCTTGATGCACTAACCACCCACATTAGACAGGTATTGTTGTGGTCACTGGATATGCAGGTCGGTTCCGGGCAGGTTTACACCACAACTCAGTCTAACCTCGGGTTAGGCACATTCGTCTTTTCTAAATTCAAATATTTTCTATATATGTACATTAATTTTAATTTACTCATGCAATAATTATCCTATCAATTATTGCTCATAATAAATGGTATATCAAATATACCATTTTATGAACAAACCTATGCCATGAATTTTCATGTTTTCCCCATCGCTACCCCCATAGAACTAACGCATGAATCACATAAAGTATTGGGCTAATAAATTAGCCCAAACCCAGAAAAAAAAGGGTAATAAACAAGGGACATGAAATAAACATAAAATAGCATACATTTAACTTATCACATGTAACTTGGCATAGATGTGTCAATAACTTAACCAAACAGGTAAAGGTGAACTTGTGACTAAGTTGGATCTGATTATCATGTAAACTTGATTTGGGTCTAACATGGAGGTTTAACGTATAAACACAATTTGAAACCACAATTTAGCATACTAACTTATGTATGTCAAAACATATGAAAGCTACTATAAACATGTTTAAATCGCAACTTAGCAAGATGACTTATGTGTGTTACAACATAAGAGAACTACCATAATCATATTTACATCACTACTTAGCATGATAACATAAGGGAGGTATCATAATCATTTTTACATCACAATTTAGCATGATAACTTATGTGTTAAAACATAAGAGAGGTGTCAAAATCATATTTACATCACAACTTAGCATGATAACTTATGTTTTAAAACATAAGAGAGGTACAGATCCAATCTTGCAACATAAATAGATTCAACTTAACATAGTTCTAAATATACATGTATGTAAATCTAACATGTAAGCAAGATTTAGATCATAAACTTGCAAATAACCACCAAATTACAACATGACATGTTTCACCATTTTGTTGGCCAATATTCTCGTTACTCAATCATAATAGATCCCAATACATACAATATAGTATGCTTATCACCACAAACATATAGGCATGATCAATCGCAACAGTTATTTAAGATACATAAGAATCAAACTTCATTATCTCATACATATGTATCATCCCATATTCGAGTTACAACATACCATGATTTCATTTAAAAAGAACGTTCAAATCTGAGTAATAACCAACTTACAAACTAAAAGGAATTGTTGAATTATGAAATTTGAATTCTGAAATTGGAGATACGCACCTTTGATGAAGATCGTTGAATTAGATTAGTTTTTATTTGATTTTGATTTAAGCTTTTAACTCGTCTTTGAATTGAAAACGGTGACAGCTACTCTAAGTCCTCTACTGATGGCATGACAGTTCCAGAATCATTTTTATGTGAATTTTAGGTTGAGTATTGAATTGTTTATATAGAATTTCAATTTAATTTTAGCCGTCGGATGAACTTAGAGTATATCATAGCCATTCAGACCATATCAGGACCATCTAGAAACCCTAGTGACTCAGCTCAGCATCAAGTCATTACTCGTTCAAATTTTGGATCTGGCTGAGGGCCAGGTCGACCCCCAGGTCGACCCCTAGGTGGAGGTCAACACTAGGGTCGACCCTCTGTTCGACCTGCCTGGGCGGGAATTTTCCCGCTTCTGCCTTCTGTTTGAATTTTGAAATCTAGCTTGAGCTGTTTGAATCTATTTGAATTTCTGAAACTTGTGGAGGCCATAACTTCTTCATACGAAGTCCAATTCACGCAGACTCGGACTCTATCTCAAGAATAATTCTGAGACGAACGCAATGGCGTAACCCGTTTCCCTTAATTCTCAAATTTGAAAATAAGTATTGTTTAATTCGTTACTATAACGTTAGTAGAAAATACGGGGTGTTACAGGAAATTGAGGAGCCAACGAGAGCAATCGCAAGCTGGAAACTATACATCGATGGCTCAAGAAATGATTACCGGTCAGGGGCTGGAATTGTCTTGGAAACTCCAGAAGACCATTCCTTATGTTATGCATTAAGGTTGGAATTTCCGTCAACCAATAATGAGGTCGAATACGAAGCACCGATAAACGGATTAAAACTAGCAAAAGAGCTAAATCTAAAAACCGTGCGGATCCTACATGATTCCCAAATGGTAGTGGGTCAAGTCCTTAGGGAATTCCAGACCAAAGTAGGAAATCTTCCTTCTTATCTTACTAAAGCTATGGAACTCCTCAACAATCTCAATCACTACACTATATCTCACATTCCAAGAGAAGAAAATGTAAAGGCAAACTCTCTCGCTAAATACGCTAGTTCTTCGGATGCACATTTGCTAGGGCTAATACCTATTGAAGTCCTTACAACACCTACTATTGAAGAGTTAGATGTCAACTGGATTATGGAAAAAGTTGAAGAACCTGAGTCCTGGATGACACCGATTAAGGAATATATACCCAACGGAACACTTCCAGAGGGACCAAAAAAGCGGAGGAAAATACTCCGCAAGGCTCCATTGTATCTTGTCCAGGACGGGAGGTTATACAGACGAGGATTCTCTATGCCATTACTACGATGTGGGTCCAAGGAAGAGTAAAAAGCAAAATTGGCTGAACTTCATGAGGGAGATTGCGGAGGTCACATCGACGGTCACACATTAGCCAAGAAAGTTCAGCGATAGGCTATTTTGGCCCGATGTAAACCTGGACCCGATGATTTATGCCAAAAGATGTGATAAATGTCAAAGATTTGTAAAGATTCCGAGAGAACCACCAACCGAGTTGACATAGATGGTCAGCCCATGGTCATTTGCTGTCTGAGTCATAGATTTGATTTGGGAACTACCCACTGCGAAATCAAACATGAAGTACGCGATAGTGGCAGTCGATTATTTCACGAAATGGGCTGATGCGGAGCCAATAGCCATTATTACTTCAAAGAAGGTGATCAAATTTGTCTTGAAAAGCATCATTAGTAGGATCGGCATACCACAAAAAATAATCACTGATAATGGGACTCAGTTTGAAAGCGGTGCGTTCTTGGACTTTTGTGCCAAATACAAGATCAAGAAAAGTTTTTCGGCCGTTGCCCATCCGCAAGATAACGGGCAAGTTGAGGCAATCAACAAGATCTTGAAATCGACCATCAAGAAACGACTTGGGAAAGCCAAGGGTGAATAGGTTGATGAGCTTCCGCTTGCATTATAGGCATATCGTACGACCCATAAAACTGCAACAGGGCACACATTGTTTTCATTGATCCAAGGATCTGAGGCAATGATCCCGGTTGAACTAGAGGTTCCAACTCATAGAAGGATCTACTTCGACCAAGCGAAAAAAGAAAAGCTTCAACTCGAAGCACTTGACTTGCTCAAGGAAAGAAGAAAAGAGTCAGAACTCAGAATCGTAGTGCATCAGAGAATAAAAGCCCTTCGTTTTGATGCTCAAGTTAAGTGAAGAACCTTCCAAGTTGGGGATCTCGTTCTTTAGAGGGTCGTGACAGGAACCGGAGTACTAGGACCCAACTGGGAGGGACCGTATATAATAAGCCAAAAATTCTCGGATGGTACATTTGAACTAAAGACAACGGAGTCCTACTCCCAAGGGCATGGAATGCTATACATCTCCTTAACTACCTCTTTTAATATTCCTTTCATATTACTTGTAAATAATATGCACTATACATACCATGCAACGTTATTACAATTTTGTAAATATAAATGAAAGGACTAGCATTACATGCATAAATCGTAAAATTGCAAATTTCTCGCTAAGATTCGACTTTAACTGCAGGTCCTCTGAAAATATGATGACGCTATCATGACTTAACCAATCCTGGTGATTATTATAGCATATCCTAGCTAGATAACTCAAATGTCTGCCACTTAATGCTAGAACCATCATTCGTAAAAAATTCGAAGATGTGGAAGCATAACCGTGCAAGGACGAAACACCAAGGATTGGTATGTCAGATGACATGACCTCTAAATCATTAAGTGAAATTGCGAGTTCCGCTAAAAGGACACCTTATATATTCCAAGGTTCCAAACCCTAGCTCTAACAAATTAAAAAAAAAACTGATAAGTGAACTAGCGTTAGTCCCGAGAAACTACATAAGGGATAAACCAAAGACCTCCCCGAGGGGCACACGGTTAATCATCAACGCAATTGATACATGGTTGGACAACGATACATACACCGGGTTTTTAAAAACCAATGACCTCCGTGGGGGGCGCTCGGTTAATCATCGACGCCATTGATACATGGCTGGATAACGACACAAACACTGAGTCTAGAAGACTTCTTTGGAGGCATCCACTCAGATGTTGGATCTTCCAAGTCCAACTAATTCAACATCTTTCAAACGCAGTTACTGACGGATTATAAAGGCCCCTACCGGGGCATCCGATCATATTTCGGGTCTTCCAAGTCCGATTAATGACAGATCCAAAGACCTTCTTAAAAGCGCCCTACAGATTCTACAAGTGGCTGAACCGTTTGGACACAATGAATAAAGGGTTCACAAATGTTGCCTTTCAAACGAGGGTTTAAAAGTAAGAACTCGTCTTCGTAAAGGTGTGTATGTTCTGTGTTGTAGGCACGAAAAGAAAACGAATGTAGAATGCAAAACAACGAAATACAACAAAGCTCAAGTACAATGATCATAACACAATTTCGTTCCAGTAACACAGAACCAGATCACATAACAAGGTCAAGTAGAAGATATCAAAAATGCATAAAGTAACAAGTACAAGAGTGATGATTTGCAAAAAAAGAAGCAAAATCAAATCACAGATACATACCCATCAAGCATAAAATAGCGTATGGCATCCAACGTGTCGTATTATATCGACTGGTTAATCGTTAAGTGTCAGTGCGATTTTAAACCAAATTGGTGTACCTTAGGAAGCAGTGTTCGATAAATTATAAGACCACCGAATAAAACAAGTTTGCAAAGATACTTCATTTGGTTCATGTTAGAAATTCACAGTGATTAAACGATTGGTTTGTTGTCGACATGGGCAATCGATGACAAAATGACTAACCTAGAAATATGCAGTGCTTTTGTCGTTACAAAACAGGTTGTGATTATGAAAAGATCCAAGTTAAAGCTGGGGCAATCACGCATCAGTACAACACATCTAGCAATACATTCCGATATGCAAAGCCAAGGTGTCATCATACAAGAATCGAATCGATGTATTGCTAATAAACTGTGGCACTGGTCGACTTCAAGCAGAAGATGACCAATCAGTTAATGTCCCCAATAACCGATCGGCCATGCGTCGACCAACCTAGTAATCACAGACATCGACAGGCTAGTTTCAGTTTATAAGTGCAAGACATGCCAAGTGAATACATATGAAAGAAAATGAACTGAGACCTAAGAACCTAGCTAATTAAGCATCGACTATTATAACCAACATTCCATAACCATCAAAATGGACCAACAAACACAATCACAGCTGTAACGACCCGTATTCTGCGTATCATAGGATCGTAGAATATTTATTTCTTTCACATACGAAGTCGTATGGTCATGTAACTTTGGGACACGACTATTGGGGTCATTTCCCATCTTCATGATTTTTCTCGATTTTTAAATGACCATTTTATCCCTAGTTGGCACTGTTTTGGCCATAACTTTTGACTGGAAAGGAATTTTGACTAGAAACCACTTCCATTGGCTCCGGATAATGGTTTACAATTCCGTAGAGTGGTCACATTAGTCAAACGGACTCACCATTTGGGAGAGATGGCTGAAACAAGCTTCAGATGATGAAAAACAGCTAATTGGGCTTAACCGGGTGATTAACAGCTAGGCCCAGAGGGGAATTTCGGGTTTAGCGGTATAGGAGGACTGATTAGGGTTAGGAAATCACATTCATTTCAGTTTTGAGCCGCCACAAACCTTCTTGAGACCTTAGTAATGGCTTCCATCCTCTAAAACCACTCCAAAACACATTTCTAGTGAAGATTAAGCCTAAACTACATCAAAACAAGGCCAAATAGCAACAAAGCAAGGTCGGAGCTGCTGCTATACATAGGAATTCGACCCAAACAGAAAGTATTTCAGATTTGGTGTTTCATTTTGTGGCAAAGGTGAGTGGTTAGCATTGTTTTGACATAAATTACAGTTAATTAAGGGTAATTAGTGAAGATTAGCGAATTTATACACTAATAAATTCTGGAAAAATATCTAAAAATTCGAAAATAATATTTTATGCCTCTGGTAGAAATTTGGTTTAATTTGATTAAGTTTTGTTAACCCTATGATTTGATTTACTTAAACATGCTTAAGGGAAAATAAGGGGTTTTGGGCATATTTGATCCATTTGGACATGTAAATTCATTGTTTTGGTGTTTGTGGTTAGTTTGCTTTGTTATTATAACTGTTTGACATGATTTGTGATTGATTAGTATAGTTAGATTTGTCGGAAACGTCGTTGAATGGCGTAAACAAGTTGCTGGAGAAGTTGCAGAAAGTTGTGCAGGGCTTCGGATCGGATCGGATGTGGGCTCGGGTCGGATATGTGAACTGGGCAAGAAACCTGAACCGAACTAGAGTCTAGCATATAAGAGAGTTGGAAAAAAGGAGGGCCACGCTAACTGAACTGGGATCGGATCGGATTAAGGAGGACGGATCAGAACGGAAGCATGAAGATGGATCGGATAGGAGCATGTGAAGGATGAGGAGGCGGATCGTACCAGAAGCACGAACTGGAGGGGAATGGCATCCGACCCGAACCGAGGAGAAACACCCGACCCGAACCGCACCTGAAGAAGACCCGACCCGAACCGATGGAAGACACCCGACCCGAACCGATGGCTAGAAGAAGAACCCGACCCGACCAAGTATTGATCAATAACCCGAGATGCGAAGGTAGTCCAATATGGGAAGTTAGAGCTCACGATCCAGTTGGGAACCGATGAGTTCACTTCATGATTGGGCTTTGCTGTGGGACGTGTGCCAAGGGGATATCGATGTCTATGACTTTGGATCACTATGTATGGGAAGTTCATGAACGGATTCAGGGCCACAGTGGCCTAGGTACGACTAAAGGGCTATAGACCAATGAAGTGGGGTCATTTGTAAAGATTTGGTCATGACTCCATGAGGTAAGCTTGGTAGTAGAAGTTGTTGTACAAGTCGAACTCCGTCACTACTTCGATGGGTCTAATGATTGACAGTGGTGGACATTGTATGCTTTACGCACTGAGTGAGAGATGTGAGGATGGTTGCTATGGATGATTTGTTTGCTATCATTATGACATGCGCACCCCACCCCCGTATTCCTTACACTCTCTATTTTGGCACCTTAGAGTACTGTACGGTACGTGGTACTAACTCTTTGGTTGTAGGTCCATGTTCAGGTATGGTTTTGTATACCTGTTATTGTTCTATTTAGATGCTTATCGCTCATACCAGGCTTTATGTCTGACCCAGAGTTTTATGTCTCTTCTTATTACTTTGGGTGCTCACACGAGCAGACTAGAGACAGGTTAGCTGGTGATGCACGGGTAGATGATCCGGAGACGAGCAGGAGGCTTCCACGTAAAATATATATAGTATTCTCCATGTGTTGTTGAAGATCACTGCTTGGTTATTAGTGGTCTATCTTCAACATTAGCTTTCTTTTGTTTAGAGATAGTAAAATTGAAAAGTTGTAATAAGCTATATTTGGATTTCCCCTGCTCTGATGTTGATGTTGATTTTAGTTATCAGCTTATGCACCGTCTCACCAGTTTTATGTCAAGTATGTTATTATTATTATATTTTATTCCATGCGCTGTGAGACATTCTACAGGTTCCTTGATTTGTTCATTCTCTTCTTTCCTTTCTTTGGCGACCGTTCTGTGCTAGTAGGACATGTGTACAGCGCACTTTCGGAGGAAATACCGGCTGGTGCGGGGCGGGCCGTCACATTTGGTATCAGAGCTCTAGGTTGCGTAGTTAACCTAGGGGAGTTATCAGGGAGAGATAATATACGTATACGAGAGAGCATATTTCTGATTACTTTGGTTTTCAAAAGATATATGTATATATACTATTAGTAGTATAAGGATGAAGTCGTACTGCACTAGCACCACTATGGGGTCGTTAATCGTTTCCTTTTTCAGATTGGCGATGAGCTGATATACTACAGGTGCTGGTAGGGGAGCCAATAATGGGAATGTTGTTGACATGAGGACGATGTTTACTGAACTCATGAGAGAGATGCTTAGAGATGTGCAGAGGGCATCTCCCAATGGTGGAAATGGTGGTGGTCTAATAGTGCAGGCACCAAGAGTCGACTTCGCCAAGCTGAATAAGGATTACACAAATCTTGGTGGGAATCCGTTCCACGGAATGAAATCGGCTACGGATGTTCAGGGTTGGTTGGATAGTTGCGAACGTATCTTCAAGGATTTGGGCATCGAGGATGCGATGAAGAGAAAGCTAGCGTCCCGTCAGCTGCAAGGGCGAGCAATGAAATGGTGGAATGCTATAAAAGAAGCTACTCCCGAAGATCAGATTACTTGGGAGCAGTTTAAAGCTCGCTTTAGCGAGAAGTTCCTTCCAGCTGCTCAGAAGTCAGTGTTGTTTAAGAAATTCTTGGAGCTCAAGCAGAATGGCAGAGCTGTCTCGGAGTATATTGCTGAATTTGACACTTTGTCAAAATATGGGTTATCTCTTATTGATACTGCCGAGAAGAAGAATGAGAAATTCATAACTGGTTTGGATCAGTACTTGGGGGAAAGGCTTATTAACCACATCGATGAGACGTTGGAATCGATTGTGGGAAAGCATTGAGGTCAGAAAGTCTCTACCCTAAGCCGAAGACTGAGGTTGCATCCGCAGATGAGCCAAAGCCACAAACAAGTGGTGGAGGCAAGGGTGGTTCCCAGAATAAGAGAAAGCAGAGTCAGAATAAGGATGGCCAGAAGAAAAAGAATAAGCATGATGTTGAGTGCTTCAGCTATGGTAAGAAGGGCCATTATGCTAGTAATTGTCGGGCCAAGCCAGCGGATAGGAAGTGCTTCAACTGTGCCCAAATGGGACATCACAAGGACAAGTGTCCGGAACCCCCCAAAGAAAAGCAAATGGTGAAAGCCTACGCCCTTAATGCTATTACTTCTTCGTCGAATGCCCCAACTGCGGCGTAGAAGGGAAAGAATGTCGTCATTCAAGGTATGCTTTCTGTTTATGATGTTCCTGTTAGAGTTTTGTTTGATACCGGAGCTTCCAGTTTTTTCATATCTAGTGACCTGGTAGACGGGTTAGGATTGGAGCCCAAGATTGTCGATAGAACTCTAGTGGTGACGAACCAGATTGGTGGTTCGACTAGCCTTAGCATGATTTGTCTTAACGTGGTCTTATCGAGTCACGGATGCATGTTTGTTTGTGATTGCTTTGTTTTGGGCTTTACTGGGTTTGGCATTATTTTGGTAGTAGATTGGCTTCTAAGATACGGGGTGGTGGTAAACTGTGAGGGCTTTTTGGTGACAGCTAGAGCGGATGATGTGCAGAGGATAGTGTTTGGTGGTCTACCCAGTGAGGGGGTATTGGCTAGTTTTCTAAACTCCCTCGATATTCCGCACAGTGAGTTGTCAGGTTTGCCCGTGGTTGCCCAGTATCCGGATGTTTTCGAAGAAGTGATCGGACATCCACCACACCGAGAGATTGAGTTCCGTATTGATTTGGTAAAAGATGCCAGACCTATAGTGATGCCACTTCGTCGTATGGCACCAAGGGAGCAGCGAGAGCTCGAGGTGCAAGTCAGCGATCTTTTGAAGAAGGGATTTATCAGAAGGAGTGTTTCTGAATGGGGAGCACCAGTTGTGTTTGCTACCAAGGCGGATGGTTCCCTTCGTTTGTGTGTAGACTATCGCGAGTTGAATAAAGTGACGAGGAAGAATAAGTATCATCTACCGCGGATAGATGATTTGTTCGATCAGTTGAGTGGCGCGAGAGTATTTCCTTTGTTGGACCATGCGACAGGTTTTCATCCGCTTAGAGTGGATGCTGAGAGTATAGCTAAAACGGCATTTCGAACGCCGTCTGGATTTTATGAGTGGTTGGTCATGCCATTCGGGCTGACCAACGCCCTAGCATATTTTGTGGATCTTATGAATAGGGTATTCAGATATCAGTTGAATAAGTTTGACCTTGTGTTCGTTGATGATATTTTGGCCTATTCGAGGACATAGGAAGAACACAAGGAACATTTTAAAATAGTGATGGAGGTGTTGAGAAAACACCAATTGAAAGCGAAGTTTTCTAAGTGTCACTTCTGGAGGAGGGAAGTGAGGTTCTTGGGCCATGTTGTATCAGAGAATGGTATTGCCGTGGATCCGGCGAAGGTGGCTACGGTACAGGATTGGCTTATTCCCAAGAATGCAATGGATGTAAGAAGTTTCTTGGGGTTAGCTGGATATTATCGTAAGTTTATCCAAGGATCTCCAAGATAGCAGCACCATTGACCCAGTTGACCAAGAAGAATCAAGCTTTTGTCTGGGATGAAAGGTGCGAGGATGCATTCAAGAGTCTAAAGGACAAGTTGACAAGTGCACCAGTGTTAGTCATTCCTAAGGGGAATGAAGAGACGACGGTATACACGGATGCCTGTGGTACCGGACTGGGTGCTGTATTGATGCAAGGCAGTAGGGTTGTAGCTTATGCAAGTCGGCAATTGAAACCGCACGAGATAAGATAACCTACCCATGATTTAGAATTGGCAGCGATCGTGTTCGCATTAAAGATGTGGAGACACTATCTCTTGGGAGAAAGATTTGAGCTGTTTACAGATCATAAGTCATTGAAGTATCTCTTCTCTCCGAAAGATCTGAATCTCCGTCAGCAGAGATGGTTAGAGTTCTTAGCTTCCTACGATTTTGACATCGCATATACACCGGGAAAGGGCAATGCGGTGGCTGATGCATTGAGTAGGAGACATGCCAGCTTAGGGGCTATGTTTCTAGAATGGAAGCAACTGGAGTACATCGCTGGGTATGATTTCAGACCAAAGTGCGAATTGGATCCAGAATGTTAGCAAGTTTGACTATCAGACCCACTTTGATTTAGCGGATCGTCTCCAGTCAGAGGGACGATCCTAACCTATTGGAAATCATCTCCCAGTTAGAGATGGGTATCGATGAGGAGATGAACAAGTATGGGCTTGATCGAGATGGATGGCTTAGAAAGAATGGAAAGCTTGTTGTACCCAATATCAATGGACTGAGAGATGAAGTGCTTAGAGAATGTCATCACTCAAAACTGACTATACACCCCAGTGGTAATAAGATGTATCGAGATATGAAGCAGATCTACTACTGGGAAGGGATGAAAAGAGACATTGGGAGGTTTATATCCAAATGCATGAATTGCCAGCTAGTTAAAGCCGAGCAAAAGAAGCCTAGTGGGTTGTTACAGCCCTTAGAAATTCCCGAATGGAAATGGGACCAAGTCTCGATGGATTTCATCAATGGTTTACCAAAGACTAGATCGGGATATGATAGCATTTGGGTAATTGTGGACCGATTGACTAAAAGTCCAAGACTTATACCAGTCAAATCGAACAGAACGGCAGCTAAGTTAGCAGAATTGTATATGAAGTGGGTAGTCAGATTTCATGGAGTACCTAAAAGCATTGTGAGCGACCGAGACCCGTTGTTCACTAGTGGGTTTTGGAAGAGCTTACAAGAGGCTCTAGGGTCAGAGTTACATCTCAGTACTGCATATCATCCTCAGACCGACGGTCAGACGGAGAGGGTGAATCGTATTTTGGAAGATCTCTTGAGGGCATGTATATTGGATTTTGGTGGATCATGGGATGACCATTTGAATCTAGTAGAGTTTCCATGTAATAATAGCTACCGATCCAGTATCGATATGGCTCCATATGAAGCTTTGTACGGAAGACCGTGCAACTCACCATCATGTTGGAAAGAGACTGGCGAGAAATTTATGCTTGGACCAGATGTGGTGAGGGAAATTTTGGATAAGATTAAGACCATTCAACAACGAATGAAAGCTGCCCAAGATAGGCAGAAGAGTTATGTTGATAAAGGGAGAAGAGACTTAAAATTCTCCGTTGGCGACTTGGTGTTTGTCTAGATTTCTCCGTTGAAGAGCGTAATACGATCTGGCAGGAGAGGCAAGTTGGCACCAAGATTTGTTGGCCCATTCCCTGTTCTTGAACTAGTCGGGAATTTGGCATATAGAATTGGCTTACCAGAGAAGATGGCAGGAGTTCACAACGTATTTCATGTTTCCCAACTAAGGAAGTTCGTTCATGACTCAGATATGACTATTTCACCTGATCAGTTAGAGGACCTCGAAGTAGAACCCGAGGCGGTTGGGAACCGCAAGCCGGCCCGTATTGTCGAGCACGACATGAAGCAACTTCGAAGGAAAGCGGTGAAGCTCAAGGTTCAGTGGAGCGAGGACGAGAATGATTGTACTTGGGAGACAGAGGAGAACAATTGGAAGACATATCCAGAACTCTTTGCCTGGTAAGATCTTAACTTGAATTTAGTTTTCCGCATGTTAGGATAGGCTTGTTTGCTTGTTTTGCATGTTTGATTGTTGTACGTGGTTGTTAGGCATGCGGGATCCTTTGTATGTTTTGGGTTAAGGAATTTCGGGGATGAAATTTCTTAAGGGGGGAAGAGTGTAACGACACGTATTCTACCTATCATGGGATCGTAGAATATTTGTTTCTTTCACATATTAAGTCGTATGGTCATGTAACTTTGGGAGACGACTATTGTGGTCATTTCCCATGTTCATGATTTTTCCCGATTTTTAAATGACCAATTTACCCCTAGTTGGCACTGTTTTGGCCATAACTTTTGACTGGAAAGGAATTTTGACCAGAAACCACTTTCACTGGCTCCGGATGATGGTTTACAATTCCGTAGAGTGGTCACATTAGTCAAACGGACTCACCGTTTGGGAGATATGGCTAAAATAAGCTTCACATGATGAAAAACAGATAGTTGGTCTTAACCGGGTGATTAGCAGCTAGGCCCAAAGGGGAATTTCGGATTTAGAGGTATAGGAGGACTGATTATGGTTAGAAAATCACTTTCATTTCAGTTTTAAGCCGCCACAAACCTTCTTGAGACCTTAGTAATGGCTTCCATCCTCTAAAACCACTCCAAAACACATTTTTAGTGAAGATTAAGCCTAAACTACATCAAAACAAGGCCAAATAGCAACAAAGCGAGGTTGGAGCTGCTTCTATACATAGGAATTCGACCCAAACAGAGATTATTTCAGATTTGGTGTTTTTTTTTTGTGGCAAAGGTGAGTGGTTAGCATTGTTTTGACACTAATTACAGTTAATTAAGGGTAATTAGTGAAGATTAGCGAATTTATACACTAATAAATTCTGGAAAAATATCTAAAAATTCGCAATTAATATTTTATGCATCTGGTAGAAATTTGGTTTAATTTGATTAAGTTTTGTTAACCCTATGATTTGATTTACTTAAACATGCTTTAGGGAAAATAGGGGGTTTTGGGCATATTTGATCCATTTGGACATGTAAATTCATTGTTTTGTTGTTTGTGGTTAGTTTACTACGTTATTATAACTGTTTGACATGATTTGTGATTAATTAGTATAGTTATATTTGTCGGAAACGTCGTCGAATGGCGTAAACAAGTTGCTGGAAAAGTAGCAGAAAGTTGTGTAGGGCTTCGGATCGGATCGGATGTGGGCTCGGGTCGGATATGTGAACTGAGCAAGAAACCCGACCCGAACTGGAGTCTGGCATATAAGAGACTTGGCAAAAAGGAGGGCCACGCTAACTGAACTGGGATCTGATCGGATTAAGGAGGACGGATCGGAGCGGAAGCATGAAGATGGATCGGATTGGAGCATGTGAAGGATGAGGAGGCGGATCGGAGCAGAAGCACGAACTGGAGGGGAATGGCATCCGACCCGAACTGAGGGGAAACACCCGACCCGAACCGCACCAGAAGAAGACCCGACCCGAACTGATGGAAGAAACCCGACCTGAACCGATGGCAAGAAGAAGAACCCGACCCGACCAAGTATTGATCAATAACCCGAGATGCAAAAGTAGTCCAATATGGGAAGTTAGAGCTCAGGATCCAGTTGGGAACCGATGAGTTCACTTCATGATTGGGCTTTGCTGCGGGACGTGTGACAAGGGGCTATCGATGTCTATGACTTTGGATCACTATGTATGGGAAGTTCGTGAATGGATTCAGGGCCACAGTGGCCTAGGTACGACTAAAGGGCTATAGACCATTGAAGTGGGGTCATTTGTAAAGATTTGGTCATGACTCCATGTGGTAAGCTTGGAAGTAGCAGTAGTAGTACAAGTCGAACTCCGTCACTACTTCAATGGGTCTAGTGATTGACAGTGGTGGACATCGTATGCTTTACGCACTGAGTGAGAGATGTGAGGATGGTTGCTATGGATGATTTGTTTGCTATCATTATGACATGCACACCCCACCCCTATATTCCTTACAATATCTATTATTGCACCTTAGAGTACTGTAAGGTACGTGGTACTAACTCTTTGGTTGCAAGTCCAGGTTCAGGTATGGTTTAGTATACCTGTTATTGTTCTGTTTAGAAGCTTATCGCTCATACCAGGCTTTATGTCTGACCCAGAGCTTTATGTCTCTTATTATTACTCTGGGTGCTCACACGAGCAGACTAGAGACAGGTTAGCTGGTGATGCACGGGTAGATGATCCGGAGACGAGCATGAGGCTTCCACGTAATATATATATATATATATATATATATATATATATATATATATATATATAGTATTCTCCCTGTGTTGTTGAAGATCACTGCTTGGGAATTAGTGTTGTATCTTCAACTTTAGCTTTCTTTTGTTTAGAGACAGTAAAATTGAAAAGTTGTAATAAGCTGTATTTTGATTTCCGCTGCTCTGATGTTGATGTTAATTTTAGTTATCAGCTTATGCACTCTCTCACCTGTTTTATGTCAAGTATGTTATTATTATTATATTTTATTCCATGCGCTGTGAGACATTCTACAGGTTCCTTGATTTGTTCATTCTCTTCTTTCCTTTCTTTGGCGACCGTTCGGTGCTAGTCGGACATGTGTACAACGCACTTTCGGAGGAAATACCGGTTGGTGCGGGGTGGGCTGTCACAACAGCAGCCATAGTAGTCGCAATGTATCAGCATAAACTAGCATAGAAGTTAAAGGCGAGGACCGGAACTCGCTTAAGTACAACTAGTCTAATGATAGAGTTCATAAAGCTAAAAATTATCAAGTACCAGAAGAGGGAGGCTACGCGTTCGGATACTTTCAAGGCCTTCCCACCTTCCTCTTCATTGGAGAAGAACCTAATGGGGATGCGTCAGAAGCTGGCCTCTTACTAGATGGATACACCAGCTCGACATCTCCCCTGTGGAAGGCAGCAACAACGACATCACCGTCTCTCATAGCAAGGATAAGTTTCCCCTTATTAGCCTCCAGAACCGTGATACGCTCAATGTTCTCTCGATGGAGTCTCTGAAGATCGCCAGCCAATGCAAGCCAGTCTTGAAGCTTCCTTGCTGTCCGATCTTCGAGTAGATCCATCTGTCTCTCAAATTGATGTAGAGTATCCTCCATGCGTCCGAGTAGTCTAGATTTGGATACAACAATGTCACTGGATGTCATTTGTCGATCGGAGGGCTACACTATAAGTTAGAAGAGACCCCCTGCAAGTTCAAACTTGGGAGTCGCCTGGCAAGCTTAGCATTACATGCTCCAGGAACATAACGGTGCCTTTTCACGATGTTTTGGAGTGCTGGATAAGAGGGGCTGATAGGTAAAGGAGAGTTCACCAAAGGTTGACCCATTGTTTGGCTTTCCAAGTCAAAAAACCTCTCTGATCTAAGCTCTTGAGGAGATGGTTCCATCCTGCAAAAAACAATAAAAATGAGAAAGTATAAGAAAGCAACGGGATGGATTCCAAAAGGAGTCGGCCAGTATTGATTTCAGCCCAGGCCAACCGGTACCCCCAAAAATCACCTAGAAAGGCATAAATAACTGATCGGTTGGAATTAGTCACATATTAAAGAGCCACAGGACTGACCGGCACCTGGGACAAACTGCCATTAACTGCCTAGGAGAATGGAACGAACTGGTTGGTATTCGATACAGAACGGCCGATGCCTCTAGTCCGTCAGGAACTTAACGCGGAGCGGCCAGTACCCCTAACCGACCGAGCAACGTGATTGGCTTCCCATAAGAAAGGCCGACTGATACTGCAACACCCCGAATTTCAATTAGCACTAATGGTTAGTAATTAAAGTATAATTAATCTCAGATGTGAGAATCAGGGGAAACGGGCTGCATCATTGCGTTCGTCTCGGAAAAATACGCGAAATAGAGTCCGAGTTTGCGTAAAACGGGTATCGTATGAAAGAGATATGGACGAACGAAGTTAGGCAGAAAAACCCGAAAAAGGCCAGAAATGCACTGGCGCACTTGTGAAGTGCGCCAGCACAAAAATACACTGGCGCACTTGGGAAGTGCGCCCATGTCGGGACAGGAAACCTGCACAGTTTCTAGAGAGTTCTTTGGTTGGGTGCACCAGTTTGGGGTTTGGGCTTGGTCTTAGGGCTGGTTTCTGGAAGGTTCCGAAATCTAAGGGTCCTAATCTAATTTAGGGTTAATCTAAGGGCCTAAAACACTCACCTAATCTATAAATACACCCTAAACCTACCCTAATCCATACTAAAAATAGAATTGAGGGCTACATGCCACCAAATTAAATCTTAGAAGGAACCTCCACTAATTTATGAAGAGGGTTGCAAGCTAATCACTCTCTAATCAACCTCTAATCCATTCTAAGCATCTTAATCTTCTTCATTTGGAGTGCAAATTGGCTAGTTGTGAGTTTCTATCACTCTAATGATCAATTGCTAAACTAAGTAGATGAGATATGATGAGATCATATGGTTTTGTTTGTGGATTAATGGATTTTAAGTCATATGACATGATGTTAGTTTGCTAATGTATGTGGCTTATGAAAGTTTTGTGCTTTGTGATCATATGTTAATATGCAAGTTACATGTATGATAATATGCAAGTTACATGTATGATAATTATGCAAGTTGTATGTTTCTTCTTATGCAAGTTTAAGAGTTCATATGCAAGTATGTAACATGTTATGCAAGTTCATATGCAAGTTTATGAGTTCATATGCAAGTTATGTAACATGTTATACAAGTTCATATGCAAGTTATGTGACATATTATGCAAGTTCATATGCAAGTCATGTATTTGTTAATATGTAAGTTTATGTAACATGTTATGCAAGTTAATATGCAAGTTATGTGACATGTTATACAAGATTATATGCAAGTTATGTGACATGTTATGCAAGTTCATATGCAAGTTATGTGTTTGTTAATATGCAAGATGGCACCTTTGAAACATGTTCATACATATGCAAGTTGACACCTTTTATATGTGTTATGTCATGAGAACGAAATTACGTGGGAACGATGGGGTGAATTAAATGCATATGTTAATAAGATTGTGTGAAATTAATATAATTATGCATAACATAAAATAAATGAACATAGTATGGGAATTTGCCTATTAAGTTAGGTGTACCCATACTATGTGTTGGGAATTTGCCTATTAAGTTAGGTGTACCCACACTTTGGAGTTGGGAATTTGCCTATTAAGTTAGGTGCACCCATATTCCTAAAATAAACATGATAATTAACACAAATTATGGGGGTGATTAATTAGGAGTAATTAATCGATTAAGACACGAGGTTGGACCCGTTTGTAGTGTAAGACTGCCCGGAGTTTACCGGCTTAACCAGGCATCTACAAATGACGGTCCAATGTGAGGGGTCTTAATCATAAATTAAATATGTAACAAGGGTAAATGACACGAGGTTGGACCCTTTTGTAGTGTAAGACTACCCGGAACCTACCGGCTTAACCAGGCATCTACAAATGACGGTCCAATGTGAGGGGTCCTTTACACGGTTACAGTGTTAATCAATTAAGAAACACTTAACCAGATAAGCATGTAGTGGGGCATGGGGGTTAAGTGGGTACCTTGGGTGGTATGTGGAAATTGCTAGTGGTTGCCAATAGAAAATATGATAAAATACTTAACCAAGATGAAACATGTAATTAAACATGATTAAAGGGTTAAGTGGGAAACACTAGTGTGTGGGCCAAGCTTAGGGGGATGGCTTGTGCTGGGGGCCCATTTCAAGCAGTAACCCATACGTATCTTAGTGGGCTCGACCCATGTCGAGGACGGGACACGCATACTGGGCTTGACTATAAGAGGCCAAAGTGGGTTACCGGTGGCAACGCATGACCAACGGGTTTCATATGCGTGTGTGGGCCCGGGCTGGTAAATAAGACGTTGTTGCATCGTGTAGATATAAGCCGTGCACCGTTAGTTTTATCAGGTTGCCACGTTGGGGAATGGTACACCCCACGGTGGGGCCAGCACGGGTATCTACGTTAGGGAGCCGATCGAATGGGGAGTAGTGTGTACACCTAGAGGATTGTAGGGCCCCGTGGCGTCTACTTAGTCACCTAGGGGTACGCGAGAACTATTAAGTTAATTTTATAAGTCCATGGGTGGGATCAACCTCTAAGTTAGGAATGACTGGTGTGGTGCAGTTTAGTAATTTACCTTTGGAAGGGTAGATGCGTCTTTATCTTTTATCTTAGTTTAGTTGACTGCTTAGTGTAGCCATTCATCCCCATTAGTTACCATATATCAGTTTATGTCTTCTCTGGTTACTTTAACGATTGTATTGTTAAAGTTATAGGACTCGCTCAGAATTATGTCTGACCCCGTTGTTTTTATCTTTTTCCCAACCCTCAGGTCCTACGGTGGATCCTAGCAGTAGTAGAGGTTGATCGGATTGTTGTTCCAGTCTTTAGGAGCTTGGATTGATGTAAAGCTCCAGTTACCCAGTTATCTTTTCTTTTGTCATGGCTATTGTATGAGAGTGGGATTATGTACTTCTTTATTTTGATGGATATTGTACTTGACTTTTATTGTGGTTTTATGATGTAACCAGACATGTTTTACTTCCGCTGTTATGAGATGATGTTTTAAATTTCAAGTACTATTTATATCTGTCTTGTTGTAATTTTTCTGTTCTATATTCACTAAAATACTCCACCGATGCTATGGCATTCCCTTAGTGAGTGACCATAGCGGGAGTGGGGTGTTACACGTGGTATCAGAGCTGAAGGTTACCGGAACAGATAAATTTTTGAGAAAAATACTTTTTTTTTAAAATAGTAAAGGTATTATTTTTGGAAAAAGTATTTTCAAAAACATGTCTTTTAAGAGAAAAGTTTTTGAAAAAGAAAAGCATAATCCCCAATAGCCATATCTTTATCTTTCGGAATCTCCTTTTTGAATCTTTCCTCTTTCGTTTCAGCATGGCTGAAGATCTTAACATCCCGGAGGGCTTAGTTATACCACTATGGTATAGGAGGTTACAAGAGGCTAGGGCCGCGGCTGCGGGTCCAGTCAATGCTACTACACCAGAGGCAACCGCTCCTCCTCCTCAGCCTAGAGTGGATAATTTTGCTAAGATTTGCAAGGAGTTCAAGGCTATAGGAGGAAAACCTTTTCTAGGTTCAGAGACTTTCGTAGAGGCTAGAGATTGGCTTAAGGAAGTGGAAGAGTTGCTAGATATCTTTGAAGTGGAAGAGGGAAAGAAAGTCAAGTTGGCGGCTTGGTTAATGAAGGGAGAGGCCTCATTCTGGTGGGAGGTCACTAATGGAGAACGCCGTGTTGAATCTAGGGCAGATTTCAAGCAAAGGTTTGGGGCTAAGTTTCTCTCAAGGGCAGAAGAGAATCTGTTTATGGAGAAGTTCTTGAATTTGAAGCAAGGGAATCTCACGGTGAAAGAATATGTCAACAAATTCAATCAATTAGCAAGGTTTGGCATAGAGTTGGTGAATACACCGGAGAAGAAGGCTTTGAGGTTCGTTAGAGGCTTGAACGAACCACTGCAAGGAATAGCTATGACTCACATTCCTATGGGGGCCACCTTTGAGAAGCTTGTCTACATGGCACTTATGCATGAGGATGATAAGAGTTCTAAGGCACCAGAGAAGAAGGGGGATCAGAAGAAACCGCAACAACAACAACAAGGCAAGAGTGGAAAAGGCAATGGTGACAAGGGGAAGAAGAAGAAGAAGTGCTTCAATTGTGGGACCCCAGGCCACCTCAGCAAGGATTGTCGCAAAAAGAAAAAGACCGGTTGCTTTCATTGTGGTGAAGCAGGACATCTTGTGAAGGACTGCCCAAAGAAGGGGCAGAAGACGGGGTCTACCTCAGGAGGTCAGGTGCAAGCTCTTATGGCACCAGCTCAGGCAGGGGGGCAAGTTCAGGCTCTCTCAGTTCCACTGATTCAGTAGAGAGGTAGAACTATTTCCGTTGAAAGTCTAGTTTTTCTGTTTGATCATCCAGTTCGTACATTGTTTGACTCTGGCGCATCGCATTCTTTTATCTCATCATCGTTAGTTGAGTCACTGCACTTAGACACCAGTCTAGTTGATGATCCCTTGGTTGTTTCAAACCCAATTGGGGGCTCCATATATCTGTCTATGATATGTTTGGGTTTGAAGATTTCTATACTTAGCGTTGAGTTTGGATGTGATGCTTTTGTATTGGGCTTCACGGGCTATGGGTTGATTTTGGGCATGGACTGGTTATCCAGTAATGGTGCCGTTCTTGATTGTGAAAGGAGAGTTGTCAGGCTTATGACTCGCTTGGGTAATACTCTCGAGATCTCTTGTAATCCCATGGAATCTGTTTTGCTAAGTTATCTTGAATCGCTCGATGCTTCGGTCGAGAGTTTGCGTTCTGTCAGAGTGGTCCGGGAATATCCGGATGTGTTTGAAGAGGTGAAGGGTTTGCCTCCGAAGCGGGAGATAGATTTCCGAATTTATTTGGTGGATAATGCCAAACCAGTGTCTTTGCCAGTGCGCCACATGGCTCCTCGTGAGAGAAGAGAACTTCATAAGCAAGTAGGGGAGTTGCTTGAGAAGGGGTTCATAAGGCGAAGTATATCGGAGTGGGGAGCTCCAGTAGTGTTTGCCACGAAGGCGGATGGGTCCCTCAGACTTTGTGTGGATTATAGAGAACTTAATAAGCTCACGAAGAAGAATAGACACCCATTACCGAGGATAGATGATCTCTTTGATCAGTTGGTTGGCGCCTCAGTGTTTTCGCAGGTGGACTTAGCTACAGGGTTTCATCAGTTGAGAGTGGCAGAGGAAAGTATAGAGAAGACTGCTTTCCGGACTCCGGATGGTTTTTATGAGTGGCTTGTGATGCCATTTGGGTTGACAAACGCCCCTGCATACTTTGTTGATCTGATGAGTAGAGTGTTCAGAGAGTATCTGAATAAGTTTGTGGTGGTCTTTGTGGATGACATCTTGGTCTTTTCCAAGAGTGAAGAAGAGCATGCCTTACATCTCAGAGAAGTGTTGGAGACTCTTCGAGCACATAGTCTTAAAGCTAAATTCTCTAAATGTCATTTTTGGAGAAGAGAAGTGCGATTCTTAGGGCATGTGGTCTCTAAGGAAGGGATAGCTGTGGATTCCGCAAAGATAGTATCTATCCAGGATTGGAAAGTTCCTAGAAATGCTACCGAAGTAAGAAGTTTCTTGGGGTTGGCAGGATATTATAGGAAGTTCATCAAAGACTTCGCGAAGATATCAGCCCCATAAACCCGCTTGACGAAGAAGAATCTGGTTTTCTCATGGGACGTAGATTGTGATGATGCTTTCCGACGGTTAAAGAGAGCTTTGACCACCGCTCCAGTTTTAGTGCTTCCAGATGGGAGTAAGCCGTTTGTTGTTTATACCGATGCTTGTGGGACAGGATTAGGTGCAGTCTTGATGCAGGAGGGAAGGGTAATAGCCTATGGAGGGAGGCAATTGAGAGTGCATGAGAAGAATTACCCTACCCATGATCTAGAGTTGGCCGCGATTGTTTTCGCACTTAAGTCTTGGCGCCATTATCTTCTTGGTGAGAGATTCGAGTTGTTCACTGACCATAAATCATTGAAGTACTTATTCTCTCAGAAGGATTTAAACTTAAGACAGCAAAGGTGGATGGAGTTCTTAGCATCCTATGATTTCGAGATAGCATATACCCCTGGCAAGGGTAACGTGGTGGCGGACGCCTTGAGTAGAAAAAGGCTATCTTTGAGTCCATTGTTCGTGGAACGGCGAAGCTTGGAGTTTCTTTCTTTGTTTGACTTCAGACCTTCTGTTGACTTTGTAACTGGTTTGTTAGCATCCTTGGAGGTTAGACCTACTCTTTTGGGATGGATTGGCGAGGCTCAGCGAGACGACCCACAGTTGGTTGAGTTGGTAGAGAAGCTTATAAGGGGGGAGTCGTCCAGCCAGTTGGGTAGATACACCATAGATGATAGGGGATGGTTGCATAGAGACGGTAGACTTTGTGTACCGCAAGATGAGGGTTTGAAGAAGGCTATTTTGGATGATGCACATCGTTCAAGGATGACTATTCATCCCGGTGGAGACAAAATGTACCAAGACATGAAGAGAGTCTTCTTCTGGGCCGGTATGAAGAAAGATGTGGCCGAATATCTGGCTAGATGCTTAGTGTGCCAACAAGTTAAAGCTGAGCAAAGGAAACCCGGTGGGTTGCTACACCCATTGGAAGTTCCGCAATGGAAGTGGGATAGTGTCTCGATGGATTTCATCGATGGGTTACCGAGATCGAGGAAGGGCAATACGGGAATTTGGGTTGTGGTAGACAGACTTGCCAAGAGTGCCCATTTTATACCCGTGAAGAGTAAGAGGACCGCTCCATGGCTTGCTTCAGTCTATGTTAGAGAGATTGTTAGATTACATGGTGTACCATCCAGCATTGTGAGTGATCGAGATCCTATCTTCACTAGTGAGTTTTGGAGAAGTTTGCAAGAGGCGGTAGGGACTCAGTTGTGTTTGAGCACCGCATATCATCCTCAGACGGACGGTCAGACCGAGAGGGTGAACCGTATCTTAGAAGATCTCTTGAGGCTTTGTATCTTGGATTTTGGAGGTACATGGGAAGAACATCTTCCTTTGGTGGAGTTCGCATACAATAACAGCTTTCAGTCTAGTATTGGCATGGCACCTTTCGAAGCTCTTTATGGAAGGCCTTGTCGATCTCCTACATGTTGGTGGGAATCTACGGATAAGATCTTGCTTGGGCCAGATATGGTTAGAGAGACTTCAGAGAAGATTGATTTGATTCGAAGAAGGATGAAGGCAGTGCAAGATAGACAGAAATCTTATGCGGATCGGAGAAGGACGGATCTTGAGTTTGAGGTTGGGGACATGGTTTTTGTCAAAGTATCTCCGTTGAGAAATGTTGTTCGCTTTGGGTCCGTTGGGAAAGTTAGCACCGAGGTTTGTTGGGCCGTTTCCTATTAAGGAAAGGATTGGACGGATGGCATATAGGGTGGAGTTGCCCGACAGACTTAGTGGTGTTCATGATGTATTCCATGTATCAAATTTGAGGAAGTGCTTACATGAGACCGCAGAGGTGGTAGAGCCGAGCTTGCTTAGAGATGTAGAGGTAGAGCGTGATGCGACGATTCGACGAGCTCCTACTCGCATCCTTGGGTCAAAAACTAGGAAGTTGAGGAACAGAGAAGTTCAGCTAGTTAAAGTGCAATGAGGAGATGACGAAAGCAATGCTACTTGGGAGACGGAAGCGAAGATGCGTTCTTTGTACCCATTTCTTTTTGAGAGTATGTCTTTTAACTTCTCCTTTATTGCATGTCTAGTACTTATCTTATCTTTAGTATATCCTCTCGCTAGTACCTATGACCTTTAGATAGGGTAAAACCTATGGTTGAAACATGTGTTTGAAACATGTTATGGTTGATGGATGCATGTGGATGCAATTGTTTCCTAGTGGTTGCTCGTGGATGCATATACACACACATTAGGCACTAGATCGGCTCAGTCACTTCATGTTGCATATCGCATAAATGGATGTGGTAGTTAGATTGATGGATGTATCATGGCTGTGTTATCATGTGGATGATGCATTTTTGTGTATGGTTGTGCACGCATATAGAAATTGTATGTGTCAATAGGGTTTCGCATACATATTGGATGCATGGCACTATCATGGTTTGCATTAAGGAGGTCGACTGAATCAGTAGACCGCCTGATTTTGCATTAGTATACGGACATATACACACACTTTCTGCATATGTTCATACATCATTAGAAGTTTCTAAGGATAATGGTTGCTTGTGGTTGATGGTTTAGTAGATGGTTGTTTGGTTGGTAGGATACGTTCTTCTTGACTTAGAGATTTCGAGGACGAAATCCTTTAAGTAGGGGAGAATGTAACACCCCGAATTTCAATTAGCACTAATGGTTAGTAAGTAAAGTATAATTAATCTCAGATCTGAGAATCAGGGGAAACGGGCTGCGTCATTGCATTCGTCTCGGAAAAATACGCGAAATAGAGTCCGAGTTTGCGTAAAACGGGTACCGTATGAAAGACATATGGACGAACGAAGTTAGGCCGAAAAACCCGAAACAGGCCAGAAATGCAATGGCGCACTTGTGAAGTGCGCCAGCACAAAAATACACTGGCGCACTTGGGAAGTGCGACCATGTCGGGACAGGAAACCTGCACAGTTTCTAGAGAGTTCTGTGGTTGGGTGCACCAGTTTGGGGTTTGGGCTTGGTCTTAGGGCTGGTCTCTGGAAGGTTCCGAAATCTAAGGGTCCTAATCTAATTTAGGGTTAATCTAAGGGCCTAAAACACTCACCTAATCTATAAATACACCCTAAACCTACCCTAATCCATACTAAAAATAGAATTGAGGGCTACATGCCGCCAAATTAAATCTTAGAAGGAGCCTCCACTAATTTATGAAGAGGGTTGCAAGCTAATCACTCTTTAATCAACCTCTAATCCATTCTAAGCATCTTAATCTTCTTCATTTGGAGTGCAAATTGGCTAGTTGTGAGTTTTGATCACTCTAATGATCAATTGCTAAACTAAGTAGATGAGATATGATGAGATAATATGGTTTTGTTTGTGGATTAATGGGTTTTAAGTCATATGACATGATGTTAGTTTGCTAATGTATGTGGGTTATGCAAGTTTTGTGCTTTGTGATCATATGTTAATATGCAAGTTACATGTATGATAATTTGCAAGTTACATGTATGATAATTATGCAAGTTGTATGTTTCTTCATATGCAAGTTTATGAGTTCATATGCAAGTATGTAACATGTTATGCAAGTTCATATGCAAGTTTATGAGTTCATATGCAAGTTATGTAACATGTTATGCAAGTTCATATGCAAGTTATGTGACATATTATGCAAGTTCATATGCAAGTCATGTATTTGTTAATATGTAAGTTTATGTAACATGTTATGCAAGTTAATATGCAAGTTATGTGACATGTTATACAAGATTATATGCAAGTTATATGACATGTTATGCAAGTTCATATGCAAGTTATGTGTTTGTTAATATGCAAGATGGCACCTTTGAAACATGTTCATACATATGCCAGTTGACACTTTTATATGTGTTATGTCATGAGAACGAAATTACGTGGGAACGATGGGGTTAATTAAATGCATATGTTAATAAGATTGTGCGAAATTAATATAATTATGCATAACATAAAATAAATGAACATAGTATGGGAATTTTCCTATTAAGTTAGGTGTACCCATACTATGTGTTGGGAATTTGCCTATTAAGTTAGGTGTACCCACACTTTGGAGTTGGGAATTTGCCTATTAAGTTAGGTGCACCCATATTCCTAAAATAAACATGATAATTAACACAAATTATGGGGGTGATTAATTAGGAGTAATTAATCGATTAAGACACGAGGTTGGACCCGTTTGTAGTGTAAGACTGCCTGGAGTTTACCGGCTTAACCAGGCATCTACAAATGACGGTCCAATGTGAGGGGTCTTAATCATAAATTAAATACGTAACAAGGGTAAATGACACGAGGTTGGACCCGTTTGTAGTGTAAGGCTGCCTGGAACCTACCGGCTTAACCAGGCATCTACAAATGACGGTCCAATGTGAGGGGTCCTTTACACGGTTATGGTGTTAATCAATTAAAAAACACTTAACCAGATTAGCATGTAGTGTGGCATGGGGGTTAAGTGGGTACCTTGGGTGGTATGTGGAAATTGCTAGTGGTTGCCAATAGAAAATATGATAAAATACTTAACCAAGATGAAACATGTAATTAAACATGATTAAAGGGTTAAGTGGGAAACACTAGTGTGTGGGCCAAGCTTAGGGGGATGGCTTGTGCTGGGGGCCCATTTCAACCAGTAACCCATACGTATCTTAGTGGGCTCGACCCATGTCGAGGACGGGACACGCATACTGGGCTTGACTATAAGAGGCCAAAGTGGGTTAGCGGTGGCAACGCATGACCAACGGGTTTCATATGCGTGTGTGGGCCCGGGCTGGTAAATAAGACGTTGTTGCATCGTGTAGATATAAGCCGTGCACCGTTAGTTTTATCAGGTTGCCACGTTGGGGAATGGTACACCCCACGGTGGGGCCAGCACGGGTATCTACGTTAGGGAGCCGATCGAATGGGGAGTAGTGTGTACACCTAGTGGATTGTAGGGCCCCGTGGCATCTACTTAGTCACCTAGGGGTACGCGAGAACTATTAAGTTAATTTTATAAGTCCATGGGTGGGATCAACCTCTAAGTTAGGAATGACTGGTGTGGTGCAGTTTAGTAATTTACCTTTGGAAGGGTAGATGCGTCTTTATCTTTTATCTTAGTTTAGTTGACTGCTTAGTGTAGCCATTCATCCCCATTAGTTACCATATATCAGTTTATGTCTTCTCTAGTTACTTTAACGATTGTATTGTTAAAGTTATAGGACTCGCTCAGACTTATGTCTGACCCCGTTGTTTTTATCTTTTTCCCAACCCTCTGGTCCTACGGTGGATCCTAGCAGTAGTAGAGCTTGATCGGATTGCTGTTCCAGTCTTTAGGAGCTTGGATTGATGTAAAGCTCCAGTTACCCAGTTATCTTTTCTTTTGTCATGGCTATTGTATGAGAGTGGGATTATGTACTTCTTTATTTTGATGGATATTGTACTTGACTTTTATTGTGGTTTTATGATGTAACCAGACATGTTTTACTTCCGCTGTTATGAGATGATGTTTTAAATTTCAAGTACTATTTATATCTGTCTTGTTGTAATTTTTCTGTTCTATATTCACTAAAATACTCCACCGATGCTATGGCATTCCCTTAGTGAGTGACCATAGCGGGAGTGGGGTGTTACAGATACTAATGTAATTTTGGACTTTGCGCCTATTACTAAACCGTTCACAACTTCAATCATGGGCATTGACAAAACAGAAGCACGAGAATTAAACAAAAGGACAATGTGGATAACATACAAGTAAAATGCACACAATTTCGAAAACAAAATCCATTGGTATTGTGAAAACTACAAGATCAAGGAATTTTCGGGTTAAGCATATCATCGAATGACGCACGGGCAACAAACGAAACTAAGACAATGAAAACAAAATTTTATAACAATGATGTCATCCACAATCATGATGTAACAATTGTAACCGATCTTGTTTTAGGGCATTTCAACACAAGGACAGCCATACCAAAAACATAAGTTCACCAAACTGTCGCATTTAACCCAAATCGTCTCAAACCAGGCCCAACAACATTGTTCTCAAATAAAAGATGCAGATACAAGAGCATTTCAGTTTAGATCAATGTAGAATAAAAAGAAATTAAAAGGAGTCCTGGCGGCTGAAAAATCAACCAGAAGCTCGAAAGAAGGAGAAGGATTAACTAGAAGCCTAAAAGAGAAAGAAAGCTCCACTTTTGGTTTTCTCCAATCAGGATTTGTCTTCCATTAATTTTCTTTAAAAGGAAATTGTAAAGTTGTGTGGAAATGACTTTTCAAGGGCCATATTAATGAAGGTGCATTGGGAAGCTCAATAGCCATGAGAGATGAAAGTCAAGTCGGTCAAATCCCAAGTCAAGTCCGCAAATTCCAATTGACGTTCACATACCGGCTAGAGAACCGCCAACAGCTGTCTCGGTCGTGCTTATGCTAATGGACCAATCAGCCTATCAGAATCCCTTATTTCAGTTTTCTCTATGTGTTTATAGGTGTTACGATCAAGATTCATCGATTCATAATAAGTGTGTTTATGTTGAGGTCCATAATTTTACAAGAATAAAGATGGAGGACCTCGAGGGGCAAATGTTATCCATGAAATATTGGGAGACATACCCGATCGGTATGTTTAGAGAAACAGACCGGTCGGCCAGAGAAAATACAACATAACTTAATCCAGTAAAGTGACACCGATCAGTAGGACAACAACGGTACCAGTCGGTCTGAACCCATGCGCACCGGTCAGATAGTCACAAGTCCAGAGCAGAGCGGCCCCTTATGAAAATAAAGGAAAACTCGCCTGTCGGTCGGCTAGGATCCAAGAGTACCAAAAGGTCCCTTTGAGGAAGCTGCTTGGTCCAATCATTACAATATCGGTCGGTCCAAGGACAAGCAACCGATCGGCCATAATATGTAATCCATGCCTAGTTGCCCGCGCGGAGATGAAAGGGAACCATACCGATCGGCTGGACCTAATCCAGACCATTCGGCCCTCCCGACAGGTGTTGACAGGTTGGCTTTTGGATAGCTGTTACCAGGTTGGCCAGTGGAAATTCTGTAAATAATGTCCAACCGACCGGTGACTCTGAAGGCCATATCACTCCATTTCTCCTCTCCGATAAATAGAGCTCCTACCCCCACTTTAATAGGGGACGGATTCTATGACCCAGAAGGGCTGTTAAACTCAATTCTCTACTTCTACTTAGTGATTGCATCATCTCCAATCACCTCAAAGGGAAGATCCAACTTCGCAACCATCATAGTCCATATGGAAATCTAGATCCGATCTACCATCTGCCATAATTGAAGACTTTTACCATTTTTCCTTAATCAAGTTCTAAGATAGTATAATAATAAATGTAATGAGAGAATGTGCTTTCCTTGTAACTCTACATGCAATAGTAGAATCGCTATTAAAAGTGGATGTAGATCGCACTTGATCGAACCACTATAAAACATTGTGTCTCTTTACTTGCTTTTCTTTGTTGATTTGCTCCACATTTCATATTTCCAAGTATTTTTGTGAAGTACCTCTAGTATATTCGTTGTTTGTGCCATTTTTGATGCAAACATTTATCAATACGGATTCTGACATATCTGTATTTCTTGAACGTCGAAGATTCGTATAAATTTATCAAACAACGATAAAATTTATAAAAACTTGGACATGAAATTCAGACTAATAAAGGGTGCTCTATGAAAATAGTAATCCTTGAATAAAAATATTAAACATAAAATATCTTCTTTTGATTTGAAGAAAAACTATTATAATGCAACACATGCGCCACAATGACATTGATGATGAAAACTGTTCAAATTTAATTATGTTGCAACTATTTTCATCTAGTTTTCAGATTTCTATGTTATATGCAATTTTTTTAGTGTGCTTCTCAAAACTGCTTACAGCTCAATTGTTACAAAACTGCAGTTTCAATTACTTCATTTCCTTCATTTACATTTCATTTTCTCTCTAACGTTACATTTCTGTTGCAAGTATTTGGTCTTTACCATCTATTACTACAAATTAAAAACTAGAAACATAGGCAATGATCGGTATTATATTTTCTCAGTCCTTTAAAAAGTTTTGAACATAGACTATTTTGTGTTTCATGAAAGGACTGTTGTGGACTTGGTCCAGCAAGTCTTTGTTCTGGAACTTATGTTTCTGTTCAGGAGAAAAAATGTCTACATTACGCGATTCAAGCCTACAAGATGAAATGTTAGTTCAGGAGAAACACGTTACTATATAGTAAAGATGCAACAAGATCATTAAGAAAAATGATTTTCTTCAAAATCCAATATCAATTTTCTACCTTTGTTTCAAAAGCATCATACATGAATTAAAAGTCTCTTTAGTTTAGACATGGCTCGAAATATCCACCGAGCAACCAGGGAGACTAGTAAAAAAAATTCATTGCTAAAAATTTAATCAAATTTTGCCTTACTTCAGCTCAGCTAACATGAAATGAGTGATTTTTTTAGAATACATATATGAATTGAACTATTGAGTAATATATGAAAAAATAATTCTAAAATCTGTCCAATACTTTGTAACTCTTCTCATCATTTTACGTATGCTACTCCTATTCTTATAAATAGAGTGCATTAATTCATTATTCCAATAATGTTATTGTCATTTAACACAGTATTACAATATGCAAGCACAAAGGAGAAACGACTTCGATCTTAACTAGCCTGTAAACTTCGTTAGTTCATTGCATATAGTCCATGGTTATGCTTTAAAATTCCATTTATGTTGATATCATAATACCATTCATACTACATCAGAACCAAAAACGTAAAAATATCGATCCATGTTTTGAGCTATAAAATAAAATAGTATTGTGTGGGAGTGTCTGGATTTATAGTTTCATATTGCGTCCCCTACTTCTATTATCAATATAATCCAAATGGTGTAGTTTGTGGAGATCTCATAAAAGCTCCTCTGTTCATACTCTGGACACATACACAACATCAACTTAACTCTACCAATGACACAATCATGTGGGATTGTCTGGATTTTTATCCTTCATCTATAAGAGAACCAACAGAAATTGAGATATTATACTATTGGCTAATATGTCAATGTATACGTACCATAAACTACAATACTAGATGATGGAAGAGGATTAATATATGATTATAGATATTTTAATGCATCCTAATAATATGGTCTGGAACATGTGTTTTTGTTTAGGAGAAAAAATGACTCCCTTGTTGCATGATCTTGTACATTATGCGATTGAGGCCTATAAGATCAAATGTTAGTTTTAGGGTTTCAATCCTGTTCAAAATTTATGAGTCCAGTTTCCTGTATTCGCTCTATGTTCACCATCTCGAACATCTTAATATGCTTCTTATTTTTTGTTTGTTTCATGTTATTTTCTGGACATGTCTTTCATTTTTTCTGCTATATGCTTTTTGAAATTCATTCTTGCTATAGTGAGAATGTTTTTCGTGCTATGATTTTGTGAATCAGCCTTGCCTACAATGAATTATTTGTGAATTAGCCTTGCATACAATGAATTATTTGTTTTATTTCATCCATTCAATGAACTTTTCCCTATAGGGTTTGTCTTTGAGCGATCGGCCTTGCCTAAAGGCTATTTTATATTCCCCATAGGTTGGAGTGTTTTAGATTCACCTAACATGTCCAACTATTTGTTTTCTTTGAGGAAGTCTAACTTGAGCCTAGTTGAACAGTGTGAATCATAAATATATTATCTGAAACTAGATGGAAGTAAATGATTATATAAAATATAAATGTTGTAAACTAATTATAGCATCTATGTAAATAATCCAGGAAAGCTTGCTTTCCATATCTCTGTACAAATAAACTAAACGCAGGTTCATTTATGTTTGAATAAATATTATGTTGTTGCCATTTACTGATTTATGCATGCTATTTGATAACTATATTTGTGAATAAAACTAAATTTAATTATTTCTTGTTATTTTTCTTCAGTCATATCAGAGTAGCAACAACGTCTCAAATGGTGGTAATATACATGTTCAGAATCATTCTAGAAAGTTCAAACTATTTGGTTGGCAATGAAATGTTGTTGTAGAAGCAATAATTGCATCAATTGATACTGCTGTTTTAGTGCACCATGTACCATTAGGAGAAGATGCATGGAAGGTTGTGGTTGTTATGGTAGTGGATCCACAAGCTATTTTATACAGGCATACTTCAGATATCTACTCCCTTAAGTAATAAGCTTCTACCTACATAATTGATGGACACATACGCCTATTGAGAACTAGCAATGGTGCAATCAACAATATATTGTAATGTTATAATAACTTTCCTTATGTGATTGCACAATAAGATGGGTATGTCTGGATGGAAGGTAATAAAGATCATTCTACTAGTTGCATTATACTGCACTAATAGAAAATTATCAGATGGTCAAATTTCCTTGGTTTTGATAAATTTGAAATTATAAAGACTCTAAAAGGTTGAACTTTCATACATGGAATGTGTATAAGAATGCTTTGGACACCTTGCCTAATCTTGCCAGCAAAGGCATCAATGTCTCAGTGAATAGTATATTTTGCAGGTTTGCACAAGAAGAAAATCATAATTTGTTCTTTTAGATGCTCCTACACGATCTGTATCTCGAGGAAGTTGAGGCTAGGCAGTTTTGCTGATCCCCTTATAGATAACAAGGAAGAGTGGATGAACATATATAAATCAAAGGTCGAAGCGAAATTCAACATACGGTCTACTGATAATGCTTAAGGCTACAGTCAAATAAATCTCGTTTGAGAGAAACCAATGCATATTTTGCAACAAGAAGAGAAAAAGAATACAGGTCTATTATGTTATATATGTTAGCATATATAGAGAAATTAAGTTGTCTACCGATTCTTTTGATGCGGTTGCCAGAGATAGATTGGCATAACTTTCCTCCCCTCTCCATTTATTTTTACGTATTTCTTCTTTCCTTTATATATTTATATTGTTAGACTCTCTTATTAAATAAATAAAATGGTAAAGGCATTTAACCCCGATGGTTTTTCCAAAAATAAAAATACATGAGTACAGCGTTGAAAAATGTAAACGTTGCTTGAACACTTAAAACGATGTGTGGTGAAAGCAAACAAAACACACTTTTATTCACATGTCAAAATTATAACATTTTACCAATGACAGGATGTCCATGAAACAACATCGTGCCCACGATAAGTGAGGGTCGTGCTCACACATTTTATCGGCCTACGAAACCAAAACATATCTATAATAATCAGTTGGAATAAAAATCTTTTTTCTTCTACTTCTTCTCAACCTCGGCTTTTGGCGGCTCATCATTCTTACAGTTTCTTTTCGACTCCTCGCTCCCTCCTGATTATTTCACTTTCAGGGAAGTAGGAGTGGGACGAGTGCTGAACTCATACCCACTGGTTATAGTTTCGTGGAGGAACCATGTCTTCTCCTCTTCACTCAGGATATCGATCGTTTCAGTTTCGGGGAGGAATGCCTTCAGTGGAGGAGAGATAGCTTCGAAGATATACCTCAAAATTTGTATTTTCTTGACTTCTTCCTTAGCTTTCCCGACCTCCTCGTCGACTTTCTTCGTTGTTGGCCGACCCGCCTTAAGCTTTGCCTCCTCGTGGGCCTTTAGACTCTTTAACTACACCTCGGTCTTCTTTTTTGATGCCTCGCTCCCCACATTTTTATGGGCCTCTTCCTCAGACTTAACCCTCTCCTCCTCCTAAGAGCTTGGCCTCCTCATCCACTTTCCTCTTTGTCTCAAGCTCCTTTGACTTCATCAGCTGTTGAGTTTTCTGTTCTTCGAATAGATCATGCATGGACTGCCCAACTGTCCCCTTATGCCCCATCGCTGTGACATCTACACCCTATTGGTCCTTTCCCCCATCAAGCACTTTTGCAGAGTTATCTAATCTAAACTCTCCCATCTCTAAGTGAAAATCTTCGAGTCGCATGAACTCTCCCACCATTTACGTTTTGTAAGCATCCACATCCGTCCCTGTACCCGGTATTGCTTCTGCTTGTAGGGTACTTGCTCGTCAAGGAGAAAAGAAAGTTAGATTACATCCATTTTGTAGTATCATTCTTTCAAGTATCGAAGAGAAATTTGGTATACCTTCCGGCATTTGTTGTGTGGATCCCATTGACATCTACCCTTCGATAATTGATGGAAGAAAAATTGGAGCTGATGCGGGAGGGGCACCAACAAAAGTGCAGTGAATGGCTTGATGCTATTGGAGAACAGCTTCATGATCCACTATGATGCTTTCAATTACATGTATTTTCCATTTCTCAGCAACACATCTTTTCGCATCTTCCACTTTTACCTCTTCTCTATGAAATTTCCTCTCTTCTACCAACACCCGACGCTCATCCTCCATCAGATATTAGTCCATAAGTTATGCCTCATCCGCTGACTCTACTTCCTGGGCAGTAGCTCCATCCTCTACTAGCTTCTTCTAAGTCAAGGCTAAGTTTCGAGCATAGTCGTGAACCCGTAAAACCCACAGTGTCGAAGAGCTTTGACATAGAAACCTCAAACTGTAGACTCCATGTCCCTTTCTACCTCCTCTCAGGCCTCCCTGACTTGTATTCTGATCTCTTCTAGCCTAGCTTCATACTTGGCTCTAACACCATCAATTTGGCTGAGCACTTTATCGTTTGAAGCTTCTGTCGCCTCCTTCTACATTATAGCCCGTTCGAGCTCGGTACGGTGTATCGTAAGAGCCCACTTGAGCTCTTTGTTCTCCTTCTTCAGACTTTTTTCCACTTCATTCTCCTTTCAGAGCCTTTCATTCTCCTCAATTAATGCCTGGTTTTCCGCCCTAAGCTGTTGTAATGCCTTATTCTCTTCTTATAGCCAAGCGTTCTCCTTGGACATAGCCTTGTTATCTTTTCCCAACATGGTCGCTCGGGCCGACACAGATGCCAACATATCTTTGTACTGATCGCAAGCCTTAGTCATGGCGACCTTCGTGTCTTTAAGCTCCTTCTTCAATGTATCTATTTTGGCAATAGAGAGTTAGCACATAAAAAATGTTACTCAAATTTGTAGAAATAAATGCAAGTCAGAACCATGTCTTACTTATTTCGGCATCTCATGTCATGAGACTCTCTCGTTCTAGCTTAACTTCTATTTGTGAGCCTTAAACCTCCCCATTCTTCTTTAATACTAGCTCCAAGAGTCTCCTCAAATATTTGTACATCTCTCGATACTATAATAGTTGCATACACCTGCTTCCAAAAATCTTCGTTGTCGCGGTGTTGGATCACATTAATATTTGGTAGCCACATCAACTCTTCGAAGCAAAAGTAGGGGAATGAATTACTCAGTATCGCCTTCCTTTCCTCAACACTAAAAAGTGCGATTGTTGAAATGTCGAGCAGTATCGGGCCCCGACTCCTTGCATCCATTCCTCTAGTTCCTGACCATTCTTCGTAATGTTTGCCGTTGCCTAATGCAGCTGCAACTAGTGCGAGGGTTGGTATGCAAGAAGGCAAGATCATTGCCACCTACTGCTTTGTGCTTATTATTTCATCTCCTCTCTTAGAATCTACGGGTCTCGTGCCCGTGGTCAAAGGCATTGAGTGCGAGGAAGGCTCTCAAAGGCGACGGCTACTTTCAAACCCATGTGTTTTTTTCTTTGTGGAATGGTGATTTCCGAGGAAATCGCTCATAACGTTCTTTTTCTACTGTTGAGAATATTTCCAATCACGATCATTGTCACGTTACCGAGCGAAGGCACTTACACAGAGCAAACTTGAATTGAAATTGAACATCTAACATATATGAATCAAGTGCTCAGTTGTGCAGTACTTGTGATTGTGTGTTTCCTAAATGTACTCCCCCCATAGCCCCGTTGTTCGCTTGTACATTTAGCAATAATATTTCGTCATCAGCTTCTCTTAACCCTAAAGAAGATGTATTTATCGGGACCCCATTCAGATCTTTGAACTGATTTTCAACATCCAATGACGCGATGATCTCGAAGGTCTTAGCCGGAGAACTTGGTTCAACATCCTCTCCAAGCCTCGTCTCCTCAAGCGGGGAGGGAACGGGAGTGGGTTGTGAACCGTACTCTCTGGCGGGAACTTCCTCATCATTGTTGTCGCCGCCTTCATTCCCTTGGGATCCTTCTATCTCTTCCTCAACCATAGGCTCGTCAGGAAGCGCGACATGGGGCATCTCTTCCCGCGTACTCATAGAAATTCCTTCTCCCCCAGCTTCTGCCACTTCCACTTCTTCATCGTGGTACTTATGACCCATTGACGTTAAAGCCTGTAGTGTTACCAAAGATAGAAGGATACACGCTTGGCAAAAGTCATGCAAGTAGAAGCCTTACAGCTCCCCATGAACACACACTAATCAAATTATCGTACCCCTCGTTTAGGGGGTTTCGAACCCCAAGTCTTGTATCCCTCATGCTCAAAAGCCTTGTACCCCTCAAACACCAAAACTCCGAACCGATGTGGCTCGAGCCCCCTAATTCGTATCCCTCGCAATTACAAGATTTTGGACCCCGCGATAATGGCATTTTCGTGTCCCTTCGCCTTCAGCATTTCGACCCCCATGACATTAACAGATTCAAACCCTCAATGCAACATAAACAACGCATCCCTTGGGATACGAGTTCGTATCCCCTTAGGTATACGAAATACTTGTATCTAACTGAGATATAGAATTACCATATCCCCTAGGGGACATGCCACTTTGTATGCAAGGGATAGGAATTTGGTATCCCATAAGAGGGATAGGAGTTCTTCTGCAAATAATAAGGGGTAGTCGAAATTCCTGATGCCGCCCTCCAGGGATACAAAAATCTGCAGCGTGGTCCCCAAGTCCTACCCACTCCTACCTAACAACTCCACTATAAATACCCCCAAACTCACACTTCAAAGGGGTTGGAAATTGGTTGATTTGGCACCTATTGAGAGCTCTAAGTGACCTATTTAATAACATCCTTGCTTTGACGAGGAAGAAGAAGAAGCATAAAAGTTACTTTTTCCCGATATTTATATATGATGATTATGACATCACAATACTTGGAAAAGTTTGTAGAAGGGTTTTATGAGATAGTCCAAAGCTTGTAACTTATTGTTGTCAATAAAATATCACCAATTCTTCCAAAGTGGACGTAGGCCCCTTACGGGACAGATCCACTATAAATCTTTTGTGTTATTTACTGCTTTCTTCACTTATTTTACCATGCAAAACATAATTCTCTAAGTAATGGAGAATCTTTGGGTATTACGACGTTTTTTACCATCAACATTTATTATACTGGTTGTGCAATTTAATTAATACTGTTACTTTGAGTGAATTGGATGCACTGTGATGGTTGCATGTGTGAAACTAAACATACACCATAGAATAGTAAACAATAATTATGGAGTACACCGCATAGCATATATCATGGACTACATATCATAGCATATCCGTATAAGCATGCAATTATTTGATGCTTATATGACGAGGTTTGGATTACCATACGAGCATGTAAGTATTTGATGCTTGTACGGCTAGGACTGAATTGCAACTTGAACCGGGGATTGATTATGGACTTAATAAACGTCTAATGATAAATCGCAAGAATATACACGTCTCTCTTGTGTGTAGATAAGGCTCATGGATCGCGATTAAACCCCGTCACAGTGTCAAAGGATGATTTTTTACACATCTCCATTGGGTTTAGATAAGTCACAATTGTATTTTTTTGTTTGTATATAGATATATTGAATTATTGAGTGCTTGATAAGGCCATATATATTTGTCCAGATAAACCCGTACCAAGGAGGTTATAGCGAAAATTTTCGGAAACTTAAGTCGTTAGCCAAATTTCAGGAAATTAGAAAGTTCTTAGAGACTGAAAAGTTGAAGAACTTAAGCCAAAATGAATGTTCAGTTAGTTAGTTAAATGACTTTCAGCTCCATTCCTTTTTCGGGATGAAAAAGTTTTAAGTGGGGAAGATTGTAACGTCCCTGAATTTTGGAACAAATTTTAAATTTTTTTTTAATTGATTTTGAGAAAAAATAAATATTTTCAATGCTTTATTTGGAGAATAAACGACTAAGAATTTATTTCAAATGAAGTTTGAGCGTATAAATTTATAATTTAATTAAAACGACCTCGTAGGTAGTTTGAAGATTTAGTTTTCAACTTTAAACGAGTATACAGAATTCATTATAAGTCATAATTTGATGAAACAAGAAACGTTGGGATCTATTTAATTATAGCTTTCTAACGAATGTAAAAATTGAGATTTCAAGTTGTAAATTGTAATTTATGTCCAAATTAAAATTTAAATAGTCTCTATGAAATCGTTTGTAAATTATAAGGATTTATTAAATTGAATAAAAGAATTTTTCATGTAAATTGAGACCCGTTTGACTAGAAAATTGTCACACGGAGTTGTAAACTCAAGTATGTTCATTTTAAACTTTTATGATATTTTTCTTGGATATCTATGTGATAATAATAATTATTTTGTTATTAATTTGGATAATTTTTGAATTTAATAATGTTATTTTAATATTACATAGCCCTTAAAAATAGATATTCTGCAAACGACCTCCATTTTAGACGAAACTAATTTTGTTGGATCAGGACATCAAATTATTTTCATTTTTTTAATTTCAAGTCAATTAGAATTTTTATGTAAGCACAGTAAGTTTAAACACGTGTTGAATTTCGGTTATAAATTCAATAAGCTAGAAAAAAGGTCATTATCCAAACGGCCCCCAAATTTGATGAAACTAGGTCCATTAGAGCCGTATTAATGAAACATAAATAGATTTCAAATTTGATAATTTTTGGAGCTAACATGTGGCCGCATAAATTAAAGCGTACGTTCAAATTCAAAATTTAACATTATGTTGACATATATTTTAAATTTTAAGAAAAACTGATTGAAATGATAGAATTAACTCCCGAAACATATCTCATTTTGTAGGAAATGGGGGTAATTGGTTGAGGACAATGGTCGTTGGGCTTCGTTTTGAGTTTGAACGGGAAACTTCACTTTTTTAAGTTACTGGATTAAAAAATTAATTAACTAAGGGGTATAAATACCCATTTTCAGCCCAAAATGCTAATTTCTAAACCCTAGCCGCCACTTTTGTTATAGTGGCTGAAATAATCCGAATTTCATCCCATCTTTTCTCTCAATCCATCACGAATTAGAAAATGATTTCCTCACGAAAGTTGTAGAGATTCTTATGCTCTTCAGATCTGTATGATTAATATCATGTTTCATGTAGTATTTGGCCCAAAGTTCGGCCTCCATCCCACTGCGTTTACACACAATTTCAGGTTCAAGGGGGGAGCTTGATTTCACCCATACTCAGGGCATAGGTGGAGGAAGGAGAGAGATTCGATGTGGTGTACTTTGATCGATCTCTGGAGGCTCGGAGTAGGGTGTGAATTTAAGATGAAGGGCTACCTTTTTGGTCGTGTTGCAGCAGGTTACGGGGGAGTGAAGGAGGATTAGGGGAGAGGGATAGATTAATTTGGAATTAGGGGTAATTAATTACTATTTAATTTAAGTTAATGACATATATTTGCATAAAAACTTGTAAAAATCATAACTATTTCATACCACATCAGAATTCGAGTATTTTAGATGCATTGGAACTGTGATGACGAAGGCTTTGCAATGAAACCAACATGGACAAGATTGGAAGCAATTAGAATTTTTGTTCAACTAAACGTTGTATTTAATTTAACTAAAACAGTCGTTATTTAACGATTTCAAAACCGACCATTATGAGAACTCTCTCACTCAATTATTTTTTTATGTTATTATAATCATATTTAAATATATTGCTTCCTTATGCGGACTTTTATTTGATTAAATTATCATAAAATGTTATACAGTGCATGGTAGCTCACATCACAATTGTTAACAAACCTGGTAGATGGATTATTGATTGTTTATATTATGATTCGAATGTGATTTTGAAATATTTAATGTATTGAAACAATGTTAGATTATTTCCAGTAGTTGAAAATGGATATAAATATCCCTTTATAATTTAAACGGTGAATGTATTATCAATTGCTTAAGTATAATTGGTTGGATTGAAAAAAAAAATTGAATCAAATATATAATTTGTAAATTGATTATTTAATTGTCGAAAACCCCATACGAGTGTTGGGATGATATTTGATTTACACTAATCCCTATTATTTAGATTTGATGTTAATCGATTGATTAACAGACTGATATGAATGTTAAATATTTTATTTAAAGCTCATATGCATGTAAGGCACACTGGATGGTTGATAGTTGTTTACAACTATCGTTGGATGCATATGATGAATCAAATCCAAATAAATTAATTTATATGGATATTGGTTGAATGTTATTCCAATCCGCAATAAAATATGAATAGTTTAATAATATGATATTCTTTTGATTCGGACATCCGATTTTGGATGGACGCAAAGATAACAAAATATCGATGAATATTCGTGACTGTAACAAATGGTCTTGAAGTAAAAATAATATTAGAATTCACCGAACAGTGAAACGTGCAATTTTGAAGATAAACGACTGAAATGAGTTTTCAAAGATAATTATATATTTTATATAATTTATAAAATTTGTTTTGAAGTGCTTCGATTTATATTTAAAATTTAAAAATTGATTCAGCCTTGAATAGAATGCGTCATGCAGGGACGGTTCGCGAACGTCAAACCATAACTTAATATTTACGTATCGGGTGATCGAACCATTGGATTGTACTGAAATTGGAACCCTTGGAACCATAATGAAATGTGCTTACTGATAAAATGAGAATTTTTGAACCCAACGGTTAGTTAATATAACTCCAAATCAGTTTTTGCAAAAGGACGCTATGGTTGTAGCTCGGTGGCCCATATTGGAAATCGACTGTAAGGGACTTAATAAAATTACTGAAAATAATTATGATAAATCATAATAAATGATTTAAAAAGATTCTAGATGAAATATTCTAGGTTTTGAAAAGATATAAGATATTTTTATTTGAATGTACTAGTTGACAACTAGAGTAGTAATCCAATGATTTTAAATTAATAATTGGATTTGTAAATGGTTTTAATATAAGCAAAGATTTCCAACATATAGATTGAAATTAACTTTAATGGAAATATTCTTCTGATATTTCAAGATCAGATTCTGTGATTATACGTATATCGTTGAGAAATTCAGAAGATATTGATATCGTTATTTCAAAATGATATCTGTTGATTTCAAATTTGGTATTGAATGTAAATCGACATGATTTCCATTTAAGATTATATATTTAATAGCAAAGTTGATTTGGGTTGTTGTGAATGGTGGCTTTAATATCGTTGTTCTTAAACCTGTTGAAATGTAAGTTATAGAAGAAATCTTTTAATTAGGACTTAATGGAATTTTCCAATTTAACAAATTAAATTAGGATTGAATGGGAGTTAATTTAGGTTGTTGTGAATAGTATCTTAAATAATACTATTCTTAAACCTCATGGTAAAAAGGAAAAAATCTTTTAAATAAAATTAATGAAGTTTTCTAGTTTATTCAATTAAATTAGGATTGAATGGAATTCGATTCATAATAATCGCAATGAGCTTATGTAAAGGAAGGCCTTTACTATTTATGGAATTTAAAAGGCTTCGTCGTTATTTCACTTATAGTATTAGCCAGATACAGAAATTTATATCGATTATAAAGTATTTATATTTCCATGAAGATTCCATGTTAATGAAAGATGATTTTTGGTTTATCGTGAACGATGCTTTTAAATGGTAGTTGTTCTTTAACCCAGCTAAAGACAAGATTAATTTCTAGAAATTGAGTAATCATTTAGTTATGATTCTTGAATATAAAAATATATTACAAAATCTTTCGAAATAATTTCGGAGGAATGCATTGAACTATAAGTTTAAAAGAGTTAATCTTTGATAAAATTAATGGGTACCTTCCCATAATGAATAAGAATATCTGAATAAAAGAATATTCTGGATTGGAATGAGGTGCGTACCATCTTTGTGTATTTATCACGTGATTATAAAGATGCGCCAGTTATTCGAAAAGACCGGGTTCAACCTATTATGAATAATTGTTACGACGATTAAAAGTCGAAGAATGAAGACAACGGTTGAAGACTGAAGGTCTTCACATCTTTGGGCTATTGCTGAAGTCTCACTTGGAAAGTACACCCAATTAGAGGTTATAAATGGTGGTTGTCCAAACATACATGGAAATTAATTGGGTATGCGAGGACCTCTCTCTGTATTGGACATATGGGATGAGGAATAAGGTGCCTCCGGTTTCGTTAAGACTTAGAACGTACTTGCAAATGGATTGTGTGTCTGACATCGTAGTTTGTACTATATTAATTGATATTTACTTAATATATATTTGTTTGGTGGCGGAGAATTTATTCTCTTTTCTTAACACCCTTCTCTGAGATGTATGAGCTAAGAGGTTATATATTGGCGAATATCAACGATATGGTAGGGATTGACAATGTGGCATGCTAAGATGTAATGATCAAAACTTTTTTTGAAACGCAGGGCCTTATGGATGATGATCAAAGCATGGATTTAATATAGCGCAATTTTGTGTATAACGTTAGTTCATGAGCTTCACACCCTGTATGAGTCAAAAAGAGGATTAGGGATAGTAGGGAGTGCATGCGTTTCTTTCTAACTAGTAGTGATGTCATGGTATGGAGCCTAGACATTTTACTTATGTTGATGATTATATAGCGAGGAACCTCAGATATAGCCTTAAAAGGCCTAGTTGGTCGATGTACGGACCAGATTATAGGTCTGATAGGACAGAGAAATTTATTGTTCAGGAATTTTCAATCCACAAAAGTAAGTGTGGACCGGCTCTGTAAGATCCAAGGGTCACGTGTGTTGGTCCTAGGCATCCCGCTAGAGATTGCCCGAATCGTATGAGGAAGATCCTTTGTCTCGACTCATAGAATAAATCCAATTTCCGGTACACGACCTTTCAGGTTTAGTTCTAAACCTATATGGCAACATAGTAGGATGGGGTACTATATAGTCTATGATTAATACCTTTATATTCGAAGTTGTTTTCTGGATTATGCACTTATAATAATAAATAAAAAAAATTGTTTTAATGTGTGTCAAGTTTGTTTGGATATTATAAGGTAAAATTCTATCCTCCGGCTTGCATTGCATTGTGTGATGGGACCTGAGTTTTATAATAAGTTCATTTTTCCAAAAAGCATTGTGTTGTTCATTAATAGTTTTATTTCAAAGTATTCTTGGAGTAAAACCGTTATGTGATATACGGCGTGGTCCCGTTATTTACCTTGTTTTAAAGTCAAATTTTAATAACTGTTTTAGCTCTCACACTAGTCCCATTACTGACTTAGAGTTTATTAATTTCCACCTAAACTCTGGGTGCCAAAATTTTCCATACGGGAAGTTAGTGGTTTCGGGTTTCCAAATTCTTTTCTTTTCACAGGATCCTGGGTTACGTCTGGAGCTATATTCAAAAAGCTATGTATCTATGAATTTCCTTCAGGTATGGTTTTTGATGTTTTTGTATTTATAGTTTACATTCCACTGTTATGTAATTTATTTTATTCAATTATAATTGTAATGTCGCTGTTAATTTTATTTTATTCGTACTTTGATGTAAATTTCATTGTCGCTGTGTATTGCCGAGCGGGGATTTCAGATTGTGTCAACTCGGGTTTTTGGGTACTAAGAATAGGCTAATCACAACATGTTTTGTAAATTGAAATATTAGGTAAATAGATACAACTTTAAGAACTTAATTCATTAATAAATTAATTGATAAAATGAAGAATTTCAATATTTTTTGAAAGTATTGAGATAAATTAAATTCTACAATAATATAATAAAGAAATTTATTTCAATCTGTGTTTACTAAATGAATCTATCTAAGAAAGTACGAAAAATATGTGAAAAGGCTCTTTTTTTCAAATTTAATAGTTGAGAAATTGTTTCTTAACAACCTTTTTGGTTATTAATATTAAATATATGTAAAACTGATCTGTAAACCAATACACGAGTATATGCACATTTTAATATGTTTCTTGGGTTGTTAAATATGAAGCAACAAGTGCATAACAATTTCATTGATTAACAAAATAAAATTTGAAGTGATCAAATGTCAAACATAAGATTTAATGTGTTTTTATTATGTGTACTGTAATAAATCGCAATACCAGTATATATATACATATTAAATTGGGTGTAAAGATGTGTTTTGTAAGTATCACTGAGTTATAAATAAAATAGGGAAAATGTAAATACGAATGAAAATCAATATTTATATCTGAAAATAAATTTTTATATGTTGGAATAAGATATTTGTATCTGAACTTTGTGTTTCGAGCAAGTATAAACTTAAAATGTAATTTTTTGTATATAAAATTGTAAATTATACAATTTGTTGGTAAAATATATACCTTGTGTTGATTATTTTAACTTTGTGTTTAAAAGAAGGTTCAATAATGTTTTGAATATGTTGTATAAATTTTTTGTAAGGCCAAACAATGTATTGTGACGTAAAAGTGGTGAAAACTAATGTTTAACTTGTGTAAAATGGTGTTACGTAGCCTAATTTTGATTATTTGGTAAACCTAGGCCTAAGTGAATCTAAAGCAAGCTAAAGTCGATTATCTTTAGCTTGTATGATGGATCTGGAGGGAGAGAAATCAAAGTACGTACTTTAATTTTATTTTTTCCGCTTAAATGAAGAAGCGATAAAGAAAGAAAATCTCTATCTTCTTCCTCCTCAAAATCTCGAAATTAAATCCAATTTAAAATGAAGAAAATTAAGAGAAAGATTGCCAATTGTAATGCTACAAGTTATCTAATTCCAACAACAGATTCAAGTACTTTCTCCTTGAAAATTTAAGAGGAAGATTATGGTAACTGTTGAAGCTTGCATGTCTTCTCTTTTTCTTTCAGCTTGGCATTTGGTGTCGTAAGTCACAATCTTGCAACTATCTATGTCCAAATTTAAGCGAAATGCAGCCAAAGTGAGTTTATACAAATCACACACTCTAGCTTAAATATTTATTTGGATATACTTTGGGTTTGACTGGAATAAACATTGCAATTTGATTACTGTAACCGTGAGTAATTTCAACAAGGTTTTCTATGCATAATATTGCCTAGATGTAATTTTGCCGCATGATATCTCTTTCACCTTTGATCTGAATCATGTAATTATTATTTCAATATAGTATTCGAAATTCAGTCCTTGGGCATGTCGAATTTGAACTAAATTCGATCGCTGTCAAGTAGAAAAATCATGGCTTGAAGTTGAACATGGGGTTATTTCTTTTGTTAACGAAATTTCTCTTCTTATGTATACACAACCAGGGATTGTGTCGTCACATTGTCGAACACCCATGGTGTGTTTCGATATAGGTGTTCTGTAACGCCCTGGCTTTTCAACTAACTTTGTTAAACAATAAATTATTGACTATATCATTGATTAGTTAAATTAAATAGAATTCGATTAGATACTTGAAGAAATTTACATTAATCTTTTATTTAAAATTCTATGTATATATATAGATATATTAATTTGTTGCAAAAACCTTTTACCTATGTATAAATGTAAAAGTAAGTTGTGTTTTATCTTTTGTTTTACAATTTTATTTGGATTTTTAACTTATGTAAAAATAAATAACTTAAGTAAAATGTTTGATTAATTCATATATAAGAAACAAAAGGACATATGAAGATATAAACCTGTTGTATTTAACACCATAAATTATTGAATGCAATCTTTTGATGTGTATACAAATGTGTTGTTTAAATCAATGAAGTAACTAGACAATATAGCTAAGGAAACTTGAAAACTAAGTATGCCTTTAAAATATCAAGTTTACATGTGGTGTCGTACAATATGTACTTCATTTTAGCCTAACTATATATTAATAGTTATACACTAAAATCTCTAGAAAAACAATCAAAACAGCTAGCATCTAGCAAGATAGAAATGGCAACCTATGCATTTCAAATCAAAATATGCATATCTAGTTTGCTTAAGAACAAGCATCACTTTATAAAATATTGGGTGAAATTGACAAGTACAATTTATATGTACCTTAAGTTGCTTGCCATAGCTTCTCTTACATGAAGCATGTTTGCATAGCAAAACTATAGGCAAATTCTTGCACAGCTAAACTATACGCCATTTCTTTTCAATCAACTACTTAGCTAGAATACTTGGCTTTTAGGAGCTAAGAGACTGTATATACGTATTCCCTCATCCTATGTCTCAGTGATGTATGGATATCAATATTACATTCTGCATATATCTATCATTACTATGTAAACGTACTGACTTCCACCTTTGTTCGAATCAGAATCCACATCGAAGTAATGCCTTCAAGTCTACGATAGACCACCCAGAGCCAATATGCATGTATCTAGACTGTCCACCATACGTATCTTCATTTGTAGATCGATGCCTCAATCGCACATCCCCTAATGTGCACCGAGTTCCATTCCAAGGCGATACAAGAAACTCGGAACTCGGTTGAGTGCTTTCCCATATCTGTACAGGCCCGTCTTTAAAGAGCCTCTACTGATATACCTAGGGTATGTTTTCATGGCGGCTATGGCCCCACCTTGGCCCCTCCCTCAAGTAGTAAAAACTACTAGAGCTAAGCGACTTACACTACACAAACAATCTAAACATCCATATGGAATCTCCACTCAACCCCTTACCCCGATAGTAAAGGGTGAAATGGTATCTTGGGTTTAGCTCGGATCTTTCCGCATCCCAATGGTTGCCGATGATGGGTGTCTAACGGTCTACTATCCTTGTTGGCCCTAACCCTCTGCCTCCTCGTGAGGCAACCACCACACCAACCTTGTGTCACCTCGTCACATCATTCTGACTACATAGCTACATCTGCAATCAAGGCCCACCCACCTAGTAGTTACGCGCAGACCCAACCTCTACGGACAAAGCCTAAGACATCTGCTACCGCACAGAGGACTACTAGGAGCACCTTACGTAGCTTGGGAAGCCGCGTGCTTCCACTTCCAGTACTTTGGAGCCGTTAGAACAATCAGACGAACGTGCGTTCTTCCTCGTGCCTTATAACACCACGATGATCTACCCCGTTGGGTTATTCACCCTCAAACGTGCGGACTGGTTTAAGCGCCTCACTTTAATATGTTATTAGACCCTATGTCTAAACATTCTTTTACGCACTTGTCTCACCTCATTAGGTTTCCATTTAACTTTGTTATTCCAATTCATATAGAATTCTTGTTCAAATTACCAAGTTTCTCTTGCTTATTAACTTCAGTCATGCAACTTAATCCATTCAAGTTTATTAATAAGCCCACAACATGTTATTCTCTAGATTGTGGCCCAAGGTCTGTAATCCACAATCTCTTTTATATTTTCTTGTTGGTTTCATCATTAAAATAGCATGTTTTACTTAATATGTAATCGAGTATGTCCAATTCACATGTTTTCTAACTAACATGTCACTTACCATTTATGATTAAATATAACTTATTTTATTTCATAAGTTTTCCTCATTCTTTCTCATTTAATCATAATTCCATTTTACATTGTCAATACAACTTATCGTTGTTTACTTATTAACGTAGTTCTATTAACTAAGGCCCATTAATAACTTTCTCTACCCGTTTATTATAACCTTTGTTATAATTTCCCCTTGTCCCTAGGACTTACCTAAACATTCTTATCAACGGGTTTTTGTAACATCCTGCATTTTTAATGTAATTAAAATACGTAAAAAAATATGTGTATATGCATAGATAGGTAAATAATGGTGATGTACAATGAGAATTAATTAATACACGGAAGAGAAGGAAAAATTAATTCGATAACAGTGTACGTAATAGAGAATATAATAAAATAAGGATACTTAATTTAAATATCGGGAATTAAGTAAAATAGACATCACAATTGTGTTCATCTCGAAATTCTGCTTGGGATAGAGTCCAAGTTTATGAAAATTGGACTCTGTATGAAAGAGTTAGGGCCTACGAAAGATTCAACAAAAATTCAGAATTTACTTTGGAAAATACCCAAGCAGGTCGACCTACCCAGGGAGGTCGACCTGGGGGTCGATCTACCCAGAGGGGTCGACCTAGGGGTCGACCTTAGTGTCGACCTCCCCCTGATTTCTCCAGATCTGAGCAATGACGATTTTTCATGCGCTGGACGGACCGGATGGCTTCTAGGGTGATCTAATGGCTTTAAAACACTCTCTACACCTATAAAATAGTGCCTAGACCTAACCTAATTCATAAACAATTCCTTCTGATGCCTCCACGCCGCCAAACTTCAACCAAACATGGCCGCTGCCCTAGAACCCTGAACTAAATTGCAAGTTCTTCCCAAACTTTGGAGTTTAATCAAGTCAAGAAGAAAAATTCTTCCTCAACGATTCAAGCTCTTCACCAACAATCAAATAAGAAGATTGAATCAGCGTTCTACAACAACGACAAATCATTTATTTTCCCTAATCCAGTCAAGGTCAGTGGAATTATAATAAATTTGTTGTATATTAGTATTATTATTATTATCTTTCATCATTCCCCAGTTATTAATTTAATTCAAGATTCCTGTTATAATAGTTGTTCCTTTTATCCTCCTCCCCCTTTTTGTTTTTTGATCTAGGTTATCTCGAACCTAGACGGAAATCATATTATGGATATGTGCGGTTGGAATATGGAAATGTTGGGCATAATCTATTTTATGCAATCGAGAAATATAATCTGTAATTTGGGGTTTGTGGCGCAACAATTGTTGTTGCAAATAATGGGCATAATTTATTTTATTCAATCGAGGAATATAATCAGTAATTTGGGATTGGGGCATAACATTTATTATTGCAAATATTGGGGAAAATTGGAAAATTGTATATAGGGATTATTTAATGAAGTAAAGTTTGAATTGATAATTTTGGGGCGTAATTCATAATGAATCTTTGGGTATGATTTGGGAATATGAATCTATGGTGAATAGCGCGTAATTACGAATTCTGACTTATGATGTTAACAGGAAATTGTGTAAATTTAATTTGAGTTAGTGAATATGGAATGTAATTGGAAATTTGGAATGATAGGTATAGCCTATTAACGGGATTATGAACATGAACATGCATGCAAATTTATAATTGGCCTATGACACCTAGAATGGTCATGAATTGTAATTAAGTTGAATTTGGAACACATGACATGAATTTGGGGTTTGGGCGAAAGACGATTGTTAATGAACGCCTATGACACGAGGTTAGGCGCATTTGTGGTGTATGACTGCATGGAACCGTCCGGCAAATCCAGTAACCACAAGAGGATGTCTAATGTGAGAGGTCAACGGCAAGAACTAGAAGCGTAACGGTTTACGATACGAGCTTAGCCACGTTTGTGGTGTAAGACTTCCTGGAACCGCCAGGGAAATCCAGCAGCCACGAACGAACTTCTAATGTGAGAGGTCATACATCATTACGGCATAATAAATCAAGAAATACTAACCATAATAAGACATCCGGGTGACATGGGTATGGTTCGAGGGTTAAATGGGACATGGATGACATGTGAAACAAAAATTTAGATATGCATAACCAAATGGGACCAGTAACAGTATCATAAATTAGTTGAATTGGGTAAAGTTTAAGTAACTGGTTAAGTAAATGGAAGGGTTAAGTCAAATCTAAAATTAATGACAAGAAATGGGGAATGATAAATAACCTATTATGAATAAACTTGAATAAGGCAAGAAAGGATAATAGGTGGAAATTATAACTTATAGGACAAGATAAGTTATAGGAAACGATAAGGAAGATGATATAACACTTAACCAATTTGACATGATATATGGGTAGGTTAAGTCAACATGAACTGATAGATAACACTTAACCAATTTGATATGACGCGTGGGTTGAATTAAATACATGTATGGGGGTTAAGTCAACTTGGAGACATGGGCAAACTTAACCAATATAACAGTATTAAAGCAAGGACAAGTGGGGAATGATAAGATTAAATAGTAGATAAGCTTATCCTAGGGATAACAAATGAATATGACTTAAGATGTAGTACAAGACTCGAAAGGTGGATAACTTATACCATGAAATTAGTTAATCTAAGCTGGAAATGTGAGAAAACACCCGTATGCTATCATTTGATAAAGAGAACTTAAGTCATGCTTGAATTCATTTGTAAACCTTAGTTAAAAGGAACTAAGTAACAAACCTTAGTTAAAGAAAACTAAGTAACAGAAACTAAGTATCAAACCTTGTTTAAGCGAACCAAGTAATAAACCTTAGTTAAGAGAACTAAGTAAATAACGAGAAAGAGAACTAAGTAGTAAACCTTAGTTAAGAGAACTAAGTTGTAAACCTTAGTTAAGAAAACGAACGATTAAGTGAACTAAGTAGTGAACCTTAGTTAAGAGGACTAAGCGGTAAACCCTAGTTAAGAAAGCTAACGATTCAGGAAACTAAGTAGTAAACCTTAGTTAAGAGAACTAAGTAGTAAACCTTAGTCAAGAAAGCGAAGTAGAACACGAGGAGGAGCGAACGTCTATCTGATCATGAACAAGGCTCCAACAAACGGGGTTACGAAGCACGCGGCTTCGAGGGAACATGAGAGTACTCTTGGTATCCCTCTATGAGGTTGCAGATGATCCTCCTGGGCTCATAGAGGTTAAGGTCTGCGTTAGAAGAGCCAAGGGTATTCCTTGGTCGCAATATAAGCAAGTTAAAGACTAGGATAGACCAGCGTGAGGCGGAGATATCTTGTTTATCCCTATGATACCTCGTCGTCGTCTACCTACCATTTTGAGTCAATCGAGTACGTAAAGCGGAAAGGCGGGGAACTCCAACAGACCATATACTTGCTATCTAATTATGGGTGAGGTTTGGCCAATATGTTTGTGGGGCATAGGGGGCCTGCTAATAGTTCTCATTCTTGATTCTCTTGGGTTCCTTTCATTAGTTGAGGGAGGGGTCAAGTGGGACCATAGCCACACATAGATAAAAATAGACCTTAGCATCTGCATCGGCAGATAACTTAAAGCTCCCGACCGAGTTCCGTGTTTCTTGATTAGCCCTGCCGTAGGACTCGGGCTGCACATACAGAGGACATGTGCAACTAGACACCGATAACTATTCACGACTCGTACGTGGGGAATGTCTAGGAACATATATCGCTCTGGGTAGTGTGTCATAGACTAGGGGCATCGTTCCACGGGTATCATAATCCCTAGTTGGACCTAGATCACGTAAACCCTGAATCCGAGAAGCGTTCAATAGGTAGTACAAACCGTAGTGGTCGGGGGTAGCGTAAACCCTGGTTGGATCTAGGAAGCGCTCGATAGTAAACCTTAGATTAGATCTAGATGATACCCGGAATCTAGCAAGATCGAGAGTGGCAGTTCAAACGATTTTGAGAATGGTGGCACTACACTAAAGTAGTATATATTTACATGATGAAGCCCGTACAACATACGGCAAGGGACTGTATATACATGGAAAGGATTTGGCGAGTTTTGGGTATCTACATATATGTTGTATTAGGTTAACCTACTAGTGGGACATAACTTAAAGAGCTAACATTGTTAACAACCAAATAACCAAGAAAATGTAACTGAATGTTATATGTAGGATTATACAGAAGTTTATTCTAAGTCCACTCACACAGAACATATGTTCTGACCCCTTCCTCATTACATACTTCCAAGTTAGGTTCATTACGGAGATGGTATAGCTTTGGACACTGGTTTAGCAATATTGTTAATAAGGTAAAGCAATATTTGAGTATTATACTTTATTTCCTTCCACTGTGAGATGCTTTACGAGTTCTGACATGTTTCGTTATCTCTGTCTTTTTCCGTAGGATACCAGAGCACCCAACTTGGGTTTCGATACATTGGATTTTTGAAAAAAATTCGGTTTGTCCGAATCTAGGTTGTCACATCTGGTATCAGAGCTTCGGTTTAGTGATCTTAGGGAGATAATGAGTGAATGTATTTGTATTTTCTAAAATATAAATATAATATATATATATAAACCTAAATCCATATAGTAGGCCACTAGACATAAAAAGAGTTGGGATATCTAGTTTGTACACTCAAGGAATGAACATACGAATTTGGAAACCATTAGGTGGTTGGGTAAGTGTACAATATGACTTGAAGCTAGAGAAAGAAAATATCCCATAGGATGGAAACCGGAATATTAGTATTTCAGAGTAGTGGGTTTAGACGTGTAACCTTAGAAACTAGAAAAGGTTGAAAAATGAAAAAATGGATTAGGAATCTATATAGTTGAGAGAATTGAATTCGAGAAAGTGCCTAGGAAAAGCCTAGTTAGTTGACGACCCGCTTTGAGTCTAACCCAATAATAAACTTTAGAAATTTTTGTTGGGTGAACAAAATAAGCGGTAGAGTGTAGGAATAGAATAGATGGCTGCACCTTATAGCGAGTAGTTAAATTAAAATTGTAAATAGGAAAAATGTAACCACGATAGTTGTCCTTGTCTACTCCAGTTTCGTGATTTAAAGAAAATGTTTTGCATTTTATTTTGTGACATGTTTTTTTTAGGGTTTGGCAAAAGCTAGTTTTTGAAAAGAATAAAAGTTTTACCACTTTTAGTTTTTGGAAGGAGAAGGTAATAAAAAGAAAGAAGGCCAAACCATGTTTTTAAAATGGTGTAGTTAAGGATTAAGGCCTAGAAAGGAGGAGATAAAGTCAAAGCTATTAGAACAAACTGGGGATTGGTTGAGTTGAGTAATTCTCTGAGTGCTAATCTGATGTTGATTTCGGTCTTCGGGGTTGATACTTAGGGAATTATTTTCATGCCAATTTACAGTCAGGGATTAGATAATATTGAAGTAATGGAAAATTTCCCGTAGAATGCATAAGCATTGTGAAACCTAGGTTTTTTGCTTGAGAAAAAGTAAAAGGATTGTTGCTTGAAAGAGAAGTATAGGCTAGTAATACACAACATGGACTAGTGGTGACTACTAGGTAGTGAAGGGCAAGCAAGTGTATAGATCCTATTGAGTGGACTCATGACATAAGTCCAAAGATTCTTTGGCCATAGTAGTAGCGGTGTAGGATGCTGTTTGAGTTGAAAACGAAAAGGCTTATTTGAAAATAATAAACTTTAGTAATTTGATTAAGTCAAATAAGCTTAGAAAGAAACTAGCCTAACTAAAAAGAAAACAACTGAATCAATCAAGCAGCAAAAGGAGATGGGAAAAGAAAATGGAAATCTTAAGAAAAAGATGAATAAAGATGAAATTTTTCCAAGATAAGTGGAAAAATAGAAGAAATTTTCTTATGTGATTATGCTTGGATAGGAAAATAGGAAATCTTAATAGAATAGTCATAAAAAAATTCCAAGTACGATTAGAAAAGAAAAATGTAGGATGTGAATTTTTCCATTTTATACCTTTTCGTAACATAAGAAATTGAATTTGGAAAATTAGATTTTTCTAAATTTTCAATTTAATGATAGATGGTAGGGTTTTGGATGCGACAATTGGGTGAACTATGCTCATATTCTATAAGAGTATGGGAAAACTTGGATGAAAAATATTTTGATTTTTCCAGAATATTGCATTCATATAGAACTGCATGTATACTTAGGATGTGAGCATCATGTTATGAAAGGTTTTTTTTTTTAATTTGCATACATATAGTTGGATCCAAATTAGGCGTACATACTTTACTATGACGTATCTCACTTTGCAAATGTGCACAATGTTTCAACAATTGGATGCATACTTGATGGATGGATATTGCGAGGAGTTATCTATTTTACTCTTATCGAATTTTGGGGACGAAATTCTTTAAGGGTGGGATTATGTAACACCCCGCATTTTTAATATAATTGAGAATATGTAAAAAAAAAAAATGTGTATATGCATAGATAGGTAAATAATGGTGATGTACAATGAGAATTAATTAATACATGGAACAGAAGGAAAAATTAATTCGATAACAGTGTACGTAACAGAGAAGATAATAAAATAAGGATACTTAATTTAAATATCAGGAACTAAGTAAAATGGACATCACCATTGTGTTCGTCCCGAAATTATGCTGGGAATAGGGTCCAAGTTTTAGAAAATCGGACTCTGTATGAAAGAGTTATGGCCTGTGGAAGATTCAACAAAAATTCAGAATTTACATAGGAAAATACCTAGGTAGGTTGGCCTTGGGGTCAATCTACGTAGGGAGGTTGACCTGGGGGTCGAATTACCCAGGGAGGTCGACCTTAGGGTCGACGTCCCCCCTGATTTTTCCACAACTGAGCAGTGACAGTTTTTGATGTGCTGGACGGACCGAATGGCTTCTAGGGCGATCTAATGGCTCTAAAACACTCTCTACACCTATAAAATAGTGCCTAGACCTAACCTAATTCATAAACAATTCCTTGTGATGCCTCCATGCCGCCGAACTTCAACCAAGCATGGCCACCGCCCCAAAACCCTAAACTAAATTGCAAGTTCTTCACCAACATTGGAGTTTAATCAAATCAAGAAGCAAAATTCTCCATCAACGATTCAAGCTCTTTACCAACAATCAAATAAGAAGATTAAATCAGCGTTCTACATAAACGACAAATCGTTTATTATCCCCAATCCTGTCAAGGTGTGTGGAATTATAATAAATTTGTTGTATAGTAGTATTATTATCGTTCATCATTCCCCAGTTATTAATTTAATTCAAGATTCATGTTATAATAGTTATTCCTTTTATCCTCCTTCCCTTTTTTATTTTTTGATCTAGGTTATCTCGAACCTAAACGAAAATCTTATTATGCATATGTGTGGTTGGAATATGGAAATGCTGGGCATAATCTATTTTATGCAATCGAGAAATATAATCTGTAATTTGGGGTTTGTGGCATCACAATTGTTGTTGCAAATATTGGGCATAATTTATTTCATGCAATCGAGGAATATAATCTGTAAATTGGGATAGGGACGTAACAATTATTATTGCAAATATTGGGGAAAATTGGCAAATTGTATATCGGGATTATTTAATGAAGTAAAGTTTGAATTGATAATTTTGGGGCGTAATTCATAATGAATCTTTGGGTAAGATTTGGGAACATGAATCTATGGTGAATAGCTCATAATTATGAATTCTGACTTATGATGTTAACAGGAAATTATGTAAATTTAATTGGAATTAGTGAATATGGAATGTGATTGGGAAATTGGAATAATAGGTATAGCCTATTAACGGGATTATGAACATGAACATGCTTGCAAATTTATAATTGGTCTACGACACCTAGAATAGACATGAATTGTAATTAAGTTGAATTTGGAACACATGACATGAATTTGGGGTTTGGGTGAAAGACGATTGTTAATGAACGCCTATGACATGAGGTTAGGTGCGTTTGTGGTGTAAACTGCAGGAACCGTCCGGCAAATCCATCAACCACAAGCGGACATCTAATGTGAGAGGTCAATGACAAGAACTAGAGGCGTAACGGTTTAAGACACGAGGTTAGGAGCGTTTGTGGTGTAAGACTGCCCGGAACAGCCCGACAAATCGAACAGCCATGTACGGACGACTGATGTGAAAGGTCATACACCGTTATGGCATAATAAATAAATTAAGAAATAGTAACCATAATAAGACATGTGGGTGACGTGGGTATGGTTAGAGGGTTAAGTGGGACACGGGTGACATGTAAAACAAAAATTTAGATATGCTTAACCATATGGGACCGGGTACGGTATCATAAATTAATTGAATTGGGTAAAGTTTAAGTAACTGGTTAAGTAAATGGAAGGGTTAAGTCAAATCTAAAATTAATGACAAGAAATGGGGAATGATAAATAACCTATTATGAATAAATTTGAAAAAGGCAAGAAAGGATAATAGGGGGAAACTATAACCTATGGGACAAGATAAGTTATAGGAAACTAAGGAAGATGAGATAACACTTAACCAATTTGACATGATATACGGGTAGATTAAGTCAACATGAACTGATAGATAACACTTAACCAATTTGACATGACGTGTGGGTTGAATTGAATATGTGACTGGGGGTTAAGTCAACTTAGACAAATGGTAAAACTTAACCTATATAACAGTATCAAAGCAAGGAAAAGTGGGGAATAATAAGATTAAATAATAGATAAGCTTATCCTAGGGATACCAAATGAATATGACTAAAGATGTAATACAAGACTCGAAAGGTGGGACGACTTATACCATGAAATGAGTTAATCTAAGGTGGAAATGTGGGAAAACACCCGTATGCTATCATTTGATAAATTGAACTCAAGTCATGCTTGAATTCATTGGTAAACCTTAGTTAAAAGGAACTAAGTAACAAACCTTAGTTAAAGAAAGCTAAGTAACATAAACTAAGTATCATACCTTGGTTAAGAGAACCAAGTAATAAACCTTAGTTAAGAGAACTAAGTAAATAACGAGAAAGAGAACTAACTAGTAAACCTTGGTTAAGAGAACAAAATTGTAAACCTTAGTTAAGAAAATGAACAATTAAGAGAACTAAGTAGTGAACCTTAGTTAAGACGACAAAGTAGTAAACCTTAGTTAAGAAAGCTAACGATTCAGGAAACTAAGTAGTAAACCTTAGTTAAGAGAACTAAGTAGTAAACCTTAATCAAGAAAGCCAAGTAGAACACGAGGAGGAGCGAACGTCCATATGTTCATGAAGAAGGCTCCAACGAACTGGGTTACGAAGCACGCGGCTTCTAGAGAACATGAGGGTACTCTTGGTATCCCTCTGTGAGGTTGCAGATGATCCTCCTGGGCTCACAGAGGTTAAGGTCTGCGTTAGAAGAGCCAAGGGTATGCCTTGGTTGCAATATAAGCAAGCTAAAGACTAGGATGGACCAGCGTGAGGCGGCGATATCTTGTTTAGCCCTGTGATAGCACTTCGTCGTCTACCGACCATCTTGAGTCAATCGAGTACGTAAAGCGGAAAGGCGGAGAACTCCAACAGACAATATACTTGCTATCTAGTTATGGGTGAGGTTTGGCCAATAGGTTTGTGGGGCATAGGGGGCCTGCTAATAGTTCTCATTCTTGATTTTTTAGGTGCCTTTCGTTAGTTGAGGGAGGGGTCAAGTGGGACCATAGCCACACGCAGATAAAAAATGACCTTAGCATCTGCATCGGTAGATAACTTAAAGCTCACGACCAAGTTCTGTGTTTCTTGATTAGCCCTGCCATGGGACTCAAGCTGCACATACAGAGAACATGTGCAAATAGACACCGATAACAATTCATGAGACGTACGTGGGGAAAGTTTAGGAACATATATCGCTGTGGGTAGTGTGGCCTAGACTAGGGGGCATCGTTCGTTAGGTCGGATAATCCCTAGTTGGATCTAGGTCGCGTAAACACTGAATCCAAGAAGTGTTCAATAGGTAGCATTAACCCCAGTGGTCCTGGGTAGCATAAACCCTGGTTGAATCTAGGTAGCGCTCGATAGTAAACCTTAGATTAGATCTAGATGATACACGGAATCTAGCAAGATCGAGAGTGGCAGTCCAAACGATTTCGAGAATGGTGGCACTACATTAAAGTAGTATAGTTTTTCATGATGAAGCCCGTACGACATACGGCAAGGGACAGTATATACACATGGAAAGGATTTGACGAGTTGAGTGTATCTACATATACATTGTATTAGGTTAACCTACTAGTGGGACATGAGTGTAGCTTAAAGAGCTAACATTGTTTACAACCTAATAACCAAGAAAATGTAACTGAACGGTATATGTAGGATTATACAGAAGTTTATTCTATGTCCACTCACACAGAACTTATGTTCTGACACCCTCCTCATTACATATTTCCAGGATAGGTTCATGATAGAGATGGTATAGCTTTGGATACTGGTTTAGCAGTATTGTTAATAAGGTAAAGCAATATTTGAATATTATACTTTATTTCCTTCCGTTGTGAGATGCTTTACGAGTTCTGACATGTTTCGTTATCTCTGTCTTTTTCTACAGGATACTAGAGCACCCAACTCAGGTTTTGATAGATTGGATTTTAAAAAAAAAAACAATCGGTCTATCAGAATCCGGGTTGTCATAGTTTCAGACTTCCAAGCTTACAGATTACGTAATTTATAATTAAGTACAATATATTTTCCACCTTTTTCTTAACTGGTTTCAGGTTTTCCCCTTAATTTACAATTAAGTGTCCCTTAACCCAATTCACCAGTTATCCCATTCTCTTACTAACTTATTATAACCTAAGTTATAATCCCCACTTGTCCCTAGTACAAGTTTACCTATTATACAACATTTTCATTAATGTTACTTATTTATAATAGGTGATTATCATTTCTTCAAGTTATGCTTACCCTAAAGGTGTCTTTAATTACATAACTTTAATATTTCTACCGGTTATGCATACCACTAGGTATCTTTAATTACTTAACATTATCGGGCTAAGTTTGCTGGCCTATATGTAAATATTACCCACCGCATCAGATTTGCTTATCCCACCCACTGTCCAACCAATTTTACTAAACGCTAACTTTAGTTCATATTCATACAATCCCTATAGATTATATTAGGTTAAATAGTCCAATTCATTACCATGTCCATTTATGGTTTATAACGGGTTAGACCTCCCACATTAGGCCTACAACTTGTGGATGCTAGATATGCCTGTCGGGTCAGGACGAACTTCTTCCACAAGTTGGGCCTAACCTCGTGTCATAGCCTATCTCGTATTTGCGCACTTAGACCTCTAACATTAGGTTCAACATTAGTGGATGTCGGATATGCCGGTCGGGTCCGGGCAGACTTCCACCACTAATGCAACCTAACCTCGTGCTAAGGCGCGGTACATTTTAAGGCATATTTATTTTTCTTAGAATTTTACTGCATTCATTTCTTACATATTATGCCTAACATTAATCGCCTGTTCTTTCCAACACATAAATTATTTTATCGTGAGATAATATCAACCCAACTTGTCTTAATCTTCTCAAGTTCTTTTTTTTCATCAACTAAACATGTCCAATTTTTCTGACACGACCCGAACTTCCCCGTGAGGGAAAGCGCGGATAGCGTTGAGTACAAGACAAAATAGAACGCAGACGGGAGAACATTTCATTGCTATTACAACAATTCCATCAGAATACAAGAAAATACAGAGTATAAATGAATAAATTACATTCGATAAATATCAAAGATTACAATATATTACATAGCAGCGGAAAAATAATACAAAGCACAACTGAAGGTGATATACGGATACAGAGCTTTCCGGATACCATTCCAGCTGTAAACCAGGATCTGTGAATATAAATCTGCAAAACCAAAGCTACTAGCTGCCCGTGTAGAAAATAGGGGCATCCAGAGTTTAGGTTAAAACAATATACTCCAGGTCAGTCATGTGACTGGTGTGAGAACTAAAACAGTTATTTAAAACTTTACTTTAAAAGAGAGTAATTCAAGGGACCACGCCATATAACACGGAACGGGTTTCCTCCCAAGAATACCAGTGCATAGAATGAACAACGCAATGCTTTTTTTTAAAAATGAAGCTATTATAAGACCCAGGTCCCATCACACAATGCAACGCAAGACGAAGGATAGGGTTTTACCTTATAACAGCCAAACATGCTTGGTACGTTTAAAACAAATCATTGGATACTATAATAAGTGTATAGTGTCAAAACAGTTTCAATCATAAATATAAATCATAGACGACATAGCATCCCATGCTACTATGTCGCCATACTAGTTCTACAATTAAAACCGCAATACACGTATTGGAAATTGGATTTCCGTCATGAGTCGAGGCAAGGGGCAAGCTCCTCTCCGCGTTCAAGACACTCTAGCAAATGTCCCAGGGCTACGCACTCTGGGCAACCCCTGGATGCTTCAGGGCCGGTCCTCACTTACGTTAGAGGATTAATTATGCCTGAACACATGTTTCCCGGTCCTTACAGACCTAAAATCGAGGCGCCTCATCCAACAACCACAAAAGTGAAAAGTATATAAATGTCAGTGCTGGTAAGTCACTGACACCACCAAAGCTAGAAAGAAACGTCTTGCTCTCCCTGCTGTCCGTATCCCGTTTTTGACTCATAACGAGGTGTGAGGCTCGCGAATCCACGCTATACACAAAGCTTCCACGTAGGCTGTGCTTTGATCATCAACCACAAGACTTTGCTTTTCAACAGAAGCCTTGATCATTGCATCCTAGCGTGCCACACAGGCAAGTCATGCCGTGCGATTGATATCTATCGATATATAACCTCTAAGCTCGTACGTCTCAGAGAAGGGCGTTAAGCAAGAGAATAAATTCTCCGCCGCCAAATAGATATATATTTAACAGAAATCAATGAACACAGAATAAAATCCAATGTCAGACACACAATCCATTTACAAGTCCGTTCTGGGTCTGAACGAAACCGGAGGCACTTTCCTTGCATATCCTGTAATGACCCATATTCTACACATCATAGGATCGTAGAATATTTATTTCTTTCCCGTATGAAGTTGTATGGTCATGTAACTTTAGGAAATATCTATTAGATTCATTTCCCACGTTCATGATTTTTTTCGATTTTTAAATGACCATTTTGCCCTTAGTTAGTACTGTTTTGGCCATAACTTTTGATTGGAAAGGAATTTTGACCTGAAACCACTTCCATTAGATTCGTTTAATGGTTTACCTTTCTGTAGAGTGGTCACATTAGCCAAACGGACTTACCGTTTGGGAGAAATGGCTGAAACAAGGTTTGGAGGGCGAAAAACTGCTTAACCGGGCCAAATCGGGTGATTAGTGAGTAGGCCCATAACCCATTTCGGGACTAGGGTTATGGAAGGGCTGAAATGAGATGGAGAATCATTCCATTTCAGTTTTCTAGCCTCCACTTATCACCAAGGATCCCTAAAAATGGCCTCTAACCTCTAAATCACCTCCAAATCATCTTTTGGTCAAGGATTTGGCTTAGCAACCCATAATCAAGGAAGATCTTCACCAAATCAACATAGGAGCTGCTGTTGGCATTGAGATTCACATCAAATCAGAGAATTGTTTCAGATCTTAGTTTATATTGTGGCTAAGGTGAGTGATTTGCATAGTTTTACACTAATTATGGCTAATTAGGGGTGATTAGTGCTAATTAGCGAATTTAAGCATGGTAAAATTAGGGGAAAATGTTCATAGGTTCCTAAATGATGTTTTAGACCTCTAATATGAATTTGGGTTAATTTGGTTAAGTTTTGCTAATCCTATCATTAGTTTCACCTAAACATGCTTAAGGGGAAAATATGGGATTTGGGTATGTTTGATCCATTTTAACCTATGATATTGATGTGAATGATGTTTGTGGTTGATTATGCATGTTGCTATGAATATATGAAATGCTTTGTGATTGATTTCAATAGTTAGAATGGTCGAAAATGTCGTCGAATGGCGTAAACACTGGCTGCAATAGTTTCAGAAAACAGTGCAGGGTTCGGATCGGATCGGATAAGGGGGCTCGGATCGGATATGTTGAACTGAGCAAAGAATCTGATCGGATCGGAACCCAACACTTAGGAAGATTGGCAAAAAGGAAGGCCACGCTAGCAGAACTGGGATCGGATCGGATTAAGGAGTAGGGATCGGAGCGGATTGAGGAGTATGGATCGGAGCGGAAGAATGAAGGCGGATCGGGGCGGAAGGATGAAGGCGGATCGGAGCGGAAGCATGCGAAGGAAGCATGGCCACGGACTGGGACAGAAGCACGAACTTGAGTGGAATGACACCCGACCCGACTCGAGGAGAGACGGCCGACCCGAACCATACCAGAAGGAGACCCGACCCGACCTGATGGAGGACACCCGACCCGAACCATTATAGAAGAAGAACCGAACCGACGCAACGCAGGATACCCTGTCCGAACCGTTAACTTGATGAGAAACCCGACCCGCCCCAGTATTGACCAATAACCCGAGATGTAAAGGTAGTCCAATAGGGGAAGTTAGAGCTCAGGATCCCGGAACCAGTTGGGAACCAAGGAGTTCACTTCATGGTTGGACTTTGCTGCGGGACATGTGCTAAGGAGTTGACGACGTTCATAACTTCGATTCACCACTAAAAAGGAACGATGGGCTACTTATCAGTGCAGTAGGGTCATTATGACCTGAGGGGCAATGTGATGGTAGCAAGACTACGTTATCAGTGCAGTAGGGTCATTATGACCCGAGGGGCAAGGTGATGCATAGTAATACTATGAGCCAAGGCAGTGGGGTTCTTGTGACTCCATGAGGCAAAGTGGACATATTAAGGATTGGTAAGGCTATGAGCCAGTGCAGTGGGGTTCTTGTGACTCCATGGGGCAAAGTGGACATTGCAAAGGATTAGTGGCTACGTTATCAGTGCAGTGAAGCCATTTATGACTTCATGGGGCAAAGTGATCGTAGTAAGGAATGTAGGGTGATCGAAGTGGTGAATATCGTATGCTTTAAGCACTGAGTGAGAGATGTGAGGATGGATGCTATGTTTGATTGTTTGCCATCATTATGACATGCACACCTCCCCCACCTCTGTATCTTTACACTGTTTGATATGATACCTTAGAGTGTTGTACAGTATGTAGTGCTAACTCTTTGGTTGCAGGTTCAGGTTCAGGTATGTTTTGGTCTACCTATTATTATTCACTTAAGATGCTTATCGCTTATACCAGGCTTTATGTCTGACCCAGAGTTTTATGTCTCCTCTTATTACTCTGGGTGCTCACACGAGCAGACTAGAGACAGGTTATCTGGTGATGCGCGAGTAGCTAATTCGGAGGCGGGCAGGAGGCTTCTACGTATTATATACATATACACATTCTCCCTGTGTCGTTGGTGGTCGCTACTTGGGCATTAGTAGTGTACCTCATTTATCTTACTTTTGCTTTGAGACAGTTTGAAAGTTGTAATAAGTTGTATTCTGAATTTCCGCTTCTATGATGTTTAGTTCTGATTTTCAGCTTATGCACTGTGTCTCCTGTTTTATGTCAAGTATGTTACTATTATATTTTGTTCTATGAGCTGTGAGACATTCTACAGGTTCTCTGTATGTTCATTTCCTTCTTCCTTTTCCTTCTGGCGACCCGTTCCGTGCTAACTGGACACGTGTACAGCGCACTTTTGGAGTAAGTGTTAGTTGGTGCGGGGCGGGCTGTCACACTTGGTATCAGAGCTCTAGGTTGCGTAGTTAACCTAGGGAATACACTAGGGAGAGTTAGTACGTATATGAGAGCCCGTATTTGTGATTATTTTGGTTTTCAAAAGCTATGTATGTATATACTATTAGTAGTATAAAGATGAAGTCGCACTGCACTAGCACCACTATGGGTTCATTAATCGTTTCCCTTTTACAGATTAACGATGAGCCGAGACACGAGCGGTGCTGGTAGAGGGACCAACCAAGGGAATGCCGCTGACATGAGGGCTATGTTTACTAACCTCATGAGAGACATGATTAGAGAAGTGCAAGGGGCAATTCCCAATCTCGGAGTTGGTGTTGGCCCAGTAGTGCGGGCGCCTAGGGTCGATTTCGCCAAGTTGTGTAAAGACTACACTAACCTTGGTGGGAAGCCGTTCCACGGGACGGAATCGGCCACAGATGTTCAAGATTGGATGGATAGCTGTGACCGTATCTTTGATGACTTGGGTCTTGAGGATGCGATGAAGAGAAGGCTAGCGTCTCTTCAACTGCAAGGGCGAGCGATGAATTGGTGGAATGCCATTAGAAAAGCTACTCCGGAGGATCAGGTTACTTAGGATCAGTTCAAGGCTCGCTTTAGCGAGAAGTTCATTCCAGCTGCCCAGAAGTCAGTGTTGTTTAAGAGGTTCTTGGAACTCAAGCAGAACGGAAGGGCAGTTTCTGATTACATTGCTGAGTTCGACACTTTGTCGAAGTATGGACTGTCTCTTATCGATACTCCTGAAAAGAAGAATGAGAAGTTCATCACTGGTTTGGATGGGTACTTGGGGGAAAGGCTTATCAACCACATCGATGAGACTTTTGAATCGATTGTGGGAAAAGCTTTGCGATCAGAGAGTCTTTACCCTTAGTCAAAGACTGAGGCTGCATCTGCAGAAGGGCCAAAGCCGTAAGCAGGAGGTGGAGGCAAGAATAAATCTTAGAAGAAGAGGAAGCAGGACCAATCAAAGGGTGGCCAGAAAAAGAGCAAGAAGGATGTTGAGTGCTTCAGCTGTGGAAAGAAAGGCCATTATGCTAAGGAATGTCGGGCCAAGCCAGCGGAAAGGAAGTGCTACAACTGTGGCCAAGTGGGACATCAGATAGATAAGTATCCGCAACCTCTTAAGGAGAAGCAGATTGTGAAAGCATATGCTATTGATGATGTTCCTTCTTCATCGAATGCCCCAACTGCGGCGGAGAAAGGAAAGAATGTTGTTATTAAAGGTATGCTTTCTATTTATGATATACCAGTTCGAGTTTTGTTTGATACTGGGGCTTCCTGTTCCTTTATATCTAGTGACCTGGTAGATAGGTTGGGACTGGAACCCGAGATAGTCGATAGACCATTGATAGTGACGAACCCGATTGGTGGTTCGACTAGCCTTAGTATGATTTGCAGGAATTTGGTCTTATCGAGTCATGGATATATGTTTGTATGTGATTGCTTTGTTTTGGGCTTTACTGTGTATGGCATTATATTGGGAGTCAATTGGCTCCAAAGATACGGGGTGGTGGTAGACTGTGAGGGCTTTTTGGTGACAGTGAGGGCGGAGGGTAGTGTTTGGTAGCCTACCTAGTGATGGGGTTATGGCTAGTTTTGTAAATTCGCTCGACATCCCGCAGGATGAGTTGTCAGATGTGCCCGTGGTTGGCCAGTATCCGGACGTCTTCGAGGAGGTGATCGGGCTTCCACCACACCGAGAGATCGAGTTCCGTGTTAATTTAGTGAAAGATGCCAGACCTATAGTGATGCCACTTCGTCGCATGGCACCAAGGGAGCAGCAAGAGCTCGGGGTGCAGGTCAGCAATCTTTTGAAGAAGGGATTTATTAGAAGGAGTGCCTCCGAGTGGGGAGCACCAGTTGTGCTTGCCACTAAGGCAGATAGTTCCCTTCGTTTGTGTGTGGACTATCGCGAGTTGAATAAGGTGACGAGGAAGAATAAGTATCCTCTACCGTGGATAGATGATTTGTTTGATCAGCTGGAAGGAGCTAGAGTGTTCTCCCAGTTGGACCTCGCGACAGGATTTCATCAGCTTCGAGTAGCAGATGAGAGTGTTCCGAAAACGACATTTAGGACGCCGTCTGGATTTTATGAGTGATTGGTCATGCCATTTGGGTTGACCAATGCACCAGCCTATTTTGTGGATCTTATGAATCGAGTATTCAGAGATCAGTTGAATAAGTTTGTTCTTGTGTTCGTGGATGATATCTTTGTTTACTCAAGGACAGAGGAGGAACACAAGGGACAATTGAGGATAGTGATGGAGGTGTTGAGGAAACACCAATTGAAAGCGAAATTCTCTAAGTGTCATTTTTGGAGAAGGGAAGTGAGATTCTTGGGTCATGTTGTTTCCGAGAGTGGTATTGCCGTTGACCCTGCGAAGGTGGCTACGGTACAGGATTGGCCTACGGCCAAGAATGCAACAGATATAAGAAGTTTCTTGGGATTAGCTGGATATTATCGTAAGTTTATCCAGGACTTCTCCAAGATAGCAGCACCGTTGACTCAGTATACTAAGAAGAATCAGTCCTTCGTCTGGGACGGAATGTGTGAGGATGCCTTCAAAAGTCTAAAGGAGAGGTTGACGCGTGCGCCAGTCTTAGTCATTCCTAAAGGGAATGAAGAGATGACGGTATACACGGATGCTTGTGGTACCGGACTGGGTGCTGTATGATGCAAGGAGGTAGGGTTGTAGCTTATGCTAGTCGACAGTTAAAGCCGCATGAGAAGAAGTATCCTACCCATGATTTGGAATTAGCAGCGATTGTATTTGCACTGAAGATGTGGAGACATTATCTCTTGGGAGAAAGATTTGAGTTGTTTACCGATCATAAATCGTTAAAGTATCTCTTCTCTCAGAAAGATCTGAATCTTCGTCAGCGGAGATGGTTAGAGTTCTTGGCTTCGTATGATTTTGATATCGCGTATATACCTGGGAAAGCTAATGCGGTAGCCGATGCCTTGAGTAGGAGACATGCCAGTTTAGGGGCAATGTTTCTTGAATGGAAGCGACTGGAGTATATCGCGGGGTTTGATTTCAGACCAAAGTGCGAGTTGGATCCAGTTATGCTAGCTAGTTTGACGATCAGACCCACTTTGATAGAGCGGATTGGTTCCAGTCAGAGGGACGATCCTAACCTATTGGAAATCATCTCCAAGTTAGAGACGAGTATCGACCAGGGGATAAATGTGTATGGGCTTGATCGAGATGGATGGCTTCGAAAGAATGGAAGACTAGTTGTGCCCAACGTGAATGGTTTGAGAGATGAAGTACTTAGAGAATGTCATCACTCAAAACTGACTATACATCCCGGTGGTAATAAGATGTATCGAGACATGGGACAGATCTACTACTGGGAAGGGATTAAAAGAGACGTTGGGAAGTTTATATCCAAATGCGTGAATTGCCAGCTAGTTAAAGCCGAGCAAAAGAAGCCTAGTGGGTTGTTGCAACCATTAGAAATTCCCGAATGGAGATGGGAGCAAGTCTCGATGTATTTCATTGATGGCCTACCAAGGACTAGATCGGGACATGATAGCATTTGGGTAATTGTGGATCGATTGACTAAAAGCGCAAGATTTATACCAGTCAAATCGACCAGAACGGCAGCCAAGTTGGCAGAATTGTATATGAAGTGGGTAGTGAGATTTCATGGAGTACCCAAAAGCATTGTGAGTGACCGAGACCCGTTGTTCACTAGTGGGTTTTGGAAGAGCTTACAAGAGGCTCTAGGGTCAAGATTACATCTCAGTACCGCATATCATCCTCAGACCGACGGTCAGACGGAGAGGGTGAATCGTATATTGGAAGATCTCTTGAGAGCTTGCGTATTGGATTTTGGTGGATCATGGGATGACCATTTGCATCTATTAGAGTTTGCATATAATAATAGCTACCAATCTAGTATCGGTATGGCTCCATATGATGCTTTGTACGGAAGACCATGCAACTCACCATCATGTTGGATAGAAACTGGCGAGAAGTTTGTGCTTGGACCAGATGTGGTGAGGGAAACTTTAGATAAGATTAAGGTCATTCAGCACCGAATGAAAGCTGCTCAAGATAGGCAGAAAAGCTATGCTGATAAGAGGAGAAGAGACTTGAAATTCTCCGTTGGTGACTTGGTGTTTGTCAGGATCTCTCCGTTGAAGAGCATGATACGATTTGGCAGGAGAGGTAAGTTGGCACCAAGATTTGTTGGCCCATTCCCTGTTCTTGAACTTGTCGGGAATTTGGCATATATAGTTGGCTTACCAGAGAAGATGGCGGGAGTTCACAATGTATTTCATGTTTCCCAACTAAGGAAGTTCGTTCACGACTCAGATATGACTATTTCACCTGTTCAGTTAGAGGACTTCGAAGTAGAACCCGAGGCGGTTGGGAACCGCAAGCCGATTCGTATTGTGGGGCACGATACGAAGCTACTTCGAAGGAAGGCGGTGAAGCTAGTCAAGTTTCGGTGGGGCGAGGACGAGAATGATTTTACTTGGGAGACAGAGGAGAGCATTAGAAAGGCATATCCAGAACTCTTTACCTGGTAAGATTTACTTTGCGATTTAGTTATTCCGCATGCTAGGATAGACTTATTCTACTTGTTTTGCATGTTTGATTGTTGTTTTATGATTGATAGGCATGCGGGACCTTTGTGTGTGTTTGGATTAGGGAATTTCGGGGGCGAAATTTCTTAAGGGGGGGAGAGTGTAATGACCCATATTCTACACATCATACGATCATAGAATATTTATTTCTTTCCCGTATTAAGTTGTATGGTCATGTAACTTTGGGAAATATCTATTAGAGTCATTTCCCATGTTCATGATTTTTGTCGATTTTTAAATGACCATTTTGCCCCTAGTTGGTACTGTTTTGGCCATAACTTTTGATTGGAAAGGAATTTTGATCTGAAACCACTTCCATTAGATTCGTTTGATGGTTTACCTTTCCGTAGAGTGGTCACATTAGCCAAACGGACTTACTGTTTGGGAGATATGGCTGAAACAAGGTTTGGAGGGCGAAAAACTGCTTAACCGGGCCAAATCGGGTGATTAGTGAGTAGGCCCATAACCCATTTCGGGATTAGGGTTATGGGAGGGCTGAAATGAGATGGAGAATCATTCCATTTCAGTTTTCTAGCCTCCACTTATCACCAAGGATCCCTAAAAGTGGCCTCTAACCTCTAAATCACCTCCAAATCATCTTTTGGTCAAGGATTTGGCTTAGCAACCCCTAATCAAGCAAGATCTTCATCAAATCAACATAGGAGCTGCTGTTGGCATTGAGATTCACATCAAATCAGAGAATTATTTCAGATCTTAGTTTATTTTGTGGCTAAGGTGAGTGATTTGCATAGTTTTACACTAATTTTGGCTAATTAGGGGTGATTAGTGCTAATTAGCGAATTTAAGCATGGTAAAATTCGGGAAAAATGTTCATAAATTCCTAAATGATGTTTTAGACATCTGATATGAATTTGGGTTAATTTGGTTAAGTTTTGCTAATCCTATCATTAGTTTCACCTAAACATGCTTAAGGGGAAAATATGGGATTTGGGTATGTTTGATCCATTTTAACATATGATATTGATGTGAATGATGTTTGTGGTTGATTATGCATGTTTCTATGACTATATGAAATGCTTTGTGATTGATTTCAATAGTTAGAATGGTCAAAAACGTCGTCGAATGGCGTAAACACTTGCTGTAATAGTTTCAGAAAACAGTGCAGGGTTCGGATCGGATCGGGTAAGGGGGCTCGGATCGGATATGTTGAACTGAGCAAAGAATCTGATCAGATCGGAACCCAACACTTCGGAAGATTGGCAAAAAGGAAGGCCACGCTAGCAGAACTGGCATCGGATCGGATTAAGGAGTAGGGATCGGAAAGGATTGAGGAGTACGGATCGGAGCGGAAGGATGAAGGCGGATCGGAGCAGAAGCATGCGAAGGAAGCATTGCCACGGATTGGGACAAAAGCACGAACTGGAGGGGAATGACACCCGACCCGACTCGACGAGAGACGGCCGACCCGAACCATACCAGAAGGAGACCCGACCCGACCTGATGGTGGACACCCGACCCGAACAATTATAGAAGAAGAACCAAACCGACGCAACGCAGGATACCCGGTCCGAACCGATAACTTGATGAGGAACCCAACCCGACCTAGTATTGACCAATAACCCGGGATACAAAGGTAGTCCAATATGGGAAGTTAGAGCTCAGGATCCCACAACCAGTTGGGAACCAAGGAGTTCACTTCATGGTTGGACTTTGCTGCGGGACGTGTGCTAAGGAGTTGACGACGTTCATAACTTCGATTCACCACTAAAAAGGAATGATGGGCTACTTATCAGTGCAGTAGGGTCATTATGACCTGAGGGGCAAAGTGATGGTAGCAAGACTACGTTATCACTGCAGTAGGGTCGTTATGACCCGAGGGGCAAGGTGATGCATAGTAATACTATGAGCCAGTGCAGTGGGGTTCTTGTGACTCCATGGGGCAAAGTGGACATAGTAAGGATTGGTAAGGCTATGAGCCAGTGCAGTGGGGTTCTTATGACTCCATGGGGCAAAGTGGACATAGCAAAGGATTAGTGGCTACGTTATGAGTGCAGTGAAGCCATTTATGACTTCATGGGGGCAAAGTGATCGTAGTAAGGAATGTGGGGTGATCGAAGTGGTGAATATCGTATGCTTTAAGCACTGAGTGAGAGATGTGAGGATGGATGCTATGTTTGATTGTTTGCCATCATTATGACATGCACACCTCCCCCACCTCCGTATCTTTACACTGTTTGATATGATACCTTAGAGTGTTGTACATTATGTAGTGCTAACTCTTTGGTTGCAGGTTCAGGTTCAGGTATGTTTTAGTCTACCTGTTATTATTCACTTTAGATGCTTATCGCTTATACCAGGCTTTATGTCTGACCCAGAGTTTTATGTCTCCTCTTATTACTCTGGGTGCTCACACGAGCAGACTAGAGACAGGTTATCTGGTGATGCGCGAGTAGCTAATTCGGAGGCGGGCAGGAGGCTTCTACGTATTATATACATATACACATTCTCCCTGTGTCGTTGGTGGTCGCTACTTGGGCATTAGTAGTGTACCTCATTTATCTTACTTTTACTTTGAGACAGTTTGAAAGTTGTAATAAGTTGTATTCTGAATTTCCGCTACTATGATGTTTAGTTCTGATTTTCAGCTTATGCACTGTGTCTCCTGTTTTATGTCAAGTATGTTACTATTATATTTTGTTCTATGAGCTGTGAGACATTCTACAGGTTCTCTGTATGTTCATTTCCTTCTTCCTTTTCCTTCTGGCGACCCGTTCCGTGCTAACTGGACACGTGTACAGCGCACTTTTGGAGTAAGTGTTAGTTGGTGCGGGGCGGGCTATCACATATCCATCCATCTCCAAGTACGTCTGGACGACCACCAACTATTTCCATCCTCTTGGGTGTACAGCCCAATCAGGATCGTCAGTAATTATCCAAACGATGTGAAGATTTCCGGTCTTCGTCCACCGTCTTCATCTTCGACATATCGTCGAATCGGTTATTCAGAATGGGTGTAAACCCGGCCTTTCTGAACAACCCGCGTATATTATAAACAAATGTTACACAAACACAACATACGCCTCATTCCAATTCAGAATATTCTTTTATTCGTAAAATCACATTTTTAGGGAAAGGTTCCCATTAATTTTATCCAAGATAAATTCTTTAAAATTTATCCTTTAATCTTCCTTTGGATGACATTTCAAACCAAATTATGGTTTTTCAAACTAGTCGAGATTAGCGAACCACATCGAAGTAATTATTTATTTTATTTCCCAATCCCAACCTATTCATCCCATGAAGCAAAACTGGTAATACTCCATATCTAACACCATGGTGTTATCAGTAAAAAAATTTACCTTTTCACGCTCAAATCTAATTAAAGATTTAACTATCGCTTTGGAGCAAAACTGGTGATACTCCATGCTCGCTTATTTTCAAAATTTGATAATTTAGATTATCAATACACATCTCAATCTAATTGCAGATTCATTTAAAGCCCCTTTTACTGGGTTAAAGAACTAATGTCATTTAAAACACAGTTCACGACAAACCCAAATTACATTCTATTTATTATCGGGTTACAGAACTAGTGTTATTTAAAACACCGTTCACGACAAACCCATTTCAAATCCAATCAAATATATTAGAAATTCCGATTATTTAAAACCCCTTTTTAAATCTAATTTATTTATTTAAAAATAATTGGGTTTTAAATTTAGTTCAAAACTAGTTCATTTCGATAAAAATCCATTTTTATCTTTTCAAATATGGAGTTTTTCACCCCAATTTTCCCAAATCATTTCTTATGATTTTACACAAATTATTGATATTTTTAATAATTTTATCAAGGCCCGTACAGTCGATTTCCATCAATGGCCATCGAACTGCACTTACAACGATCTTTTTTGAATTTGATTTGGACATATCTCCAAATCCAACCATTAGATTTCAAATTTCTAATATTCGTTAGAAAGCTCTTTTCGATACGAACCCAACGGTTCCGGTTTTAGGAGAAGCCAACGGTCGGATCTCCCGTAATATCTGTTTGAAATAAATGGTCGAAATTCACGAACTGCCGCGGCGCGGCGCGTTCTATTCAGGCCATTATATTATATATATATATATATATATATATATATATATATATATAATATAATATATATTTTGTCGATTTCTATTTAAAACGAATTATATAGATAGTTTTGAATTCGTTTCAAAAACAATTTCAACCTATTCTTCTCAATTCAAATCAAAATTGAATCTTTCCTTATAAATTCGTTTTAAAATTCATTTCTATTCAATTCAAATTTCAATTCAATTTGAATTCATTTCAATTTGTTTTAAATTCAATTCGAATTCGTTTTCAATTCGATTCAATTCAAAGTGGTTTTCTATTCGATTCAAATCAAATTTGTTTTCTATTCAATTCAAATCAAATTTGTTTTCTATTCAATTCATTTCGAAATCGTTTTCTATTCAATTCATTTCGAAATCGTTTTCTATTCAATTCATTTCGAAATCGTTTTCCAATATTCATTTCGAAATCGTTTTCTATTCAATACATTTCGAAATCGTTTTCTATTCAATTCATTTTGAAATCGTTTTCTATTCAATTCATTTTGAAATCGTTTTCTATTCAATTCATTTCAAAATCGTTTTCTCAATATTCATTTTAAAATGAATAAAATCGATATAAATATCGTTCACGTCAAAATGGCGTCAATCTAATCAACACGGCTTCGTATATTTCTATTTTCAAATATTCTATTTCAAATATTTCTTATTATCAAAATATTTCTATTTCAAATATTTCGTTCAACACATGACTAATCTCAACGGATGAGTACAGTCAACACATGATCTTTTATTTTATATTGATAAAGATGTAAATTTTATTATTAAAATATTCGTTCAACACATGACTAATCTCAACGGATGAGTACAGTAAACACATGAACCTTTATATTATATTGATAAAGATGTAAATTTTATTATTAAAATATTCCGTTCAACACATGACTAATCTCAACGGATGAGTACAGTCAACACATGAACTTTTATTTTATATTGATAAAGATGTCAATTTTATTATTAAAATATTCCGTTCAACACATGACCAATCTCAACGGATGAGTACAGTCAACACATGAACTTTTATATTATAATATTCTTTATTTTCTAAATTGGAATGAGGCCCAATCAATCGCCATATAATATTAATTATATGGATTTTCATACATCACACGTATATAATAGCATTGAAAAATAATCAACCATCAACCAAAGTGCACTACACTGTATAAGCATCAAATATAGATATCTAACGCTTACTACAACCTGTCAATCAATCGATCGACATGTTTAATCAATCAGGATGAGTGAACTTCAAGTTTCATCCCAACACCCGTGTGGGGTTTCAAATCAACAAACACAGATTTTATTTGTGCAGTTGGGCGATGTGTAAAATTTATCGTCCCAATCAATATCCTTCAAATAGGTGTACATAAACAAACCGTCCGGTTTGTAAATGAATATTTATTTATTCACATTTACGTTAAAAATTATATTTTTAAAGATAAAACATTTTATTTTAACATATGAATTTCTATTCAGTTCTTTTATTAAATAAAATGATATTTTATTTTTCTAACTTATTTTAGAAAATTTTGGCGGCATAACGGCACGATACTAGAAACGGGACGAGGCCTAGCCTTATCCCCGGTCTAGTGAAGGCCCACGCCATTCACACATCAATCAAAACAATTTCACCAAACAATTCAATTAATCTAACCAACTACACAACCAAACAAACAAGTCCATGGTCTGTGGACGATTGTGTCGGGTGCTACTAAGCACCGTCTGCATCCTAGTATATATATATATATAACTAGAAAAAGAAATTGAAGAGTGATAAGTTCTCACCAATAGCTATCCAATACCATGACTCTTCATTGATAGAAATCTTCATCGTTCTCGCCTTTTATCACCTTTGTTGTCTGTATTCTCTACATATGTAAAAATCGAATTTTTACTTTGTTATTCAATATATAAAAATCGAATTTTTACTTTGTTATTCAATATATAAAAATCGATTTTTACTTTGTTATTCAATATATAAAAATCGAATTTTTACTTTGTTATTCAATATATAAAAATCAAATTTTTGATACCAACTCCTTTCACTTATACAGATATCAACTTTCAAAAATATGGCTCTTTATATATATATATATATAGATTTCACCTTTTCAATAATATAAATTTTACCTTTTCAATTTCATCTTTATAAAAATCACATTTTTATTTTGCTACACATATAAAGATGATATTTTTACTATCTATAAAATATAAAAATTATATTTTTAATTCCCTACATAAACAAAAATCATATTTTTACATCTTTTACATAATAAAGATTATATATTTAATACTTTAAAAATGTAAAAATCATATTTTTAATACATTAAAAATCTCTCCTTTAACATTATAAAAATTTGATCTTTATACTTTTTTTTTTGCATATATATAGATCATAACTTTATCTTTATAAATACATATAATTTTTCACTATAAATAAAAAAAAATCTATACTTCTATATAATAAAAATCTATTTACCTTCTCGATTTAAAAATCAGTTCTTTAACTTCAGAAAAATCAGCTAAATAGACTTTAAAAAAATCGAAATTTATAAACAGGAAAGTTAGTAACCTTACCGTAGAAATCGAAGGGGAGCGCATCATCGTTGGGCGCCGCAGAGGAGGCTTCATCACCGGATTCGCGGCTGACGTAAGGGGGGAAAAAGGGCGCTTGCCTGGGTGGTTCGGGGAACATCGGGTTTTAGGGTCTGGGTTAGATGATGAAGCAGGGAGGGAGAAAGGGGGCGCGGGGAGCGGGGAATATCGATGGCAAGGTCGAAGGCGGGCGGTGACCGTGAGGCACGCGCCACCAACGGCAGCGGATGGAGCTCCGTCGCTCTCGTCTTTCCTTCTTCTTTTTTCTTTCCTGTGATGAACGAATGAATAAAGGGGGGGACCAGAGGTATAGGAGAGGAGAGAAGATATTTTATTTAATTAATTTATTTTCAAAAAGTTAACTTTTACATACGACCTCGAAACGAGGCCCACCGTCTGTCGTCCATAGCTAATTACCCCCATTTCGAACACAATAGGGTATGTATCACAAGCTGATTTGATCGTTTCGATCAGTTTCCGTTAAAATCAACATATAACTCTATATATTGAATTTGAACGCGCATTTCAATTTACTGGGGTCACATACTAACTCTAAAAATTGCAGAAAAATATTTTCTAGCTTCGTATTGACGATACGGTCCTAACAAAACTAGTTTCGTCGAATTCTTAGACCGTTTGAAAAATGGTCAATTTCCAGTCGATTAAAATCAACTGAAACTGGTCAAACACGTTTTCCTTTGCCACGCTCACATATTGATTCGAAAAATTATGAAATTTGAAACCTAGCAATAATTTGACATCACGGACCCAACAAAAGTGGTTTCGTCGAAATCCGAGGTCGTTTGCAAAATTCCCATTTTTAAGGGCCTGAATTCCATAGCGACTATTCATAATTTTCAACTGGACACATCTTTTGATTCCCGCTATGAAATCTCGATTTTTCGGATTCGTTGGAAAGATATTATCAAATAGATCCTAATGTTTTTGGTTTCACTAAAATCCGGATTGTTTTGCAACTGGTATGTTCAATTGAAGTTTAAAATCTAATTATCGAACTACCACGCTATTTTCAATTCTATTTATAATTATATATAAATATTTATATTCTATCGACGACGCGTATATAATATATACGTTCGAATTATATTCAAAATACATTTCTCGTCGATATTATTTAAAATAATCTATTTTAAATATTCAAAATTCGCTAAAATTGCCAAAATAAAAATTTTAAACTGGCCCAGAATTTCCGGGTTATTACAATCTCCCCCACTTAAAACTTTTTGTCCCCGAAAAGGAACAAAGTCGAAAGTGGTTTGATTAATCAACTCTACGTTCGATCTGGCTTCCATTCTCCAAATTTTCAGTTTCTGAGAATTTTCAAATTTTCAAAAAATTTGGCTAACTGTAACGACCCAGAAAATCTGAACCAATTTAAAAATTTTAAATTGGCTAAAATATTGGATTTTAAATATTTAAAATAAATATTTTAAATAATGGCAATGGTAAGTCTATTTGAATCGACCATTGAAAACGAATATTATTAATTATAATTATAAACAAGGCCTGAAATGGCGCTGCAATTTCAAAAATTGAATTCAAACTTTGTCGGACTGTACATGGTGCAAAACAATCCGGATTTTAGTAAAACCAAAAATATTTAAATCTGTTAGTGAATACCTTTCTAACGAATCTGAAAAATCAAATTTTCATAGCGGAAAGCAAAAGTTATGGCCGAATGAATTTTCAGAACGGTCGCTATGGAATTTATATAGCCCGTGAAAAGGGCCATTTTGCATACGACCTCGGAATTCGACGAAACCACTTTTGTTGGATCTGGGATGAGAAGTTATTGCTAGGTTTCAAATTCCATAATTTTTGAAGCTAATATGTGAGCGTGGCAAAAGAAAATATGTTTTGGTCAATTACAGTTAAATTGGATCGACCAAAAATGGGACTTTTTGCAAACGGTCTCAGAATTCGACAAAACTAGTTTTTTTGGGACCGTATCGTCAAAACATAGCTAGATTTATTTTTCTGGAATTTTTCGAATCAGTTTGTGGCCCTGGCAAATTGAAATGCACGTTCGAATCAAATATTGAATACTTTATATTTTAATTTGAAGGAAAACTGACTGAAACAGTCAAATGGGCCATCGAAACATATCCCATTGTGTTCGGAATGGGGGTAAAACGCTGGGATCGACAATTGTTGGGTTTGATTTCGAGTTCGTCTAAGAAAACCCCAATTTTTGAATTTAATATAACATCGGCCAATAGGATTTTTTATTTCATTAATTTAAAAATATAAAAAAAACAAAAAAAACCGTAACCCTCGAGACGAACGGCTGATGCTTCTTCCTCCTTCTCTCCTTGTTTTCTCCTAATCCACTCAATGGAATTCAACGCCCCAGTTAAGGTTTTTGAAGAGCAAGGCCTCCTCTACAAATCCATGTCAGTTTGGGGTATTATCGTTGCACCTTTCGCCTGAACGACCGCCAGGAAGTCGCGCGCTTTTAGCCGCCGCCACGCCCTCCACCTGCAACCGAGTGGGGCCTACCTGGCATCGATAGGCGCGCCTCACGACGCTCTACGTCGTGGTATGGTTGGATCTTGGCCAAGTGCAGCGGATTTAAAACTATTGCTAACCCTAATTTCGAACATCAAAGGCAAGTTACGGCTGGTTTTATTTAATTTTATTTTAACAGTTTAAAACCGTTGCAAACTTTGAAAAATCGTATCTTTTTCATTCGTTAACGAAATTCGATGAAACAGGAAACATCGTGACCTTGTGGACGCCTTCTACATGTTAGGAGAGACCGCGTATTTTTTGAGCCTTCTGCTATTTTTGGTGGAGTGGAACCCAATGTGAGATTTCTAATTTAAAAACAGTATGGAAAACGACGATGTATAAATTATATGGTCGATGTATGAGTTATATAAGCGTTGTACACCTCATGTATAAGCGTTTTATAAGTTGTACGTTCGATGTATAAGTTATATATGCGTTGTAAAAATTATATATGTGTTGAAATAAAAGAGAATTGCTATATATAAATATATATATATATATATATATATATATATATACGCCCCTCGTCCACAAACCATGGACGATATTTATTGATTGTGATTGGTGTGAAAATTGATTGATAGCGAATGGTTGTTTGGGATTGTTTGTGGTTGATATTGATTGTTTGTGGTTGAAAAATACCCATTTGTGGTTGAGAAATATTTGTTTGAAACCACGTAGGATTAGTTTGTGGAAATGAAATAAATATATACATGCCTCCTGCGTGCGAACTAGATGCATGATCCCGATTGTCAAAAACCGCGAGGTTTTAAGGTAGAGCGAGGAGCCGTACTAGGGACGGTCCCGGTTTTAACTACCCTGCCGTTATGCTGCCGAAATTTTGAATAATATTCGTGTGTTTGAATTATTTTCATTTGCTTAAACTATATTTATTCATTGAATTGAAAACCTTCATGTGTTGAATTGATATTCATTCGTTGATTAGAAATTCATGTGTTGAATGGTATTCGCGTTTTAAATATAAAAATCACATTTCTATCTATATATAGAAACTATAGAAAACCATCATGTGTTGAATCGATATTCATTCGTTGAATTGAAATTCATGTGTTGAATGGTATTCATATTTTGGAATAAATTGTTTGATAATAAAAATCACCTTTTATCGACTATATGAACTGTGTAAAATAATCTCGTTTTGAAAGAAATTGTTTTATAAGAAAAATCCTATTTTTATCACCGATATAAACTATATAAAATAATAGTGTTTTGAAATAAATTGTTTACAATAAAAATCACATTTTTATTATATGCATGAATCGTTGAAATGTGAAGTGTTAAAAATAGCCACTCGTTCAAATAAATATATATGAGTTGAAATATTCATTAATTAGCTAATGATATGATTTGTGCCTATACATGCAACATTAGAATGAATGGTGTTTTTAAACCAAAAGAAATCGAATATGAAGTTGAATAAAAAATGATAAGTGATAAGAACTATATATACGTACATGCATATTTATTGAACATGCTTGGCTTTTTCTTTTTCTTTTCGACATGAGACGCCCGTGTGGCTATTTGGGAATTTTCCCAACCCTCCCGTACAAAGGAGGTTATGGCGAAATTTTCCAAAATTTTAAGGCGTTAGTGAAATATTTGAAGTGAAAACGATATTGAAATTGTTGAATGAACTATATTTACATAAATATATAAATATAAATAAAATTAAAACGGAACGTGGCCATGCAGTTCGCATTTTGAAACCGTGATTTCAAACAACTAGTACGGGAAATCCGACCATTGGATTTTTCTGAAACCGCAACCGTCGGGTTCGCCTTGGAAATATCTTTCCAACGGCACAACCTTGTAAAAATCCAACGGTTGGATTGTCTGGAATGTTTAATTCAAATCTGAAGAAAAAACAGTGCCAGAAACGATTATATTTATATATATATATATAAATATAATTATATTTAATCGAATAACGACGCTGCAGTTCGTATTTTGAAATCGAAACTTCAAACGATTGTACCGGGAGATCCGACCGTCGGATTTTCCCGAAACTGGAACCGTTGGATTCATTTTGAAAAGACCTTTCTAATGATGTAAATTGTGTGAAGATCCAACGGTTAGATTTTCAGATATGTGTAAATCAAATCTGAAGAAAAACAGCGCCATGGCCGCATTATGGCCCAAAGCGTCGTTTTGAATAAATTGGCTATTTTAAAATAAATAAAAATAGCGATAATTCGTTATAAGATATCATAAACAGTATGGAATGGAAATAAACTGAATTTGCTCGATTTATGTTGTATTTGATGGCTGTATGTGTTTGGTGTGAAAATTGCATTAAAGAAAAAAATTGGTGTTGTCGAATAATTTAACCATTGAAATAAATTGATTTGAAATTCTAAATATATGTGAATTATTTGAAAAGGCCGAGTTAATTCTCATTTCAAATAATTGACCGATGATTGAAATTTGAAGATGAAGACGATGGTCGAAGACCGGAGATCTTCACCTCGTTTGGATGGTAACCGAGGTCCTGATTGGGAGGCATCCCGAAATATGGATAATGAGTGGTGATCGTCCAAACGTACGTGGTGATCGAAGGATTTGCGAGGTATTTAGTGCCTCCGGTTTCGTTCAGACCCAGAACGGACTTGTGAATGGACTGTGTGTCTGACATTGGATTTTATTCTGTGTTGATTGATCTCTATTAAATATACATCTGTTTAGCGGCGGAGAATTTATTCTTTTGCTTAACGCCCTTCTCTGAGACGCATGAGCTTAGAGGTTTTATATCGATGGACATCAGTCGCATGGCATGAATTGCCTGTGTGGCATGCTAAGATGCAGTGATCAGGGCTTCTGTTGAAAAGCAAAGTCTTGTGGTGATGATCAAAGAACCGCCTGTGTTGCGTAGCTTTGTGTATGACGTGAAATCACGAGCCTCACACCCCGGTATGAACCAGAAACGGGAGAGGACATCAGGGAGGGCCTGCGTTTCTCTCTAGCTAGAGTGGTGTCAGTGACCTACTAGCCCTGACATTTATATACTTTTCACCTATGTGGTTGTTGCTGTTGCGAGGCGCCTCGGTTTGATCGGACGATCCGGGTCCGATGGGGTCACTCATTGGCTCGTTTACGCCCCAAAGGGCGGGGAGACGTAGTGTTCAGGCATAATAATCCACATCGGTGGACCGGCCCTGACGATCTGAAGGCTTGCCTGTGCGCTTGCCTGTTGCTCGGGCTAGAGAGTTGTAACGACCCAGAAAATCTGAACCAATTTAAAAATTTTAAATTGGCTAAAATAATGGATTTTAAATATTTAAAATAAATATTTTAAATAATGGCGATGAAAATTCTGAATAGTCGCTATGGAATTCAGGCCCTTAAAAATTGAAATTTTGCAAACGACCTCGGATTTCGACGAAACCACTTTTGTTGGGTCCGTTATGTAAAGTTATTGCTAGATTCCAAATTTCGTAATTTTTCGATTCAATATGTGAGCGTGGAAAAGGAAAACGCATTTGACCGGTTTCAGTTGATTTTAATCGACTGGAAATTGGCCATTTTTCAAACGGTCTCAGAATTTGACGAAACTAGTTTTGTTAGGACCGTATCATCAATACGAAGCTAGAAAATATTTTTCTGGAATTTTTAGAGTTAGTATGTGACCCCGGTAATTTGAAATGTACGTTTAAAATTCAATATAGTGATTTAAATGTAAATTCAACGGAAACTGATTGTAACAATCGAATCAGCTTGCGATACATATCCCATTGTGTTCGAAATGGGGGTAGAACGCTAGGGACGACAATCGGTGGGTCCCATTTCGACTTCGAATAAAAAAGTCAACTTTTAAATAGAAATTTTATAATAATAAATATTTATATAAACCCTTTTTCTCTCTCTCTCTCCTCACTTTCTTTCTACCGTTCGAAAAAAAAAAAACCTAAACTAAACCCGCCGCTTCCCCGATCATCCACCTCCGCACGTCGCCACCTCCTTCTCCTGGAGCTGCTGTCGCTGCTTCTTCTTCTCTCCCCCTCGTTCGTTGATCGCCAGTGACATCGCACCCCACTGAACCAATCGCGACGCCCAATTCACGAGCCCCGCCTCCGTCGCCCCTTCAAAGCCAGCTCCGCCCTGACAACCTCCTGCCGCCGAGCCTGACGACCCCCCCCCTTCGCAGATTACAGTAAGTATTTTATTTTATTTTATTTTATTTTAATTCTGTAAATTCTTATTTTAATTCTGTAAATACTGATTTTAAAAGGGTTTAAATACTGATTTTTAAAGGGTTTAAAACTGATTTTAAAAGGGTTTAAAAAAAACTGATTTTATTTTAAGATTTAAACTTTAAAAAGGAAAAGATTTAAACTTTAAAAAGGAAAAGATTTAAACTTTAAAAAGAAAAGGATTTGATCGTTAAAATAGAAAAGACGGAATTTTTATTAAGTAGAAGAAGTAAGATATGATTTTTATATTTTTAAAGCAATAAAAATATAATTTTTACATCATAGGAATATTAAAAATATAATCTTTATTTTTGAAAAGGCGGAATCTATATTATTGAAATTCGATTTTTATATATTGAATAGCATAATAAAAATTCGATTTTTATATATTGAATAACATAGTAAAAATTCGATTTTTACATATGTAGAGAATACAGGCGAAAGCGACAAAAGGCGAGATTGGCGAAGATTTCTATAAAGGAAGAGTCGTGGTATTGGATAGCTATTGGTGAGAATTTCTCACTCTTCAATTTCTTTTTCTATATATATATATGTGTGGAAATAAAAGTGAATTGCTATACATAAATATATATATATATATATACGCCCCTCGTCCACAAACCATGGACGATATTTATTGGTTGAAATTGTTGTGAAAATTGATTGACAGCGAATGATTGTTTGGGATTGTTTGTGGTTGATATTGGTTGATTGTGGTTGAAAAATACCCATTTGTGGTTGAGAAATATTTGGTTGAAACTACATAGGATTAGTTTGTGGAAATGAAATAAATATATACATGCCGCCAGCGTGCGAACTAGATGCATGATCCCCATTGTCAAAACCCGCGAGGTTTTAAGGTAGAGCGAGGAGCCGTACTAGGGACGGTCCCGGTTTTAACTACCCTGCCGTTATGCTGCAGAAATTTTGAATAATGTTCGTGTGTTTGAATTATTTTCATTTGCTTAAACTATATTTATTCATTGTATAGAAAACATTCATTTGTTGAATTGATATTCATTCGTTGATTAGAAATTCATGTGTTGAATGGTATTCATATTTTGAAATAAATTGTTTGATAATAAAAATCACGTTTTATCTATATATAGAAACTATAGAAAACATTCATGTGTTGAATTGATATTCATTCGTTGATTAGAAATTCATGTGTTGAATGGTATTCATATTTTGAAATAAATTGTTTGATAGTAAAAATCACCTTTTATCGACTATATGAACTGTGTAAAATAATCTCGTTTTGAAAGAAATTGTTTCATAAGAAAAATCCTATTTTTGTCACCAATATGAAGTATATAAAATAATAGCGTTTTGAAATGAATTGTTTTACAATAAAAATCACATTTTTATTGTATGCATGAATCGTTGAAATGTGAAGTGTTAAAAATAGCCACTTGTTCAAATAAATATATATATGAGTTGAAATATTCATTAATTAGCTAATGAAATGATATGCACCTATGTATGTAACATTAGAATGAATGGTGTTTTTAAACCAAATAGAAACCAAATATGAAGTTGAATAGAAAATGATAAATGATAAGAACTGTATATATATGTACATGCATATTCATTGAACAGGTTATAGCAAAGGGGCTAGAGAAGAGGAATAAAATTTTGTGCCCGACAAATAGGTACACATTTACTGTTTTGTTTGGGTGATGATTTTATGAGCCTATTGGCTAGCCGCTTGGCTTTTTCTTTTTCTTTTTGAGATTAGAAGGACCGGGAAAGCTATTTGCGATTTCCCGATGCTCCCGGTGCAGGGGAGGTTATGGCGAAATTTTCCAAAATTTTAAGGCGATAGTGAAATATTTGAAGTAAAAACGATATAGGAATTTTTGAAGAAACTATATTTATATAAATATATAAATCTAAATAAAATTAAAACCAAACGTAGTCGTGCAGTTCGTGTTTTGAAACCGTGTTTTCAAACCACTAGTGCGGGAAATCCGACCGTTGGATTTTCCCGAAATCTCAACCGTCGGGTTCGCCTAGGAAATATCTTCCCAACGTTACCAACCTTGCAAAAATCCAACGGTTGGAATGTCTGGAACGTTTAATTCAAATCTGAAGAAAAACAGCGCTAGAAGCGATTATATTTATATATATATATAATTATATATTTAATCGAATAACGACGCTGTAGTTCGTATTTTGAAATCGAAAATTCAATCGATTGTACCGGGAGATCCGACCGTCGGATTTTCCCAAAGCTGGAACCGTTGGATTCGTTTTGAAAAGACCTTTCTAATGATGTAAATTTCGTGAAGATCCAACGGTTAGATTTTCAGATACGTGTAAATCAAATCTGAAGAAAAACAGCGCCACGGCCGCGTTATGGCCCGAAGCGTCGTTTTGAGTAAATGGGCTATTTTAAAATAAATAAAAATAGCGATAAATCACTATAAAGTACCATCAACTATATGGAGTGGAAATAAACTGAATTTGCTCGATTTATGTTGTATTTGATGGTTGAATGTGTTTGGTGTGAAAATTACATTAAAGAACAATATTGGTGTTGTCGAATAATTTAACCATTGAAATAAATTGATTTGAAATTCTAAATATGCGTGAATTATTTGAAAAGGCCGAGTTAATTCTCATTTCGAATAATTAACCGACGATTGAAATTCGAAGATGAAGACGGTGGTCGAAGACCGGAGATCTTCACCTCGTTTGGATGGTAACCGAGGTCCTGATTGGGAGGCATCCCGAAATATGGATAATGAGTGGTGATCGTTCAGACGTACGTGGCGATCGATGGGTTTGCGAGGTATTTAGTGCCTCCGGTTTCGTTCAGACCCAGAACGGACTTGTAAATGGACTGTGTGTCTGACATTGGAGTTTATTCTGTGTTGATTGATTTCTGTTAAATATACATCTGTTTGGCAGCGGAGAATTTATTCTTTTGCTTAACGCCCTTCTCTGAGACGCACGAGCTTAGAGGTTGTATATCGATGGACATCATTCGCATGGCATGAATTGCCTGTGTGGCATGCTAAGATGCAGTGATCAGGGCTTCTGTTGAAAAGCAAATCTTGTGGTGATGATCAAAGCACCGCCTGTGTGGCGTAGCTTTGTGTGTAACGTAAATTCGCGAGCCTCACACCCCGGTATGAACCAGAAACGGGAGAAGGACCTCAGGGAGGGCATGCATTTCTTTCTAGCTAGGGTGGTGTCAGTGACCTACCAGCCCTGACATTTATATACTTTTCACCTGTGTGGTTGTTGCTGTTGCGAGGCGCCTCGGTTTGGTCGGACGATCCGGGTCCGATGGAGCCATTCGTTGGCTCATTTACGCCCAAAGGGCGGGGAAGCGTATTGTTCAGGCACTATAATCCACTCCGTGTGGACCGGCCCTGACGATCCAACGGGCAGTTGCGGCTGTTCCGGAGGCTCGGGCTAGAGAGTCTCGAATTCGGTAAGGACTATCTTTTGCCTTGGTTCATGACGGAAAACCAATTTCCAAATACGTGACTGTGCGGTTTTGATTGTATACATATATATGGCGACATAGTGGTATGGGGCATTAATGCCGTCTATGATTGATAGTTATGATTTGAAATTGCTTTCAAAACATATAAACACTAGCAACAATATCAAATGCCTTTGTTTTATTCGTATCAAGCATATTTTGACCGTTATAAGGTAAAAACTCTATCCTCCGGTTTGCGTTGCATTGTGTGATGGGAACTGAGTCTTATAACGGCTTCATTTTTATAAAAAGCATAGCGATGTTTAAAAGAAAGATTTGTTTTAAAGCACTGGCAATCCAATGGAGTAAACCCGTTCCACGAAAGTGGCGTGGTCCTGTGATTTGCCAAATTATATATGTGTTGAGTAGATTTCTCATACCAGTCCCATGACTGACTCGTAGTTTGTTTCACTTTCAAACTCGGGTGCCCCTTTTTCTACACGGGCAGCCTTGTATCCAGGTTTAGCTGGTTCTTTCTGGATAGCTGGAGCTGAAGATGGATTCTATCATTTATTTCTTTTTATGTTGTTCAGCTCCTATTGTACATATTTTGTTTATTTCCGCTGTAGACATTTATGTATAGCTGAACTTTATTTGTTCTAAGTAAGATCCTATATACTGTGTAACTCTGATGATTACTTTTATCCAGTATATTCTATTGTTCATTATCTGGTGTATTTATTTAATTCTGTTCTGCATTGTATGTTTCTGTGTTATATTCCAAAGATAACCCTTGTTTCCGTCTGAACGGGATTTCCTGTCGTCTCAACGTGGTATCAGAGCGAGGTTAAGCTTAGTTCTGGAATATAACATTTGAACGAACTCATCAGAAATAGAACCAGTAGTGTTCTAGGACGGGTAACTCTATACAGATAGGATCGGCAATATCCTAGTATGAGTAAAGCAGAATGAAATTACACCTCGATAGACACATTTACACTTGAAGTATATGTTTCTATGTTTTAAAATATCTTTTCTGTGAACTGACACTTGATCTGCTAATTTCAGAAGTACTAGAAAAATGAATGCCAAAACCAGAAGGAATGCAGAACCCGATCTAGAGGCTGTATTAAAGAGATATCGAAATCTGAATGGAGCACAGTTCTCGGGCAATGAATCTATAATTCAAACTCAAGCTTGGATGAGTTCGGCCGAAAGAATATTTGAGCGTATCCAGCTGAGGGATGACCAGAAACGGTTGGTAGCATCTTGGACACTCAAAGAAGAAGCTTTAATTTGGTGGGAAACCATCATCAAAGATAATCCAGAAGGTGATATCACCTGGGACAGATTTAAAGTGATTTTCCTAGAAAGATTTACTCCTCCCGAAGCAACCGAGAGATTATGTGATGAATTTTCTTATCTAATACAAGGTGACATGACCATCCCAGAATATCATAAGAAGTTCAACGAACTTGCTCACTTTGCTCCTCACCTGATTCAAGATCCAAAGAGGAAAAATCTGAGATTTATTCATGGCCTGCAAAGGAGATATCAGAATAGTGTAATGAGGAATGTGAAGCTCCTTTCTCTGAAATGATATACATGGCTTATCAGTATGAAGATCTCCATAAGAAAGGAATGTTACGCGACGAAGAAGAAGTCTGTTCTAGTGACAAAGAAAAGTTTGGAAGCTGATATTCCTGAAGCTAGTAAGAAGCCCAGTGCCAAGAGAAAAAGGGCCAAATCTGAAAAGAAACCAGTAACGACAACTGTATGCTCTAACTGCAATAAGCAAGGACATCTCTCGATAAGTTGCCGATCTCTAAAGAAACAAAGAAAGGAAGGATCTAAGTCTATTAAGAAGTTTCAAGAGACTAGAGAATGAAGCATTTTCCATCGGTTTGGCCATGTAAGACAGGATTGCCGGTTGTTAAAGGCAACCAAGGAGGCTCAAATAAATGAAGTAGCAGAAACTTCTGAGCCCTCAGCTAGTCAAGAAAGACCTGATGTTTTAGAAGGAACGCTTACTGTCAAAAATATTCCAATCAAAGTACTGTTTGACACAGGCGCGTCAAGAAGCTTCATTGCCAAAGATGCAGCTAAGAAACTGGACTTGAATTTGAAGAAGCTCAAGGAACCAATGACTGTCCAGAATCCAGTTGGGTGTTCCATTGATCTCAGTTGGGTTTGTGGAGTGCCGGTTTCTTTCTCTCGTTATCGGTTCCCTACCGTCGCAGCCGTCATGAATTTTAAAGAGTTTGATCTTATCTTGGGGTTAGACTGGTTGACCAAATATGAAGCTGAAGTTAAATGCGCCGACAGAGTCATAAAGGCCAAGATTAAATCAGGTGATTATATAACCATTCCCTGTGAAGGTCAAAATACTAATAGAAAAGACTTCTGGGCAGCTTTGAATGTTTCTCCATCCCAAATAGAAAATATCCCTGAAGTTGCAGAGAATATTCCCGACCTCATCAAAGATATTCCTGTCGTCAAAAACTATGCGGATGTGTTCGAAGAAGTTGTTCGCTTACCTCCGCAGAGAGAAATAGATTTCAAAATTGCTTTAATTCCTAATGCAAGGCCGGTAGTTCACGCTATTCGGAGAATGTCCTTGAAAGAGAAGGAGGAATTAGACAATCAAACACGGCAGCTGGTATGGAAGGGTCTGATCAGGCCTAGTTTCTCTGATTGGGGTGCAACAATGGTGTTTGTCCCAAAATCTGACGGTACTCTACGACTATGCATGGATTATCGTGATCTGAACAAACAGACAATAAAGAACAAATATCCATTGCCGCGGATTGATGATTTGTTGGATCGATTAAATGGAGCACAAGTATTCTCAAGGATGGACCTAGCTACAGGATTCCATCAACTTCGAATTGCCGAAGAGTGTGTTCCAATGACAACACTCAGAGGCCCCGACTTATTCTACGAGTGGTTAGTAATGCCATTCGGCTTATGTAACGCTCCCGCTTATTTCGTCGATCTGATGAACAGAGCGTTCAGAGGAGTATTGAATAAATTTGTTCTGGTTTTTATTGACGATATTCTAATCTTCTCTAAATCAAAAGCTGAACATGAAAAGCATCTGGAACAGGTTCTAGAAATTCTGAGACGAAATGTATTAAAAGCCAAGTTTTCCAAATGTATATTCTGGCAAGATGAAGTGAAATTTCTGGGTCATGTTGTATCGAAAGAAGGAATCGCTGTGGATCCAAGTAAAATCACGGCTATTCAAAATTGGAAACAGCCTAGTACCCCAACTGAAGTCCGCAGTTTTCTCGGATTGGCTAGCTATTACCGGAAATTCGTTAAAGACTTTTCGAAGATATCTGGTCACTTAACGAAGCTTACAAAGAAGCATTCTAAATTAAAATGGACTTAAGAGAGTGAGGAGGCTTTCGAAGAGCTAAAGTTAAGATTGACGACAGCTCCAGTGTTAACCATCATTGATGGCAACCAAGATCTAAAAGTCTGGACTGATGCTTCTAGAGAAGGCCTTGGGGCAGTGTTAATGCAAAGAGGCCAAGTGATTGCTTATGCTAGCCGTCAACTGAAGCCTCACGAGAAAAATTTTGTAACACATGATCTTGAGTTATTGGCTATAGTATTCGCCTTGAAAATCTGGAGACACTATCTTCTGGGTGAGAGGTTTTAACTGTTTACAGATCACCAGTCGCTAAAGTACATGTTCACTCAGAAAGACCTGAATTTAAGGCAGCAACGTTGGCTGGAGTTTCTTGCAGCTTATGACTTTGAAATTATATATACTCCCGGAAAAGCCAATGTCGTGGCTGATGCGTTAAGCCGAAAGAATGTAATGATCGCCAGCTTTATTATCACGACTTCCTTGATTGACAAAATATCTATTCTTCAGAAGGAGGATAATTTTATTAAGGACCATGTCTGGGCCATGTCTGGTGATGGTATACTTCATCATCAGGACCATGTCTGGGCGACTAGAGTGTGACTGTATATCTATCTAATATATTAAAATTTCGAATATACGTTCATGACGCGTATATGTAAAACCTTTATATACCAGACTGTCCAAATTCAGTATAAATAAATATTCATGTACGTATAAAATGGTTTAACTTTTTAAAACAAAAATTGTTTTCATTTGAAAAATATACTCTTCACACTCATTCTAGGATACTACTGATCCTATCTCTAACGAGTCATTCTAATTGGATTTTACTAATCCAATATCTGATGAATTCTTTCGTATGGTTCTAATGTGTCTTATTCTCGAGCTCTGTAAACCAAAGCTCTGATACCAAACTGAAACGACCCAAACTTCTGCGTGAGGGAAAGCGCGGATAGCGTTGAGTACAAGACAAAATAGAACGCAGACGGGAGAACATTTCATTGCTATTACAACAATTCCATCAGAATACAAGAATATACAGAGTATAAATGAATAATTTACATTCGATAAATATCAGAGATTACAATATATTACATAGCAGCGGAAAAATAATACAAAGCAAAACTGAAGGTGATATACGGATACAGAGCTTTCCGGATATCATTCCAGCTGTAAACCAGGATCCAATGAATATAAATCTGCAAAACCAAAACTACTAGCTGCCCGTGTAGAAAATAGGGGCACCCAGAGTTTAGGTTAAAATAATAAACTCCAGGTCAGTCATGTGACTGGTGTGAGAACTAAAACAGTTATTTAAAATTTTACTTTAAAAGAGAGTAATTCAAGGGACCACGCCGTATAACACGGAACGGGTTTCTTCCCAAGAATACCAGTGCATAGAATAAACAACGCAATGCTTTTTCGAAAAATGAAGCTATTATAAGACCCAGGTCCCATCACACAATGCAACGCAAGCCGGAGGATAGGGTTTTACCTTATAACAGCAAAACATGCTTGGTACGTTTAAAACAAATCATTTGATACTATAATAAGTGTATAGTGTCAAAACAGTTTCAATCATAAATATAAATCATAGACGGCATAGCATCCCATGCTACTATGTCGCCATACTAGTTCTACAATTAAAACCGCAATACACGTATTGGAAATTGGATTTCCGTCATGAGTCAAGGCAAGGGGCAAGCTCCTCTCCGCGTTCGAGACACTCTAGCAAATGTCCCGGGGCTACGCACTCTGGGCAACCCCTGGATGCTTCAGAGCCGGTCCTCACTTACGTTAGAGGATTAATTATGCCTGAATACACGTTTCCCGGTCCTTACAGACCTAAAATCGAGGCGCCTCATCCAAAAACCACAAAGGTGAAAAGTATATAAATGTCAGGGCTGGTAAGTCACTGACACCACCAAAGCTAGAAAGAAACGTCGTGATGTCCCTGCAGTCCGTATCCCGTTTTTGACTCATACCGAGGTGTGAGGCTCGTGAATCCACGCTATACACAAAGCTTCCACGTAGGCTGTGCTTTGATCATCAACCACAAGACTTTGCTTTTCAACAGAAGCCTTGATCATTGCATCTTAGCGTGCCACACAGGCAATTCATGCCGTGCGATTGATATCTATCGTTATATAACCTCTAAGCTCGTACGTCTCAGAGAAGGGCGTTAAGCAAGAGAACAAATTCTCTGCCGCCAAACAGGTATATATTTAACAGAAATCAATCAACACAGAATAAAATCCAATGTCAGACACACAATCCATTTACAAGTCCGTTCGGGGTCTGAACGAAACTGGAGGCACTTTCCTCGCATATCCATCCATCTCCAAGTACGTCTGGACGACCACCAACTATTTCCATCCTCTTGGGTGTACAGCCCAATCAGGATCGTCAGTAATTATCCAAATGATGTGAAGATTTCTGGTCTTCGACCACCGTCTTCATATTCGATATATCTTCGAATCGGTTATTCAGAATGAGTGTAAACCCGGCCTTTCCGAACAACCCGCATATATTATAAACAAATGTTACACAAACACAACATACGCCTCATTCCAATTCAGAATATTCTTTTATTCATAAAATCACATTTTTAGGGAAAGGTTCCCATTAATTTAATCCAAGATAAATTCTTTAAAATTTATCCTTTAATCTTCCTTTGGATGACATTTCAAACCAAATTATGGTTTTTCAAACTGGTCGAGATTAGCGAACCACATCGAAGTAATTATTTATTTTATTTCCAAATCCCAACCTATTCATCCCATGAAGCAAAACTGGTAATACTCTATATCTAACACCATAATGTTATCGGTAAAATTAATTATCATTTCACGCTCAAATCTAATTAAAGATTTAACTATCGCTTTGGAGCAAAACTGGTGATACTCCATGCTCGCTTATTTTCAAAATTTGATAATTTAGATTATCAATACACATTTCAATCTAATTGCAGATTCATTTAAAGCTCCTTTTACTAGGTTAAAGAACTAATGTCATTTAAAACACAGTTCACGACAAACCCAAATTACATTCTATTTATTATCGGGTTACAGAACTAGTGTTATTTAAAACACCGTTCACGATAAACCCATTTCAAATCCAATCAAATATATTAGAAATTCCGATTATTTAAAACCCCTTTTTAAATCTAATTTATTTATTTAAAAATAATTGGGTTTTAAATTTAGTTCAAAACTAGTTCATTTCAATAAAAATCCATTTTTATCTTTTCAAATATGGAGTTTTTCACCCCAATTTTCCCAAATCATTTCTTATGATTTTACACAAATTATTGATATTTTTAATAATTTTATCAAGGCCCGTATAGTCGATTTCCATCAATGGCCATCGAACTGCACTTACAACGACCTTTTTCGAATTTGATTTGGACGTATCTCCAAATCCAACCGTTAGATTTCAAATTTCTAATATTCTTTAGAAAGCTCTTTTCGATACGAACCCAACGGTTCCGGTTTTAGGAGAATCCGACGGTCGGATCACCCGTAATGTCTGTTTGAAATAAATGGTCGAAATTCACGAACTACCGCGGCGCGGCGCGTTCTATTCAGGCCATTATATTATATATACAATATATATAATATATATTTCATCGATTTCTATTTAAAACAAATTATATAGATAGTTTTGAATTCATTTCAAAAACAATTTCAACCTATTCTTCTCAATTCAAATCAAAATTGAATCTTCCCTTATAAATTCGTTTTAAAATTCATTTCTATTCAATTCAAATTTCAATTCAATTTGAATTCATTTCAATTTGTTTTAAATTCAATTCGAATTCGTTTTCAATTCGATTCAATTCAAAGTGGTTTTCTATTCGATTCAAATCAAATTTGTTTTCTATTCGATTCAAATCAAATTTGTTTTCTATTCAATTCATTTCGAAATCGTTTTCTATTCAATTCATTTCGAAATCATTTTCTATTCAATTCATTTCGAAATCGTTTTCTCAATATCCATTTTAAAATGAATAAAATCAATATAAATATCGTTCACGTCAAAATGGCGTCAATCTAATCAACACGGCTTCATATATTTCTATTTTCAAATATTCTATTTCAAATATTTCTTATTATCAAAATATTTCTATTTCAAATATATCGTTCAACACATGACTAATCTCAACGGATGAGTACAATCAACACATGAACTATTATTTTATATTGATAAAGATGTAAATTTTATTATTAAAATATTTGTTCAACACATTACTAATCTCAACGGATGAGTACAGTCAACACATGAACCTTTATATTATATTGATAAAGATGTAAATTTTATTATTAAAATATTCCGTTCAACACATGACTAATCTAAACGGATGAGTACAGTCAACACATGAACTTTTATTTTATATTGATAAAGATGTCAATTTTATTATTAAAATATTCCGTTCAACACATGACTAATCTCAACGGATGAGTACAGTCAACACATGAACCTTTATATTATAATATTCTTTATTTTCTAAATTGGAATGAGGCCTAATCAATCACCATATAATATTAATTATATGGATTTTCATACATCACACGTTTATAATAGTATTGAAAAATAATCAACCATCAATCAAAGTGCACTACACTGTATAAGCATCAAATATAGATATCTAACTCTTACTATAGCCTGTCAATCAATCGATCGACATGTTTAATCAATCAGGATGAGTGAACTTCAAATTTCATCCCAACACCCGTGTGGGGTTTCAAATCAACAAACACAGATTTTATTTGTGCAGTTGGGCGATGTGTAAAATTTATCGTCCCAATCAATGTCCTTTAAATAGGTGTACATAAACAAACCGTCCGGTTTGTAAATGAATATTTATTTATTCACATTCACGTTAAAAATTATATTTTTAATGATAAAACATTTTATTTTAACATATGAATTTCTATTCAGTTCATTTATTAAATAAAATGATATTTTTTTTTCTAACTTATTTTAGAAAATTTTGGCGGCGTAACAGGACGATACTAGAAATGGGACGAGGCCCAGCCTTATCCCCGGTCTAGTGAAGGCCCACGCCATTCACACATCAATCAAAACAATTTCACCAAACAATTCAATTAATCTAACCAACTACACAGCCAAACAAACAAGTCCATGGTCTGTGGACGATTGTGTCGGGTGCTACTAAGCACCGTCTGCATCCTAGTATATATATATATATATATATATATATATATATATAACTAGAAAAAGAAATTGAAGAGTGAGAAGTTCTCACCAATAGCTATCCAATACCACGACTCTTCATTGATAGAAATCTTCATCGTTCTCGCCTTTTATCACCTTTGTTGTCTATATTCTCTACATATGTAAAAATCGAATTTTTACTTTGTTATTCAATATATAAAAATCAAAATTTTACTTTGTTATTCAATATATTAAAATCGAATTTTTACTTTGTTATTCAATATATAAAAATCGAATTTTTGATACCAATTCCTTTCACTTATAAAGATATCAACTTTCAAAAATATGGCTCTTTATATATATATAGATTTCGCCTTTTCAATAATATAGATTTTACCTTTTCAATTTCATCTTTATAAAAATCACATTTTTATTTTTCTACGCATATAAAGATGATATTTTTACTATCTATAAAATATAAAAATTATATTTTAAATTCCTTACATAAACAAAAATCATATTTTTACATCTTTTACATAATAAAGATTATATTTTTAATACTTTAAAAATGTAAAAATCATATTTTTAATACTTTAAAAATCTCTCCTTTAACACTATAAAAATTTGATCTTTATACTTTTTTTGCATATATATAGATCATAACTTTATCATTATAAATACATTTAGTTTTTCACTATAAATAAAAAAAATGTATACTTCTATATAATAAAATTCTATTTACCTTTCCGATTTAAAAATCAGTTCTTTAACTTTAGAAAAATCAGCTAAATAGACTTTAAAAAAAATCGAAACTTATAAACAGGAAAGTTAGTAACCTTACTGTAGAAATCGAAGGGGAGCGCCTCATCGTTAGGCGCCGCAGAGGGGGCTTCATCACCGAATTCGCGGCTGACGTGGGGGGAGGTGGGAAGGGGCGCTTGCCTGGGTGGTTCGGGGAACATCGGGTTTTAGGGTCTGGGTTAGATGCTGAAGGAGGGAGGGAGAAAGGGGGCGCGGGGAGCGGGGAATATCGATGGCGAGGTTGAAGGCGGGCGGTGACCGTGGGGCACGCGCCACCAGCGGCGACGGATGGAGCTCCGTCGCCCTCGTCTTTCCTTCTTTTTTTTTTCTTTCCTGTGACGAACGAATGAATAAAAGGGGGGGACCAGAGGTATAGGAGAGGAGAGAAGATATTTTTTTTAATTAATTTATTTTCAAAAATTTGACTTTTACATACGACCTCGAAACCAGGCCCACCGCCTGTCGTCCATAGCTAATTACCCCCATTCCGAACACAATAGGATATGTATCGCAAGCTGATTTGATCGTTTCGATCAGTTTCGGTTAAAATCAACTTATAACTCTATATATTGAATTTGAACGCGCATTTCAATTTACTGGGGTCACATACTAACTCTAAAATTGCAGAAAAATATTTTCTAGCTTCGTATTGACGATACGGTCCTAACAAAACTAGTTTCGTCGAATTCTGAGACCGTTTGAAAAATGGTCAATTTCCAGTCGATTAAAATCAACTGAAACTGGTCAAACACGTTTTCCTTTGCCACGCTCACATATTGATTCGAAAAATTATGAAATTTGAAACCTAGCAATAATTTGACATCACGGACCCAACAAAAGTGGTTTCGTCGAAATCCGAGGTCGTTTACAAAATTCCCATTTTTAAGGGCCTGAATTCCATAGCGACTTTTCAGAATTTTCAACTGGACATATCTTTTGATTCCCGCTATGAAATCTTGATTTTTCGGATTCGTTGGAAAGATATTATCAAATAGATCCTAATGTTTTTGGTTTCACTAAAATCCGGATTGTTTTGCAACCGGTATGTTCAATTGAAGTTTGAAATCGAATTATCGAACTACCGCGCCATTTTCAATTCTATTTATAATTATATATAAATATTTATATTCTAACGACGACGCGTATATAATATATACATTTGAATTATATTCAAAATACATTTCTCGTCGATATTATTTAAAATAATCTATTTTAAATATTCAAAATTCACTAAAATTGCCAAAATTAAAATTTTAAACTGGCCCAGAATTTCCGGGTTATTACATTTTCCAATTCAATTCTCACATATTTTCATTAATATCTTAAATTACGACCACTAATTATGCGGCAGTTACCCTAAAATCCCCAATCACAAATTTTGTCCCAAAATTATAGTTTCCAACCACAATACATGTTATGTTCCCAAAATTTCTTTACAAATTATGCCAAAATTCCAATATACTTCGTATCCCTTCGTACATGTAATTAACTTCTTTTATAACAAAGAGGTAGTTCTCAAATAATGTCTTATTTACCCGAAAATCTCATTTATTCCAGTTTCTGAATCCGCAAAATGAATCTTTATAACAATATTCATGTTTATAATAACATGTTAACTGATTGAACATAATTTTTCATTTTAGCGCAATTATCCATTGTATCAATTAACTTTTCCATTACATTCATAATAAATATTCATGGGGAATGATCAAACAATAAACATACTATTATTTATAAGGGATAATTTAAACGCACTCACCCAAAGCTTCCTGAAATCTTGAATCTGATCAGATCTATTACTGCATGGTTTCCCTGACTGAATTTAAGACCTAAAGAACCAAGCTTCTATAAATTAAACCAAAAAAGAAAGGGAAAGGAGGAAAAAAGGGAAGAAGAACTCAAAAATACGTCAAATTCAATAATCAACTCTCGTGCAACGTAGATCTAGGCATCTATATTGCGGATCTAAATTCTTTTCTCACATTTTGAAGCGGAAGAATCCTAGATCTAACTTTTATTTTAAGAAAAGGTTTGGAGAGGAAGAGAAAAGAGCAGATCTTTGATTAGATCTAGGAAAAAGGAGAGTGGTTGCTTGAGGAAGGAACAGAGTTTCGGTGTCTCCTTTAAAATTATGAAAGTGGAAGAAAATCTAACCATCTATTTATAGGTGTGTCAGAGGAACTAGGCCCTTTGGATTTAATCTAAAACTTATCTGAACCAACCACCTCACTTAGAAAAAAAGAACACTCTATAATAGCCCAGGGTACGTTGCACACACGAGCCATGCGCACACACAGGTGTGTCGACACCTATTTTTTTTATTGTTTGAAATATATTGCACATAAATCAAAATGTTGCTTTTCTTTTCTAGTTTGTTCGCTTCTTTGTTCGCATGCAAGACTTATTCTAAATTTTATTTATTTGTAACCAACCCTTGTGCGTAAGTTAAGCATTTATATGCGAAAATATATATATATGTATATTATTCTTCCTCCAATCAATTTAATGATCTACTTCTCTTTTTAACCACTGAATGCTCTTATTAAAAAGAAACCACTTTAACCCTTTCCACACTCCATTAATGCATTCTTCCTTACATTTATATCCATGTGTCATTATATTATTTATACAATTTGAATTGTATGCTCATTAATTCATTTCATGCCTCTTTTTTCTTACTTTTCTAATTAGTAAACTATATTATACCATTTTTAACGCATTACATAGTAACCTCTTTCCTTCATGCATTTATTTATTTGCTTGCATCTTATTTAACTTTTCCATTTTTATCTTGCATTAATATTCTTATTTGTCATATACATCTTCTCTACTACAATTAGTTGCATTAGCATATTAATTTTTCTCTCTTGCATGCATTTATTGTTTTTATTGCACAATGTTCCTCATTTTAAACATTACTCCATGCATTTACACATCAATTCTTTCTTTACCACTTGCATATTAAGTTATGCACTCTTTTCTCTTTTATTTTTATTTTTTTCATGCATATATATATATATATATATGTTTTAATTATTGTATGCATAAACAATACAACCTTCCATTTACTAATTTCTTCTTAATTATGCATATATTCATATGCAGGTAATTAATTGCACGCGTATTATTAATTTCAACATTAATATATATGCACTTTTACTTATACATTAATTAGAAATACTGCGGAGTGTTACATTCTCCCACCCTTAAGGAATTTCGTCTCCGAAATTCGATGAGAGTAAAATAGATAATCTCTCGCGTAATATTCATCTATCATGTGTGCATCCAATTTTTGCGAGCATTGTGTGCGTGTGCAAAGTGAAATACAACATAGTAATGCATGTATGCCTAATTTGGTACCACCTATATCTATGCAAACTTTTTCAAAAACTTTTTCAAAACATGATGCTCACATCCTAAATAAACCTGCAAATCTATATGAATATAATATTTTTGAAAAATTAAAACATTTTTCACCCAAAGTTTCCCACATTCTTACAGAGTAAGAGCATAGTTCGTCCAATTGTTGCATCCATAATCCTACCAACCAACTTTATTTTTCAAATTTCAGAAAAATCTAATTTTCTAAATTCGATTTCTTATTTTACAAAAAGGTGGAAACGGAAAACTTCGCATCCTCCATTTTTCTTTTCAAACTTTTTTCCAACCGTACTTGGTTTTCATGTAACTAATTATAAAGATATCCTATTTTTCTATCCAAGAACAGTCCACATAAGAAAATTTTCTTTTTTAACTGATTTTATCTTCATCTTACCTTGGAAATTTTTCATTCATATTCATCTTTTCTCAACCAGTTTTCTGACTTGTTCTTACCTATAAGGTCGGTACCGTCTCTTACTACAAGGTGACAACATCCACTCTATTCTATTTTTCCATAACTTATTTTGTCCACCCACAAAATTATCTTAAACTAATTTATCAAAAAGGGTTGTCATAAGAATAGAGATTTAAAATCTTTCTTTATTAAAGATTCTTGTATGGAATATAACAAGAAAACTAGCGAGCTATACATGCTCTATAGTATGCACCTTTTATTGAGAGAATTTTATCTTAGTCAAAAAAATTCGCAAGAAATCACTATTTGCTAAATATACCCCATTTTTCTTTTAAATCCAATACGTATACTTTACATATTTAAAACTATAACTTTTAAGATTAAAACTTGAAAATGCCATATACCAATTTCCCCAAAGTTTTATAATCTCAAGTTCTTAAAAGTTAATAATGGTGTTAGACTCAAAGCGGGCTTCCAATTTTCTTCTAATCTTTCCTAGACACTCCCCAATATCAATTCCCTCAATTATATATATTCCTAATCCATTTTTCTCATTTCATCCTTTTCCGATTTATAAGGTTTTCAAGCTCACTAACCCAAAATACTAATCATTTGGGATTCACTTTCCTTCCATACAAAGTATATAGTACACTCTCTACCCAATTTACCTAAGGGTCGCAAATTTCCATATTCATTCCTTTAGTGTATAAAACAACATCCCGTTTCTTACCACATTATACTCTTTCTATTTCGTGGGTTCCTCTATGGAACTACATATATGTATAATATATTTATATTTTTTAAAATATAAATACGTTCACTCACTATATATATAGGAATCCTAAACCTAAGCTCTGATACCAGATGTGACAACCCGAATTTCGACAGACCGATTTTTTTTTTCAAAAACCCAATCCATCGAAACCCTTTTTAGTTTGCTCTGGTATCTTGCAGAAAAGACAGAGACATAAAACATGTTAGAGTTCAGAAAACATCTACAAACGGAAGGAATAAAATATAATGTAATCAAAATATAGCTTTACTTTAATATCAATACTGCTAAATCCGTATCCAAAGCTATACAATCTCTATCATGAACCTAACCTGCGAATGTTATGAGGTGGGGGGGATCAGTACATAAGTTCTGGTGTCTGGACATAAATTACACTTCTGGATAATCCTACATATACCGTACGATCACATTCTATTATTTATTAGGTTATCTATGTTATTAGCACTCAAGGCCTACACACACACGTCGCACCCATCTACTCCCCAGTAGATTAACCTAATATAGTGTATACGCAGCTACCCCAACTAAAGTACACCACACGGTACCCTTCTCGCAAAGTCTCCACCGTATATACGCAGTCCCTCATCCTATGCCATAGTGACGTATGGATAACAAGATTACGTTCCGCATATATCTATCATTACTATGTAAACATACTGACTACCACCTTTGTTCGAATAAGACTCCATAACGGAGTAATGCCCTCTAGTCTACGATACACCACCCAGAGCCGATATGCATGTATTTAGACTGTCCACCATACGTATCTTCATTTCTGGCTCGATGCCTCAATCGCACGTCCCCTAATGTGCACAAAGTTCCATGGCAGGGCGATACAAGAAACACGGAACTCGGTCGGGAGGTTTTCCATTTCTGTATAGGCCCGTCGTTAAAGAGCCTCTATAGATATACCTAGTGTAACACCCCACTCCCGCTATGATCACTCACTAAGGGAATGCCATAGCATCGGTGGAGTATTTTAGTGAATATAGAACAGAAAAATTACAACAAGACAGATATAAATAGTACTTGAAATTTTAAAACATCATCTCATAACAGCGGAAGTAAAACATGTCTGGTTACATCATAAAACCACAATAAAGGTCAAGTACAATATCCATCAAAATAAAGAAGTACATAATCCCACTCTCATACAATAGCCAAACAAAAGAAAAGATAACTGGATAACTGGAGCTTTACATCTATCCAAGCTCCTAAAGACTGGAACAGCAATCCGATCAAGCTCCACTACTGCTAGGATCCACCGTAGGACCTGAGGGTTGGGAAAAAGATAAAAACAACAGGGTCAGACATAAGTCTGAGCGAGTCCTATAACTTTAACAATACAATCGTTAAAGTAACCAGAGAAGACATAAACTGATATACGGTAACATATAGGGATGAATGGCTACCCTAAGCAGTCAACTAAACGAAGATAAAGGATAAAGACGCATCTACCCTCCCTAAGGTAAATTACTAAACTGCACCACACCAGTCGTTCCTAACTTAAAGGTTGATCCCACCCAAGGACTTATAAAATTTACTAATTAGTACCTGCGTACCCCTAGGTGACCAAGTAGGCGCCACGGGGCCCTACAATCCACTAGGTGTACACACTACTTCCCATTCGATCGGCTCCCTAACGTAGATACCCGTGCTGGCCCCACCGTGGGATGTATCATTCCCCAATGTGGCAACCTGATGAAACTAAAGGTGCACGGCTTATATCTACTCGATGCAACAACGGCTTACCTACCAGCCCGGGCCCACTCACGCATATGAAGCCCGTTGGACTTGCGTTGCCACCGCTAACCCGTTTGCCTCTTACAGTCAAGCCCAGTATGCGTGTCCCGTCCTCGACATGGGTCGAGCCCACAAAGATACGTATGGGTTACTGGTTGAAATGGGCCTCCACAAGCTACCCACCTAAGCTTGTCCCTTTTTCTAGTATATCCCACTTAACCCTTTAATCATGTTTTAATTACATGTTCTATTTTGGTTAAGTATTCTAATCGTATTTTCTATTGCCACCCAAGGCAACCACTAGATTTTCTCATGCCACCCGAGGCACCCACTTAACCCCTCATGTCCCTCTACATGCTAATGTGGTTAAGTGTTTCTTAATTAATTAATTAAGAACGTAACCTTTGTAAAGACCTCTCACATTAGACTGTCTTTTATGACCGCTGGTTAAGCCGGTTGGGTCCGGGCAGCCTTATGTCATAACAGAGTCTAACCTCGTGTCTTTACATTAATTACGTATTTAGTTTGTGCCTAAGACCTCTCACATTGGGCTAACATTTGTAGCAACTGGTTAAGCCGGTTGGGTCCGGGCAGTTTTACGCTACAACTGAGTCCAACCTCGTGTCTTAGTCAATTAATTACACCTAATTAATCACCCTCATAATTTTATATTAATTATCCCTAATTAATCAAGTTTTCTTAACATGGGTAGACCTAACTTAATAGGTAAATTCCCATGGGGTAGACCTAACTCAATAGGTAAATTCCCAACACATAGTATGGGTACACCTAACCAAATAGGCAAATTCCCATACTATGTTTATTTATTTTGTGTTATGCATAATTATATTAATTTCACACAATCTTATTAACTTATGCATTTAATTACCCCATCGTTCCCACGTAATTTCGTTCATGATATAACACATATAAAAGGTGTCAACTTGCATATGAATGAACATGTTTCAAAGGTGCCATCTTGCATATTAACAAACACATAACTTGCATATGAACTTGCATAACATGTCACATAACTTGCATATAATATGTCACATAACTTACATATTCATTTTGCATAACAAACTTGCATATTAGCTTATAGACTTGCATAATGTGTCATCATGAACTTGCATATTAATAAACATGTAACTTGCATATTTACATACATGTAACTCGCATATTAACAAACATGTAACTTGCATATAAAGAAACATGTAACTTGCATATTTACATACATGTAACTTGCATATTAACAAACATGTAACTTGCATATTAACAAACATGTAACTTGCATATTTACATACATGTAACTTGCATATTAACAAACATGTAACTTGCATATTAACAAACATGTAACTTGCATAGCATATTACCATGAACTTGCATAACATGCATATGATTACATAGCCCACAACTTGCATATTTAGCATCATGCAAACATAACATACATCATATTAAACTTGCATAAGCTTACATACTCAACATGCATAAACATAAGATTAATGCTAACATCATATCATATGATTCAAAGCTCATTAACCCACATACAAAACCATAAATCTCATCACATCTCATCTAATTAGTTTACCAAAAGATCATCAAAGTGATAGAAACTCACAACTAGCAACTTTGAACACCAAATGAAGAAGATTAAGATGCTAAGAAGGGATTAGAAGTTGATTAGAGAGTGATTAGTATGCAACCCTCTTCATAAAATTAGTGGAGGCCATGAGAGCTAGCATTTTGCCATAGTTTAGTCACTAGGTTTAATTATGAATGAATTAGGGTAGGTTAGGGTCTTATTTATAGATTAGGCAAGTGTTTTAGGCCATAGGATTAACCCTAGATTCAATCCAAGCCATCAAAGCATGTCTTGGGGAAGAAGTCAAGTGTAGGAACCATCTAGGGCCTTTAGATTAAAGATGGACCATGAGAACCATTCAAATGCAAAATCTGCACTTGAGCGAATCGGCCCACGGGTTGACAGCCAAACACCCTGGATTAACCCCTAGTCGACCCAGCGGGCTCGGGTCGACTTCAAAAATCGGCCGGTTCGGTTATTCCCCTCTCCCAATTTGCTGTTTTGAGCATTTTTGCATATTTATTTATTAAATTTTCAATTATATATATATATATATATATATATCAATATATATATATATATATATATATATCTACACAACCCATTTCACTTAATTAAGTATACTTTAATTTGGGAATTTTCGTGAAACTTCGCGAGGCCATATCTTGGTCATACGGACTCCGATTTTCGAAAACTCGGACTCTATTTCGCGTATTTTTCCGAGACGAACACAATGGCATAGCCCGTTTCCCTTGATTCTCATTTTAGAATTAAATTCTGCCTCGATTTATGTTATTACAGGTTATTGAAAATACGGGTTGTTACATTCTCCCCTCCTTAAAGGATTTCGTCCCCGAAATCTTCAAGTTAGGAAGAACGTATCCTACCATCCAATCATCCATCTACTCAAAGCATCATCCACGAGCAATCATTGTCCTTACAAGATTCTAAATGCTGGATGGATATATGCAAAAGTGTGTGTATATGTACTTACCTAATGCGAAAATCAGGCGGTTACTGATACAGTAAACCTCCTTAATGCAAACCATGATAGTGCCATGCATCCAATATGTATGCGAAACCCTATTGACACATACAAATTTCTACATGCGTGCACAACCATACACAAAAATGCATCATCCATATGATAACACAGCCATGATACATCCATCAATCTAACTACCACATCCATTTATGCAATATGCAACATGAAGTGACTGAGCCGATCTAGTGCCTAATGTGTGTGTATATGCATCCACGAGCAACCACTAGCAAACAATTGCATCCATATGCATCCATCAACCATAACATGTTTCAAACACATGTCTCAACCATAGGTTTTACCCTATCTAAAGGTCATAGGTATTAGCGAGAGGATATACTAAAGATAAGATAAGTACTAGACAAGCAATAAAGGAGAAGTTAAAAGACATACTCTCAAAAAGAAATGGATACAAAGAACGCATCTTTGCTTCCGTCTCCCAAGTAGCATTGCTTTCGTCATCTCCCCATTGCACTTTAACTAGCTGAACTTCTCTGTTCCTCAACTTCCTAGTTTCTGACCCAAGGATGCGAGTAGGAGCTCGTCGAATCGTCGCATCACGCTCTACCTCTACATCTCTAAGCAAGCTCGGCTCTACCACCTCCGCGGTCTCATGTAAGCACTTCCTCAAATGTGATACATGGAATACATCATGAACACCACTAAGTCTGTCGGGCAACTCCACCCTATATGCCATCCGTCCAATCCTTTCCTTAATAGGAAACGGCCCAACAAATCTCGGTGCTAACTTCCCTACGGACCCAAAGCGAACAACATTTCTCAATGGAGATACTTTGACAAAAACCATGTCCCCAACCTCAAACTCAAGATCCGTCCTTCTCCGATCCGCATAAGATTTCTGTCTATCTTGCGCTGCTTTCATCCTTTTTCGAATTAAATCAATCTTCTCTGAAGTCTCTCTAACCATATCCGGCCCAAGCAAGATCTTATCCGTAGATTCCCACCAACATGTAGGAGATCGACAAGGCCTTCCATAAAGAGCTTCGAAAGGAGCCATACCAATACTGGACTGAAAGCTGTTATTATATGCGAACTCCACCAAAGGAAGATGTTCTTCCCATGTACCTCCAAAATCCAAGATACAAAGCCTCAAAAGATCTTCTAAGATACGGTTCACCCTCTCGGTCTGACCGTCCGTCTGAGGATGATATGCGGTGCTCAAACACAACTGAGTCCCTACCGCCTCTTGCAAACTTCTCCAAAACTCACTAGTGAAAATAGGATCTCGATCACTCACAATGCTGGATGGTACGCCATGCAATCTAACAATCTCCCTAACATAGACTGAAGCAAGCCATGGAGCGGTCCTCTTACTCTTTACGGGTATAAAATGGGCACTCTTGGTAAGTCTGTCTACCACAACCCAAATTCCCGTATTGCCCTTCCTCGATCTCGGTAACCCGTCGATGAAATCCATCGAGACACTATCCCACTTCCACTGTGGAACTTCCAATGGGTGTAGCAACCCACCGGGTTTCCTTTGCTCCACTTTAACTTGTTGGCACACTAAGCATCTAGCCACATACTCGGCCACATCTTTCTTCATACCGGCCTAAAAGAAAACTCTCTTCATGTCTTGGTACATTTTGTCTCCACCGGGATGAATAGTCATTCTTGAACGATGTGCATCATCCAAAATAGCCTTCTTCAAACCCTCATCTTGCGGTACACAAAGTCTACCGTCTCTATGCAACCATCCCTTATCATCTATGGTGTATCTACCCAAATGGCTGGACGACTCCCCTCTTATAAGCTTCTCTACCAACACAACCAACTGTGGGTCGTCTCGCTGAGCCTCGCCAATCCGTCTCAAAAGAGTAGGTCTAACCTCCAAGGATGCCAACAAACCAGGTACAAAATCAACAGAAGGTCTGAAGTCAAACAAAGAAAGAAACTCCAAGCTTCGTCGTTCCACGAACAATGGACTCAAAGATAGCCTTTTTCTACTTAAGGCGTCTGCCACCACGTTACCCTTACCAGGGGTATACGCTATCTCGAAATCATAGGATGCTAAGAACTCCATCCACCTTTGCTGTCTTAAGTTTAAATCCTTCTGAGAGAATAAGTACTTCAATGATTTATGGTCGGTGAACAACTCGAATCTCTCACCAAGAAGATAATGGCGCCAAGACTTAAGTGCGAAAACAATCGCGGCCAACTCTAGATCATGGGTAGGGTAATTCTTCTCATGCACTCTCAATTGTCTCCCTCCATAGGCTATTACCCTTCCCTCCTGCATCAAGACTGCGCCTAATCCTGTTCCACAAGCATCGGTATAAACAACAAACGGCTTACTCCCATCTGGAAGCACTAAAACTGGAGCGGTGGTCAAAGCTCTCTTTAACCGTCGGAAAGCATCATCACAATCTACATCCCATGAGAAAACCAGATTCTTCTTCGTCAAGCGGGTTAATGGGGCTGATATCTTCGCGAAGTCTTTGATGAACTTCCTATAATATCCTGCCAACCCCAAGAAACTTCTTACCTCGGTAGCATTTCTAGGAACTTTCCAATCCTGGATAGATACTATCTTTGCGGGATCCACAGCTATCCCTTCCTTAGAGACCACATGCCCTAAGAATCGCACTTCTCTTCTCCAAAAATGGCATTTAGAGAATTTAGCTTTAAGACTATGCGCTCGAAGAGTCTCCAACACTTCCTTGAGATGTAAGGCATGCTCTTCTTCATTCTTGGAAAAGACCAAGATGTCATCCACAAAAACTACTACAAACTTATTCAGATACTCTCTGAACACTCTACTCATGAGATCAACAAAGTATGCGGGGGCGTTTGTCAACCCAAATGGCATCACTAGCCACTCATAAAAACCATCCGGAGTCCGGAAAGCAGTCTTCTCTATACTGTCCTCCGCCACTCTTAACTGATGAAACCCTGTAGCTAAGTCCATCTGCGAAAATACTGACGCGCCAACCAACTGATCAAAGAGATCATCTATCCTCGGTAATGGGTGTCTATTCTTCTTCGTGAGCTTATTAAGTTCCCTATAATCCACACAAAGTCTGAGGGACCCATCCGCCTTCGTGGCAAACACTACTGGAGCTCCCCACTCCGATATACTTCGCCTTATGAACCCCTTCTCAAGCAACTCCCCTACTTGCTTATGAAGTTCTCTTCTCTCACGAGGAGCCATGTGGCGTACTGGCAAAGACACTGGTTTGGCATTATCCACCAAATAAATTCGGAAATCTATCTCCCGCTTCGGAGGCAAACCCTTTACTTCTTCAAACACATCCGGATATTCCCGGACTACTCTGACAGAACACAAACTTTCGACCGAAGCATCGAGCGATTCAAGATAACTTAGCAAAACAGATTCCATGGGATTGCAAGAGATCTCGAGAGTGTTACCCAAGCGGGTCATGAGCCTGACAACTCTCCTTTCGCAATCAAGAACGGCACCATTACTGGATAACCAGTCCATGCCCAAGATCAACCCATAGCCCGTGAAGCCCAATACAAAAGCATCACATCTAAACTCAACGCTAAGTATAGAAATCTTCAAACCCAAACATATCATAGACAGATATATGGAGCCCCCAATTGGGTTTGAGACAACCAAGGGATCATCAACTAGACTGGTGTCTAAGTGCAGTGACTCAACTAACGATGATGAGATAAAAGAATGCGATGCGCCAGAGTCAAACAAAGTACGAACTGGATGATCAAACAGAAAAACCAGACTTTCAACGGAAATAGTTCTACCTCTCTGCTGAATCGGTGGAACTGAGAGAACCTGAACTTGCCCCCCTGACTGAGGTGGTGCTATAAGAGCTTGCACCTGGCCTCCTGAGGTAGACCCCGTCTTCTGCCCCTTCTTTGGGCAGTTTTTCACAAGATGCCCTGCTTCACCACAATGAAAGCAACCGGTCTTCTTCTTTTTGCGACAATCCTTACTGAGGTGTCCTGGTGTTCCACAATTGAAGCACTTCTTCTTCGTCTTCTTTTTGTCACCATTGCCTTTTCCGCCCTTGCCTTGTTGTTGCTGTTGCGGTTTCTTCTGATCCCCCTTTTTCTCTGGTGCCTTAGAATTCTTATCATCCTCATGCATAAGTGCCATGTAGACAATCTTCTCAAAAGTGGCCCCCATAGGAATGTGAGTCATAGCTATTCCTTGCAATGGTTCGTTCAAGCCTCTAACGAACCTCAAAGCCTTCTTCTCCGGTGTATTCACCAACTCTATGCCAAACCTTGCTAATTGATTGAATTTGTTGACATATTCTTTCACCGTGAGATTCCCTTGCTTCAAATTCAAGAACTTCTCCATAAACAGATTCTCTTCCGCCCTTGAGAGAAACTTAGCCCCAAACCTTTGCTTAAAATCTGCCCAAGAGTCAACAGGGCGTTCTCCATTAGTGACCTCCCACCAGAATGAGGCCTCTCCCTTCATTAACCAAGCCGCCAACTTGACTTTCTTTCCCTCTTCCACTTCAAAGATATCTAGCAACTCTTCCACTTCCTTAAGCCAATCTCTAGCCTCTACGAAAGTCTCTGAACCAAGAAAAGGTTTTCCTCCTATAGCCTTGAACTCCTTGCAAACCTTAGCAAAATTATCCACTCTAGGCTGAGGAGGAGGAGCGGTTGTCTCTGGTGTAGTAGCATTGGCCGGACCCGCAGCCGCGGCCCTAGCCTCTTGCAACCTCCTATACCATAGTGGTATAACTAAACCCTCCGGGATGTTAAGATCTTCAGCCATGCTGAAACGAAAGAGGAAAGATTCAAAAAGGAGATTCCGAAAGATAAAGATATGGCTATTGGGGATTATGCTTTTCTTTTTCAAAAACTTTTTCTCTTAGAAGACATGCTTTTAAAAATACTTTCTTCGAAAATACTCTTAGAAAGTAGTTTTTCTCAAAAATTTTATCTGTTATGGTAACCTTAAGCTCTGATACCACGTGTAACACCCCACTCCCGCTATGATCACTCACTAAGGGAATGCCATAGCATCGGTGGAGTATTTTAGTGAATATAGAACAGAAAAATTACAACAAGACAGATATAAATAGTACTTGAAATTTTAAAACATCATCTCATAACAGCGGAAGTAAAACATGTCTGGTTACATCATAAAACCACAATAAAGGTCAAGTACAATATCCATCAAAATAAAGAAGTACATAATCCCACTCTCATACAATAGCCAAACAAAAGAAAAGATAACTGGATAACTGGAGCTTTACATCTATCCAAGCTCCTAAAGACTGGAACAGCAATCCGATCAAGCTCCACTACTGCTAGGATCCACCGTAGGACCTGAGGGTTGGGAAAAAGATAAAAACAACAGGGTCAGACATAAGTCTGAGCGAGTCCTATAACTTTAACAATACAATCGTTAAAGTAACCAGAGAAGACATAAACTGATATACGGTAACATATAGGGATGAATGGCTACCCTAAGCAGTCAACTAAACGAAGATAAAGGATAAAGACGCATCTACCCTCCCTAAGGTAAATTACTAAACTGCACCACACCAGTCGTTCCTAACTTAAAGGTTGATCCCACCCAAGGACTTATAAAATTTACTAATTAGTACCTGCGTACCCCTAGGTGACCAAGTAGGCGCCACGGGGCCCTACAATCCACTAGGTGTACACACTACTTCCCATTCGATCGGCTCCCTAACGTAGATACCCGTGCTGGCCCCACCGTGGGATGTATCATTCCCCAATGTGGCAACCTGATGAAACTAAAGGTGCACGGCTTATATCTACTCGATGCAACAACGGCTTACCTACCAGCCCGGGCCCACTCACGCATATGAAGCCCGTTGGACTTGCGTTGCCACCGCTAACCCGTTTGCCTCTTACAGTCAAGCCCAGTATGCGTGTCCCGTCCTGGACATGGGTCGAGCCCACAAAGATACGTATGGGTTACTGGTTGAAATGGGCCTCCACAAGCTACCCACCTAAGCTTGTCCCTTTTTCTAGTATATCCCACTTAACCCTTTAATCATGTTTTAATTACATGTTCTATTTTGGTTAAGTATTCTAATCGTATTTTCTATTGCCACCCAAGGCAACCACTAGATTTTCTCATGCCACCCGAGGCACCCACTTAACCCCTCATGTCCCTCTACATGCTAATGTGGTTAAGTGTTTCTTAATTAATTAATTAAGAACGTAACCTTTGTAAAGACCTCTCACATTAGACTGTCTTTTATGACCGCTGGTTAAGCCGGTTGGGTCCGGGCAGCCTTATGTCATAACAGAGTCTAACCTCGTGTCTTTACATTAATTACGTATTTAGTTTGTGCCTAAGACCTCTCACATTGGGCTAACATTTGTAGCAACTGGTTAAGCCGGTTGGGTCCGGGCAGTTTTACGCTACAACTGAGTCCAACCTCGTGTCTTAGTCAATTAATTACACCTAATTAATCACCCTCATAATTTTATATTAATTATCCCTAATTAATCAAGTTTTCTTAACATGGGTAGACCTAACTTAATAGGTAAATTCCCATGGGGTAGACCTAACTCAATAGGTAAATTCCCAACACATAGTATGGGTACACCTAACCAAATAGGCAAATTCCCATACTATGTTTATTTATTTTGTGTTATGCATAATTATATTAATTTCACACAATCTTATTAACTTATGCATTTAATTACCCCATCGTTCCCACGTAATTTCGTTCATGATATAACACATATAAAAGGTGTCAACTTGCATATGAATGAACATGTTTCAAAGGTGCCATCTTGCATATTAACAAACACATAACTTGCATATGAACTTGCATAACATGTCACATAACTTGCATATAATATGTCACATAACTTACATATTCATTTTGCATAACAAACTTGCATATTAGCTTATAGACTTGCATAATGTGTCATCATGAACTTGCATATTAATAAACATGTAACTTGCATATTTACATACATGTAACTCGCATATTAACAAACATGTAACTTGCATATAAAGAAACATGTAACTTGCATATTTACATACATGTAACTTGCATATTAACAAACATGTAACTTGCATATTAACAAACATGTAACTTGCATATTTACATACATGTAACTTGCATATTAACAAACATGTAACTTGCATATTAACAAACATGTAACTTGCATAGCATATTACCATGAACTTGCATAACATGCATATGATTACATAGCCCACAACTTGCATATTTAGCATCATGCAAACATAACATACATCATATTAAACTTGCATAAGCTTACATACTCAACATGCATAAACATAAGATTAATGCTAACATCATATCATATGATTCAAAGCTCATTAACCCACATACAAAACCATAAATCTCATCACATCTCATCTAATTAGTTTACCAAAAGACCATCAAAGTGATAGAAACTCACAACTAGCAACTTTGAACACCAAATGAAGAAGATTAAGATGCTAAGAAGGGATTAGAAGTTGATTAGAGAGTGATTAGTATGCAACCCTCTTCATAAAATTAGTGGAGGCCATGAGAGCTAGCATTTTGCCATAGTTTAGTCACTAGGTTTAATTATGAATGAATTAGGGTAGGTTAGGGTCTTATTTATAGATTAGGCAAGTGTTTTAGGCCATAGGATTAACCCTAGATTCAATCCAAGCCATCAAAGCATGTCTTGGGGAAGAAGTCAAGTGTAGGAACCATCTAGGGCCTTTAGATTAAAGATGGACCATGAGAACCATTCAAATGCAAAATCTGCACTTGAGCGAATCGGCCCACGGGTTGACAGCCAAACACCCTGGATTAACCCCTAGTCGACCCAGCGGGCTCGGGTCGACTTCAAAAATCGGCCGGTTCGGTTATTCCCCTCTCCCAATTCGCTGTTTTGAGCATTTTTGCATATTTATTTATTAAATTTTCAATTATATATATATATATATATATATCAATATATATATATATATATATATCTACACAACCCATTTCACTTAATTAAGTATACTTTAATTTGGGAATTTTCGTGAAACTTCGCGAGGCCATATCTTGGTCATACGGACTCCGATTTTCGAAAACTCGGACTCTATTTCGCGTATTTTTCCGAGACGAACACAATGGCATAGCCCGTTTCCCTTGATTCCCATTTTAGAATTAAATTCTGCCTCGATTTATGTTATTACAGGTTATTGAAAATACGGGTTGTTACACCTAGTGTCTGTTTTCATGGTGTCTATGGCCCTACCTCAGCCCCTCCCTTAACTAGAAATGACTACCAGAGCGAAGCAACTGCCGCTACACAAAACATCTAAACATCCATGTGGCATCACCCCTAAAACTCTTACCCCGATAGTGAACGGTGAAAAGGTATCTTGGGTTTTTCTTGAGTCTTTCTGCATCCTACTGGCCGCCGATGATGGGAGTCTGACGGTCTACTATCCTTGTTGGTCCTGACCCTCTGCCTTGTCGTGAGGCAACCGCCGAACCACCCTTTTGTCACCTCGCCACAACATTCTTGCTGCATAGCTACATCTGCAGTCAAGGCCAACCCACCTAGTAGTTACGCGCAGACCCAACCTCTGCGGACACAGCCTAAGACATCTGCCGCCTCACAGAGGACTACTAGGAGCACCTTACGTACCTGAAGAAGACGTGTGTGTCCCCTTTCAGTCCGTAAGAGCCGTCAGAACTATCAGATGAATGTGCACTCTTCTTCTTGCCTTATAACACCACGATGATCCACCCCGTTGGGTTATTCACCCTCAAACGTGCAGACTGGTTCAAGCGCCTCACTTTAATATGTTATTAGACCCTATGTCTAAACATTCTTTTACGCGCTTGTTGTTGGATCTAGATTAACCCTAAAGGGGGGGTGAATAGGGTTTATCCCAGTTTTTTAACTGAATTAAAATTTTAACGAGATATATAATAATAAACAGATCACAGAATATAGCAGAAACAGAAATGCAGAAAATAAATCACACACAGATATACCCAGCTTCGGCAAAACCCTGACTACTGCTGCATTTCTAAGGATTCTACTAGGTGATAGGACAGTTCCCGCGTACAAGACCATGTACACTCGCAAACCCTGCTCCTATTCTAACCTTATGCTCAAAACCATAGACTGACCGATATCCCCACAATCAGATTTCTCCTAGTTACAACCCTGTAACCAGTAACTCAGATTTTACAGACACTAAAACTGACAGTCAACACTCTGACTGATATCCTAGACTTTACAGATCTAGACACTGCTTCAGTTCGGTTGCAAAAGAAATTTAAAACAAAAAAATAAAAGCAAAAACAAATTAAACTTGAAAAACCCTAGGATTTAAAGAAAGGTGTCATCCCATTTAGCACAATTTATCGGCCCACTTGCAAAGTGTTGCACCCGTGTTCATTTGGTTAGCCCGATCCCTCCTTTCACTCTTTTTCTCTGGAAAATAAAAATGGCGACAGGGCGATGTGAAAACTAGGTTTTTCTTATCCCCTCTGGATCGAAATCGATTGCTTGATGGATTGATTGTCGTGGTTCTCTGATTCCTTCAACTTGATGATGTCGATCGATTCCTTGCTTCACTGATTTGGGATTGCGATTGAATTCTGCTGAAACTTTTGAGTTGCTCCTGAATTTATTTAATTCTTGCTTTGAAAATGGTTGAATTGATTTTTTGTGGGTTTCGATCGATATGCCTGTGATATAAATGCGTGTATAAATAGGGTAAATGAAAAACCCTCGTCTCTGATTTCATCGTATGATCTTAATCTGATTGCGTGCTTCCTTTTGATTTTCTCTACTTTGATTGAGTTGGTATCGGCCTTGATTGTTTTGGCATATGTGTGAAATCGAACTGATGAACCTGGATATGATTTTATAAACAATTCTGAACTTTGGCAAAACATAATTTTGATTTCCATAATTGCTTCCATCTTTTGCTGTAAACACCATTATGTTTCTTCTTGCCCAAAATTTGCTTGCTAAATATGAAACAAACTGATTTTTCCCTTTATTGATTTGCACGACTTAAAAACCCTTGCCAAAAATGAATTGTCTGACATTTGAAAATGGTAAAACTCTTGCCAAAAAAAAAATGCATTGTGATTTCTTGAATCAGTTTAATACTTGCCAAATAAAGTCAGACCAATACTGCAAGTTCTCATGTAGATTTTATTTCTTGCCAAAGAAAATTCTTGAATTAATCTGCACAATACTTTCTGACTTGAATATGAAACAATTGGTTGATGTTTTATGGAAAACATATGAGTAATTGTTGCCCATAATTAATTTTCCAATTCTGTAAACTTACTCCTTGCCATAAAATCAAACCTATGATTTCTGCCTATAAATAATACTAATCATTGTTGTGTATAGTTGAAATAAGGCATCGCATTCACAATTGTTCATGCATATTCTAGTTTACCCGAATTTGAGCATACACAATCTTTGGCCTGATTTGTACTCTGCCTTGTTAGTTGCCATGTCATCTTCTCTATGCTCATTAGCTTGTGCACCCATCTTTCCTTTGATCTATCTATTTGTACATGTACGTTTCCCTGTTTTGGATATGCTTGCACTTGAAACTTCTCGCGTATGCTTGCCACATGTACTTCCTTGAATGTGAGAACATACTTGCTCTAGCAATATGTACAAGTTCGAGCTGCCTTCATGTATATTGATAGCTTACGTATAAACAAAATTACACCTGATGCTCGACTATATAAAAAAAACTGAAGTGGACCGTGTGAGTTGCTTCACTATTTCATGCTGTGTTCTTGAAATGTTTCTCTGAATTTTGTTGTTCGACTGTTGAGTACACTTGTCCACTGAAGCTGCTTGTATATGAACATATGTTCTTTGAACTTGTCGTGGCACTTCATGTCATGTATACACTTCCTGTACTCTCACTTGCATTTTCTTGTTTTGACATGTTTTGAAGCATGTTGACCATTGCTGTTTCTTGAAAACTCTTGGTCATCTTGTTGCATTTGGACTTTGCACTGACTCGACCATGTGTTGATATCAAACTTGCACTTGTATGTCAACCTGTTTTGACATTCCTCTTTGCTGCTATCATGCTTTATTCTTCACACTGCTTGCATGTGTACTTACTTGCTCGACCATTCTATGTTGTGTTGACATGCTTACTTGACTCATGAGTTTGCTATTGACTTTTCATTTAAAGTTAGCTGAGTATACACTGAGTTGAGTTGGTTATTACGACTGCTCCTCAGTTGCTCGCTACATTATGATTGGCGAGGCAATGCACACATGTATACACGTGTGTATATGCAGCCAACAGACGAATTTTCCTGTCCCTGTACTATATACTGTATAGACACGGTCGGATTAACAAATCAGATCAAGTCAGAAAAATGATGAGAAACAAACCAGAAAACTGAGGCAAATAAAATTTATATTCACATGTATTCAATATTATTTCTATTACAGTGTACTGTGTGTGTGTGTTCATTTGTATGACAGGTATGAAGACTGGACTGACTGTGAAGACTGGGCTGTCTAGTAAGCTGTGAAGACAAAAGACAAGAAGACAAAAGGCAAAAAACAAGAACAGTGTGTGTAACAGTGAAAGTGTCTATATATTGAGTCTTTGAATGTATAAGTGAAAAAGTACTGAGTGTTGAGTGATATAGTAAGGAGCTAATGTATATGAAAAATTGATTGTGCTGATTATTTGTAATAAACAAAATCTGTTTGGAATAAAATAGTATTTCATAGTTTTCAAACAGACTTGTCTATTCTATTCTGTTTATTTATAAGTACAAATATGTGAAGTGATTAAATCATGGAGTTAAAATAGATGTACTGTTTGAATGTTAGAAATATAATATTTATATTTTAAATAAAATACAGTAAATATTTGAATTTCTGTACAGATGTATTTTATTAAAGTATAAATATTACATTCCAGTCTGTGATGTAAATATAGAAAATTACAGTAACAAACACATTTATAAAATATATTTGGTTTCAAACAAAAATCATATAATAGTGTATACAACACCGTTATATACAACAATCTCCCCCTTTTGATGATGACAAACAAATAAAAGATTTTGAATCCAACAAATGTGTTTTACGGTGAAAAATGAACACCCCCTATTTATTAGCTCCCCCTACAACAGAAAACTCCCCATATAACTGTGCATGTGTGAATTGAACTGAATGATGATGAATTTTCAAAAGTAAAAATATTTATAAAATATTCACTCATAAATCAAAATCTAATCCATTCTCCCCATTTTGTTATCATCAAAAGGATACAGATTTTAAAATACAGATGAAAATTGACTAAAAATATAATTTCAGCTTAAGAGGAAGAACGGTCATCATAAATTTCAATCAGTCAAACAAAAATCATAATATTCTAAGAACAGGTGGCATATTTCACATTGTTGAGAATGATGGATATAAGATGAATTTTAAATAAAATGGAGAGAGTTTTTAAAACAATTCATTACCAATTATTTTCAAACGATTTTTATAAAAATAAAGCACAAAAACAGTGATGGATTAGGACTATAATTAATAATTCCATTTAAGTGACAAGATCGAATAATCTCAAATTCCAACGTCTATCAATCAACAAATCATAATACGTCATAATATTTCAATACATTTCACAGATTAGAAAGATGGATTGATAGGCTGGTTTTTATACACTGAGGAGAATTTCAGATTAATTAATTTCTATTTTTAGCACTTTATTTCCTATTTATTTATTTATTATTTAAGAGCACACTGACCACGCATAAACAGAGCTTGGATTTTTAAATGGGATCAGTCGCAGCTTAAATTATAAGACGTCTCATAACCATGCATAACAAGAGCTTGGTTTTTTAAATGAGGTTAGAGACACTCTTATATATTAATTATATTTTTATCATTTTCAGCTTTATAAAGGAAAAACTCCTCAGTATATAGAACCAAAAATTGGATGATAGAAATGCGATAGGTACATAAATGGTCTGTGAAATAAATTTCTAAATTAATTATATTATGAAATATGCTCGACTGTACTGGGATTATTGAAAATTTTCAATTATCACTAATTCTGAATAATAATAACATAGCCACAATTCCATCATAAATATTTTCACTGTTTATTCAAGATAATCTTTTAAAAAATATCAAACTCCCCACATTAATATAGAACTATCATGGATGGCAGAAAGATGATAGATAAAGGAGATGATCGTGAAATAATGGCCAGTTCAAAGATATTATAATAAATGTTCAACCATCATGAAAATCTAAATAAAGTCTCCTCTTGTTGTGAAATATACTACAGTCACAATTCATCACAATTTCAAAATCTAATAACAATTTTGATGAATTATAAATACAGTTCAATTTGGATATTGATTTCAATTTCTGAATGAATAATTAATAAATGATTTTAAAATTGAAAATCAATTACAAGAGGAAATTATATAGATTTATACAAAGGAAAAAATGTGTATGGTGTCTATACAAGGTGAAAATTCAAAACAGATGGATGAAAAAGCTGATACCAATTGTAGTCTCCTTTATTGAGGAATTTATTGACAACCTAGATATCTCAGATTATAGAAATTTCAAACACAAAGCCCAAACAGACAAGATTAAAAATTTGGCACAACTATTAGAGCAGCAGTAAGATTAGAGCAGGCAGTTATTTGAGAACAGTATTCGAGCAGCACAGCAGAAACAGTTCCAAATCAGACTTGTTAAGATGTTGATCACACAAGATGATTCATGATCCAATGATTAAAAATACCGTTTATTTAAAATCATTTGATGAATATGAAGATATCAGGATTCAATGAATCGATCACACCAGATTATTAATTTTTTTTATTCTAGATATTTGTGTGATTCAGTAAATCAATAATTTCAAATGATTTTATACAACCAAATATTTAAATTAAATAACCATGAAATAATAGAGAGATTTAAGACCAATTTTTTTTTCAAAAATTTTTTCCAAACTATTTCTGACATGCATAAGAAATTTTTCAGAATATTTACATCAAGTTTGGAGACATAAAAATTATTTATTTGAAATCACTTGAATGGATGTTGATCATGAGATACAATGAATCTATCACACAGAATTAATTATTTCAGATCTGAGAGGTGTGTGAGATTCAACATATCAAAAATTTCAAATGATCTCAAACAGACAAAGATCTAAACCAGACGATCATGAATTACAGTGATATCAAGATATAAGCAATGATTCAAGACAGATCAAAAATATCCAAGCCAATCTGAAAATCAATGAAATTATCACGACTGAGAAATAACAGAGTGATGTAATGAGTGTAACATTTTAAGCTTTTGTAAAATAAATTAGAAGAAACCCATAACAGCAGAGGTGCATGTAATTCCATTAAACTTTCAGATTATCAAAAATTTAGAATTCAAACTAACAGTGTTCAAGATATGACACGAATACATCAACATTGTTATGAATTAATAAATCATAAAATAAACTTCAAAACAATTGCATATATACACAAGTTCAAATTCAGGATATTGAAATGATTAACATACGATGATTTTATACAAATAAAGCAAATTTCCAGAAAATCATGAATTCTGCACCTGGAAGTTTAAGAAGTACAGACTAAGAAGAATATGGCAGTGTAAAACTAAAAAAAGAAGGGGATAGAGGAAGGAAAAAACACTGAACAAAAATGTACAAAGGTGAGTTTAGAGATCATACAAGAATCCAATGTAAAGTAGAACCTCTAACTCAACAGACTTGGCTAAGGAACTCTAAATAAATCGAAGACGTGGAATAGCTTGAAATCAAATTTTCTTTTCCAAAGCAGTTCATCAGCCATCACTGGTACCTAGCAGTGGAGAGGGTTAAGTGGTCTAACAATTCAAAATAGTTCAAGTCACAGTTTTAAGTGGTCTAACAAAGATTGTTTTACCACTCATAGCTGTGTATCGAACTTTCTGTACCCAAACCTGTTTATATAACAAACCATCTGAATTTATCTTTGTACCCTTGGGAACACAAATCTGTTTGAATTAAAGAAAGCCCGTATTATTTTCTTTTAAGATCCAAGATTGTTTAAATTGTTTGTTATAAAACACATACTCATTTCGTTTGTAATTTAAAAACCTATTGGAATTATCAGAGCTAAAATTTTCAAAGCTATTCTTTTCAAAGGAGTTTGAACGATTTTTAAAATCACTTGAATTTCGTTTTTCAAAACCATTTATTTTCCCAAAGCCAAGACCACGTTTATTTCCAACAAGAAAATTGGTTTTTCAACAACATATTCAAAGATTTTTCACTATTTGAAAATTTAGCCAAAACTGTTTGAAGTTATTGAATTTCAGTTTTAGGATCACCGTTTTCTTTCAATAAGTCTGAACAACAATTTTTAGTGATCTTACATCTTTCAAAATCAGATTTTAAAACCAAATTTTCATTTTTAAGCAAATTAATTTTGGTTTGGGACTCAACAATCTCAGATTCAAAAAGTTTTTGTTTTTCAAACTCAAATTTCTTAGATTTTTCAATCTCCTTTTCCAGTTCTTTCAAAATCAAATCGGATTTCAACAAATTCTCCTTTTCAGCAATTTCAAATTTGGAATATATATCAGTCTTAAAAATTTCAAATTCCTTTTGTAAAAAATTATTCAAACTTGATAACTCAATCTTGTTTTCTTTTAAGATCAGAATTTCTCTTTTAAACTTTTGAATATTTTTATTGAGATGAACAAGGTTGGTTTTCAATTTCAAACAATTTTTGCAATCTGAATTTGAAGAATTTTTAAAATGGTCAAGATGTGATTCCAAATCATCAATTTTGCTGGTCAACCCAAAATTCTTAGATTTCAGAGACATGTTTTTAGATTGGAGTTTATCAACATATTTAGTTAAATCAACGCACATATAAACTAAATCTTTGTATGAAAAATTTTCTGTTTCAGCATCTGTTGATTCTCCATCTGATCCTTCTGAATTTTCATTTGTAAAACCTGTTAAAAAGAACTCTGAATCTGAGTCGATCTTCTCGGGTTTTGAACTACCGTTGTCATATCTTCCATACTTCGTATTGAGAGTATCCCAGATTTCCTGTGCAGATAAACAATGGCAGATAAGATTAAATTGTTCTGTACTAAGATAATCAAATATAATTTTCATAGCACAGGTATTGAAAGTAATATCTACACTATCAAATCCATTGATAACAACATCCCAATATTTAATATTAATAGATTTTAAATAAAATTCCATTTTGGATTTCCAGTTTAAAAAATATGTTCCATTGAAAATAGTTGGGGATGAACTGGACTGACTCTCTATCGACTAGCAACTAGGAATCACCATTACTCTAGAGTTAACAGAATACCTGCTCTGATACCACTTGTTGGATCTAGATTAACCCCAGAGGGGGTGTGAATAGGGTTTGTCACAGTTTTTTAACTGAATTAAAATTCTAACGAGATATATAATAATAAACAGATCACAGAATATTGCAGAAACATAAATGCAAAAAATAAATCATACACAGATATACCCAGCTTCGGCAAAACCCTGCCTACTGCTGCATTTCTAAGGTTTGTACTAGGTGATAAAACAGTTCCCGCATACAAGACCATGTACACTTGCAAACCCTGCTCCTATTCTAACCCTATGCTCAAAACCGTAGACTGACCGATATCCCCACAATCAGATTTCTCCTAGTAACAACCCCGTAACCAGTAACTCAGATTTTACAGACTCTGAAACTGACAGTCAACACTCTGACTGAAATCCTAGACTTTACAGATCTAGACACTTTTCGGTTCGGTTACAAAACAAATTTAAAACAAAACAAAAGCAAAAACAAATTAAACTTGAAAAACCCTAGGATTTAAAGAAAGGGGTCATCCGCTTTAACACAATTGATCAGCCCATTTGCAAAGTGTTGCACCCGTGTTCATTTGGTTAGCTCGATCCCTCCTTTCACTCTTTTGCTCTGGAAAATAAAAATGGCGACAGGGCGATTTGAAAACTAGGGTTTTCTGATTCCCTCTGGATCGAAATCGATTGCTTGTTGGATTGATTGTCATGGTTCTCTGATTCCTTCAACTTGATGATGTCGATCGATTCCTTTATTCACTGATTTGGGATTACGACCGAATTCTGCTGAAACTTGTGAGTTGCTCCTGAATTTATTTAATTCTTGTTTTGAAAATGGTTGAATTGATTTTTTTGGGTTTCGATCTATATGCATGTAATGTAAATGAGTGTATAAATAGGGTAAATGAAAAACCCTAGTCTCTGATTTCATCGTATGATCTTGATCTGATTGCGTGCTTTCCCCTTTTGAATTTCTCGACTTTGTTTGAGTTTGTATCGGCCTTGATTGTTTTGGCACATGTGTGAAATCGAACTGATGAACCTGGATATGATTTTATAAACAATTCTGAAATTTGGTAAAACATAATTTTGATTTCCATAATTGCTTTCCATCTTTTGCTGTAAACACTAATCTATTTCTTCTTGCCCAAAATTTGCTTGCCAAATATAAAACAAACTGATTTTTCCCTTTGTTGATTTGCACAACTTAAAAACCCTTGCCAAAAATGAATTGTCTGACATTTGAAAATGGTACAACTCTTGCCAAAACATAATGCATTGTGATTTCTTGAATCAGTTTAATACTTGCCAAATAAATTCAGACCAATACTGCAAGTTCTCATGCAGATTTTATTTCTTGCCAAAGAAAATTCTTGATTGGATCTACACAAAACTTTCTGACTTGAATGTGAAACATTTGATTGATGTTTTGTGGAAAACATATGAGTAATTCTTGCCCATAATCAATTTTCCAATTCTGCAAACTTACTCCTTGCCAAAAAAATAAACCTGAGATTTTTTCCTAAAAATAATACTGATCATTGTTGTATATACTTGAAATAAGGCATTGCATTTACACTTGCTCATGCATATTCTAGTTTACCAGAATTCGAGCAGACACAATCTTTGGCCTGATTTGTACTCTGCCTTGTTAGATGCCATGTCATCTTCTCTATGCTCATTAGATTGTGCACCCATCTTTGCTTTGATCTAGCTGTTTGTACATATACGTTTCCCTGTTTTGAATATGCCTGCACTTGAAACTTCTCGCGTATGCTTGCCACATGTACTTCCTTGAATGTGAGAACGTACTTGCTCTAGCAATATGTACAAGTTTGAGCAGCCTTCATGTATATTGATAGCTTACGTATAAACAAAATTACACATGATTCTCGACTATACAAAAAAAAACTGAACTGGACCATGTGAGTTGCTTCACTATTTCATGCAGTGTTCTTGAAATGTTTCTCTGAATTTTAGTGTTCTACTGTCGAGTACACTTGTCCATTGAAGCTGCTTGTATATGAACATGTGTTCTTTGAACTTGTCGAGGCACTTCATGTCATGTATACACTGCCTATACTCTCACTTGCATTTTCTTGTTTTGACATGTTTTGAAGCTTGTTGACCATTGCTGTTTCTTGAAAACATTTGGTCATTTTGTTGCATCTGGACTTTGCACTGACTCGACCATGTGTTGATATCAAACCTGCACTTGTATGTCAACCTATTTTGACACTCCTCTTTGCTGTTGTCATGCTTTATTCTTCACACTGCCTGCATGTGTACTTACTTGCTCGACCTTTCTATGTTGTGTTGACATGCTTGCTTCACTCATGAGTTTGCTGTTGACTTTTCATTTAATGTTAGCTGAGTATACACTAAGTTGAGTTGGTCATTACGGCTGCTCCTCAGTTGCTCATAACATTCAGATTGGCGAGGTAGTTCACACGTGTATACACGTGTGTATATGCAGCCAACAAACGAATTTTCCTGTCCCTGTACTATATATTGTCTAGACACAGTCGGATTAACAAATCGGATCAAGTCAGAAAAATGATGAGAAACACACCAGAAAACTGAGGCAAATAAAATTTTAAAAATAAAATTTATATTCACATGTATTCAATGTTACTTCTATTGCAGTGTACTGTGTGTGTGTTCATTTGTATGACAGGTATGAAGACTGGACTGACTGTGAAGACTGGGTTGTCTTGTAAGCTGTGAAGACAGAAAACAAGAACAGTGTTTGTAACAGTGAAAGTGTCTGTATATTGAGTATGTGAATGTATAAGTGAAAAATACTGAGTTTTGAGTGATATAGTGAGGAGCTAGTGTATATGAAAAAGTGATTGTACTGATTATTTGTAATAAACAAAATCTGTTCAAAATAAAATAGTATTTCATAGTTGTCAAACAGACTTGTCTATTCTATTTATTTATAAGTACAAATATGTGAAGTGATTAAATAGTGGAGTTAAAATAGATGTACTGTTTGAATGTTACAAATATAATATTTATTTTTTAAATAAAATACAGTAAATATTTGAATTTCTGTACGGATGTATTTTATTTAAATATAAATATTACATTCCTGTCTGTGATGTAAATATAGAACATTATAGTAACAAACACAATTATAAAATATATTTTCTTGTTATCATCAAACAAAAATCATATAATTGTGTATACAACACTGTTATATACAACACTTGTCTCACCTCATCAGGTTTCCAGTTAACTTGGTTATTCCAATTCATATTGAATTCTTATTCAAATTACCAAGTTTATCTTGCTTATTAATTTCAGTCATACAACTTAATCCATTCAATTTTATTAATAAGCCCACAACATGTTATTCTACAGATTGTGGCCCAAGGTTTGTAATCCACAATCTCTTTTATATTTTCTTTTTGGTTTCATCATTACAATAAAATGTTTTACTTAATAAGTAATTAAGTATGTCCAATTCGCATGTTTTCTAACTAAGATGTCACTTACCATTTATGATTAAATATAACTTATTTTATTTCATAAGTTTTCCTCATTCTTTCTCATTTAATCATAATTCCATTTTACGTTGTCAATACAACTTATCGTTGTTTACTTATTAACTTAGTTCTGTTAAGTAAGGCTCATTAATAAGTTTCTCTACCAGTTTATTATAACCTATGTTATAATTTCCCCTTGTCCCAAGGACAAACCTAAACATTCTTAACAACAGGTTTTAGACTTCCAAGCTTACAGATTACTTACTTTATAATGAAGTACAATAAATTTTCCCCTTTTTTATTAAATGTTTTTAGGTTTTCCCCTTAATTTACAATTAAGTGTCCCTTAACTTAGTTCACCAGTTATCCCCTTCTCTTACTAACTTATTATAACCCAAGTTATAATCCCCACTTGTCCCTAGGACAAGTTTACCTATTATACAACATTTTCATTAACATTACTTATTTATAATTGGTGATTATCATTTCTTCAAGTTATGCTTACCCTAAAGGTGACTTTAATTACATAACTTTATTATTTCTACCGGTTATGTATACCACTAGGTATCCTTAATTACGTAACCTTATTGGGCTAAGTTTGCTGACCTATATGTAAATTTTACACACCCCCTCAGATTTTCTTAACCCACCCATTGTCCAACCAATTTTACTTAACCATAACTTTAGTTCATATTCATACAATACCTATGTATTAGATTAGGTTAAGCAGTCCAATTCATTTCCATGTCCATTTATGGTTTATAATGGGCCAGACCTCCTACATTAGGCTTTCAACTTGTGGATGCTGGATATGTTGGTCGGGTCCGGGCAGCCTTCTTCCACAAGTTGGGCCGAATCTCATGTAATAGCCCGTCTCGTATTTGCGCACTTAGACCTCTCACATTAGGTTCAACATTAGTGGCTGCTTGATATGCCGGTCAGGTCCGGGAAGACATCCACAACTAATGCAACTGTAACAATCCAAATTTTAATAACGTGTTAAAACCATAAATCAAGGCAGATTTAATTTTTATAATATGAATCAAGGTAAACGGATTACGCCATTGCGTTCGTCTCGAAATTTTATATGAAATAGAGTCCGAGTTTTCGAAAATCAGAGTCCGGATGAAGAAGTTATGTCCTGTACAAGATTCAACAGATTTTAGGCAGCACAAGACCAAGTAGGTCGACCTGGGGATCGACCTGGGGGCCAGTTCGACCATGTGGTCGACCTTAGGGTCGAAATACCCCCCAGGTCGACCATGTGGTCGACCTTCCCCCTTACAGGTTGGCCTGTTTTGACCCAAAACCCATTTTTGAAGCCTGAGACGTGTTTTGATGGTCCGGATTGATTCTAGGGTTAATCTAAGGGCCTAAACTACTTGCTACCCCTACAAATACATCCTAAGACCTAGCCTAATTCATATCTATTCTTGTTTTCTTCTTGGATCTTGACTATTGGGAATATTGCCTACGATGTTGAAACTATTGTTAATGGCCTAAGACTAATACGGTGAACATAAGATTATGCCTATGCCTATTACTATGAACATAAGACAACTTTTATGACTGTGAACATAAGACTATGCCTATGACTGTGAACATAAGACTATGCCTATGCCTAAGACTGTGAACATAAGACTATGCCTGTGCCTATGACGGTGAACATAAGACTATTGCCTCTGACTATGACAAGGACAATTATGACTAATCACATATAATTCATGACCATGAGGTTATTGCCTAGAATTATGACTATGAAATTGGATCTAAGCTTGATTTTCTATTCAGACCTATTTTCTTTATTTGTCTTGATTTTGGGGATTTTTCGATTTAAGTTAGATCTATACGTGTTCTTAAATCTAGATTGTTATTCTAACCTTTTCATGTTCATAATGTTATGCCTGCGATATTTTAATCAATTTATTCAGTAAGGTCATGCCTTGGAAATAAATTGATAATAGAGCAATGTTTACTTTGTTGATCTATGCCTGTGGTTCTATTCTATCACCATGTTGAATTGGGAATTAATGAATAAGTCTATTCATATGTATATGAACTTGGAGTATAACCCGTTATGACAAGTTGTGTAGTTCATCATGTTATGCAAGTTTTAGGTTGTGAAATCATATCACATATGTGACCAAATGTTAGATCCACATGTTTATGTATATATGTTAAACCTATGTCATATTTCAAGTTCACACTTATTCATATGTTCGTGATTGATTAGCAAGTTCACATATATGTAAGATGATTTAGTCTATGTTGCAAATTCACATATATGTATGTTGGTTCAATCTACGCTGCAAGATCACACCTATGATATTCATGTTGATTATTTTGCAAGTTCACACCTATGATGTTCATATTGACTATGCCGATGATGCCAAGTTTACGCCTATGTCATGCTTATGTTAATGAATTGCTTTATGCCAATTTTGTGTACGTTAAATTAGGCTAAGTTTTTAGCCTAATATTACATGTCAAAAACCGTGCGGACGAAAAATTAGGCTAAGATTGTTAGCCTAATATTTAGACGGGGTACCGTTGGGAAAAATTGGTAAATATAGGAAACTTGACATGAAACTTGCCTTAAAAACTTGACATGAAACTTGAACATGGACATGACACTAGAAGGAACATGAAAATGGCCAACTCGAGGTTGGGTTGAGTTTGCAGTGTAATTCTTCCCGGAACCGCCCGGCAAATCAAATTACTGCAAACAACAGGATCCAATGTGGGTAGTTAGTCATATCGCGCTTGAAACCCGAGGTCAGACTGAGTTGTGGTTTAATTCTGCCCGGAACCGCCCGGCATATCCAGTGACCACAACAAAAGGTCTGATGTCAGAGGTTGGGGTGCATTAATGAATTAATTCCACATGATAGGGATAAGTTATGAACATGAAAGACAAAACTTAACCAACATGGCACATGAACTTGAACGGTGACACTTAGTCAAATTTGACATGACATGTAGGCGGGTTACGTCACGAACTTGAATGACAACACTTAACCAACTTGACATGCTAGAATGGTAGGGGTTAAGTCACGAATTTAAATGACAACATGTAACCTATTGGACGGAAACCCTAGTTACGCGATCCATTTCAGCAGTAACCCACTAGATGTATCATGGTGCCCTGGAACTAGGCAGGGTGGGGCACGATTACTGGGCTAATTGTAAGCGACCAAAACGACGGCTGTGTTGGTGCGCTAGTGTAAGTTCAGGCGGGCTATGGTCGTGCACGTGATCCGGAGTTGAAAAAGCAGGCATTGGGCATCTATAGGTTTATTTGTGCATTCTTGATTCGTGTCGGTGGTTGGCACCCTAGGGCTTGATACACCCTATAGTGGACCTAGCACAGGTGACTACATTCGTGATAGGGTCGTATGACACAGACACATGACGAGCTAGAACTTATAGGGAGTCGATCAACTAGTGGATCGTTTCGTTGGACAAAGAAATGGGTCATTTCATGATATTGGGCCAAGAAATCATTTCATGATTAATATAAGACATGGGTTTGGGATCCTAGTACAGCTGATGTAGCGAACCTTGAATACGTGATGATATACTTGATTTATACTTGATTTATCATGTTATCTTAGTCTATCTTGCCAATCTTGACAGCATCCTTATGGTTACTTTCAGTTTATACACGTCATGTTACCTTTATCCGTTTTTGTGCTGAAAGTCACTTGGACTTACCAGTCTTTATGACTGACCTGTTTTCTTTCGCCTCCTTTTCTTTCCCCCCCCCCCCCCCGCCTCCCCCAGGTTCTCAGTGAGGAAACTCTAGCACTTAGCTTGGATTTCGCTTACTTTCGGTTCACCTCATGTACGATTTGATCTTGATCTATGCTATGGCTGCATTTCTGCAATCTTTGGGGAAATAAGCTACTTTTGATGTATTAAGTTTATGCTTCTTTATTTATCCAAGACAGAATTTGTTGTAATGGAAAATAATGATCTTGGCTATTTGATGTTTTGAAAGTAATGAAATTTATCTTTTGATTCTTCTGCTGTTTTATCTGTGTTCTATCTTGCGATATTTCTGTGTTTGTTTACCTTGATAACGCACCTCCAAAACTAGTGCATTCCCTTTGTGAGTGACCCTAGCGGAGGTGGGGTGTTACATTTGGTATCAGAGCAGAAGGTTACCAAATTGGGCAAAAGTTTTAAAAAAAAACTTCTGAAATTATTTTCAAAACCGTTTACAAAGAAGTATTTTTCAAGAAAAATCTTGTTTTATTTAAAGGCTATTCCCCAAAAGCCATCAGCACTCTCCTTTGTTTCCTTGTTTGAATCTCTTTTCCTTTCTTTTTCTCCATCTGTAGTCGCAGTAGTTTTTACCTACGGCTAATCTTCTTTCTAATCTCGTAGAGGGTTTTTCGTACGATGGAGATAGTTTTTGTGAGGCTTGTTAATATGTTACATAGGAAAAGTATGAGTGATAAGAAAGAATTTAAGGCGGATGAGTCCCAGAACGAGAAGGAAGACTTCCAGAAGATTGACTCCGAGAAAGGAGGCAAGAACAACAACAACAACAATAAGGATAACAAGACACGTGAGAAAAGAAAATGACACTTCTGCGGTATTGAGGAGCATATAGCCCAGGATTGTAGAAAGAAAAAGATGAAGATGGGAGCATGCTTTCAGTGTGGTGAAACTAGACATATCAGCAAGTACTGCCCTAAGAAGCAAGGGCAAGCCCCATAAGCAGGAACTTCTGGGGGTACATCTTTAACTTCTTCTCCTAGATGCTTTGTTTTATCTTGCTTATCTCCTCAATCCTATCTTGAGAACGTTAGGTAGAACCCTTTTGGATGTAAACATGTGATTGGAACATGTTATGGTTGATGTTTGCAAATGGTTGCAAGTGGTTGCTCGTGGTTGCATAACACAGATTAGTCACTAGATCGGCTCAGACACATTTTCATATTGCATATGCATGAGTGTTTATACTTGTTTATGGATGAAATTGAATGTGTTATCATATGGATGTTGCATATGGATAGATGTTTGTGCACACATATAGTGTTTATGTGACTAGGACTATTTGCATACATGTTGGATTCATGACACTAGACATATTTTGCATTAGGAAGATCAATCAGGCTTGATCGTTTGCATTAGATAAGGAACATATACACACACTTTCTACATATGTTCATATAGCATTAGAAATGTTTTAAGGACAATGGTTGCTTGTGGACGATGGATGAGTAAATGGTTGATTGGATGATAGAATGTATTCTTCTTAACTTGAAGATTTCGGGGATGAAATCCATTAAGGAGGGAAGAATGTAACAACCCGAATTTTAATAACGTTTTAAAACCATAAATCAAGGCAGAATTAATTTTTAAAATATGAATCAAGGGAAATGTGTTACGCCATTGCGTTCGTCTCAAAATTTTACATGAAATAGAGTCTAAGTTTTCGAAAATCGGAGTCCGGATGAAGAATGTATGGCCTGTAGAAGATTCAGCAGATTTTAGGCAGCACAGGACCAGGTAGGTCGACCTGGGGGTCGACCTGGGGGCCAGGTCGACCTGGGGGTCGGCCATGTGGTCGACCTTAGGGTCAACCTACCCTCTAGGTCAACCATGTCGTCGACCTTCCCCCCTTACAAGTCGACCTGGTCAGCCTGTTTTAACACAGAACCCATTTTTGACGCCTGAGACGTGTTTTGATGGTCCGGATTGATTCTAGGGTTATTCTAAGGGCCTAAACTAGTTGCTACCCCTATAAATACATCCTAAGACCTAGCCTAATTCATACAAATCATTCTTACACTGCTATGCTGCTAATTCACCTCTTGAACCATGGCCGCTACCTCCAAATTAAAGCTTAAGCATTCAAACTCGATTCAAATCAAAGATCAACGCTTCTATAACAATTCAAGAGAATAGATCAGCGAGACTGCTACGTTCTACGACAAATTTCTAGACATGACTTATGCATCTAAATTTCTTAGGCCACAATATGTTAGTTCCAGTTACTTTTAGATAAAAACTATAAATCTAATATGGGCATGATATAAATTGGAATTGATTTATGTATGATTCATATCTATTCTTGTTTTCTTCTTGGATCTTGACTATTGGGAATATTTCCTACGACGTTGAAACTATTGTTAATGGCCTAAGACTAAGATGGTGAACATAAGATTATGCCTATGACTATGAACATAAGACTACGCCTATGCCTATGACTGTGAACATAAGACTATGCCTATGCCTATGATTGTGAACATAAGACTATGCCTATGCCTATGACGGTGATCATAAGACAATTGCTTATGACTATGACAAGGACAATTATGACTAATCACCTATGATTCATGACCATGAGGTTATTGCCTAGAATTATGACTATGAAATTGGATCTAAGCTTGATTTTCTATTCAGACCTATTTTTTTTATTTCTCTTGATTTTGGGAGTTTCTCTATTTAACTTAGATCTATCCGTGTTCTTGAATCAAGATTGTTATTCAAACCTTTTCATGTTCATAATGTTATGCCTGCGATGTTTTAATCAATTTATTCAGTTAGGTCATGCCCTGGAAATAAATTGATAATAGAGCAATGTTTATTATGTTGATCTATGCCTGTGGTTCTATTCTCTATCATCATGTTGAATTGGGAACTAATGAATAAGTCTATTCATATGTATATGAACTTGGAGTAAAACCCGTTATGACAAGTTGTGTAGTTTATCATGTGATGCAAGTTTTAAGTTGTGAAATCATATCACATATGTGACCAAATGTTAGATCTACATGTTTATGTATATATGTTAAACCTATATCATATTTCAAGTTCACACTTAATCATATGTTCGTGATTGATTTGCAAGTTCACATATATGTAAGTTAATTTACTCTATGTTGCAAATTCACATATATGTATGTTGGTTCAGTTTGCGCTGCAAGATCACACCTATGATATTCATGTTGATTATTTTGCAAGTTCACACCCATGATGTTCATATTGACTATGCCGATAATGCCAAGTTTACGCTTATGTCATGCTTATGTTAATTAATTGCTTTATGCCAATTTTGTGTACGTTAAATTAGGCTAAGTTTTTAGCCTAATATTATATGTCAAAAATCATGCGGATGGAAAATTAGGCTAAGATTGTTAGCCTAATATTTAGACGGGGTAACGTTGGGAAAAATTGGTAATTATAGGAAACTTGACATGAAACTTGCCTTGAAAACTTGACATGAACTTGACATGAATCTTGAACATTGTAACGACCCAGAAAATCTGAACCAATTTAAAAAAAAATTAAATTGGCTAAAATAATGGATTTTAAATATTTAAAATAAATATTTTAAATAATAGCAATGAAAACTAAGTTTGAATCGGCAATTGAAAACGAATATAATTAATTATAATTATAAACAAGGCCTGAAATGGCGCTGCAGTTTCCAAAATTGAATTCAAACTTTGTCGGACTGTACCGGGTGCAAAACAAAACGGATTTTAGCGAAACCAGAAATATTTAAATCTGTTGGTGAATACCTTTCTAACGAATCTGAAAAATCAAATTTTCATAGTGGAAAGCAAAAGTTATGGCCGAATGAATTTTCAGAAAGGTCGCTATGGAATTTATATAGCCCGTGAAATTGGCCATTTTGCATACGACCTCGGAATTCGACGAAACCACTTTTGTTGGATCCGGGACGTAAAGTTATTGCTAGGTTTCATATTTCATAATTTTTGAAGCTAATATGTGAGCGTGAAAAAGGAAAATGTGTTTATGTCAATTAAAGTTAAATTGGATCGACCAGAAATGGGCCTTTTTGCAAACGGTCTCAGAATTCGACGAAACTAGTTTTGTAGGGACCGTATCGTCAAAACTTAGCTAGATTTATTTTTCTCGAATTTTTCGAATCGGTTTGTGGCCATGGCAAATTGAAATGTTCGTTCAAATTAAATATTGAATATTTTGTATTTTGATTTGAAGGAAAACTGGCTTTAACAGTCGAATGGGCCTACGAAACATATCCCATTATGTTCGGAATGGGGGTAAAACGCTAGGCACGGCAGTCGTTGGGTTTGATTTTGAGTTCGTCTAAGAAAACCCCAATTTTTGAAATTAATATAACATCGGCCAATAGGATTTTTTATTTCATTAATTTAAAAATATAAAAAAAAAACAAAAAAAACCCGATATCCTCAGCGACAAACGGCGGCCAGCGTTCAAACCTTCTCGTCTATTTTCCGGCGAAACCACGCCTCGATAGACCTCCCTCCAGTTGAACTTCTTAGAGTACTCTCCTCCCTCTTCCCATCCATACCTGGTTTGGCCTCCACCATGCCCTGTAGAGCGAGATCGAGCGCCTCAAAGGCGGCAACTTCATCTCGCCGCCGCCACTGATTCTGGCCATCGAACGGAGCGCCGCCACCTGGCGTTTGAAGCCTGTTCCAAGCTCGACGAAGTGGTATAACCTGATCGGGACGAAGTGCAATGGGTGGAGCAAAAAATCGAAACCCTAGTTCGAAGGTATTGCTGAAGGTATCGGCCATTTGATTTTAAAACAGTTTTAACACTTTAAAACCGTCGCGAATGTTGATTTTACAACAAAAATTGTATCTTTTTCGTTTGTTGACGATATTCGATGAAACAGGAGACATCGAGACCGTGTAGACGCCTTCTACATTCTATAAGAGAGCTCATATTTTTCTGAGCCTTCTGCTATTTTTGGTGGAGTGGAACCCAATGTGAGATTTCTAATTTATAAACAATATGGAAAACGACGATGTATAAATTATATAGTCGATGTATGAGTTATATAAGCATTGTACACCTCTTGTATAAGCGTTGTATAAGTTGTATGTTCGATGTATAAGTTATATATGCGTTGTAAAAATTATATATGTGTTGAAATAGAAGTGAGTTGCTATATATGTGTGTGTGTATATATATATATATATATATATATATATATATATATATATATATATACGCCCCTCGTCCACAAACCATGGACGATATTTATTGATTGTGATTGGTGTGAAAATTGATTGATAGCGAATGGTTGTTTTGGATTGTTTATGGTTGACATTGATTGATTGTGGTTGAAAAATACCCACTTGTGGTTGAGAAATATTTGGTTGAAACCACATAGGATTAGTTTGTGGAAAAGAAATAAATATATACATGCCGCCTGCGTGCGAACTAGATGCATGATTCCCATTGTCAAAAACCGCGAGGTATTAATGAAGAGCGAGGAGCCATACTAGGGACAGTCCCGATTTTAACTACCCTGCCGTTATGCTACCGAAATTTTGAATAATATTCATGTGTTTGAATTATTTTCATTTGCTGAAACTATATTTATTCATTGAATAGAAAACCTTCATGTGTTGAATCGATATTCATTCGTTGAGTAGAAATTCATGTGTTGAATGGTATTCGTGTTTTAAATATAAAAATCACATTTTTATCCATATATAGAAACTATAGAAAACCTTCATGTGTTGAATCGATATTCATTCGTTGATTAGAAATTCATGTGTTGAATTGTATTCGTGTTTTAAATATAAAAATCACATTTTTGTCTATATATATAAACTATAGAAAACCTTTATGTGTTGAATCGATATTCATTCGTTGATTAGAAATTCATGTGTTGAATGGTATTCATATTTTGAAATAAATCGTTTTATAATAAAAATCATATTTTTATCACCTATATAAACTATATAAAATAATAGTATTGTCGAAATGAATTGTTTTACAATAAAAATAACATTTTTATTATATATATGAATTGTTGAATTGTTCAAATGTGAAGTGTTAAAAATAGCGACTCGTTCAAACAAATATGCATGAGTTGAAATATTCATTGATTAGCTAATGATATGACTTTTGCCTATACATGCAACATTAGAATGAATGGTATTTTTAAAACCAAATGGAATCGAATATGAAGTTGAATAGAAAATGATAAGTGATATGAAATACATATATGTACATGCATATTTATTGAACAGGTTATAACAAAGGGGCTAGAGAAGAGGAATAAAATTTTGTGCCCGACAAATAGGTACACATTTCCTGTTTGTTTTGGGTGATGATTTTATGAGCCTGTTGGCTAGCCACTTGGCCTTTTCTTTTTCTTTTCGACACGAGATGCCCGTGTGGCTATTTGGGAATTTTCGCAGCCCCTCCCGTACAAAAGAGGTTATGGCGAAATTTTCCGAAATTTAAAGGCATTAGTGAAATATTTGAAGTGAAAACGATACAGGAATTTTTGAATGAAATATATTTATATAAATATATAAACATAAATAAAATTAAAACGAAACGTGGCCATGCAGTTCGCATTTTGAAACCGTGATTTCAAACGATTGTACCGGGAAATCCGACCATTGGATTTTCCTGAAATCGCAACCGTTGGGTTCGCTTTGGAAAAATCTTTCCAACGAAACCAACTTTGTAAAAATCCAACGGTTGGATTGTCTGGAATGTTTAATTCAAATCTGAAGAAAAACAACGATTATATTTATATATATATAAATAAATAAATAAATATAATTATATTTTAATCGAATATAGACGCTGCAGTTCGTATTTTGAAATCGAAACTTCAAACGATTATACCGGGAGATCCGACCGTTGGATTTTCCAGAAACCAGAACCGTTGGATTCGTTTTGAAAAGACCTTTCTAATGATGTAAATTTTATGAAGATCCAACGGTTAGATATTCAGATATGTGTAAATCAAATCTGAAGAAAAACAGCGCCACGGCCGCGTTATGGCCTGAAGCGCCGTTTTGAATAAATTGGCTATTTTAAAATAAATAAAAATAGTGATAAATCATTATAAAATACCATAACCAATATGGAATGGAAATAAACTGAATTTGCTCGATTTATCTGGTATTTGATGGTTGAATGTGTTTGGTGTGAAAATTACCTTAAAGAACAAAGTCGGTGTTGTCGAATAATTTAACCATTGAGATAAATTGATTTGAAATTCTAAATATACGTGAATTATTTGAAAAGGCCGAGTTAATTCTCATTTCAAATAATTTACCGACGATTGAAAGTCGAAGATGAAGATGGTGGTCGAAGACCGGAGATCTTCACCTCGTTTGGATGGTAACCGAGGTCCTGATTCGGAGGCATCCCGAAATATGGATAATGAGTGGTGATCGTCCAGACGTACGTGGTGATCGATGGGTTTGCGAGGTATTTAGTGCCTCCGGTTTCGTTCAGACCCAGGACGGACTTGTAAATGGACTGTGTGTCTGACATTAGATTTTATTCTCTATTGATTGATCTCTATTAAATATACATCGGTTTGGCGGTGGAGAATTTATTCTTTTGCTTAACGCCCTTCTCTGAAACGCACGAGCTCAGAGGTTGTATATCGATGGACATCAGTAGAATAGCATGAATTGCCTGTGTGGCATGCTAAGATGCAGTGATCAGGGCTTCTGTTGAAAAGCAAAGCCTTGTGGTGATGATGAAAGCACTGCTTGTATGGCGTAGCTTTGTGTATAACGTGAATTCGCGAGCCTCACACCCCGGTATGAAACAGAAACGGGAGAAGGACCTCAGGGAGGGCATGCGTTTCTTTCTAGCTAGGGTGGTGTCAGTGACCTACCAGCCCTGACATTTATATACTTTTCACCTGTGTGGTTGTTGCTGCTGCGAGGCGCCTCGGTTAGATCGGACGATTCGGGTCCTATGGAGTCATTCGTTGGCTCGTTTACGCCCCGAAGGGCGGGGAAAACTATTGTTCAGGCATTTTAATCCACATCGGTAGACCGGCCCTGACGATCCAAAGGATTGACTGAGTACTTGCCTGTGGCTCGGGCTAGAGAGTCACGAATTCGGTAAGGACTATCTTTTGCCTTGGTTCATGACGGAAATCCAATTTCCAAATACGTGACTGTGCGGTTTTGATTGTATACCTATATATGACGACATTGTGGTATGGGGCATTAATGTCGTCTATGATTGATAATTATGATTTGAAATTGTTTTTGAAACATATAAACACTAGCAATAATATCAAATGCCTTTGTTTTATTCGTATCAAGCATATTTTGGCCATTATAAGGTAAAACTCTATCCTCCGGTTTGCGTTGCATTGTGTGATGGGAAATGAGTCTTATAATGGCTTCATTTTTATAAAAAGCATTGCGATGGTTAAAAGAATGATTTGTTTTAAAGCACTGGCAATCCAATGGAGTAAACCCGTTCCACGAAAGTGGCGTGGTCCTGAGATTGTCCATATTATATATGTGTTGAGTAGATTTCTCATACCAGTCCCATGACTGACTCGTAGTTTGTTTCACTTTCAAACTCGGGTGCCCCTTTTTCTGCATGGGCAGCCTTGTATTCAGGTTTAGCTGGTTCTTTCTGGATAGCTGGGGCTGAAGATGGATTCTATCATTTATCTCTTTTTATGCTGTTCAACTCCTATTGTACATATTTTATTTGTTTCCACTATAGACAATTATGTATAGCTGAACTGTATTTGTACTAAGAAAATCCTGTATACTATGTAACTCTGATGATTACTTTTATCCAGTATATTGCATTGTTCATTATCTGGTGTATTTATTTAATTCTGTTCTGCTTTTATCTGTTTCTGTGTTATATTCCAAGGATTACCCTTTCCGCCGTCAGTACGGGGTTTTGGGTCGTCTCAATTTGGTATCAGAGCTTTGGTTAAGCTTAGTTCTGGAATATAACATTTGAACGAACTCGTCAGAAATAGAACTAGTAGTGTTCTAGGATGGGTAACTTTATACAGATAGGATCAGCAATATCCCAGTATGAGTAAACCAGAATGAAATTACACCTCGATAGACACATTTACATTTGAAGTATGTGTTTCTATATTTTAAAAATACCTTTTCTGTGACCTGACACTGGATCTGCTAATTGCAGAAGTACTAGAAAAATGAGTGTCAGAAATAGGAGAAATGAAGAACCCAATCTAGAGGCTCTATTAAAGAGGTATCAAAATCTGAACGGAGCACAGTTCTCGGGCAATGAATCTATAATTCAGACTCAAGCTTGGGTGAGTTCTTTCGAAAGAATATTTGAGCGCATCCAGTTGAGAGATGATCAGAAAAGATTAGTAGCCTCTTGGGCGCTCAAAGAAGAAGCTTTAATCTGGTGGGAAGCAACCATCAAAGATAATCTAGAAGGTGATATCACTTGGGACAGATTCGAAGTGATTTTCCTAGAAAGATTTACTCCTCCCGAAGTGACTGAGCGATTATGTGATGAATTTTCTTATCTGATACAAGGGGATATGACCATCCCAGAATATCATAAGAAATTCAATGAACTTGCTCACTTTGCTCCTCGTCTGATTCAAGATCCAAAGCGGAAGAATCTGAGATTTATCCATGGCTGCAAAGGAGATATCAAAATAGTGTGATGAGGAATGTGAAGCATCCTTTTTCAGAAATGATATACATGTCTTATCAGTATAAAGATCTCCATAAGCAAGGAATGTTACGTGACGAAGAAGATGTCAGTTCTAGTGACAAAGCAGGGTCGGAAACTTATATTGTTGGAGCCAGTATGAGGTCTGAGGTCAATAAGAAGCCATCTGCAAAGAGAAAAAGGGCTGAATCTGGGAAAGAACCCGTAATGACCACCGTATGCAATAACTACAATAGGCGAGGACATCTCTCGATAAGTTGCCGATCTTTAGAGAAACGGATCAGGAGTGGATATAAGCGCACTATGAAACAAAAGAACCCATATTGGGAAAGGAGATGCCATAAGTGCCGCCGAGCAGGTCATATTGCACGGGAGTGCCTACTCTCAAAGAAATCTGAAGCCGTAAATATAAATGAAGTAGCAGAAACTTCCGAGCCCTCAGCTAGTCAAGAAAGGGCTGATTTTTTAGAAGGAACGCTTACTGTCAAAAACATTCCAGTCAAAGTACTATTTGACACAGGCGCATCATGAAGTTTCATTGCCAAAAATGCAGCTAAGAAACTGGACTTGAATTTGAAAAGGCTGAAGGAACCAATGACTGTCCAGAATCCGGTTGGGGGTTCCATTGATCTCAGTTGGATTTGTGGAGTGCCAGTTTCCTTTTCTCGTTATCGGTTTCCTACCATCGCAGTCGTTATTAGTTTTAAAGAGTTTGATCTTATCTTGGGATTAGACTTGTTAACCAAATATGAATCTGAAGTTAAATGCACCGACAGAGTCGTAAAGGCGAAGATTAAATCAGGTGATTATACAACCATTCCCTGTGAAGGTTAGAATGCTAATAGAAAAGACTTCTGGGCAGCTTTGAATGTTTCTCCAGTCCAAATGGAAAATATCCCATAAGCTACAAAGAATATTCCCGACCTAGTGGAGGATATTCCTGTCGACAAGAATTATGCGGATGTGTTTGAAGAAGTTGTTCGCTTACCTCCGCAAAGACAAATAGATTTCAAGATCGCTTTGATTCCCAATGCAAGGCCGGTAGTTCACGCTATTCGAAGAATGTCCTTGATAGAAAACGAAGAATTAGACAATCAAACACGACAGCTAGTATGGAAAGGTCTGATCAGGCCTAGTTTCTCTAATTGGGATGCAGCAGTGGTCTTTGTCCCGAAATTTGACGGTACTCTACGTCTATGTGTGGATTATCGAGATCTGAACAAACAAACGACAAAGAACAAATATCCATTGCCGCAGATTGATGATTTGTTGGATCGATTAAATGGAGCACAAGTATTTTCATGAATGGACCTAGCTACAGGCTTCCATCAACTTCGAATTGCCGAAGAGTGTGTTCCAATGACAGCATTCAGAGGTCCCGACTTATTCTACGAGTGGTTAGTAATGTCGTTTGGTTTATGTAACGCTCCTGCTTACTTCGTCGATCTAATGAACAAAGTATTCAGAGGAGTATTGAATAAATTTGTTCTGGTTTTCATTGATGATATTCTAATCTTCTCTAAGTCAAAGGACGAACATGAAAAGCATTTGGAACAAGTGTTAGAAATCCTCAGAAGGAATGTATTGAAAGAAAAGTTTTCTGAATGTATATTCTGGCAGGATGAAGTAAAATTTCTGGGCCACGTGGTATCGAAAGAAGGAATTGCTGTGGATCCAAGAAAAATCACAGCTATTCAGAATTGGAAACAGCCCAGTACCCCCACTGAAGTCTGCAGTTTTCTCGGATTGGCTAGCTATTACCGGAAGTTCGTTAAAAACTTTTCGAAGATATCTGGTCATCTAACGAAGCTTACAAAGAAGCACTCTAAATTCAAATGGACTCCAGAAAGTGAGGAGGCTTTTGAAGAGCTAAAGTTGAGTTTAACAACTACTCCAGTGTTAACCATCATCGATGGCAACCAGGATTTAAAGGTCTGGACCGATGCTTCTAGAGAAGGCATTGGCGCAGTGTTAATGCAAAGGGGCCAAGTGATTGCTTATGCTAGCCGTGAGCTGAAGCCGCACGAGAAAAACTATGTAACTAATGATATTGAGTTATTGGCTATAGTATTCGCCTTGAAAATCTGGGGACACTATCTTCTTGGTGAGAGATTTGAACTGTTTACAGATCTTCAATCGCTAAAGTATCTGTTCACTTAGAAGGACTTGAATCTGAGGCAGCAACGTTGGCTAGAGTTCCTTTCAGCGTACGATTTTGAAATTATATATACTCCAGGGAAAGCCTATGTCGTAGCCGATGCACTGAGACGAAAGAATGTAATGGTCTCCAGCTTTATTATCACGACTTCCTTGAATGACAAAATATCTATTCTTCAGAAGGAGGATAACTTTATTAAGGATATGATCAAAAGGATTCAGAAAGGCGAACCCTCGTGTTCTCGAATCGATAACGACGAGACCTTGAGGTTGAAAGAAAGGATTTGTGTTCCTGACATCCCAGAGTTAAAAAGGGAAGTGTTAGATGAGTGTCACAAGTCCAAACTGAGTATCCATCCTGGTGTGGCCAAAATGTACAACGATCTTAAGAGAACATTCTGGTGGAAGGCTATGAAAAAGGACATTTCAATATACGTTAGCTGATGCCCTACTTGCCAACTAGTCAAGAGCGACCAGCAGAAGCTGGCTGGATTGTTACAACCACTAGAAGTTCCTGGTTGGAAGTGGGAACATATTTCTATGGACTTCATTGATGGTCTGCCCAGAACCAGAAAAGGAAATGACAGTATTTAGGTGATCGTAGATCGCTTCACGAAGACCGCCCATTTCATACCTGTAAGATCAAACAGAACTGCTCAGAGTCTGGCGCAGTTATACTTCAGGGAAATAGTTAGACTACATGGAGTGCCGCTCAGTATAGTCAGTGATAGAGATACAATATTCACTAGCAAATTTTGGGAAATATTTCAAGTAGAACTGGGAACGAAGTTGAACTTGAGCACCGCTTATCATCCTCAGACAGACTGTCAGACTGAGAGGGTAAATCGTATTTTAGAAGATCTATTGCGGGCTTGTGTTATAAATTTCGGTGGATCTTGGAAAGACCATCCGCATTTGGCTGAATTCTCATATAACAACAGTTACCAGGCGAGTCTGACAATGTCGCCATTCGAAGCATTGTATGGTAGACCGTGCCGATCCCTTGCATGTTGGGTCGAACCAGGTAATAGACTTGTGTTGGGTCCTGATATGATCCGAGAAGCTGCCGACAAAGTCGATTTTATTAGGAAGCGATTACTTGCCGCTCAAAGCCGACAGAAGAGCTATGCCGATAAGAGAAGAAGAGATATATCCTTTGCTGTTGGCGACTACGTATATTTGAAAGTATCGCCGATGTGAGGAGTAATCCGGTTCGGTAAAACTGGCAAGTTGGCACCCTAATTCATTGGTCCGTTTCCTATTCTGGAACGGATCAGAACACTCGCCTATAGGGTTAAATCGCCTGATTGGTTGCCTGGAGTCCATAATGTATTTCATATATCTCAACTTCGAAAGCACGTTCATGATCCAGACTTTATCGTCGAAGAAGCAGCTCAGCAGGATATTGAAATTACTCCAGAATTAGCTGTGAGGAGAGAGCCGCTAAAGATCATCGGCAAAGAAACCAAAGAGCTGAGGAACAAGAAGGTTCACTTAGTCAAAGTGCAGTGGAGTGGAGATCCACGAGATTGTACTTGGAAAACTGAGGAGAGCATTCAGAAAGCTTATCCTAGATGCCGATTGGATATCTCTGATTGACTCCGGTGCAAGGTATATTCACCATACTTTGCATTACCTTTTAATTCTCTTCTCTGCTGTTATTTTCTTTTCACGGATGTGCACTTTTAACTCTATAGTCTGAATGATTTTAAGAGAGAATAGGAATTAATTTGTATGGTTTTGAAAAGTTGAAAACAATTGGATTGGTTGTTTGTGTTGTGTGATAGTAAATTAGATTAATTAGATTATTGAAACGATAGTTAATTTCATTAATAAGAGATTGAATGGTAGAATTTATTCGATTATATGACACATTGAACCGATTAGGAAATAGATAGAAATATATACATGTGCATTTTATATATTTGAGCACGTAAATGGATTAGCTGTTGAGTAAAGATTTTATTTGCGTGCCCGACAAATAGGTAAACCTTAATGAGTTGGATGCGAAATATTATTATATCAACTCCTGTGAATTCCATTGGATGCGGAGTGCTGGTTTTTCTGTGGGAAATAATAAACGTCGCCATAGGATAGTAACAATAAATTTTGAACTACATTACATGGCATACTTCAGAAGATAGGCTCCTTCGTCATTTACCACATAAGCATTTGGGGCTTGTGTAACTAGGTGGAAGGTTTACCATACGAGCGAGAGGCTTGTATGGTGATGATTATATTTTACAGGTTGAACTGATGACTGATATGGACTATTTTAATCGTAACGATTAAATAGCCAGATTAATAAAAAAACCCACACGGGTCTGGAGTTGACAGTAACCACGTCTCTCTAGTTATTAGATACGGCACATGGACTATTTATTTCCCACACGGGGCAGGGTGACGAGAATTTATTCTCTGGAGTTATTATCAGTACATGCTCCCCTGTAAACACCAGAATATACCACTATAAATATGTATATGCTTATTAGGATTTATTGGGTACCTAATACGGCCCAATAAATTTCCAAACCTCCCTCCGTACAAAGGAGGTTATGGCGAAATTTTTCGAAAATTCTGGGTGTTAGCCAAATTTTTGAAGAAGTTGAAATTTCTCAGAAATGGAAAAGTTGGAGAATTGAAGCCAAATCGAACGTAGAGTTGATTAATCAAACCACTTTTGACTTTGTTCCTTTTCAGGGATGAAAAGTTTTACGTGGGGGAGATTGTAACGACCTAGAAAATATGAACCAATTTAAAAAAATTTAAATTGGCTAAAATAATGGATTTTAAATTTTTAAAATAAATATTTTAAATAATAGCAATGAAAACTGAGTTTGAATCGACAATTGAAAAAATTATAATTAATTATAATTATAAACAAGGCCTGAAATGGCGTTGCAGTTTCAAAAATTGAATTCAAACTTTGTCGGACTGTACCGGGTGCAAAACAAAACAAAATTTAGCGAAACAAAAAATATTTAAATCTGTTAGTGAATACCTTTCTAATGAATCTGAAATATCGAATTTTCATAGCGGAAAGCAAAAGTTATGGCCGAATGAATTTTCAGAAAGGTCGCTATGGAATTTATATAGCCCGTGAAATTGGCCATTTTGCATTCGACCTCGGAATTCGACGAAACCACTTTTGTTGGATCCGGGATGTTAAGTTATTGCTAGGTTTCATATTTCATAATTTTTCAAGCAAATATATGAGCGTGGCAAAGGAAATTGTGTTTTGGTCAATTACAGTTAAATTGGATCGACCAGAAATGGGCCTTTTTGCAAACGGTCTCAGAATTCGACGAAACTAGTTTTGTTGGGACCGTATCGTCAAAACATAGCAAGATTTATTTTTCGGGAATTTTTCAAATCAGTTTGTGGCCCTGGCAAATTGAAATGTACGTTCAAATTAAATATTGAATATTTTGATTTGAAGGAAAACTTACTGAAACAGTCGAATGGGCCTACAAAACATATCCCATTGTGTTCGGAATATGGGTAAAATGCTAGGGACGGCAGTAGTTGGGTTTGATTTTGAGTTCGTCTAAGAAAACCCCAATTTTTTAAATTAATATAACATCGGCCAATAGGATTTTTTATTTCATTAATTTAAAAATATAATAAAACAAAAAAAAACCCGATATCCTCAGCGACGAAAGGCGGCCAGCGTTCAAATCATCTCGCCCATTTTCCGGCGAAACCACGCCTTGATAGACCTCCCTCCAGTTGAACTTTTTAGAGTACTCTCCTCCCTCTTCCCATCCATACCTGGTTTGGTCTCCACCATGCCCTGTAGAGCGAGCTCGAGCGCCTCAAAGGCGGCAACTTCGTCTCGTCGCTGCCACTGATTCTGGCCATTGAACGGACCACCGCCACCTGCGTTTGAAGCCCGTTCCAAGCTCGACAAAGTGGTACAACCTGATCGGGACGAAGTGCAACGGGTGGAGCAAAAAATCGAAACCCTAGTTCGAAGGTATTGCTGAAGGTATCGGCCATTTGATTTTAAAACAGTTTTAACACTTTAAAACCGTCGCGAATGTTGATTTTACAATAAAAATTGTATCTTTTTCGTTTGTTGATGAAATTCGATGAAACAGGAGACATCGGGACCATGTGGACGCCTTCTACATTCTAGAAGAGATCGCATATTTTTCTGAGCCTTCTGCTATTTTTGGTGGAGTGGAACCCAATGTGAGATTTCTAATTTATAAACAATATGACAAACGACGATGTATAAATTATATAGTCGATGTATGAGTTAAATAAGCATTGTACACCTCTTGTATAAGCATTGTATAAGTTGTATGTTCGATGTATAAGTTATATATGCGTTGTAAAAATTATATATGTGTTGAAATAGAAGTGAATTGCTATTTATAGATATATATATATATATATATATATATATATATATATATACGCCCCTCGTCCACAAACCATGGACGATATTTATTAATTGTGATTGGTGTGAAAATTGATTGATAGCGAATGGTTGTTTGGGATTGTTTATGGTTGATATTGATTGATTGTGGTTGAAAAATACCCATTTGTGGTTGAGAAAAATATTTGGTTGAAACAACATAGGATTAGTTTGTGGAAATGAAATAAATATATACATGTCGCCTGCATGCGAACTAGATGCATGATTCCCATTATCAAAAACCGCGAGGTTTAAAGGTAGAGCGAGGAACCGTACTAGTGACGGTCCCGGTTTTAACTACCCTGCCATTATGCTGCCGAAATTTTGAATAATATTCATGTGTTTGAATTATTTTCATTTGCTGAAACTATATTTATTCATTGAATAGAAAACCGTCATGTGTTGAATCGATATTCATTCGTTGAGTAGAAATTCATGTGTTGAATGGTATTCGTGTTTTAAATATAAAAATCACATTTTTATCTATATATAGAAACTATAGAAAACCTTCATGTGTTGAATCGATATTCATTCGTTGATTAGAAATTCATGGGTTGAATGGTATTCGTGTTTTAAATATAAAAATCACATTTTTGTCTATATATATAAACTATAGAAAACCTTCATGTGTTGAATCGATATTCATTCATTGATTAGAAATTCATGTGTTGAATGGTATTCATATTTTGAAATAAATTGTTTTATAATAAAAATCCTATTTTTATCACCTATATAAACTATATAAAATAATAGTATTGTTGAAATGAATTGTTTTACAATAAAAATCACATTTTTATTATATACATGAATTGTTGAATTGTTGTAATGTGAAGTGTTAAAAATAGCAACTCGTTCAAACAAATATGCATGAGTTGAAATATTCATTGATTAGCTAATGATATGACTTTTGCCTATACATGCAACATTAGAATGAATGGTATTTTTAAAACCAAATGGAATCGAATATGAAGTTGAATAGAAAATGATAAGTGATATGAAATATATATATGTACATGCATATTTATTGAACAAGTTATAGCAAAGGGGCTAGAGAAGAGGAATAAAATTTTGTGCCTGACAATTAGGTACACATTTCCTGTTTTGTTTGGGTGATGATTTTATTAGCCTGTTGGCTAGCCACTTGGCTTTTTCTTTTTCTTTTCGACACGAGACGCCCGTGTGGCTATTCGGGAATTTTCCCAGCCCCTCCCGTACATAGGAGGTTATGGCGAAATTTTCCGAAATTTAAAGGCGTTAGTGAAATATTTGAAGTGAAAACGATATAGGAATTTTTGAATGAACTATATTTATATAAATATATAAATATAAATAAAATTAAAACGAAACGTGGCCGTGCAGTTCGCATTTTGAAACCGTGATTTCAAACGATTGTACCGGGAAATCCGAGCATTGGATTTTCCTGAAATCGCAACCGTTGGGTTCGCTTTGGAAAAATCTTTCCAATGGCACCAACTTTGTAAAAATCCAACGGTTGGATTGTCTGGAATGTTTAATTCAAATCTGAAGAAAAACAGCACTAGAAACAATTATATATATATATATATAAATATATATATATATATATATATATATAATTATACTTAAATCGAATAACGACGCTGCAGTTCGTATTTTCAAATCGAAATTTCAAACGATTATGCCGGGAGATCCGACCGTCGGATTTTCCCGAAACCGGAACCGTTGGATTCGTTTTGAAAAGACCTTTCTAATGATGTAAATTTTGTGAAGATCCAACGGATAGATATAAAGATATGTGTAAATCAAATCTGAAGAAAAATAGCGCCACGGCCGCGTTATGGCCCGAAGCGTCGTTTTGAATAAATTGGCTATTTTAAAATAAATAAAAATAGCGATAAATCGTTATAAAATACCATAAACAATATGGAATGGAAATAAACTGAATTTGCTCGATTTATGTTGTATTTAATGGTTGAATGTGTTTGGTGTGAAAATTGTCTTAAAGAACAAAGTCGGTGTTGTCGAATAATTTAACCATTGAGATAAATTGATTTGAAATTCTAAATATACGTGAATTATTTGAAAAGGCCGAGTTAATTCTCATTTCAAATAATTTACCGACGATTGAAAGTCGAAGATGAAGATGGTGGTCGAAGACCAGAGATCTTCACCTCGTTTGGATGGCAACCGAGGTCCTGATTGGGAGGCATCCCAAAATATGGATAATGAGTGGTGATCGTCCAGACGTACGTGGTGATCGATGGGTTTGCGAGGTATTTAGTGCCTCCGGTTTCGTTTAGACCTAGGACGGACTTGTAAATGGACTGTGTGTCTGACATTGGATTTTATTCTGTGTTGGTTGATCTCTATTAAATATACATCGGTTTGGCGGCGGAGAATTTATTCTTTTGCTTAACGCCCTTCTCTGAAACGCACGAGCTCAGAGGTTGTGTATCGATGGACATCAGTCGCATAGCATGAATTGCCTGTGTGGCATGCTAAGATGCAGTGATCAGGGCTTCTGTTGAAAAGCAAAGCCTTGTGGTGATGATCAAAGCACTGCCTGTGTGGCGTTGCTTTGTGTATAACGTGAATTCGCGAGCCTCACACACCGGTATGAACCAGAAACGGGAGAAGGACCTCAGGGAGGGCATGCGTTTCTTTCTAGCTAGGGTGGTGTCAGTGACCTACTATCCCAGACATTTATATACTTTTCACGTGTGTGGTTGTTGCTGTTGCGAGGCTCCTCGGTTAGATCGGACGATTCGGGTCCGATGGAGTCATTCGTTGGCTCGTTTACGCCCCAAAGGGCAGGGAAACGTATTGTTCAGGCATTTTAATCCACATCGGTGGACTGGCCCTGACGATCCAAAGGCATGACTGAGTACTTGCCTATGGCTCGGGCTAGAGAGTCACGAATTCGGTAAGGACTATCTTTTGCCTTGGTTCATGATGGAAATCCAATTTCCAAATACGTGACTGTGCGATTTTGATTGTATACCTATATATGACGACATAGTGGTATGGGGCATTAATGTCGTCTATGATTGATAGTTATGATTTGAAATTGTTTTTGAAACATATAAACACTAGTAATAATATCAAATGCCTTTGTTTTATTCGTATCAAGCATATTTTGGCCATTATAATGTAAAACTCTATCCTCCAGTTTGCGTTGCATTGTGTGATGGGAACCGAGTCTTATAATGGCTTCATTTTTATAAAAAGCATTGCGATGGTTAAAAGAATGATTTGTTTTAAAGCACTAGCAATCCATTGGAGTGAACCCGTTCCACAAAAGTGGCGTGGTCCTGAGATTGGCCATATTATATATGTGTTGAGTAGATTTCTCATACCAGTCCCATAACTGACTATTAGTTTGTTTCACTTTCAAACTCGGGTGCCCCTTTTTCCACATGGGCAGCCTTGTATTCAGGTTTTGCTGGTTCTTTCTGGATAGCTGGGGCTGAAGATGGATTCTATCATTTATCTCTTTTTATGCTGTTCAGCTCCTATTGTACATATTTTGTTTGTTTCCACTGTAGACATTTATGTATAGCTGTACTGTATTTGTACTAAGTAAGATCCTGTATACTGTGTAACTCTGATGAATACTTTTATCCAGTATATTGTATTGTTCATTATCTGGTGTATTTATTTAATTCTGTTCTGCTTTTATCTGCTTCTGTGTTATATTCCAAGGATTACCCTTGCCGCCATCAGTACGGGGTTTGGGGTCGTCTCAAACATGGACAAGACACTAGAAGGAACATGAAAATGGCCAACTCGAGGTTGGGTTGAGTTTGCAGTGTAATTCTGCCCGGAACCGCCCGGCTAATCCAGTTACTGCAAACAACAGGATCCAATGTGGGTAGTTGGTCATATCGCGCTTGAAACCCGAGGTCAGACTGAGTTGTGGTGTAATTCTGCCTGGAACCGCCCGGCATATCCAGTGACCACAACAACAGGTCTGATGTGAGAGGCTGGGGTGCATTAATGAATTAATGCCACATGATAGGGTTAAGTCATGAACATGAAAGACAATACTTAACCAACTTGACACAAGAACTTGAACGGTGACACTTAGTCAAATTTTGACATGACACGTATGAGGGTTAAGTCACGAACTTGAATGACTACACTTAACCAACTTGACATGCTAGACTGATAGGGGTGAAGTCACGAATTTAAATGACAACACTTAACCTATTGGACGTAAACCCCAATTACGCGGTCCATTTCAGCAGTAACCCACTAGATGTATCATGGTACCCTGGAACTAGGCAGGGTGGGGCAAGATTAGTGGGCTGATTGTAAGCGACCAAAACGACGGCTGTGTTGGTGCGCCAGTGTAGGTTCAGGCGGTCTATGTTCGTGCACGTGGTCCGGAGTTAGCATAGGTGATACACCCTAGGGCTACATGTCGGTGGTTGGCACCCTGGGGCTTGATCCACCATATGGTGGACCTAGCACAGGTGACTACATTCATGATAGGGTCGTATGACACAGACACATGACGAGCTAGAACTTGTAGGGAGCCGATCGACTATTGGATCGTTTCTTTGGACCTAGAAATGGGTCATTTCATGATATTGCGCCAAGAAATCATTTCATGATTAATATAAGACATGGGTTTGGGATCCTAGTACAGTTGATGCAGCGAACCTTGAATACGTGATGCTATACTTGATTTATACTTGATTTATCTTGTTATCTTAGTCTATCTTGCCAATCTTGACAGCATCCTTATGGTTACTTTCAGTTTATACATGTCATGTTACCTTTATCCGTTTTTATGCTGAAAGTCACTTGGACTTACCAGTCTTTATGACTGACCCGTTTTCTTCCAATTCCTCCCCCCTAGGTTCTCTAGGAGGAAACTCTAGCACTTAGCTGGGATTTTGCTTGCGTTCGGTTCAGCTCATGTACAGTTTGATCTTGAGCTATGTTATGGCTGCATTTTTTCTATCTTTAGGGACTTAAGCTACTTTTGATGTTTTAAGTTTATGCTTCTTTAATTATGCAAGACAGAATTCGTTGTAATGGAAAATAATGATCTTGGCTATTTGATGTAAAAGGTTTTGACTCTTTTTGAAAGTAACGAAATTTATCTTTTGATTCTTCCGTTGTTTTATTTGTGTTCTGTCTTGTGATATTTTTTTGTTTGTTTACCTTGATAACGCTCCTCCAAAACTATTGCATTCCCTTTTTGAGTGACCCTAGCTGTAACAACCCGAAAATATGGGCCAGTTTAAAAATTTTATTTTGGCAATTTAATGAATTTCGATTATTTAAAATGAATTATTTTAAATAATAATCGATGAGAAATTTATTTTGAATAGAATTCGAACGAATATATATTATATAGATTGTCGTTAGAATATAAATATTTATTTTAAATTATAAAAGGAATTGAAAATGGCGCGGTAGTACGATAATTCGATTTCAAACTTCAAATGAATGTACTGGGTGCAAAATAAACCGGATTTTAGTGAAACCAAAAATAATGGAATCTATTTGAGAATATCTTTCCAACGAATCCAAAAAATTGAAATTTCATAGCGGGGATAAAAAGATACGTCCAGTTGAAAATTCTGAATTGTCGCTATGGAATTCAGGCCCTTAAAAATGGAAATTTTGCAAACGACCTCGGATTTCGACGAAACCACTTTTGTCGGACCCGTGATGTAAAGTTATTGCTAGTTTCCAATTTTCATAATTTTTCGAATCAATATGTGAGTGTAGCAAAGGAAAACGCGTTTGACCAGTTTTAGTTGATTTTAATCGACTGGAAAATGGCCATTTTTCAAACGGTCTCAGAATTCGACGAAACTAGTTTTGTTAGGACCGTATCGTTAGTACGAAGGTAGAAAATATTTTTCGGGAATTTTTAGAGACTATACTTGACCCCGCTAAATTGAAATGTGCGTTCAAATTCAATATATAGAGTTATATGTTGATTTTAACGGAAGTTGATCGAAACGATCGAATCAGCCTACGATACATATCCCATTGTGTTCGGAAAGGGGGTAAAACGCTATGGACGACAGGCGGTGGGCCTCATTTAGAGGTCGTATGAAAAAGTCAACTTTTATGAAATAAAGGAAAATAAAAAATACTTCTCTCCTTTTATCAGCCGACCCCCCTTACTTTCATTTGAGTTAGAAAAAAAATAAGAAAAAAAAACAAACGAAGGGCAACCGGGGGGGGGGGGGGGGGGGAGGGACCGCCGCCGCCTCCCCCTAGTGATCGACGACGGCCACGCCCCACCTCAGGCGCGCCTCCCTCCTCCAATCTCCGCCTTCTCCTTCTTCCCTTCCAGCCTCGAACGGAAACACCCCCAAACCGCACCCCTGCCATCACCGAACCACCGGCCAGTGCCCCCTTCGCCTGAGCGCCAGCGAGCAGCTCCTCCCCCCCTCGGTCTCTCTTCTTCTTCGACTGAAAACCCATCTCCCCATCCAACGATGCCCTAGTTCGACAGCGAAGGTGATTTTCCTTTATTAAATCAGTTTTTAATTTAATTTCAGTTTTATTATATAGTATAGGAAGAAAAAAATATAATCTTTTATATTGTAGGAAGATAAAAATATAGTCTTTTATATTGTAGAAGGATAAAAATATGATTTTTACATTATAGAAGTGTTAAAAATATGACCTTTATATGGTAGAAGATGTAAAAATACTATTTTTATGTAAGTAGTGTATTGAAAAGAAAATTTCTATATAATAAAGAATATAAAAATAAAATCTTTATATTTGAAAAGGCGAAATATTTTTATTTGAAAAGGCGAAATCATTATGTAGAGAATAACGATGTAGAAATAGAATTTTTATCTATATAGTAGCGTTGTAAAAATAGAGTTTTTATCTATATAGTAGCGTTGTAAAAATAGAATTTTTCTCTATATCATAGCAAAGTAAAAATTCGATTTTTATATATTGAATAGCGAAGTAAAAATTCAATTTTTATATATTGCATAGCATAGTAAAAATTCGATTTTTATATATTGAATAGCATAGTAAAAATTCGATTTTTATATATTGAATAGCATAGGAAAAATTCGATTTTTATATATTGAATAGCATAGTAAAAATTCGATTTTTATATATTGAATAGCAAAGTAAAAATTCAATTTTTATTTATTGAATAGCAAAGTAAAAATTCGATTTTTATATATTGAATAGCAAAGTAAAAATTCGATTTTTATATATTGAATAGCATAGTAAAAATTCAATTTTTATATATTGAATAGTGAAGTAAAAATTCGATTTTTATATATTTAACAGCGAAGTAAAAATTCGATTTTTATATATTGAATAGTGAAGTAAAAATGTGATTTTTACATATGTAGAGAATACGGGCAAAGAAAGTGACAAGAGGCAAGAGCGGCAAAGATTTCTACATAAGAAGAGCCGTGGGATTGGATTAGCAATTCCGTGAGTACTTCTCACCTTTTAACTTTGTTTTCTAGTTAAAATATATACTAGGATGCAGACGGTGTTTAGTAGCACCCGACACCCGTCGTCCATAGACCATGGACGGCTTGTATGCTTAATTGTTTGATTTTGATGTGTAGTTGATTGTGTGATGTGAAGTGAAATGGAATAAAATATTTATATAGTTAAAAATATTTTATAGTTAAAAATAAAAAATTTAACGTGTATATGAAATGAAATAAATAAAAATAAACAAATCGGACGATTTGTTTATATACACACATTTGACTGATATTGATTTGGACGATAAATTTTACACATCGCCCAACTGCACAAATGAAATCTGTGTTTGACTGTTTGAAACCCCACACGGGTATGGGGTGATATAAGACATACACTAATCCCAATAGTTAGTTGTATGTCGATCGATTGATTGACAGACTGTTTTAAGCGTTGAATATTTATATTTGATGCTTATACATTGTAGAGCGCACTTTGGATGATGGTTGATGATTTATCGTTGTTGTTATATATGTGTAGTAGAAAATCCATATAATTAACATTATATGGTAATTGGTTGGGCCTCATTCCAGTTTCGAGATAGAAATATTTGAAAAAGAAATATTTGAATAGAAATATTTGAATAGAAATATTTGGAAATAGAAATATTTGAAATAGAAATATTTGAATAGAAATATTTGAAAAAGAAATATTTGAAAAAGAAATATTTGAATAGAAATATTTGAAATAGAAATATTGGAAATAGAATATTTGAAAATAGGAATATATGAAGCCGTGTTGATTAGAATTACGCCATTTGACGTGAACGATATTTATATCGATTTTATTCATTCTATAATGAATATCGAAAGTGATTTCAAAATCTGATATTTTGAAAAGAATTGAAATTCAAATTAAATTGAATAGAAATGAATTCGAATTGAAATTTAATATAAATGAATTCGAATTGAAATCAATTTGAATTGAAATCGATTTGAAAATGAATTTAAAACGAATTTATTTTGGAATATTCAATTTTGATTTGAAATTGAATATGAAGTTGAAACCATTTTGAAAATGAATTTAAAACGATTCATAAAATTCGTTTCGAAAGGAAATCGACAAAGTATATATTATATATATTATATATATAATATAATGGCCTGAATAGAACGCGCCGCGGTAGTTCGCGAATTTCGACCATTGACTTCGAACGGATATTGCGGGAGATCCGACCGTCGGATTCTCCTAAAACCGGAACCGTTGGGTTCATATCGAAAATAGCTTTCTAACGATTATTAGAAATTAGAAATGTAACAGTTGGATTTGGAATAATGTTCAAATCGTATTCGAAAAAGGTCGATGTAAGTGCAGTTCGATGGTCGTTGATGGTAATCGACTGTATGAGCCTTGATAAAATTATTAAAAATAGTAATAATTTGTGTAAAATCATAAGAAATGATTTAGAAAGAATTAGGATGAAAAACTCCATATTTGAAAAGATAAAAATAGATTTTTATCGAAATGAACTAGTTTTGAACTAGAATTAAAATTCTATTTATTTTTAAATAAATAAATTGGATTTGAAAATGGTTTTGAAAATAACCAGAATTTCCAATAATTGAATTAGAATGGATTTGAATCGAAATTGTCTTCGGAATATTTCGATGATTGGATTTCGTTATTATATAGATGTTGTTATGGAAATTTGAAAGATATAGACATATATATATATCGTTATTTCCAATACGATATTTGTTGGTCGTAGAATTTGATATTGAATATAACCTGGGATATTTTCTATTCAGAGCCTTGTATTTAATGCCAAATGTGATTTGGGTTTGTCGTGAATGGTGTCTTGACTAACACTGTTCTTGAACCTAGTTGAGAAAGGATTAAATCTTTTTATTTAGATTTAATGAAGTGTACCAATTAAATAATATTTAATTGGAATTGAATTGATATTGATTTTTGGGTTTATCGTGAACAGTGTTTTTAAATTACACTTGTTCTTTAACCCGATAATTAATGGAATGTGGTTTTGGGTTTATCGTGAACAGTGTTTTAAATGACACTGATTCTTTAACACCGTTAAAGATTAAAACTAAATGGAGTTTTAATGAATCTTTAATTAGATTGAAATGATCGAGGATGGAGTATCCCCAGTTTTGCTCTAGGCATTAGTTAAATCTTTAATTAGATTTGAACGTGAAATGGTAATTAAATTTACTGATAACACCATGGTGTTAGACATGAAGTATTACCAGTTTTACTTCATGGGATGAATAGGTTGGGGTTGGGAAATTAAAACAAATGATTACTTCGGAAAGGTTCGTTAATCCCGGCTAGTTGAATCGAAATTCAAAAGGATAGATTAAAGAATAAATTCAAGGAATTTATCCTTGATAAAATTAATGGGAACCTTTCCCTATGAATGTGAAATTTAGAAACTAACTGTCGGTTAGCTAAGCAGAATGGTTTACTGGATATTGATCTGATGTTGGTTCCGGCCTTCGGGGTTAATATTTGGGGAATTATTCTCTTGATTAATTTATGGTTAGTGACTGATGAATTGGAATGAGGCGTATGTTGTGTTTGTGTAACACTTATTTAAAATATAACCGAGTTATTCGGAAAAACCGGGTTTATCCCATTCTGAATAACTGATACGACGTTAAGTCGAAGATGAAGACGGTGGTTGAAGACAAGCAGTCTTCTCATTGTTTGGGTGATTACTGATGATCTTGATTGGGCTGTACACCCAAGATGAGGGAATCAATCGGTGGTCGTCCAGATGTGCTTGGAGATCGATGGATATGCGATGAAAGTGCCTCCGGTTTCGTTCAGACCCAGAACGGACTTGTAAATGGACTGTGTGTCTGACATTAGATTTCATTCTGTGTGACTGATTTCGGTTGCATAGAGTGGTTTGCCTGTGTGGCATGTTAAGATGCAATTGATCGAGTCTTCTGTTGAAAAGCAAAGTCTTGAGGTGATGATCAAAGCACAACCTGTGTGGAACAGCTTTGTGTAACGTGAATTCGCGAGCCTCACACCCCGGTTGTGAACCAAAAAGGGGAGATGGACCTCAGGGAGGGCATGCGTTTCTTTCTAGCTAGGGTGGTGTCAGTGAGCTACCAGCCCTGACATTTATATACTTTCCACCTGTGTGGTTGTTGCTGTTGCGAGGAGCCTCGGTTAGATCGGATGATCCGGATCCGATGGATCCATTCGTTGGCTCATTTACGCCCTAAAGGGCGGGGAAACACAGTGTTCAGGCATTTTAATCCACATCGGTGGACCGGCCCTGTCGCTCCAAGGGCCTACCTGAGTCTGGGTCCTGAGGCTCGGGCTAGAGAGTCTCGAATCGATTGAGGACTACCTTTTGCCTCGGTTCATAGATGGAAACCCAATTTCCAAATACGTGACTTTGAGATTTTGATTGTATAACCTATATATGGCGACATAGTGGTATGGGGCATTCATGCCGCCTATGATTGATACTTATGATTTGAAGTTGTTTTATACACTATACACTTATAATAGTATCAAATGATTTCTTTTAAACGTATCAAGCATTCTTGGCTATTATAAGGTAAAAACCCTATCCCCCGGCTAGCTTGCATTGTGTGATAGGACCTGGGTCTTATAATAGCTTCATTTTTCTTTATTTAGCATTGCGCTGTTGTTTTATGCACTGGTATTCTTGGGTGGAAACCTGTTCCGTGTTATACGGCGTGGTCCCTTGATTTACTAAAAATAAAGATTAACTGTTTTAGTTCTCACACCAGTCCCATGACTGATGTAACACCCCACCTCCGCTAGGGTAACTCGCAAAGGAATGCACTAGCTTTAGAGGGGTATTATTTGTAAACATGTACAGAAATATTACAAGACAGAACATATAAAATAGCGGAAGTAAAACCAACTTTCATATCATTAATAAATAAGGTCTAAAGGCTTTTACATCAGAGAATTTCTTACATGGAAACTTGTCTTGCAATAGTAAAGAAGCATAAAAACCTTTTCATAAATTATTCCCCAAGTAAAACAGTAAAATAGCCATAGCCAAGAAAAGTCCATGTCATACATGATGACCTTCAAACAGAAGAATTCCAAACTAACAATAGCATTTCCTCCCTGTAACCTGGGGGGAACAGAAGACAAAGAGACGAAACAAAACGGGGTCAGTCATAAAGACTAGTAAGCCCTATCTACTATCAGTATATAAACTAGTAAAGTTAACTGGCATGAGGAACTGAGATGAACATAAGTATGATGACAAGATAGATAAGCTAAACCAAAATAGAAGGATGAACTACTGTACCAAGATAAACAAGTGTGTCATGATAAACTACGGTGTCAAGATAAGTCAAGGTATCACATCGTCAGGTTCCTATCAAGTACAATACCGCAAGGTATCTATCATGAATATTCGCTCTGCACCTCTCGTACTAGTATCCCAACCCGCGTCATGTGTTAACTATGAATGTCCCTTGCCCAATGTCATGTAATGGTCCATGTAAACCTAATATATAGCATATGTGGAGTTTGCCAACTTGTATGTTTCTATCCATGTATAAGTTCAGTCCTTTGCCATAGGCCGTACGGGCTTTCCCATATAAATCTATATCACCTTAACGTAGTACCGTTTTATCCTTGAAGTTGTTTTGGACTGCTACCTTTGATCTGTTATCTTTTCTTTCCATGAACTATCGCGTGTTTACCTAGGGTTTATGCCACTTAGGACCGCTAGGGATGATGCTACCTAAAGAACGTTTTCGTACCTCGGTTTGGGTTTTAGCCACCTAGGGCTACTAGGGATTATGCGACCCGTCAACCCCTTTTATCCCACGTATGAATCGTGAATAGTTTTCCATGTCTAGACGCACATGTATCTCAAATGTGCCATCCGAGTTCCGTGCCAGGGAAAATCAAGAAATATGGAACTCGGTCGGGAGTTTTTAAGTCATCTGCCGGTGCAGATATCAAGGTTTGTTTTTATATCCGTAGCTATGGTCCCACGTGACCCCTCCCTCAACTACTGAAAGGCAAAACAAGAAAAGTCATGTATGAGAACTACACTAAGGCCATCGATGCCCTCTTTCCGGACGGCCAACCACACCCATACCTAGATAGCAAGTATGGTCTGTTGGGTGTTCTCTGCCTTTCCATACGCACACGTTTGACTAAAGATGGTAGGTGGCCGACGAATGTGCTATCTAGGGCTACCGTGAAAATATCGCCGACCCCACGCTAATCCACCCCAGTCTTTAGGTTGCTCGCACAGCAACCAAGGCATACCCTTGGCTCTTCTACCGCGGACCTTAACCTCTGTGAGGCCAGGTTTCATGGACCATCCGCAACCTCATAGAGGGATACCAAGAGTATCATCACGTTCCCCGAAGCTACCGCTTCGTCACCCAGTTCTTTGGAGCCTTTAGCTAAATCATATATTGCTCCACCTCGTATTTTAAGCGATGACCTACAGTATCGGGTTAATCATCTATCTGTGAACTGGTCCCAATCCCTTGACTAAGAATTATTACTTACTTCCCTAAACTAAGGTTTACCACTTAGTCTCCTTTCCCGTTATCCTTGTTAATCCTCTTTTTCCACATAGTCCTCTGAACTAGGGTTTTGTCTAATGGGTTAAGTATGGTTACTTAAGTTCATGACTTAACCTGCCCACGAATCATGTCAAGATTTGGCTAAGTATTCAAGTCCAAGACCTAGCCCTACAATTTGGTTAAGTATACCAAGAAGCTCATGACTTAACCTTATTCAATCATCAAGTCAAATTGGTTAAGTATTTGTTTATCTTAACCCTATCAGATTATCGTGTTAGATTGGTTAAGCATAGATTATCTTAACCTCATCGGATTATCGAGTCGGATTGGTTAAGTATGGGTTACTTAACCCCATCGGATTATCATGCACAATTGGTTAATTATAAGTTACTTAACCCCATTAAATTTTCATGTTAAATTGGTTAAGTATTGGTTACTTAACCTCATTGAATTATCAAGTTTAGATTGGTTAAGTGTTTAACTTACCCCATCGAATTACCGTGTTTAGATTAGTTAAGTCTAGATTAACTTAACTTCATCTAATTACCGTGTTTAGATTAGTTAAGTGTGGGTTACTTAACCTTATCTAAGTGCCGTGTTTAGATTAGTTAAGTGTAAATTACTTAACCCCATCCCCTAATTGTCTTATATGGTTAAGTTTCATTAAAGAATCAAGTCCGGTTTAACTTAACCTACCCATTCATGTCATATCGGTTAAGTGTCATTAGTCAAATTTACTTAACCTTATCATGTGGCATTAATTAAATTAATGCACTTTTAATCTCTCACATTATACCTTGTTGTGGTTACTAGTTAAGCCAGGCGGGTCCGGGTAGATTTACACCACAACCTAGTCTAACCTCGGGTTTTAAGTGCTATGTGACCAACTACTCACATCGGGTCCTATTGTTTGTAGCCACTAGTTAAGCCGGGCGGGTCCGGGTAGATTCATGCTACAAACTCAACCCAACCTCGAGTTGGCCACTTTCATGTTTGGTGTAGTGTCTTCTTAAACATACAACCCCTACGTGTCAAGTTTTCAAGTCCCATGTTCATAGCCAAAATTACATGTTGTCATGTTTATACCAATTTACCCAAATCATGTTTCATGTCATTAAAGTTTACCCCTAACGTAACCCCATTGCTTTTAAACTCGCATATACATTCGCAACAACGCATATTGGATTAAAAGAAGGAACTTGGCATAGGTATGGCAAAAGGGGTATAAGGCCACAAGTTAAACATGGTGGCATATGAGACATAATGTGTTCTCAAACTTGCATGTTACATTATTAAGCCCCAAAAACGTGCATAACCCCAAAACTTAGCATATAGGTGAATCATGGTGATAGATGACATAGAAAAATGGCTAGAAGTTCGCATCTAGCATTCTATGCAAGTTAACTTAAGGGATAAGAGAGGTCATATGTTGCATAATGCAACATTTCAACATAAAGCTTATAGCTTTTAGCCAACAAAATCAAGGTGATGACTTTACGAATATGCATAGGATAAATCTACACATAACATGATAGTTTCTAAGCATGTAACCAACTCAAGTTCAAATCCAAAGCTTGCAACATGAACATTTAACTTCATAGTTAATATCTAAGAGTAGGAGGGGGCTTACAATGCTATGAAGGCACAAATCAATATATAAAAAGATTGAGACGAAGCTACACTAGCAAAAACCCCAAATCAATAAGCTCCGATAAAACCCTTGTGAAAATAATAAGATAGATGCTTGCTTTGATGAAGATTTGCCTTAAAATCAAGTTTAGCAGCTCTCATATGAACATAGAAACTCTCATACACTCTTATGATCATGTAATCTCTCATGTGAATGAAGATAGAGTTTATGACAAGAGGATGGAGGCTATGATCACTTGGCATTTGGGCAGCACTTCGTGTCATGAGTGATTTGTGAGGGTTTAGGGTAGGCTTAGGGGTCTTTTTATAGACATTAGGAGTAGTTTAGGCCGTAGGATAAACCCTAGGATAGATCTGAACCCTCAAAAATCGTCATAAGCCTCCAAAACAAGACCCAGGAGCCATAACAGGTGCACCAGGCCGACCTGGCCGACCAGGGAAGTTGACACCCAGGTCGACTCTAGTGTCGACCTGGTTGGAGGGGAGGTCGACCCTAGTGTCGACCCCCCTTTCGACCTGCCTGGGTGGGATTTTTCCCGCCTACCCTGAATTCTGAAAATTTTGAATCTGTTTTCGAATTTGATTTTTTCGTGAAACTTTGAGAGGCCATATCTTGGTCATACGGACTCCGAATTACGAAATTTCGGACTCTATTTCGCGTATTTTTCCGAGACGAACGCAATGGCGCAACCCGTTTTCCCTGATTCAGATTTTAACATTTAATTCTGCCTTGATTCTTGTCTTAACACGTTGTTAAAATTCGGGTTGTTACATTCTCCCCTCCTTTAAGGATTTCATCCCCGAAATCTCCAAGTTAGGAAGAACGCATCCTAACTTCCATCATCCATCTACTCAAAACATCATCCACAGGCAAACATTGTCCTTATATGATTTCTAATGCCATATGAACATATGCAAAACGTGTGTGTATATGCTCCTTAGCTAATGCTAATGATCAGGCCTGAATGATCTTTCTAATGCAAAATATGTTTAGTGCCATGAGTCCAACATGTATGCAAATAGTCCTAGTTATATTAGTACTATATGCGTGCACAAACATTCATTCATATGCAACATCCGCATGATAACACATTCAATTTCATCCATAAAAAAGTATAAATACTCGTGCATATGCATCGTGAAATGTGACCTCGTCAATCTAGTATCTAATGTGTATTCGCGCATCCACGAGCAACCACTTGCAACCATTTGCAACCATATCAGTCATAACATGTTTCAAACACATGTTTACATCCATAGGGTTCTACCTAAGGTTCCCAAGATAGGATCGAGAAGATAAACAAGACAAACTCCTTACGGGGTTAGCAACAAAAATAGGACCGAGAGGGTATCCACCAAGCGATAGCATGCAAGCAAGCTCTACAAGAGAACCAGGGATCAACGATATACTCTTAAAAAGAGACATGATGCGCGCGTTTCAGCCGCATTTCCTTGAGCTTAATTCCATTGTGCCTTGACCGCCTTTGCCTTCATGATTTCGTAGCTCCTTGATTCCTATTTCCAATGTATGAGTTGGAACTCATTTCACTGTCGCTTCTCGTTTCACTTTCACTTATTCTTTCCCTAGTATGCTCGGTTCAAACATATATGCATACTCATGCAAGCTCTCCAAAATTCACTAGTGAATTCTGGATCTCGTTTACCGATGCTAATCCATGTTACCACATGCACTTACTAGGGTGGTTCCTATAACCCATGCTCAAGCGGAATGAACCATCCGTCTTATTGGCGGACGTTACTCGATTGGATCAGAGATTTCCGATAAATGCATCAAGAGATTCTAGGTAACTAACCATGACAGAACCCAAAAGGTTACACGAGACTTCGAAGGTATTACCAAAGCAAGCCAAGAGTCTGACTACCCTCTTTTCAAAACCGAGAATGGTATCCCTTACTGGATAACCACTTTACCCCTAGAATCCATCCATAGCTCAACAATAGAAGCATTGCTTCTAATCTCAACACTTGGCATAGACGTTCTCATATCCAAGCAAGTCATGAATAAATGGACCGACTCTCCAACCATATTTTGGGACTAAAGTGGGATCTTCTACCATGCTAGTACTAAGGTGCAGAGACTTAACTATTGAGGCAGACTTAAATGATGCTATGATCAAAACAAAGTCCTGATGGGATGATAGAGAAGAAAAGCTAAACGTTTAACAAGAGCATTACCATCCTTACGAGATACGCTAGAAATGAGAGTATACAATTGACCTCTCGATGATCTTGTCCCATAATTCTTAACTATCCATCCCGTTTTTCCTCCATTGTGGCTTAAGCCATATCAACAAGTTGCCTATCCTTAAGCTTGTGTCCCTTATCCTTGTTCTTGCTATCCTTTCTTATAACGCGACAACGGGTCTCTCGAGAACTTCCTCCATCGCACGGAAAACACTTACGTGGCTAGACAAGGATTAGTCGCAGTTAAAACTACTGTGACTACCGATGGAGGAAAGAAAGGAAAAGAGATTCAATCAAGGAAACAAAGGATAGTTCTAATGGCCTTTTGGGGAATAGCCTTTAAAAACTTTTCTTGAAAAATGCTTCTTTGTAAACGGTTTTTCAAATACTTTTCAGAAGGTTTTAAAAACTTTTGCCCAGTCTGGTAACCTTCTGCTCTGATACCAAATGTAACACCCCACCTCCGCTAGGGTCACTCGCAAAGGAATGCACTAGCTTTAGAGGGGTATTATTGGTAAACATGTACAGAAATATTACAAGACAGAACATATAAAATAGCGGAAGTAAAACCAACTTTCATATCATTAATAAATAAGGTCTAGAGCCTTTTACATCAGAGAATTTCTTACATGGAAACTTGTCTTGCAATAGTAAAGAAGCATAAAAACCTTTTCATAAATTATTCCCCAAGTAAAACAGTAAAGTAGCCATAGCCAAGAAAAGTCCATGCCATACATGATGACCTTCAAACAGAAGAAGTCCGAACTAACAATAGCATTTCCTCCCTGTAACCTGGGGGGGAAACGGAAGACAAAGAGGTGAAACAAAACAGGGTCAGTCATAAAGACTGGTAAGCCCTATCTACAATCAGTATATAAACTAGTAAAGTTAACTAGCATGAGGAACTAAGATGAACATAAGTATGATGAAAAGATAGATAAGCTAAACAAAAATAGCAGGATGAACTACTGTACCAAGATAATAAAGTATGTCATGATAAACTACGGTGTCAAGATAAGTCAAGGTATCACATCGTCAGGTTCCTATCAAGTACAATACCGCAAGGTATCTATCATGTATATTCGCTCTGCACCTCTCGTACTAGTATCCCAACCCGCGTCATGTGTTAACTATGAATGTCCCTTGCCCAATGTCATGTAATGGTCCATGTCAACCTAATATATAGCATATGTAGGTTTTTCCCAACTCGTATGTTTCTATCCATGTATAAGTTCAGTCCTTTGCCGTAGGCCGTACGGGCTCTCCCATGTAAATCTATATCACCTTAACGTAGTACAATTTTATCCATGAAGTTGTTTTGGACTGCTACCCTTGATCTGGTTATGTTTTCTTACTATGAACTATTGCGTGTTTACCTGGGGTTTATGCCACTTAGGACCGCTAGGGATGATGCTACCTAATGAACGTTTTCGTACCTCGGTTTGGGTTTTAGCCACCTAATGCTACTAGGGATTATGCTACCCGTCAACCGCGCCCTTTTATCCGACGTACGAATCGTGAATCGTTTTCCATGTGTAGACGCACATATATCTCAAATGTGCCATCCGAGTTCAGTGCCAGGGCAAATCAAGAAATACAAAACTCGATCTGGAGTTTTTAAGTCATCTGCCGGTGCAGATATCAAGGTCTGTTTTTATATCCGTGGCTATGGTCCCACATGACCCCTCCCTCAACTACTGAAAGGCAAAACAAGAAAAGCCATGTATGAGAACTACACTAAGGCCATCGATGCCCTCTTTCCGGACGGTCAACCTCACCCATACCTAGATAGCAAGTATGGTCTGTTGGGTGTTCTCTGCCTTTCCGTACGCACACGATTGACTAAAGATGGTAGGTGGCCAACGAATGTGCTATCTAGGGCTACCGTGAAAATATCGCCGACCCCACGCTAATCCAACCCAGTCTTTAGGTTGCTCGCACAACAACCAAGGCATACCCTTGGCTCTTCTACCGCAGACCTTAACCTCTGTGAGGCCAGGTTTCATGGACCATCTGCAACCTCATAGAGGGATACCACGAGTATCCTCACGTTCCCCGAAGCTACCGCTTCGTCACCCAGTTCTTTGGATCCTTTATCTAAATCAGATATTGCTACACCTCGTATTTTAAGCGATGACCTACCGTATCGGGTTACTCATCTATCTGTGAACTGGTCCCAATCCCTTGACTAAGAATTATTACTTAGTTCCTTAAACTAAGGTTTACCACTTAGTCTCCTTTCCCGTTATCCTTGTTAATCCCCTTTTTCCACATAGTCCCCTGAACTAGGGTTTTGTCTAATGGGTTAAGTATGGTTTTTTAAGTTCATGACTTAACCTGCCTACGAATCATTTCAAGATTTGGCTAAGTATTCAAGTCCAATACCTAGCCCTACAAGTTGGTTAAGTATACCAAGAAGCTCATGACTTAACCTTATTCAACCATCAAGTCAAATTGGTTAAGTATTGGTTTATCTTAACCCTATCAGATTATCGTGTTAGATTGGTTAAGCATAGATTATCTTAACCTCATCGGATTATCGAGTTGGATTGGTTAACTATGAGTTACATAACCCCATCGGATTATCATGCACAATTGGTTAAGTATAAGTTTCTTAACCCCATTAAATTTTCATGTAAAATTGGTTAAGTATTGGTTACTTAACCTCATTGAATTATCAAGTTTAGATTGGTTAAGTGTTTAACTTACCCCATCGAATTACCGTGTTTAGATTAGTTAAGTCTAGGTTAACTTAACTTCATCTAATTATCATGTTTAGATTAGTTAAGTGTAGGTTACTTAACCCCATCTAAGTGTCGTGTTTAGATTAGTTAAGTGTAAATAACTTAACCCCATCCCCTAATTGTCTTATATGGTTAAGTGTCATTAAGGAATCAAGTCCGGTTTAACTTAACCTACCCATTCATGTCATATCGGTTAAGTGTCATTAGTCATATTTAATTAACCTTATCATGTGGCATTAATTAAATTAATGCACTTTTAACCTCTCACATTAGACCTTGTTGTGGTTACTAGTTAAGTCGGGCGGGTCCGGGTAGATTTACACCACAACCTAGTCTAACCTCGGGTTTTAAGTGCTATGTGACCAACTACTTACATCGGGTCCTATTGTTTGTAGCCACTAGTTAAGCCGGGTGGGTCCGGGTAGATTTATGCTACAAACTCAACCCAACCTCGAGTTGGCCACTTTCATGTTTGGTCTCGTGTCTTCTTATACTTACAACCCCTACGTGTCAAGTTTTCAAGTCCCATGTTCATAGCCAAAATTACATGTTGTCATGTTTATACCAATTTACCCAAATCATGTTTCATGTCATTAAAGTTTACCCCTAACGTAACCCCAATGCTTTTAAACTCGCATATACATTCGCAACAACGCATATAGGATTAAAAGAAGGAACTTGGCATAGGTATGGCAAAAGGGGTATAAGGCCACAAGTTAAACATGGTGGCATATGAGACATAATGTGTTCCCAAACTTGCATGTTACATTATTAATCCCCAAAAACGTGCATAACCCCAAAACTTAGCATATAGGTGAATCATGGTGATAGATGACATAGAAAAATGGTTAGAAGTTCTCATCTAGCATTCTATGCAAGTTAACATAAGGGATAAGAGAGTTCTTATGTTGCATAATGCAACATTTCAACATAAAGCTTATAGCTTTTAGCCCACAAAATCAAGGTGACGACTTTACGAATATGCATAGGATAAATCTACACATAACATGATAGTTTCTAAGCATGCAACCTACTCAAGTTCAAACCCAAAGCTTGCAACATGAACATTTAACTTCATAGTTAATATCTAAGAGTAGGAGGGGGCTTACAATGCTATGAAGGCAAAAATCAATATATAAAGATTGAGACGAAGCCACACTAGCAAAAACCCCAAATCAATAAGCTCCAATAAAACCCTTGTGAAAATAATAAGAAAGATCCTTGCTTTGATGAAGATTTGCCTTGAAATCAAGTTTAGAAGCTCTCATATGAACATAGAAACTCTCATACACTCATATGATCATGTAATCTCTCATGTGAATGAAGATAGAGTTTATGACAAGAGGATGGAGGCTATTATCACTTGGCATTTGGGCAGCACTTCGTGTCATGAGTGATTTGTGAAGGTTTAGGGTAGGCTTAGGGGTCTTTTTATAGAGATTAGGAGTAGTTTAGGCCGTAGGATAAACCCTAGGATAGATCTAAACCCTCAAAAATCGTCACAAGCCTCCAAAACAAGAACCAGGAGCCAAAACAGGTGGACCAGGCCGACCTGGCCGACCAGGGAGGTCGACACCCAGGTCGACCCCCAGGTCGACTCTAGTGTCGACCTGGTTGGGGGGGAGGTCGACTCTAGTGTCGACCCCCCTGTCGACCTGCCTGGGCGGGATTTTTCCCGCCTACCCTGAATTCTGAAAATTTTGAATCTGTTTTCGAATTTGAATTTTTCGTGAAACTTTGCGAGGCCATATCTTGGTCATACGGACTCCAATTTACGAAATTTCGGACTCTATTTCGCGTATTTTTCCGAGATGAACGCAATGGCGTAACTCGTTTTCCCTGATTTAGATTTTAACATTTAATTCTGCCTTGATTCTTATCTTAACACGTTGTTAAAATTCGGGTGGTTACAACTGACCTGGAGTTTATTGTTTTAACCTAAACTCTAGGTGCCCCTATTTTGACATGGGCAGCTAGTAGTTTAGGGTTTGCAGATATATATTCATAGGATCCTGGTTTACAGCTGGAATGATATCCGGAAAGCTTTGTATTCTTATATCTCTTCTAGTTGTGTATTGTATTATTTTCCGCTGCTATGTATTTAAATGTAATTTAAATCTCTGATATTTCTGTATAATATTCATTTATACTCTGTATATTCCTGTAATCTGATGGCATTGTTGTAATATACAATGAAATGTTCTTCCGTCTGCGTTCTATTTTGTCGTGTTCTCAAAACAATCCGTTCTTTCCCCTCTTTTCGGAGACCTGGGAGGTTCGGGTCGTTTCAGCGCGGTATCAGAGCTTTGGTTTACAAAGCTCAAAGAACAAGACGAATTAGAACCATACGAAAGAATTCATCAGATATTGGATTAGTAACATCCAATTAAAATGACTCATTAGAGATAGGATCAGTAGTATCCTAGAACGAGTGTGAAGAGTATACTTTTAAAATGAAAACAATTTTTATTTTGAAAATTTAAATCAACTATTCGTATTTGATTATTTATTCTATATTAATCGGGACAATCCGATATATAAAGATTTTGCATATATGTCTTGCAAACGTGTATTCAAAGTTTTAATGTACTATATAGTTATAGAATCATACTCTAGTTGCCCGGGGGTAATTCTGGTGATGGGGCACCATCGCCAGTATTTATTTTCGAGTAACGAATGTGAGATTTCTATATATTTCCTATTGACTGGTGTGAGAACCGAAACTAGATAGGGCTTATTTTTGTGATTTGGTATCAAAAATGTGATTTTTTGACTATATATCAAAGTTATGAATTTCAAAAGCTAATCAACTAATTGATTGATGTTTGTGTTGTTTGGTTATTTGTTTGATAATTTTGAACCATTACGCCTAATTGTATCAAATATTGAATTGTATTGAAAAATTGTCTCATTTGCTTGCATATACAGGTACTTACATTGAACAGGTCATAGCAAGGAGGCTAGAGAAGAGAATAAAATTAGTTTGCCCGACAAATAGGTACATGTTTATCATAATTTACTGTTTTGTTTGGGTGATGATGATTTTATGAGCCTATTGGCTAGCCGCTTGGCCTTTTCTTTTTCTTTTTGAGATCAGAAGGCCTATATGGCAATTTTGGGATTTTACCGTGGCTCCCGGTGCATGGGAGGTTATGGCCAAATTTTTCGAAAATTTAGGGTGTTAGCCAAATTTTTGAAGAATTTGAAAATTCTCAGAAACAGAAAAGTTGGAGAATGGAAGCCAGATCGAACAAAGATGTAACACCCCACATCCGTTAGTGTCACTCACAAAGGGAATGCACTATGTTCTGGGGAGCATTTAGGGTAAAAGATGCAGAAAAATTACAAGATAGACAAAAATTAAACAGCGGAAAGTAAAACTTTTCTTTATTGATAAAATAGTTTGTACAATGGTTTCTTTACAATATCAGAGTATCATCTGTCTTACAAAATAAAGAAGCATAAAAACAACATTTATATTCCCCGATTTTAGCAAGAGCCAGCCATAGCATATGAAAAGAGAATCCAAGCAAACTTCGACAAATCTTCAAGCTGGGAAAGAGTGGCAGTCCAACTTAACCTGAGCTAAACTATTCCCTCCTTTACTACCTAGGGGGGGGGGACGGAAGAAAAGAAGACAAAAGAAAAACAGAGTCAGACATAAAGCCTGAGTAAGTTCAGTAACTTCTAGCATGTGAACATGGAAAACAAAACGACATGAATTAACTGAATACAAGATTACACCATGACGATAGGGTCAACAAGATTAGACAAGGTAATCACAAGATATGCTAAGATAAGATAAACTGGATACGCTTTAATACTTTTGCCGCTTCGCTATTTCCTTGTTATACTGGTTTCTATATCTCTACACCACCTAACTAGTGTCCCAACGAGTAACGATAATGTGATCCCAATCCCAGTATTTTCCATTGCCTTCGAGCATCCATTTATTATTTATTACCTAGATATAATCTAGGGTTTTCTATCCAGTGCTTTTTAGATTCAACTAGAGTTTACGCTATCTGCTGAACGCTTCTCGGATTCAGGATTTATGCCACCTAGTCCAACTAGGGATTATGCTACCTGTCGAATGATGCCCCCAAGTCTAGGACACACTGCCTAGAGTGGTATATGTTCCTATACTTCCCCACGCATGTATCGCGAATCGTTATCGCTTGTCTAGATGCACATGTCCTGTAATGTGCGGTTCGAGTCCTGTGTCAGGGCAAATCAAGGAATACAGAAATCGGTCGGGAGCTTTCAGATATCTGCCGATGCAGATGCTAAGGTCTGTTTTTATTTCAGTGGTTATCGTCCCACTTGACCCCTCCCTCAACTAATGAAAGGCACACCTTGTAAAATGTGAACTATACGCCGGCCCCCGGTGCCCCACTATCCTATGGCCATCCTCACCCATAACTAGACAGCAAGTATATGGTCTTTTGGAGTTCTCCGCCTTTCCGCTTCACGTATCTCGATTGACTGAAGATGGATGGTAGACAACGAGTTGCTATCACAGGTCTACCGTTCTCTCGCCGAATCACGCCGGTCCATCCTAGTCTTTAGGTTGCCATGTATTGCAACCAAGGCATACCCCATGTTCTTCTACGTAGACCTTAACCTCTATGGGCCCAGGCGGATCATCTACTGCCTCACAAATGGATACCAAGAGTACCCTCTCGTCCCCTCGAAGCCTCGGGCTTCGTAACCCAATTCGTTGGAGCCTCCTTTTTACTCAGACGGACGTTCGCACCTCCTCGTGCTATACTAAGAATTACTACTTAGTTTTACTAACTAAGATTTACCACTTAGTTTCCAGAATCGTTGTTTCCTTAACTAAGGTTTACTTAGTTCTCTTTCCCGTTAGTTTAGATTGGTTAAGTGTCATAGTCAATTCAAGCTAACTTAACCCTCCTTATTTATCCTTTAAACTGGTTAAGTGTTGTCAATAACTCATGTTGACTTAACCCTACCACAAACCAAGTTGTATTGGTTAAGTATTTATTACTTAACCCTACCCATTCACCCTGTGTTGGTCGAGTGTTCCTTTTTAACTTAACCTTGCCCGTCTGTTTTAACAAACATTTTATTATTAATGGTCAAGGATTATCCCTTCATGTTCTAGACTTAACCCCATTCCTTTATCACAACCTGATGGTTAGGTGTTCAAGTTTACTTAATCCTACGGTCTAGTCCAGCTAACATATCAAATTGGCTAAGTGTACTAGATTTTACTTAACCCCAACCTCGAGTCTAATTAACATATTAATTTGGCTAAGTGTATTAACTTTATTTAACACCTACAAGTCTCGTTTTGCTACGTTGAGTTTGGTTAAGTGTCTCTATGGGCTTAGCCCTCCCATTCTAGCTTAACTGTGTTTAAATTGGTTAAGTGTTCCTATGGACTTAACCCTCCCATTCTACCTTAACTGTATGGCCCTAACCCCACTCACCAGTCTGGTTGTCATGTTGAATTGGTTAAGTGTCTTAGTGAATTTAACCCTACCATTCTTGTTCTAGCTTTAATTAAATGAATTAAAGCCGCTACCACTCACATTAGACAGGTATTGTTGCGACTACTGGATGTGCCGGTTGGTTCCGGGCAGGTTTACATGGCAACTTAGTCTAACCTCGGGTTGGGCATATTCGTGTTTTCTAAGTTCAAAAGGGGTTTTGATTAGTTTTCAAATCAAGTTTTGAAAGTAACCATCCCATCCGTCAGATCAGTTAGGGATAGCCAGGGAGAGCAGGAAACTTGTATTTTCCAAACTCAAGCCTAGACACTATCCTCTCTGTCACCCTAGAACTTTCTGGTGTTTCATTAAAAGAGATGTTGTTTAACAAACCTTTAATTTGTCTAAGTTTACATTTCTCATTTAGAACAAATTCTATAAGTAAATTATTCCTAATTTACTTATTTCCTAATTCCCCTTTTAATGTAAATTGTCAACATTCATTCTTATGGCCCATTTTCCCTCTAAATCATGTTTATGCTTTTTGGTATGTAAACTATACCAAATCAAGTGTCATTAACCATGAGTTTGCTAATCCTGACAATTACTCCCAATTATGGCAAATTTCAATTTTATGCCAATATGCTTATCGAGCCAAATTAGCTAATCCAATTCTGATTTAACATTCTAATTCACGTCAAAGTAGACTTATTACTCTAGTTCACTATTCATGTAAATACAAGATTTACACGTCAATAAAAGACTCAAATTACACATCTTATAATTTATGTCAAATTTATCCAATTTGCATTCCTATGAACATGCCATAATACATGTTCCCAATTTATGCCAATTTCCAAGTTAAACTAAGTTTTAGTAAATTTCATATTTTGCACCAAATCGCATTCCCACCGTTCGTACAATCGTGTTTCAATCTAGATTATAGATAAATCTAGATTCGTAGCAAATAGGGAATGAACCAAAGATTGCTATGAAAAGGATAGATACAACAACTGGCATAAAATGGTTTTGAATAACGACGTAGGTTCAAGAACGTTGGTAGACCTAACTTAATAGGTAAATTCCCAAGGTCTAAAACCAAGAATAGACAGAGTAGGTTCAAGAGCATGGGTAGACCTAACTTAATAGGTAAATTCCCATGGTCTAAAACCAAAGAAAACCAAGGACAGGCAGAATAAATAATCGGGTTTAGACCCAATCTCATAATCACAAAGCTTAAACAACACTTTCCTAATCACGAATCATAGGTGTTTAATCACAGATGTCCTTGTTATGTCAAAGGCAATAGTTTATGTTTTCTAATCAAAGGCATAGGCTTAGTCAAGGAAATAATCCTCATAGTCACAGTAATAGGCAATGTTCATAGTCATAGGCAATGTCCAAAGTCATAGGCAATGTTCATAGTCATAGGCAAATGCTCATAGTCATAGTCTTATTTGTCCTCGAATCATAACAGTTCTTAATTAGGTTCAAGAATGTAGGCACTGATTCGAATAGAGAGAGAGAGAGAGATTTGGCATATTCTTTTATTCCTTTAATTTCATGTTACGAACAAAGAAAAACATTCAAATCTAAAAATAACTGACTTACAGAGATTAGATTAGAAAAGAAAGATGGCGTTGCTAAGATTCGTAGAAAAACAGTCGTTGAAGTCGTTTGAACCTCCTCTTGAATCCTAGCTTGACTTGAACCTCTTCTTGAAAATCTTTTAGCAGCATTTCCTCGTCTTGGTTTATTTTATATATATTATTTTATTTATATATTTTAGAGGAGGAGGAGCCATGACTAACAAGAATCTTTGCAGCATAAGGGTAGAAAAGAATTGTGAATAGAGAAGAAGACCAGGGCTGTTTATATAGTTGCTCAAGACCTTATCGTACACGCAGCGCTGAGTCAGCATTGAACCTAGTTAAGAAAATAGTCTAGGTTCGCAGATGAATCTAGCCAAATCTAATCGTACATGCACTGCTAAGTCAGCATTGGGTCCCACAAGCTGTTTTGGCGCAGAAATTTGAATTTCGAACTTTTGAATTCCTGGAATTTATTTAACTGTTTTATTCACATGGAATATTCTTATATGTATACAATTCCTTTAACGACCATTTTACGTGTCTATATATATATATATATATATATATATATATATATATATATACACGCACAACTTTCATTTTATTTTCAAAATTCAAACGATGTTGCACCGTTATTTAATACTATAGCCTTATCTTAAATTTTAACTTTCTTATACATATATTTCTGCATATATATATATATATATATTCTCATGTATATACATATATTTTCTTTATTTCCTTATATGTACGATCTTATCCTTTCAAATTTTGTATTTGTATATGTACATATATTTGCATGTTCAGTTGGCCCTCTTTAAAACAGAGATAAAAATTATGCTGCCGCCTGGGTTCGAACCCCCGACCTCCATGTTACAAATCTAATGCCTTAACCAACTAAGCTACAAAGTATTTTGTTAATAAGTCTTAGAACAATGATAATTATTGTTCTTTCCTTACTTCTCTTTTTCATGTTAGTTACAATACTTAAATTAAACCAATGCATGAATATTTTTCTTTTAATGTTAATGCATTATGTTTGCAAATCAGTGCATGCAACATATTTACATCGCATGCAACCAATCTTTTCATTTTTTTTCATATATTAATTAATTTTCATTATACATCACCATATTAATCCTATCTGTGGATATATATACATTTTTAATTACATTAAAAATACGGGGTGTTACATTCTCCCCCAGTTAAAAGGATTTCGTCCCCGAAATCTTCTAATTAGGAAGAATGTGTCCTACCATACAATCACCCATCTTCTCAACCATCCAATCACAGGAATCCGTTGTCCTTAAAAGATTTCTAATGCTTTCATGTTCATATGCATAGTTTGTGTATATGTCTTTATCTACTGTAAAATCAGGCGATCTACTGATTCAGTTGACCTCATTAATGGGAATCATGTCGGTGCCACGCGTCCAATCATGTATGCAAGCATCCCTAGTTACGTAAATACTACATGCGTGCACGGCCATTCATCCATATGCAACATCCATATGATAACATATCAGGCTCAACTTAAATACATATATGTAAATGCAATATGAAAACGTCCGAACGGATCTAGTGTCTAATACGTATGCATATGCATTCACAAGCAACCATTAGCAACCACTTGCAACCATCAACCATAACATGTTTCAAATACATGTTTACTTTGGAAAGAGAGAAACTATTATGCGCAAAGCTCCTAAACAAAGAAATCAAGGATACACCCTTAAGAAAAAGGGTATGACGTTAGTATCTATCCTTGTTGAGCTTTACTCCACTGTATCTTAACTAATTTACCTTTACGATTGTGAAGTTCCGGATCTCCATTTCCAAAATAAACAGATGTCAATCATGGCACCAAGTATATGTACTAAGGTGATTAGAGGCCTCCCTCTTAGCTTATCCATCACGCCATAACTATGAGAGTCAAAAGATCACTCTGTACTTTTTAGAGTACCGACCACAACTATTCATCTTTCACGCAAACCATCCAAACCGAACTCGACATTCCTCAAGTACAAGCCCCAAAGGCCTAAACCAATATCAGACAAACACCCAAGGAATATCTCTTCTGAATTTAGACGATCCGCGTGAGATGATATAAGCAAACCCGATAGTTATCCCCAAATCCCTACTAACCAAAAATAAGCTGTTCGGACCACCAAATGGGGTTTGAGACTCTAGTGGGATCTTTCGACTATACAAGTACGATGGTGCAGAGACTCAACTATGGAAGTGGATATGAACAAATGCGAAGCGCTAAAACCAATGGAAATAGTACGAACAACAAAACTAGACTCTTCTAACAGAATTTTACTGCCTTTCTCCTAGGTATGCTTGGTGGTGAAAGTATGTACTTTCCCTTCTGAAAATCTTGTCCTCGTTCTTGCCCTTGTCCTTAAGTATATGCCCTATCATACCCTAGTAAATATACTTCCTCTTGTCTTAGGTTTTATAATTTCTTCCTCCTTCGTGTGCTAAGTCTACATCCATGAATTCCTCATCCTAGGGTTATGCTCCTTAGCCAAACTCCTCATCCACTTCTGTGTGTAGTCATGTTGACAAATCTCTCGAAAACTGCCTCCATCGTCCGGAAAACCTTATAAGCTTTGAAAGAAAACTGCCCGTAGATGAAACAACTACGGCTATGGATGGAAGCCGGGCACTACTTTTCCCTTTGATGAGGTTACCTCCAAGAAAGCAAGGAGCCCCAGAGACTCAAGAAAGAAGGAGACAAGAATTTAAACAGAGGAAGAGAAGATAGTGCGTATGGCTTTGGGGAATATGCCTTTAAAACAAATCTCTTCTTTTGAAAATTCTTCTTTTAAAACTTTTTGAAAATAATTTTTCAAATCCTTTATCTGATCTGGTAACCTTCAGCTCTGATACCACGTTTAACACCCCACATCCGTTAGTGTCACTCACAAAGGGAATGCACTAAGTTCTGTGGAGCATTTAGGGTAAAAGTTGCAGAAAAATTACAAGACAGACAGATATTAAACAGCAGAAAGTAAAACTTTGCTTTATTGATAAAATAGTTTGTACAATGGTTTCTTTACAATATCAGAGTACCATCTGTCTTACAAATAAAGAAGCATAAAAACAACATTTATATTCCCTGATTTTAGCAAGAGCCAGCCATAGCATCTGAAAAGAGAATCCAAGCAAACTTCGACAAATCTTCAAGTTGGGAAAGAGTGGCAGTCCAACTTAACCTGAGCTAAACTATTCCCTCCTTTACTACCTTGGGGGGGGGAACGGAAAAAAAGAAGACGAAAGAAAAACAGAGTCAGACATAAAGCCTGAGTAAGTTCAGTAACTTCTAGCATGTGAACATGGAAAACAAAACGACATGAATTAACTGAATACAAGATTACACCATGACGATAGGGTCAACAAGATTAGACAAGGTAATCATAAGATATGCTAAGATAAGATAAACTGGATACGCTTTAATACTTTCGCCGCTTCGCTATTTCCTTGTTATACTGGTTTCTATATCTCAGCACCACCTAACTAGTGTCCCAACTAGTAACGATAACGTGATCCCAATCCCAGTATTTTCCATTGCCTTCGAGCATCCATTTATTATTTATTACCTAGATCTAATCTAGGGTTTTCTATCCAGTGCTTTCTAGATTCAACTAGAATTTACGCTATCTGCTGAACGCTTCTCGGATTCAGGATTTATGCCACCTAGTCCAACTAGAGATTATGCTACCTGTCGAACGATGCCCCCAAGTCTAGGACACACTACCTAGAGTGGTATATGTTCCTATACTTCCCCACGCATTTATCGCAAATCGTTATCGCTTGTCTAGATGCACATGTCCTGTAATGTGCGGTCCGAGTCCTGTGTCAGGGCAAATCAAGGAATACAGAACTCGGTCGGGAGCTTTCAGATATCTGTCGATGCAGATGCTAAGGTCTGTTTTTATTTCAGTGGCTATGGTCCCACTTGACCCCTCCCTCAACTAATGAAAGGCACACCTCGTAAAATGAGAACTATACGCCGGCACTCGGTGCCCCACTATCCTATGGCCATCCTCACCCATAACTAGATAGCAAGTATATGGTCTTTTGGAGTTCTCCGCCTTTCCACTTCACGTATCTCGATTGACTGAAGATGGATGGTAGACAACGAGTTGCTATCACAGGGCTGCCGTTCTCTCGCCGAATCACGCCGGTCCATCCTAGTCTTTAGGTTGCCATGTATTGCAACCAAGGCATACCCCTGGTTCTTCTACGCAGACCTTAACCTCTGTGGGCCCAGGCGGATCATCTGCAGCCTCACAAATGGATACCAAGAGTACCCTCACGTCCCCTCGAAGCCTCAGGCTTCGTAACCCAATTCGTTGGAGCCTCCTTTTTACTCAGACGGACATTCGCACCTCCTCGTGCTATACTAAGAATTACTACTTAGTTTTACTAACTAAGATTAACCACTTAGTTGTTTCCTTAACTAAGGTTTACTTAGTTCTCTTTCCCGTTAGTTTAGATTGGTTAAGTGTCATAGTCAATTCAAGCTAACTTAACCCTCCTTATTTATCCTGTTAAACTGGTTAAGTGTTGTCAGTAACTCATGTTGACTTAACCCTACCACAAACCAAGTTGTATTGGTTAAGTATTTATTACTTAACCCTAACCATTCACCCTGTGTTGGTCAAGTGTTCCTTTTTAACTTAACCTTGCCCTTCTGTTTTAACTAACATGTTATTATTAATGGTCAAGTATTATCCCTTCATGTTCTAGACTTAACCCCATTCCTTTATCACAACCTGATGGTTAAGTGTTCAAGTTTACTTAACCCTACGGTCTAGCCCAGCTAACATATCAAATTGGCTAAGTGTATTAGATTTTACTTAACCCCAACCTCTAGTCTAGTTAACATATTAATTTGGCTAAGTGTATTAACTTTATTTAACACCTACAAGTCTCGTTTTGCTACCTTGAGTTTGGTTAAGTGTCTCTATGGACTTAGCCCTCCCGTACTAGCTTAACTGTGTTTAAATTGGTTAAGTGTTCCTATGGACTTAACCCTCCCATTCTACCTAAACTGTATGGCCCTAACCCCACTCAACAGTCTGGTTGTCATGTTGAATTGGTTAAGTGCCTTAGTGAATTTAACCCTACCATTCTTTTTCTATCTTTAATTAAATGAATTAAAGCCGCTACCACTCACATTAGACAGGTATTGTTGCGACCACTGGATGTGCCGGTTGGTTCCGGGCAGGTTTACATCGCAACTTAGTCTAACCTCGGGTTGGGCATATTCATGTTTTCTAAGTTCAAAAGGTGTTTTGATTAGTTTTCAAATCAGGTTTTGAAAGTAACCATCCAATCCGTTGGATCAGTTAGGGATAGCCAGGGAGACCAGGAAACTTGTATTTTCCAAACTCAAGCCTAGACACTATCCTATCTGTCACCCTAGAACTTTCTGGTGTTTCATTAAAAGAGATGTCGTTTAACGAACATTTAATTTGTCTAAGTCTACATTTCTCATTTAGAACAAATTCTATAAGTAAATTATTCCTAATTTACTTATTTCCTAATTCCCCTTTTAATGTAAATTGTCAACATTCATTCTTATGGCCCATTTTCCCTCTAAATCGTGTTTATGCTTTTTGGAATGTAAACTATACCAAATCAAGTGTCATTAACCATGATTTTGCTAATCCTGACAATTACTCCCAATTATGGCAAATTTCAAGTTTATGCCAATATACTTATCGAGCCAAATTAGCTAATCCAATTCTGATTTAACATTCTAATTCACGTCAAAGTAGACTTATTACTCTAGTTCACTACGTAAATACAAGATTTACACGTCAATACAAGACTCAAATTACACATCTTATAATTTATGTCAAATTTATCCAATTTGCATTCCTATGAACATGCCATAATACATGTTCCCAATTTATGCCAATTTCCAAGTTAACCTAAGTTTTAGTAAATTTCATATTTTGCCCCAAATCGCATTCCCACCGTTTGTACAATCGTGTTTCAATCTAGATTATAGATTAATGTAGATTCGTAGCAAATAGGGAATGAACCAAAGATTGCTATGAAAAGGATAGATACAACAACTGGCATAAAATGGTTTTGAATAACGACGTAGGTTCAAGAACGTGGATAGACCTAACTTAATAGGTAAATTCCCAAGGTCTAAAACCAAGAATAGACAGAGTAGGTTCAAGAACATGGGTAGACCTAACTTAATAGGTAAATTCCCATGGTCTAAAACCAAAGAAAACCAAGGACAGGCAGAATAAATAATCTGGTTTAGACCCAATCTCATAATCACAAAGCTTAAACAACACTTTCCTAATCATGAATCATAGGTGTTTAATCACAGATGTCCTTGTTATGTCAAAGGCAATAGTTTATGTTTTCTAATCAAAGGCATATGCTTAGTCAAGGAAATAATCCTCATAGTCACAGTCACAGTCATAGGCAATATTCATAGTCATATGCAATGTCCAAAGTCATAGGCAATGTTCATAGTCATAGGCAATGTCCAAATTCATAGGCAATGTTCATAGTCATAGGAAAATGCTCATAGTCATAGTCTTATTTGTCCTCGAATCATAACAGTTCTTAATTAGGTTCAAGAATGTAGGCACTAATTCGAATAGAGAGAGAGAGAGAGAGAGATTTGGCATATTTTTTATTCCTTTAATTTCATGTCACGAACAAAGAAAAACGTTCAAATCTAAAAATAACTGACTTACAGAGATTAGATTAGAAAAGAAAGATGGCGTTGCTAAGATTCGTAGAAAAACAGTCGTTGAAGTCGTTTGAACCTCCTCTTGAATCCTAGCTTGACTTGAACCTCTTCTTGAAAATCTTTTAGCACCATTTCCTCGTCTTGTTTTATTTTATATATATTATTTTATTTATATATTTTAGAGGAGGAGGAGCTATGACTAACAAGAATCTTTGCAGCATAAGGGTAGAAAAGAATTGTGCATAGAGAAGAAGACCAGGGCTGTTTATATAGTTGCTTAAGACCTTATCGTACACGCAGCGCTGAGTCAGCATTGAACCTAGTTAAGAAAATAGTCCAGGTTCGCAGATGAATCTAGCCAAATCTTGTCGTACATGCAGTGCTAAGTCAGCATTGGGTCCCACAAGCTGTTTTGGCGCAAAAATTTGAATTTCGAACTTTAGAATTCCTGGAATTTATTTAACTATTTTATTCACACGAAATATTCTTATATGTATACAATTCCTTTAACGACCATTTTAGGTGTACATATATATACGCACAACTTTCATTTTATTTTCAAAATTCAAACGATGTTGCACCGTTATTTAATTCTTGCCATATTTCATTAACTATAGCCTTATCTTAAATTTTATCTTTCTTATACATATATTTCTGCATATATATATATATATATATATATATATATATATTCTTATGTATATACATATATTTTCTTTATTTCCTTATATGTACGATCTTATCCTTTCAAATTTTGAATTTGTATATGTACATATATTTGCATGTTCAGTTGGCCCTTTTTAAAACAGAGATAAAAATTATGCTGCCGCCTGGGTTCGAACCCCCGACCTCCATGTTACAAATCCAATGCCTTAACCAACTGAGCAACAAAGTCTTTTGTTAATAAGTCTTAGAACAATGATAATTATTGTTCTTTCCTTACTTCTCTTTTTCATATTAGTTACAATACTTAAATTAAACCAATGCATGAATCTTTTTCTTTTAATGTTAATGCATTATGTTTGCAAATCAGTGCATGCAACATATTTACATCGCATGCAACCAATCTTTTTTTTTTCATATATTAATTAATTTTCATTATACATCACCATATTAATCCTATTTGTGGATATATATACATTTTTAATTACATTAAAATTACGGGGTGTTACAAAAGAGTTGATTAATCAAACCACTTTCGACTTTGTTCCTTTTCGGGGACGAATAGTTTTAAGTGGGGGAGATTGTAACAACCCGAAAATCTAGGCCAGTTTAAAAATTTTATTTTTGCAATTTTAGTGAATTTTGATTATTTAAAATGAATTATTTGAAATAATAATCGACGAGAAATTTATTTTGAATAGAATTCGAATGAATATATATTATATAGATCGCCGTTAGAATATAAATACTTATTTTAAATTATAAAAGGAATTGAAAATGGCGCGGTAGTTCGATAATTCGATTTCAAACTTCAAATGAATGTACCGGGTGCAAAATAAACCGAATTTTAGTGAAACCAAAAATAATGGAATCTATTTGAGAATATCTTTCCAACGAATCCGAAAAATTGAAATTTCATAACAGGGATAAAAAGATACGTCCAGTTGAAAATTCTGAATTGTCGCTATGGAATTCAAGCCCTCAAAAATGGAAATTTTGCAAACGACCTCGGATATCAACGAAACCACTTTTGTTGGATCCGTGATGTAAAGTTATTGCTAGGTTCCAATTTTCATAATTTTTCGAATCAATATGTGAGCGTGGCAAAGGAAAACGCGTTTGACCAGTTTCGGTTGATTTTAATCGACTGGAAAATGGCCATTTTTCAAACGGTCTCAGAATTCGACAAAACTAGTTTTGTTAGGACCGTATCGTTAGTACGAAGCTAGAAAATATTTTTCGGGAATTTTTGGAGATTATACGTGACCCCGGTAAATTGAAATGCGCGTTCAAACTCAATATATAGAGTTATATGTTGATTTTAATGGAAGCTGATCGAAACGATCGAATCAGCCTACGATACATATCCCATTGTGTTCGGAATGGGGGCAAAACGGTATGGACGATAAGCGGTTGGCCTCGTTTAGAGGTCGTATGAAAAAGTCAACTTTTTTGAAATAAAGGAAAAAAATATTTCTCTCCTTTTATCAGCCTCACCCCCTTACTTTCATTTGAGTTAGAAAAAAAAATAACAAAAAAAAAACGAAGGGCAACGGGGGGGGAGGGAAACCGCTGCCGCCTCCCCCTGGTGATCGACGACGGCCACGCCCCACCTTAAGCGCGCCTCCCTCCTCCAATCTCCGCCTTCTCCTTCTTCCCTTTCAGCCTCGAACGGAAACACCCCCAAACCCCACCCCTGCCATCACCGAACCACCGGCCAGTGCCCCCTTCGCCTGAGCGCCGGCGAGCAGCTCCTCCCTCCCGGTCTCTCTTCTTCTTCGACTGGAAACCCATCTCCCCCTCCAACGATGCTCCAGTTCGACAGTGAAGGTGATTTTCGTTTATTAAATCAGTTTTTAATTTAATTTCAGTTTTATTTTATAGTGTAGGAAGACAAAAATATAATCTTTTATATTGTTGGAAGATAAAAATATAATCTTTTATATTGTAGAAGGATAAAAATATGATTTTTACATTATAGAAGTGTTAAAAATATGACCTTTATATGGTAGAAGATATAAAAATACTATTTTTATGTGAGTAGTGTATTGAAAAAAAAAATTCTATATAATAGAGAATATAAAAATAAAATCTTTAAATTTGAAAAGGCGAAATCTTTATATTTGAAAAGGCGAAATCTTTATGTAGAGAATAACGATGTAGAAATAGAATTTTTATCTATATAGTAGCGTTGTAAAAATAGAATTTTTATCTATATAGTAGCGTTGTAAAAATAGAATTTTTATCTATATCATAGCAAAGTAAAAATTCGATTTTTATATATTGAATAGCGAAGTAAAAGTTAAATTTTTATATATTGAATAGCATAGTAAAAAATCGATTTTTATATATTGAATAGCATAGTAAAAATTCGATTTTTATATATTGAATAGCATAGTAAAAATTCGATTTTTATATATTGAATAGCAAAGTAAAAATTCGATTTTTATATATTGAATAGCATAGTAAAAATTCGATTTTTATATATTGAATAGCATAGTAAAAATTCGAATTTTATATATTGAATAGCGAAGTAAAAATTCGATTTTTATATATTGAATAGCGAAGTAAAATTCGATTTTTATATATTGAATAGTGAAGTAAAAATGTGATTTTTACATATGTAGAGAATACGGGCAGAGAAAATGACAAGTCGCAAGAGCGGCATAGATTTCTACATAAGAAGAGCCGTGGGATTGGATTAGCAATTCTGTGAGAACTTCTCGCCTTTTAACATTGTTTTCTAGTTAAAATATATACTAGGATGCAGACGGTGTTTAGTAGCACCCGATACCAGTCGTCCACAGACCATGGACGTCTTGTATGCTTGTTTGTTTGATTTTGATGTGTAGTTGATTGTGTGATGTGAAGTGAAATGGAATAAAATATTTATATAGTTAAAAATATTTTATAGTTAAAAATAAAAATTTTAACGTGTAGATGAAATGAAATAAATAAAAATAAACAAATCGGACGATTTGTTTATATACACACATTTGACTGATATCGATTGGGACGATAAATTTTACACATCGCCCAACTGCACAAATAAAATCTGTGTTTGATTGTTTGAAACCCCACACGGGTATTGGGGTGATATAAGACATACACTAATCCAATAGTTAGTTGTATGTAGATCGATTGATTGACAGACTGTTATAAGCATTGAATATTTATATTTGATGCTTATACAGTGTAGAGCGCACTTTGGATGATGGTTGATGATTTATCGTTGCTGTTATATACGCGTGATAGAAAAACCATATAATTAACATTATATGGTAATTGATTGGGCCTCATTCCAGTTTCGAGATAGAAATATTTGAAAAAGTAATATTTGAATAGAAATATTTGAGTAGAAATATTTGAAAATAGAAATATTTGAATAGAAATATTTGAAAAAGAAATATTTGAAAAAGAAATATTTGAATAGAAATATTTGAAATAGAAATATTTGAAATAGAATATTTGAAAACTGGAATATATGAAGCCGTGTTGATTAGATTGACGCCATTTTGACGTGAACGATATATATATCGATTTTATTCATTCTATAATGAATATCGAAAGTGATTTCAAAATCTGATATTTTGAAAAGAATTGAAATTCGAATTAAAATGAATAGAAATGAATTTGAATTGAAATTTAATATAAATGAATTCGAATTGAAATTGAATTGAATTGAAAACGAACTAAAATTGAAATAGAAATCAATTTGAATTGAAATCGATTTGAAAATGAATTTAAAATGAATTTATTTTGGAATATTCAATTCTAATTTGAAATTGAATATGAAGTTGAAACCGTTTTGAAAATGAATTTAAAACGATTCATAAAATTCATTTCGAAAGGAAATCGACGAAGTATACATTATATATATTATATATATTATATAATGGCCTGAATAGAACGCGCCGCGCCGCGGCAGTTCGCGAATTTCGACCATTGACTTCGAACGGATATTGTGGGAGATCCGGCCATCGGATTATCCTAAAACTGGAAACGTTGGGTTTGTATCGAAAAGAGCTTTCTAACGATTATTAGAAATTTGAAATCTAACGGTTGGATTTGGAATTATGTTCAAATCAAATTCAAAAAAGGTCGTTGTAAGTGCAGTTCGATGGCCGTTGATGGAAATCGACTGTACGGGCCTTGATAAAATTATTAAAAATAGTAACAATTTGTGTAAAATCATAAGAAATGATTTAGAAAGAATTGGGATGAAAAACTCCATATTTGAAAAGATAAAAATAGATTTTTATCGAAATGAACTAGTTTTGAACTAGAATTAAAATTCTATTTATTTTTAAATAAATAAATTGGATTTGAAAATGGTTTTGAAAATAACCAGAATTTTCAATAATTGAATTAGAATGGATTTGAATCGAAATTGCCTTCGGAATATTTCGATGATTGGATTTCGTGATTATACAGATGTTGTTATGGAAATTTGAAAGATATAGATATATATATCGTTATTTCCAATACGATATTTGTTGGTCGTAGAATTTGATATTGAATATAACCCGGGATATTTTCCATTCAGAGCCTTGTATTTGATATCAAATGTGATTTGGGTTTGTCGTGAATGGCATCTTGACTAACACTGTTCTTGAACCCAGTTGAGAAAAGATTAAATTTTTTTTATTTAGATTTAATGAAGTGTACCAATTAAATAATATTTAATTGGAATTGAATTGATATTGATTTTTGGGTTTATCGTGAATTTTAAATAACACTTGTTCTTTAACCCGATAATTAATGGAATGTGGTTTTGGGTTTATCGTGAACAGTGTTTTAAATGACACTGGTTCTTTAACCCCGTTAAAGATTAAAACTAAGTGGAGTTTTAATGAATCTTTAATTAGATTGAAATGATCGAGGATGGTGTAACACCCCGAATTTCGGTTAATGCTAAAATTCACTAATTACAGAATAAATACTCTCAGATGTGAGAATTGGGGGAAACGGGCTGCGTCATTGCGTTCGTCTTGGAAAAATACGCGAAATAGAGTCCGAGTTTTCGAAAATCGGAGTCCGTATGGCCCAGTTATGGCCCAATGAAGTTTGCAGAATATTAAAAGTTCAAAACAGATTTAAAATTCTGGTTTAAATTTCGAAATTGGAGCCATTGGGCAAAGGAGGGAAAAATTCCCGCTTACCTACCCAAGTCGACAGCCCTGTCGACTGGGCAGTCGACTTGGCTAGGACCAAGTCGACAGCCCTGTCGACTTGGGTGTCGACAGGGGGTGCTCGGCAGGTTTAACCTGGTGCACCATTTTAGGGTTTGGCTGTGTTTTGGGCTATTCTCTAGAAACTTCCTAAATCTGACGGACCTAATCTAACCTAGGGCTAATCCTATGGTCTAAAACACACCCTAATCCTATAAATACAACCTAATGCAAGCCTAATCCATGCTAAAAATAGAATTGATGCCACCATGCCGCCAAAATCAAACTTAGAAGGAGCCTCCACTAGTTTATGAAGAAAGTTGCAAGCTAATCAACCTCTAATCATCATCTTCTCCAAATATAGCAACTAGTTCTACTTCATAAGTTTGCTAATCTTGGTTTTGGTGAGTTCCTATGCCTTTAGCAAGCAATTGCTAAACTAATTAGGATAGGATATTTGGAGGCTATGGATGTAAATGAGGATTTATGCATGTTGTGGTTGTCATATATTATAAGTTCATATGCAAGTTTGTCTTTTTATGATATGACATGTTATGTAAGCTCATATGCAAGTTTATATGCAAGATTCATATGCAAGTTTGTCTCTTTTTATGATATGCACAACATATGCAAGGTTGCCTCTATGTATGACATGTTATGCAAGCTCATATGCAATGTTATATGCAAGATTCATATGCAAGGTTGTCTCTTTTTATGATATGCAAGGTTGCCTCTATGTATGACATGTTATGCAAGCTCATATGCAAGTCTATATGCAAGATTCATATGCAAGTTTGTCTCTTTTTATGATATGCATAACATATGCAAGGTTGCCTCTATGTATGACATGTTATGCAAGCACATATGCAAGTTTATATGCCAAGTTCATATGCAAGTTTATATGCAAGCACATATGCAAGTTTATATGCAAGTTCATATGCAAGTTTGGGTTAATGATTTAAGCTAGTTGGGTTTAATGTTATGATTCAAGTTGACACCTTTTTAAACCCATGTAAATGCCAACGTTGTGCTAAGATTGAACCCATTACATTTATAGTGAATTTTCCCATTTATATGACATGTCATGAGAACGAATTACGTGGGAAACGATGGGGTTAATATGCATGTTAATAAAAATGTGTATAACATAAAATGAATGGACATAATTTGGAATTTACCTATTAAGTTAGGTCTACCCATATTATGGAGTTGGGAATTTACCTATTAAGTTAGGTCTACCCATACTATGGAATTGGGAATTTACCTATTGAGTTAGGTCTACCCATATTCTTAAAAACGTGTAATTAATTAGGGATAATTAATACAAATTATGGGGGTGATTAATTAGGTATAATTAATCAACTAAGACACGAGGTTGGACCCTTTTGTAGCGGAAGTCTGCCCGGAACCAACCGGCAAATCCAGCAGCTACAAATGATTGGCCCAATGTGAGAGGTCTTAGTCATAAATTAAATACGTGATTAAAGTAAAGACACGAGGTTAGACCCTTTTGATGACGGAAGTCTGCCCGGAACCAACCGGCATATCCAGCAGTCATAAAAGATGGTCTAATATGGGAGGTCTTTATGAGGTCATGATCTTAATTAATTAATTAAGAAACACTTAACCATATTAGCATGTAGAGGGACATAAGGGGTTAAGTGGGTGCCTTGGGTGGCATGTGGAAATCTAGTGGTTGCCTTGGGTGGCAATAGAAAATACGATTAGAATACTTAACCAAAGTGGAACATGTAATTAAAACATGATAAAGGGGTTAAGTGGTATACACTAGAAATGACAAGCTTAGGTGGGTAGCTTGTGGGGGCCCATTTCAACCAATATCCCAAACGTATCTTTGTGGGCTCGACCCAAGTCGTGGACGGGACACGCATATTGGGCTTGACTATAAGAGGCCAAAACGGGGTAGCGGTGGCAACGCGAGTCCAACGGGTTTCATATGCGTGTGTGGACCCGGGCTGGTAGGTAAGACATTGTTGCATCGTGTAGATATAAGCCGTGCACCACACGTAGTATCGGGTTGCCACTATGGGAAGTGATACACCCCATTGTGGGGCCAGCACGGGTATCTATGGTAGGGAGCCGATCGCTTGGGAGTAGTGGGTACACCTAGTGGAGATAGGGGCAGACGGCACCTATGTAGTCAGCTAGGGCTACACGAAACTACTGGGTAAACTTTCTAAGTCCTTGGGAGGGATCAGCCATTTAAGTAGGAATGACTGGTGTGGTGCAGTGTAGGAATTATCCTTGGGTGGGTAGATGCGTCTTTATAGTTATCTTAGTTCATTCTAAGTCTGATTGGCTACTGAGTGTAGTCATTTATCCCCAGTCACACCGTACCAAGTTATATCAAGCCCTAATTACTTTAATGATTGCATTGTTAAAGTTATAGGACTCGCTCAGACTTATGTCTGACCCCGTTGTTTTTACCTTTTTCCCAACCCTCAGGTTCTCAGAGTGGGCCCAGCACGAGTGGGCTTTGATCAGGCTGCTTTTATTACTCTCTTGGAGCTTGGACCCTAGATGTAGTGCTCAGCTTACCCTTTTCTTTTATGTCTATCAGTTCATGTATTGGGATTATGTATTTTTATTTAGCAGGATGGATATTTGTACTTGACTCTTATTATGGTTTTGTGATGTAACCAGACATGTTTTGCTTTCCGCTGCAATGAAATGTTGTTTTAAAATTTCAAGTATTACTTATATCTGTCTTGCTATAATTTCTCTGTTCTATATTCACTCAAAATACTCCACCGATGTTATGGCATTCCCTTAGAGAGTGACCATAGCGGGCGTGGGGTGTTACACGTGGTATCAGAGCAAAGGTTACCGTAACAGATAAAATTTTTAGAAAACTATTTTTCTAAAAACATTTTTGGAAAAGATATTTTCAAAAATATGTCTTTAAAGAGAAAAGTTTTTGAAAGAAAAGCATAATCCCCAATAGCCATATCTTTATCTTTCGAATTCTCCATTTTGAATCTTTCCTTTTTCGTTTCAGCATGGCTGAGGATCTTAACTTTTCGGAGGGTGTGACGATACCAGTATGGTATAGGAGATTGATGGAGGCTAGGGCCACCACTGCGGGTCCAGCAAATGTTCCCCCACCAACGGTAGCACCCGATCTTCCTCCTCCCCCTCCTCCTCGCACGGATACTTTTGCTAAGACTTGCAAGGAATTTAAAGCTATGAGAGGGAAACCTTTTCAAGGATCTGAAACTTTTGTGGAGGCTAGAGATTGGCTTAAGGAGGTGGAAGAGTTGATAGATATATTTGAGATGGAAGAAGGAAAGAAAGTCAAGTTAGCTGCTTAGTTAATGAAGGGAGAGGCCTCATTCTGGTGGGAGGTCACTAATGGAGAACGCCCAGTTGACTCTTGGGCCGATTTTAGGCAAAGATTTGTGGCAAAGTTTCTCTCAAGGGCAGAAGAAAACTTGTATATGGAAAGATTCTTGATTCTAAAGCAAGGAAATCTCTCAGTGAAGGAGTATGTCAACAAGTTTAATCAATTGGCAAGGTTTGGCCTAGATATGGTGAATACACCAGAGAAGAAGGCTTTGAGGTTTGTGAAAGGCTTGAATGAACCAATGCATGGGTTGGCTATGACTCATATCCCTATGGGGTCCACCTTTGAAAAGCTAGTTGACATGGCACTCATGCATGAAGAAGAGAAGGGTCCCAATGCTAATAAGGCACCCGAGAAGAAGGGAGATCAAAAGAGACCTCAGCAACAACAGCAAAACAAAGGTAGGAAAGGCAATGATGGCAAGGGAAAGAAGAAGTGCTTCAATTACGGGATACCAGGCCACATAAATAAAGATTGTCGAAAGAAGAAGAAGACTGGCTGCTATAACTGTGGCGAAGCAGGGCATCTAGTGAAGGATTGCCCTAAGAAGGGGCAAAGGACGGGATCTACCTCAGGAGGACAGGTGCAAGCTCTTATGGCACCGGGTCAGGCTAGGGGGCAAGTACAGGCTCTCGCGGTTCCACCGATTCAGGAAAGAGGTATAACTATTTCCGTTGAAAGTCTGGTTTTTCTATTTGATCATCCTGTCCGTACACTGTTTGATTCTGGCGCATCGCATTCGTTTATCTCATCATCATTAGTTGAGTCACTGCACTTAGACACCAGTCTGGTAGATGATCCCTTGGTTGTTTCAAACCCAATTGGGGGCTCCACTTATTTGTCCATGATATGTTTGGGTTTGAAGATTTCTATACTTAGCATTGAGTTTAGATGTTATGCTTTTGTTTTGGGCTTCACGGGCTATGGGTTGATTTTGGGCATGGACTGGTTATCCAGTAATGGTGCCGTTCTTGATTGCGAAAGGAGAGTTGTTAGGCTCATGACCCGCTTGGGTAACACTCTCGAGATCTCTTGTAATCCCATGGATTCTGTTATGCTAAGTTATCTTGAATCGCTTGACGCTTCGGTCGAAAGTTTGCAATCTGTTAGAGTGGTCCGGGAATACTCGGATGTGCTTGAGGAGGTGAAGGGCTTACCTCCAAAGCGGGAGATTGACTTCCGAATATATCTGGTGGATAATGCTAAACCTGTATCTTTACCAGTGCGCCACATGGCTCCTCGTGAGAGGAGGGAACTCCATAAGCAAGTAGGGGAGTTGCTTGAGAAGGGGTTCATAAGACGAAGTATATCGGAGTGGGGTGCTCCAGTAGTTTTTGCTACGAAGGCGGATGGGTCCCTCAGACTTTGTGTAGACTATAGAGAGCTCAACAAGCTCACAAAGAAGAATAGACACCCATTGCCGAGGATTGATGATCTTTTCGATCAGTTGGTTGGCGCTTCAGTATTTTCTTAGTTGGACTTAGCCATGGGGTTTCATCAGTTGAGGGTGGCTGAGGATAGCATAGACAAGACTGCCTTTAGGACTCCGGATGGTTTCTATGAGTGGCTGGTGATGCCATTTGGGTTGACGAACGCCCCTGCATACTTTGTTGATTTGATGAGTAGGGTGTTCAGGGAGTTCCTTAATAAATTCGTGGTGGTCTTTGTGGATGATATCTTAGTATTTTCTAAGAGTGAAGAAGAGCATGCCCTACATCTTGGGGAGGTGTTGGAGACTCTTCGAGCACAATGCCTTAAGGCTAAATTCTCTAAATGTCACTTCTGGAGGAAGGAAGTGCGATTCTTGGGGCATGTGGTCTCCAAGGAAGGGATAGCTGTGGATCCCGCGAAGGTAGTATCAATTCAAGATTGGAAGGTTACTAAAAATGCTACCGAAGTAAGGAGTTTCTTGGGGTTGGCGGGTTACTATAGGAAGTTTATCAAAGACTTCGCGAAGATATCAGCCCCATTAACCCGCTTAACGAAGAAGAATCTTGTTTTCGCATGGGATGTAGATTGTGATGATGTGTTCTGACGGTTAAAGAGAGCTTTAACCACTGCTCCAGTTTTAGTGTTGCCAGATGGGAGTAAGCCATTTGTTGTCTATACCGATGCTTGTGGGACAGGACTGGGCGCAGTCTTAATGCAAGAGGGAAGGGTAATAGCCTATGGTGGAAGGCAGTTGAGGGCACATGAGAAAAATTACCCTACGCATGATTTAGAGTTGGCCGCTATTGTTTTTGCGCTTAAGATTTGGCGCCATTATCTTCTTGATGAGAGATTCGAATTGTTCACTAACCACAAATCATTGAAGTACTTGTTTTCTCAAAAGGATTTGAATTTGAGACAGCAAAGGTGGATGGAGTTCTTAGCATCCTATGATTTCGAGATAGCGTATACCCCGGGCAAGGGGAACGTGGTGGCGGACTCCTTGAGCAGAAAAAGGTTGTCCTTGAGTCCATTGTTCGTGGAACGACGAAGCTTGGAATGTATCTCAATGTTTGATTTCAGACCTTCCATTGACTATATACCCGGTTTTCTAGCATCCTTGGAGGTCAGACCTACTCTTTTGGGGCGGATTGGAGAAGCCCAGAGGGACGACCCACAGTTGGTTGAGTTGGTAGAGAAGCTCATAAGGGGGGAGTCGTCCAGCCATTTGAGTAGGTACACCCTAGACGATAGGGGGTGCTTGCGTAGAGACGGTAGACTTTGTGTACCGCAAGACGAGGGTTTTAGGAAGGCTATTCTTGATGATGCACACCGTTCTAGGATGACCATTCATCCCGGTGGGGACAAGATGTACCAAGACATGAGGCGGGTTTTCTTCTGGGCCGGTATAAAGAAAGATGTGGCCGAGTATGTCGCTCGATGCTTGGTCTGCCAATAGGTGAAAGCGGAGCAAAAGAAACCAGGTGGGTTGCTTCACCCATTGGAAGTTCCGCAATGGAAGTGGGATAGCGACTCGATGGATTTTATTGACGGGTTACGCAGATCAAGAAAGGGTAATACGGGAATTTGGGTTGTGGTAGACAGACTTACTAAAAGCGCCCATTTCATACCTGTGAAGAGCATGAGGACTGCTCCATGGCTAGCTTCAGTATATCTTCGAGAGATAGTTCGATTGCATGGGGTACCCTCTAGCATAGTGAGTGATCGAGATCCCATCTTCACTAGCGAGTTCTGGAAAAGTTTGCAAAAAGCAGTGGGGACTCAATTATGTCTAAGCACCGCATATCATCCTCAGACGGACGGCCAGACTGAGAGGGTGAATCGTGCCCTAGAAGACCTTTTGAGGCTTTGTATCTTAGATTTTGGGGGCACATGGGAAGAGCATCTTCCGTTGGTAGAGTTCGCATATAATAACAGCTTTCAGTCCAGTATTGGTATGGCTCCTTTCGAAGCTCTTTATGGAAGGCCTTGTCGATCACCTACATGTTGGTGGGAATCTACGGACAAGATCTTGCTCGGGCCTGATATGGTTAGGGAGACTTCTGAGAAGATTGACTTGATTCGAAGAAGGATGAAAGCAGCGCAGGATAGGCAAAAGTCTTATGCGGACAAGAGGAGGACGGACCTTGAGTTTGAAGTTGGGGACATGGTCTTTGTCAAAGTGTCTCCGTTACGAAATGTGATTCGCTTTGGATCTGTTGGGAAGTTAGCACCAAGGTTCGTAGGGCCATTTCCTATTAAGGAAATGATTGGACGGATGGCATATAGAGTGGAATTGCCCGACAGACTTAGTGGTGTACATGATGTATTCCATGTGTCACATTTGAGGAAGTGCCTACATGGGACCGCAGAGGTGGTAGAGCCGAGCTTGCTTAGAGAAGTGGAAGTAGAGCGTGATGCGACTATTCGACGAGCTCCTACTCGCATCCTTGAGTCAGAGACTAGAAAATTGAGGAATCGAGAGGTTCAACTAGTCAAAGTACAATGGGGAGAAGATGAGGGAAACGCTACTTGGGAGACGGAAGCGAAGATGCGTTCATTGTACCCATTCCTTTTTGAGGGTATGTCTTTTAACTTCTCCTTTATTGTTTGCCTAGTACTTATCTTATCTTTAGTATGCCCCCTCGTTAGTACTTTTGACCTTTAGATAGGGTAAACCTATGGTTGAAACATGCGTTTGAGACATGTTATGGTTGATGGATGCAAGTGGATGCATTTGTTTGCTAGTGGTTGCTCGTGGATGCATATACACACACTCTAGGCACTAGATCGGCTCAGTCACTTCATATTGCATATTGCATATAATTGTGTGTAGATAGCTATATTTATGGATGTATAATGGTTGAGTTATCATCTGGATGATATATTTTGGTGAATGATTGTGCACTCATGTAGATATTGTATGTGTCAATAGGGTTCTCTCGCATACATATTGGATGCATGGCACTATCATGGTTTGCATATGTTCATACATTAGATAGGGAACATGTACACACACTTTTCGCATATGCTCATACATCAGTAGAAATTGTTTTAAGGAAAATGGATGCCCGTGTTTGATGGATGAGTAGATGGTTGTTTGGATGGTAGGATGTGCATTCTCCTTAGCTTAGAGATTTCGGGGACGAAATCCTTTAAGGAGGGGAGAATGTAACACCCCGAATTTCGGTTAATGCTAAAATTCACTAATTACAGAATAAATAATCTCAGATGTGAGAATTGGGGGAAACGGGCTACGTCATTGCGTTCGTCTTTGAAAAATACGCGAAATAGAGTCTGAGTTTTCGAAAATCGGAGTCCGTATGGCCCAGTTATGGCCCAATGAAGTTTGCAGAAAATTAAAAGTTCAAAACAAATTTAAAATTCAGGTTTAAATTTCGAAACTGGAGCCATTGGGCAAAGGAGGGAAAAATTCCCGCCTACCTACCCAAGTCGACAGCCCTGTCGACTGGGCAGTCGACTTGGCTAGGACCAAGTCGACAGCCCTGTCGACTTGGGTGTCGACAGGGGGTGCTCGGCAGGTTTAACCTGGTGCACCATTTTAGGGTTTGGCTGTGTTTTGGGCTATTCTCTAGAAACTTCCTAAATCTGACGGACCTAATCTAACCTAGGGCTAATCCTATGGTCTAAAACACACCCTAATCTTATAAATACACCCTAATGCAAGCCTAATCCATGCTAAAAATAGAATTGATGCCACCATGCCGCCAAAATCAAACTTAGAAGGAACCTCCACTAGTTTATGAAGAAAGTTGCAAGCTAATCAACCTCTAATCATCATCTTCTCCAAATATAGCAACTAGTTCTACTTCATAAGTTTGCTAATCTTGGTTTTGGTGAGTTCCTATGCCTTTAGCAAGCAATTGCTAAACTAATTAGGATAGGATATTAGGAGGCTATGGATGTAAATGAGGATTTATGCATGTTGTGGTTGTCATATGTTATAAGTTCATATGCAAGTTTGTCTTTTTATGATATGACATGTTATGTAAGCTCATATGCAAGTTTATATGCAAGATTCATATGCAAGTTTGTCTCTTTTTATGATATGCACAACATATGCAAGGTTGCCTCTATGTATGACATGTTATGCAAGCTCATATGCAATGTTATATGCAAGATTCATATGCAAGGTTGTCTCTTTTTATGATATGCAAGGTTGCCTCTATGTATGACATGTTATGCAAGCTCATATGCAAGTCTATATGCAAGATTCATATGCAAGTTTGTCTCTTTTTATGATATGCATAATATATGCAAGGTTGCCTCTATGTATGACATGTTATGCAAGCACATATGCAAGTTTATATGCAAGTTCATATGCAAGTTTATATGCAAGCACATATGCAAGTTTATATGCAAGTTCATATGCAAGTTTGGGTTAATGATTTAAGCTAGTTGGGTTTAATGTTATGATGCAAGTTGACACCTTTTTAAACCCATGTAAATGCCAACGTTGTGCTAAGATTGAACCCATTACATTTATAGTGAATTTTCCCATTTATATGACATGTCATGAGAACGAATTACGTGGGAAACGATGGGGTTAATATGCATGTTAATAAAAATGTGTATAACATAAAATGAATGGACATAATTGGGAATTTACCTATTAAGTTAGGTCTACCCATATTATGGAGTTGGGAATTTACCTATTAAGTTAGGTCTACCCATACTATGGAATTGGGAATTTACCTATTGAGTTAGGTCTACCCATATTCTTAAAAACGTGTAATTAATTAGGGATAATTAATACAAATTATGGGGGTGATTAATTAGGTATAATTAATCAACTAAGACACGAGGTTGGACCCTTTTGTAGCGGAAGTCTGCCCGGAACCAACCGGCAAATCCAGCAGCTACAAATGATTGGCCCAATGTGAGAGGTCTTAGTCATAAATTAAATACGTGATTAAAGTAAAGACACGAGGTTAGACGCTTTTGATGACGGAAGTCTGCCCGGAACCAACCGGCATATCCAGCAGTCATAAAAGATGGTCTAATGTGAGCGGTCTTTATGAGGTCATGATCTTAATTAATTAATTAAGAAACACTTAACCATATTAGCATGTAGAGGGACATGAGGGGTTAAGTGGGTGCCTTGGGTGGCATGTGGAAATCTAGTGGTTGCCTTGGGTGGCAATAGAAAATACGATTAGAATACTTAACCAAAGTGGAACATGTAATTAAAACATGATAAAGGGGTTAAGTGGTATACACTAGAAATGACAAGCTTAGGTGGGTAGCTTGTGGGGGCCCATTTCAACCAATATCCCAAACGTATCTTTGTGGGCTCGACCCAAGTCGAGGACGGGACACGCATATTGGGCTTGACTATAAGAGGCTGAAACGGGGTAGCGGTGGCAACGCGAGTCCAACGGGTTTCATATGCGTGTGTGGACCCGGGCTGGTAGGTAAGATGTTGTTGCATCGTGTGGATATAAGTCGTGCACCACATGTAGTATCGGGTTGCCACTATGGGAAGTGATACACCCCATTGTGGGGCCAGCAACGGTATCTACGGTAGGGAGCCGATCGCTTGGGAGTAGTGGGTACACCTAGTGGAGATAGGGGCAGACGGCACCTATGTAGTCAGCTAGGGGTACACGAAACTACTGGGTAAACTTTCTAAGTCCTTGGGAGGGATCAACCTTTAAGTAGGAATGACTGGTGTGGTGCAGTGTAGGACTTATCCTTGGGTGGGTAGATGCGTCTTTATAGTTACCTTAGTTCATTCTAAGTCTGATTGGCTACTGAGTGTAGTCATTTATCCCCAGTCACACCGTACCAAGTTATATCATACCCTAATTACTTTAATGATTGCATTGTTAAAGTTATAGGACTCGCTCAGACTTATGTCTGACCCCGTTGTTTTTATCTTTTTCCCAACCCTCAGGTTCTCAGAGTGGGCCCACCACGAGTGGGCTTTGATCAGGCTACTTTTATTACTCTCTTGGAGCTTGGACCCTAGATGTAGTGCTCAGCTTACCCTTTTCTTTTATGGCTATCAGTTCATGTATTGGGATTATGTATTTTTATTTAGCAGGATGGATATTTGTAATTGACTCTTATTATGGTTTTGTGATGTAACCAGACATGTTTTACTTTCCGCTGCAATGAAATGTTGTTTTAAATTTTCAAGTATTACTTATATCTGTCTTGCTGTAATTTCTCTGTTCTATATTCACTCAAAATACTCCACCGATGTTATGGCATTCCCTTAGAGAGTGACCATAGCGGGCGTGAGGTGTTACAGATGGAGTATAACTAGTTTTGCTCTAGGCATTAGTTAAATCTTTAATTAGATTTGAACGTGAAATGGTAATTAAATTTACCGATAACACTGTGGTGTTAGACATGAAGTATTACCAGTTTTACTTCATGGGATGAATAGGTTGGGGTTGGGAAATTAAAACAAATGATTACTTCGGTAAGGTTCGCTAATCCCGACTAGTTGAATCGAAATTCAAAAGGATAGATTAAAGATTAAATTCAAGTAATTTATCTTTGATAAAATTAATGGGAACCTTTCCTTATGAATGTGAAATTTAGAAACTAACTGTCGGTTAGCTAAGCAGAATGGTTTACTGGATATTGATTTGATGTTGTTTCCGGCCTTCGGGGTTAATATTTGGGGAATTATTCTCTTGATTAATTTACGGTTAGTGACTGATGAATTGGAATGAGGCGTATGTTGTGTTTGTGAAACAATTATTTAAAATATACGCGAGTTATTCGTAAAAACCGGGTTTATCCCATTCTGAATAACTGATACGACGATAAGTCGAAGATGAAGACGGTGGTTGAAGACCAGAAGTCTTCACATCGTTTGGGTGATTACTGATGATCTTGATTGGGCTGTACACCCGAGATGAGGGAATCAATCGGTGGTCATCCAGATGTGCTTGGAGATCGATGGATATGCGAGGAAAGTGCCTCCAGTTTCGTTCAGACCTAGAACGGACTTGTAAATGGACTGTGTGCCTGAAATTGGATTTCATTCTGTGTGACTGATATCGGTTGCATAGAGTGGTTTGCCTGTGTGGCATGCTAAGATGCAATTGATCGAGGCTTCTGTTGAAAAGCAAAGTCTTGTGGTGATGATCAAAGCACAACCTATGTGGCACAACTTTGTGTAACGTGAATTCGCGAGCCTCACACCCCGGTTGTGAACAAAAAACGGGAGGCATGCGTTTCTTTCTAGCTAGGGTGGTGTCAGTGACCTACCAGCCCTGACATTTATATACTTTTCACATGTGTGGTTGTTGTTGTTGCGAGGCGCCTCGGTTAGATCGGACGATCCGGGTCCGATGGAGCCATTCGTTGGCTTATTTACGCCCTAAAGGGCGGGGAAACGCAGTGTTCAGGCATTTTAATCCACATCGGTGGACCGACCCTGTCGCTCCAAGGGCCCACCTGAGTCTGGGTCCTAAGGCTCGGGCTAGAGAGTCTCGAATCGGTTGAGGACTATCTTTTGCCTCGGTTCATAGATGGAAACCCAATTTCCAAATCTGTGACTTTGCGATTTTGATTGTATAACCTATATATGGCGACATAGTGGTATGGGGCATTCATGCCGCCTATGATTGATACTTATGATTTGAAGTTTTTTATACACTATACACTTATAATAGTATCAAATGATTTCTTTTAAACGTATGAAGCATTCTTGGCTATTATAAGGTAAAAACCCTATCCCCCGGCTTGCGTTGCATTGTGTTATAGGACCTGGGTCTTATAATAGCTTCATTTTTCTTTATTTAGCATTGTGCTGTTGTTTTATGCACTGGTATTCTTGGGAGGAAACCGGTTCCGTGTTATACGGCGTGGTCCCCTGATTTACCTAACTTTAAAAATAAAGATTAACTGTTTTAGTTCTCACACCAGTCCCATGACTGACCTGGAGTTTATTGTTTTAACCTAAACTCTGGGTGCCCCTATTTTGACACGGGCAGCTAGTAGTTTTGGTTTTGCAGATTTATATTCACAGGATCCTGGTTTAGAGCTGGAATGATATCCAGAAAGCATTGTATCCGTATATCTCTTCTAGTTGTGTATTGTATTAATTTCCGCTGCTATGTATTTAAATGTAATCTAAATCTCTGATATTTCTGTGTAATATTCATTTATACTTTGTATATTCTTGTAATCTGATGGCATTGTTGTAATATACAATGAAATGTTCTTCCATCTGCGTTCTATTTTGTCGTGTTCTCAAAACAATCCGTTATTTCCCCTCTCTTCGGAGACCGGGGAGGTTCGGGTTGTTTCACTAGCGGAGGTGGGGTGTTACAGCAACCTACCTCGTGCCTAGGCACTGTTCAGTTTTAGGCATATTTATTTTTCTTAGAATTTTACTGCAATCTTTTCTTACATATTATGCCTACCATTTATCTCATGTTCTTCCCAAGACAGAATTTATTTTATCGTAAGGTAATATCAACCCAACATGTCTTAATCTTCCCAAATTCTTTTTTTTTCTTTTTTCATCATCAAAACAAATATAATTATTCCAATTTAATTCTCACATATTTTCTTTAATATCTTAAATTAAGTCCTCTAGTAATGCACAAATTAGCCCAAAATCCCCAATCATAAATTTTGTCCCAAAATTAAAGTTTCCAACCAAAATACGTGTTATGTTCCCAAAATTTCATTACAAATTATGCCCAAAATTCAATATACTTCACATGCCTTCGTACATGTAATTATCTTCTTTTATAATAAAGAGGTAGTTCTCAAATAATGTCTTATTTACCCAAAAATCTCATTAATTCCAATTGTCATATCCACAAAATGAATCTTTATACCAATATCCATGTATATCGTAACATGTTAACTGATTGAACATAATCTTTCATTTTAGCACAATTATCCATCGCATCAATTAAATTTTCCAATACATTCATTATGAATATTCATGGGGAATTATTAAACGATAAACATACTATTATTCATAAGGGTTAATTTAAACGCACTCACCCAAAGCATTCCAAAATCTTGAATATGATCAGATCTATTGCTCCATGGTTTCCCTGACTGAATTTAAGACCTAAAGAACCATAGATCTATAAATTAAACCCAAAAAGAAAGGGAAAGGAAGAAGAAAAGTGTAGAATAACTCAAAAATAGGTCAGATTCATTAATCACCTCTCGTGCAACGTAGATCTAGGCATCTATATTGCAGATCTAAATTCTTCTCTCTCATTTTTAAGCAGAAGAATCTTAGATCTGACTTTTATTTTAAGAAAAGGTTTCGAGAGGAAGAGAAAAGGGAAGATCTTTGATTAGATCTAGGAAATAGGAGAGTGGTTGCTTGAGGAAGAAGGAGCGGAGTTTCGGCGTCTCGTCTAAAAAAATTATGAGACTGAAAGAAAACCTAGCCATCTATTCATAGGTGTGTCAGAAAAACTAGGCCCTTTGGATTTAATCTAAAACCTATCTGAACCAACCACCTCACTAAAAAAAAAGAGCACTCTAAAATAGCCCTGGGTGCGCTGCACCCATGAGCCATGCGCAGGCATAGGGGTATCGACACCTATTTATTTATTTTATTATTTGAAACTTATTGCACATAAATCAAAACGTTCCTTTTCTTTCCTAGTTTGTTTGATTCTTTGTTCGCACGCAAGACTTGTTCTAAATTTTATTTATTCGTAACCAACCCTTGTGCGTATGTTAAACATTTATATGCGAACAAATATATATATATTATTCTTCCTCCAATCAATTAAATGATCTACTTCTCTTATTAACCACTGAACGCTCTTATTAAAAATAAACCACTTTAACCCTTTTCACGCTGCATTGCATTGATTGCTCATTTTCCATTAATGCATTCTTCCTTTACATTTATATCCATTTGTCATTATATTATTTATACAATTTGAATTGTATGTTCATTAATTCTTTTAATGCCACTTTTTTCTTTCTTTTCTAATTAGTACACTATATTATACCATTTTTAATGCATTACATAGTAACTTATGTCCGTCATGCATTTATTTATTCGCTTGCATTCTTATTTTACTTTTCCCTTTTTATCTTGCATGAATATTCTTATTTGTCATATACATATTCTCTCTTACAATAATTGCATTAGCATATTAATTTTTCTCTCTTGCACAAATTTACTGTTTTTATTGCACAATGTTCCTCATTTTAAACATTACTGTGTGCATTTACACATCAATTCTTTATTTACCACTTGCATATTAAGTTATGTCCTCTTTTCTCTTTTATTTTTATTTTTTTCATGCATATATATGTTTTAATTATTGTATGCATAAACAATACAACCTTCTATTTATTAATTTATTCTTAATTACACATATATTCATATGCATGTAATTAATTGCATGCGTATTATAAATTTCAACATCAATATATGCACTTTTACTTATACACTACTTAGAAAAATTGCGGGGTGTTACATGACGATTTTTTGAAAATCATCAATGTAGAATGCCTATTCTTTGCGGGCTATTTTTCAGAAGCTAGGTTTCCATACTGGGTTATATGTTAATGCATGAAAAAATTATTATTTTTCAGTGTCAATGCAAACAATTCAAGGGATGTTCTAAATATACTTGAATTTGATCAGGGGATATTACCTATTAAATATCTTGGAATTCCGTTGTCTTCTGACTATCTACACTATTTACGGTGTATTTCTTTGATTTAGTGTGTTGAATGAAAAATCCAAGGATGGGAAACAATGTTTTTGAGCTTTGCAAATAGAGAAGAATTGATTAATACAGTAATCGCTCCTATCATATTACACTAGCTGTTTATTTATCAGGTCCGTGAATATACATTAGACAAATTTGAATCTCTTTGTTTTGATTTTTTTAGGGAGGATCAGCACACAAAGTGTCTTGGATAAATTTTTGTAAACCAAATGCAGAAGGAGGTATTGGTTTAAAAAAAATTCAGATCCCAAAAAAGCTACTTGTATTAAATTGCTTTGGAATGATCTTTCAAACACTTCTATTTGGATTAAATGGATGCATAGTAGATATTAAAAAAATAAGCATTTTTGGACTATGGCCAGTGACAATAATGCTCCTCCAACTTGGAAATCTTTGTTAAGGCTTTGAACTCATTCTAAACAGTTATTTAATAAGGTGATTGCTAATGGGACAGATACTTACCTATGGTTTGAACCATGGGTTATCCGTTAATGTATGGTAGATTTATTGGTGTATGATAGAGTTTATATGATTGTTGATGCTGAAATGAAAGTTAATTCTATCATTAGAAATGATGAGTTTGTACCAGAAATACACCTTGCAAATCGAGAACTTATTCAAGGAATTTGTTCAACCCTCACCCGCCCAAATCATATATAAGATTCATATGAATGGTGTGAAGAAGGATTGATTTTATTATCATCAATGTGGGGATATTGTGAGAAGCCATAAAGAAAATGACGTTATGTATTCAGTAATTTGGCATAAGAAAAAGGTAAAAGGATGTCATTTGTCTCATAACTTGCTGTCACCGGAAGGATTAATACAAAAGACATGATTGTTCACTAAGATAATGTATCAAATATTATGTGCCCTTTGTGTGATAATCATCCAGAGTGTATGCAACATCTTTTCTTTGAATGTGACTATTAGGCCTTCATTTGGATCTCTCTAAGACAAAAATTGATGGTTCCTTTAAATTTTGATTTTGATTTAAGAAATGAACCTAGAGATCTTCACTCCAGTTTTAAAAAACAGGTTCAAATTTGGGATTTGCCTTGTGCTTCTTTGACTTCTGCTGTCTACTTTATATGGAAGGACATGAAGTTAAGGCTCTTCCAAAACCGAAGCACCCATTCAGCTATTAAGTTAATGCAAATTGAAAGAGAAATTTCACACTTAGTTTGAAACAATGGGAGTAAAATGGTGAGGAATCAGAGAAATTCATTAATTCTTGAACACTGGGGAATTAGCTTTTTGATGCTGTGTATTTGAGTCTATGAAGTGGCGTATATTTAGGGATTTAAATTTGAATAATTGCGCCTTTTTGGCTGGATCGGGTTTTCTGAATTCCAATTCCATTTTGATGTTTTTTTCCACGTTTTTCATGTTGTAATGTGAAAGACATACGATGATGTATACCAAATTTATATGTACTCTTTTTCCCTAAAAGGCACCCATCTAGGTTAGAGGATTACGGGGTTTTATGTAGGCGTATAAAGGTGGTTTTTATTTGGTTTCATAATAAAGTGAACCAATTTTCAAATAAATTTTATTAATTTTTTTTTTGAAAATGGGTTCACTTTTATTAACAACTAGAAAAGTACATAATGAGGTTAGCATACTAACCTAAATACAAACTGAAAGCATAAAATTAATACATACAAGTACTAAATTAAATGCTAAAAGTGCGTTTTGAACCCATGGTGAGGTTACCAACTCCATAGCAAGTGCGATCCCACTGCACTTCTAATCCTATATTGCTATCCTTTGAGTGGCGAAGATTAAGATGGTTTGCCACCATTCCGTTACTCCGAATCAACATGTTGCACTGTGGTAAACTTTGAACAGCATCTATGAGAGTTACTGCCCGAGATCTCAGCATAAATTAATTATCCGAACTCAATGCCTATGATCTCTATCTGAAACTGAATGAGGATGTTGCCTTTTGTTTGAAAAATTTGACGGTGAAGAACACAGCCTCCAAAAGTTCTGGAGACTCATGAGCGTTTCACTTCTTCTCTTATAGTTTACCATGGTATGTAGTAATCGTTATCTTTGTTCTGAGCATGCTCTCTGGAATTCATCTGCTATATACTAATTTGTCTTGCCTATAGCCAAGCTTTATTTTCCACATAGCAGAACGTATTTAGTTGAGAATAGCTAGTAAGTAAACCCCATCAACCATCTTACACTGCTCCCTTCATTTTCACAGCAACAACCCTTATTCATGAACAACTTCCAAACTTACCACTCAATCCCAATAATCTAAGTAACATAACTCTCTAATATTCATAAGACAAGAACTACTGTGATCAAGTGTATTATCTAGAGTGCAAAGTTAAAGGTACTATGTTCCTTTTCTAAAAGGTCATTCAATTCTTAACACAAGAATCATAACAGCCATTTCCTTCATTCTGCTACTTGAGGCATCAAAAGGTTACGCATGCCTAAGCAGTAGCTTTGGGAATGCCTTATATATGATTCTGCACATAATGAAACTGGTATGGGAGCCTGAAACTATTTTGAAACAGAGATACTGGGTTTCCAAACTGGGTTATACACAGATCCCTTATTTATCGTGTCAAACTTTGCATTTCAGAAATATGTTGCTTGGATTTTCACACGGCAAGAATACAAAAATGCAAATCACGTTGTAGTGGGCAATCACCAATTGTGAATCAGGAAAAAACATGGCTCGTTTCGCATCAATTGCAAAATAGTTAACAAAAGATAATCCATCAAACCACAAATTAACTGTGAATCCAAACTCCAAAAACATATAGAAAACCAAGATATACAGCGTCGAATAAGTAAAGTCCTTCCGAATTTCAAAATTGTAAACCGAATTAAACAATCAAACCTTTCTGAAATCGAATCCAAGTCGAATGAAACCGAGTTAAAAATGATCGGTTAAAAGGAACCAGGGGATGTGGAATTAGGTTTAGCGATTGAATCAGTTACACCAAATCACACCCATCCTAGTGGCTTGATCTTTAAGTAGGATGGCTTAAAGAAGCGATCTGAAAGTTGATTGTTTGAATTCGAAATTCCAGCGGCCATCAGGAGTGATGTTGAAGACGCGATGAACTTGGACTCTACAGTTTTAACGGAGTTCAGCCGAATAAGTTGCAAAGCAGTTTTAAAACATAGAAAGAAACAATTTTAAAATATGTTCGTAGTTTTAAAGAAAGCGGTTTTGAATGGCAGAATTTTGTGGAAGATGGAAATCGCCATTTTCCTCTCCCCTGGGGAGAGGAAACCGTTCAATTTTGCATGTATATATATATATACCAATTTTAATATATATATATATATATATGTATGTATTTATGTATATATATGTATATATATATATATGTATGTATGTATATATATGTATATGTATGTATGTATGTATGTACTGGTGTACCAATATACATATTGCAATAACCAGGTGGAATTTATAAAGGCTGTTTTTCAATTGCTTGTTGAAAACTTGTGTACCAATTTAAATTTTTTGACAAGCAAATTGGAATTATTTTGGATTGATTTCATTGATGTTGGATTAAGATATTATATAAGGCAAGGGTGGTAGTTATGTATGGAGATATCATAGCCGATTGTAGAATTTTCTCATGAACTTTTCTCATGTAATCTCAGTAACATATATGGTTACTGTAAGCCAAATATCATAGTACCTACGAGATGAAGCAGTTTGTTGTTTTTACTCTTAATTATAGTGGGAGCGTCGACTAAATTCAATGAAGCATGAGATAAAAATCAGTAACCTGGTTACTGGAAGCCAACAGTAATTACACAGCAATTTGGATATATTGTTTCATCACAAAGGAAAGCGTGGAAAATGGCACATGAGAATAGTAGAATAATGGAGCAAGGAAGGTGTACCAGTTGTTTTAACATTACGGAGAAGTGCAAGGATAAGCGGGATTAGATTGAAGTATGCCTTATCATGCGTCGAGCATAATTTTATTAATAGTACTATTTTTGTTTGTACCATAGCATATGTATTTTATGTTTTTATTTCTAGTTCAGTCAAGTTAGTATGCTAACTTAGCTTTGTTATGTAATTTCAATATTTAATAAAAGCTTACAAATTTTCCAAAAAAAATAATGTATATATATGTGACGGCCTGGAATTTCGCTCGATCCTAATCAATTGTTAAACCGATCTAGACCGTTCGAAACCCCTGAACGTTTGAGAACAGGACAAATCAGAACACAAACAGAAGAACATTTCATTGCTATTACAACAATTCCATCAGATACAAGAATATACAGAGTATAAATGAATAAATATACATTCGATAAATATCAGAGATTACAATAAATTACATAGCAGCGGAAAAATAATACAAAGCACAACTGAAGGTGATATACGGATACAGAGCTTTCCGGATATCATTCCTGCTGTAAACCAGGATCCTGTGAATATAAATCTGCAAAACCAAAATTACTAGCTGCCCGTGCGGAAAATAGGGGCACCCAGAGTTTAGGTTAAAACAATAAACTCCAGGTCAGTCATGTGACTGGTGTGAGAACTAAAACAGTTATTAATATTTGTTTTAAAGTTAGGTAAATCAAGGGACCACGCCGTATAACACGGAACGGGTTTCCTCCCAAGAATACCAGTGCATAAAACAACAGCGCAATGCTAAATAATGAAAAATGAAGCTGTTATAAGACCCAGGTCCTATCACACAATGCAACGCAAGCCGGGGGATAGGGTTTTCCCTTATAACAGCCAAAGCATGCTTGATACGTTTAAAACAAATCATTTGATACTATAATAAGTGTATAGTGTCAAAATAGTTTCAATCATAAATATAAATCATAGACGGCATGGGTACCATATATCATGTCGCCATACTAGTTCTACAATTAAAACCGCAATACACGTATTGGAAATTGGATTTCCGTCATCAGTCGAGGCAAGGGGCAAGCTCCTCTCCGCGTTCGAGACACTCTAGCAAATGCCTCAGGATTACGCACACTGGGTAACCCCTGGATGCTTCAGGGCCGGTCCTCACTTACGTTAGAGGATTAGTATTCCTTAACACACGTTTCCCGGTCCTTACAGACCTATAATCGAGGCGCCTCATCCAACAACCACAAAGGTGAAAAGTATATATATGTCAGGGCTGGTAAATCACTGACACCACCAAAGCTAGAAAGAAACGTCGTGCTCTCCCTGCAGTCCGTATCCCGTTTTTAACTCATACCGAGGTGTGAGGCTCGCGAATTCACACTATACACAAAGCGACGCCACAAAGGCCATGCTTTGATCATCAACCACAAGACTTTGCTTTTCAACAGAAGCCTTGATCATTGCATCTTAGCGTGCCACACAGGCAATTCATGCCATGCGACTGATGTCCATCGATATACAACCTCTGAGCTCGTACGTATCAGAGAAGGGCGTTAAGCAAAAGAATAAATTCTTCGCCGCCAAACAGATGTATATTTAATAGAAATCAATCAACACAGAATAAAATCCAATGTCAGACACACAATCCATTTACAAGTCCGTTCTGGGTCTGAACGAAACCGGAGGCACTTTCCTCGCCTATCCATCCATCTCCAAGTACGTCTGGACGACCACCAACTATTTCCATCCTCTTGGGTGTACTGCCCAATCAGGATCGTCGGTAATTATCCAAACGATGTGAAAACTTCCGGTCTTCGACCACCGTCTTCATCTTCGACTTATCGTCGAATCGGTTATTCAGAATGGGTATTAACCCGGACTTTCCGAACAACCCGCGTATATTAAAAACAAAAGTTACACAAACACAACATACGCCTCATTCCAATTCATTAGTCACTAACCGCAAATTAACAAGAGAACAATTTCCTAAACATTAACCCCGAAGGCCGAAACCAACATCAGATCAATACCCAGGAAACCATTCTTCTTAGCCAACCTACAGCTAGTTACTAAATTCACATTCTTAGGGAAAGGTTCCCATTAATTTCATCCAAGATAAATTCTTTAAAATTTATCCTGTATCTTCCTTTGGATGTCATTTAAAACCGAATTATGGTTTTTCCAACTAGTCGAGATTAGCGAACTGTAACGAAGTAATTACTTATTTTATTTCCCAATCCCAACCTATTCATCCCATGAAGCAAAACTGGTAATACTCCATATCTAACACCGTGGTGTTATCGGTAAAATTAATTACCATTTCACGTTCAAATCTAATTAAAGATTTAACTATCGCTTTGGAGCAAAACTGGTAATACTCCATTCTCGCTCGTTTCCTGAATTTGATAATTTAGGTTGCAAATTCACATTTCAATCTAATTGCAGATTCGTTAGAACTCCTTTTTCTGGGTTGAAGAACTAGGTGTTATTTAAAACACAGTTCACGACAAACCCAAATTAAATTCTATTTATTATCGGGTTAAAGAACTAGTGTTATTTAAAACACTGTTCACGATAAACCCATTTCAAATTCAATCAAATATATTAGAAATTCCGATTATTTAAAACCCCTTTTTAAATCTTATTCATTTATTTAAAAATAATTGGGTTCTAAATTTAGTTCAAAACTAGTTCATTTCGATAAAAACCCATTTTTATCTTTTCAAATATGGAGTTTTTCACCCTAATTTTTCCCAAATCATTTCTTATGATTTTACACAAATTATTACTATTTTTAATAATTTTATCAAGGCCCGTACAGTCGATTTCCAACAATGGCCATCGAACTGCACTTACAGCGACCTTTTTCGAATTTGATTTGGACGTATCTCCAAATCCAACCGTTAGATTTTGAATTTCTAATATTCATTAGAAAGCTCTTTCCGATACGAACCCAACGGTTCCGGTTTTAGAAGAATCCGACGGTCGGATCTCCCGTAATGTCCGTTTGAAATAAATGGTCGAAATTTACGAACTGCCGCGGCGCGGCGCGTTCTATTCAGGCCATTATATTATATATATAATATATATAATATATATTTCGTCGATTTCTATTTAAAACGGATTATATGAATAGTTTTAAAATTGTTTCAAAAGCAATTTCAACTTCCATTTCAATTCAAATCAAAATTGAATTCTCCTTTATAAATTCGTTTTAAAATTCATTTCTATTCAATTCAAATTTCAATTCAATTTGAATTCATTTCAATTCGCTTTCAATTCAATTTGAATTCGTTTTTAATTCAATTCATTTCGAAATAGTTTTCAATTTAATTCATTTCGAAATCGTTTTAAAATCGATATAAATATCGTTCACGTCAAAATGGCGTCAATCTAATCAACACGGCTTCATATATTCCTTTATTTTCAAATATTCTATTTCAAATATTTCTTTTTCAAAATAGTTGTTATTATCAAAATATTTCGTTCAACACATGACCAATCTCAATGGATGAGTACTGTCAACACATGAACCTTTATTTTATATTGATAAAGATGTAAACTTTATTATAAAAATATTTCGTTCAACACATGACCAATCTCAATGGATGAAACTGTCAACACATGAACTTTTATTTTATATTGATAAAGATGTAAACTTTATTATAAAAATATTTCGTTCAACACATGACTAATATCAACGGATGAGTATAGTCAACACATGAACCTTTATTATATATTGATAAAGATATAAACTTTATTATAAAAATATTTCGTTCAACACATGACTAATATCAACGGATGAGTATAGTCAACACATGAACCTTTATTATATATTGATAAAGATATAAACTTTATTATAAAAATAATTCGTTCAACACATGACTAATATCAACGGATGAGTATAGTCAACACATGAACCTTTATTATATATTGATAAAGATATAAACTTTATTATAAAAATAATTCGTTCAACACATGACTAATCTCAACGGATGAGTACAGTCAACACATGAACCTTTATTTTATATTATTCTTTATCTTCTAAATTGGAATGAGGCCCAATCAATCACCATATAATATTAATTATATGGATTTCCATACATCACACGTATATGATAGCATTCAAAAATAATCAACCATCAAACAAAGTGCACTACACTGTATAGGCATCAAATATAAATGTCTAACGCTTATAACAGCCTGTCAATCAATCGATCGACATGTTTAATCAATCAGGATGAGTGAACTTCAAATTTCATCCCAACACCCGTGTGGGGTTTCAAACAATCAAACACAGATTTTATTTGTGCAGTTGGGCGATGTGTAAAATTTATCGACCTAATCAATGTCAGTCAAATAGGTGTACATAAACAAACCGTTCGGTTTGTAAATGAATATTTATTTATTCGCATTCACGTTAAAAATTATATTTTTAACGATAAAACATTTTATTTTAACATATGAATATCTATTCAGTTCATTCTTTAAATAATGACATTTTTATTTTCTAACATATTTTAGAAAATTTCGGAGGCATAACGGCACGATACTAGAAACGGGACAAGGCCTAGCCTTATCCCCGGTCTAGTGAAGGCCCACGCCATTCACACATAAATCAAATCCATTTCAATTCACCAAACAATTCAATTCAATTAATCTAACCAACTACACAACCAAACAATTTTCAAACAAGCCATCCATGGTCTGTGGATGACGGGTGTCGGGTGCTACTAAGCACCGTCTGCATCCTAGTATATATATATATATAACTAGAAAAAGAATTTTAGAGTGAGAAGTTCTCACCGAAAGCTATACAATACCACGACTCTTCATTTGATATAAATCTTCTTCGTTCTCGCCTTTTTGTTACCTTCGTTGTCCGCTTTCACTACCTATGTAAAAATCGAATTTTTACTTCGCTATTCCATATATAAAAATCATATCTTTATTTCGACGTTCAATATATAAAAATCATATTTTTATTACTATGTTGTATAGGTAAAAATTATTTTTATCACGCGATTTTCCCTATGAGGATTTCACCTTTATAAAAACATAGACTTCCCCTTTTCAAATTTAAAGATTTCATTTTTATAAAAATCTCATTTTTATTCTGCTTCTCCTATGACAAAAATTATATTTTCTTTCATAAACAAAGTATATTTTAATTTCAAAAATCAATTCTATTTTATTTAAAAAACTGCATTTACATATGTAAAAAAAACTGCATTCATATATGATAAAAACTGCATTTACATATGTTAAAAAAAAACTGCATTCATATATGTTAAAAACTGCATTTACATATGTTAAAAACTGCATTTACATATGTTAAAAAAAACTGCATTTTGAACAAATTTAAATTTAAATAAGAACAATTACCTTTAATTACATTTTAGCCCCTAATCCTTCTTCTACTCTTCCTGGAACAAATTGCGATCAAATCGAACCCATCCTCAACCACCTAGGGTTCGCCGTACCAACCACCAGAAGATGTCGGAGCAAGATCAGAGTGCCCCACCGCGTCCGCCTACGTCAGAGCCTCCACCGTCAGGAATCTTGCCCAACTCGGTGGGCCCCTCGTCGTGGAAATTCAGCCCAAACGACAGCGCTTTCTGACCAAATTCCGCACACTTCTGCGCCTTCCAGTTGATCACCACCGTTGGGAAGGAGGGTCTCACCTTGCTCTTCAGTTTTCACGTGGAAAGCTTCGAATTTTATCGATCTGATTTAAAGAAAATAGGGTGTAAAGTTTTGAACAATAATCGCCCTTGAATTGGGCATGACGGCAGACGATTTCAAAATTAGGGTTAGGGTGGATTTTTGGGGATATTTATATGAAATTATATTATTATTTAAATAAATAAATTCCAACTTTACTTGTTTATTAATACGAACACCAATCCGAACCCAACGACTATCGTCTTTAGCTAAATACCCCTATTCCGAACAAAATGGGATATGTATCGTATGCTGATTCGACTGTTAGAATAGGTTTTCATCAAAATTAAAATATAAATCTGTATATATTTAATTTGAATGCACATTTCAATTTACCGGGGCCACACACTAACTAGAAAAATTCCCGAAAAATATTTTCTAGCTTCGTATTGACGATACGGTCCTAACAAAACTAGTTTCGTCGAATTCTGAGACCGTTGGAAAAAAGGCCATTTTCTAGTCGATTAAAATCAACTAAAACCGGTCAAATGCGTTTTCCTTTGCCACGCTCACATATTGATTCGAAAAATTATGAAATTTGAAACCTAGCAATAACTCGACATAACGGACCCAACAAAACTGGTTTTGTCGAGATCCAAGGTCATTTGCAAAATGTCCATTTTTTTAAGGGCCTGAATTCCATAGCGACTATTCAGAATTTTCAACTGGACATATCTTTTGATTCCCGCTATGAAATTTCGATTTTTCGGATTCGTTGGAAAGATATCATCAAATAGGTTCTACTATTTTTGGTTTCACTAAAATCCAGATTGTTTTGCACCCGGTACATTCAATTGAAGTTTGAAATCGAATTATCGAACTACCGCGCCATTTTCAATTCTATTTATAATTATATATAATTATTTATTATTCTAACGACGACGCGTATAATATATACGTTCGATTTATATTCAAAATAAATTTCTCGTCGATATTATTTAAAATAATTCATTTTAAATAATCAAAATTCGCTATAATTGCCAAAATAAAAATTTCAAACTGGCCCGCATTTTACGGGTTGTTACAACCTCCCCCACTTAAAACATTTCGTCCCCGAAAAGGAACAAAGTCGAAAGTGGTTTGATTCATCAACTCTACGTTCGTTCTGGCTTCCACTCTCCAACTTTTCAGTTTCTGAGAATTTTCAAAATTTCAAAAATTTGGCTAACACCCTAAATTTTCGAAAAATTTCGCCATAACCTCCCCTGCACCGGGAGCATCGAGGAATTTCAAATAGCTTCCCCGGTCCTTCAGATCTCAAAAAGAAAAAGAAAAAGCCAAGCGGCTAGCCAATAGGCTCATAAAATCATCATCACACAAACAAAACAGTAAATTATGTAGTAAACATGTACCTATTTGTCGGGCAAACAAATTTTATTCTCTGCTCTAGCCTCCTTGCTATGACCTGTTCAAGGTAAGTATATGTATATGCAAGCAAATGTGACCAATTTTCAATATAATTCAATATTTGTTTCGATTAAGCATAATGGTTCAAAATTAGCAAACAAATGAACAAACAACACAAACTTCAATCAATTAGTGAATTTAACGTTTCAAATTCCTAATTTTGATATATATACAAAAATCATGTTTTTGATGCCAATTCACCACAATGTGCTCTAACTATATAGGTTTTGGTTCTCACACTAGTCTGATGGAAATATATAGAAATCACACCTTCGAAACACGAACATAAATATTGATGATGCGATCGCTATCATCAATATCATCTCCGGGCGACTAGAGTGTAATCCTATATCTATCTAATATATTAAAACTTCGAATATACGTTCATGACGCGTATATGCAAAACCTTTATATATTGGATTGCCCATATTCAATATAAATAAATAATCAAATACGTATAATTGATTTAAATTTTCAAAACAAAAATTTGTTTTCACTTTCAAAAATATACTCTTCACACTCGTTCTAGGATGCTACTGATCCCATCTCTAACGAGTCATTCCCGTTGGATATTACTGATCCAATCTCTGATGAATTCTTTCGTACGGTTCTAATGTGTCTTGTTCTCTGAGCTTTGTAAACCAAAGCTCTGATACCAAATGTGACGGCCTGGAATTTCGCTCGATCCTAATCAGTTGTTAAACCGATCTAGACCGTTCGAAACCCCTGAACGTTTGAGAACAGGACAAATCAGAACACAAACAGAAGAACATTTCATTGCTATTACAACAATTCCATCAGATACAAGAATATATAGAGTATAAATGAATAAATATACATTCGATAAATATCAGAGATTACAATAAATTACATAGCAGCGGAAAAATAATACAAAGCACAACTGAAGGTGATATACGGATACAGAGCTTTCCGGATATCATTCCAGCTGTAAACCAGGATCCAGTGAATATAAATCTGCAAAACCAAAACTACTAGCTGCCCGTGCGGAAAATAGGGGCGCCCAGAGTTTAGGTTAAAACAATAAACTCCAGGTCAGTCATGTGACTGGTGTGAGAACTAAAACAGTTATTAATATTTGTTTTAAAGTTAGGTAAATCAAGGGACCACGCCGTATAACACGGAACGGGTTTCCTCCCAAGAATACCAGTGCATAAAACAACAGCGCAATGCTAAATAAAGAAAAATGAAGCTGTTATAAGACCCAGGTCCTATCACACAATGCAACGCAAGCCGGGGGATAGGGTTTTCCCTTATAACAGCCAAAGCATGCTTGATACGTTTAAAACAAATCATTTGATACTATAATAAGTGTATAGTGTCAAAACAGTTTCAATCATAAATATAAATCATAGACGGCATGGGTACCATATATCATGTCGCCATACTAGTTCTACAATTAAAACCGCAATACACGTATTGGAAATTGGATTTCCATCATGAGTCGAGGCAAGGGGCAAGCTCCTCTCCGCGTTCGAGATACTCTAGCAAATGCCTCAGGATTACGCACACTGGGTAACCCCTGGATGCTTCAGGGCCGGTCCTCACTTACGTTAGAGGATTAGTATTCCTGAACACACGTTTCCCGGTCCTTACAGACCTATAATCGAGGCGCCTCATCCAACAACCACAAAGGTGAAAAGTATATATATGTCAGGGATGGTAAGTCACTGACACCACCAAAGCTAGAAAGAAACGTCGTGCTCTCCCTGTAGTCCGTATCCCGTTTTTAACTCATACCGAGGTGTGAGGCTCGCGAATTCACGCTATACACAAAGCTACGCCACAAAGGCCATGCTTTGATCATCAACCACAAGACTTTGCTTTTCAACAGAAGCCTTGATCGTTGCATCTTAGCGTGCCACACAGGCAATTCATGCCATGCGACTGATGTCCATCGATATACAACCTATGAGCTCGTATGTCTCAGAGAAGGGCGTTAAGCAAAAGAATAAATTCTTCGCCGCCAAACAGATGTATATTTAATAGAAATCAATCAACACAGAATAAAATCCAATGTCAGACACACAATCCATTTACAAGTCCGTTCTGGGTCTGAACGAAACCGGAGGCACTTTCCTCGCATATCCATCCATCTCCAAGTACGTCTGGACGACCACCAACTATTTCCATCCTCTTGGGTGTACTGCCCAATCAGGATCGTCAGTAATTATCCAAACGATGTGAAAACTTCCGGTCTTCGACCACCGTCTTCATCTTCGACTTATCGTCGAATCGGTTATTCAGAATGGGTATTAACCCGGACTTTCCGAACAACCCGCGTATATTAAAAACAAAAGTTACACAAACACAACATACGCCTCATTCCAATTCATTAGTCACTAACCGCAAATTAGCAAGAGAACAATTTCCTAAACATTAACCCCGAAGGCCGAAACCAACATCAGATCAATACCCAGGAAACCATTCTTCTTAGCCAACCTACAGCTAGTTACTAAATTCACACTCTTAGGGAAAGGTTCCCATTAATTTCATCCAAGATAAATTCTTTAAAATTTATCCTGTATCTTCCTTTGGATGTCATTTAAAACCAAATTATGGTTTTTCCAACTAGTCGAGATTAGCGAACCGTAACGAAGTAATTATTTTTTTTATTTCCCAATCCCAACCTATTCATCCCATGAAGCAAAACTGGTAATACTCCATATCTAACACCGTGGTGTTATCGGTAAAATTAATTACCATTTCACGTTCAAATATAATTAAGGATTTAACTATCGCTTTGGAGCAAAACTGGTAATACTCCATTCTCGCTCGTTTTCTGAATTTGATAATTTAGATTGCAAATTCACATTTCAATCTAATTGCAGATTCGTTAGAACTCCTTTTTCTGGGTTGAAGAACTAGGTGTTATTTAAAACACAGTTCATGACAAACCCAAATTAAATTCTATTTATTATCGGGTTAAAGAACTAGTGTTATTTAAAACACTGTTCACGATAAACCCATTTCAAATTCAATCAAATATATTAGAAATTCCGATTATTTAAAACCCCTTTTTAAATCTTATTCATTTATTTAAAAATAATTGGGTTCTAAATTTAGTTCAAAACTAGTTCATTTCGATAAAAACCCATTTTTATCTTTTCAAATATGGAGTTTTTCACCCCAATTTTTCCCAAATCATTTCTTATGATTTTACACAAATTATTACTATTTTTAATAATTTTATCAAGGCCCGTACAGTCGATTTCCAACAATGGCCATCGAACAGCACTTACAGCGACCTTTTTCGAATTTGATTTGGACATATCTCCAAATCCAACCGTTAGATTTTGAATTTCTAATATTCATTAGAAAGCTCTTTCCGATACGAACCCAACGGTTCCGGTTTTAGGAGAATCCGACTGTCGGATCTCCCGTAATGTCCGTTTGAAATAAATGGTCGAAATTTACGAACTGCCGCGGCGCGGCGCGTTCTATTCAGGCCATTATATTATATATATAATATATATAATATATATTTCATCGATTTCTATTTAAAACGAATTATATGAATAGTTTTAAAATCGTTTCAAAAGCAATTTCAACTTCCATTTCAATTCAAATCAAAATTGAATTCTCCTTTATAAATTCGTTTTAAAATTCATTTCTATTCAATTCAAATTTCAATTCAATTTGAATTCATTTCAATTCGCTTTCAATTCAATTTGAATTCGTTTTTAATTCAATTCATTTCGAAATAGTTTTCAATTTAATTCATTTCGAAATCGTTTTAAAATCGATATAAATATCGTTCACGTCAAAATGGCGTCAATCTAATCAACACGGCTTCATATATTCCTTTATTTTCAAATATTCTATTTCAAATATTTCTTTTTCAAAATAGTTGTTATTATCAAAATATTTTGTTCAACACATGACCAATCTCAATGGATGAGTACTGTCAACACATGAACCTTTATTTTATATTGATAAAGATGTGAACTTTATTATAAAAATATTTCGTTCAACACATGACCAATCTCAATGGATGAAACTGTCAACACATGAACTTTTATTTTATATTGATAAAGATGTAAACTTTATTATAAAAATATTTCGTTCAACACATGACTAATATCAACGGATGAGTATAGTCAACACATGAACCTTTATTATATATTGATAAAGATATAAACTTTATTATAAAAATATTTCGTTCAACACATGACTAATATCAACGGATGAGTATAGTCAACACATGAACCTTTATTATATATTGATACAGATATAAACTTTATTATAAAAATAATTCGTTCAACACATGACTAATATCAACGGATGAGTATAGTCAACACATGAACCTTTATTATATATTGATAAAGATATAAACTTTATTATAAAAATAATTCGTTCAACACATGACTAATCTCAACGGATGAGTACAGTCAACACATGAACCTTTATTTTATATTATTCTTTATCTTCTAAATTGGAATGAGGCCCAATCAATCACCATATAATATTAATTATATGGATTTCCAAACATCACACGTATATGATAGCATTCAAAAATAATCAACCATCAACCAAAGTGCACTACACTGTATAGGCATCAAATATAAATGTCTAACGCTTATAACAGCCTGTCAATCAATCGATCGACATGTTTAATCAATCAGGATGAGTGAACTTCAAATTTCATCCCAACACCCGTGTGGGGTTTCAAACAATCAAACACAGATTTTATTTGTGCAGTTGGGCGATGTGTAAAATTTATCGACCCAATCAATGTCCGTCAAATAGGTGTACATAAACAAACCGTTCGGTTTGTAAATGAATATTTATTTATTCGCATTCACGTTAAAAATTATATTTTTAACGATAAAACATTTTATTTTAACATATGAATATCTATTCAGTTCATTCTTTAAATAAAATGACATTTTTATTTTCTAACATATTTTAGAAAATTTCGGCGGCATAACGGCACGATACTAGAAACGGGACAAGGCCTAGCCTTATCCCCGGTCTAGTGAAGGCCCACGCCATTCACACATAAATCAAATCCATTTCAATTCACCAAACAATTCAATTTCAATTCAATTAATCTAACCAACTACACAACCAAACAATTTTCAAACAAGCCATCCATGGTCTGTGGATGATGGGTGTCGGGTGCTACTAAGCACCGTCTGCATCCTAGTATATATATATATAACTAGAAAAAGAATTTTAGAGTGAGAAGTTCTCACCGAAAGCTATCCAATACCACGACTCTTCATTTGATATAAATCTTCTTCGTTCTCGCCTTTTTGTTACCTTCGTTGTCCGCTTTCACTACCTATGTAAAAATCGAATTTTTACTTCGCTATTCCATATATAAAAATCATATCTTTATTTCGACGTTCAATATGTAAAAATCATATTTTTATTACTATGTTGTATAGGTAAAAATTATTTTTATCACGCGATTTTCCCTATAAGGATTTCGCCTTTATAAAAACATAGACTTCGCCTTTTCAAATTTAAAGATTTCATTTTTATAAAAATCTCATTTTTATTCTGCTTCTCCTATGACAAAAATTATATTTTCTTTCATAAACAAAGTATATTTTAATTTCAAAAATCAATTCTATTTTATTTAAAAAACTGCATTTACATATGTAAAAAAAACTGCATTCATATATGATAAAAACTGCATTTACATATGTTAAAAAAAACTGCATTCATATATGTTAAAAACTGCATTTACATATGTTAAAAACTGCATTTACATACGTTAAAAAAAACTGCATTTTGAACAAATTTAAATTTAAATAAGAACAATTACCTTTAATTACATTTTAGCCCCTAATCCTTCTTCTACTCTTCCTGGAACAAATTGCGATCAAATCGAACCCATCCTCAACCACCTAGGGTTCGCCGTACCAACCACCAGGAGATGTCGGAGCAAGATCAGAGTGCCCCACCGCGTCCGCCTACGTCAGAGCCTCCACCGTCAGGAATCTTGCCCAACTCGGTGGGCCCCTCGTCGTGGAAATGCAGCCCAAACGACAGCGCTTCCTGACCAAATTCCGCACACTTCTGCGCCTTCCAGTTGATCACCACCGTTGGGAAGGAGGGACTCACCTTGCTCTTCAGTTTTCACGTGGAAAGCTTCGAATTTTATCGATCTGATTTAAAGAAAATAGGTTGTAAAGTTTTGAACAATAATCGCCCTTGAATTGGGCATGACGGCAGACGATTTCAAAATTAGGGTTAGGTTGGATTTTTGGGGATATTTATATGAAATTATATTATTATTTAAATAAATAAATTCCAACTTTACTTGTTTATTAATACGAACACCAATCCGAACCCAACGACTATCGTCTTTAGCTAAATACCCCCATTCCGAACAAAATGGGATATGTATCGTAAGCTGATTCGACTGTTAGAATAGGTTTTCATCAAAATTAAAATATAAATCTGTATATATTTAATTTGAATGCACATTTCAATTTACCGGGGCCACACACTAACTAGAAAAATTCCCGAAAAATATTTTCTAGCTTCGTATTGACGATACGGTCCTAACAAAACTAGTTTCGTCGAATTCTGAGACCGTTGGAAAAAAGGCCATTTTCCAGTCGATTAAAATCAACTGAAACCGGTCAAACGCGTTTTCCTTTGCCACGCTCACATATTGATTCGAAAAATTATGAAATTTGAAACCTAGCAATAACTCGACATAACGGACCCAACAAAACTGGTTTTGTCGAGATCCAAGGTCATTTGCAAAATGTCCATTTTTTTAAGGGCCCGAATTCCATAGCGACTATTCAGAATTTTCAACTGGACATATCTTTTGATTCCCGCTATGAAATTTCGATTTTTCGGATTCGTTGGAAAGATATCATCAAATAGGTTCTACTATTTTTGGTTTCACTAAAATCCGGATTGTTTTGCACTCGGTACATTCAATTGAAGTTTGAAATCGAATTATCGAACTACCGCGCCATTTTCAATTCTATTTATAATTATATATAATTATTTATTATTCTAACGACGACGCGTATAATATATATGTTCGATTTATATTCAAAATAAATTTCTCGTCGATATTATTTAAAATAATTCATTTTATATAATCAAAATTCGCTATAATTGCCAAAATAAAAATTTCAAACTGGCCCGCATTTTACGGGTTGTTACAATATACGTAATGGCCAAAGCAAATTTGAATAGTTGAATAGCTTAGTTATTTCTCTCAATAAACTATAAAAACAATTCTTTTCAATGAAATGAAAATGCAACTATATTCTACCCTACCATTTAACGACCCACATTTTACTTATTGGAGGATCGTAAATTATTTTTGTTTTATTCCCCGAGGGCTGGATCATTCACATATTTTGATATGTTGGTTATGGGGATGTGAGATATGTCCATATTTTTTATCAATTTAATTTGTGGCTGTTTTGCCCCTGTCAGTTTTGTAAATGACAAAACTTTTGACTGGGATCGAATCATGTGCTGAGATTGATTTCATTGGAAAGAAAATGATGTTTCTAATTCCGTCAAGTGGTCACATTAAAGATTTTGTTCAGCGATTTGGGAGAAATCGTTGTTTTAGTGCTACAAAATTTCAAGGCAGGATTGGTGATGATAGCTAGAGTCACGGATGATGATTGTTTTGCTTCTATCGTCTTGTGTAGATTGTCCAACATCGAAGGAGATATCTTTTGGATGCTAGTCTCATGTTGGTTTGGGCCGTCAGGGCTTGTGCTTGGGAGATGTCGATCTCAGATAGGATGGGCTATATAGGATAATTATTTGCTTTATCTGTTACTACGTGGTTATTATTGATTGTTGTAAAGGATATCATTGTCAAATGTGGGGGAGACGGTTTGAGTTTTTCTCTGTTATTGAGCTGGTAGATTAGTTGATTGATCTACCTATTTCTCATATACTTTATTAATGACATTATATAGCTGTTTTACCGCTCATTAAGACTAGTGTCTGACTCATGGTTTTATGTTTCCCTCTTATTACTTTGGGATATTCATCCATGTTTTGGAAGGACGGACTGAGTAGTAGGTAGTAGATCTTGATGAGGATGATGATGTAGAGCGATAACGAGAAGGAGGTTGCAGTATTAATTCCTATATAAATATGTTTCCGGTGTTACGGTTGTTATGATACTTTGAGTGATTGTAGTGAGGGTTTTTGTATAGAATTTGATGATGTATTCAAGTGTCATTATGGATATCCTTTTGATGATATAAAATATTAAAATTCTGTGCAATTATGTTTCGCTATTACTGCCTATTGTATATGTTCAATTATATTTTAGCCTTGTGTTGTGAGTCATATGACAGGTTCTGCTTGTGTTATTCTACCTTGATGAAAGTTCATAGCTGCCTAGCCCGTCCTGCAATGAATTATTACTCTTTTTTAGTGCGAGACTTATGGGTGGCTGTCACATTTGGTATCAATGTTCTGGTTATCGATTTTAGTCAAAGTTCGAGGACGTAATTACATATAAGAGACGTATTTGTAGATTTTGATGGATGAATACAATATATTTGTGTATAATATAATAGCATTTGAACTCCATTTGCAGATTTTCTCATGTGTGTACTAATCATTCTATTTTCCATATTTAAAATGAGTCATCGAACGTCGAGACACGTTGCTAGGGAGGAGACTGTTCCTGGAGGGGGAAATGGGTGTATACCAGATTACCTAGCTATGTTCGAGGCCATGATGGCAATGATCATGAGAAGGGATCCGGCTCCACAGAAAGCCTTGGTCGATGTAGGAATTCAAGTGCAGGTGTATAGGGCCGTGGACTTCACGAAACTATACAATGATTCCACTAATCTAGGAGGGAAACTGTTTAAAGGGATGGAACAGATCGTAGAGATTCAATGGTGGCTTGATACTTGCATTCGGACCTTTGGAGACCTGGGAATTCACGATGCAACATAGTGGCAGATTGCACCAAGACAGCTAAATGGAAAAGCTACGGGTTGGTGGAACTCTATCATTCTAGAAACTCCAAAAGATGATTATTATGGGAGCAATTCCAAGTCATGTTTTAGATGAAGTTTATCTCTACTGTTTAGAAGTCTATTATATTCAAGAGGTTTGTTGAGCTGAAGCAGAATGGTATGCCAGTGTTGGAGTATGTTTCTGACATCAATGCTTTGTCGAAGTATGTTCATTCATATGTCGAGACTGCTTATCAAAAGAAGGAGAAGTTCGTTATGGTCTTGGATAAGTATCTGAGAAGTCACCTAGTTTATCAATTGGATGATACTTATGAGAAGATCGCGCAAAAAGCTTTTAGGCACGAGAGTTTGTTTACCTAGGAAGAGACTGTTGTTGTAGCTAAACAGGAGCCAAAACCAAAAAAGGATGATAATAACAAGAAGTGGAAGCAACAATAGCAAAAAGGGAAGGAGGGCTTGAAAATGTCGAAAAGCGAGGTGATTTTCTTTAACTTCTAGCAGAAAGGTCATTTTTCCAGGGATTGCAAGGATCCAAAAGGAAAAAGGAAGGGCTTTATTTGTGTAAAGCCTGGGCATGGCAAGAAGTATTGTCCAGAACAGCCGAAGGGTAGGCAGATTGTGGAGGCATACGCTTTGGAAGTTGTTCCTTTTTCTTCGAGGTCTCCTACAGCAAAGGATAAAGGGAAGAGCATTGTAATTCATGGTACTCTTTCCTTTTGAAATGTTTTCAGTTCACATGTTGATACTGGAGCATCGCATTCTCTCATGGGTTATGAGCTTGTGTGCCGCTTGGGTTTGGAACCCAAGATTTGTGGTAGACCATCAATGATCACTAATCCAGTAGGGGGTTCGTCCAGCTTGTGTATGATTTGTCATGGTCTAGTTTTTTCAACTCATGGTTACTCCTTTGTGTTTGATTTCTTTGTTTTGAACTTTGTTGGATTTGGAATCATACTGGGTATGGAAAAGGTGAAGAAGTATGTGGAAAAAGTGGATTGCGAGAAGCTAGAGGTGACAGTCGGGAATGGGAAGGGAGAATGGTTGTGATTAAAGGTAACCCAGAAGATGGGGTCTTCGAAAGCTATTTATATCTGCTTTTTATTCCAAAGGGAGACTTGTCATTTGCGTTGATCGCTAATGAGTTCGATGATGCCTTTGATGACGTCAAAGTGTTGCCGTCGCATCGTGAGATTGAGATTCGGGACCGATTTGGTCGAGAGCATTAGACCTATCGTTATGTCTCTTAGGCGGATGGCGCCTAAGGAACAACAAGCGCTATAGGTACAATTACGAGACCTTTTGGGAAAGAGATCCATTCATAGAAGCGTGTCCGAATGAGGTGCACCAGTTTTGTTTGCAACCAAGGCTGATGTAACTTTGAGATTGTGTGTGCATCATCGTGACCTGAACAAGGTGACTAAGAAAAACAAGTGTGCACTTCCGAGGATGGGTGATTTGTTTGATCAGCTTGACGAAGACAAAGTGCTTTCTCAAACAGATTTGGCGATAGGATTTCACCAACGGAGAGTAGCGAGGAATAGATTTGTGGCCTTTGTGAGTCGACAACTAAAGCAGAACGAGAGGAGTTATCCGACTCATGATTTGGAATTAGAAGTGATTGTGTTTGCTTAAGGAAAGGAATACATTACCTGTTAGGAGTTCGATTCGAGTTATCTACGTATCCAAAGTCACTGAAGTATCTTTTCTCCCAGAAGGATTTGAATCTTCGGTAGCAATGGTGGTTAGAGTTTCTAGCATCATATGTTTTAGGAATAGTCTATACTCTTGCTAAAGGTAACACGATTGCTGATGAGTTGAGACGAAGACACACAAGTTTGGCAGAGATGTTTTCAGAATGGAAGCACCACGAGTATTGGCAGGATTTGATTTCAGGCATCGGTGTTAGTTAGAGATTGAGATGTTGGCGAGCTTACCGATAAGACCTACTCTCATCGAGAAGATTGGCGAAAGGTAGAAGCGTGATACAAAGCTTATTAAGATCATCCAGAAGCTAGAAACAGAAGATAAGGAATTCGAAGTCGATCGAGACGGTTGGCTTTGGAAGTAAGGGAAAGTTAGCTCCAAGGTTTGTCGAACCGTTTCCGATAGACAAACGAATCGTAAAGCTCCCATATAGACTGGATGTACCGGAGAAGATGTCGGGCATGCACTACATTTTCCATGGGTCGTTTCTATGGAAGTGTGTGCATGATTCAAATGTGATGGTATCTCCGTAGCAGTATAAAAACCTAAGAGTCTAGTCCATAGTTACGAAACCTCGTAAGCCGCTTCACTTTGTGGGGAATGACAAGAAATAGCTTAGAAGGAAGATGGTTAAGCTAATCTAAGTAAAATGGTGTGAGGATGATTATGATCGTACGTAGGGAACGGAACAGAGTATGAAGACGATCCATCCAGAACTCTTCGTTGATATGACCCATTAATGTTGTGTCACCTTAAAGCATTGTAACTTGTATTGTTTTTGTTAGAATTCCGTGTGCTAGGATAAAACTATGGTTGCATGGCTTGATGGATGCTAGTTTGGATGTAAATTGGCTACTTGGGGATGATAGACATGCAAAATTGCTTAGGTTGCTCGTGTTTGTTTGGAATTTCGTGGGCGAAATTCCTATAAGAGGGGAGAATGTAACGATCTGCATTTTACTTATCGGAGGATCGTAAAATATTTTTATTTTATTCCCTGAGGGTCGGATCATTCTCATATTTTGAAATGTTGTTTATGGGGATCTGAGACATTTCCATAATTTTTATTAGTTTTATTTGTGATCATTTAGCCACTGTCAGTTTTGTGCAAGGAATAACTTTTGGCTGGGACCGAATCAGGTGCTAAAATCAATTTCATTGGAAAGGTAGTGATATTTCCAATTCTGTAAAGTGGTTACATTAAAGATTTGGTTCAGTGGTCTGGGAGAATTCACTGTTTTAGTGCTACACAATTTCAAGGAAGGATGGACGGTGATAGCCAGAGTCATGGATGATGACTTTTTTTGTGTATCGTCTTATGTACATTGTCCAACGTCGAATGAGATATCTTTTTGGTGCTTGTCAGATGTTGGTTTAGGCCTTCGGGGCTTGTGCTTGGGCGATGTGGATCTCAATCAGGATGGTCCATATAGGATAATTATTTCTTATTTCTGATACTGCATGGTTTTTATTGATTGTTGTAAAGGCTATCATTGTCAGATGTGGGGGAGACTGTTTTTGTTTTTCTCTTTTGTTGAGTTGGTAAATTAGTCGATTGATCTACCTATTTCTCATGTACTTTATTGATGATGTTAGATAGTTGTTTTATCGTTCATTAAGACTATTGTCTGACTCTAGGTTTTAAGTTTCCCTTTTATTACCTTGGGTTGTACATCCATGTTTTGGACGGGCAGACTGAGTAGCAGGTAGCAGGTAGCAGGTAGTGGACCATGATGAGGATGATGGCGTAGAGCAGTGACGAGAAGGAGGCCGTCATATTATTTCCTGCATATTAGTATATGTTTCCGCTGTAATGGTTGTTTTGATACTCTGACCGATTATATGGAAGCTTTTTGTACAAAATATGATGATGTATTCCAGTGGTACCATGGATATCCTTTTGATGATATGAAAGTTTGAAGTTATACGCAATTGTGCTTCGCTACTACTACCTACTATATATGTTCGATTATATTTTATCCTTGCGCTGAGAGATATTGAAACACCCCACCTCTGTTAGGGGCACTCTCAAAGGGAATGCCCTAATTTTGGTGGAGGTTTATAAGTATAAGTCACAGATATACAAGACAGATATAATAACACATATTTTTAAACAGCGGAAAACAACAACTTTTATTTCATCAAAATACGTGTTACACAAACCATGCCATAATTGTCTTACAATACTTCCAAAATCATAACTGTCTTGATTACATTATTTAAAGAAGCATAAAGAAAACATAAATAAACTGCAAAAGTCCCATAATTGCTGTCCAAAGCCATAGTCCAAAAGGGAAAATAATTCCCATAGTCATAAGTCATTGTCATAGGCAATGTCATAGTCATATGTTGTATGTCCCAAATCAAGGTTCATGTTCGTAATTCAAAGGCAATAAGTTCATGGTCATAGTTCTCATAATCATGATCATAGGCATAGGCATATCCTCTATGTTCAATAGTCATAGGCCGTCAATCAAAGTCATTGTATGTTCTGGGCCATAGTCAAGAATTAGATCCAAAAACTTAAATAAACACAGATTCAAGTGAAGAGATTAGGCATTTTTCTTATATCCTTTTAATTTCATGTCACAAATAAAAATAAAACGTTCAAGTCTAGAAATAACCAACTTATAGAAATTAGATCTAGAATAGAAGAACGGCGATGCTAAGATTCGTATGTCGTTGCTCGAGGTTTGTTGATTTAGCCTTTGAATTCTTCACTTTGATTTGAATCCTCTCTTGAACAGATTTGAGCAGCATCTCCATGTCTTGAATTTATATTTTATTTTAATTATTTAAGAAAATTTAGAGGAGGGGAAGAAGCCATGAATCTTAGTAGCATTAGGATAGAAGAGAATTTGTGTGGATGAACCCTTAGGTCTAGGCATTCTTTTATAGGTGCAGAGAGTGTTTTAGGGCCCTTAGATCATTATAGAAGCCATCAGAATCGCACAGGTCGAATACACATCATCCAACCACTCAAAAGGAGACACGTCGGCACAGAACACTCCAGAATTCGGTGCTGTATTAGTATGGGCGCACTTGGCAGGTGCGCCAGTGTATTTTTGTACTGGCGCACTTCACAAGTGCGCCAGTGCATTCTGGTCTGTTTCCGGTTTTTCTGCCTAACTTCGTTCGTCCATATCTTGGTCATACGGACTCCGATTTTCGAAAACTCGGACTTTATTTCGCGTATATTCCCGAGACGAACGCAACGGCGTAGCCCGTTTTCCTTTATTTTGATTTTAATTTTTAATTATGCCTTGATTTGTAAATCTTAGTGTTAGAGAATTACGGGGTGTTACATTCTCCCCCACTTAAAAGGATTTCGTCCCCGAAATCTTCAAGTTAGGAAGAATGTGTCCTACCATCCAATCACCCATCTACTCAACCATTCAATCACAGGCATTCATTGTCCTTAAAAGATTTCTAATGCTTTCATGTTCATATGCATAGTGTGTGTGTACGTCTCTATCTAATGCAAAATCAGGCAGTCTACTGATTCAGTTGACCTCCTTAATGCAAATCATGTTAGTGCCATGCGTCCAATCATGCATGCAGACATCCCTAGTCATGTAAATACTACATGCGTGCACAGCCATTCATCCATATGCAACGTCCATATGATATCATATCAAGTTCAACTTATAAACAAATGCATATATGTAAATGCAATATGAGAGAGTCCGAACTTGATCTAGTGCCTAATACGTATGCATAATCATCCATGAGCAACCACTTGCAACCACTTGCAACCATTCAACCATAAAATGTTTCGAATACATGTTTACATCCATTGGCTTCTACCTAAGGATCGCAGATACGACCTAGAGGATATACTTTGGAAAGAGAGAAACAACTACGCGTAAAGCTCCTAAACAGAGAAATCAAGGATGCAACCTTAAGGAAAAAGGGCATGTTGCTAGTATCTAGCCTTCTTGAGCTTTACTCCACTGTATCTTAACCAATTTATCTTCACGATTGTGAAGTTCCTAAAATCCCTTTCCAAAATAAATAGATGTCAATCATGGTACCAAGTGTATGATTAGAGGTCTCTCCCTTATCCACCATGCCATAACTATAAGGGTTGAAAGATCACTACGCACTTTTTAGAGCGCCTGTCACAACTATTCATCTCTCACGCAAACCATCCTAGTCGAACTCGACATTCCTCAAGTACAAGCCCCAAAGGCCTAAACCAATATCAGACAAGCACCCAAGGAATATCTCCTTTGAATTTAAACGATCTACGTGAGATGATATAAGCAGACTCGATAACTATTCTCAAATCCCTACTAACCAAAAATAAACTGGTCGGACCACTAATTGGATTTGAGACTCTAGTGGGACCCTTCTATTATACAAGTACTATGGTGCAGAGACTCAACTACGGAAGTGGATATGAACAAATGCGAAGCGATAAAACCAAAGGAAATAGTACGAATAGCAAAGCTAAACTCTTCCAAGAGAACTTTTACTACCTTTCTCCTAGGTACGATTGGTGGCGAAAGTAGGCTCTTGCCCTTATGATAATCTTGTTCTCGTTCTTTCCCTTGTCCTTAAGTATATGCCCTATCATACCCTAATAAAGATACTTCCTCTTGTCTTAGGTTTTATAATTCCTTCCTCCTTTGTGAGCTAAATCTGCATCTATGAATTCCTCATCCTAGGGGTGTGCTCCCTAGCCAAACTCCTCATCCCCTTCCATGTGTAGTAATGTTGACAAATCTCTTGAAAATTGCCTCCATCGTCCGGAAAAACCTATAAACTTCGAAAGAAAACTGCTCGTAGATGAAACAACTACGGCTATGGATGGAAGCCGGGCATTACTTTGCCCTTCGATGAGGTTACCTCCCAGAAAGCCAGGAGCCCCAAAGACTCAAGAAAGAAGGAGAAAAGAATTTAAACAGAGGAAGAGAAGACAATGCGTATGGGTTTGGGGAATATGCCTTTAAAACAAATCCTTTCTTTTTCAAAAATGCTTCTTTAAAAACCTTTTGAAAATAATTTTTCAAATCTTTTATCTGATTCGGTAACCTTCAGCTCTGATACCACGTGTAACACCCCACGTCCGTTAGTGTCACTCACAAAGGGAATGCACTAAGTTCTGTCATAGGCATAGGCATATCCTATTTGTTCAATAGTCATGGGCCGTCAATCAAAGACATAGTATGTTCTGGGCCATAGTCAAGAATTAGATACAAAAACTTAAATAAACACAGATTCAAGTGAAGAGATTAGGCATTTTTCTTATATCCTTTTAATTTCATGTCACAAATAAAAATAAAACGTTCAAGTCTAGAAATAACCAACTTACAGAAATTAGATCTAGAATAGAAGAACGGCGATGCTAAGATTCGAATGTCGTTGCATGAGGTTTGTTGATTTAGCCTTTGAATTCTTCACTTTGATTTGAATCTTCTCTTGAACAGATTTGAGCAGCATCTCCATGTCTTGAATTTATATTTTATTTTAATTATTTAAGAAAATTTAGAGGAGTGGAAGAAGCCATGAATCTTAGCAGCATAAGGATAGAAGAGAATTTGTGTGGAGGAACCCTTAGGTCTAGGCATTCTTTTATAGGTGTAGAGAGTGTTTTAGGGCCCTTAGATCATCATAGAAGCCATCAGAATCGCACAGGTCGAATACACATCATCCAACCACTCAAAAGGATTCACGTCAGCACAGAACACTCCAGAATTTGGTGCTGGATTAGTATGGGCGCACATGGCAGGTGCGCCAGTGTATTTTTGTACTGGCGCACTTCACAAGTGCGCCAGTGCATTCTGGTCTGTTTCCGGTTTTTCTGCCTAACTTCGTTCATCCATATCTTGGTCATACGGACTCCGATTTTCGAAAACTTGGACATTATTTCGCGTATTTTTCCGAGACGAACGCAACGGCGTAGCCCGTTTCCCATGATTTTGAATTTAATTTTTAATTCTGCCTTGATTTGTAAATCTTAGTGTTACAAAATTACGGGGTGTTACAGATACACTGTAACACCCCGTGTTTCTGTTAATATTAATATTCACAAATTAAAGAATAGCTAATTTCAGATATGACAATTTAGTGAAACGGGATACGCCATTGTGTTCGTCTCAGAATTTTGGTTGAGATAGAGTCCGAGTTTGCGTGAATTGGACTTCGTATGAAGAAGTTATGGCAATCGGAAATTTCAGAAAATTCAAAACAGATTTAGAAAATTCAAATTTCAGAGTCAGAATGGGCTATGCGGGAAATTTCCCGCCAGGGCCAGGTCGACCATAGGGTCGACCTGGGGGTTGACCTACCCTCACCAGGTCGACCTGGGGGTCGACCTGCCCCCCTCCCCCAGGCAGATTTGATTTATGACTGTATGCTGACTCATTAGGGTTTCTGATCTACTCTGAATGGCTGGGGTTAATTCTGGGTTGATCGGATGACTTAAATTAATCATAAACTCTATAAAAATACATGTAGACTCAAACCCTAAAATCAAATTAAAATTAGATTCATGGCCTCCATGCCGTCACCTAGCAACCTAGAATAGCCGCCGCCAATTTGAGAGGAAGAAAAGCTAATCAACTTCAATTCTATTCAACTCTAACAACGAATCTACTTCAAGGGAAAGCTAATTCAACTTCAGAACTCATAATTCAGAACTCAAGACCTTCTTTGAGTTGTGAGTTCGATTTCTGTAATAAAATAATTAGCAGTTTAATTGGATTGAGTTATGATGCGTATTATGGGGCTATGTTGTGAATTATTGACCGCATGTTATCATCTATGTTGTAAAATTGTGATGTTATCATTTATGTTGTAAATTCTATGATGTTATCATCTATGTTGTAAAGTTGTGATGTTATTGTCTATGTTGTAATTCTATAATTGATCAATTCATGATAATGTTTCATATGCTAGTTTGGTTATGTTGATTCATATGATAAATCATATGTATGCATGCAAGTTTAGGTGTTGATTTAGATGTGGATCATATGCAGGTTAGTAAAGATTATGTATAACCTTTCATGTTTCATGACATTTATTTTAGATCTAAAGTTAGGCTATTACTTGTGTAATTCTACATGCTAATTTACATGTTTAGATGTAAGTTTACACCATTGTTATGTTGCATAAATCACATATGCAAGTTTATATAAATATATGAGTTTGGAATATGAATCATGTTATGCAAGTTTGTGGTTAATGACAATGCAAGTTTACACCTTTAGATGTAGATCTATGACATACATGATTTATGCAAGTTTGTGACTACTACCTAAACAAGTTTACACCTTTAGATTTGGATCTACGACATATGTAGTTTTATGCAAGTTGTAACTTTGGCCTATGCAAGTTTTAGATGTAGAACCTCGTTCACACATGCAAGTTCACCCCTATGTTTAGATCTAGTTTTATCTATATGTATGTTGTGATGTTTTCTCTTTATTCCATGAGTTAGACTATTCGAGTCTAACGTATATTTTACGTTAAACGAACAAACGTACAACATGGGGTAATGGGATAATATTAAGAGATTTAATATTGAGAATTGGCAGAAATGCCTTAAATGGTATAAAATAAATATGTGAAGATAATTGGTATGATTTTGCATATCATAAATAGATGGACATAATTGAGTCTATTATGGCCATAGTTAAATTTGGAATTGATTGATAATTTGAATAGGAAAAGTAATTCAAATTGGGGGATAATTAATTTTGTGTAATTAATCGTCTAAGACACGTGGTTAGGCTCTTTTGTGGTGTAAGACTGCCCGGACCAGCCCGGCAAATCCAGCTGCCACAAATGCCAGTCTAATGTGGGAGGTCTTAGGCATAAATTAAATGCGTAACAATTGTAAAGACATGAGGTTAGGCTCGTTTGTGGTGTAAGACTTCCCGGACCCGCCCGGAAAATCAAGCTGCCACAAATGCCAGTCTAATGTGAGAGGTCTTTATAAGGTTACAGTCTTAATGAATTAAGAAACACTTAACCAGATAAACACGTTGTGGGACATGAGGGGTAAAGTGGGTGCCATGGGTGGCATGTGGAATTAAGTGGGTGCCTTGGGAGGCATTTGAAATACGATTAGAAACACTTAACCAAAATTTGAAAACATGCAAGTGAACATGAATAAGGAAAGGGTTAAGTGGGATGTACTAGAGGGGACCAAGCTTAGGTGGATAGCTTGTGTCAAGTAATGGGGGCCCGTTTCAACCAGTAACCCATACGTATCTTTATGGGCTTGACCCAAGTCGAGGACGGTACACACATACTGGGCTTGACTGTAAGAGGCCAAGACGGGTTAGCGGTGGCAAAGCAAGTCCAACGGGTTCATATGTGTGTGTGGGCCCGGGCTGGTAGGTAAGATGTTGTTGCATCGTGTAGGTATAAGCCGTGCATTGTTGGTGGTATCGGGTTGCCACTTTAGGGAGTGATACACCCCACTATGGGGCCAACACGGGTATCTACGAGTTAGTGAGCCGATCGAATGGGGAGGGTAGTGGATACACCTGGTGGAGATAGGAGCAGACGACACCTATGAAGACAGCTAGGAGTATAACCACCATATTATGAATAAATATTGTAATTAGACTGGGGAGGGTAGTGGGTACACCTAGTGGAGATACGGCCATACGACACCTATGATGGTAACTAGGGGTACACTAAACTACCATTATCATTATTAAGTTCTGTAGGCGGGATCAACCGTTAGGGTGGCTAGTGGTGGTGCAGTAGAGTAATTATCCTATAGTGATTACCGGTGCCTTTAATGAATAACTTGGTTCATCTTATTTCCTTGTTTGTTCTGTCATACCCAATTGTTCACAATCATTTCCTTATTTTCCAAATTATGCCTTAGCCTGGTTATTTTGGGAATTATATTGTTAAAGTTAACGCACTCGCCAGGATTTATGTCTGACCCCTTTTCTTTCCACCTCTTGTCTTCCTTCCCCTCCCCCCCCCCCCCCCCACCCGGGTGCTCAGGTTGGAACTAGCACCAGTGGAACTTGATTTTGGATAGCTGTGCCACTTGCTTTTAGAAGTTGCTTGGATCGCTGCAGTAAAAGTTCAGCCTATCTTATTTATGGCTATTTTGTTCTGGTGTTATGTCTTTCAATTTATGTACTCTGATTTAGTCAAGATGGATTTATGTACTTTGACTTTGGTTTTTGATGATGTAATCGAACCTATGTATTTACCGCTGTAACGAATAAAGTTTTTAATTTTTTAGTATTGTTTATATTGTCTTGCTGTTAAGTTTCTGTTCTATACTCACTTAAAATACTCCATAGAAGTTAATGCATTCCCTTTGTGAATGACATTAATGGACGTGGGGTGTTACAAGTGGTATCAGAGCTGAAGGTTACCAGAACATATAGGAATTTTGAAAAGCTGTTTTTCAAAACCACTTTTATAAAGAAGTACCTTCAAAAGTATGTTTTAAGGAAAGTATTTTCTAGAGAAAAGCTTATTTTAGAAAGCATAACCCCAAGAGCCATATATCTTCGCTTCTATTCATTTGTATTGAATCTTTCTTTTTTCATTTCAGCATGTCTAGAGCATCTGAGATACCGGAAGGTGTTCATGTACCCGGTTGGTTTCGTCAATATCTCGAGGCTTGGGCCGCTACCATGGGTCCGGCCAACGTTCCTCCTCCTCCTCCTCCTCCAGCACTAGTCATTCCTCTGCGTGGAGATACTTTCTCCAAGATATGTAAAGACTTTCGTTCGACGGGTGGAAAATCTTTTAGTGGGACTAAAACATTCATTGAAGCTAGAAATTGGTTGAAAGAATTGGAAGATCTGTTTGGCGTTTTCGATTTGGACGATTGTAAGAAGGTCCAATTGGCTGCTTGGTTGATGAAGGACAAAGTTTCGTTTTGGTGGGAAGTCACTAATGGGGAGTGTCCAATTAATACATGGCCAGATTTCAGGCATAGGTTTGAGGCAAAGTTTCTCTCACGGGCTGAGGAGAATCTATACATGGAAAGGTTTTGGGCGTTGAAGCAAGGGAATCTGTCAGTAAAAGAATACATCAACAAGTTCAATCAGTTGATGAGATTTTGCTTGGACTTGGTGAATACACCCTAAAAGAAGGCCCTGAGATTTGTTAAGGATTTGAATGAGCCACTACATGGGTTAGCTATGACCCACATCCCCATGGGGGCCACCTTTGAGAGGCTAGTTGATATGGCCCTTATGCATGAAGAGGAGAAAGGCTCCAATGCTAATAAAGCACCCGAGAATAAAGGGGATCAAAAATCGCAACAGCAACAGCAGAACAAGAAGGGTGGTAAAGACAACAATGGCAAGTGAAAGAAGAAGTGCTTTAATTGTGGAACACCAGGCCATCTGAGTAAAGACTGTAGGAAAACAAAGAAGACCGGCTGTTTCCATTGTGGAGAGGCAGGTCATCTAGTTAAGGACTGTCCAAGGAAACAGGGACAAGGGTCTACCTTGGGAGGGCAGCTTCGGGCTCTCATGGGACCAGGGCAGGCAGGAGGGCAGGTCCAGGCTCTCATGGCCCCACCGCTGCAAGAACGACGTAGAACAATTTCCGTTGAAAGTTTAGTTTTTATGTTTGATCATCCTGTTCGTACTTTGTTTGACTCCGGCATATCAAACTCATTTGTATTTGCTTCGTTAGTTGAAATGCTGCACCTAAATACTAGTCTAGTTTCGAATCCCTTAGTAGTCTCAAATCCTATTGGTGGTTCGGCTCATCTATCCATGATTTGTCGGGATTTGTGAGTGTTTATCTTGGGCGTTGGGTTTGAATGCAACGCCTTTATTCTTGGTTTCACGGGCTACGGCTTGATTCTAGGTATGGATTGGCTAACTAGATACGGTGCCATCCTAGATTGTGAGAGAAGGGTAGTTAGATTTTTGACTCATTGTGGAAAGACCCTTGATATTTCTTGTGACCCTAGAGGTCCAGTAATGCTTAGTTACCTAGAATCTCTTGACGTATCCAATGATGATCTGAAATCTGTTCGTATGGTCCGTGAAAATAGTAACAACTTCAAAGAGGTTCGAGGTTTACCCCCGAGGCGTGAGATAGACTTTCGTATTTATCTTGTAGACAATGCAAAACCAGTATCTCTGCCAGTACGCCACATGGTTCCTCGTGAGAGGAGGGAGATCAATAAGCAAGTAGGGGAGCTGCTTGAGAAGGGGTTCATAAGACGTAATATATCAGGGTGGGGTGCTCGATTGTTTGGTTACTTTGCTAGTATCATCTCACGTAGATTGTCCGAATTCGGAGGAGATAGTCCTTGGGTGCTCGTCTGATATTGGTTTAGGCCTTTGGGGCTTGTGCTTGGGGAATGTTGAGTTCGACTAGGATGGTTTGTGTGAGATAAATAGTTGTGGCGATTTTCATTGCATGATATCTTGGTTTTCTCGAGAAGTGATGTGCATCTGTGACATGATAAGACTATTCGATGGTATGGGCTGCCCGGGTTAGATTCAGTAGGGTTATGAGATGACTCGAGTGGGATGTGAAGTAATGGATTATTTAGAACCCTATTTTGATGCCATTTTTTTAGAGGAAGAAGGAAGGATTCTTAGGGAACGTGGTCTCTAAGGAAGGGGTAGCTGTGGATCCCGCGAAGGTGGCGGTAGTCCAAGAATTGAAGGTTCCGAGAAAAGCGACGGAAATAAGAAGTTTTCTAGGAGAAGATTGGACAGATGGCGTATAGAGTAGAGTTGCCCGAGAGACTCAATGGTGTACACGACGTATTCCATGTATCACAATTAAGGAAATGCTTGCACGAGATCGCGGAAGTGGTAGAGCCGAGCTTGCTTAGAGAGGTGGAGATAGAGCGTGATTCGACGAACTCATACTTGCATTCTTTGGTCATAGATTAAGAAGTTGAGGAATCGAGAGGTCAAGCTAGTCAAAGTGCAATGGGGAGATGATGAGAATGATGCTACTTGGAAGACAGAAGAGAAGATGCATTCATTGTACCCATTTCTTTTCGAGGGCATGTCTTTTTATTTCTCCTTTATCGCTTAGCTTTTACTTACTTTATCTTTTGTGTGTCCTCTCGCTAGTATCTTTGACCTTTAGATTGGGAAGTCCTATGGTTGAAACATGTATTTGAGACATGTTATGTATGATGGATGCATGTGGATGCAAGTGGTTGCTAGTGGTTGCTCGTGGATGCATATACACACACTTTAGGCACTAGATCGGCTCAGTCACTTCATATTGCATATTGCATATAAATGTGTGTGCATATTTAAGTAATGGATGTATAATGGTTGTACTATCATATGGATGTTGCATTTTGGTGAATGGTTGTGCACACATGTAGAAATAATATGTATCGATGGGATTCTTTCGCATACATAATGGACGCATGGCACTATCATGGTTTGCATTAAGGAGGTCAGCTGAATCTCAGATATTCACAAATTAAAGAATAACCAATCTCAGATATGAGATTAAAGGGAAACGGTTGCGCCATTGTGTTCGTCTCGGAATTCTGGTTGAGATAGAGTCCGAGTTTGCGTGAATTGGACTTCGTACGAAGAAGTTATGGCGATCGGAAGTTTCAGAAAATTCAAAATCGATTTCGAAAATTCAAATTTCAGAGTCAGAATGGGCTAGGCGGAAAATTTCCCGCGAGGGCCATTTCGACCATAGGGTCGACCCGGGGGTCGACCTACCCTCACCAGGTCGACCATAGGGTCGACCTACCCCCCCTCCCCCCCGACAGATTTGATTTATGACTGTATGCTGACTCATTAGGGTTTCTGATCTGCTCTGAATCGCTGGGGTTGATTCTGGGTTGATCGGACAACTTAAATTAGTCCTAAACTCTATAAAAAGACATGTAGACTCAAACCCTAAAATCAAATTAAAATTACATTCATGGCCTCCATGCTGTCACCTAGCAACCTAGAATAGCTGTCGCCAATTAGAGAGGAAGAAGAGTGTAATAACCCGGAAATCTGAGCCAATTTAAAATTTTTATTTTGGCAATTTTAGTTAATTTTGATTATTTAAAATGAATTATTTTAAATAAAAACGAAGAGAAATTTATTTTGAATAGATTAAAATGTATATATTTATATACATCGTCGTTGGAATACAAATATTTATTTATATATATAAAAGGAATTAAAAATGGCGTGGTAGTTCGATAATTCGATTTAAAAATTCAAATTAATGTACCGGGTGCAAAATAAACCGGATTTTAGTGAAATAAAAAACATTAGAATCTATTTGTGAATATCTTTCCAACGAATCTGAAAGATTGAAATTTCATAGCGGGAATCAAAAGATATGTCCAGTTAAAATTTCAGAATAGTTGCTATGGAATTTCGGCCCTTAAAAATGGGAATTTTGCAAATGACCTCGGTTTTCGATGAAACCACTTTTGTTGGATCCGTGCTGTCAAGTTATTGCTAGTTTTCAAAATTCGTAATTTTTCGAATCAATATGTGAGCGTGGTGAAGGAAAACGCGTTTGACCAGTTTCAGTTGATTTTAATCGACTGGAAAATGGCCATTTTTCAAACATTCTCGGAATTTGACGAAATTAGTTTTGTTAGGACCGTATCATCAATACGAAGCTAGAAAATATTTTTTGGGAATTTTTAGAGTCCGTATGTCGCCCCGGTAAATTGAAATGCGCGTTCAAATTCAATATGTAAAGTTATATTTTGATTTTGATGAAAACTGATCGAAACGGTCGGATCAGCCTGCGATACATATCCCATTGTGTTTGGAATGGGGGTAATTAGCTACGGACGACAGGAGGTTGGTCTCGTTTCGAGGTCAAAATAAAAAGGTACCTTTTTGAAGAAGAAAATAATTAAATAAATTAAATTTATAACAAATCCCTCCCTCTTTTAACACCTCCTCTCTCCCTCTCACTTCTAGAGCTGGAAATTTTTACCATATTACCAGTTACCGGCCATTATAAACCGCTACCAACGAAAGTGGTACCGAAAAAGTGGTAACCAATTTGATTGGTACGGTATGCCAAACCACATGAAAATATGCGGTACGGTAATGGTAATTGAGCATTGAAAATGGTAATTACCATACCTGCCACTTATATGTTTATTACAAAACGAAGAATTTTTAATATGTAATGATTTAATAAAATACCTAGAAAAACACTATTACGATACAAGATTGAATGCAATTTTTATTATATACCTTGGAAACGATATAATTTAAATGGTATTTTTGTTCACCCATAAAGTTTTCATGCATGTTTGACTACATAAATAATATATATATAAACAATAATATAATAACAAAAAAAATTTAATATTTAATATTTAATATTTTAGCTTGAAATATTGTAAACAAAAAGATCTCATACTAGTCAACGGTAAAAACTTATTACCGACCTCTACCAACCATTACCAACCATAAACCGAACTATTGGAAACCGATTTTTTTGACTGGTAATGGTATGTTTTTTTCCTTTACCATATAAAGTCGGTACGGTAAATGTTTTGGGTACAAAGTTCCGGTACCGAACCGATTCCACCCCTACTCACTTCAGTTATAAAGAAATAGAAAAAAAAAAGAAAAAAATAAACCCAATCGTGAGACCCTCTGGCCGCCATCACCCCCACCTCGTGGCGCATCCCTCCGACCAAAACCTCCTCCCTCCGATCAAACGCCTCACCTCCCCACGTCGAAGTCCCCCAGTCCCGAGCGCCATAGATCCAAACTGCACGCCCCCCCTTCGCTAAAATCGAACACTAAAATCGAACTATTGGAATGAGGCGTATGTTGTGTTTGTGTAACACTTGTTTATTATAACTGATTCGACGATGAGTCGAATATGAAGACAGTGGTTGAAGACCGGAGCTCTTCACGTCGTTTGGATAATTACTGATGATCTTGATTGGGCCGTACACCAAAGAGGAGGGAATCAGTTGGTGGTTGTCCAGACGTACTTGGAGATCGATGGATATGCGAGGTACTAGGTGCCTCCGGTTTCGTTCAGACCCAGAACGGACTTGTAAATGGACTGTGTGTCTGACATTGGATATCATTTTGTGTGATTGATGGATATCGATTCCATGGAGTGGTTTGCCTATGTGGCATGCTAAGATGCAAATGATCAAGGCTTTTGTTGAAAAGAAAGGTCTTGTGGTTGATGATCAAAGCACGGCCTTTATGGCGTAGCTTTGTGTAGCGTTGATTCGCTAGCCTCACACCCTGGTAGTGGACCAGAAACGGGAGAGTACCTCAGGTACGACATGCGTTTCTTTCTAGCTAGAAGTGGGGTCAGTGGTTTTACACGCCCTGACGAGTTTGAATTATGTGGTTGTTGGTTTGCGAGGCGCCTCGGATTTGTCGGTGACTATGTGAAGCCGATGGAGTCATTCGTTGGTTCATTTATGCCCCAAAGGGTGGGGAAACCCAGTGTTCAGGAACTTTAATCCACATCGGTGGACCGGCCCTGTCGCTCCAAGGGCCCACCCGAGTCTGGGTCCTGAGGATCGGGCTAGAGAGTCTTGAATCGGTGAGGACTATCTTTTGCCTCGGTTCGCAGATGGAAATCCTATTTCCAATACGTGACTTTGCAGTTTTGATTGTAATCCTATATATGGCGACATAGTGGGATGGGCCGCTCATGCCGCCTATGATTGATATTTATGATTGTATATAAAATCGGAAACTAACTGGAAACGAGCTAAGATGGGTGGTTTCCTGGGTATTAGTCTGATGTTGGTTTCACCCTTTGGGGTTAATACTTAGGGAATCGTTCTCTTACTAGTTTTCGGTTGGATTCTGATTAAGAATTAAAACATGAAATTTAGCGTATCAAGCATTCTTTGGCTATTATAAGGTAAAAACCCTATCTTTCGGCTTGTGTTGCATTGTGTGATGGGAACTGGGTCTTATAATAGCTTCATTTATCTTTATTTAGCATTGCGCTCTCGTTTTATGCACTGGTGTTCTTGGGAGGAAACCCGTTCCGTGTTATACAGCGTGGTCACCCAACTTTAAAATAAAGATTAATAACTGTTTTTGTTCTCACACCAGTCCCATGACTGACCTGTAGTTTATTGTATTAACCTATACTCTGGGTGCCCTTATTTTCGAAACGGGCAGCTAGTAGTTTTGGTTTTGCAGATTTATATTCACACGATCCTGATTTACAGCTGGAACGATACTCGGAAAGCTCTGTATCCGTGTGTTACTTCTAGTTGTGTATAGTATTATTTTTCCGCTGCGATGTATTTAAATGTAATTTAAATCTCTGATATTTATCGAATGTATTTTATTCATTTATACTCTGTATATTCTTGTAATCAGATGGAATTGTTGTAATATACTATGAAATGTTCTTCTGTCTGCGTTCTTATGTGGCTTGTTCTCAACTCAATCCATGATTTCCCGTAAGGGGGATTTCGGTTCGTTTCATTTTGGTATCGGAGCTTTGGTTTACAAAGCTCAGAGAACAAGACACGTTAGAACCATACGAAAGAATTCATCAGAGATTGGATTAGTATTATCCAATGAGAATGACTCGTTAGAGATGGGATCTATAGCTTCCTAGAACGAGTGTGAAGAGTATATTTTTAAATTGAAAACAATTTTTGTTTTGAAAATTTAAATTGAATTATTCGTATTTGAATATTTAATTATACTGATTTGGACTATCCAATATATAAAGATTTTGCATATACGTCTGATTCGCGTGTATTCGAAGTTTTAATATACTGGATAGATATAGAGTCACACTCTAGTCGCCCAGAGAGGATTCTGATGATTGATGCATCGTCATCAGAGTTGATATTCGAGTGCCAAAAGTGTGATATCTATACATTTCCATTAGACTGGTGTGACAACCAAAATTAGATAGGGCTTATTGTTGTGATTTGGCATCAAAATTTGATTTTTTGACTATATATCAAAGTTATGAATTTCAAAAGCTAATCAACTAATTGATTGCTGGTTGTGTTGTTTGATTATAGTTTGATTAATTAAATGTTGAATCTTTAGCCAATTTATAACAAATAGTGAATTGTATTGAAAATTAGTCGCATTTGCATGCATAGTACATGTATATCTATTGAACAGGTCATAGCAAGGAGGCTAAAGCAGAAGAATAAAATTGTTTGCCCGACAAATAGGTACATGTTTAACATAATTTACTGTTTTGTTTGGGTGATCATAATTTTATGAGCAGATTGGCTTTTTCCTTTTCTTTTGGATTGAAGAAGGCCATGGGAGGCTATATAAAATATCCTGAAGTCCCCGGTGCAGGGGAGGTTATGGCGAAATTTTTCGAAAATTTAGGGTGTTAGCCAAATTTTTGAAAAATTTGAAAAGTTCTTAGAAACTGAAAAGTTGAAGAACTTAAGCCGTAAAGAAAACAATGAAAGTTAAGTTGATTTGTTAAACAACTTTCGGCTTCGTTCCTTTTCGGGGATGAAAAGTTTTAAGTTGGGGACATTGTAATAACCCGGAAATCCGAGCTAATTTAAATTTTTTATTTTGGCAATTTTAGTGAATTTTGATTATCTAAAATGAATTATTTTAAATAAAAACGACGAGAAATTTATTTTGAATATATTAGAACGTATATATTTATATACGTCGTCATTAGAATATAAATATTTATTTATATATATAAAAGGTATTGAAAATGGCGCGGTAGTTGGATAATTCGATTTCAAAATTCAAATGAATGTATCGGGTGCAAAATAAACCGGATTTTAGTGAAACCAAAAATATTAGAATCTATTTGTGAATATCTTTCCAACAAATCTGAAAGATTGAAATTTCATAGCGGGAATCAAAAGATATGTCCAGTTGAAATTTCAGAATAGTCGCTACGGAATTTTGGCCCTTAAAAATGGGAATTTTGCAAATGACCTCGGTTTTCGACGAAACCACTTTTGTTGGATCCGTGATGTCAAGTTATTGCTAGGTTAATAATTCGTAATTTTTCAAATCAATATGTGAGAGTGGTAAAGGAAAACGCGTTTGACCAGTTTTAGTTCATTTTAATCGACTGGAAAATGGCCATTTTTCCAAACGGTCTCGGAATTTTACGAAATTAGTTTTGTTAGGACCGTATCGTCAATACGAAGCTAGAAAACATTTTTCGGGAATTTTTAGAGTCCGTATGTGGCCCCGATAAATTGAAATGCGCGTTCAAATTCAATATATAGAGTTATATTTTGATTTTGTCGAAAACAGATCGAAACGGTCGGATCAGCCTGCGATACATATTCCATTGTATTCGGAATGGGGGTAATTAGCTATGGACGACAGGCAGTGGGTCTCGTTTTGAGGTCAAAATAAAAAGGTACCTTTTTGAAGAAGAAAATAATTAAATAAACTAAATTTATAATAAACCCCTCCCTTTTATAACGCCTCCTCTCTCCCTCTCACTTAAGTTATAGAGAAATAGAAAAAAAAGAAAAAAAAAGAAAACCCAATCACGAGACCCTCTGGCCGCCATCACCCCTACCTCGTGGCGCACCCCTCCGGCCAAGACCCCCTCCCTCCGATCAACCGCCTCTCCTCCCCACGTCGAAGCCCCCCAGTCCCGAGCGCCACAGATCCAAACCGCACGCCCCCCCCCTTCGCTCGAATCGAACACTGAACCATCACCACCCCCGACCCTTTGACGAACCATCACCTCCTCCTTCCATAATCAAACCCGAAATTAAGGTATATTTTTATTTATTTATTTACAATTATTTTATTTTATTTATTTTCTGTGGAATTTGTTTTAAAATCTGAATTGATATAAATGTATAGATTTGAAAATAAAACCGTGACTTTTATGCGTTTAACATATCGTTAAAGGTTGGATTTTTTTATACATAACAATATATGAACAAAATAAAGATGGGATTTTTGTAGTGTATCCATATGATTGAAGATGGGAATTTTATAGTGTGTTCATATAAATGAAGATACCATTTTTGTTTATGATAAAAAAAATATTTAATTTTTATATAGCAGAGATTATAAAAATATGATTTTTATAATATAGTGATAATAAAGATATGATATTTATTGAAGGGTTTAAATAAAAATATGATTTTTACAAAGTAGAAGTATTAAAAATATGATTTTTATATAATAGAGGATATAAAAATATTAACTTTATATATGTGGCGAAATAAAAATCTGATTTTTCTTATATATATGTTGAAGTAAAAATGTGATTTTGTAGCGATGAAATAAAAATTCGATCTTTATCAATATGAAGTCGTTGTAGAAATTTAATGATTATTATATATGCAGCGTTATAAAAATGTGATTTTTATATAAATAGCAACAACATAAAAATGTAATTTTTATATATATAGTGGCTACGGGCAACGAAATTGATGAAGGGCGAGCACGACGAAGACTTCTACATATGAAGAGTCGTCGCGTTTGGATTAGCTAGTCGGTGAGAACTACTCACCTTTAATTTAAATTTCAAGTTAAAAATATATACTTGGATGCAGACGGTGTTTAGTAGCACTCGACACTCGTATTCCATAGACCATGGACGACTTGTATGCTTGTTTGTTTGACTTTGATGTGTAGTTGATTGTGTGGTGGTGTGAAATGAAATAAAATATTTATATAGTTAAAAATATTTTATAGTTCAAAAGAGAATTTTTAACGTGTATATAAAATAAATATTTATAAACCAATCGGAGATTTGTTTATATATACTGATTTGATTGATATTGATTGGGACGATAAATCTTACACATCGCCCAACTGCACAAATAAAATCTGTGTTTGATTGGTTGGAACCCCACACGGGTATTGGGATGATATTTGGCGTACACTAATCCCAATTATTTAGCTGTATGTCGATCGATTGGTCGATAAACTGCGTAAGCATTAATTATTTATATTTAATGCTTATGCAGTTGTGTGGTGCACTCTGGATGATGGTTGATTATTTATTGTTGTTATTTTATACATGTGTTGTAGAAAATCTATATAATTAACATTATATGGTAATTGATTGGGCCTCATTCCAGTTTTGAATAGAAATATTTGAATAGAAATATTTGAAATAGAAATATTTGAATAGAAATATTGGAAAACAAATATTTGAAATAGAATATTTGAAAATAGAAATATATGAAGCCGTGTTGATTAGATTGATGCCATTTTGACGTGAACGATATTTATATCGATTTTATTCATTTTTCAATGAATATTGAAATAGATTTGAAATTCAAATTAAATTGAATAGAATTGAAATTCAAATTAAATTGAGTAGAATTGAAATTCGAATTGAACTTGGATAGAAATGAATTCGAATTAAATTGAAATAGAATTGAAATTCGAATTAAAACTGAATAGAATTGAATTCGAATTAAATTGAATAGAATTGAATTTCGAATTGAACTTGAACAGAAATGAATTCGAATTAAATTGAAATAGAATTGAATTCGAATTAAAATTAAATAGAATTGAATTCGAATTGAAATCAAATTGAAATGAATTCGAATTGAATTGAAATTGAATAGAAATCGATTTGAAATAAAATCAAAATCGAATAGAAATTGAATCGAATTGAAAATGAACCGAAATTGAATTAAAAATCGATTTGAATTAAAATCAATTTGAAATGAATTTAAAACGAATTTATGAGAAAAAATATTTAATTTTGATTTGAATTTGAAATGAAGTTGAAATCGTTTTGAAAACGAATTCTAAACGATTTATTAAATACGTTTTAAAAGGAAATCGATGAAATATAATATATATATATATATATGTATACATATAAATGGCCTGAATAGAACGCGCCGCGCCGCGGCAGTTTGCGAATTTCGACCATTGACTTCGAATGGATATTGCGGCAGATCCGACCGTCGGATTCTCCTAAAACCGGAACCGTTGGGTTCGTATCGAAAAGAGCTTTCTAACAAATATTAGAGATTTGAAATCTATCGGTTGAATTTGGAATTATGTCGAAATCAAATTTTAAAAAGGTTGCTGTAAGTGCAGTTCGACGGCCGTTGATGGAAATCGACTGTACGGGCCTTGATAAAATTATTAAAAATGTCAATAATTTGTGTAAAATCATAAGAATTGATTTGTGAAGAATTGGAATGAAAAACTCCATATTTGAAATGATAAAAATAGATTTTTATCGAAATGAACTAGTTTTGAACTAGAATAATAATATATTTATTTTTAAAATAAATATATTGAATTTGAAATGGTTTTGAAAATAACCAAGATTTCCCAATAATTGATTTGGAATGGATTTGAATCAAAATCATCTTTGGAATATTTCGATGTTGGATTTCGTGATTATACAGATATTGTTATGGAAATTTGAAAGATATATTTATATCTTTATTTCAAATACGATATTTGCTTGTCGTGGAATTTGATATTGAATATAAGCCGATATATTTTCTATTCAGAGCCTTGTATTTAATATAAAATGTGATTTGGGTTTGTCGTGAATAGTGTCTTCATTAACACTATTCTTAAGCCCAGTTGAGAAAAAGATTAAATATTTTTATTTAGATTTAATGAAGTCTACTAATTAAATAATATTTAATTGGAATTGAATTGGTATTGATTTTTGGGTTTATCATGAATGGTGTTTTAAATAACACTTGTTCTTTAACCCGTAATTAATGAAATGTGATTTTGGGTTGTCGTGAACGGTATCTTCAATCATACTGTTCTTAGACCCAAAGGAGTTAAGAAAATCAGAAACTAACTGGAGATTAGTTAAGTTGAATGGTTTCTGGGGTATTGATCTGATGTTGGTTTCGGCCTTCGGGGTAAATACTTAGGGAATTGCTCACTTGCTAATTTACGGTTAGGGACTGATTGAAATGGAATATGATTTTGGGTTTACCGTGAACCGTGTTTTAAATGACACTGATTCTTTAACCCAGTTAAAGATTAAAACTAAGTGGGGTTTTAATGAATCTTTAATTAGATTGAAATGATCGAGAATGGAGTATCACCAGTTTTGCTCCAGGCGATAGGTAAATCTTTAATTAGATTTAAACGTGAAATGATAATTGAATTTACTGATAACACCATGGTGTTAGATATGAAGTATGACCAATTTTACTTCATGTGATGAATAGGTTGGGATTGGGAAATTAAAACAAATGATTACTTTGGTAAGGTTCGTTAATCCCGACTAGTTTGAATTGATATTCAAAGGAAGATTAAAGAATAAATTTAAAAGAATTTATCTTTGATAAAATTAATGGGAACCTTTCCCTAAGAATGTGAAATTTAGAAACTAACTGTAGGTTAGCTAAGAAGAATGGTTTCCTGGGTATTGATCTGATGTTGGTTTCGGCCTTCGGGGTTAATGTTTGGGAAATTATTCTCTTGTTAATTTACGGACTAATGAATTGGAAGGAGTCGTATGTTGTGTTTTGTAACAATTGTTTATTATATACGCGAGTTATTCGGAAAGACCGGGTTTATCCCATTCTGAATAACTGATTCGACGATGAGTCGAAGATGAAGATGGTGGTTGAAGACCGGAGCTCTTCACGTCGTTTGGATAATTACTAATGATCTTGATTGGGCCGTACACCCAAGAGGAGGGGATCAGTTGGTGGTCGTCCAGACGTACTTGGAGATCGATGGATATGCGAGGTACTAGGTGCCTCTGGTTTCGTTCAGACCCAGAACGGACTTGTAAATGGACTGTGTGTCTGACATTGGATATCATTCTGTGTGATTGATGGATATCGGTTGCATGGAGTGGTTTGCCTGTGTGGCATGCTAAGATGCAAATGATCAAGGCTTTTGTTAAAAAGCTAGGTCTTGTGGTTGATGATCAATGCACGGCCTTTGTGGCGTAGCTTTGTGTAGCGTTGATTCGCGAGCCTCACACCCCGGTAGTGGACCAGAAATGGGAGAGAACCTCAGGGAGGACATGCGTTTCTTTCTAGCTAGAAGTGGCGTCAGTGGTTTTACACGCCCTGACGAGTTTGACTTATGTGGTTGTTGGTTTGCGAGGCGCCTCGGATTTGTAGGTGACTATGTGAAGCCGATGGAGTCATTCGTTGGCTCATTTACGCCCCAAAGAGTGCGGAAACGCAGTGTTTAGGAATTTTAATCTGCATCGGTGGACCGGCCCTGTCGCTCCTAGGGCCTACCTGAGTCTGGGTCCTGAGGCCCGGGCTAGAGAGTCTCGAATCGGTGAGGACTATCTTTTGCCTCGGTTCGCAGATGGAAATTCAATTTCCAATACGTGACTTTGCGGTTTTGATTTTAATCCTATATATGGCGACAAATTGGGATGTTGCACTCATGCCGCCTATGATTAATATTTATGATTGTATATAAAATCAGAAACTAACTGGAAACGAGCTAAGATGGGTGGTTTCCGGGGCATTAGTCTGATGTTGGTTTCGACCTTCGGGGTTAATACTTAGGGAATCGTTCTCTTACTAATTTACTTTTGGAGTCTGATTAAGAATTAAAACATGAAATTTAGCGTATCAAGCATTCTTTGGCTATTATAAGGTAAAAACCCTATCCTCTGGGTTGCGTTGCATTGTATGATGGAACTGGGTCTTATAATAGCATCATTTTTCTTTATTTAGCATTGCGCTATTGTTTTATGCACTGGTGTTCTTTGGAGGAAACCCGTTCCGTGTTATATGGCGTGGTCCCTTGATTTACCCAACTTTAAAATAAAGATTAATAACTGTTTTTGTTCTCACACCAGTCCCATGACTGACCTGGAGTTTATTGTTCTAACCTAAACCCCGGGTGCCCTTATTTTCGACACGGGCAGCTAGTAGTTTTGGTTTTGCAGATTTATATTCACAGGATCCTGATTTACAGCTGGAACGATACTCGGAAAGCTCTGTATCCGTGTATTACTTCTAGTTGTGTATAGTATTATTTTTCAGCTGCGATGTATTTAAATGTAATTTAAATCTCTGATATTTATCAAATGTATCTTATTCATTTATACTCTGTATAATCTTGTAATCTGATGGAATTGTTGTAATATACAATGAAATGTTCTTTCTGCGTTCTGATGTGGCTTGTTCTCAACTCAATCAGCGATTTCCCGTAAGGGGGATTTCGGGTCGTTTCAAAAAGCTAATCAAATTCAATTCTATTCAAATCTAACAATGAATCTACTTCAAGGGAAAGCTAATTCAACATCAGAACTCAGAATTCAGAACTCAAGACCTTCTTTGAGTTGTGAGTTCGATTTCTTTAATAAAATAATTAGCAATTTAATTGGATTGAGTTATGATGCGGATTATAGGGGTATACTGTGAATTATTGACCGCATGTTATCATGTATGTTGTAAAATTGTGATATTATCATTTATGTTGTAAATTCTATGATGTTATCATCTATTGTAAAGTTGTGATGTTATTATCTGTGTTGTAATTCTATAATTGATCAATTCATGATAATGTTTCATATGCTAGTTTGTTTATGTTGATTCATATGATAAATCATATGTATGCATGCAAGTTTAGGTGTTGATTTAGATGTGGATCATATGCAAGTTAGTAAAGATTATGTATAACCTTACATGTTTCATGACATCTATTTTAGATCTGAAGTTAGGCTATGACATGTGTAATTCTACATGCTAGTTTACATGTTTAGATGTAAGTTTACACCATTGTTATGTTGCATAAATCACATATGCAAGTTTATATAAATATATGAGTTTGGAATATGAATCATGTTATGCAAGTTTGTGGTTATTGCCTATGCAAGTTTACACCTTTAGATGTAGAACTATGACATACATGATTTATGCAAGTTTGTGACTACTACCTAAACAAGTTTACACCTTTAGATTTGGATCTATGACACATGTAGTTTTATGCAAGTTGTAACTTTGGCCTATGCAAGTTTTAGATGTAGAACCTCATTCACACATGCAAGTTCACCCCTATGTTTAGATCTAGTTTTATCTATATGTATGTTGTGATGTTTTCTCTTTATTCCATGAGTTAGACTATCCGAGTCTAACGTATATTTTACGTTAAACGAACAAACGTACAACATTGGGTAATGGGATAATATTAAAAGATTTAATATTGAGAATTGGCATAAATGCCTTAAATGGTATAAAATAAAAATGTGAAGATAATTGGTATGATTTTGCATAACATAAATAGATAGACATAACTGAGTAAATTATGGCCATAGTTAAATTTGGAATTGATTGATAATTTGAATAGGGAAAGTAATTCAGATTGGGGGATAATTAATTTTGTGTAATTAATTGTCTAAGACACGAGGTTAGGCTCTTTTGTGGTCTAAGACTGCCCGGACCCACCCGGCAAATCCAGTTGCCACAAATTCCAGTCTAATGTGGGAGGTCTTAGGCATAAATTAAATGCGTAACAATTGTAAAGACACGAGGTTAGGATTGTTTGTGGTGTAAGACTGCCCGGACCCGCCTGGCAAATCCAGCTGCCACAAATGCCAGTCTAATGTGAGAGGTGTTTATAAGGTTACGGTCTTAATGAATTAAGAAACACTTAACCAAATAAACATGTAGTGGGACATAAGGGGGTTAAGTGGGTGCCTTGGGTGGCATGTGGAATGAAGTAGGTGCCTTGGGTGTCATTTGAAATACGATTATAAACACTTAACCAAAATTTGAAAACATGCAAGTGAACATGAATAAGGAAAGGGTTAAGTGGGATGTACTAGAGAGGACCAAGCTTAGGAGGATAGCTTGTGTCAAGTAATGGGGGCCCATTTCAACCAGTAACCCATACGTATCTTTGTGGGCTCGACCCAAGTCGAGGACGATACACGCATACTGGGCTTGACTGTAAGAGTCCAAAACGGGTTAGAAGTGGCAACACAAGTCCAACGGGTTCATATGCGTGTGTGGGCCCGGGCTGGTAGGTAAGATGTTGTTGCATCGTGTAGCTATAAGTCGTGCATTGTTGGTGGTATCGTGTAGCCACTTTGGGGAGTGATACACCCCACTGTGGGGCCAGCATGGGTATTTACGAGTTAGGGAGCCGATCGAATGGGGAGGGTAGTGGATACGCCTAGTGGAGATAGGAGTAGGCGGCACCTATGAAGATAGCTAGGAGTAAAACTACCATATTATGAATAAATATTGTAATTAGAATGGGGAGGGTAGTGGGTGCACCTAGTGGAGATAGGGGCAGACGGCACCTATGAAGGTAGCTAGGGGTACACTAAACTACCATTATCATTACTAAGTTCTATGGGCGGGATCAACCGTTAGTGTGACTAGTGGTTGTGCATTATAGTAATTATCCTATAGTGATTAGGGGTGCCTTTAACGAATAACTTGGTTCATCTTATTTCCTTGTTTGTTCTGTCATACCCAATTGTTCACAGTCATTTCCTTATTATTTAACTTGTGCCTTAGCCTAGTTATTTTGGGAATTATATTGTTAAAGTTATCGCACTCACCAGACTTTATGTCTGACCCCCTTTTCTTTCCAGCTCTTGTCTTCCTATCCCCCCCCCCAAGTACTCAGGTTGGAACTAGCACCAGTGGATCTTGATTTTGGACAGCTGTATCGCTTGCTTTTAGAAGTTGCTTGGATCGCTGAAGTAAAAGTTCAACCTATCTTATTTATGGCTATTTTGTACTGGGGTTATGTCTTTCAATTTATGTACTCTGATTTAGTCAAGATGGATATTATGTATGTAACACCCCACTCCCGCTATGGTCACTCACTAAGGGAATGCCATAGCATCGGTGGAGTATTTTAGTGAATATAGAACAGAAAAATTACAACAAGACAGATATAAATAGTACTTGAAATTTAAAACATCATCTCATAACAGCGGAAGTAAAACATGTCTGGTTACATCATAAAACCACAATAAAAGTCAAGTACAATATCCATCAAAATAAAGAAGTACACAATCCCACTCTCATACAATAGCCATGACAAAAGAAAAGATAACTGGGTAACTGGAGCTTTACATCAATCCAAGCTCCTAAAGACTGGAACAGCAATCCGATCAAGCTCTACTACTGCTAGGATCCACCGTAGGACCTGAGGGTTGGGAAAAAGATAAAAACAACGGGGTCAGACATAAGTCTGAGCGAGTCCTATAACTTTAACAATACAATCGTTAAAGTAACCACAGAAGACATAAAATGATATATGGTAACTAATGGGGATGAATGGCTACACTAAGCAGTCAACTAAACTAAGATAAAAGATAAAGACGCATCTACCCTTCCAAAGGTAAATTACTAAACTGCACCACACCAGTCATTCCTAACTTAAAGGTTGATCCCACCCATGGACTTATAAAATTAACTTAATAGTTCTCGCGTACCCCTAGGTGACTAAGTAGACGCCACGGGGCCTTACAATCCACTAGGTGTACACACTACTCCCCATTCGATCGGCTCCTTAACGTAGATACCCGTGCTGGCCCCACCGTGGGGTGTACCATTCCCCAACGTGGCAACCTGATAAAACTAACGGTGCACGGCTTATATCTACACGATGCAACAACGTCTTATTTACCAGCCCGGGCCCACACACGCATATGAAACCCGTTGGTCATGCGTTGCCACCGCTAACCCACTTTGGCCTCTTACAGTCAAGCCCAGTATGCGTGTCCCGTCCTCGACATGGGTCGAGCCCACTAAGATACGTATGGGTTACTGGTTGAAATAGGCCCCCAGCACAAGCCATCCCCCTAAGCTTGGCCCACACAATAGTGTTTCCCACTTAACCCTTTAATCATGTTTAATTACATGTTTCATCTTGGTTAAGTATTTTATCATATTTTCTATTGGCAACCACTAGCAATTTCCACATACCACCCAAGGTACCCACTTAACCCCCATGCCCCACTACATGCTTATCTGGTTAAGTGTTTCTTAATTGATTAACACCGTAACCGTGTAAAGGACCCCTCACATTGGACCGTCATTTGTAGATGCCTAGTTAAGCCGGTAGGTTCCGGGCAGTCTTACACTACAAACGGGTCCAACCTCGTGTCATTTACCCTTGTTACGTATCTAATTTATGATTAAGACCCCTCACATTGGACCGTCATTTGTAGATGCCTGGTTAAGCCGGTAAACTCCGGGCAGTCTTACACTACAAACGGGTCCAACCTCGTGTCTTAATCGATTAATTACTCCTAATTAATCACCCCCATAATTTGTGTTAATTATCATGTTTATTTTAGGAATATGGGTGCACCTAACTTAATAGGCAAATTCCCAACTCCAAAGTGTGGGTACACCTAACTTAATAGGCAAATTCCCAACACATAGTATGGGTACACCTAACTTAATAGGCAAATTCCCATACTATGTTCATTTATTTTATGTTATGCATAATTATATTAATTTCACACAATCTTATTAACATATGCATTTAATTAACCCCATCGTTCCCACGTAATTTCGTTCTCATGACATAACACATATAAAAGGTGTCAACTTGCATATGTATGAACATGTTTCAAAGGTGCCATCTTGCATATTAACAACCACATAACTTGCATATGAACTTGCATAACATGTCACATAACTTGCATATAATCTTGTATAACATGTCACATAACTTGCATATTAACTTGCATAACATGTTACATAAACTTACATATTAACAAATACATCACTTGCATATGAACTTGCATAATATGTCACATAACTTGCATATGAACTTGCATAACATGTTACATAACTTGCATATGAACTCATAAACTTGCATATGAACTTGCATAACATGTTACATACTTGCATATGAACTCATAAACTTGCATATGAAGAAACATACAACTTGCATAATTATCATACATGTAACTTGCATATTATCATACATGTAACTTGCATATTAACATATGATCACAAAGCACAAAACTTGCATAACCCACATACATTAGCAAACTAACATCATGTCATATGACTTAAAACCCATTAATCCACAAACAAAACCATATGATCTCATCATATCTCATCTACTTAGTTTAGCAATTGATCATTAGAGTGATAGAAACTCACAACTAGCCAATTTGCACTCCAAATGAAGAAGATTAAGATGCTTAGAATGGATTAGAGGTTGATTAGAGAGTGATTAGCTTGCAACCCTCTTCATAAATTAGTGGAGGCTCCTTCTAAGATTTAATTTGGCGGCATGTAGCCCTCAATTCTATTTTTAGTATAGATTAGGGTAGGTTTAGGGTGTATTTATAGATTAGGTGAGTGTTTTAGGCCCTTAGATTAACCCTAAATTAGATTAGGACCCTTAGATTTCGGAACCTTCCAGAAACCAGCCCTAAGACCAAGCCCAAACCCCAAACTGGTGCACCCAACCACAGAACTCTCTAGAAACTGTGCAGGTTTCCTGTCCTGACATGGGCGCACTTCCCAAGTGCGCCAGTGTATTTTTGTGCTGGCGCACTTCACAAGTGCGCCAGTGCATTTCTGGCCTGTTTCGGGTTTTTCTGCCTAACTTCGTTCGTCCATATCTCTTTCATACGGTACCCGTTTTACGCAAACTCGGACTCTATTTCGCGTATTTTTCCGAGATGAACGCAATGACGCAGCCCGTTTCCCCTGATTCTCACATCTAAGATTAATTATACTTTAATTACTAACCATTAGTGTTAATTGAAATTCGGGGTGTTACATTCTCCCCTACTTAAAGGATTTCGTCCTCGAAATCTCTAAGTCAAGAAGAACGTATCCTGCCAACCAAACAAACATCTACTAAACCATCAACCACAAGCAACCATTATCCTTAGAAACTTCTAATGATGTATGAACATATGCAGAAAGTGTGTGTATATGTCCGTATACTAATGCAAAATCAGGCGGTCTACTGATTCAGTCGACCTCCTTAATGCAAACCATGATAGTGCCATGCATCCAATATGTATGCGAAACCCTATTGACACACACAATTTCTATATGCGTGCACAACCATACACAAAAATGCATCATCCACATGATAAAACAATCATGATACATCCATCAATCTAACTACCACATCCATTTATGCGATATGCAACATGAAGTGACTGAGCCGATCTAGTGCCTAATGTGTGTGTATATGCATCCACGAGCAACCACTAGCAAACAATTGCATCCACATGCATCCATCAACCATAACATGTTTCAAACACATGTTTCAACCATAGGTTTTACCCTATCTAAAGGTCATAGGTACTAGCGAGAGGATATACTAAAGATAAGGTAAGTACTAGACAAGCGATAAAAGAGAAGTTAAAAGACATACTCTCAAAAAGAAATGGGTACAAAGAACGCATCTTCGCTTCCGTCTCCGAAGTAGCATTGCTTTCATCATCTCCCCATTGCACTTTAACTAGCTGAACTTCTCTGTTCCTCAACTTCCTAGTTTCTGACCCAAGGATGCGAGTAGGAGCTCGTCGAATCGTCGCATCACGCTCTACCTCTACATCTCTAAGCAAGCTCGGCTCTACCACCTCTGCGGTCTCATGTAAGCACTTCCTCAAATGTGATACATGGAATACATCATGAACACCACTAAGTCTGTCGGGCAACTCCACCCTATATGCCATCCGTCCAATCCTTTCCTTAATAGGAAATGGCCCAACAAACCTCGGTGCTAACTTCCCAACGGACCCAAAGCGAACAACATTTCTCAACGGAGATACTTTGACAAAAACCATGTCCCCAACCTCAAACTCAAGATCCGTCCTTCTCCGATCCACATAAGATTTCTGTCTATCTTGCGCTGCTTTCATCCTTCTTCGAATCAAATCAATCTTCTCTGAAGTCTCTCTAACCATATCTGGCCCAAGCAAGATCTTATCCGTAGATTCCCACCAACATGTAGGAGATCGACAAGGCCTTCCATAAAGAGCTTCGAAAGGTGCCATGCCAATACTAGACTGAAAGCTGTTATTGTATGCGAACTCCACCAAAGGAAGATATTCTTCCCCTTGTCACCATTGCCTTTTCCACCCTTGCCTTGTTGTTGTTGTTGCGGTTTCTTCTGATCCCCCTTCTTCTCTGGTGCCTTAGAACTCTTATCATCCTCATGCATAAGTGCCATGTAGACAAGCTTCTCAAAGGTGGCCCCCATAGGAATGTGAGTCATAGCTATTCCTTGCAATGGTTCGTTCAAGCCTCTAACGAACCTCAAAGCCTTCTTCTCCGGTGTATTCACCAACTCTATGCCAAACCTTGCTAATTGATTGAATTTGTTGACATATTCTTTCACCGTGAGATTCCCTTGCTTCAAATTCAAGAACTTCTCCATAAACAGATTCGCTTCCGCCCTTGAGAGAAACTTAGCCCCAAACCTTTGCTTGAAATCTGCCCAAGAGTCAACAGGGCGTTCTCCATTAGTGACCTCCCACCAGAATGAGGCCTCTCCCTTCATTAACCAAGTCGCCAACTTGACTTTCTTTCCCTCTTCCACTTCAAAGATATCTAGCAACTCTTCCACTTCCTTAAGCCAATCTCTAGCCTCTACGAAAGTCTCTGAACCTAGAAAAGGTTTTCCTCCTATAGCCTTGAACTCCTTGCAAATCTTAGCAAAATTATCCACTCTAGGCTGAGGAGGAGGAGCGGTTGCCTCTGGTGTAGTAGCATTGGCTTGACCCGTAGCCGCGGCCCTAGCCTCTTGTAACCTCCTATACCATAGTGGTATAACTAAGCCCTCCGGGATGTTAAGATCTTCAGCCATGCTGAAACGAAAGAGGAAAGATTCAAAAAGGAGATTCCGAAAGATAAAGATATGGCTATTGGGGATTATGCTTTTCTTTTTCAAAAACTTTTCTCTTAAAAGACATGTTTTTGAAAATACTTTTTCCAAAAATAATACCTTTACTATTTTAAAAAAAAAAGTATTTTTCTCGAAAATTTATCTGTTGCGGTAACCTTCAGCTCTGATACCACGTGTAACACCCCACTCCCGCTATGGTCACTCACTAAGGGAATGCCATAGCATTGGTGGATTATTTTAGTGAATATAGAACAGAAAAATTACAACAAGACAGATATAAATAGTACTTGAAATTTAAAACATCATCTCATAACAGCGGAAGTAAAACATGTCTGGTTACATCATAAAACCACAATAAAAGTCAAGTACAATATCCATCAAAATAAAGAAGTACATAATCCCACTCTCATACAATAGCCATGACAAAAGAAAAGATAACTGGGTAACTGGAGCTTTACATCAATCCAAGCTCCTAAAGACTGGAACAGCAATCCGATCAAGCTCTACTACTGCTAGGATCCACCGTAGGACCTGAGGGTTGGGAAAAAGATAAAAACAACGGGGTCAGACATAAGTCTGAGCGAGTCCTATAACTTTAACAATACAATCGTTAAAGTAGCCAGAGAAGACATAAAATGATATATGGTAACTAATGGGGATGAATGGCTACACTAAGCAGTCAACTAAACTAAGATAAAAGATAAAGACGCATCTACCCTTCCAAAGGTAAATTACTAAACTGCACCACACCAGTCATTCCTAACTTAAAGGTTGATCCCACCCATGGACTTATAAAATTAACTTAATAGTTCTCGCGTACCCCTAGGTGACTAAGTAGACGCCACGGGGCCCTACAATCCACTAGGTGTACACACTACTTCCCATTTGATCGGCTCCCTAACGTAGATACCCGTGCTGGCCCCACCGTGGGGTGTACCATTCCCCAACGTGGCAACCTGATAAAACTAACGGTGCACAGCTTATATCTACACGATGCAACAACGTCTTATTTACCAGCCCGGGCCCACACACGCATATGAAACCCGTTGGTCATGCGTTGCCACCGCTAACCCACTTTGGCCTCTTATAGTCAAGCCCAGTATGCGTGTCCCGTCCTCGACATGGGTCGAGCCCACTAAGATACGTATGGGTTACTGGTTGAAATGGGCCCCCAGCACAAGCCATCCCCCTAAGCTTGGCCCACACACTAGTGTTTCCCACTTAACCCTTTAATCATGTTTAATTACATGTTTCATCTTGGTTAAGTATTTTATCATATTTTCTATTGGCAACCACTAGCTATTTCCACATACCACCCAAGGTACCCACTTAACCCCCATGCCCCACTACATGCTTATCTGGTTAAGTGTTGCTTAATTGATTAACACCGTAACCGTGTAAAGGACCCCTCACATTGGACCGTCATTTGTAGATGCCTAGTTAAGCCGGTAGGTTCCGGGCAGTCTTACACTACAAACGGGTCCAACCTCGTGTCATTTACCCTTGTTACGTATTTAATTTATGATTAAGACCCCTCACATTGGACCGTCATTTGTAGATGCCTGGTTAAGCCGGTAAACTCCGGGCAGTCTTACACTACAAACGGGTCCAACCTCGTGTCTTAATCGATTAATTACTCCTAATTAATCACCCCCATAATTTGTGTTAATTATCATGTTTATTTTAGGAATATGGGTGCACCTAACTTAATAGGCAAATTCCCAACTCCAAAGTGTGGGTACACCTAACTTAATAGGCAAATTCCCAACACATAGTATGGGTACACCTAACTTAATAGGCAAATTCCCATACTATGTTCATTTATTTTATGTTATGCATAATTATATTAATTTCACACAATCTTATTAACATATGCATTTAATTAACCCCATCGTTCCCACGTAATTTCGTTCTCATGACATAACACATATAAAAGGTGTCAACTTGCATATGTATGAACATGTTTCAAAGGTGCCATCTTGCATATTAACAACCACATAACTTGCATATGAACTTGCATAACATGTCACATAACTTGCATATAATCTTGTATAACATGTCACATAACATGCATATTAACTTGCATAACATGTTACATAAACTTACATATTAACAAATACATGACTTGCATATGAACTTGCAAAATATGTCACATAACTTGCATATGAACTTGCATAACATGTTACATAACTTGCATATGAACTCATAAACTTGCATATGAACTTGCATAACATGTTACATACTTGCATATGAACTCATAAACTTGCATATGAAGAAACATACAACTTGCATAATTATCATACATGTAACTTGCATATTATCATACATGTAACTTGCATATTAACATATGATCACAAAGCACAAAACTTGCATAACCCACATACATTAGCAAACTAACATCATGTCATATGACTTAAAACCCATTAATCCACAAACAAAACCATATGATCTCATCATATCTCATCTACTTAGTTTAGCAATTGATCATTAGAGTGATAGAAACTCACAACTAGCCAATTTGCACTCCAAATGGAGAAGATTAAGATGCTTAGAATGGATTAGAGGTTAATTAGAGAGTGATTAGCTTGCAACCCTCTTCATAAATTAGTGGAGGCTCCTTCTAAGATTTAATTTGGCGGCATGTAGCCCTCAATTCTATTTTTAGTATAGATTAGGGTAGGTTTAGGGTGTATTTATAGATTAGGTGAGTGTTTTAGGCCCTTAGATTAACCCTAAATTAGATTAGGACCCTTAGATTTCGGAACCTTCCAGAAACCAGCCCTAAGACCAAGCCCAAACCCCAAACTGGTGCACCCAACCACAGAACTCTCTAGAAACTGTGCAAGTTTCCTGTCCCGACATGGGCGCACTTCCCAAGTGCGCCAGTGTATTTTTGTGCTGGCGCACTTCACAAGTGCGCCAGTGCATTTCTGGCCTGTTTCGGGTTTTTCTGCCTAACTTCGTTCGTCCATATCTCTTTCATACGGTACCCGTTTTACTCAAACTCGGACTCTATTTCGCGTATTTTTCCGAGACGAACGCAATGACGCAGCCCGTTTCCCCTGATTCTCACATCTAAGATTAATTATACTTTAATTACTAACCATTAGTGTTAATTGAAATTCGGGGTGTTACAATGTACTTTGACTTTGGTTTTTGATGATGTAATCAAACCTATGTGTTTATCGCTGCAATGAACATAGTTTTTAATTTTTAAGTATTGTTTATATCTGTCTTGTTGTTAAGTTTCTGTTCTATACTCACTTAAAACACTCCATAGAAGTTAATGCATTCCATTTGTGAATGACATTAATGGACGTGGGGTATTACATATACGACAAGTTCCGCTTGTGTTATTCTACTTTGATGAGTGTCCAAAGCTGTATGGCTTGTCTTTCAGCGCATTAATCCTCTTGTTAAGTGCGGAAGTTATGGGCGCTCGTCACATACCACCAATCTATGCTATGTAATATTTTAATCTACAAATTTCCTATATTTACACACCATGCCCCACTAAACCAATTCGTATATCACTCGAACCAAAATTCAAGGGAAACTGAAGAGAGAGACATTAGGCGGAGCATAAGAACAAAGAACAAAGAACAAAGAGCATGATAGGTGAGCAACACTTCACTGTTTACCTTTTTAAACCCATACAATAGTCATATATTGAACATTAATGCTTATATACATTCCTGCCCCTATCTATGAACATGTGAACCCATTTCTTAACCAAACAATCGATGGTGCATTGGATTGAAAACCCTTAGACTTCTTTTCTGGTTAACTGCGTAACTGTTAGCTTTACACCCTGTTGGCAAAAAAATTCAATAAATTGAATTCAACAAGTCATAGTGTTTGGTTTCTATATAATAGCTGTCGATATACATCTATAGTATATAGTAAAAATATTTTCAAAGTATATAAATGTATATATTCTAAGATATATACCCTTTCTAGTAACTAATTTCTATATCATAGATTTTCGACCATCACGAGGTCGGGTTTTAGGCATAAAAATGTATTAGTATAAGAAAATCATGAATTTTACTAGTAATTTTAAGATTTTTAACGAAGTAGTGGTCGAGATATTTGAGCTAAACAAAAAACTTTGTTTGAGCGATCTCTGGTGGTCCCAACGATCAAGTGCTAGGGAGTGAAGCCTGGAGTGGTGTGAGGTTTCAGTATTCAAGGGAAAAATGCAAAATCATTTTTTTATGGAGGGCATTATGTAAACAAGGTGGAAGATGGGTTTCCTCTTGTAACCCACGTGAAACGTCGAATTGCATAGTCACGATGGAGATATGAGGTTGCACACCAGGGGGAATCATTGACGTGGGTCGTCACCAAGACGGGGCCAGAGTCTGGGGTGCTCCGGTGGTCTGAGGTGGTAGTTGGAAGAAATTTGGTGGATATGTGTTTATTGATGAAGCTCGGGTATAACAGTGAAATCACTATTCTAGTGAATGGAGGCAATTTCGAGTTTGAAAATGGGGCTAGTGAGTGATGGGCGACATATGGAGGTGATCGAGACAATGTAGTGACTGTTGGAGTGTTAATTCACATGCACAAGTACACTATGTGTGCACTAAAGTGGCTTAGTGAATATATGAAGAAGAAGAAGAAGGCAACAGCAGGAACTGCCAAGGGAGTGAGGCATCTTGTGTTCATGGGTTCGTTCTTGTTTTCTAATATAGCCCTGTAGTATCAACTTGAACAAAAGAAAAGAAAGCCAAAAGAGAAGAAGCGGGGGTTAGCAACAAGAATCAAAAGAAGAGATGTAGGCGAGCAGCAATATTAACCAAAACAGATGCAAAGAACAAAGTAATAGATTGAAGAAAAGGCAAATAAAATTTTTGTTTTGGCAATTTTAGCGAATTTTGAGTATTTAAAATAGATTATTTTAAAGAATATAGACGAGAAATTTATTTTGAATAGAATTCGAACGTATATATTATATACGCCGTCGTTAGAATATAAATATTTATATATAATTATAAATGGAATTGAAAATGGCGCGGTAGTTCGATAATTCGATTTCAAACTTCAATTGAATGTACCGGGTGCAAAACAATTCGGATTTTAGTGAAACCAAAAACATTAGGATCTAATTGATAATATCTTTCCATCGAATCCGAGAAATCAAAATTTCATAGTGGGAATCAAAAGATATGTCCAGTTGAAGATTCTGAATAGTCGCTATGGAATTCAGGCCCTTAAAAATGGACATTTTGCAAACGACCTCGGATTTCGACGAAACCAGTTTTGTTGGGTCCGTGATGTCAAATTATTGCTAGGTTTTAAATTTCATAATTTTTTGAATCAATATGTGAGTGTGGCAAAGGAAAACGCGTTTGACCAGTTTTAGTTGATTTTAATCGACTGGAAATTGGCCATTTTTCCAACGGTCTCAGAATTCGATGAAACTAGTTTTGTTAGGACCGTATCGTCAATACGAAGCTAGGAAATATTTTTCGGGAATTTTTCTAGTTAGTATGTGGCCCCGGTAATTTGAAATGTACGTTTGAAATTCAATATAATGATTTAAATGTAAATTCAACGAAAATTGATCGAAATGAGGGAATTGGCTTACGATACATGTCCCATTGTGTTCGGAATGGGGGCAATTAGCTATGGACGACAGGCGGTGGGCTTCGTTTCAAGTCCGAAAATGGAAGTTACCTTTTGGAATAAAAATAAAAATAAAAATAATAAAATAAATTATTATAAGAAGTTAAACACTCTCTCTCCATTCCCTCATTCTTCGTTCAGACAGAAAAAGAAAAAAAGAAAAAAAAAACATTGACGGAATCACGCCCGCTCCCCCCCAGCAGCGGCGCCGCCTGGATCTGCTCCTCCCCCTCTCGCCTCCAACTCCCTCTCCTCCTCTATTCTCTCTCTTCTTCCATCGTGTGACACCCCCCGAACCCTAGCTGCCCACTTCCGCACCCTAAGCCACGCTGGGCCCACCTCCGACACCAAGACCTGTCGCCGCCGACCACAAGCAACAACCCCTCCCCCTGCGCAACCTGCAGACCCCGACGCAACCCCTGCCAACCCCACCGCCCTCGTTTCTCTCTCCTCCTATGAAATGAAGACCGACGTTCAACGTTTCCACCTCGCGGAGCACTCCACGAGCCTCCCCCTTCCTCCTCTCGAAGCCCTAACGCCCCCATCCTCTGAAGATAAACAAAAGTGAGTTTTTACTTACTTGTTAAATTTTATTTTCAGTTTTTAATTAGATTTAGCATAAGAAAAATCTGATTTTTTATCTATTTAGAAGTTATGAATTTTATTATAAAAAGTTTCGATTTTCATATGGTAAATCTGAAAATAAAAATGCGATGTTTATTTAGGATAACATCGCATTAAAAATATCTGCTTTATATAGATAGATTTTTTTTTAAAAAAAAAGATATGTAGTTATAAAAAGAAAAATATGATTTTTATATTGAACATCGAAGTAAAAATGTGATTTTTATATATTGAACATCTAAGTAAAAATGTGATTTTTATATATTGAACATCGAAGTAAAAATGTGATTTTTATATATTGAACATCGAAGTAAAAATGTGATTTTTATATATTGAACATCGAAGTAAAAATGTGATTTTTTATATACTGAACATCGAAGTGAAAATATGATTTTTATATATTGAATAGCGAAGTAAAAAATTCGATTTTCATATATGTACTGAATACGGGCAACGAAAGCGACAAAGGGCAGGAACGAAGAAGATTTATATCAAAGAAGAGTCAAAATGTTTGGATAGCTATCGGTGAGAACTTCTCACCTTTCAATTTAATTTTTCTAGTTATATATATACTAGGATGCAGACGGTGCTTAGTAGCACCCGACACAATCGTCCACAGACCATGGACTTGTTTGTTTGGTTGCATAGATTAGTTAGATGATTTGATTTGAAATTGAATTGTTTGGTGAAATTGAATTGTTTGGTGAAATTGAATTGTTGGGTGAAATGAATGGATTGATTGATGTGTGAATGGCGTGGGCCTTCACTACACCGGGGATAAGGCTAGGCCTCATCCCGTTTCTAGTATCGTGCCGTTATGCCGCTGAAATTTTCTAAAATAAGTTAGAAAAATAAAATATCACTTTATTGAAAGAATGAACCGAATAGAATATTCATAGGTTGAATAAAATGTTTTATCGTTAAAAATATAATTTTTAACGTGAATGTGAATAAATAAATATTCATTTACAAACCGGACGGTTTATTTATGTACACCTATTTGAATGACATTGACTAGGACGATAAATTTTACACATCGCCCAACTGCACAAATAAAATCTGTGTTTGATTGTTTGAAACCCCACACGGGTGTTCGGATGAAATTTGAAGTTCACTCATCCTGATTGATTAAATATGTCGATCGATCGATTGACAGGCTGTTATAAGCGTTAGATATCTATATTTGATGCTTATACAGCGTAGTGCACTTTGGTTGGTGGTTGATTATTTTTCAATGCTATTATATACATGTGTTGTATGGAATCCATATAATTAACTTTATATGGCAATTGATTGGGCCTCATTCCAATTTGAAAAATAAAGAATATTATAAAATAAAGGTTCATGTGTTGACAGTACTCATCCATTGAGATTGGTCATGTGTTGAACGAAATATTTTGATAATAACAACTATTTTGAAAAAGAAATATTTGAAATAGAATATTTGAAAATAGAAATTTATGAATCCGTGTTGATTAGATTGACGCCATTTTGACGTGAACGATATTTATATCGATTTTATTCATTTTAAAATGAATATTGAAAAGTGATTTCGAAATCGAATATTTTGAAATGAATTGAATTGAAAACGATTTCGAAATGAATTGAATTGAAAACGATTTCGAAATGAATTGAATTGAAATCGAATTCAAATTGAATTGAAAGTGAATTGAAATGAATTCAAATTGAATTAAAATTTGAATTGAATAGAAATGAATTTTAAAACGAATTTATAAAGAAGAATTCAATTTTGATTTGAATTGAAAAGAAAGTTGGAATTGCTTTTGAAACGATTTTAAAACTATTTATATAATTCGTTTTAAATAGAAATCGACGAAGTATATATTATATATATTATATATATAATAGAATGGCCTGAATAGAACGCGCCGCGCCGCGGCAGTTCGTGAATTTCGACCATTTATTTCAAACGGACATTACGGGAGATCCAACCGTCGGATTCTCCTGAAACCGGAACCGTTGGGTTCGTATCGAAAAGAGCTTTCTAACGAATATTAGAAATTTAAAATCTAACGGTTGGATTTGGAGTTACGTCCAAATCAAATTTGAAAAAGGTCGCTGTAAGTGCAGTTCGATGGCCATTGATGGAAATCGACTATACGGGCCTTGATAAAATTATTAAAAATAGTAATAATTTGTGTAAAATCATAAGAAATGATTTAGAAAGGATTGGGATGAAAAACTCCATATTTGAAAGGATAAAAATAGATTTTTATCGAAATGAACTAGTTTTGAACTAGAATTATAATTCTATTTATTTTTAAATAAATAAATTGAATTTGAAAAGGGTTTTGAAAATAACCAAAATTTCCAATGATTGCATTGGAGTGGATTTGAATCGAAATTGTCTTCGGAATATTTCGATGTTGGAATTCGTGATTCTACAGATGGTGTTATGGAAATTTGAAAGATATATATTTATATCGTTATTTCCAATACGACATTTGTTAGTCGTAGAATTTGATATTGAATATAAGCCGATATATTTTCTATTCAGAGCCTTGTATTGAATATCAAATGTGATTTGGGTTTGTCGTGAATGGTGTCTTCACTAACACTGTTCTTGAACCCAGTTGAGAAAAAAAATTATTAAATCTTTTTATTTAGATTTAATGAAGTGTACCAATTAAACGATATTTAATTGGAATTGAATTGGTATTGATTTTTGGGTGTATCGTGAACAGTGTTTTAAATAACACTTGTTCTTTAACCCGATAATTAATGGAATGTGATTTTGGGTTTATCGTGAACCATGTCTTAAATGACACTGATTCTTTAACCCAGTTAAGGATTAAAACTAAGTGGAGTTTTAATGAATCTTTAATTAGATTGAAATGATCGAAAATGGAGTATCACCAGTTTTGCTCCAGGCGATGGTTAAATCTTTAATTAGATTTGAACGTGAAATGGTAATTGAATTTACCGATAACACTGTGGTTTTAGATATGAAGTATTACCAGTTTTACTTCATGGGATGAATAGGTTGGGGTTGGGAAATAAAATAAATGATTACTTCGGTGTGGTTCGGTAATCCCGACTAGTTTGAATTGATATTCAAAGGAGATTAAAGAATAAATTTAAAGAATTTATCTTGGATAAAATTAATGGGAACTTTTCCCAAAGTATAGGAATATTTGAATAAAAGAATATTCTGAATTGGAATGAGGCGTATGTTGTGTTTGTGTAACACTTTTATAATATATACGCGAGTTATTCAGAAAGACCGGGTTTAATCCCATTCTGAATAACTGATTCGACGTGGTGTCGAAGATGAAGACGGTGGTCGAAGACCGGAAGTCTTCACGTCGTTTGGGTGATAACTGATGGTCTTGATTGGGCTGTACACCCAAGAAGATGGAAACAGTTGGTGATCGTCCAGACGTACTTGGAGATCGATGGATATGCGGGGTACTAGGTGCCTCCGGTTTCGTTCAGACCCAGAACGGACTTGTAAATGGACTGTGTGTCTGACATTGGATTTTAGTCCGTGTGATTGATCTCTATTAAATATATATCTGTTTGGCGGCGGAGAATTTGTTCTCTTGCTTAACGCCCTTCTCTGAGACGTACGAGCTCAGGGGTTATATATTGATGGATATCAAACGCATGGAGTGAATTGCCTGTGTGGCATGCTTAAGTGGCAATTGATCGAGGCTTCTGTTGAAAAGCGAAGTCTTGTGGTGATGATCAAAGCAAGGCCTTTGTGGCGTAGCTTTGTGTAACGTTTACCTCGCGTGTTTCACACCCGGTATGAACCAAAAACGGGAGACGGACCTCAGGGAGGACTTGCGTTTCTTTCTAGCTAAAAGTGGCGTCAGTGGTTTTACACGCCCTGACGAGTTTGACTTATGTGGTTGTTGTTGTTGCGAGGCGCCTCGGATTGATCGGTCGTTCTCGAACCGATGGAGTCATTTGATGGCTCATTTGCGCCCCAAAGGGCGGGGAAACTTAGTGTTCAGGCATTTTAATCCACATCAGTGGACCGGCCCTGTCGCTCCTAGGGTCACTCGAGCTCTGATCCTGAGACATGGTAGGCTAGATTGTCTCGAATCGGTTGAGGACTATCTTTTGCCTCGGTTCACAGACGGAAATCCAATTTCCAAATACGTGACTTTGCGGTTTTATTTGTAAACCTATATATGGCGACATAGTGGCATGGGACGCTCATGCCGCCTATGATTGATACTTATGATTTGAAGTTGTTCTATACACTATGCACGTATAGTAGTATCAAATGATTTGTTTTAAACGTATCAAGCATTCTTTGGCTGTTATAAGGGAAAACCCTATCCTCGGCTGCGTTGCATTGTGTGATGGGACCTGGGTCTTATAACAGCTTCATTTTTCTTTATTTAGCATTGCGCTGTTTGTTTTATGCATTGGTATTCTTGGGAGGAAACCCGTTCCGTGTTATACGGCGTGGTCCCTTGATTTACCTAATGATTTAAAATAAAGATTAATAACTGTTTTAGTTCTCACACCAGTCACATGACTGACCTGGAGTTTATTGTTTTAACCTAAACTCTGGGTGCCCCTATTTTGACACGGGCAGCTAGTAGTTTTGGTTTTGCAGATTTATATTCACAGGATCCTGGTTTACAGCTGGAACGATATCCGGAAAGCTTTGTATCCGTATATCTCCTTCTAGTTGTGTATTGTATTATTTTCCGCTGCTGTGTACTTAAATGTAATTTAAATCTCTGATATTTCTGTGTAATATTTATTCATTAATACTCTGTATACTCTTGTAATCTGATGCATTGTTGTGATATACAATGAAATGTTCTTCTGTTTGTGTTCTATTTTGTCATGTTCTCAAACGATAGGGCGTTTCGAACGGTCTGGGTCGGTTTAGCGACTTGTTCGGACCGAGCGAAATTCCTTGCCGTCACACCAAGTGGTAGATTTTTTTTATATAATTGTTGAATGGGAAGATACTACAAGATGGTTATCTATTATATTCATGTATAACCATGATGTCTACAAGTTGGTTTATCAATAATGTCTTTGTAACAATTTAGAAGTCTGTAATTTGTGACGGGCATGTAACCATATGTATGATGTACTCTGATATACTGTGTTTCTGATGTATAATGTTATATGATATAATATTTCGTTAAAATTCCACTGTGAGATTCTGATGTTTTCTTTAGTTCTATCTTCTATCTATTTCTTATTCTTAAATAACGACACAACTTCTGAGGTGTTCGAAAGTCGGGTTGTTATAGTTAGTATCAGAGCTTAGTTTACTGAGTACCTAGACTTTGGATGAGTATTGACGGAGCATATTTGTAATTTTATATAATTATTATATATAAATATATATACTTATGAGGGATCCACTTGAATTATCTACTTAAAGTCTTTTTTACCTTTCGATCTAGTTTTGACTATCAACCTGTTATATTCTGGAGATTAAGTATGAGTACCGAGGAACAAGAGGTCAGACTAGTGGAACCACCACTACCAATGGTCATACTACCAACTAGAATCTAGTAGAAACTACGGAAGAAGTTACACTAGTTCAACTAGGTCAAATTTTGTGATTATCTGTAAGGATCATACTATTCTAGAAGGAAAACTGTTAAAGGGAATCGAATCTTTTATATAAGTTCAAGCATGGTTGAGGTCTATTGAGAGAATCTTTAAGGGGATGAAATTAAACGACGAGAAAATGTGTCTCTTAGCTTCATGACAACTACAAGAAGCTGAAACAACAAGGTGTGATGCACAGACTGCAAATGTTTCCGAAGAGCAGTTTTCTTGGGAGACATTCAAAGAGTAATTTGAGGCACATTTTCTTCGTGCCACAGGCATGACTAGAATGTATAGGGATTTTATAGACCTCAAACATAGGAGCATGACAGTAGATGTGTATGAGAATAAGTTTAATGCACTTTCCTGTTTTCGATCGGAGTTGATCAACACTTCGCTCAATAAGAACGAGATGTTTATAGCAGGACTGAAGGACAGTTTTCAAGTTAAGATATTTGGACATCTGAAGTTTCCATTTGTTGACTTAGTGGATATGGCACTTCGATATGAAGCCTTAGAAGCAAAGAAGCCAGTGGCAAAGGAGCAAACTGGAGAAACCAGTGGCGAATATCCTATTAAAAGAAAATTTAATCCAAACTGGAAAAACAAAGTAAAGGGAAAATTTGGACAAGAGAAGTCTCAAGATCATTACATGAACGTGGAATGCCACAACTATGAACAGAAAGTACATATCGCTAGTTTTTGTAAGAATCTAGAAGTTAAGGAGCCACAACAAACACAGGGACCGGGTAATGCTATAGTCCAGTAGATTTCATGCTATAATTGTAATCAGCTCGGGCATGTGGTTAAAGATTGTCCGCTTATGGAAACAGGAATGCAACCACGGGTCTTTTCCATAATGGATAAGCCAGCAACCTCTGAGGACGTGAATGGAATAAGTTTTGGACGGTACCTTACTGTAAAATAAAAGGAGTAAAACAAACTAGGATCAGACTAAGGATAAGTTGAATAGAAATTAATTAAATTTGAATGATATCAAATCGTATTAATATAGGAAATGAAGTTACAATTATAAATTGAATAAAATTTTGATTTCCATAGACTTAATTTGTTAACTTGTTATGAACTCATGAAAATTAAAAAGATTGATTCCTTTTTTTTAAATAAAATCTGATTTTTGAGCTCCAGATTGAAGATAACTAATTTCAGAATTAATTAATTAATGGAGAATGTGGATAGGACTTAACATAGTTATTTGAATTGGATTGGTGGGTTGAGTATGGATTGGAGTTTAAAAAGAGAAATTGAAGTAGATAAATATGTTTGAATAGGGTTGATTCAAACGAATGAAGTGGATAAGATTTGGAATTTATTTTCCAAATGTTATCAAGGATATTTTTAAATGGAAAATGGGGTAATGTGCGTTAATAAAGAATTATGATATGGAGTTAGGAAATTGGAACCTAACAGGAGATTGGTTGAGTAAAATTATTTTTGATTGTTGATCTGATGTTGATTTTGGTCTTTCGAGTTAATACTTTGAGGATTATTCTCTTAACAACTTATAGTCCGGCACTGACGAATGTTAAAGAACGGTAATAAATAAGAAATGAATATGTTTTCCAACATTAGTAACAAATATTTCTAGTTATGGAAATGACTGTGATAAATACCAAAGTTCTGATGTGTGTTGGTTATTTATGTATACAAGTCAGTGAATTTAATTATAACTTAAATCTCCTCGTTAATCCTTAATTTCGGGGATGAAATTCTTTTAAAGAGGGTAGATTGTAACGTCTTTGGTTTTTAACTAACATTGTTAAAAAAAATTATTGACTATATAAATGATTAAATAAATTAGATAGAATTGGATTTAATACTTAAAGAAATTAAATTAATCTATTATTTAAATTTTTATGTATATATATATATAAATATTTTAATTTGTTGTAAAAATCTTTTACATATGTATAGATGTAAAATAAGAAACTAAGCGACGATATATCTTTTGTTTTACATTTTTAATTGGATTTTTAACTTATGTAAAAATAAATAACTTAAGTAAAATATCTCATTACTTCATATATAAGAAACAAAAGGACATATTGTAACTCCCCACCTCTATGCTCTTGTTAGCCAAGGCCATTGCATGAAATGGTGTCAACTAACCCGAAGAATAAGGCTGTTGACGAGCGACCATCTGTATATTAGCTTTGAACGAGTGTTAAAAATATCGGATAACGTGGTCTTACATTTTAAATTTCATGAGTAAATCCGACACATCTAAATCAAGTTCAAATCTACTACATGGTGGCTATATATAATTGTAACAACCCGTAAAATGCGAGCCAGTTTGAAATTTTTATTTTGGCAATTTTAGCGGATTTTGATTATTTAAAATGGATTATTTTAAATAATATCGACGAGAAAATTTATTTTGAATATAATTCGAACGTATATATTTATACGCGTCGTCGTTGGAATATAAATATTTATATATATTTATAAATAGAATTGAAAATGGCGCGGTAGTTCGATAATTCGATTTCAAACATCAATTGAATGTACCGGGTGCAAAACGATCCGGATTTTAGTGAAACCAAAAACATTAGGATCTAATTGATAATATCTTTCCAACGAATCTGGAAAATCAAGATTTCATAGCAGGAATCAAAAGATATGTCCAGTTGAAAATTCTGAATAGTCGCTATGGAATTCAGGCCCTTAAAAATGGACATTTTGCAAATGACCTCGGATTTCGACGAAACCAGTTTTGTTGGGTCCGTGGTGTTAAGTTATTGCTAGGTTTCAGATTTCATAATTTTTCGAATCAATATGTGAGCGCGGCAAAGGAAAACGCATTTGACCAGTTTCAGTTGATTTTAATCGACTGGAAATTGGCCATTTTTCAAACGGTTTCAGAATTCGACGAAACTAGTTTTGTTAGGACCGTATCGTCAATACGAAGCTAGAAAATATTTTTCGGGATTTTTTCTAGTTAGTATGTGACCCCGGTAATTTGAAATGTACGTTTAAAATTCAATATAGTGATTTAAATGTAAATTCAACGGAAACTGATTCAAATAATCGAATCAGCCTGCGATACATATCCCATTGTGTTCGGAATGGGGGTGAAACGCTATGGACGACAGGCGGTGGACCTCGTTTAGAGGTCGTATGAAAAAGTCAACTAAATAATAATTAAATAATAATTAAAAAAATATCTTCTCCCCCTTTTAACCGATGCCCCCCCCCCCCCCCCGTTTTCCTTCAGAATCGATTTCAACGATTATGAAAAAAAATAAAACTCTCGATGACGAATCACGCCACCACAGCCCTGACGCCGCCGCGCCTCAACCGGAGACCCTTCTCCTTCTCCTCCCGCTCCCTCTTCCCACCGCGATGCCTGAACCCGCGCCCAAAACCCACAAAGCCCCAATCGAAACCGCAACCCCAGCCTTCCACCGCCGACCTCCGATTAGCAGTGCCTTCCCCCGGATCTCTGGTGACCACCGACAGCAGCATCCCCCCCCCTTTCTTCGCACGTAACAGTAAGCATTTTATTTTATTTTTATTTTAGGGTTTTAAACTGTTTTTTTTTTTAAAAAAAAAAAAGAATTTAATACTGTTTTTTTATTAAAAGCATTTTAAACTGATTTTAATAAGATTAAAAACTGAATTTTTAAAAGAAAAGATTAAAAACTGAATTTTTAAAAGAAAAGATTAAAAATTGAATTTTTAAAAGAAAAAATTAAAAAACTGAATTTTTATTTTGAAAAGATTAAAAACTGAATCTGTAAAAGAAAAAGATTTGAGATTTAAAAAGAAAAAGATTTGAGATTTTAAAAATAGAAAAGACGGGATTTTTGTTAAGTAGAAGAAGTAGGATATGATTCTTATATTTTTAAAGCAATAAAAATATAATTTTTACATCATGGAAATAATAAAAATGTAATCTTTATAGGATAGGAACTATAAAAATATCATCTTTGTATATGTAGCAAAATAAAAATCTGATTTTTATTTTATATACGTTGAAATCAAGTGATAATTTTTATAAAGGCGAAATCTCTATTTTAGAAAAGGCGAGATTTTTATATAAAGAATAGCAAAGTCAAAATTCGATTTTTATATATCGAATAGCGAAGTAAAAATTCGATTTTTTATATATTGAATAGCGAAGTAAAAATTCGATTTTTATATATGTAGTGGCTACGGGCAACGAAAGCGACAAGAAGGCGAGAAAGGCGAAGATTTCTATAATGGAAGAGTCGTAGTAGTTGGATAGCTATAGGTGAGAACTTCTCACTCAAATTCTATTTTTCTAGTTATATATATACTAGGATGCAGACGGTGCTTATTAGAAGCACCCGACACCCGTCCACATACCACGGACTTGTTTGTTTGGTTGTGTAGTTGGTTAGATTTTTTGGTTTGAACTGAATTGTTTGGTGAAATAAAATTGATTTGATTGATGTGTGAATGGCGTGGGCCTTCACTAGACCGGGGATAGGGCTAGGCCTTGTCCCGTTTCTAGTATCGTGCCGTTATGCCGCCGAAATTTTCTAAAATATGTTAGAAAAATAAAAATATCATTTTATTTAAAGAATGAACTGAATAGAAATTCATATATTAAAATAAAATGTTTTATCGTTAAAAATATAATTTTTAACGTGAATGTGAATAAATAAATATTCATTTACAAGCCGGACGGTTTGTTTATGTACACCTATTTAAAGGACATTGATTGGGTCGATAAATTATACACATCGCCCAACAGCACAAATAAAATGTGTGTTTGATTGTTTGAAACCCCACACGGGTGTTGGGATGAAATTTGAAGTTCACTCATCCTGATTTATTAATTATGTCGATCGGTTGATTGACAGGCTGTTTTAAGCGTTAGATATCTATATTTGATGCTTATACAGTGTAGTGCACTTTGGTTGATGGTTGATTATTTTTCAATGCTATTATATGTGTGTAATGTATGAAAATCCATATAATTAACATTATATGGTGATTGATTGGGCCTCATTCCAATTTAGAAAATAAAGAATAATATAAAATAAAAGTTCATGTGTTGACAGTACTCATTCATTGAGATTGGTCATGTGTTGAACGAAATATTTTAGTAATAAAATTTACATCTTTATCAATATAAAATAAAAGTTCATGTGTTGACAGTACTCATTCATTGAGATTGGTCATGTGTTGAACGAAATATTTTAGTAATAAAATTTACATCTTTATCAATATAAAATAAAAGTTCATGTGTTGACAGTACTCATTCATTGAGATTGGTCATGTGTTGAACGAAATATTTTAGTAATAAAATTTACATCTTTATCAATATAAAATAAAAGTTCATGTGTTGACAGTACTCATCCATTGAGATTGGTCATGTGTTGAACGAAATATTTTTGATAATAACAACTATTTTGAAAAAGAAATATTTGAAATAGAATATTTGAAAATAGAAATTTATGAAGCCGTGTTGATTAGTTTGACGCCATTTTGACGTGAACGATATTTATATCGATATATAACGATTTCGAAATGAATTGAATTGAAAACGATTTCGAAATGAATTGAATTGAAAACGATTTCAAAATGAATTGAATTGAAAACGATTTTGAAATGAATCGAATTGAAAACGAATTCAAATTGAATTGAAAGTGAATTGAAATGAATTCAAATTGAATTAAAATTTGAATTGAATAGAAATGAATTTTAAAACGAATTTATAAAGAAGACTTCAATTTTGATTTGAATTGAAAAGAAAGTTGGAATTGCTTTTGAAACGAATTTTAAAACTATTTATATAATTCGTTTTAAATAGGAATCGACGAAATATATATTATATATATTATATATATAATATAATGGCCTGAATAGAACGCGCCGCGCCGCGGCAGTTCGTGAATTTCGACCATTTATTTCAAACGGATATTACGGGAGATCCGACCGTCGGATTCTCCTAAAACCGGAACCGTTGGGTTCGTATCGAAAAGAGCTTTCTAACGGATATTAGAAATTTGAAATCTAACGGTTGGATTTGGAATTATGTCCAAATCAAATTTGAAAAAGGTCGCTGTAAGTGCAGTTCGATGGCCATTGATGGAAATCGACTGTACGGGCCTTGATAAAATTATTAAAAATAATAATAATTTGTGTAAAATCATAAGAAATGATTTGTGAAGATTTGGGATGAAAAACTCCATATTTGAAAAGATAAAAATAGATTTTTATCGAAATGAACTAGTTTTGAACTAGAATTATAATTCTATTTATTTTTAAATAAATAAATTGAATTTGAAATGGTTTTGAAAATAACCAAAATTTCCAATGATTGCATTGGAGTGGATTTGAATCGAAATTGTCTTCGGAATATTTCGATGTTGGAATTCGTGATTATACAGGTGTTGTTATGGAAATTTGAAAGATATATATTTATATCGTTATTTCCAATACGACATTTGTTAGTCGTAGAATTCGATATTGAATATAAGCCGATATATTTTCTATTCAGAGCCTTGTATTGAATATCGAATGTGATTTGGGTTTGTCGTGAATGGTGTCTTCACTAACACTGTTCTTGAACCCAGTTGAGAAAAGATTAAATCTTTTTATTTAGATTTAATGAAGTGTACCAATTGAATAATATTTAATTGGAATTGAATTGATATTGATTTTTGGGTTTATCGTGAACAGTGTTTTAAATAACACTCGTTCTTTAACCCGATAATTAATGAATGTGACTTTGGGTTTATCGTGAACCGTGTTTTAAATGACACTGATTCTTTAACCCAGTTAACGATTAAAACTAAGTGGAGTTTTAATGAATCTTTAATTAGATTGAAATAATCGAGAATGGAGTATCACCAGTTTTACTCCAGGCGATAGTTAAATCTTTAATTAGATTTGAACGTGAAATGGTAATTGAATTTACCGATAACACTGTGGTGTTAGATATGAAGTATTACCAGTTTTACTTCATGGGATAAATAGGTTGGGATTGGGAAATTAATACCAATGATTACTTCGGTAAGGTTCGTTAATCTCGACTAGTTGAATCGAATTCAAAAGAAGAATAAATTCAAGAAATTTATCTTGGATAAAATTAATGGGAACATTTCCCTATGAATGTGAAATTTAGAAACTAACTGTCGGTTGGCCAAGCAGAATGGTTTTCTGGATATTGATCTGATGTTGGTTTCGGCCTTCGGGGTTAATATTTGGGAAGTTATTCTCTTGATAAATTTACGGTTAGTGACTGATGAATTGGAATGAGGCGTATGTTGTGTTTGTGTAACACTTATTTAAATATACGCGAGTTATTCGGAAAGACCGGGTTTATCCCATTCTGAATAACTGATACGACGATAAGTCGAAGATGAAGACGATGGTCGAAGACCGGAGGTCTTCACGTCGTTTGGGTGATAACTGATGATCTTGATTGGGCTGTACACCCAAGAAGATGGAAACAGTTAGTGATCGTCCAGACGTACTTGGAGATCGATGGATATGCGGGGTACTAGGTGCCTCCGGTTTCGTTCAGACCCAGAACGGACTTGTAAATGGACTGTGTGTCTGACATTGGATTTTAGTCTGTGTGATGGATCTCTATTAAATATATATCTGTTTGGCGGCGGAGAATTTATTCTCTTGCTTAACGCCCTTCTCTGAGACGTACGAGCTCAGGGGTTATATATTGATGGATATCAAACGCATGGAGTGAATTGCCTGTGTGGCATGCCTAAGTGGCAATTGATCGAGGCTTCTGTTGAAAAGCTAAGTATTGTGGTGATGATCGAAGCACGGCCTTTGTGGCGTAGCTTTGTGTAACGTTTACTTCGCGAGTTTCACACCCGGTATGAACCAAAAACGGGAGAGGACCTCAGGGAGGACATGCGTTTCTTTCTAGCTAGAAGTGGCGTCAGTAGTTTTACATGCCCTGACGAGTTTGACTTATGTGGTTGTTGCTGTTGCGAGGCGCCTCGGATTGATCAGTCGTTCTCGAACCGATGGAGTCATTCGTTGGCTCGTTTACGCCCCATAGGGCGGAGAGACGTATTGTTCAGGCACTATAATCCACTCCGTGTGGACCGGCCCTGTCGCTCCAAGGGGCAGTTGCGGCTGTTCCGGAGACATGGGCTAGATTGTCTCGAAGACGGTGAGGACGATCCCTGGCCTCGGTTCATAGGCGGAAATCCAATTTCCAAATACGTGACATTTGCGGTTTTAATTGTAGAACTAGTATGGCGACATGATATATGGTACCCATGCCGTCTATGATTGATACTTATGATTTGAAGTTGTTTTATAAACTATGCACTTATAATAGTATCAAACGATTTGTTTTAAACGTATCAAGCATTCTTTGGCTGTTATAAGGGAAAACCCTATCCTCGGCTGCGTTGCATTGTGTGATGGGACCTGGGTCTTATAACAGCTTCATTTTTCTTTATTTAGCATTGCGCTGTTTGTTTTATGCACTGGTATTCTTGGGAGGAAACCCGTTCCGTGTTATACGGCGTGGCCCCTTGATTTACCTAACTTTAAAAATAAAGATTAATAACTGTTTTAGTTCTCACACTAGTCCCATGACTGACCTGGAGTTTATTGTTTTAACCTAAACTCTGGGTGCCCCTATTTTGACACGGGCAGCTAGTAGTTTTGGTTTTGCAGATTTATATTCACAGGATCCTGGTTTACAGTTGGAACGATATCCGGAAAGCTTTGTATTCGTATATCTCCTTCTAGTTGTGTATTGTATTATTTTCCGCTGCTATGTATTTAAATGTAATTTAAATCTCTGATATTTCTGTGTAATATTCTTTTATACTCTCTGTATTCTTGTAATCTGATGCATTGTTGAAATATACAATGAAACGTTCTTCTGTTTGCGTTCTGTTGTGGTTTGTTCTCGAACTATCCGACGCTTTCCTTTACGGGGAAGTTGCGGGTTTTTACACGTGGTATCAGAGCTTTGGTTTACAAAGTAGAGAACAAGACACATTAGAACCATACGAAAGAATTCATCAGATATTGGATTAGTAATATCCAATGGGAATGACTCGTTAGAGATAGGATCAGTAGTATCCTAGAACGAGTGTGAAGAGTATATTTTTAAAATGAAAACAATTTTTGTTTTGAAAATTTAAATCAATTATTCGTATCTGATTATCTATTTATATTGAGTTGGAAAGTCTAGTATATAAAGATTTTGCGTATACGTCTGATCCGCGTGTATTCGAAGTTTTAATATATTTGATAGATGTAGAATCATACTCTAGTGGCCCGAAGATGATTCTGATGGTTGAGTACTCATCGTCAGAATTTATATTCGTGTGACGAAGGTGTGATATCTATATATTTCCATTAGACTGGTGTGAGAACCAAAAATTAGATAGGGCCTATTGTTGTGAATTGGCATTAAAAACATGATTTTTGTATATGTATTAAAATTATGAATTTGAAAAGCTAATCAACTAATTGATTGATGTTTGTGTTGTTTGTTTATTTGTTTGCTAATTTTTAGCCATTTAGCCTAACAGAATCAAATATTGAATTGTATTGAAAATTGGTCGCATTTGCTTGCATATACATATATATCATTGAACAGGTCATAGCAAGGAGGCTAGAGCCAGAGAATAAAATTTGTTTGCCCGACAAATAGGTACATGTTTACTACATAATTTCCTGTTTTGTTTGGGTGATGATGATTTTGTGAGCCTATTGGCTAGCCGCTTGGCTTTTTCTTTTTCTTTTTGAGATCTGAAGGACCGGGGAAGCTATTTGAAATTCCCCGATGCTCCCGGTGCAGGGGAGGTTATGGCGAAATTTTTCGAAAATTTAGGGTGTTAGCCAAATTTTTGAAATTTTGAAAATTCTCAGAAACTGAAAAGTTGGAGAATGGAAGCCAGATCGAACGTAGAGTTGATTAATCAAACCACTTTCGACTTTGTTCCTTTTCGGGGACGAAAATTTTTAAGTGGGGGAGATTGTAACAACCCGTAAAATGCGAGCCAGTTTGAAATTTTTATTTTGGCAATTTTAGCGGATTTTGATTATTTAAAATGGATTATTTTAAATAATATCGACGAGAAAATTTATTTTGAATATAATTCGAACGTATATATTTATACGCGTCGTCGTTGGAATATAAATATTTATATATATTTATAAATAGAATTGAAAATGGCGCGGTAGTTCGATAATTCGATTTCAAACTTCAATTGAATGTACCGGGTGCAAAACGATCCGGATTTTAGTGAAACCAAAAACATTAGGATCTAATTGATAATATCTTTCCAACGGATCTGGAAAATCAAGATTTCATAGCAGGAATCAAAAGATATGTCCAGTTGAAAATTCTGAATAGTCGCTATGGAATTCAGGCCCTTAAAAATGGACATTTTGCAAATGACCTCGGATTTCGACGAAACCAGTTTTGTTGGGTCCGTGGTGTTAAGTTATTGCTAGGTTTCAGATTTCATAATTTTTCGAATCAATATGTGAGCGCGGCAAAGGAAAACGCATTTGACCAGTTTCAGTTGATTTTAATCGACTGGAAATTGGCCATTTTTCAAACGGTTTCAGAATTCGACGAAACTAGTTTTGTTAGGACCGTATCGTCAATACGAAGCTAGAAAATATTTTTCGGGAATTTTTCTAGTTAGTATGTGACCCCGGTAATTTGAAATGTACGTTTAAAATTCAATATAGTGATTTAAATGTAAATTCAACGGAAACTGATTCAAATAATCGAATCAGCCTGCGATACATATCCCATTGTGTTCGGAATGGGGGTGAAACGCTATGGACGACAGGCGGTGGACCTCGTTTAGAGGTCGTATGAAAAAGTCAACTAAATAATAATTAAATAATAATTAAAAAAATATCTTCTCCCCCTTTTAACCGATGCCCCCCCCTCCCCCCGTTTTCCTTCAGAATCGATTTCAACGATTATGAAAAAAAAAAACTCTCGATGACGAATCACGCCACCACAGCCCCGACGCCGCCACGCCTCAACCGGAGACCCCTCCCCTCCCCTTCTCCTTCTCCTCCCGCTCCCTCTTCCCACCGCGATGCCTGAACCCGCGCCCAAAACCCACAAAGCCCCAATCGAAACCGCAACCCCAGCCTTCCACCGCCGACCTCCGATTAGCTGCGCCTTCCCCCGGATCTCTGGTGACCACCGACAGCAGCAGCCCCCCCCCCCCCTTTCTTCGCAGGTAACAGTAAGCATTTTATTTTATTTTTATTTTAGGGTTTTAAACTGTTTTTTTTTTTAAAAAAAAGAATTTAATACTGTTTTTTTATTAAAAGCATTTTAAACTGATTTTAATAAGATTAAAAACTGAATTTTTAAAAGAAAAGATTGAAAACTGAATTTTTAAAAGAAAAGATTAAAAACTGAATTTTTAAAAGAAAAGATTAAAAAACTGAATTTTTATTTTGAAAAGATTAAAAACTGAATCTGTAAAAGAAAAAGATTTGAGATTTAAAAAGAAAAAGATTTGAGATTTTAAAAATAGAAAAGACGGGATTTTTGTTAAGTAGAAGAAGTAGGATATGATTCTTATATTTTTAAAGCAATAAAAATATAATTTTTACATCATGGAAATAATAAAAATATAATCTTTATAGGATAGGAACTATAAAAATATCATCTTTGTATATGTAGCAAAATAAAAATCTGATTTTTATTTTATATACGTTGAAATCAAGTGATAATTTTTATAAAGGCGAAATCTTTATTTTAGAAAAGGCGAGATTTTTATATAAAGAATAGCAAAGTCAAAATTCGATTTTTATATATCGAATAGCGAAGTAAAAATTCGATTTTTTATATATTGAATAGCGAAGTAAAAATTCGATTTTTATATATGTAGTGGCTACGGGCAACGAAAGCGACAAGAAGGCGAGAAAGGCGAAGATTTCTATAATGGAAGAGTCGTAGTAGTTGGATAGCTATAGGTGAGAACTTCTCACTCAAAATCTATTTTTCTAGTTATATATATACTAGGATGCAGACGGTGCTTATTAGAAGCACCCGACACCCGTCCACATACCATGGACTTGTTTGTTTGGTTGTGTAGTTGGTTAGATTTTTTGGTTTGAACTGAATTGTTTGGTGAAATAAAATTGATTTGATTGATGTGTGAATGGCGTGGGCCTTCACTAGACCGGGGATAAGGCTAGGCCTTGTCCCGTTTCTAGTATCGTGCCGTTTTGCCGCCGAAATTTTCTAAAATATGTTAGAAAAATAAAAATATCATTTTATTTAAAGAATGAACTGAATAGAAATTCATATATTAAAATAAAATGTTTTATCGTTAAAAATATAATTTTTAACGTGAATGTGAATAAATAAATATTCATTTACAAGCCGGGCGGTTTGTTTATGTACACCTATTTAAAGGACATTGATTGGGTCGATAAATTATACACATCGCCCAACAGCACAAATAAAATGTGTGTTTGATTGTTTGAAACCCCACACGGGTGTTGGGATGAAATTTGAAGTTCACTCATCCTGATTTATTAATTATGTCGATCGGTTGATTGACAGGCTGTTTTAAGCGTTAGATATCTATATTTGATGCTTATACAGTGTAGTGCACTTTGGTTGATGGTTGATTATTTTTCAATGCTATTATATGTGTGTAATGTATGAAAATCCATATAATTAACATTATATGGTGATTGATTGGGCCTCATTCCAATTTAGAAAATAAAGAATAATATAAAATAAAAGTTCATGTGTTGACAGTACTCATTCATTGAGATTGGTCATGTGTTGAACGAAATATTTTAGTAATAAAATTTACATCTTTATCAATATAAAATAAAAGTTCATGTGTTGACAGTACTCATTCATTGAGATTGGTCATGTGTTGAACGAAATATTTTAGTAATAAAATTTACATCTTTATCAATATAAAATAAAAGTTCATGTGTTGACAGTACTCATTCATTGAGATTGGTCATGTGTTGAACGAAATATTTTAGTAATAAAATTTACATCTTTATCAATATAAAATAAAAGTTCATGTGTTGACAGTACTCATCCATTGAGATTGGTCATGTGTTGAACGAAATATTTTTGATAATAACAACTATTTTGAAAAAGAAATATTTGAAATAGAATATTTGAAAATAGAAATTTATGAAGCCGTGTTGATTAGTTTGACGCCATTTTGACGTGAACGATATTTATATCGATATATAACGATTTCGAAATGAATTGAATTGAAAACGATTTCGAAATGAATTGAGTTGAAAACGATTTCAAAATGAATTGAATTGAAAACGATTTTGAAATGAATCGAATTGAAAACGAATTCAAATTGAATTGAAAGTGAATTGAAATGAATTCAAATTGAATTAAAATTTGAATTGAATAGAAATGAATTTTAAAACGAATTTATAAAGAAGACTTCAATTTTGATTTGAATTGAAAAGAAAGTTGGAATTGCTTTTGAAACGAATTTTAAAACTATTTATATAATTCGTTTTAAATAGGAATCGACGAAATATATATTATATATATTATATATATAATATAATGGCCTGAATAGAACGCGCCGCGCCGCGGCAGTTCGTGAATTTCGACCATTTATTTCAAACGGATATTATGGGAGATCCGACCGTCGGATTCTCCTAAAACCGGAACCGTTGGGTTCGTATCGAAAAGAGCTTTCTAACGGATATTAGAAATTTGAAATCTAACGGTTGGATTTGGAATTATGTCCAAATCAAATTTGAAAAAGGTCGCTGTAAGTGCAGTTCGATGGCCATTGATGGAAATCGACTGTACGGGCCTTGATAAAATTATTAAAAATAATAATAATTTGTGTAAAATCATAAGAAATGATTTGTGAAGATTTGGGATGAAAAACTCCATATTTGAAAAGATAAAAATAGATTTTTATCGAAATGAACTAGTTTTGAACTAGAATTATAATTCTATTTATTTTTAAATAAATAAATTGAATTTGAAATGGTTTTGAAAATAACCAAAATTTCCAATGATTGCATTGGAGTGGATTTGAATCGAAATTGTCTTCGGAATATTTCGATGTTGGAATTCGTGATTATACAGGTGTTGTTATGGAAATTTGAAAGATATATATTTATATCGTTATTTCCAATACGACATTTGTTAGTCGTAGAATTCGATATTGAATATAAGCCGATATATTTTCTATTCAGAGCCTTGTATTGAATATCGAATGTGATTTGGGTTTGTCGTGAATGGTGTCTTCACTAACACTGTTCTTGAACCCAGTTGAGAAAAGATTAAATCTTTTTATTTAGATTTAATGAAGTGTACCAATTAAATAATATTTAATTGGAATTGAATTGATATTGATTTTTGGGTTTATCGTGAACAGTGTTTTAAATAACACTCGTTCTTTAACCCGATAATTAATGAATGTGACTTTGGGTTTATCGTGAACCGTGTTTTAAATGACACTGATTCTTTAACCCAGTTAACGATTAAAACTAAGTGGAGTTTTAATGAATCTTTAATTAGATTGAAATAATCGAGAATGGAGTATCACCAGTTTTACTCCAGGCGATAGTTAAATCTTTAATTAGATTTGAACGTGAAATGGTAATTGAATTTACCGATAACACTGTGGTGTTAGATATGAAGTATTACCAGTTTTACTTCATGGGATAAATAGGTTGGGATTGGGAAATTAAAACCAATGATTACTTCAGTAAGGTTCGTTAATCTCGACTAGTTGAATCGAATTCAAAAGAAGAATAAATTCAAGAAATTTATCTTGGATAAAATTAATGGGAACATTTCCCTATGAATGTGAAATTTAGAAACTAACTGTCGGTTGGCCAAGCAGAATGGTTTTCTGGATATTGATCTGATGTTGGTTTCGGCCTTCGGGGTTAATATTTGGGAAGTTATTCTCTTGATTAATTTACGGTTAGTGACTGATGAATTGGAATGAGGCGTATGTTGTGTTTGTGTAACACTTATTTAAATATACGCGAGTTATTCGGAAAGACCGGGTTTATCCCATTCTGTAACAACCCGTAAAATCTGGGCCAGTTTAAAATTTTTATTTTGGCCATTTTAGCGAATTTTGATTATTTAAAATGAATTATTTTAAATAAAATCGATGAGAAATTTATTTTGAATATAATTCGAACGTATATATTATACGCGTCGTCGTTAGAATATAAATATTTATATATAATTATAAATAGAATTGAAAATGGCGCGGTAGTTCGATAATTCGATTTCAAACTTCAATTGTATGTACCGGGTGCAAAACAATCCGGATTTTAGTGAAACCAAAAACATTAGGATCTATTTGATAATATCTTTCCAACGAAGTTGAGAAACTGAGATTTCACTTTATAAATGATGAGATATGTCCAGTTGAAAATTAGAAATAGTCGCTGTGGAATTTATATATATTTTAATATAATATATAGCCCTTAAAAATAGCCATTTTGCAAACGACCTCGGATTTCGACGAAACCAGTTTTGTTGGGTCCGGGATGTAAAGTTATTGCTAGGTTTCAAATTTCATAATTTTTCGAATCAATATGTGAGCGTGGCAGAAGAAAACGCGTTTGACCAGTTTCAGTTGATTTTAATCGACTGGAAATTGGCCATTTTTCAAACGGTCTCGGAATTCGACGAAACTAGTTTTGTTAGGACCGTATCGTCAATACGAAGCTAGAAAATATTTTTCTGCAATTTATAGAGTTAGTATGTGATCCCGGTAATTTGAAATGTACGTTTAAAATTCAATATAGTGATTTAAATGTAAATTTGACGGAAACTTAGCGTAACAGCCGAATTGTCCTACGAAACATATCCCATTGTGTTCGGAATGGGGGTATTTAGCTAGGGGCGGCATTCGTTGGGGTTCGTTTGGAGTTCAAACCGTTAAACAAGTGATGTTGGAATTTAATGAAATAAATATTAAAAATATTAAATATAAATAATTTAGGGCCAATCAGAATTCACAAAATTAAAACCCTAATTCTTCGCCCCCGTTCAAGCCGATTTACGGCGGAATCAGCTCGAATTTTCGAGCCCTAAAATCTCCCGATCCAAACTGAATTAATCCAACTCCTCAATCAAAAATCCTAGCCCCCTCCAAGATCCCGAGATCCATATAATCGTCGGAATTTTTCGTGAAGAAAGCTGCTCGAATTTTGAGCTTGAAGGCGTGAGTTTAGGGGCGGGTTTCTGGGTTCATCGGAGCTTCGAGTTTGGCATGGTGGCGGGCGGTGGATGGCTATGCTCTGGCGCAGGGCGTGGCGGTCGTGGATCCTGCTCCGGTGGTCGGGATTGATGGCCAGCGACGGTTCTCCCTTGTTGAGCGACGTCAGCCTTGTTTCCAGGACAAAACCGTGAGCTTTCTTTTGTCTCTGTATTTAATTATTTTAAATTTCAGTTTTAATATAAATAAAATTATTTTAAATTTCAGTTTTAATATAAATAAAATTATTTTAAATTTCAGTTTTAATATAAATAAAATTATTTTAAATTTCAGTTTTAATATAAATAAAATTATTTTAAATTTCAGTTTTAATATAAATAAAATTATTTTAAATTTCAGTTTTAATTTATTAAATTTGGCAATTAAAAGCCTTAGTTCGTATTGTAGCAAAGTATAGATTTTTATCGTAGCAAAAAAAATACGATTTTTCTATTTATGAAGTTGATAGAAAAATAGAATTTTTATATATTGAACTTCGATAGAAAAATAGAATTTTTATATATTGAACTTCGATAGAAAAATAGAATTTTTATATATTGAACTTCGATAGAAAAATAGAATTTTTATATATTGAACTTCGATAGAAAAATAGAATTTTTACATATTGAACATCGAAGTAAAAATTCGATTTTTATATATTGAATAGCAAAGTAAAAATGTGATTTTTACGTATGTAGTGAAAGCAGCAACGAAGGTGACAAAAAGGCGAAACGACGAAGACTTCTGCAAAAGAAGAGTCAAGAAGATTGGATAGCTATCTGTGAGAATTTCTCACCTTTCAATTTCTTTTCTAATTATATATATATACTAGGATGCAGACGGTGCTTAGTAGCACCCGACACAATCGTCCACAGACCATGGACTTGTTTGTTTGGTTGCATAGATTAGTTGAATTATTTGTTTGAATTGAATTGTTTGGTGAGATGAAATTGATTTGATTGATGTGTGAATGGCGTGGGCCTTCACTAGACCGGGGATAAGGCTAGGCCTTGTCCCGTTTCTAGTATCGTGCCGTTATGCCGCCGAAATTTTCTAAAATATGTTAGAAAAATAAAAATATCATTTTATTTAAAGAATGAATTGAATAGAAGTTCATATGTTGGAATAAAATGTTTTATCGTTAAAAATATAATTTTTAACGTGAAGTGAATAAAATAGAATATTCATTTACAAACCAGACGGTTTGTTTATGTACACCTATTTGAATGACATTGATTGGGACGATAAATTTTACACATCGACCAACAGCACAAATAAAATATGTGTTTGATTGTTTGAAACCCCACACGGGTGTTAGGATGAAATTTGAAGTTCACTCATCCTGACTGATTAAATATGTCGATTGATTGATTGACATGCTGTTATAAGCATTAGATATCTTTATTTGATGCTTATACAGTGTAGTGCACTTTGGTTGATGGTTGATTATTTTTCAATGCTATGATATACATGTGTTGTATGAAAATCCATATAATTAACTTTATATGGTAATTGATTGGGCCTCATTCCAATTTGAAAAATAAAGAATATTATAAAATAAAAGTTCATGTGTTGACAGTACTCATTCATTGAGATTGGTCATGTGTTGAACGAAATATTTTGATAATAACAACTATTTTGAAAAGGAAATATTTGAAATAGAATATTTGAAAATAGAAATTTATGAAGCCGTGTTGATTAAATTGACGCCATTTTGACGTGAACGATATTTATATCGATTTTATTCATTTTAAAATGAATTGAATTGAAAACGATTTCGAAATGAATTGAATTGAAAACGCTTTCGAAATGAATTGAATTGAAAACGATTTCGAAATGAATTGAATTGAAAACGATTTCGAAATGAATTGAATTGAAAACGATTTCGAAATGAATTGAATTGAAAACGCTTTCGAAATGAATTGAATTGAAAACGCTTTCGAAATGAATTGAATTGAAAACGATTTCGAAATGAATTGAATTGAAAACGCTTTCGAAATGAATTGAATTGAAAACGATTTCGAAATGAATTGAATTGAAAACGCTTTCGAAATAAATTGAATTGAAAACGCTTTCGAAATGAATTGAATTGAAAACGATTTCGAAATGAATTGAATTGAAAAGGCTTTCAAAATAAATTGAATTGAAAACGATTTCGAAATGAATTGAATTGAAAACGATTTCGAAATGAATTGAATTGAAAACGCTTTCGAAATGAATTGAATTGAAAACGATTTCGAAATGAATTGAATTGAAAACGATTTCGAAATGAATTGAATTGAAAATGATTTCGAAATGAATTGAATTGAAAACGATTTCGAAATGAATTGAATTGAAAACGAATTGAAATGAATTCAAATTGAATTGAAATTTGAATTGAATAGAAATGGATTTTAAGACGAATTTATAAAGAAGAATTCAATTTTGATTTGAATTGAAATGGAAGTTGAAAATGTTTTTAAAACGAATTTAAAACTATTTATATAATTCGTTTAAAATGGAAATCGACGAAATATATTATATATATATTATATATAATATAATGGCCTGAATAGAACGCGCCGCGCCGCGGTAGTTCGTGAATTTCGACCATTTATTTCAAACGGACATTACGGGAGATCCGACCGTCGGATTCTCCTAAAACCGGAACCGTTGGGTTCGTATCGAAAAGAGCTTTCTAATGAATATTAGAAATTAGAAATCTAACGGTTGGATTTGGAATTATGTCCAAATCAAATTTGAAAAAGGTCGCTGTAAGTGCAGTTCGATGGCCATTGATGGAAATCGACTGTACGGGCCTTAATAAAATTATTAAAAATAGTAATAATTTGTGTAAAATCATAAGAAATGATTTGTGAAGATTTGGGATGAAAAACTCCATATTTGAAAAGATAAAAATAGATTTTTATCGAATTGGACTAGTTTTGAACTAGAATTATAATTCTATTTATTTTTAAATAAATAAATTGAATTCGAAAAGGGTTTTAAAAATAACCAAAATTTCCAATGATTGCATTGGAATGGATTTGAATCGAAATTGTCTTCGGAATATTTCGATGTTGGAATTCGTGATTATACAAATGTTGTTATGGAAATTTGAAAGATATAGATATATATATCGTTATTTCCAATACGATATTTGTTAGTCGTAGAATTTGATATTGAATATAAGCCGGTATATTTTCTATTCAGAGCCTTGTGTTTAATATCAAATGTGATTTGGGTTTGTCGTGAATGGTGTCTTCATTAACACTGTTCTTGACCCTGTTGAGAAAAGATTAAATCTTTTTATTTAGATTTAATGAAGTGTACCAATTAAATAACATTTAATTGGAATTGAATCGATATTGATTTTTGGGTTTATCGTGGACAGTGTTTTTAAATAACACTCGTTCTTTAACCCGATGATTAATGAATGTGATTTTGGGTTTATCGTGAACCGTGTTTTTAAAATGACACTGATTCTTTAACCCAGTCAAAGATTAAAACTAAGTGGAGTTTTAATGAATCTTTAATTAGATTGAAATGATCGAAAATGGGGTATCACCAGTTTTGCTCCAGGCGATAGTTAAATCTTTAATTAGATTTGAACGTGAAATGGTAATTGAATTTACCGATAACACCGTGGTGTTAGATATGAAGTAGGACCAGTTTTACTTCATGGGATTAATAGGTTGGGGTTGGGAAATTAAAACAAATGATTACTTCGGTAAGGTTCGTTAATCCCGACTAGTTGAATCAAAATGCAAAAGAAGATTAAAGAATAAATTCAGGAATTTATCTTGGATAAAATTAATGGGAACCTTTCCCTATGAATGTGAAATCAGAAACTAACTGTCGGTTAGCTAAGCATAATGGTTTTCTGGATATTGATCTGATGTTGGTTTCGGCCTTCCGGGTTAATATTTGGGGAATTATTCTCTTGATTAATTTGCGGTTAGTGACTGATGAATTGGAATGAGGCGTATGTTGTGTTTGTGTAACACTTATTTAAAATATACGCGAGTTATTCGGAAAGACCGGGTTTGCCCCATTCCGAATAACTGATACGACGATAAGTCGAAGATGAAGACGATTGTCGAAGACCGGAGGTCTTCACGTCGTTTGGGTGATAACTGATGATCTTGATTGGGCTGTACACCCAAGAAGATGGAAACAGTTGGTGATCGTCCAGACGTACTTGGAGATCGATGGATATGCGGGGTACTAGGTGCCTCCGGTTTCGTTCAGACCCAGAACGGACTTGTAAATGGACTGTGTGTCTGACATTGGATTTTAGTCTGTGTGTTTGATTTCTATTAAATATATATCTGTTTGGCGGCGGAGAATTTATTCTCTTGCTTAACGCCCTTCTCTGAGACGTACGAGCTCAGGGGTTATATATTGATGGATATCAAACGCATGGAGTGAACTGCCTGTGTGGCATGCCTAAGTGGCAATTGATCGAGGCTTCTGTTGAAAAGCAAAGTCTTGTGGTGATGATCAAAGCACGGCCTTTGTGGCGTAGCTTTGTGTAACGTTTACTTCGCGAGTTTCACACCCGGTATGAATCAAAAACGGGAGACGGACCTCAGGGAGGGCATGCGTTTCTTCCTAGTTAGAAGTGGCGTCAGTGGTTTTACACGCCCTGACGAGTTTGACTTATGTGGTTGTTGCTGTTGCGAGGCGCCTCGGATTGATCGGTCGTTCTCGAACCGATGGAGTCATTTAGTTGGCTCATTTACGCCCCAAAGGGCGGGGAAACGCATGTTCAGGCACTTTAATCCACATCGGTGGACCGGCCCTGACGATCCAAGGGCCCACCTGAGTCTGGGTCCTGAGGCTCGGGATAGGCAGTCTCGAATCGGTTGAGGACTATCTTTTGCCTCGGTTCATAGATGGAAATCCAATTTCCAAATACGTGACTTTGCGGTTTTATTTGTAAACCTATATATGGCGACATAGTGGCATGGGACGCTCATGTCGCCTATGATTGATACTTATGATTTGAAGTTGTTTTATACACTATGCACTTATAATAGTATCAAATGATTTGTTTTAAACGTATCAAGCATTCTTTGGCTGTTATAAGGGAAAACCCTATCCCTCGGCTTGCGTTGCATTGTGTGATAGGACCTGGGTCTTATAACAGCTTCATTTTTCTTTATTTAGCATTGCGTTGTTTGTTTTATGCACTGGTATTCTTGGGAGGAAACCCGTTCCGTGTTATACGGCGTGGTCCCTTGATTTACCTAATGATTTAAAATAAAGATTAATAACTGTTTTAGTTCTCACATCAGTAACATGACTGACCTGGAGTTTATTGTTTTAACCTAAACTCTGGGTGCCCTTATTTTCGACACGGGCAGCTAGTAGTTTTGGTTTTGCAGATTTATATTCACAGGATCCTGGTTTACAGCTGGAACGATATCCGGAAAGCTTTGTATCCGTATATCTTCTTCTAGTTGTGTATTTTATTATTTTCCGCTGCGATGTATTTAAATGTAATTTAAATCTCTGATATTTCTGTGTAATGTTTATTCATTTATACTCTGTATATTCTTGTAATCTGATGCATTGTTGTAATATACAATGAAATGTTCTTCTGTATGCGTTCTGTTTTGTCCTGTTCTCAAACGAAAGGGCGTTTCGAACGGCCTGGATCGGTTTAGCGACTGGTTCGGACCGAGCGAAATTCCTTGCCGTCACACATTCTGAATAACTGATATGACGATAAGTCGAAGATGAAGACGATGGTCGAAGACCGGAGGTCTTCACGTCGTTTGGGTGATAACTGATGATCTTGATTGGGCTGTACACCCAAGAAGATGGAAACAGTTAGTGATCGTCCAGACGTACTTGGAGATCGATGGATATGCGGGGTACTAGGTGCCTCCGGTTTCGTTCAGACCCAGAACGGACTTGTAAATGGACTGTGTGTCTGACATTGGATTTTAGTCTGTGTGATGGATCTCTATTAAATATATATCTGTTTGGCGGCGGAGAATTTATTCTCTTGCTTAACGCCCTTCTCTGAGACGTACGAGCTCAGGGGTTATATATTGATGGATATCAAACGCATGGAGTGAATTGCCTGTGTGGCATGCCTAAGTGGCAATTGATCGAGGCTTCTGTTGAAAAGCAAAGTCTTGTGGTGATGATCGAAGCACGGCCTTTGTGGCGTAGCTTTGTGTAACGTTTACTTCGCGAGTTTCACACCCGGTATGAACCAAAAACGGGAGAGGACCTCAGGGAGGACATGCGTTTCTTTCTAGCTAGAAGTGGCGTCAGTGGTTTTACACGCCCTGACGAGTTTGACTTATGTGGTTGTTGCTGTTGCGAGGCGCCTCGGATTGATCGGTCGTTCTCGAACCGATGGAGTCATTCGTTGGCTCGTTTACGCCCCATAGGGCGGAGAGACGTATTGTTCAGGCACTATAATCCACTCCGTGTGGACCGGCCCTGTCGCTCCAAGGGGCAGTTGCGGCTGTTCCGGAGACATGGGCTAGATTGTCTCGAAGACGGTGAGGACGATCCCTGGCCTCGGTTCATAGGCGGAAATCCAATTTCCAAATACGTGACATTTGCGGTTTTAATTGTAGAACTAGTATGGCGACATGATATATGGTACCCATGCCGTCTATGATTGATACTTATGATTTGAAGTTGTTTTATACACTATGCACTTATAATAGTATCAAACGATTTGTTTTAAACGTATCAAGCATTCTTTGGCTGTTATAAGGGAAAACCCTATCCTCGGCTGCGTTGCATTGTGTGATGGGACCTGGGTCTTATAACAGCTTCATTTTTCTTTATTTAGCATTGCGCTGTTTGTTTTATGCACTGGTATTCTTGGGAGGAAACCCGTTCCGTGTTATACGGCGTGGTCCCTTGATTTACCTAACTTTAAAAATAAAGATTAATAACTGTTTTAGTTCTCACACCAGTCCCATGACTGACCTGGAGTTTATTGTTTTAACCTAAACTCTGGGTGCCCCTATTTTGACACGGACAGCTAGTAGTTTTGGTTTTGCAGATTTATATTCACAGGATCCTGGTTTACAGCTGGAACGATATCCGGAAAGCTTTGTATTCGTATATCTCCTTCTAGTTGTGTATTGTATTATTTTCCGCTGCTATGTATTTAAATGTAATTTAAATCTCTGATATTTCTGTGTAATATTCTTTTATACTCTGTGTATTCTTGTAATCTGATGCATTGTTGAAATATACAATGAAACGTTCTTCTGTTTGCGTTCTGTTGTGGTTTGTTCTCGAACTATCCGACGCTTTCCTTTACGGGGAAGTTGCGGGTTTTTACAATAATTCGGAATAAATATTAAATACATAGCAATAAAATTAGCTCAGACACAGATATTCACATCACTAAGGCGGAAATAGATATGAATATAACATGTGAGCATCAATACCAAAATAGCGGTCAAAGCCAGTCCACTATACAATAAAAGAATAGGTACAAGCTCCAGCCAAAAGAATAAGTATACATGAAAAAACTATAATACATGTATAATCAAGAACTACAACTCTAATGTAGATACCGAAAAGCCAAAAGGTGATCCCTGCTAGAAGCCCTGCATAAACATTTGTAATACTCAGTCTGACCCGAGTATTATTTATTAGAATAAACAATAAACCGATTAGTCTAGCTGTACTCATCATAATAAACTGAGACAGAAATGGAGATATAAATAGAAAATGATATATATAAAGTAAAAACAATGTTCAGATGTAAAATGTGAAGACTCGATTTCCCTAGAAGATATGCCAAAGAAATCTTGACATTATATAACGATATCTCAATAACAAAGAAACTAAGATTAATAAATTAATATCAATACGAGATTGACAACACATATGTCAATAAGAATAAGATTGGTAAATTAATATCACTACAAGATTGATAGCACATATGTCAATAAGAAAAACAAGATCGAAGAAATCAATAAATTAGAAATTTCGAAGATCCCAAAAAAGGGGGAGACCTAAGTCAAGACGGGAGTACGAAGGCTCATCAAAATAAATATGGGAGTCCGAAGACTAAACTAAATATGGGAGTCCGAAGACTCAACCAACTCAATATCGAACGATAGACGTGATCTCAAGGCATAAGCCATAGTGTTGAGCAGATGCTCCTATGATGGTCCGAAAACCATAGGTCGTGAACCCGCCAAGATTGTCCGAAGATCATCGATATAAGGGAATGAACTGAAGTTCCTCGAAATGATCCGACGAACATTAGGATGATCCAAAGTTTGGAATGATCCGAAGACCTACCAGAACTGAAGTTCCTATGATAAGATGGAACTGAAGTTCCTCAGTTAGTCTGAAGACTCTCAAGTTGAACCAAAGTTCCTCAGGATGATCAGAAGATCATCAATGTGACTCGAAGGTCGGGTTGATCCGAAGATCAAATATAGTGTAACTACCCCAAGCTAGTAAATATAAGAGTTAAGCTCATGTCCTATAACTACTTGCTCTACTCGAATATTTATGAACAAGTAGTATATTCCTCTAAAATACAAAATGATCATTGCTACGGTGTTCAATCGGACGAGTCAAAGAATTAACCGTCAAAGCAAACACAAGGGGTCATAGTGCTCGTTTTTACTAAGGCATTTAATTAGATTTCTCATACCAACGAGAAAAATGTTTATGAAATCGTATAGTAGTAGACAGCAAAACAATTTGGAAAATAACATCATATAATGAAGTAGAATTAAAAACCATTTAGTAAAAGATTTGATATCTACTAATAATTTTGAAACACTTTTATATAGTTTCGAAAGTGGCAATTCTCGTGAAATAGCGATCGAAATGACGATCGAACAATGAATTCACGTTTTAATAACAAAAGTTAAAGCTCATGACTATCGATTATAAATTCGTTCACCACGAATCAGTTTAAAGTCCGTGGACAACGAGCTGTAGAAATCTATGCTGCAAGGAAACTGAAAAGTCACAAAAAAGGTAGAAATGGGCCAAAACTCGGCCAAGAATGAGCTCAAATGGCCCTATGCAGTAGACCATGGTTTCCACCGATCTATTGCAGAAAAAAAACGCGACCAGTCAACTGGTCCTTTTTCACCAGTCGACTAGTCATTTTTTCCAGCGGACATAAATTTTAGTACAAGGTACCAGTCGACTGGTCCATTTTGACCAGTTGACTGGTGACTGTCAAACAACCCAATCTAGATATTTCTTTAGCCAAATAGTATATGAATCGTTTCCGGTGAACTTCGAAGGCAATGGACTTCATCTAGATGATAACGAGGCCTCATAAGCTTGTTGAAACAACTCAAGAACACAAACAAACATGCGAGAACTTATATACATGAGATTGCAATGATTTTGATTATAAGTTAAAAGGTGAACTAAATTCCAAACCAAAGCATGCAAAAGTGATTCAAGCGACATGTGAATACTTAGGACTTTATCGTGGCGGCAATCGGGGTTCACAAGATCACCAATTCAACTTGTAGCATATGAATTCGAATGTGTGAACAATCTAAACAAGAAATTCCAACTTAATGAAACTAAAAATCATGAACCGGAAAGTGTATTCTTATCTAACCAATTTATATGCATATACACAAGTAAAAATGAAGCTAAATTACACTTTACAAGCTTCTAGGCTTGTGGCATAGATCTGAATTCATTAAAGAACTCCCCTTTGGCTATTGTAAGTGAAGAGATGAATGAAGACAATGCCAAATCAACTTCTCTTCAAATATAACACACAATTATTCATTCTACACATGGATAAACAATATTTTCTAAGATTTAGGTTTTCGAAATCATAAGAGTTGAAGAGGAATCAAGTTGGAGAAGATAGAGACTCAGCTTACCTCTATTTCTCTATGGATTTCCACTTGATTTCAACATGAATTGGATTCCTAAGAACAAGCTCGGGCTTAGGGAATTTTAATTTCCCTCTCCCCATTTCTAATTTTATGGAGTATGAGGAAATGAATGAAGGAGGAGGGGTTATGGGAGCTTTAAGGATGATTTTGACATACTCGAACTATATCGAAACTTATAGTCAAAAAGGTTGTGAACGATGATCCGGACTCAACGGAAGTGGTTTCGAGTCCAAATTAATCCATATGCAAAAAATGACTTTTTGGACATACACTCGATTAACGATTAACAACTAACGACGTTTAACAGATTTCCCCTCTTAAAGAAATTGTGTCCCTGCAATTACTTAAGAAAAATCTCAATATAGATAAAAACACAACATTTACCACGAATTGGTATACAAAATTATAATAAACTAAGAAATTCACTTTTGAATTATTACACAAATTTTAAACTCTGAGTTATAAACCATTGTATAACTTATGTTTATACACATATAATGTTCAAATAAAAGTCATGAACGTATAGAGAAACTAAATTATTTTCCCATAAGTGTCTTCAACAAATTAGAATTTTCTTTCTCAAACTATATATATTCTAAACCTCAATTTCAATAATTATTTAAATTTTATTCATGAACTATCTTACCGCGATTTTTCTAAAAACTTGGTTTAGATGTATCTCAAAATCTACAAAATGAAATCCAAATATTTTTCTTCTATTAGAAAATAATAATCCAATAGATCCGGATAATTCTTGTTACAATGAATTCCGACCCGTATTGGATCTTATACACTCATTTGAAATTAAAACTGAAAATTACAAACTACCGTCCCGCGGCAAGCTCGTTTTAATGAAATTCAATTAAATCGCTTAACGTTCAATAAGTTCATAAACTACAAATTCATACTCTTACGTTCTCAATTTGAACTAATTAAACACTTTAAATTCGACGAGGAAATATTGACTATCCAAAATCATCGAATGTTCCCAATCACATTTTAGCTAGAATTTTTTTTTTCACATAAAAGTTTCTCATTATTCTAGCTTACAAAGTTTTATTAAATTGAAAAGGATAAGCGATCTCGTTGGGGAAACAATATCATGAAATAAAATCTAGGTTATATATACCCAATAGGAAATATTAGCACGTTCTCTAATATTTCATGAACAATTAAATTTGAACTTTTGAGTTTCCAATAAACCCCAAAAATTTCAAACTTAAAATATAAGCACGTCCTCTAATATTTCACGAACAACTTCTAAATCATGTAAGCATGATAAATGGTAGGATTTAGAATAATTTCATAGAACTCGAAAACTTTTGGTTTTCAAATTCATGAGCATATCAACAACAAGAACGAGTTCAAACCAATCGGGTAATGATCTCGAAAACTTTGGTTCATTAAAGTTAACAAAACAAACCGGAATATTTGTGAACCCATTTTCCTTGATGCCATTCTAATTATTATGAGAATTTTAGAAACACAAGGAAGTTAACGAATCAAAATTAAACTCGTTAAGAAGGACAGGAAATTGCATCACCGATAAGGGTTGCCGAATATAGATGATTCCTTTGGAATAAAAAGCATACACTGTTAAGTGATTAGGCCAATTCGTTCCAAGAAATCACCGTAAACTCCAAACAACCAAGACATGCAAACAAGATTGTAGAGAATGTTCTCTCCTCAAGTAAAGAGTTTGAACATCCATAAACATGGAAGTAGCCAAAGAGAGAAAGGCCCATTCCAAATCGAATGTCACCAAGTGATTAGTTTTAAGCTTGGTGAAGGGATAAGCAACTTCGTTCACCACAAAGTTACAAATCAACAAATGGAACTTTTGGTCTTTCTACAAGGTGATCCGACGCCGCAAAGAATTCTAACTACGCCTTTCGTCTTATCGACGTGGTGGCTTCATACCCCAATATGTGATTTCTCATCAATGTATATAAAGCTATACAACACATCAGACATCTCAAGGTAGCTAACCCACAACGATCCGGTGATCGGATCCAATGACCAAAGTGATCCGAAAATATGGTTCAATGACCAAAACGATCCGGAGATCCGGTCCAATGACCAAAACGAATCGAGAATGCGACCCAATGACCAAAACGATCAGAAGATCAAAAAGATACGGTCCAATGACTAAATCGATCCAAAGATAAAAAAGATATGGTCCAATGTCTTAAACGATCAGAAGATCAACAATGATATAGTCGAATGACCAAAACGATCCGAAGATCAAAAAGATACGGTCGAATGACCAAAACGATCCGAAGATAAAAAACATACGGTCCAATGACCAAAACAATCCGAAGATCAAAAAGATACGATCCAATGACCAAAACGATCTGAGGATCAATAATGATCCGAAGATCAACAACGATACGGTCCAATGACCAAAATGATCCGAAGATCAAAAAGATGTGGTCCATTGACCGAAACGATCCGAAGATCTACAACGATACGGTCCAATGACCAAAACAATCTGAAGATCAAAAAGATACGGTCCAGTTTCCAAAACGAAGATGATCATTGATGAACCTGTGAACATATCAAATGAATTCTCGATAAAGGGACGTCGATGAGCCTACAAAAACATCAAACGAACTGCTGGAATAGGTAAGTCGATGAGTCTATGACCACGTCAGACGAATCATAAAGTTTGAACCTGGATAAATTGGAAATGCACCTATAGATACACCTCTAAACCAAGTCCAACTTGAATGTCCCTAAAAGGCCAGTAAGAACAATATATTTCCACTTCGTTAAAATGAGCTAGATAATTCAAGAAGTGCAAAACCATTGCTTAGCTAAGACTTAAGTGACAAACTAGGATACGAAAACTTTCAATCGTCTAAGTATAGAAATTAACCGCCAAAATAAACACAAGAGCGTTGACCCCCTTATTTTTACCAAAACGTTTAATTAAAGTCCATATTCATCTGAAAAAGCAAAATTACTTGTTTAAAACAAGTAATGCTTCAAATCAGAAGAGAAAAACAAAATCACTACCCCAAGAAAACAAAAGTCACCTTGATAGCAAAATAAATGGGTAACGAAAATTCTATGCAGATGTAAGGATTTTACAAAACATAAGTTCAAAATAAGAAATCTCAAAATTCATAGTTAAAAAAAATTTCAAACTATGAAAGGTGTGAACAATATATATGATGGCCATACGTATCCTATTCTCAAATCATTATATTATTAAAATCCCTACGGTTGTAATTTAACAAACATTACTAATGATTTTCCTTGCCACTTATTTAAACCAAGTTTCTAATGCTACGGTTCAAGGGAGATGCAGATCATAAATATTTAATATAAGTGTTGTGTCAGAATGATCTCATCGAAGTGTTTAGAAACTCCTATCGATATCGCGGCGTCCCACTTCACGTTTAGAATTGCTAACATACTCAATTGGTAACTCAACACAATAAAACAAATTACGTCCAAATAGGGGCGCAAATTTGCAAATAAATAGCCAAAAGTATAACCATATATTTATGAACAAAATTTGAAATCACAAACAAAAAAATAAAAACATTTCACCGTGCTAAGGAGAAATAACTTATTCGTTTTTTCCTCGCAAAGCTAATCTCAAACGGATTAGTATTTTACTTGATGAAAATTATTTTATTAAACCGTTTTATAAAATAATTTAGAAATCTTCAAAACTAAGTTCCAAAAGTTATTTCAAAACAAATGAAAACAATTTGAATTCCTGCACAAGGAAAGGAACGGGACTCTTGGTTTGTCAAGGCCAATATGTCACAAAGATGAACTCAAATAGATTTGATTGGTCAAAAAAAGGATAAGGATATAAGATAAGGTATGACGGGTCATAAGACTTGAATAAAATCCTAAATATGATTTCCTAAGAAACTTAGGACCATGATCCTCACCATAATATCTTATATTGTTCCGAACTTCGCTCTGATACCAAGTGTAACGCCCCACGTCCATGCTCGCGTTAGCCAAGGCTATTGTAAGCAATGGTGCCAACTAACCCGAAGAATAAGGCTTTTGAGGAGCAACCTTCCGTATATTAGCTTTGAACGAGTGTTGAACATATCGGTTAATGTGGTCTTACTTTTTAAATCTCATAATGAAATCCGAAACATCTAAATCAAGTTCAAATCTACTACGAAGTGGCCATATATAATTCGGAATCAATATAAAATACATAAAAATAAAATCCCGGTCAAAAACAGATATTCACATCACTAAGGCAGAAATAGATATGAGTATAACACATGAGTATAAATACAAAAATAGCGGTCATAGTCGGTCCACTATACAATAAAAGAATAGGTACAAGCTCTAGCCAAAAGAATAGGTATACATGAATATCTATGATACATGTATAATCAGGAACTACAACTCTAATGTAGATACCAAAAAGCCAAAAGGTAGTCCCTGTTAGAAGCCCTGTATAATTACTTGCAATACTCAGTCTGACCCGAGTATTATTTATAAGTATAAACAATAAAAGGATCAGTCTAGCTGTACTCATCATGATAAACTAAGATAGAAATAGAGATATAAATAGAAAATTACATATATAAAGTAACATCAATGTTTACATGTAAAATGTGAAGATTCGGTATGTCCATAATATTTGACAAAAATATCTTGACACTATATAAGGATATCTCAATAACAAAGAAACTAAGATTGATAAATTAATATCAATACGAAATTGACAACACATATGTCAATTTAAATAAGATTGGTAAATTAATATCACTATGAGATTGACAACACACATGTCAATAAAAAAAGATCGAAGGAATAAATAAATTTGAAATCTCGAAGATCCAAAGAAGGGGAAGACCTAAGTCAAGACGGGAGTCTAAAGGCTCATCAAAATCAATATGGGAATCCAAAGACTCGACCAAGTAAACATGGGAGTCCGCAGACTCGACCAAGTAAATATGGTAGTCCGAAGACTCAACCAACTCAATATCGAAGGTGAGACTCAATCTAAAGGCATAAGCAATTGTATTGAGCCGAAGCTCCTACGATGGTCCAAAGATCGCGGGTCACGACCCCGCCATGATGGTCTGAAGATCATCGATATAACGGAATGAACCGAAGCTCCTCGAAATGATCCGAAAAACAACAGGATGCCCGAAGGTCGGAATGATCTGATGATCCACCAGAACTAAAGTTCTTACGATAAGATGGAACCAAAGTTCCTAAGTTAGTCTGAATACTCTCAAGATGAAACGAAAATCCTTAGGATGATCATAAGACCATCAATGTGACCCAAAGGTCGGATTGATATGAAGATCAAATACAGTGTAACTACACTAAGCTAGTAAATATAAGAGTTAATCTCATGTCCCATAACCACTTGCTCTACACGAACATTTATGAACAAGTAGTACATTCCACAAAAATACGAAACGATCATTGCCTGGGTGTTCAATTGGACGAGTCCAACAATTAACCATCAAAGCAAACAAAAGGGGTCATAGTCCTTGTTTTTACTAAGGCGTTTAATTAGATTTCTCATACGAACGAGGAAAAAGTTTTTGAAATCATATACTAGTAGATAGTAAAACAATTTGGAAAATAATCTCATATAATGAAGTAGAATTAAATACCATTTAGCAAAAGATTTGGTATCTACTAATAATTTAGAAACCCTTTTATATAGTTTCGAAAGTGGCAATTCTCATGAAAAAGCAATCGAAATGACGATCGAACAAAGAATTCACATTTTAATAATGTAAATTAAATCTCATGACTATCATTATTAATTCGTTTACGACAAATCAATTGAAAGTCCATAGAAATCGAGCTGCAGAAATCTGTGTTGTACGGAAAATGGAAAGTTACAAAGAAGGTCTAAATGGGCCGAAACTCAGTTGGGAATGAGCTCAAATGGCCCTATACAGTAGACCATAGTCTCCACCGGTCTACTGCTGAAAAACAGCAGAACCAGGCTATTGGACCTTTTTTCACTAGTCAACTGGTTATATTTTCCAATAGACATAAATTTCAATACAGGGTACCAGTCGACTGGTGATTGTCAAATTGCCCAATTTGGCTATTTTTTTAGCCAAATCATATATGAATCACTTCCGGTGAACAATGGAGACAATGCACTTGATCTAGATGATAATAAGGCCTCATAACCTCATTGAAACAACTCAAGTACACAAACAAACATGCATAAACTTATATACATGAGACTGCAATGATTTTGATTATAAGTTCAATGGTGAACTAAATTCCCAACGAAAGCATGAAAAAGTGATTCAAGCGACTTGTGAATACTTATGACTTTGTCGTGACAACAACGGGCTTCATAAAATCACCAATTCAACTTGTAGCATGTGAATTTGATTGTGTGCACAATCTAAACGAGATATTCCAATTTAATGAAACTAAAAATCATGAACCGAAATGTGTATACTTATCTAACCAATTCATATGCATATACACAAATCAAAATGAAGCTAAATTACACTTTACAAGCCTCTAGGCTTGTTGCATAGATGTGAGTTCATTAAAGAACTCACCTTTGGCTATTGCAAGTGAAGAGATGAATGAATACATTGCCAAATCAACCTCTCTTCGAATATAACACGCAATTCATCTATCCACACATGGAAATACAATATTTCCTAAGAATTAGTTTGAAGAAATCATAAGAATTGAAGAGGAATTGAGTTGGATAAGATAGAGATTGAGCTTACCACTCTTTCTCTATGGATTTCCACTTGATGTGAACACGAATTGGATTCCTAAGACAAAGCTAGGGCTTAGGGACTTTTAATTTCCCTTTCCCCATTTCTAATTATTTGGAGTATGAGCAAATGAATGAAGGAAGAGGGAGTTGTGAGAGCTTTAAGGGTGAGCTAGGTTGGCTAACCCAAACCCATGTCCAAATTCGAAATTTTGACATACTCGAAATATATCGAAGTTTATAGTTAAAAAGGTTGTAAACTATGATTCGGACTCAACGGAAGTGGTTTCGAGTCCAAATTCGTCCTATGCAAAATGCAACTTTTCAGACACACACTCCAATAACGACTAACGACGTTATATTTAAATATATTATCGTTAAATATGCGGGTTATTACACATTGAAGACTTAAACTTTTTAAACTTAATACCATAAATCATTGAATGATATCATTTGTTGTGTGTACAAATGTGTCGTTTAAATTAATGAAGTAACTGGATAATATAGCTAAGGAAACCTAAAAACTTAGTTGGCCTTTAAAATTAAAGCTTGTACATGGCCTGGTACAATTTGTACTTCATTTTAGCCTAACTATATATCAATAGCCATGTACTAAAATCTCTAGAAAACAATCAGAACAACCAGCATCTAGCAAGATAGAAATGGTGACAACCTATGCATTTCAAATCAAAATACACATAGTTAGTTTGCTTATGAACAAAGCATCACTTTCTAAACTATTGCGTGCATGCGATAAGTTCAATTTATATGTACCTTAAGTTGATGGTCGTAGCTTCTCTTACATGAAGCATGTTTGCACAGCAAAACTGTAGGAAAATTCTTGCACAAATAAACTATAAGCCATTTCTTTTCAACCAACTACATTGCTAGAATACTAGTCATTTAAGGGCTAAACCACTAAGTTCAAATGCAAATAATGTGTACTTCAAACAACCAGGCTATATAGCACCTGAAATTGGAAATTAAACATGGCAAAAGCCTTCAAACAACATTCCTTTCAATCACACTTGTTGCTCAATCAAAGGTAGGGCATCAACCTACATAATAATCCGTAAAGAGCTATTTAGAGTATAGATTGCTTAGATAGTTGGTTTTTAAACTATGTAATACTAGGGTATGTGTGTGTACATATATATATATATACACATATATATATATATATATATATATATATATAATGTATTGGTTAAAGAAAATTTGAACAGCTGAATAACCTAGCTATTTCTCTCAATCAAATATAGAACCACTTATTTTCAACCAAATGAAAATGCGTGGTATATACTACCCTACCACCAATCTATGCTATGCAATATTTTAATCTAAAATTATCCTATATATACACACATAGCCTCTCAAACCGATTCATATATCAGACGAACCAGACATCAAGGAATGCTGAAGAGAGAGACCTTAGGAAGAGCATAAGAACAAAGATCAGAGAGCATAGACGGTGAGTAACACTTCACTGTTTACCCTATTAAACCCATGCCATAATCATATACTAAACATTGATGCTTGTATACATGCCTGCACCTACTTATGAACATGTGAAACTATCTGAACCAAAAAATCAACGGTTTGTTGGATTGAAAACCCCGAGACTTCCTTTTTGCTTAACCGTGTACCTATTAACTTTAACACCCTTTTGTTAAAAAAACTATAACTTGAATTCAACAAGTTATAGGGTTTGGTTTCTACATAAAAGTTGCTAATATACATCTATAGTTTATAGTAAAAATAGATTGGGTGCGGCAAAAACCAACATTTCACAGTAGTTAAAAAATAGGGCAATTGTTGGAAGTAAGGGCTATTTAGAGTATTAGAGGTAGGATTAAAATGAAGGGTTGTTTTGAAGTATAAAGAGAAGTATGGATAGTTTAGACATAGTAGGGGTAGATCGAAAAATATGGAAGATTATGAATCGTTTGGATTGGGTGCTGCAAAAACCAACCCTTCATAGTAGTAAAAAGATAGGCGTATTTTTTGGAAGTAAGAGCTATTTAGAGAATTAGGGGTAGGATTAAAAAGAAGGGTTGTTTTGAAGTACTAACAGAAGTAGGGGTAGTTTAAGCATAGTAGGGGTAGATCGACAAATATGAAAGATGATGAATCTTTTGGATTGGGTGCTGCAAAATCCAACCCTTCGCATAAGTTAAAAAATAGGGGTAGTTATTGGAAGTAAGGGATATTTATAGAATTAGGGTAGGATTAAAAATAAGGGATGTTTTGCAGTATTAAGAGAAGTAGGGGTAGTTTAAGCATAATAGGGGTAGATCGACAAATATGAGACATAATGAATCATTTGATTGGGTGTTGCAGAAACCAACCCTTCATAGTAATTAAAAAATAGGGGTAATTTGTGGAAGTAAGGGCTATTTAGATAATTAGGGGTAGGATTAAAAACAAGGGTTGTTTGGAACTATTTAGAGAAGCAGGGGTGGTGTAATAACCCGGAAATCTGAGCCAATTTAAAAATTTTATTTTTGCAATTTTAATGAGTTTTGAACATTTAGAATGAATTATTTTAAATAATAATGACGAGAAATTTATTTTGAATAGAAATAGAATGTATATATTTATATTGATCGTCGATAGAATATAAATACTTATTTTTAATTATAAAAGGAATCGAAAATGGCGCGGTAGTTCGAAAATTCGATTTCAAATTTCAAATGAATGTACAGGATTCAAAATAAACCGGATTTTAGCGAAACCAAAAATATTAGAATCTATTTGAGAATATCTTTCCAACGAATCTGAAAAATCAAAATTTCATAGCGGGGATAAAAAGTTATACCGAGTTGAAATTTCAGAATAGTGCTATGGAAAATAAAGCCCTTAAAAATGGAAACTTTGGAAACGACCTTCGTTTTCGATGAAACCACATTTTTTGGATCTGTGATGTCAAGTTATTGCTAGGTTTCAAAATTTGTAATTTTCCAAATCAATATGTTAGTGTGGCATAGGAAAACGCGTTTGGCCAGTTTCAGTTGATTTTAATCGACTAGTGGCCATTTTTCAAACTGTCTCAAAATTTGACGAAATTAGTTTTGTTAGGACTGTATCGTCAATATGAAGCTAGAAAATACTTTTCTAGAATTTTTAGAATTAGTATGTGGCCCCGGTAAATTGAAATATACGTTCAAATTCAATATATACTGAGTTATATTTTAATTTTGATGAAAACCGATCATAACAGTCGAATTGGCTTAAGATACATATCCCACTGTGTTCGGAATGGGGTAATTAGCTAGGGACGATAGCCGGTGGGTTCGATTAAGAGTATGAAATAAAAAGTTGCTATATGGAATTTAAAATTTAAAATAAAAAATAAATTAATAATAATCTTCTCTTCCCCCTTATACTCTCTTTCCCCCAAATCAAAAGTCAAAGCCGGCAGATCAAATAAAAAGAGAGAGAGAGAGAGACACCATCGCGCCCTCGCGCGATAGCCCCACCGCCGCCCCGTTCAGCGCGCGCCCCGCGCTGTTGAAGCCGCCACCCCTTCTTCCACCTCCCCCTCCCTCCGCGACCTCTCTCTCCTCCCTGGACCCCAAACCGTTCCTCCCCAAATCGCAGAAGGCCCTAAATCCGAGAAGCCTTGTAACGGCTCGGAATTTGCAAGGACCCAATCGATCGCAAAATCGACTAAGACCGTTCAAAACACGAATACGTTAACTTTTGGAATACAACAACATCAGAACAACAACAACAGACTTTTATAAAACATCATAATAATGTTAAATCAGAGTACAGAACATATCAGAGTACATTGAATAAAATTACAGCGGAAGATAAATTTCAATAAATTAAATACAATAAACAGCGGAAGACTTCTATGCTCTGGACACATCTTTTGGTTTCGATCCAGAATCCTTCTCAAGAGATAAATATCTGCAAAAAGCTACTTGACTGCCCGTGTGGAAAAGAGGGCACCCGAGTTTGCAAAGTGAAACAAACTATGAGTCAGTCATGGGACTGGTGTGAGAATTCTTAATGAATATAACTAACAGCAATAAAGCAAATCCAAGGACCACGTCGCTAACGCGGAACGGATTTTATTCCAATGGATGGCCGGTGCATAAATTAAAGTAAATCATTAAACAACGCAATACTTTTTATAAAAATGAAATCATTATAAGACTCAAGTCCCATCACAAAATGCAACGCAAACCGAAGGATAGTGTTTTACCTTATAATGGTCAAAAGATGCTTGATACGATAAAACAGATTTGATATTATTATTAGTATATATATGTTTCAAAACCATTTCAATCATAATGTTTCAATCATAGACGGCATAGTACCCCATCCTACTATGTCGCCATACTAGTTCTACAATCAAAACCGCATGAGGTCATATTGGAAATTGGGTTTCCACCATGAGTCAAGGCTAGGGAGGAGCTCCTTATCGATTCGAGACACTATAGCTAATGTCTCAGGATTCCCCGCAGTTAACCCTTGGATCCTGCAGGGCCGGTCCGCACATACGATTTTGCTGATAAGTTATTCCTGAACACACGTTTCCCGGTCCTATCTGACCTAACATCCGAGGCGCCTCATTCCATCATCCACATAAGTAAAATGTCGGGACGTGTAAAACCCAAACACCACTTCTAGCTAGAAAGAAACGTGTTGCTCTCCCTGCGTTCCCTTCTCCCGTTTTAGACTCCAACCGGAGTGTGAGGCTCGCGAAGCTACGTTATACACAAAGCTACGCCTAAACAGTCTATTCTTTGATCATCAACCACAAGGCCTGCTTTTCAACAAAAGCCTTGATCATTTGCATCTTAGCATGCCACATTGTCAATCCATACCATAACATTGATTCCTACCAATATATAACCTCTAAGCTCGTACGTCTTAGAGAAGGGTGTTAAACACCAAACAGATATATATTAAGCAGAGAGCATCGAATACCATATAAAGGAATACAATGTCAGACATACAATCCATTTTCAAGTCCGTTCTGGGTCCGAACGAAACCGGTGGCACCTTATACCTCGCGTATCCGAACAAACAACAATTAGTCTGGCCGGCCACCATTGCAGCCCCTTCAAGGAAGCTACTCCAATCATGGGCATCAATGGTAACTCACCATTCGACGTGAAGATCGTTGGTCTTCAATCACCGTCTTGAACTCTTCGATTTAGATCGACGAATAATCATTTGAAATGAGATTGAACTCGCACTTTTCAAATGATCCGCGTATATATATAATTTAAAATCATTTCTTATCGCTAATATTGGTTCATAACGATTAATCTCTATTTTTATTTATATAAAAATAATTGAATTTTATTTAACAACACTTCATGTCCATAGGCGACCTTGGCACTGTTTTCACCCAAATTTGTTTTACACATTTCTCTAAATCTAACCGTTGGATTTTAACACAATTCATATCGTTGGAAAAATCTTCCCAAGGCGAACCTAACGGTTTCAGTTTTGGGAAAATCCGACGGTCAGATCTCGCAGTATAATAATTTAAAAACACGATTCCAAAATGCGAACTACCACGCTCGATTCATTTACTTTTAATTTATACATATAATTATATATAAATATAATTCGTTTGATGATTTCAATCAATCTATTTATTTCACGCATATTTTGCCCACTCATTTTCATATCAAGAATTTATAATTCAACATATGATTCTTTTTATCCTAACAAACATGCGAATAAAAAATGATATTTTTATTTCATAACTTTTCACTAGAATCAACTTCCATTAAAATGAAATCTTTAAATGTTTAATCCTGTCCAATAAAAATAATACTAAAATCATATCTCATTTTAATATATGAACATGACACCACAAACATGATTCATTTTTAATATTTGAACATGACCCTAAAAATATATTTATTTTTAATGTAATAACATTACACTAAAATATGTTTATATTTCATATAACAAAATGACATTAAAGATATATTTATTTTTGATATTTTCAACATAACACTAAAATATGATTATGTTTCATATGTATTAATGGTACAGTAAAATATGATTATGTTTCATATGCATTAACACTATAATAAAATATGATTATGTTTCATAAGCATTAACACTACAATAAAATATGATTTTGTTTCATATGCATTAGTACCACACTAAAACATGATTTTGTTTCATAAGCATTAGCACAACAATAAAATATGATTATGTTTCATATGCATTAAAACTACAATAAAAAATGATTATGTTTCATATGCATTAGTGCCACACTAAAACATGATTATGTTTCATATGCATTAGTGCCACACTAAAACATGATTATGTTTCATATGCATTAACATGAATTTAAAATATGAATATATTTCGTATGCATTGACATGAATCAAAAATATGTTAATATTTCATATTTCTGTACTTACGCTAAAAATATATTTACATTCCCTGTTTTCCACTAATGCTAAAAATATATACATATATATAATAATCTAACTTTTGTTTCAACTAACATGACAAATTTATAATACATGAAATAGCCTAACTTTTATGTTAATATTTTCTTTACAAACAAAATGAAAATTTTGTATGTTAATCTATTTATATAAAAATGTAAATTTCTATCTTTATTCTTTTTAATGAAAATGTAAATATTCTCTTTAAATCTTTTAACATAGAAATGTAAATTTATCCTTTAAATCTCTTTTACATGAAAATGAAAATTTATCCTTAAATCTCTTTTACATGAAAATGTAAATTTTCTTACTTTTAATCTTTATTATATGAAAATGTAAACTTCATAATTTTAATCTAATTACATTTAAATGTAACTATCCTTTTATACCAATTGACATTAAAATGTACTTTTAATCAAATAAACATTTCTGAACAAAAAGGGAAATTTTAATTCTAATGTGACATTTTCAACTAAAATCTTATTTTTAATTTAATGCAACATTTTCAACTAAAAATGTACCTATGTAACATTTTAAACTAAAAATGTCATTTCTTTCTAATGTAACATTTTTATGGAAATGTTATCTCTTTTTCTAATGCACCATTTTATATGAAAATTCAATTTCCAATCTAATGTAACATTTTACATAAAAATGTAATTTCTTATTCTAATATAAGATTTTACATTCAAATGTAGTTCTTATTGTCTTTTCTCTTTTCTAATGATTTATATTACAACAAAATATAATATTTATTGTCTTCACTTTTCTAATGTTGTATATTACAATAAAAATGAAAATTTTATTGTTCATCCTATTTTTTTCACTTTTAAAATAAACATGATATTCTATTTACTAATTTTCTCTTTTCTAATTATCTTAACAAACATGGGATATTTATTTTAATTCTAGTATCACATAAAGTAATATTTTATATGTAAACCTTTCTTAATAAATGGCATTTTCTATATAACATTACATTTCTTAAATAATGTCATTTACTATATAACATTTTATTCCTTAAATAAATGGCATTTATTATATAACATTAAATTTCTTAAATAAATTGCATTTTCTATTCAAGGTGGTATTAACATGATAGTTTCCATAAGATGATATTAACAAGACAATTTTCAACAAGGTGATATTAACATGACAATTTCCAACAAGGTGATATTAACATGACAATTTCCAACAAGGTGATATTAACAAGACAATTTCCTATTCAACAAATTAAGTAATTTTGTTTTTCATCAGAATAATCCATTCAATCAACATATCAACATGATAAAATTCATCATCACAAATCCAATCACGAATAACAACACATAGCAATTAACAGTGGAGGGAAAATATCACTATCATAATTACTTTATTGTAATTATTAAAAAGAAACAGAATTCTCACCTCGTTTCAGATTCAAATCTAAAATTCAAAAGGTAAAGAATCAGTTCTAGGTGGTTCCATAATGTAGATTTTTCTGTCATGAGCGCAACGCATTTCGTTTCGTTGAATTCTGATAAGATTTGAAAGAGATATCATTGTTTATACGTTAATTACAATTTTAAAATAATTAAAATATAATTAATACCACTAATCCCCAATTAGAATTAATCCCTTTCCTATCTTCTTCGTATCAGCCGATAAAAGAAAACACATTGCTCCACCAGCGCACCACCTATGACGCTACTGTTCCTCGCTCTGAAATGCTCACTAAATTTCATGGCCTAACTCCTTACGGTTTGGGAGATATAAATTATTTAATTTTGAGGGGCTTTCCTTTAGATTTTCTAGAGAGAGGGAGAGAGAGAAAGAGGGTTGTTGTTAATTCTTTTGAGAAAGAAGAGAAAATGAGGATTTGTGAAGAGGGAAAGATATAATATATGGAGGGTTTTAATTCCTTCCCTTTTTTTTGATTTTTTTCATGACATGTCCATTTTATTTATATATATGAAAAGCTGCTGATGTATAAATATATAGGAAAAAAAAAACTGACATAGTCTATATTAAATTCCCTTGGGACCACACTTATCTTTTTATTCAAATTTAAAAAGTAATTGATTGAGGAAACGAGATAATTGGAATATAGACTAAAAATAAAGGCAGGTTATAAATGGTGAGGGAAAACAACAATATAAGATGTTAGGTAAAAATTAGAAATTAGTGGTAGGTGGAAATTTTAAAAGGAATGATACATGAAATGGGAACAAAAGATAGATGTAAAGCAAAGGAGGGACCCACCCTCAATATCTTTAACTACTATGTAAGGGCTACGGATTTTGCCCGACCCAATCGATCGCAAAATCGACTAAGACCTTTCAAAATCCGCATACGTTAACTTTGGAATATAACAACATCAGAACAATAACAACAGACTTTTATAAACATTACAATAATGTTACATCAGAGTACAGAACATATCAGAGTACATTGAATAAAATTACAGCGGAAGATAAATTTCAATAAATTAAGTACAATAAATAGCGGAAGACTTCTATGCTCTGGACACAGCTTTAGGCTTCGATCCAGAATCCTATTCAAGAGATAAATATCTACAAAAAGCTACTCGACTACCCGTGTAGAAAAGAGGGGACCCGAGTTTGCAAAGAGAAACAAACTACGAGTCAGTCATGGGACTGGTGTGAGAATTCTTAACTAATATAACTAATAGCAATAAGGCAAATCCAAGGACCACGCCGCTAACGCGGAACGGGTTATATTCAAATGGATTGCCGGTGCATAAATTAAAGTAAATCGTTAAACAACGAAATGTTTTTTAGAAAGATGAAACCATTATAAGACTCAAGTCCCATCACACAATGCAATGCAAACCGGAGGATAGAGTTTTACCTTATAATGGTCAAAAGATGCTTGATACGATAAAACAGATTTGATATTATTATTAGTGTATATATGTTTCAAAAACATTTCAATCATAATGTATCAATCATAGACGGTATAGTACCCCATCCTACTATGTCGCCATACAAGTTCTACAACCAAAACCGCATGAGGTCGTAATGGAAATTGGGTTTCCATCATGAGTCAAGGCTAGGGAGGAGCTCCTTACCGATTTGAGACACTCCAGCAAATGTCCTAGGATTCCCCGTAGTTAACCCTTGGATCCTGCAGGGCCGGTCCGCACATACGATTTTGTGGATTAGATATTCCTGAACACACGTTTTGTGAAAACCCGCAACTTCCCCATAAAGGAAAGCGTTGGATAGTTCGAGAACAAGCCACAAAATAGAACGCATACAGAAGAACATTTCATTGTATATTACAACAATGCATCAGATTACAAGAATATAAAGAGTATAAAATAATATATATACACAGAAATATCAGAGATTACAATAAATTACATAGCAGCGGAAAATAACACAATACACAACTAGAATGAGATATACGGATACAAAGCTTTCCGGATATCGTTCCAGCTGTAAACCAGGATCTTGTGAATATAAATCTGCAAAACCAAAACTACTAGGTGCCCGTGTCGAAAAATAGGGGCACCCAGAGTTTAGGTTAAAACAATAAACTCCAGGTCAGTCATGTGACTGGTGTGAGAACTAAAACAGTTATTAATCTTTATTTTTAAAGTTAGGTTAATCAAGGGACCACGCCGTATAACACGGAACGGGTTTCCTCCCAAGAATACCAGTGCATAAAACAAACAACGAAATGCTAATTAAAGAAAAATGAAGTTGTTATAAGACCCAGGTCCCATCACACAATGCAACGCAAGCCGGGGGATAGGGTTTTCCCTTATAACAGCCAAAGAATGCTTGGTACGTTTAAAACAGATTATTTGATACTATTATAAGTGCATAGTGTATAAAACAACTTCAAATCATAAGTATCAATCATAGACGGCATGGGTACCATATATCATGTCGCCATACTAGTTTTACAAGAAAACCGCAAATGTCACGTATTTGGAAGTTGGATTTCCATCTATGAACCGAGGCAAAAGATAGTCCTCACCGACTTCGAGACTGTCTAGCCCGAGCCTCAGAGTCAGAGCGCATCGACCCTTGGATCCTCAGGGCCGATCCACCGATGTGGATTAAAATGCCTGAACATGCGTTTCCCCGCCCTTTGGGGCGTAAATGAGCCAACTAAATGACTCCATGTAACAACCCGAAAATCCGGGCCAGTTTAAAATTTTTATTTTGGCAATTTTAGAGAATTTTGATTATTTAAAATATATTATTTTAAATAATATCGACGAGAAATTTATTTTGAATATAATTCGAACGTATATATTTATACGCGTCGTCGTTAGAATATAAATAATTTTATATAATTATAAATAGAATTGAAAATGGCGCGGTAGTTCAATAAATCGATTTCAAACTTCAATTGAACGTACCGGGTGCAAAACAATCCAGATTTTAGTGAAACCAAAAACATTAGGATCTAATTGATAATATCTTTCCAACGAATCCGAAAGATCGAAATTTCATAGCGGTGAATCAAAAGATATGTCCAGTTGAAAATTCTGAATAGTCGCTACGGAATTCAGGCCCTTAAAAATGGAAATTTTGCTAATGACCTCGGATTTCGACGAAACCACTTTTGTTGGGTCCGTGATGTCAAATTATTGCTAGATTCCAAATTTCATAATTTTCTGAATCAGTATGTGAGCGTGGCGAAGGAAAACGCGTTTGACCAGTTTTAGTTGATTTTAATCGACTGGAAAATGGCCAGTTTTCTAACGGTCTCAGAATTCGACGAAACTAGTTTTGTTAGGACCGTATCGTCAATACGAAGCTAGAAAATATTTTTCTGGAATTTTTCGTGTTCGTATGTGGCTCCGGTAATTTGAAAGGTACGTTTAAAATTCAATATAATGATTTAAAAGTAAATGCAACGGAAACTGATCGAAACTGTCGATTCAGCTTGCGGTACATATCCCATTGTGTTCGGAATGGGGGTGAAACGCTATGGGCGACAGGCGGTGGACCTCCTTTAGAGGTCGTATGTAAAAGTCAACTTTTTACAATTAAAATAATTAAAAAAAAATTAAATTGTCTCTCTCTTCTCCCCCTTTATTTCGTTCTGGCCCCCCCTATTCCTTTCGACTCAGAATTAAAAAGAGAGAGAAAAAAAAACGAACGGAATCGCTCAGCCCCTTCCACGCGCCACCGCCCTGTCCACCACCCCCCCACCGCAGGCGTCTCCGCTCTCGAAACCCCTCCCTCTCCGCCAGTTCCCACCTCGTCACTCCTTCCTCTCCGATTGAAAACACCCCCAAAACCCACGAAACCGCCACCAACGACCATCCTGCCCCCACCGCCGACACCTCACCGCCTCCACACCCTGCTGACGCCCTCCACTTCCCCTTCGCCCCTCTCTCCTCTCAGTCCCTCTTCCCTCTTCATTAAAACCCCCTTCTACACCCGCTACCCTGACGTCCATCGCCAGCGAGCTCCAGGGCATGACAGCGCCCCACCCAAGGTGCTGCAGCAAATCAGAGGCGCCGTTGAACATCCCCGCGCGAACCTCGACGATCCCGAGAGCCCGTGAACTCCCTGAAGTAATCGGGTATAGTGAAGGTGAGTTTTATCTATTTATTTAGTTTAAATAAATTTTGTCTATAAGTAAAAATATGATTTTTATATTTTTAAAGAATTAAAAATATGATTTTTATATTTTTAAAGTATTAAAAATATAATCTTTACTATATAGAAGTAGTAGAAATATGATTTTGTTTATGTAGTGGATTAAAAATATCATTTTTACATGATAGGTATATTAAAAATATAATCTTTATTATGTAGAAGATGAAAAACGAAATCTTTATTTTAGAAATGGTGAAAGATCTATTTTTGAAAAGGCGGAAACTTTATATAGAGAATAGCGTGATAAAATAGAATTTTTATCCATATAGCATCGAGTTAAAAATGGAATTTTTATATATTGAACTTCGAGTTAAAAATGGAATTTTTATATATTGAACTTCGAGTTAAAAATCGAATTTTTATATATTGAACTTCGAGTTAAAAATGGAATTTTTATATATTGAACTTCGAGTTAAAAATGGGATTTTTATATATTGAACTTCGAGTTAAAAATATGATTTTTATATGTTGAACTTCGAAATAAAAATATGATTTTTAAATATTGAATAGCGAAGTAAAAATTCGATTTTTACATAGGTAGTGAAAGCGGGCAACGAAGGTAACAAAAAGGCGAGATCGAAGAAGATCTATATCAAAGAAGAGTCAAGATGATTGGATAGCTATAAGTGAGAATTTCTCACCTTTCAATTTCTTTTTCTAGTTATAGATATATACTAGGATGCAGACGGTGCTTAGTAGCACCCGACACAATCGTCCACAGACCAAGGACTTGTTTGTTTGGTTGCATAGATTAGTTAGATGATTTGATTTGAAATTGAATTGTTTGGTGAAATGAATGGATTGATTGATGTGTGAATGTCGTGGGCCTTCACTAGACCGGGGATAAGGCTAGGCCACGTCCCGTTTCTAGTATCGTGCCGTTATGCCGCCGAAATTTTCTAAAATATGTTAGAAAATAAAAATATCATTTTATTGTGTAAATGAATAATAGAAATTCATATGTTGGAATAAAATGTTTTATCGTTAAAAATATAATTTTTAACGTGAATATGAATATAGTGAAAGTGAATAAAATAAAATATTCATTTACAAACCGGACGGTTTGTTTATGTACACCTATTTGAAGGACATTGATTGGGACGATAAATTTTACACATCGCCCAACAACACAAATAAAATATGTGTTTGATTGTTTGAAACCCCACACGGGTGTTGGGATGAAATTGGAAGTTCACTCATCCTGATTTATTAAATATGTCGATCGGTTGATTGACAGGCTGTTTTAAGCGTTAGATATCTATATTTGGTGCTTATACAGTGTAGTGCACTTTGGTTGATGGTTGATTATTTTTCCATGCTATTATATACATGTGTTGTATGAAAATCCATATAATTAACTTTATATGGTAATTGATTGGGCCTCATTCCAATTTGAAAAATAAAGAATATTATAAAATAAAGGTTCATGTGTTGACAGTACTCGTCCAGTGAGATTGGTCATGTGTTGAACGAAATATTTTGATAATAACAACTATTTTGAAAAAGAAATATGTGAAATAGAATATTTGAAAATAGAAATTTATGAAGCCGTGTTGATTAGATTGACGCCATTATGACGTGAACGATATTTATATCGATTTTATTAGATTTCGAAATGAAATGAATTGAAAACGATTTCGAAATGAAATGAATTGAAAACGATTTCGAAATGAAATGAATTGAAAACGATTTCGAAATGAATTGAAAACGATTTCAAATTGAATTGAAAGCGAATTGAAATGAATTCAAATTGAATTGAAATTTGAATTGAATAGAAATGAATTTTAAAACGAATTTATAAAGAAGAATTCAATTTTGATTTGAATTGAAATGGAAGTTGAAATTGCTTTTGAAACGAATTTAAAACTATTTATATAATTCGTTTTAAATAGAAATCGACGAAATATATTATATATATATTATATATATTATATAATGGCCTGAATAGAACGCGCCGCGCTGCGGCAGTTCGCGAATTTCGACCATTTATTTCAAACGGACATTACGGGAGATCCGACCGTCGGATTCTCCTAAAACCGGAACCGTTGGGTTCGTATCGAAAAGAGCTTTCTAATAAATGTTAGAAATTTGAAATCTAACGGTTGGATTTGGAGATACGTCCAAATCAAATTCGAAAAAGGTCGCTGTAAGTGTAGTTCGATGGCCATTGATGGAAATCGACTGTACGGGCCTTGATAAAATTATTAAAAATATCGATAATTTGTGTAAAATCATAAGAAATGATTTGTGAAGAATTGGGATGAAAAACTCCATATTTGAAAAGATAAAAATAGATTTTTATCGAAATGAACTAGTTTTGAACTAGAATTATAATTCTATTTATTTTTGAATAAATAAACTGAATTCGAAAAGGGTTTTAAAAATAACCAAAATTTCCAATGATTGCATTGGAATGGATTTGAATCGAAATTGTCTTCGGAATATTTCGATGTTGGAATTCGTGATTATACAGATGTTGTTATGGAAATTTGAAAGATATATATTTATATCGTTATTTCCAATACGACATTTGTTAGTCGTAGAATTCGATATTGAATATAAGCCGATATATTTTCTATTCAGAGCCTTGTATTGAATATCAAATGTGATTTGGGTGTGTCGTGAATGGTGTCTTCACTAACGCTGTTCTTGAACCCAGTTGAGAAAAGATTAAATCTTTTTATTTAGATTTAATGAAGTGTACCTATTAAATGATATTTAATTGGAATTTAATTGATATTGATTTTTGGGTTTATCGTGGACAGTGTTTTAAATAACACCTGTTCTTTAACCCGATAATTAATGAATGTGATTTTGGGTTTATCGTGAACTGTGTTTTAAATGACACTGATTCTTTAACCCATTTAAAGATTAAAACTAAGTGAAGTTTTAATGAATCTTTAATTAGATTGAAATAATCGAAATGGAGTATCACCAGTTTTGCTCCAGGCGATAGTTAAATCTTTAATTAGATTTGAACGTGAAATGGTAATTGAATTTACCGATAACACCGTGGTGTTAGATGTGAAGTATAACCAGTTTTACTTCATGGGATGAATAGGTTGGGATTGGGAAATTAAAACAAATGATTACTTCGGTAAGGTTCGCTAATCCCGACTAGTTTGAATTGAAATTCAAAAAGAAGATTGAAGAATAAATTCAAGGAATTTATCTTGGATAAAATTAATGGGAACCTTTCCCTATGAATATGAAATTTAGAAACTAACTGTCGGTTAGCTAAGCAGAATGGTTTTCTGGATATTGATCTGATGTTGGTTTCGGCCTTCGGGGTTAATATTTGGGAAATTATTCTCTTGATTAATTTACGGTTAGTGACTAATGAATTGGAATGAGGCGTATGTTGTGTTTGTGTAACACTTATTTAAAATATACGCGAGTTATTCGGAAAGACCGGGTTTATCCCATTCTGGATAACTGATACGACGATAAGTCGAAGATGAAGACGGCGGTCGAAGACCGGAGGTCTTCACGTCGTTTGGGTGATTTCTGACGATCTTGATTGGGCTGTACACCCAAGAAGATGGAAACAGTTGGTGATCGTCCAGACGTACTTGGAGATCGATGGATATGCGGGGTACTAGGTGCCTCCGGTTTCGTTCAGACCCAGAACGGACTTGTAAATGGACTGTGTGTCTGACATTGGATTTTAGTCCGTGTGATTGATCTCTATTAAATATATATCTGTTTGGCGGCGGAGAATTTATTCTCTTGCTTAACGCCCTTCTCTGAGACGTACGAGCTCAGGGGTTATATATTGATGGATATCAAACGCATGGAGTGAATTGCCTGTGTGGCATGCCTAAGTGGCAATTGATCGAGGCTTCTGTTGAAAAGCAAAGTCTTGTGGTGATGATCAAAGCAAGGCCTTTGTGGCGTAGCTTTGTGTAACGTTTACCTCCCGTGTTTCACACCCGGTATGAACCAAAAACGGGAGAGGACCTCAGGGAGGGCATGCGTTTCCTTCTAGCTAAAAAGTGGCGTCAGTGGTTTTACACGCCCTGACGAGTTTGACTTATGTGGTTGTTGCTGTTGCGAGGCGCCTCGGATTGATCGGTCGTTCTCGAACCGATGGAGTCATTTAGTTGGCTCATTTACGCCCCAAAGGGCGGGGAAACGTAGTGTTCAGGCATTTTAATCCACATCGGTGGACCGGCCCTGACGATCCAAGGGTCACTCGAGCTCTGATCCTGAGACATGGGCTAGATTGTCTCGAATCGGTTGAGGACTATCTTTTGCCTCGGTTCATAGACGGAAATCCAATTTTCAAATACGTGACTTTGCGATTTTGATTGTATAACCTATATACGGCGACATAGTGGTATGGGGCATTCATGCCGCCTAGGATTGATACTTATGATTTGAAGTTGTTTTATACACTATACACTTATAATAGTATCAAATGATTTGTTTTAAACGTATCAAGCATTCTTGGCTATTATAAGGTAAAAACCCTATCCTCCGGCTTGCTTTGCATTGTGTGATGGGAATTGGGTCTTATAATAGCTTCATTTTTCTTTATTTAGCGTTGCGATGTTTGTTTTATGCACTGGTATTCTTGGGAGGAAACCCGTTCCGTGTTATACGGCGCGGTCCCTTGATTTACCGAACTTTAGAAAATAAAGAATAATAACTGTTTTAGTTCTCACACCAGTCACATGACTGACCTAGAGTTTACTGTTTTAACTTAAACTCTGGGTGCCCCTATTTTGACACGGGCAGCTAGTAGTTTTGGTTTTTGCAGATTTATATTCATAGGATCCTGGTTTACAGCTGGAACGATATCCGGAAAGCTTTGTATCCGTATATCTCTTTCTAGTTGTGTATTGTATTATTTTCCGCTGCTATGTATTTAAATGTAATTTAAATCTCTGATATCTCTGTGTAATATTCATTTTAACTCTGTATATTCTTGTAATCTGATGCATTGTTGTAATATACAATGAAATGTTCTTTTGTATGCGTTCTGTTTTGTCGTGTTCTCAAACGATAGGGCGTTTCGAACGGTCTGGGTCGGTTTAGCGACTGGTTCGGACCGAGCGAAATTCTTTGCCGTCACACTCCATCGGTTCGAGAACGACCGATCAATCCGAGGCGCCTCGCAACAGCAACAACCACATAAGTCAAACTCGTCAGGGCGTGTAAAACCACTGACGCCACTTCTAGCTAGAAAGAAACGCATGCCCTCCCTGACGTCCTCTCCCGTTTTTGGTTCATACCGGGTGTGAAACACGCGAAGTAAACGTTACACAAAGCTACGCCACAAAGGCCTTGCTTTGATCATCACCACAAGGCTTTGCTTTTCAACAGAAGCCTCGATCAATTGCCACTTAGGCATGCCACACAGCCAATTCACTCCATGCGTTTGATATCCATCAATATATAACCCCTGAGCTCGTACGTCTCAGAGAAGGGCGTTAAGCAAGAGAATAAATTCTCCGCCGCCAAACAGATATATATTTAATAGAGATCAATCACACGGACTAAAATCCAATGTCAGACACACAGTCCATTTACAAGTCCGTTCTGGGTCTGAACGAAACCGGAGGCACCTAGTACCCCGCATATCCATCGACCTCCAAGTACGTCTCGACGATCACTAACTGTTTCCATCTTCTTGGGTGTACAGCCCAATCAAGATCATCAGTAATCACCCAAACGACGTGAAGACCTCCGGTCTTCGACCATTGTCTTCATCTTCGACTTATCGTCGTATCAGTTATTCAGAATGGGATAAACCCGGTCTTTCCGAATAACTCGCGTATATTTTAAATAATTGTTACATAAACACAACATACGCCTCATTCCAATTCATCAGTCACTAACCGTAAATTAATCAAGAGAATAATTCTCCAAATATTAACCCCGAAGGCCGAAACCAACATCAGATCAATATCCAGAAGACCATTCTGCTTAGCTAACCGACAGTTAGTTTCTAAATTTCACATTCATAGGGAAAGGTTCCCGTTGATTTTATCCAAGATAAATTCCTTGAATTTATTCTTTATTCTATTTTTGAATCTCAAATCAAACTAGTCGGGATTAGCGAACCTTACCGAAGTAGTCATTTATTTTAATTTCCCCATCCCAACCTATTCATCCCATGAAGTAAAACTGGTAATACTTCATATCTAACACCACAGTGTTATTGGTAAATTCAATTACCATTTCACGTTCAAATCTAATTAAAGATTTAACTATCGCCTGGAGCAAAACTGGTGATACTCCATTTTCGATCATTTCAATCTAATTAAAGATTCATTAAAACTCCACTTAGTTTTAATTGTTAACTGGGTTAAAGAATCCGTGTAATTTAAAACACGGTTCACGATAAACCCAAAATCACATTCCATTAATTATCGGGTTAAAGAACAAGTGTTATTTAAAACACTGTTCACGATAAACCCAAAAATCAATACCAATTCAATTCCAATTAAATATCATTTAATTGGTACACTTCATTAAATCTATATAAAAAGATCTAATCTTTTCTCAACTGGGTTCAAGAACAGTGTTAGTGAAGACACCATTCACGACAAACCCAAATCACATTTGATATTAAATACAAGGCTCTGAATAGAAAATATACCGGCTTATATCCCATATCAAATTCTACGACTAACAAATATCGTATTGGAAATAACGATATATATATGTATATCTTTCAAATTCCCATAACAACATCCGTATAATCACGAAATCCAACATCGAAATATTCCGAAGACAATTTCGATTCAAATCCATTCCAATGCAATCATTGGAAATTCTGGTTATTTTCAAAACCATTTTTAAATTCAATTTATTCATTTAAAAATAAATAGAATTATAATTCTAGTTCAAAACTAGTTCCTTTCGATAAAAATCTGTTTTTATCTTTTCAAATATGGAGTTTTTCATCCCAATCCTTTTAAAATCATTTCTTATGATTTTACACAAATTATTACTATTTTTAATAATTTTATCAAGGCCCGTACAGTCGATTTCCATCAACGGCTATCGAACTGCACTTACAGCGACCTTTTTCGAATTTGATTTGGACGTATCTCCAAATCCAACCGTTAGATTTCAAATTTCTAAAATTTGTTAGAAAGCTCTTTTCGATACGAACCCAACGGTTCCGGTTTTAGGAGAATCCGACGGTTAGATCTCCCGTAATGTCCGTTTGAAATAAATGGTCGAAATTCACGAACTGCCGCGGCGCGGCGCGTTCTATTCAGGCCATTATATATATAATATATATATATTATATATTTTTTGTCAATTTCTATTTAAAACGAATTATATAAATAGTTTTAAAATTCGTTTCAAAAGCAATTTCAACTTCCTTTTCAATTCAAATCAAAATTGAATTCTTCTTTATAAATTCGTTTTAAAATTCATTTCTATTCAATTCAAATTCCAATTCAATTTGAATTCATTTCAATTCGTTTTCAATTCAATTTGAATTCGTTTTCAATTCATTTCGAAATCGTTTTCAATTCAATTCATTTCGAAATCGTTTTTAATTCAATTCATTTCGAAATCGTTTTCAATTCAATTCATTTCGAAATCGTTTTCAATTCAATTCATTTCGAAATCGTTTTCAATTCAATTCATTTCGAAATGAATAAAATCGATATAAATATCGTTCACGTCAAAATGGCGTCAATCTAATCATCACGGCTTCACATATTTCTATTTTCAAATATTCTATTTCAAATATTTCTTTTTCAAAATAGTTGTTATTATCAAAATATTTCGTTCAACACATGACCAATCTCAATGGATGAGTACTGTCAACACATGAACCTTTATTTTATATTGATAAAAATGTAAATTTTATTATTAAAATATTTCGTTCAACACATGACCAATCTCAATGGATGAGTATTGTCAACACATGAACCTTTATTTTATAATATTCTTTATTTTCTAAATTGGAATGAGGCCCAATCAATTACCATATAAAGTTAATTATATGGATTTTCATACAACACATGTATAATAGCATTGAAAAATAATCAATCATCAACCAAAGTGCACTACACTGTATAAGCATCAAATATAGATATCTAACGCTTATAACAGCCTGTCAATCGATCGATCGACATATTTAATCAATCAGGATGAGTGAACTTCAAATTTCATCCTAACACCCGTGTGGGGTTTCAAACAATCAAACACATATTTCATTTGTGCAGTTGGGCGACGTGTAAAATTTATCGACCCAATCAATGTCCTTCAAATAGGTGTACATAAACAAACCGTCTGGTTTGTAAATGAATATTTATTTATTCACATTCACGTTAAAAATTATATTTTTAACGACAAAACATTTTATTTCAACCTATGAATTTCTATTCAATTCATTCTTCAAATAAAATGGTATTTTTATTTTTCTAACTTATTTTAGAAAATTTCGGTGGCATAACGGCACGATACTAGAAACGGGACAAGGCCTAGCCTTATCCCCGGTCTAGTGAAGGCCCACGCCATTCACACATCAATCAAATCCATTCATTTCACCAAACAATTCAATTTCAAATCATCTAACTAATCTATGCAACCAAACAAACAAGTCCATGGTCTGTGGACGATTGTGTCGGGTGCTACTAAGCACCGTCTGCATCCTAGTATATATATATATAACTAGAAAAAGAAATTGAAGAGTGAGAAATTCTCACCAATAGCTATCCTAACATCTTGACTCTTCTTTGATATCAATCTCCTTCGTTCTCGCCTTTTGTCGCTTTCGTCGCCCGTATTCTCTACATATGTAAAAATCGAATTTTTACTATGTTATTCAATATATAAAAATAGAATTTTGACTTTGCTATTCAATATATAAAGATATGATTTTTACTTCGACTTTCAATATATAAAAATCTGATTTTTACTTCGACTTTCAATATATAAAAATCTGATTTTTACTTCGACTTTCAATATATAAAAATCTGATTTTTACTTCGACTTTCAGTATATAAAAATCATATCTTTACTATTTAAAAATCTCGTCTTTCCCCTTTTTAAAATCTCAAATCTTTTTCTTTTTAAATCTCAAATCTTTTTCTTTTTAAATCTCAAAATAAAATCAGTTTTTAAACCCTTTTAAAAAATCAGTTTTAAAACTTAAAAAAAAACAGTTTTAAAACTTTAAAAAAAATCAGTTTTAAAATCCTTTTAAAAATCAGTTTTCCTTTCTTCTAAAAATCAGTTTTACAAAATCAGTTTTAAATCCTTAAAATCGAAATTTTCAGATTAAAAATAAAAATGAAATAAAAATAAAAATAACTTACTTTTACCTACGAAGTGGGGGGGTGTGTCAGAGTCGGCGGCAGAAGGAGGAGCAGGCGGTGGCTAGGTCTCGGCTGGGGGGCTCGAGAATTGGGGGTCGCGATGGCTTCTGGGGGGGCTCGCGAATTGGGCAGGGAGGGTTCGGCTCGGGTCTTCGATCGATGGAGTGGGGACAGGCGGAGGCGGGGGTCTCTTCGACGAGGCGGTGGCTGAGCGGCGGATCGAGGTCGCTTCTCTTTTTTTTTATTTATTTAAAAACTGAATCGGGAAGAAATGAATGGGGGGGCCAGTTTGACTTAGTTAAAGGGGAAGAGAAAAGAATTTTAATTTATTAAATTATTTAATTTGCCAAAAAGTTGACTTTTTATTTCGACCTCGAAACGAAGCCCACCGCCTGTCGTCTATAGCGTTTTACCCTTATTCCGAACACAATGGGATATGTATCGTAAGCTGATTTGATCGTTACAATCAGTTTCCTTTTGAATTTACATTTAAATCACTATATTGAATTTTAAACGTACATTTCAAATTACCGGGGTCACATACTAACTAGAAAAATTCTAGAAAAATATTTTCTAGCTTCGTATTGACGATACGGTCCTAACAAAACTAGTTTCGTCGAATTCTGAGACCGTTTGAAAAATGGCCAATTTCCAGTCGATTAAAATCAACTAAAAACCGGTCAAACGTGTTTTTCCTTTGCCACGCTCACATACTGATTCAGAAAATTATGAAAATTGGAATCTAGCAATAACTCGACATCACGGACCCAACAAAACTGGTTTCGTCGAAATCCGAGGTCGTTTGCAAAATGTCTATTTTTAAGGGCCTGAATTCCATAGCGACTATTCAGAATTTTCAACTGGACATATCTTTTGATTCCCGCTATGAAATTTCCATTATTCGAATTCGTTGGAAAGATATTATCAATTAGATCCCATTATTTTTGGTTTCACTAAAATCCGGATTGTTTTGCACCCGGTACATTCAATTGAAGTTTGAAATCGAATTATCGAACTGCCGCACCATTTTCAATTCTATTTATAATTATATATAATTATTTATATTCTAACGACGACGCGTATAAATATATACGTTCGAATTATATTCAAAATAAATTTCTCGTCGATACTATTTAAAATAATTCATTTTAAATAATCAAAATTCGCTAAAATTGCCAAAATAAAAATTTTAAACTGGCCCAGATTTTCCGGGTTGTTACAATCTCCCCCACTTTAAACTTTTCGTCCCCGAAAAGGAACAAAGTCGAAAGTGGTTTGATTAATCAACTCTACGCTCGACCTGGCTTCCATTCTCCAACTTTTCAGTTTCTGAGAATTTTCAAATTTTCAAAAATTTGGCTAACACCCTAAATTTTCGAAAAATTTCGCCATAACCTCCCCTGCACCGGGAGCATCGGGGAATTTCAAATAGCTTCCCCGGTCCTTCAGATCTCAAAAAGAAAAAGAAAAAGCCAAGCGGCTAGCCAATAGGCTCATAAAATCATCATCACCCAAACAAAACAGTAAATTATGTAGTTGTGACGGCAAGGAATTTCGCTCGGTCCGAACCAGTCGCTAAACCGACCCAGACCATTCGAAACGCCCTATCGTTTGAGAACAGGACAAAACAGAACGCATACAGAAGAACATTTCATTGTATATTACAACAATGCATCAGATTACAAGAATATACAGAGTATAAATGAATATTACACAGAAATTATCAGAGATTTAAATTACATTTAAATACATCGCAGCGGAAAATAATACAATACACAACTAGAAGGAGATATACGGATACAAAGCTTTCCGGATATCGTTCCAGCTGTAAACCAGGATCCTGTGAATATAAATCTGCAAAACCAAAACTACTAGCTGCCCGTGTCAAAATAAGGGCACCCAGAGTTTAGGTTAAAACAATAAACTCCAGGCCAGTCATGGGACTGGTGTGAGAACTAAAACAGTTATTAATCTTTATTTTAAAGTTCGGTAAATCAAGGGACCACGCCGTAAACACGGAACGGGTTTCCTCCCAAGAATACCAGTGCATAAAACAAACAGCGCAATGCTAAATAAAGAAAAATGAAGCTGTTATAAGACCCAGGTCCCATCACACAATTCAACGCAGCCGAGGATAGGGTTTTCCCTTATAACAGCCAAAGAATGCTTGATACGGTTAAAACAAATCGTTTGATACTATTATAAGTGCATAGTGTATAAAACAACTTCAAATCATAAGTATCAATCATAGGCAGCATGGGTACCATATATCATGTCGCCATATATAGGTTTACAAATAAAACCGCAAATGTCACGTATTTGGAAATTGGATTTCCATCTATGAACCGAGGCAAAAGATAGTCCTCAACCGATTCGAGACTGCCTAGCCCGAGTCTCAGGATCAGAACGCATCGACCCTTGGATCGTCAAGGCCGGTCCACCGATGTGGATTAAACTTAAATCCTGAACACTGCGTTTCGCCGCCCTTTGGGGCGTAAGCGAGCCAACGAATGACTCCATCGGACCCGGATCGTCCGATCTAACCGAGGCGCCTCGCAACAGCAACAACCACATAAGTCAAACTCGTCAGGGCGTGTAAAACCACTGACGCCACTTCTAGCTAGGAGGAAACGCAGGCCCTCCCTGAGGTCCGTCTCCCGTTTTTGGTTCATACCGGGTGTGAAACACGCGAGGTAAACGTTACACAAAGCTACGCCACAACGGCCGTGCTTTGATCATCACCACAAGACTTTGCTTTTCAACAGAAGCCTCGATCAATTGCCACTTAGGCATGCCACACAGGCAATTCACTCCATGCGTTTGATATCCATCAATATATAACCCCTGAGCTCGTACGTCTCAGAGAAGGGCGTTAAGCAAGAGAATAAATTCTCCGCCGCCAAACAGATATATATTTAATAGAGATCAATCACACGGACTAAAATCCAATGTCAGACACACAGTCCATTTACAAGTCCGTTCTGGGTCTGAACGAAACCGGAGGCACCTAGTACCCCGCATATCCATCGATCTCCAAGCACGTCTGGACGATCACTAACTGTTTCCATCTTCTTGGGTGTACAGCCCAATCAAGATCATCAGTAATTACCCAAACGACGTGAAGACCTCCGGTCTTCGACCATCGTCTTCATCTTCGACTTATCGTCGTATCAGTTATTCAGAATGGGATAAACCCGGTCTTTCCGAATAACTCGCGTATATATTATAAAAGTGTTACACAAACACAACATACGCCTCATTCCAATTGATTAGTCACTAACCGTAAATCAATCAAAAGAATAATTCCCCAAATATTAACCCCGAAGGCCGAAACCAACATCAGATCAATATCCAGAAAACCATTCTGCTTAGCTAACCGACAGTTAGTTTCTAAATTTCACATTCATAGGGAAAGGTTCCCATTAATTTTATCCAAGATAAATTTCTTGAATTTATTCTTTAATCTGATCTTTTGAATATCAATTCAAAACTAGTCGGAATTAGCGAACCTTACCGAAGTAATCATTGGTTTTAATTTCCCAATCCCAACCTATTCATCCCATGAAGTAAAAACTGGTAATACTTCATATCTAACACCACGGTGTTATCGGTAAATTCAATTACCATTTCACGTTCAAATCTAATTAAAGATTTAACTAACGCCTGGAGCAAAACTGGTGATACTCCATTTCGATTATTTCAATCTAATTAAAGATTCATTAAAACTCCACTTAGTTTTAATCGTTAACTGGGTTAAAGAATCCGTGTCATTTAAAACACGGTTCACGATAAACCCAAAGTCACATCCCATTAATTATCGGGTTAAAGAACGAGTGTTATTTAAAACACTGTTCACGATAAACCCAAAAATCAATATCAATTCAATTCCAATTAAATATTATTTAATTGGTACACTTCATTAAATCTAAATAAAAAGATTTAATCTTTTCTCAACTGGGTTCAAAAACAGTGTTAGTGAAGACACCATTCACGGCAAACCCAAATCACATTTGATATTCAATACAAGGCTCTGAATAGAAAAATATCCCGGCTTATATTCAATATCAAATTCTACGACCAACAAATATCGTATTGGAGATAACGATATATAAATATCTTTCAAATTTCCATAACGACACCTGTATAATCCTGAAATTCGACATCGAAATGTTCCGAAGACAATTTCGATTCAAATCCATTCCAATGCAATTATTGGAAATTCTGGTTATTTTCAAAACCATTTCAATATTCAATCTATTTATTTAAAAATAAATAGAATTATAATTCTAGTTCAAAACTAGTTCATTTCGATAAAAATCTATTTTAATCTTTTCAAATATGGAGTTTTTCATCCCAATCCTTTCTAAATCATTTCTTATGATTTTACACAAATTATTACTATTTTTAATAATTTTATCAAGGCCCGTACAGTCGATTTCCATCAATGGCCATCGAACTGCACTTATAGCGACCTTTTTCAAATTTGATTTGGACATAATCCCAAATCCAACCATTAGATTTCAAATTTCTAATGTTCGTTAGAAAGTTCTTTTCGATACGAACCCAACGGTTCCGGTTTTAGGAGAATCCGACGGTCGGATCTCCCGTAATGTTCGTTTGAAATCAATGGTCGAAATTCGCGAACTGCAGCGGCGCGGCGCGTTTTATTCAGGCCATTATATTATATATATAATATATATATAATATATTTCGTCGATTTCTATTTAAAACGAATTATATAAATAGTTTTAAATTCGTTTCAAACGCAAACTCAATTTCCATTTCAATTCAAATCAAAATTGAATTCTTCTTTATAAATTCGTTTTAAAATTCATTTCTATTCAATTCAAATTTCAATTCAATTTGAATTCATTTCAATTCGCTTTCAATTCAATTTGAATTCGTTTTCAATTCAATTCATTTCGAAATCGTTTTCAATTCAATTCATTTCGAAATCGTTTTCAATTCAATTCATTTCGAAATCGTTTTCAATTCAATTCATTTCGAAATCGTTTAAAATCGATATAAATATCGTTCACGTCAAAATGTCGTCAATCTAATCAACACGGCTTCATAAATTTCTGTTTTCAAATATTCTATTTCAAATATTTCTTTTTCAAAATAGTTGTTATTATCAAAATATTTCGTTCAACACATGACCAATCTCAATGGATGAGTACTGTCAACACATGAACTTTATTTTATATCGATAAAGATGTAAATTTTATTACTAAGATATTTCGTTCAACACATGACCAATCTCAATGAATGAGTACTGTCAACACATGAACTTTATTTTATATCGATAAAGATGTAAATTTTATTACTAAAATATTTCGTTCAACACATGACCAATCTCAATGGATGAGTACTGTCAACACATGAACTTTATTTTATATCGATAAAGATGTAAATTTTATTACTAAAATATTTCGTTCAACACATGACCAATCTCAATGGATGAGTACTGTCAACACATGAACTTTATTTTATAATAGTCCTTATTTTTCAAATTGGAATGAGGCCCAATCAATTACCATATAAAGTTAATTATATGGATTTTCATACAACACATGTACATAATAGCATTGAAAAATAATCAACCATCAACCAAAGTGCACTACACTGTATAAGCATCAAATATAGATCTCTAACGCTTATAACAGCCTGTCAATCAATCGATCGACATATTTAATCAATCAGGATGAGTGAACTTCAAATTTCATCCCAACACCCGTGTGGGGTTTTCAAACAATCACACGCATATTTTATTTGTGCAGTTGGGCGATGTGTAAAATTTATCGTCCCAATCAATGTCGTTCAAATAGGTGTACATAAACAAACCGTTCGGTTTATAAATGAATATTTTATTTTATTCACTTCACGTTAAAAATTATATTTTTAACGATAAAACATTTTATTCCAACCTATGAATTTCTATTCAATTCATTTATTCAATAAAATGATATTTTTATTTTTCTAACTTATTTTAGAAAATTTCGGCGGCATAACGGCACGATACTAGAAACGGGACGAGGTCTAGCCTTATCCCCGGCCTAGTGAAGGCCCACGCCATTCACACATCAATCAAATCAATTCGTTATGCAAACCACAAAATTTGGAGTAAGAGTCTAACCTAGCCTTACTCCTTCGCCTTATAACGGCGCACGTCTAATCCTAACCAATTTATCGATTCGATTTTTCACACCACAAACCACATTCAAACCAATACCGCAATCAATCCCCAAACAACCAAACAAACAAGTCCATGGTCTGTGGACGATTGTGTCGGGTGCTACTAATCACCATCTGCATCCTAGTATATATATATAACTAGAAAATTTAAATTGAAAGGTGAGAAATTCTCACCGATAGCTATCCAACTTCACGGCAACTCTAATGCAGGAAATCTTGTCCTTCTCGCCTTTCGTCACTTTCGCTGCTCGCTTTCACTACATATGTAAAAATCGAATTTTTACGATGCTATTCAATATATAAAAATCATATTGTTATTTCGAAGTTCAATATATAAAAATCATATTTTTATGCCGAAGTTCAATATACAAAAATCCTATTTTTATGCCGAAGTTCAATATATAAAAATCCTATTTTTATGCCGAAGTTCAATATATAAAAATCCTATTTTTATGCCGAAGTTCAATATATAAAAATCGAATTTTCTTTTTAAAGTTCAAATCTTTTTCTCTTTGAAGTTTAAACCTTTTTCTTTTTGAAGTTTAAACCTTTTTCAAATCAGTTTTAAATCATTTTTTAAAAATCAGTTTTTCCTTTTCAAATCAGTTTTAAATCATTTTTAAAAATCAGTTTTTCCTTTTCAAAACAGTTTTAAATCATTTTTAAAAAAATCAGTTTTTCCTTTTCAAATCATTTTTAAATCATTTTTTAGAAATCAGTTTTTGCATTCTTAAAAAAAACAATTTTTAAATCTAATAAATCGGTTTTTAAATTCTTTATAAATCAGTTTTTATATTTTATAAATTTCAGTTTTTATTCTTTATAAATTTCAGTTTTATTCTTTTAAAAATTTCAGTTTTTATTCTTTATAAATTTCAGTTTTATACTTTTAAAAATTTCAGTTTTTATTCTTTATAAATTTCAGTTTTATACTTTATAAATTTCAGTTTTATACTTTTAAAAATTTCAGTTTTATACTTTTAAAAATTTCAGTTTTATACTTTTAAAAATTTCAGTTTTTATTCTTTATAAATTTCAGTTTTATACTTTTAAAAATTTCAGTTTTTATTACCTGTTTAAAAATCGAAATTTTTAGATTAAAAATAAAAATGAAAATAAAATAAAATAAAATAACGTACCTTTATCTGCGAAGGGGGGGGCGACTCGTCTTCGTCGGCGGCAAGGCGGCAAGGCGGCGCTGGCTTCCAGGGGAGGCTGCTCTAGGGTTTCGAACGGCTTTGGGGGGGAGGGGGTCGGATTGAAGGAGGAGGAGGGAGCGGGTGCAAGGAAGAGGGGGGGAGAAGATCGGAGGCGCGGTGGAGCTTGGTGGAGGCGGTCGTGGCGCAGGCGGCTGCTGCTGCTTTTTTTTTTTTTTTTTTTATGTTTACTGAATCGGGGGGGGGGGGCCAAGAAGGAGATATAGGAGGGAAAATATATATATATATATATATATTATTATTTAATTATTTAATTTCGCAAATAGGTTGACTTTTACATACGACCTCGAAACGAGGCCCACCGCCTGTCGTCCATAGCGTTTAACCCCCATTCCGAACACAATGGGATATGTATCGCAAACTGAATTGATCGTTACAGCCAGTTTCCTTTTGAATTTTCATTTAAATCATTATATTGAATTTTAAACGCACATTTCAAATTACCGGGGTCACATACTAACTAGAAAAATTCCAGAAAAATATTTTCTAGCTTCGTATTGACGATACGGTCCTAACAAAAGTAGTTTCGTCGAATTCTGAGGCCGTATGAAAAATGGCCGTTTTCCAGTCGATTAAAATCAACTTAAACTGATCAAACGCGTTTTCCTTTGCCACGCTCACATATTGATTCGAAAAATTATGAAATTTGAAACCTAGCAATAACTTTACATCACGGACCCAACAAAACTGGTTTCGTCGAAATCCGAGGTCATTTGCAAAATGTCCATTTTTAAGGGCCTGAATTCCATAGCGACTATTCAGAATTTTCAACTGGACATATCTTTTGATTCCCGCTATGAAATCTTCATTTTTCGGATTCGATAGAAAGATATTATCAATTAGATCCTATCATTTTTGGTTTCACTAAAATCCGGATTGTTTTGCACCCGGTACATTCAATTGAAGTTTGAAATCGAATTATCGAACTACCGCGCCATTTTCAATTCTATTTATAATTGTATATAAATATTTATATTCTAACGACGACGTATATAATATATACGTTCGAATTATATTCAAAATAAATTTCTCGTCGATATTATTTAAAATAATCTATTTTAAATAATTAAAATTCGCTAAATTTGCCAAAATAAAAATTTTAAACTGGCCCGGATTTTCGGGTTGTTACAATCTCCCCCACTTAAAACTTTTCGTCCCCAAAAAGGAACAAAGTCGAAAGTGGTTTGATTAATCAACACTACGCTCGATCTGGCTTCCATTCTCCAACTTTTCAGTTTCTGAGAATTTTCAAATTCTTCAAAAATTTGGCTAACACCCTAAATTTTCGAAAAATTTCGCCATAACCTCCCCTGCACCGAGAGCATCGGGGAATTTCAAATAGCTTCCACGGTCCTTCAGATCTCAAAAAGAAAAAGAAAAAGCCAAGCGGCTAGCCAATAGGCTCATAAAATCATCATCACCCAAACAAAACAGTAAATTATGTAGTAAACATGTACCTATTTGTCGGGCAAACAAATTTTATTCTCTGCTCTAGCCTCCTTGCTATGACCTGTTCAATATAAGTGCAAGTATATGCAGGCAAATGCGACCAATTTTCAGTACAGTTCAATATTTGGTTCAATTAGGCATAATGGTTCAGAATTATCAAACAAATAAACAAACAACACAAACATCAATCAATTAGTGGATTAACGTTTCAAATTCATAATTTTGATATATATACTGAAAATCTTGTTTTTGATGCCAATTCACAACAATGTGTTCTAGCTATATATAAGTTTTGGTTCTCACACCAGCCTAATGGAAATATATAGAAAGTCACACCTTCGCCACTCGAACATGAATACTAATGACGACTAGTCAATCATCAGAATTATCTTCGGGCCACTAGAGTATGATTCTATATCTATCCAGTATATTAAAACTTCGAATACACGCGGATCAGACGTATACGCAAAATCTATATATACTGGATTGTCCAAATTCATTAAAATAAATAATCAAATACGAATAGTTGATTTAAATTTTCAAAACAAATTTTGTTTTCATTTGAAAAATATACTCTTCACACTCGTCCTAGGATACTACTGATCCTATCTCTAACGAGTCATTCCCATTGGATATTGCTAATCCAATATCTGATGAATTCTTTCGTATGGTTCTAATGTGTATTGTTCTCTAGCTTTGTAAACCAAAGCTCTGATACCAACTGTGACGGCAAGGAATTTCGCTCGGTCCGAACCAGTCGCTAAACCGACCCAGACCGTTCGAAACGCCCTATCGTTTGAGAACAGGACAAAACAGAACGCATACAGAAGAACATTTCATTGTATATTACAACAATGCATCAGATTACAAGAATATACAGAGTATAAATGAATATTACACAGAAATTATCAGAGATTTAAATTACATTTAAATACATCGCAGCGGAAAATAATACAATACACAACTAGAAGGAGATATACGGATACAAAGCTTTCCGGATATCGTTCCAGCTGTAAACCAGGATCCTGTGAATATAAATCTGCAAAACCAAAACTACTAGCTGCCCGTGTCAAAATAAGGGCACCCAGAGTTTAGGTTAAAACAATAAACTCCAGGTCAGTCATGGGACTGGTGTGAGAACTAAAACAGTTATTAATCTTTATTTTAAAGTTCGGTAAATCAAGGGACCACGCCGTAAACACGGAACGGGTTTCCTCCCAAGAATACCAGTGCATAAAACAAACATCGCAATGCTAAATAAAGAAAAATGAAGCTGTTATAAGACCCAGGTCCCATCACACAATGCAACGCAGCCGAGGATAGGGTTTTCCCTTATAACAGCCAAAGAATGCTTGATACGGTTAAAACAAATCGTTTGATACTATTATAAGTGCATAGTGTATAAAACAACTTCAAATCATAAGTATCAATCATAGGCAGCATGGGTACCATATATCATGTCGCCATATATAGGTTTACAAATAAAACCGCAAATGTCACGTATTTGGAAATTGGATTTCCATCTATGAACCGAGGCAAAAGATAGTCCTCAACCGATTCGAGACTGCCTAGCCCGAGTCTCAGGATCGGAACGCATCGACTCTTGGAACGTCAGGGCCGGTCCACCGATGTGGATTAAACTTAAATCCTGAACACTGCGTTTCGCCGCCCTTTGGGGCGTAAGCGAGCCAACGAATGACTCCATCGGACCCGGATCGTCCGATCTAACCGAGGCGCCTCGCAACAGCAACAACCACATAAGTCAAACTCGTCAGGGCGTGTAAAACCACTGACGCCACTTCTAGCTAGGAGGAAACGCAGGCCCTCCCTGAGGTCCGTCTCCCGTTTTTGGTTCATACCGGGTGTGAAACACGCGAGGTAAACGTTACACAAAGCTACGCCACAAAGGCCGTGCTTTGATCATCACCACAAGACTTTGCTTTTCAACAGAAGCCTCGATCAATTGCCACTTAGGCATGCCACACAGGCAATTCACTCCATGCGTTTGATATCCATCAATATATAACCCCTGAGCTCGTACGTCTCAGAGAAGGGCGTTAAGCAAGAGAATAAATTCTCCGCCGCCAAACAGATATATATTTAATAGAGATCAATCACACGGACTAAAATCCAATGTCAGACACACAGTCCATTTACAAGTCCGTTCTGGGTCTGAACGAAACCGGAGGCACCTAATACCCCGCATATCCATCGATCTCCAAGTACGTCTGGACGATCACTAACTGTTTCCATCTTCTTGGGTGTACAGCCCAATCAAGATCATCAGTAATTACCCAAACGACGTGAGGACCTCAGGTCTTCGACCATCGTCTTCATCTTCGACTTATCGTCGTATCAGTTATTCAGAATGGGATAAACCCGGTCTTTCCGAATAACTCACGTATATATTATAAAAGTGTTACACAAACACAACATACGCCTCATTCCAATTCATTAGTCACTAACCGTAAATTAATCAAGAGAATAATTCCACAAATATTAACCCCGAAGGCCGAAACCAACATCAGATCAATATCCAGAAAACCATTCTGCTTAACTAACCGACAGTTAGTTTCTAAATTTCACATTCATAGGGAAAGGTTCCCATTAATTTTATCCAAGATAAATTTCTTGAATTTATTCTTTAATCTGATCTTTTGAATATCAATTCAAAACTAGTCGGAATTAGCGAACCTTACCGAAGTAATCATTGGTTTTAATTTCCCAATCCCAACCTATTCATCCCATGAAGTAAAAACTGGTAATACTTCATATCTAACACCACGGTGTTATCGGTAAATTCAATTACCATTTCACGTTCAAATCTAATTAAAGATTTAACTAACGCCTGGAGCAAAACTGGTGATACTCCATTTCGATTATTTCAATCTAATTAAAGATTCATTAAAACTCCACTTAGTTTTAATTGTTAACTGGGTTAAAGAATCCGTGTCATTTAAAACACGGTTCACGATAAACCCAAAGTCACATCCCATTAATTATCGGGTTAAAGAACGAGTGTTATTTAAAACACTGTTCACGATAAACCCAAAAATCAATATCAATTCAATTCCAATTAAATATTATTTAATTGGTACACTTCATTAAATCTAAATAAAAAGATTTAATTTTTTCTCAACTGGGTTCAAGAACAGTGTTAGTGAAGACACCATTCACGGCAAACCCAAATCACATTTGGTATTCAATACAAGGCTCTGAATAGAAAAATATCCCGGCTTATTTTCAATATCAATTTCTACGACCAACAAATATCGTACTGGAGATAACGATATATAAATATCTTTCAAATTTCCATAACGACACCTGTATAATCCCGAAATTCGACAACGAAATGTTCCGAAGACAATTTCGATTCAAATCCATTCCAATGCAATTATTGGAAATTCTGGTTATTTTCAAAACCATTTCAATATTCAATCTATTTATTTAAAAATAAATAGAATTATAATTCTAGTTCAAAACTAGTTCATTTCGATAAAAATCTATTTTAATCTTTTCAAATATGGAGTTTTTCATCCCAATCCTTTCTAAATCATTTCTTATGATTTTACACAAATTATTACTATTTTTAATAATTTTATCAAGGCCCGTACAGTCAATTTCCATCAATGGCCATCGAACTGCATTATAGCGACCTTTTTCAAATTTGATTTGGACATAATCCCAAATCCAACCGTTAGATTTCAAATTTCTAATATTCGTTGGAAAGCTCTTTTCGATACGAACCCAACGGTTCTGGTTTTAGGAGAATCCGACGGTCGGATCTCCCGTAATGTTCGTTTGAAATCAATGGTCGAAATTCGCAAACTGCCGCGGCGCGGCGCGTTCTATTCAGGCCATTATATTATATATATAATATATATATAATATATTTCGTCGATTTCTATTTAAAACGAATTATATAAATAGTTTTAAATTCGTTTCAAACGCAAACTCAACTTCCATTTCAATTCAAATCAAAATTGAATTCTTCTTTATAAATTCGTTTTAAAATTCATTTCTATTCAATTCAAATTTCAATTCAATTTGAATTCATTTCAATTCGCTTTCAATTCAATTTGAATTCGTTTTCAATTCAATTCATTTCGAAATCGTTTTCAATTCAATTCATTTCGAAATCGTTTTCAATTCAATTCATTTCGAAATCGTTTTCAATTCAATTCATTTCGAAATCGTTTAAAATCGATATAAATATCGTTCACGTCAAAATGTCGTCAATCTAATCAACAGGGCTTCATAAATTTCTATTTTCAAATATTCTATTTCAAATATTTCTTTTTCAAAATAGTTGTTATTATCAAAATATTTCGTTCAACACATGACCAATCTCAATGGATGAGTACTGTCAACACATGAACTTTATTTTATATCGATAAAGATGTAAATTTTATTACTAAGATATTTCGTTCAACACATGACCGATCTCAATGAATGAGTACTGTCAACACATGAACTTTATTTTATATCGATAAAGATGTAAATTTTATTACTAAAATATTTCGTTCAACACATGACCAATCTCAATGGATGAGTACTGTCAACACATGAACTTTATTTTATATCGATAAAATGTAAATTTTATTACTAAAATATTTCGTTCAACACATGACCAATCTCAATGGATGAGTACTGTCAACACATGAACTTTATTTTATAATATTCCTTATTTTTCATATTGGAATGAGGCCCAATCAATTACCATATAAAGTTAATTATATAGATTTTCATACAACACATGTACATAATAGCATTGAAAAATAATCAACCATCAACCAAAGTGCACTGCACTGTATAAGCATCAAATATAGATCTCTAACGCTTATAACAACCTGTCAATCAATCGATCGACATATTTAATCAATCAGGATGAGTGAACTTCAAATTTCATCCCAACACCCGTGTGGGGTTTTCAAACAATCACACGCATATTTTATTTGTGCAGTTGGGCGATGTGTAAAATTTATCGTCCCAATCAATGTCGTTCAAATAGGTGTACATAAACAAACCGTTCGGTTTATAAATGAATATTTTATTTTATTCACTTCACGTTAAAAATTATATTTTTAACGATAAAACATTTTATTCCAACCTATGAATTTCTATTCAATTCATTTATTCAATAAAATGATATTTTTATTTTTCTAACTTATTTTAGAAAATTTCGGCGGTATAACGGCACGATACTAGAAACGGGACGAGGTCTAGCCTTATCCCCGGTCTAGTGAAGGCCCACGCCATTCACACATCAATCAAATCAATTCGTTATGCAAACCACAAAATTTGGAGTAAGAGTCTAACCTAGCCTTACTCCTTCGCCTTATAACGGCGCACGTCTAATCCTAACCAATTTATCGATTCGATTTTTCACACCACAAACCACATTCAAACCAATACCGCAATCAATCCCCAAACAACCAAACAAACAAGTCCATGGTCTGTGGACGATTGTGTCGGGTGCTACTAAGCACCGTCTGCATCCTAGTATATATATATATAACTAGAAAATTTAAATTGAAAGGTGAGAAATTCTCACCGATAGCTATCCAACTTCACGGCAACTCTAATGCAGGAAATCTTGTCCTTCTCGCCTTTCGTCACTTTCGCTGCTCGCTTTCACTACAGATGTAAAAATCGAATTTTTACGATGCTATTCAATATATATAAATCATATTGTTATTTCGAAGTTCAATATATAAAAATCCTATTTTTATGCCGAAGTTCAATATATAAAAATCCTATTTTTATGCCGAAGTTCAATATATAAAAATCCTATTTTTATGCCGAAGTTCAATATATAAAAATCGAATTTTCTTTTTAAAGTTCAAATCTTTTTCTCTTTGAAGTTTAAACCTTTTTCTTTTTGAAGTTTAAACCTTTTTCAAATCAGTTTTAAATCATTTTTTAAAAATCAGTTTTTCCTTTTCAAATCAGTTTTAAATCATTTTTAAAAATCAGTTTTTCCTTTTCAAAACAGTTTTAAATCATTTTAAAAAAAATCAGTTTTTCCTTTTCAAATCAGTTTTAAATCATTTTTTAAAAATCAGTTTTTGCATTCTTAAAAAAATCAATTTTTAAATCTAATAAATCGGTTTTTAAATTCTTTATAAATCAGTTTTTATATTTTATAAATTTCAGTTTTTATTCTTTATAAATTTCAGTTTTATACTTTTAAAAATTTCAGTATTTATTCTTTATAAATTTCAGTTTTATACTTTTAAAAATTTCAGTTTTTATTCTTTATAAATTTCAGTTTTATACTTTATAAATTTCAGTTTTATACTTTAAAAATTTCAGTTTTATACTTTTAAAAATTTCAGTTTTATACTTTTAAAAATTTCAGTTTTTATTCTTTATAAATTTCAGTTTTATACTTTTAAAATTTCGGTTTTTATTACCTGTTTAAAAATCAAAATTTTTAGCTTAAAAATAAAAATGAAAATAAAATAAAATAAAATAACGTACCTTTATCTGCGAAGGGGGGGGGGGGGCGACTCGTCTTCGTCGGCGGCAAGGCGGCGCTGGCTTCCAAGGGGGGCTGCTCTAGGGTTTCGAACGGCTTTGGGGGGGAGGGGGTCGGCTTGAAGGAGGAGGAGGGAGCGGGTGCAAGGAAGAGGGGGGGGAGAAGATCGGAGGCGCGGTGGAGCTTGGTGGAGGCGGTCGTGGCGCTGGCGGCTGCTGCTGCTTTCTTTTTTTTTTTTTTATGTTTACTGAATCGGGGGGGGGGGGCAAGAAGGAGATATAGGAGGGAAAATATATATATATATATTTTATTATTATTTAATTATTTAATTTCGCAAATAGGTTGACTTTTACATACGACCTCGAAACGAGGCCCACCGCCTGTCGTCCATAGCGTTTAACCCCCATTCCGAACACAATGGGATATGTATCGCAAACTGAATTGATCGTTACAGCCAGTTTCCTTTTGAATTTTCATTTAAATCATTATATTGAATTTTAAACGCACATTTCAAATTACCGGGGTCACATACTAACTAGAAAAATTCCAGAAAAATATTTTCTAGCTTCGTATTGACGATACGGTCCTAACAAAACTAGTTTCGTCGAATTCTGAGGCCGTATGAAAAATGGCCATTTTCCAGTCGATTAAAATCAACTGAAACTGATCAAACGCGTTTTCCTTTGCCACGCTCACATATTGATTCGAAAAATTATGAAATTTGAAACCTAGCAATAACTTTACATCACGGACCCAACAAAACTGGTTTCGTCGAAATCCGAGGTCATTTGCAAAATGTCCATTTTTAAGGGCCTGAATTCCATAGCGACTATTCAGAATTTTCAACTGGACATATCTTTTGATTCCCGCTATGAAATCTTCATTTTTCGGATTCGATAGAAAGATATTATCAATTAGATCCTATCATTTTTGGTTTCACTAAAATCCGGATTGTTTTGCACCCGGTACATTCAATTGAAGTTTGAAATCGAATTATCGAACTACCGCGCCATTTTCAATTCTATTTATAATTATATATAAATATTTATATTCTAACGACGACGTATATAATATATACGTTCGAATTATATTCAAAATAAATTTCTCGTCGATACTATTTAAAATAATCTATTTTAAATAATTAAAATTCGCTAAATTTGCCAAAATAAAAATTTTAAACTGGCCCAGATTTTCGGGTTGTTACAGTAGTAAACATGTACCTATTTGTCGGGCAAACAAATTTTATTCTCTGGCTATAGCCTCCTTGCTATGACCTGTTCAATGCAAGTATATGTATATGCAAGCAAATGCGACCAAATTTCAATACAATTCAATATTTGATTCAGTTAGGCATAATGGTTCAAAATTTTCAAACAAATGAACAAACAACACAAACATCAATCCATTAGTGAATTTAACGTTTCAAATTCATAATTTTTGATACATATACAGAAAATCTTCTTTTTGATGCCAATTCACAACAAAGTGTTCTAGCTATATTAGTTTTGGTTCTCACAACAGTCTAATGGAAATATATAGAAAATCACACTTTCAAAACTCGAACATAAATATTGGTGATGCCATGGTCATTATCAACATCATCCCCGAGCGACTAGAGTGTAATCCTATATCTATCTAATATATTAAAACTTCGAATATACGTTCATGACGCGTATATGCAAAATCTTTATATATTGGAATGTCCATATTCAAAATAAATAAATAATCAAATACGTTTACTTGAATTTAACTTTCAAAACAAAATTGTTTTCATTTGAAAAATATACTCTTCACACTCGTTCTAGGATACTACTGATCCCATCTCTAACGAGTCACTCTCATTGGATATTGCTAATCCAATATCTGATGAATTCTTTCGTACGGTTCTAATGTGCCTTGTTCTCTGCTTTGTAAACCAAAGCTCTGATACCAACTGTGAAAACCCGCAACTTCCCCGTAAAGGAAAGCGTCGGATAGTTCGAGAACAAGCCACAAAATAGAACGCATACAGAAGAACATTTCATTGTATATTACAACAATGCATCAGATTACAAGAATATACAGAGTATAAAAGAATATATATACACAGAAATATCAGGGATTACAATAAATTACATAGCAGCGGAAAATAACACAATACACAACTAGAATGAGATATACGGATACAAAGCTTTCCGGATATCGTTCCAGCTGTAAACCAGGATCCTGTGAATATAAATCTGCAAAACCAAAACTACTAGCTGCCCGTGTCGAAAAATAGGGGCACCCAGAGTTTAGGTTAAAACAATAAACTCCAGGTCAGTCATGTGACTGGTGTGAGAACTAAAACAGTTATTAATCTTTATTTTTAAAGTTAGGTTAATCAAGGGACCACGCCGTATAACACGGAACGGGTTTCCTCCCAAGAATACCAATGCATAAAACAAACAGCGAAATGCTAATTAAAGAAAAATGAAGTTGTTATAAGACCCAGGTCCCATCACACAATGCAACGCAAGCCGGGGGATAGGGTTTTCCCTTATAACAGCCAAAGAATGCTTGGTACGTTTAAAACAGATTATTTGATACTATTATAAGTGCATGGGGTATAAAACAACTTCAAATCATAAGTATCAATCATAGACGGCATGGGTACCATATATCATGTCGCCATACTAGTTTTACAAGTAAAACCGCAAATGTCACGTATTTGGAAGTTGGATTTCCATCTATGAACCGAGGAAAAAGATAGTCCTCACCGATTTCGAGACTGTCTAGCCCGAGCCTCTGGGTCAGAGCGCATCGACCCTTGGATCCTCAGGGCCGGTCCACCGATGTGGATTAAAATGCCTGAACATGCGTTTCCCCGCCCTTTGGGGCGTAAATGAGCCAACTAAATGACTCCATCGGTTCGAGAACGACCGATCAATCCGAGGTGCCTCGCAACAGCAATAACCACATAAGTCAAACTCGTCAGGGCGTGTAAAACCACTGATGCCACTTCTAGCTAGAAAGAAACGCATGCCCTCCCTGACGTCCTCTCCCGTTTTTGGTTCATACCGGGTGTGAAACACACGAAGTAAACGTTACACAAAGCTACGCCACAAAGGCCTTGCTTTGATCATCACCACAAGGCTTTGCTTTTCAATAGAAGCCTCGATCAATTGCCACTTAGGCATGCCACACAGGCAATTCACTCCATGCGTTTGATATCCATCAATATATAACCCCTGAGCTCGTACGTCTCAGAGAAGGGCGTTAAGCAAGAGAATAAATTCTCCGCCGCCAAACAGATATATATTTAATAGAGATCAATCACACGGACTAAAATCCAATGTCAGAAACACAGTCCATTTACAAGTCCGTTCTGGGTCTGAACGAAACCGGAGGCACCTAGTACCCCGCATATCCATCGATCTCCAAGTACGTCTGGACGATCACTAACTGTTTCCATCTTCTTGGGTGTACAGCCCAATCAAGATCATCAGTAATCACCCAAACGACGTGAAGACCTCCGGTCTTCGACCATCGTCTTCATCTTCGACTTATCGTCGTATCAATTATTCAGAATGGGATAAACCCGGTCTTTCCGAATAAATCGCGTATATTTTAAATAAGTGTTACACAAACACAACATACGCCTCATTCCAATTCATCAGTCACTAACCGTAAATTAATCAAGAGAATAATTCTCCAAATATTAACCCCGAAGGCATCAGATCAATATCCAGAAGACCATTCTGCTTAGCTAACCGACAGTTAGTTTCTAAATTTCACATTCATAGGGAAAGGTTCCCATTGATTTTATCCAAGATAAATTCCTTGAATTTATTCTTTATTCTATTTTTGAATCTCAAATCAAACTAGTTGGGATTAGCGAACCTTACCGAAGTAATCATTTATTTTAATTTCCCCATCCCAACCTATTCATCCCACGAAGTAAAACTGGTAATACTTCATATCTAACACCACAGTGTTATCGGTAAATTCAATTACCATTTCACGTTCAAATCTAATTAAAGATTTAACTATCGCCTGGAGCAAAACTGGTGATACTCCATTTTCGATCATTTCAATCTAATTAAAGATTCATTAAAACTCCACTTAGTTTTAATCGTTAACTGGGTTAAAGAATCCGTGCCATTTAAAACACGGTTCACGATAAACCCAAAATCACATTCCATTAATTATCGGGTTAAAGAACAAGTGTTATTTAAAAAACTGTTCATGATAAACCCAAAAATCAATACCAATTCAATTCCAAATAAATATCATTTAATTGGTACACTTCATTAAATCTATATAAAAAGATCTAATCTTTTCTCAACTGGGTTCAAGAACAGTGTTAGTGAAGACACAATTCACGACAAACCCAAATCACATTTGATATTAAATACAAGGCTCTGAATAGAAAATATACCGGCTTATATCCCATATCAAATTCTACGACTAACAAATATCATATTGGAAATAACGATATATATATGTATATCTTTCAAATTCCCATAACAACATCCGTATAATCACGAAATCCAACATCGAAATATTCCGAAGACAATTTCGATTCAAATCCATTCCAATGCAATCATTGGAAATTCTGGTTATTTTCAAAACCATTTTTAAATTCAATTTATTCATTTAAAATAAATAGAATTATAATTCTAGTTCAAAACTAGTTCCTTTCGATAAAAATCTGTTTTTATCTTTTCAAATATGGAGTTTTCATCCCAATCCTTTTAAAATCATTTCTTATGATTTTACACAAATTATTACTATTTTTAATAATTTTATCAAGGCTCGTACAGTCGATTTCCATCAACGGCTATCGAACTGCACTTACAACGACCTTTTTCGAATTTGATTTGGACGTATCTCCAAATCCAACCATTAGATTTCAAATTTCTGAAATTCGTTAGAAAGCTCTTTTTGATACGAACCCAACGGTTCCAGTTTTAGGAGAATCCGACGGTCGGATCTCCCGTAATGTCCGTTTGAAATAAATGGTCGAAACTCAAGAACTGCCGCGGCGCGGCGCGTTCTATTCAGGCCATTATATATATAATATATATATATTATATATATTTCGTCAATTTCTATTTAAAACGAATTATATAAATAGTTTTAAAATTCGTTTCAAAAGCAATTTCAACTTCCTTTTCAATTCAAATCAAAATTGAATTCTTCTTTATAAATTCGTTTTAAAATTCATTTCTATTCAATTCAAATTCCAATTCAATTTGAATTCATTTCAATTCGTTTTCAATTCAATTTGAATTCGTTTTCAATTCATTTCGAAATCGTTTTCAATTCAATTCATTTGGAAATCGTTTTTAATTCAATTCATTTCGAAATCATTTTCAATTCAATTCATTTCGAAATCGTTTTCAATTCAATTCATTTTGAAATCGTTTTCAATTCAATTCATTTCGAAATCGTTTTCAATTCAATTCATTTCGAAATCGTTTTCAATTCAATTCATTTCGAAATGAATAAAATCGATATAAATATCGTTCACGTCAAAATGGCGTCAATCTAATCATCACGGCTTCACATATTTCTATTTTCAAATATTCTATTTCAAATATTTCTTTTTCAAAATAGTTGTTATTATCAAAATATTTCGTTCAACACATGACCAATCTCAATGGATGAGTACGGTCAACACATGAACCTTTATTTTATATTGATAAAAATGTAAATTTTATTATTAAAATATTTCGTTCAACACATGACCAATCTCAATCGATGAGTACTGTCAACACATGAACCTTTATTTTATAATATTCTTTATTTTCTGAATTGGAATGAGGCCCAATCAATTACCATATAAAGTTAATTATATGGATTTTCATACAACACATGTGTAATAGCATTGAAAAATAATCAATCATCAACCAAAGTGCACTACACTGTATGAGCATCAAATATAGATATCTAACGCTTATAACAGCCTGTCAATCGATCGATCGACATATTTAATCAATCAGGATGAGTGAACATCAAATTTCATCCTAACACCCATGTGGGGTTTCAAACAATCAAACACATATTTCATTTGTGCAGTTGGGCGACGTGTAAAATTTATCGACCCAATCAATGTCCTTCAAATAGGTGTACATAAACAAACTGTCTGGTTTGTAAATGAATATTTATTTATTCACATTCACGTTAAAAATTATATTTTTAACGACAAAACATTTTATTTCAACCTATGAATTACTATTCAATTCATTCTTCAAATAAAATGGTATTTTTATTTTTCTAACTTATTTTAGAAAATTTCGGCGGCATAACGGCACGATACTAGAAACGGGACAAGGCCTAGCCTTATCCCCGGTCTAGTGAAGGCCCACGCCATTCACACATCAATCAAATCCATTCATTTCACCAAACAATTCAATTTCAAATCATCTAACTAATCTATGCAACCAAACAAACAAGTCCATGGTCTGTGGACGATTGTGTCGGGTGCTACTAAGCACCGTCTGCATCCTAGTATATATATATAACCAGAAAAATAAATTGAAGAGTGAGAAATTCTCACCAATAGCTATCCTAACATCTTGACTCTTCTTTGATATCAATCTCCTTCGTTCTCGCCTTTTGTCGCTTTCGTCGCCCGTATTCTCTACATATGTAAAAATCGAATTTTTACTATGTTATTCAATATATAAAAATCGAATTTTGACTTCGCTATTCAATATATAAAGATATGATTTTTACATCGACTTTCAATATATAAAAATCTAATTTTTACTTCGACTTTCAATATATAAAAATCTGATTTTTACTTCGACTTTCAATATATAAAAATCTGATTTTTACTTCGACTTTCAATATATAAAAATCTGATTTTTACTTCGACTTTCGATATATAAAAATCATATCTTTACTATTTAAAAATCTCGTCTTTCCCCTTTTTAAAATCTCAAATCTTTTTCTTTTTAAATCTCAAATCTTTTTCTTTTTAAATCTCAAAATAAAATCAGTTTTTAAACCCTTTTAAAAAATCAGTTTTAAAACTTAAAAAAAAAAACAGTTTTAAAACTTCAAAAAAAATCAGTTTTAAAATCCTTTTAAAAATCAGTTTTCCTTTCTTTTAAAAATCAGTTTTACAAAATCAGTTTTAAATCCTTAAAATCGAAATTTTCAGATTAAAAATAAAAATGAAATAAAAATAAAAACAACTTACTTTTACCTGCGAAGAGGGGGGGGGGTGTGTCAGAGTCGGCGGCAGAAGGAGGAGCACGCGGTGGCTAGGTCTCGGCTGGGGGGCTCGAGAATTGGGGGTCGCGATGGCTTCTGGGGGGGCTCGCGAATTGGGCAGGGAGGGTTCGGCTCGGGTCTTCGATCGATGGAGTGGGGACAGGCGGAGGCGGGGGTCTCTTCGACGAGGCGGTGGCTGAGCGGCGGATCGAGGTCGCTTCTCTTTTTTTTTTAATTTAAAAACTGAATCGGGAAGAAATGAATGGGGGGGGCCAGTTTGACTTAGTTAAAGGGGAAGAGAAAAGAATTTTAATTTATTAAATTATTTAATTTGCCAAAAAGTTGACTTTTTATTTCGACCTCGAAACGAAGCCCACCGCCTGTCGTCTATAGCGTTTTACCCCCATTCCGAACACAATGGGATATGTATCGTAAGCTGATTTGATCGTTACAATCAGTTTCCTTTTGAATTTACATTTAAATCACTATATTGAATTTTAAACGTACATTTCAAATTACCGGGGTCACATACTAACTAGAAAAATTCCAGAAAAATATTTTCTAGCTTCGTATTGACGATACGGTCCTAACAAAACTAGTTTCGTCAAATTCTGAGACCGTTTGAAAAATGGCCAATTTCCTGTCGATTAAAATCAACTGAAACCGGTCAAACGCGTTTTTCCTTTGCCACGCTCACATACTGATTCAGAAAATTATGAAAATTGGAATCTATCAATAACTCGACATCACGGACCCAACAAAACTGGTTTCGTCGAAATCTGAGGTCGTTTGGAAAATGTCTATTTTTAAGGGCCTGAATTCCATAGCGACTATTCAGAATTTTCAACTGGACATATCTTTTGATTCCCGCTATGAAATTTCGATTATTCGAATTCGTTGGGAAGATATTATCAATTAGATCCCATTATTTTTGGTTTCACTAAAATCCGGATTGTTTTGCACCCGGTACATTCAATTGAAGTTTGAAATCGAATTATCGAACTACCGCGCCATTTTCAATTCTATTTATAATTATATATAATTATTTATATTCTAACGACGACGCGTATAAATATATACGTTCGAATTATATTCAAAATAAATTTCTCGTCGATACTATTTAAAATAATTCATTTTAAATAATCAAAATTCGCTAAAATTGCCAAAATAAAAATTTTAAACTGGCCCAGATTTTCCGGGTTGTTACACGTTTCCCGGTCCTATAGGAACTAACATCCGAGGTGCCTTATTCCATCATCCATATAAGTAAAATGTCGGGCGGTGTAAAACCCAAACACTACTTCTAGCTAGAAAGAAACGTGCTGCTCTCCCTGCGTTCCCTTCTCCCGTTTTAAACTCCAACCGGGGTGTGAGGCTCGCGAAGCTACGTTATACACAAAGCTACGCCTAAACCGGCCGTGCTTTGATCATCAACCACAAGGCCTTCTTTTCAACAAAAGCCTTGATCATTTGCATCTTAGCATGCCACATGGTCAATCCATACCATACCATTGATTCCTACCAATATATAACCTCTAAGCTCGTACATCTTAGAGAAGGGTGTTAAACACTAAACAAATATATATTAAGCAGAGATCAATGGATACCATATAAAGGAATACAACGTCAGACATACAATACATTTTCAAGTCTGTTCTGGGTCTAAACGAAACCGGAGGCACCTTATACCTAGCATTTGCGAACAACCAACAAGTAGTTTGGCTAGCCACCATTGTAGCCCCTTCAAGGTAGCTACTCCAATAATGGGCGTCAATGGTAACTCATCCATTCGACGTAAAGATCGTCTGTCTTCAATCACTGTCTTCAACTCTTCGACTTAGATCGACGAAAAATCATTTGAAATGAGATTGAACTCGGACTTTTCAAATGATCCTCATATATATATAATTTAAATTCATTTCTTATCGTTAATATTGATTTATAATGATTAATCTCTATTTTTATTTATATAAAAATAATTGAATTTTATTCAACAACACTTCATGTCCAAAAGCGACCTTGGCGCTGTTTTCACCCAAATTTGTTTTACACATTTCTCTAAATCTAACCGTTGGATTTTAACACAATTCATATCGATGGAAAGATCTTCCCAAGGCGAACCTAACGGTTTCAGTTTTGGGAAAATCCGACGGTCGGATGTTTCGGTATAATAATTTAAAGACATGATTCCAAAATGCGAACTACCACGCTCGATTCATTTACTTTTAATATATATATATATAATTATATATAAATATAATTCCTTCGATGATTTCAATCAATCTATTTATTTCATGCATATTTTGCCCACTCATTTTCATATCAAGAATTTATAATTCAACATATGATTCTTTTTATCCTAACAAACATGCGAATAAAAAATGATATTTTTATTTCGTAACTTGTCACTAGAAACAACTTCCATTAAAATGAAATCTTTAAATGTTTAATCCTTTCCAATGAAAATGATACTAAAATCATATCTCGTTTTAATATATGAACATGACACCACAAACATGTTTCATTTTTAATATATGACCATGACCCTAAAAATATATTTATTTTTAATGTAATAACATAACACTAAAATATGTTTATAATTCTTATAACAAAATGACATTAAAGATGTAACGACCCAGATTTTTGACCGTTTAAACCGACAATAAACCACACATGTCGACCCAAACGAATCGCCAACCCAGATAGTTATTTGGGGAAAAAGAAGAAAAAAGAAGAAAGGAAGAAAAACAATCACAGAACCTCACAGCGGGAGGACAACATATAATAAACAAATAATATTTCAAAACATTTAAACATATACATTTGAGTTACAATATTCAAATCAATCAGAGTTATACACTTACATACACATAATGCAGCGGAAAATAGAATGTAGTGGATACATGTATATCAAACTCCGTCTTCGATCTCCAGGCAAGACAATCTTCATTAACTGCAACGTCTGCTGACCCGAGCATATTGCATAAAAAGAAACACAACAAACACTCGGATCAGCACTAAATCATCTCATATTAGTCAAATTAAAATACGAAATAATATCAGTGTCATGGTGCAGTAACTCAAGAGATGTTACGGGCTTTTTCCATCTCTCAAGGATCCGTTAAACTAATACATACATAGTATAATACGCTATTACAATAGTGTTTATTCAGTAAAGTATAATATATCGAAAATAGCGTAAGCAGGATTCCATGGTCCCCTTACACCGTTTATACCATTGCCGTACAGTTTGCATATAACACACCAGTACGTCGGTGGATAGGGATGCGCCGTGATACGACAACGTTAAATCAAAATCGTAGGGGCTCGATCAGGATAATATGACAAGGCACTGAGGAAATACCCCGGTAGGATTCTACCGAATTGCGGACCCAGGCCGGTGGTAACGCATAGCCGCAACTACCGCCCACCTCGAACGACATTCCCATATTCAAAGGTGCACCCGAATCAATCACAACAGTAATAGAGATGGTTTCGAAGGAGCGCGTTCGATCAGAGATGCGATCTCATTAACCTGGGTATGGCTCCTGTTTTAGTCATTTCAATTATGACCCGAAGGTCAAGGCTAATCCATCATCGTTCTCTTTCTTCAAATCCAGTAATCGCCTCCATACCATCCTTCTTCGGTTCTGGAACTTCCACCGCGTAAACAGTTGTCAAAGTGGTATCGACACTGACAGAGAGTATGCCCTATGTCGACTCCGGTCTCCTTGACAACCAAACGTTTTCATTTTCACACCAGTCAGTGCTTTTACTTTTCCAAAGGAGTTCGTGCTTCATATCGAAAATATCAGGTTCAAAAATCAATTTTCATATTCTAAACAGAATATTATTTAAATGGGGTTTTCCATTTATTCATAACAACTCGATCTAATTCCAACTTAAGTAAAAATTTTTTTTTTTGAATACCAAAATAATTAACAATATATTAAATAACTAAAATATATAATTAAATAGTTTGAGATAATAGTTTGTAATAAAGTTAAAATTTGTCAAGTTTATCAATATATAAATATAATTTAAAACATTGAAATAATTCATAAATAATTAATTCATTAAAATATAATTTATTTAAAATAATTCATAAAATAGATAATTATAAAGAGAATAAATAAATTACTAAATTAGTTTGAAAAATCAATTTTAAAATACTAAAGTTGGAATTGGAAACGTTCGATCAATTTCGGTCCCACTTGCAGTTATATTTCAACTTCAAGTACATCAATTCAAATTCACATTTCCGATCAACTTCATTTCAAATTTTCATTCATTTCCAATTCGCCAACTCAGTTCAGATGGTTAACTCTAACCCGTATTCCCATCCCAATAATCTCAATTTATTTCGAATAAACCGAATTCGATTTCAATCATTTCAATTTGTAAAATTTCCACGTCCATACTTATTAAATTTCAATCCATTGAATCCCAAAACAACATTTGATTTCGAATCATATTCCCATTTCGAATATTCAATTTATAACCAAATTTGAATTTGCAGTTCATTTTCATTGTTTCAAAGATTTTAAACTTCCAACACATATCGAGTTTACAATTTCACCTTTAATTCAAATCAAGGTTGATTTAAAGCAAAATCTCAAATCAGACACCACAGTCAAATTTCAATACATTCGATTTAAATAAATTCCACCCTCGATTTAACTATAATTCCAACACAAATTCATTTCCCTTTTATTTGTATTTCCAATTTCAAATTCAAAGGAAAATAAATTATAAACATCGCTTATTGTCGCTAAACAATAAATTTCAAAATTCACAATTTCATTTAACCGACCGGTGTCCGTATATAATTTGCTATCCTATGGCCAAGTGAATAAATTTTATTTCTCGATATTCCGGGATGGATCTATCATTTCAATCCAAATCAGGGTCACAGAGATTTATCATTTCACTCTGTGTTCTTAATTCATTTTATCGATAATTCCCGGGTTTATTCGATGCCCGTAACATCAAGGGTAAATGGGATTTATCGTCACATGGCACACAACATCATATACTGCATAACAGAACAGTCCAAGCAATATTCATCCAGAATCAAATCAATCAAGGCAGCCATCACATCGTTTTATTCAACAGAAAATTTGATCATTTTACTTGTCATCAAGTGTCAGGATTTCAATTTGAAACTTAAATTAAATTCAAATAACTAATTTTCGATTTTTATTGCATGTAACCCACTAGCATGTCAAATTCAAGCAATCATTCACCAAATCAAACACAACATGCAACCAATTCATTTCATACCTTAATTCGATAAATATGGAATAAATTTAGTCTTTCGTGAGTGAAGAAACACTCACCTTCGGGTTCAATTCGGATCGAACGTCCAGAAAAGGCCCAAAATTTGACAGTCTCAGATCGCAACCAAACCAGCGCCAAAACGTCCGCAACTCCGCCACGATCCCAACGCAACAAACCGCGTCCAAATCCGAGTCCGTATGCAAAAGTTATTCACGTTTTAGCATTTGGAATTTAAAATATATAAAAATTATTAAATAAATTCCCACCCACCAGAAATTTGACACGTCAGCAGGGTCCCTGTTCCCTTCTTCCCGCTCGACCTGTGACCCGCGTTGACCGCCGAAAGACCCATCAGGTCCAAACTTTGACCGGCCGCCACTTCCACCTCCGACCAAATCAGGAAGCCCGCCACCCACCAACGCGAAGCTTTTTCCGAGGCGCATGCACCTACGCCGGAGCCATCAACTCCGGTCGCCTTCCCTGGCGGTGCGAACCCGATGAACGGCAACGTTTTTCCGGCTTTAAACTCGAATTCCCGTCGTTCTAGACCACAATAAATCACATGCATACCATCATTGAACTCGTATCAATCCCCTCTACAATACCCAGTTCCCCGATTTCGCGATTTCATCCCGAATCAAAACCCCCAAATTTCATGATTTAGGGTTACGAAATTGCAACTTTGACCGCGATTTCTGATCACCTGGAGCGCTGCATGTTGAAACGAATTGTAGATCTGGCCTCTACTCATCGAGAGCTTCGAAATGATATATAATACGATGGGGTTTGGTGAAATTTCCTTTTTTTTTTTTTTTTTTTTTTTTTGAGTTTGCATTTTATTTTGAGCTAGGGTTTTAAATTTTATTCAGCCATGGAAATAGAGTTTAGATGGAGAAAAATGAAGTGTAGTGTAAATGGGCTGATGTAGTGGAGAGGAGATTTATTTATATAATTTATAGAAGGCCCAAATAAGAGAACAACCAATATTCTGTTTCACCGATTCAATTTCGCGATTTCTCCCGTACGGTCACATAACAAGTCCGAAAATTCTAAAAACTGGAATCTTGCAACAATTCACTGTTCCGGATCCAATGGCGCCAGTTTCGTCGAATTCCGAGACAGTTGCCAAAACAGCTAATTTCACAATTAAATAAATTAATAAAATATTCAATATTCAATTAACTGTTTAAAATTCAAATTTAAATATTTATAAATTCATATTTAAATCAAATTTACAATTTCGATAAATTTTCAAATTTATTTCACATATATTTTATTTCATATTTAATTATTTTCAAATTTCAAACTTGAATATCAAATTAAATATAAACAAATAAAATTCCATATTTAACTTAACTTTCAACTTAAAAATCCTTAAAAATCCAATTTAAATCAATTTGAAATCTAAATAAAATTTTATAAATCAAACCCACATATTTTATATTCCATATATAATTATTTAAAATTTAACAAATCCGGAATTCAAATTTAAATCTCAATTGCTTATAATTTCTTTATATAAATTCCATAGCGATCTTTCGAAATTTTGATTTAGTCATAACTTGCAATTTATTCGGTGAAATTTAAATTTCTTAAATTCTCTGGAAAGATATGGTAAATTCGATTCCAACGTTCCCAGTTTTACCCAATTCTGACTTAAAATGAATTTTATATAATTTTCCAAAGTTTGAAATCGAATTTTCAAACTACCGCGCCATTTCAAGCTCGTTATATAGATTAAAAAAATTTTATTCGTTTTCAACTTCAATTAAAATAATTTTTCCATCGTTATTAATTAAAATAAATTACTTTAAATATTCAAAATTCTCCGAATTAGCCATAATGACATTTTTAAATTGGTTCGAATTTTCAGGTCGTTACATTCTCCCCCACTTAAAATCTTTTCGTCCTCGAAAAGAGAACGAAACGATATGAAGCGCATATCCATTCAAATTCATATATAAAATAATATTTTCAAACAAGTATAGTCGTAAAATCCGTAAAATTTTCTAACTCCCGAAATCACGGAAAATTTCGGCAGCATCTCCTTTGTACGGGGAGGTCCGGGAAAAATCCCAATACATATATAACCCAAAATACATCTCATCCAATGATGAGGCATCCCAAAAGTGGGGAAAAACAAAATATAAAACCCTCAAATCCATATACCACAAGTACGTACCTCTTTTAGCGTTATATTGCATTTTTATTTACCTTAGCGTTTAGCATTTTAGCGCAAACGAGCTTTGAGACGAAATGCGACTTCTTACACCTGCCAAATACTTACACACACATGAAAATAAAACATATATAAAATATATAACAAATGTATACAACATACATATCAAGATTTCATCGTTTCAATTGCAAAACTATAATATCCGCTATAGGTCAGCGAACAAATCGCTGATTATCTCGTATTAAAGTTTGAATTTGGCAAAACATACTGGGAAAAAGTTGTTGCTCTCGTTTCAGGCTTTCCGAAATGTCCGGACTCATCGAATTCGGATAATCGGTTCACAAGTTATGACAGTTTTACCGCAAGTGAACGCTTCAGCCCGAGCACTGAAAAATGCAGGTCTGAATGTTCAGGTCAGTTTTCAGCCCTCTAAACCTTAAAATTTTACTTAGCACATTAAGAAAAAATTTTAGCTTACACTCTGGCCTTTCCGAATTGTACTCGCACACTAAAATCCGACGTTTCGTTCGGGAGTTATGATCAAAACCATATCGATGTACACCTCTGTTTTCAAATTTCTACACACACAACTATGTATAAAACTTGAATTTCAGCATAGTAAACATGAGAATTTCAGCGGCTCTATTAACGAAAGTTTTAACTCAATTTCTAAGGTTTCCAAAAAGTCCGGAGTTGTCAGATTCCGATCAGCCCATCAAAAGTTATAGTCATTTTAATTTCAGCTTATCGATTATTTTGGATTTTCTCATAACGTTGGTTTATTTCTATTTGAAATTTCAACCTTTCAATTCCAATACTTTTGTAAATCCTTAACACTTAACGTCGTTATCACCTCATTTTCAATAATTGGATCTCCATTCAATTGCTTACTTTATATTCGATATTCTTTCTATTCAATTTCCGGTTTTGTTTCATGTGTTATATTCCGATTAAACTTGAATTCACTTTAAATTTTCGACGAAGTGGATTCACTTGACCCCTATTCCATTAACCAATTTTTATTTATTCGACGTACAAGTCATGATTTGAATTAACGACTGTTCACGACTCAATTTCATACTTAATTCTCAAACTGTCATTATTCGATTCACTTTACTTACATAAAGCTATACTTCATCTGATAGAATATTTTACAATCCAAATTCAAGAGTTCCGTGACGACCCCTCATTTCTTACATCCATTCCAGATTTCGAAGTCTAAAAATTTTCAACAAAACAAGTATATTAACCTTGGATCGATGTCGTTAATCAGGACGACTTAAATGGCTTGATTCCGGTTTTTAACCTAAGTTCAAAATAACTAATATATTTATACTATTTTATAGAAGACATGACCTATAAAATTTTAAACCCAAATCTTTAATTACCAAACATATAAAATTTTTCAAAATATGTTTGCCTTAAATTTCAACTTTAAATAACATATTCTAATACCTTTATCAAAATTCATAACATATGAACTTAAAATTTTATATCATATGAGATTTAAATCCAAATCCTTTACTTAACAATTATAATAACATTTGAGCAGTCTCCCCCACTTGGACTCTTTAGAATACACATCGATAAGGCGTGCACTCATTACCGAGGTCGTTCTAAGGTCTAAGAAGGGATTACACTCATTTCGTTAAACCCTTTCAACCCTATTCCCAACACTACTCTATAAAATAATAGCATTTCAAAACTTTGGTAAATTATTATCAAAGCTCGGAATCAATTCCAAGTTCATTTCTACATTCATTAAATTTTTCTTATTTGATTTACGATTTAATCAACCATAATGGGTAATTACTCTATATTATCACCCACTAAAACAAATACATACATATTTGAACCATAATATATATTTAATATAATTTAAAATATAATCGAAAACCATATTGTGTCAAGTCATTCTGTCTGAGCATTTAGAAATTCCTATCAATTCTATGGCGTCCCATATATCGACCAGAATCTATAAATATTCAACAGAACAATTAACACAACATAAAATCATTTTATATCCAAAATACAAATACGCTCTCTCATATATATTCACTCGAACTCATTCTAGGGCGTTACTAACCCCATCTCTAATGAGTTAATTCCCAAACAGAGCCAAGGTTATCAATAACCTCGCTCTGATACCAACTGTAACGACCCAGATTTTTGACCGTTTAAACCGACAATAAACCACACATGTCGACCCAAACGAATCGCCAACCCAGATAGTTATTTGGGGAAAAAGAAGAAAAAAGAAGAAAGGAAGAAAAACAATCACAGAACCTCACAGCGGGAGGACAACATATAATAAACAAATAATATTTCAAAACATTTAAACATATACATTTGAGTTACAATATTCAAATCAATCAGAGTTATACACTTACATACACATAATGCAGCGGAAAATAGAATGTAGTGGATACATGTATATCAAACTCCGTCTTCGATCTCCAGGCAAGACAATCTTCATTAACTGCAACGTCTGCTGACCCGAGCATATTGCATAAAAAGAAACACAACAAACACTCGGATCAGCACTAAATCATCTCATATTAGTCAAATTAAAATACGAAATAATATCAGTGTCATGGTGCAGTAACTCAAGAGATGTTACGGGCTTTTTCCATCTCTCAAGGATCCGTTAAACTAATACATACATAGTATAATACGCTATTACAATAGTGTTTATTCAGTAAAGTATAATATATCGAAAATAGCGTAAGCAGGATTCCATGGTCCCCTTACACCGTTTATACCATTGCCGTACAGTTTGCATATAACACACCAGTACGTCGGTGGATAGGGATGCGCCGTGATACGACAACGTTAAATCAAAATCGTAGGGGCTCGATCAGGATAATATGACAAGGCACTGAGGAAATACCCCGGTAGGATTCTACCGAATTGCGGACCCAGGCCGGTGGTAACGCATAGCCGCAACTACCGCCCACCTCGAACGACATTCCCATATTCAAAGGTGCACCCGAATCAATCACAACAGTAATAGAGATGGTTTCGAAGGAGCGCGTTCGATCAGAGATGCGATCTCATTAACCTGGGTATGGCTCCTGTTTTAGTCATTTCAATTATGACCCGAAGGTCAAGGCTAATCCATCATCGTTCTCTTTCTTCAAATCCAGTAATCGCCTCCATACCATCCTTCTTCGGTTCTGGAACTTCCACCGCGTACACAGTTGTCAAAGTGGTATCGACACTGACAGAGAGTATGCCCTATGTCGACTCCGGTCTCCTTGACAACCAAACGTTTTCATTTTCACACCGGTCAGTGCTTTTACTTTTCCAAAGGAGTTCGTGCTTCATATCGAAAATATCAGGTTCAAAAATCAATTTTCATATTCTAAACAGAATATTATTTAAATGGGGTTTTCCATTTATTCATAACAACTCGATCTAATTCCAACTTAAGTAAAAAATTTTTTTTTTTTGAATACCAAAATAATTAACAATATATTAAATAACTAAAATATATAATTAAATAGTTTGAGATAATAGTTTGTAATAAAGTTAAAATTTGTCAAGTTTATCAATATATAAATATAATTTAAAACATTGAAATAATTCATAAATAATTAATTCATTAAAATATAATTTATTTAAAATAATTCATAAAATAGATAGTTATAAAGAGAATAAATAAATTACTAAATTAGTTTGAAAAATCAATTTTAAAATACTAAAGTTGGAATTGGAAACGTTCGATCAATTTCGGTCCCACTTGCAGTTATATTTCAACTTCAAGTACATCAATTCAAATTCACATTTCCGATCAACTTCATTTCAAATTTTCATTCATTTCCAATTCGCCAACTCAGTTCAGATGGTTAACTCTAACCCGTATTCCCATCCCAATAATCTCAATTTATTTCGAATAAACCGAATTCGATTTCAATCATTTCAATTTGTAAAATTTCCACGTCCATACTTATTAAATTTCAATCCATTGAATCCCAAAACAACATTTGATTTCGAATCATATTCCCATTTCGAATATTCAATTTATAACCAAATTTGAATTTGCAGTTCATTTTCATTGTTTCAAAGATTTTAAACTTCCAACACATATCGAGTTTACAATTTCACCTTTAATTCAAATCAAGGTTGATTTAAAGCAAAATCTCAAATCAGACACCACAGTCAAATTTCAATACATTCGATTTAAATAAATTCCACCCTCGATTTAACTATAATTCCAACACAAATTCATTTCCCTTTTATTTGTATTTCCAATTTCAAATTCAAAGGAAAATAAATTATAAACATCGCTTATTGTCGCTAAACAATAAATTTCAAAATTCACAATTTCATTTAACCGACCGGTGTCCGTATATAATTTGCTATCCTATGGCCAAGTGAATAAATTTTATTTCTCGATATTCCGGGATGGATCTATCATTTCAATCCAAATCAGGGTCACAGAGATTTATCATTTCACTCTGTGTTCTTAATTCATTTTATCGATAATTCCCGGGTTTATTCGATGCCCGTAACATCAAGGGTAAATGGGATTTATCGTCACATGGCACACAACATCATATACTGCATAACAGAACAGTCCAAGCAATATTCATCCAGAATCAAATCAATCAAGGCAGCCATCACATCGTTTTATTCAACAGAAAATTTGATCATTTTACTTGTCATCAAGTGTCAGGATTTCAATTTGAAACTTAAATTAAATTCAAATAACTAATTTTCGATTTTTATTGCATGTAACCCACTAGCATGTCAAATTCAAGCAATCATTCACCAAATCAAACACAACATGCAACCAATTCATTTCATACCTTAATTCGATAAATATGGAATAAATTTAGTCTTTCGTGAGTGAAGAAACACTCACCTTCGGGTTCAATTCGGATCGAACGTCCAGAAAAGGCCCAAAATTTGACAGTCTCAGATCGCAACCAAACCAGCGCCAAAACGTCCGCAACTCCGCCACGATCCCAACGCAACAAACCGCGTCCAAATCCGAGTCCGTATGCAAAAGTTATTCACGTTTTAGCATTTGGAATTTAAAATATATAAAAATTATTAAATAAATTCCCACCCACCAGAAATTTGACACGTCAGCAGGGTCCCTGTTCCCTTCTTCCCGCTCGACCTATGACCCGCGTTGACCGCCGAAAGACCCATCAGGTCCAAACTTTGACCGGCCGCCACTTCCACCTCCGACCAAATCAGGAAGCCCGCCACCCACCAACGCGAAGCTTTTTCCGAGGCGCATGCACCTACGCCGGAGCCATCAACTCCGGTCGCCTTCCCTGGCGGTGCGAACCCGATGAACGGCAACGTTTTTCCGGCTTTAAACTCGAATTCCCGTCGTTCTAGACCACAATAAATCACATGCATACCATCATTGAACTCGTATCAATCCCCTCTACAATACCCAGTTCCCCGATTTCGCGATTTCATCCCGAATCAAAACCCCCAAATTTCATGATTTAGGGTTACGAAATTGCAACTTTGACCGCGATTTCTGATCACCTGGAGCGCTGCATGTTGAAACGAATTGTAGATCTGGCCTCTACTCATCGAGAGCTTCGAAATGATATATAATACGATGGGGTTTGGTGAAATTTCCTTTTTTTTTTTTTTTTTTTTTTTTTTTTTTTTGAGTTTGCATTTTATTTTGAGCTAGGGTTTTAAATTTTATTCAGCCATGGAAATAGAGTTTAGATGGAGAAAAATGAAGTGTAGTGTAAATGGGCTGATGTAGTGGAGAGGAGATTTATTTATATAATTTATAGAAGGCCCAAATAAGAGAACAACCAATATTCTGTTTCACCGATTCAATTTCGCGATTTCTCCCGTACGGTCACATAACAAGTCCGAAAATTCTAAAAACTGGAATCTTGCAACAATTCACTGTTCCGGATCCAATGGCGCCAGTTTCGTCGAATTCCGAGACAGTTGCCAAAACAGCTAATTTCACAATTAAATAAATTAATAAAATATTCAATATTCAATTAACTGTTTAAAATTCAAATTTAAATATTTATAAATTCATATTTAAATCAAATTTACAATTTCGATAAATTTTCAAATTTATTTCACATATATTTTATTTCATATTTAATTATTTTCAAATTTCAAACTTGAATATCAAATTAAATATAAACAAATAAAATTCCATATTTAACTTAACTTTCAACTTAAAAATCCTTAAAAATCCAATTTAAATCAATTTGAAATCTAAATAAAATTTTATAAATCAAACCCACATATTTTATATTCCATATATAATTATTTAAAATTTAACAAATCCGGAATTCAAATTTAAATCTCAATTGCTTATAATTTCTTTATATAAATTCCATAGCGATCTTTCGAAATTTTGATTTAGTCATAACTTGCAATTTATTCGGTGAAATTTAAATTTCTTAAATTCTCTGGAAAGATATGGTAAATTCGATTCCAACGTTCCCAGTTTTACCCAATTCTGACTTAAAATGAATTTTATATAATTTTCCAAAGTTTGAAATCGAATTTTCAAACTACCGCGCCATTTCAAGCTCGTTATATAGATTAAAAATTTTTTATTCGTTTTCAACTTCAATTAAAATAATTTTTCCATCGTTATTAATTAAAATAAATTACTTTAAATATTCAAAATTCTCCGAATTAGCCATAATGACATTTTTAAATTGGTTCGAATTTTCAGGTCGTTACAAAAGATATATTTATTTTTGATATTTTCAACATAACACTAAAACATGATTATGTTTCATATGTATTAATGCTACAGTAAAATATGATTATGTTTCATATGCATTAACACTACGACAAAATATGATTATGTTTCGTATGCATTAATACTACAATAATATGATTATGTTCCATATGCATTATGTGAAGACCCGTAACTTCCCGGTAAAGGAAAGCGGCGGATAGTTCAAGAACAAGCCACAAAAGAACGCATATAAAAGAACATTTCATTGTATATTACAACAATGCATCAAATTACAAGAATATACAGAGTATAAATGAATATATACACAGAAATATCAGAGATTTAAATTACATTTAAATACATATTAGCGGAAAATAATACAATACTCAACTAGAAGAGATACACGGATACAAAGCTTTCCGGATATCGTTCCATCTATAAACCAGGATCCTGTGAATATAAATCTGCAGAACCAAAACTACTAGCTGCCCGTGTCAAAATAGGGGCACCCAGAGTTTAGGTTAAAACATTAAACTCCAGGTCAGTCATGTGACTGGTGTGAGAACTAAAACAGTTATAAATCTTTATTTTAAAGTTAGGTAAATCCAGCGACCACGCCGTATAACACGGAACGGGTTTCCTCCCAAGAATACCAGTGCTTAAAACAACAGCACAATGCTAATTAAAGAAAAATGAAGCTATTATAAGACCCAGGTCCCATCACACAATGCAATGCAAGCCGGAGGATAAGGTTTTTACCTTATAATAGCCGAGAATGCTTGATACGTTTAAAACAAATCATTTGATACTTTTATAAGTGCATATTGTATAAAATATCTTCAAATCATAAATATCAATCATAGACGGCATAAGTACCCCATCCCACTATGTCGCCATACTAGGCTCTACACATAAAATCGAAATACACGTATTGGAAATTGGATTTCCATCATGGTGGCTCCTGATTCGAAAGATCGATCGTGTAATGCAATTCACCACGGCTTACGTCCCAACAAGAGAACACCGTCTGCATCCGCACATTTGGGACCAGAGTACCACCGCGGCTTACGTCCCAGCGAGAGAAAACACCGCCTACTCTATATATCCCTGAGCACTAGGCTCATCTCGGTCGACCGATTCCACGTGACCACTAAGGTGCCCATCCACGAAAAAGCATACTGATCAAACCATTAGTTTACCACCATACCGGGTTGTGAGGCTCGCGGATCAACGCTATACACAAAGCCATGCTATATCAGCTGCGCTTCGATCATCAACCACCAAACTTTGCTTTTCAACAAAAGTCTAGATCACTGCATCTCAGCATGTCACACTATCAATCCATATTGTACCACTGATTTCTGCCAATATATAACCTCTGAGCTCATATGTCTCAAAGAAGGGCATTAAGCAAGAGAATAAATTCTCCGCCGCCAAACAGATATATATTTAGCAGAGATCAACAAATACAATATAAAGGAATACAGTGTCAGACACACCATCCATTTACAAGTCCGTTCTAGGTCTGAACGAAACCGGAGGCACTTTCCTCGCATATCCATCCATCTTCAAGTACGTCTGGACGACCACCAACTATTTCCATCCTCTTGGGTGTACAGCCCAATCAGGATCGTCAGTAATAATCCAAACGATGTAAAGATTTCCGGTCTTCGACCACCGTCTTCATCTTCGACATATCGTCGAATCGGTTATTCAGAATGGGTATAAACCCGGCCTTTCCGAACAACCCGCGTATATTAAAACGAATGTTACTCAAACACAACATACGCCTCATTCCAATTCATTAGTTACTAACTGTAAATCAGTAAGAGAGCAATTCCCCAAAAATTAACCCCGAAGGCCGAAACCAACATCAGATCAATATCCAGGAAACCATTCTTCTTAACTAACCTTCAGCTAGTTTCTAAATTTCAATTCTTAGTGAAAGGTCCCCATTAATTTTATCCAAGATAAATTCTTTAAAATTTATCCTTTGATCTTCCTTTGGATGTCATTTCAAACCAAATTATGGTTTTCCAAACTAGTCGAGATTAGCGAACCACACCGAAGTAATTATTTATTTTATTTCCCAATCCCAACCTATTCATCCCATGAAGCAAAACTGGTAATACTCCATATCTAACACCGCGGTGTTATCGGTAAAATTAATTACCATTTCACGTTCAAATCTAATTAAAGATTTAACTATCGCTTTGGAGCAAAACTGGTGATACTCCATTCTCGCTCATTTTCTAAAGTTGATAATTTAAATTATCAATTCCCCATTTCAATCTAATTGCAGATTCATTAAAACTCCTTTTACTGGGTTAAAGAACTAGGTGTTATTTAAAACACAGTTCACGACAAACCCAAATCACATTCTATTTATTATCGGGTTAAAGAACTAGTGTTATTTAAAACACAGTTCACGATAAACCCATGAATCAATTCTGGTTTAATTTAATTCAAATATTTTAGGAATTCCGATTATTTAAAACCCCTTTTTAAATCTAATTTATTTATTTAAAAACAAATCGGGTTTTAAATTTAGTTCAAACTAGTTCATTTCGATAAAAATCTATTTTTATCTTTTCAAATATTTAGTTTTTCATCCCAAATTTTCCCAAATCATTTCTAATGATTTTACACAAATTATTGATATTTTTAATAATTTTATCAAGGCCCGTACAGTCGATTTCCATCAATGGCCATCGAACTGCACTTACAGCGACCTTTTTCAAATTTGATTTGGACGTATCTCCAAATCCAACCGTTAGATTTTGAATTTCAAATATTCGTTAGAAAGCTCTTTTCGATACGAACCCAACGGTTCTGGTTTTAGGAGAATCCGACGGTCGGATCTCCCGTAATGTCCGTTTGAAATAAACGGTCGAAATTCACGAACTGTCGCGGCGCGGCGCGTTCTATTCAGGCCATTATATATATAATATATATATATATATATATTATATATATATCGTTGATTACCTTTTTAAAACGAATTTTATAAGTCATTTCAAATTTATTTTAAAGACAATTTCAACCTTTAATTCAAATTCAAATTAAAATTGAATTTTCCCTTATAAATTCTTTCTACATTCACTTCTATTTGATTTCAATTCAAATCGATTTCAATTCTATTTCAATTCGTTTTCAATTGAATTCAATTCAATTCAAATCCGTTTTCTATTTAATTCAATTCGAATTCGTTTTCTATTCAATCCAATTCAAATTGGTTTTCTAATCGATTCAAATCAAATTCGTTTTATGTTCAATTCATTTCGAAATCGTTTTCAATTCATTTCATTTCGAAATCGTTTTCAATTCATTTCATTTCGAAATCGTTTTCAATTCATTTCATTTCGAAATATTCGATTTCAAAATTACTTTTCGATATTCATTTTAAAATGAATAAAATCGATATAAATATCGTTTACGTCAAAATGGCGTCAATCTAATCAACACGGCTTCATATATTCCTTTATTTTATTCAACAAATGAATATTTATTTTTGTCAACACACGACTAATCTCAACGAATGAGTACTGTCCACGTGTGACTATTTTTGTTTAATTATTTCGTTCAACACATGACTAATCTCAACGGATGAGTACAGTCAACACATGAACCTTTATTTTGTATTGATAAAGATGTAAATTTTATTATTAAAATATTTCGTTCAACACATGACTAATCTCGACGGATGAGTACAGTCAACACATGAACCTTTATTTTATATTGATAAAGATGTAAATTTTATTATTAAAATATTTCGTTCAACACATGACTAATCTCAACGGATGAGTACAGTCAACACATGAACCTTTATTTTGTATTGATAAAGATGTAAATTTTATTATTAAAATATTTCGTTCAACACATGACTAATCTCAACGGATGAGTACAGTCAACACATGAACCTTTATTTTATATTGATAAAGATGTAAATTTTATTATTAAAATATTTCGTTCAACACATGACTAATCTCAACGGATGAGTACAGTCAACACATGAACCTTTATTTTATAATATTCTTTATTCTCTAAATTGGAATGAGGCCCAATCAATCACCATATAAAATTAATTATATGGATTTTCATACAACAACTGTATATAATAGCAACGATAAATAATCAATCATCATCCAAAGTGCACTACACTGTATAGGCATCAAATATAGATATCTAACGCTTATAACAGCCTGTCGATCCATCGATCGACATATTCAATCAATCAGGATGAGTGAACTTCAAATTTCATCCCAACACCCGTGTGGGGTTTCAAACAATCAAACACAGATTTTATTTGTGCAGTTGGGCGATGTGTAAAATTTATCGTCCCAATCAATGTCAGTCAAATCGGTGTACATAAACAAACCGTCCGGTTTGTAAATGAATATTTATTTATTCACATTCACTATATTCATATTCACGTTAAAAATTATATTTTTAACGATAAAACATTTTTATTTTAACATATGAATTTTTATTCGGTTCATTCTTTAAATAAAATGATATTTTATTTTTCTAACTTATTTTAGAAAATTTCGACGGCAAAACGGAACGATACTAGAAACAGGACGAGGCCTAGCCTTATCCCCGGTCTAGTGAAGGCCCACGCCATTCACACATCAATCAAATCAATTTCATTTCACCGAACAATTCAGTTCAAACCAAATAATCTAACCAACTACACAACCAAACAATTTAACAAACAAGCCATCCATGGTCTGTGGATGACGGGTGTCGGGTGCTACCAAGCACCGTCTGCATCCTAGTATATATATATATATATATATATATATATATATATATATATATATATATATATATGTATAACTAGAATAAGAAATTTAGAGTGAGGAGTTCTCACCCTTTCGCTAAACTGAATGACGCAATTCTTCATGGGTAGGAAATCTTCAATTTGCTTTTCTTTCGTCTATTTCGTTGCCAGTATACACTACCTATATAAAAATCACATTTTTACTTTGCTATTCAATATATAAAAATCGAATTTTTACTATGTTATTCGATATAGAAAAATCGAATTTTTACATGAAATAAAAATATAAACTTTAACATATTTATAAATCTCATCCTTTTGTTTTCAAAATCCACTTCTTGTTCATTTCACAAATCACTTCTTTCTTTCACTTCTTATATACAATATCATATTTTTATTACTCTAATTAAATAAAAATCATATTTTTATTATGCTAGGAGTATAAAAATTATATTCTTGTTCCACTAACTTCATAGTAAAAATTATATTTTTACATCACTAATGTCACAACAGAAATCGTAGTTTCATTATAAAAAGAAAATCATATCTTTCCTATGAATAATATCCTCACCTTTCTATTTATAAAAATATAATTTTTTATGTTATTAAAAATAATATCTTTGTATTTTTATATTCAACACATATGAACAAAGATCACATTTTTATATGCAATACATGTGAATAAAAATCACGTCTTCTTCATTTAAGAAAAATCACATCTTCTTATCGCTACTCAAACAAAAATAAAACTAAAAATCAAATTTTTATTACTTTACAAACTGAGTTTAAAAGTATACTTTCAAAATCTAAAACTGATTTTGAAAGAATTTATTTTTATCCTATCAAAACTGATTTTTTTTATATATTTAAAAGTAAAAACTTACTGTTGATGTTTCAGGAGGGAGGAGGTTTGTTGGAGATCGTCGGGGGTTGGAGGCAGTGCGCGCTGGGTCTGGTGGTGACGGCTAAGGCGGTGGCTGTTGGGTCTGAACGACGGTCTTGGGTCGGTTTCAGCTAGGGTTTCTCGAGGTAAGAGCAGGCGGGCGGTGGCTAGATCGAGATGGCGGCTAGGGCTGAGTGTGGTGGGGGTCTCGCGGTGGAGGATTGACGATGGGAGGGGCGGCGATCGACACTGTGGGGGCGCGTTCTAGGGTTCTGTGATTTTTTTTAATTCGATCGATTTCTGTTAAGTGAGGAAGAGAGAGAAACTAAAGGGGGAGAGTGTTGACCTTGATATTTAATTATATTTTTATTATACTATTCAATCTTCAAAAAGTTAATTTTCCCATTTGAACTCCGATCCAAACTCAACGATTGCCACCACCAGCTAATTACCCCCATTCCGAACACAATGGGATATGTTTCGCAAGCCTGTTCCGCCGTTTCGACCAGTTTCCGTTGAATTTACATTTAAATCAATATACTGAATTTTAAACGTACATTTCAAATTACCGGGTTCGCATACTAACTCTAAAAATTCCAGAAAAATATTTTCTAGCTTCGTATTGACGATACGGTCCTAACAAAACTAATTTCGTCGAATCCTGAGACCGTTTGAAAAATGGCCAATTTCCAGTCGATTAAAATCAACTGAAACTGGTCAAACGCGTTTTCCTTTGTCACGCTCACATATTGATTCGAAAAAGTATGAAATTTGGAATCTAGCAATAACTTTACATCCCGGATCCAACAAAAGTGGTTTCGTCGAAATCCGAGGTCGTTTGCAAAATTTCCATTTTTAAGGGCCTGAATTCCATAGCGACTATTCAGAATTTTCAACTGGACATATCTTTTGATTCCCGCTATCAAATTTCGATTTTTCGGATTCGTTGGGAAGATAGTCACAATTAGATCCCATTATTTTTGGTTTCACTAAAATCCGGTTTATTTTGCACCCGGTACATTCAATTGAAGTTTGAAATCGAATTATCGAACTACCGCGCCATTTTCAATTCTATTTATAATTATAAATAATTATTTATATTCTAACGACGACGTATATAATATATACGTTCTAAATATATTCAAAATAAATTTCTCGTCGATATTATTTAAAATAATTCTTTTTAAATAATCAAAATTCGCTAAAATTGCCAAAATAAAAATTTTAAACTGGCCCAGATTTTCGGGTTGTTACAATCTCCCCCACTTAAAACTTTTCGTCCCCGAAAAGGAACAAAGTCGAAAGTGGTTTGATTAATCAACTCTACATTCGAGATAATCTCATAAAAATCACCTTTTATCTATATATAAAAACTATAGAAAACCTTCATGTGTTGAATTGATATTCATTCGTTGATTAGAAATTCATGTGTTGAATGGTATTCATATTTTGAAATAAATTGTTTGATAATAAAAATCACCTTTTATCTATATATAAAAACTATAGAAAACCTTCATGTGTTGAATTGATATTCATTCGTTGATTAGAAATTCATGTGTTGAATGGTATTCATATTTGAGACGACCCGAAATCCCGTTCAGACGGAAACAAGGGTTATCTTTGGAATATAACACAGAAACAGATAATAGCAGAACAAAATTAAATAAATATACCAGAAAATGAACAATAGAATATACTGGATAAAAGTAATCATCAGAGTTACACAGTATACAGGATCTTACTTAGTACAAATACAGTTCAACTATACATAAATGTCTACAGCGGAAATAAACAAAATATGTACAATAGGAGCTGAACAACGTAAAAAGAAATAAATGATAGAATCCACCTTCAGCTCCAGCTATCCAGAAAGAACCAGCTAAACCTGAATACAAGGCTGCCCGTGTAGAAAAATGGGCACCCGAGTTTGAGAGTGAAACAAACTACGAGTCAGTCATGGGACTGGTATGAGAAATCAACTCAACACATATATAATTGGCTAATCCCAGGACCACGCCACTTTCGTGGAACGGGTTTACTCCATTGGATGGCCAGTGCTTTCTAACAAATATTTCTTTCAAACATCGCTATGCTTTTTTATAAAAAATGAAGCCGTTATAAGACTCAGTTCCCATCACACAATGCAACGCAAACCGGAGGATAGAGTTTTTACCTTATAACGGCCAAATATGCTTGATACGAATAAAACAAAGGCATTTGATATTATTGCTAGTGTCAATATGTTTTGAAAACAATTTCAAATCATAACTATCAATCATAGACGGCATTAATGCCCCATACCACTATGTCGCCATATATATATAGGTATACAATCAAAACCGCACAATCACGTATTTGGAAATTGGATTTCCGTCATGAACCAAGGCAAAAGATAGTCCTTTCCGAATTCGAGATGCTCTAGCCCGTGTCTCAGGCAAGCGCGCAGGCAAGCCTTGGATCGTCAGGGCCGGTCCACCGATGTGGATTATTATGCCTGGACAATACGTTTCCCCGCCCTTTGGGGCGTCAACGAGCCAACGAATGACTCCATCGGACCCGGATCGTCCGATCAAACCAAGGCGCCTCGCAACAGCAACAACCACATAGGTGAAAAGTATATAAATGTCAGGGCTGGTAGGTCACTGACACCACCCTAGATAGAAAGAAACGCATGCCCTCCCTGAGGTCCTTCTCCCGTTTTAGGTTCATACCGGGGTGTGAGGCTCGCGAATTTACGTTATACACAAAGCTATGCCACACAGGCGGTGCTTTGATCATCACCACAAGACTTTGCTTTTCAACAGAAGCCCTGATCACTGCATCTTAGCATGCCACACAGGCAATTCATGCCATGTGACTGATGTCCATCGATATACAACCTCTGAGCTCGTGCGTCTCAGAGAAGGGCGTTAAGCAAAAGAATAAATTCTCCGCCGCCAAACAGATGTATATTTAACAGAAATCAATCAACACAGAATAAACTCCAATGTCAGACACACAGTCCATTTACAAGTCCATTCTGGGTCTGAACGAAACCGGAGGCACTAAATACCTCGCAAACCCTTCGATCACCACGTACGTCTGGACGATCACCACTCATTATCCATATTTCGGGATGCCTCCCAATCAGGACCTCGGTTACCATCCAAACGAGGTGAAGATCTCCGGTCTTCGACCACCGTCTTCATCTTCGAATTTCAATCGTCGGTCAATTATGCGAAATGAGAATTAACTCGGCCTTTTCAAATAATTCACGCATATTTAGAATTTCAAATCAATTTATTTCAATGGTTAAGTTATTTGACAACACCAATCTTATTCTTTAATGTAATTTCCACACCAAACACATTCAACCATCAAAAGACACATAAATCGAGCAAATTCAGTTTATTTCCATTCCATATCGCTTATGATATTTATAACTATTTATCGCTATTTTTATTTATTTTAAAATAGCTAATTTCTTCAAAATGACGCTTCGGGCCATAAAGCGGCCGTGGCGCTGTTTTTCTTCAGATATGATTTACACATATCTGAAAATCTAACCGTTAGATCTTCACAAAATTTACATCATTAGAAAGGTCTTTTCAAAACGAATCCAACGGTTCCAGTTTCGGGAAAATCCGACGGTCGGATCTCCCGGTACAATCGTTTGAATTTTCGATTTCAAAATACGAACTGCAGCATCGTTATTCGATAAAATATATAATTATATTTATATATATATAAATATAATCGCTTCTGGCGTTGTTTTTCATCAGATTTGAATTAAACATTCCAGACAATCCAACCGTTGGATTTTTACAAGGTTGGTGCCGTTGGAAAGATTATTCCAAGGCGAACCCGACGGTTGAGGTTTCGGGAAAATCCAATGGTCGGATTCCCCGCATTAGTTGTTTGAAATCACGTTTTCAAAATACGAACTGCACGGCCTCGTTTTGTTTTAATTTTATTTATATTTATATATTTATATAAATATAGTTCATTCAATGATTTCAATATCGTTTTCACTTCAAATATTTCACTAACGCCTTAAAATTTTGGAAAATTTCGCCATAACCTCCCCTGCACCGGGAGCATCGGGAAATCGCAAATAGCTTTCCCGGTCCTTCTAATCTCAAAAAGAAAAAGAAAAGGCCAAGCGGCTAGCCAACAGGCTCATAAAATCATCACCCAAAGAAAACAGTAAATGTGTACCTATTTGTCAGGCACAAAATTTTATTCCTCTTCTCTAGCCCCTTTGCTATAACCTGTTCAATGGATATGCATGTACATATATATACAGTTCTTAACATTTATCATTTTCTATTCAACTTCATATTTGATTTCTATTTGGTTTAAAAACACCATTTATCCTAATGTTACATACATAGGTGCAAATCATTTCATTAGCTAATTAATGAATATTTCAACTCATATATGTTTATTTTGAACAAGTGGCTATTTTTAACACTTCACATTTCAACGATTTATGCATACAATAAAAATGTGATTTTTATTGTAAAACAATTCATTTCAAAACACTATATTTCTATATAGTTCATATAGGTGACAAAAATAGGATTTTTATCATAAAACAATTTCTTTTAAAACGAGATTATTTTACACAGTTCATATAGTCGATAAAAGGTGATTTTTATTATCAAACAATTTATTTCAAAATATGAATACCATTCAACACATGAATTTCTAATCAATGAATGAATATCAATTCAACACATGAAGGTTTTCTATAGTTTTTATATATAGATAAAAGGTGATTTTTATTATCAAACAATTTATTTCAAAATATGAATACCATTCAACACATGAATTTCTAATCAACGAATGAATATCAATTTAAAGCTTCAATCCAGAATCCTGCTCAAAACATCTGCAAAATAAAACTACTCGACTGCCCGTGTGGAAAATAGGGGCACCCGAGTTCGCAAGGGAAAAGCAAACTACGAGTCAGTCATGGGACTGGTGTGAGAACTAAAACAGTTATTAATCTTTGTTTTAAAGTTCGGTAAATCAAGGGACCACGCCGTATAACACGGAACGGGTTTCCTCCCAAGAATACCAGTGCATAAAACAAAGAGCGCAATGCTAAATAAAGTAAAATGAAGCTGTTATAAGACCCAGGTCCTATCACACAATGCAACGCAAGCCGGGGGATAGGGTTTTCCCTTATAACAGCCAAAGAATGCTTGATACGTTTGAAACAAATCATTTGATACTTTAATAAGTGCATAGTGTATAAAACAACTTCAAATCATAAGTATCAGTCATAGGCGGCATGGGTACCATATATCATGTCGCCATACTAGTTCTACAATTAAAACCGCAAATGTCGTATTGGAAGTTGGGTTATCATTTATGGTATGAACCGAGGCTAGGGGCAAGATCCTCACCGATTCGAGACAATCTAGCCCATGTCTCAGGCAAGCGCGCAGGCAAGCCTTGGATCGTCAGGGCCGGTCCACTGATGTGGATTATTATGCCTGAACACTACGTTTCCCCGCCCTTTGGGGCGTAAGCCTGGCCCGTCAGCCGACCAGAAGCATAGACCGAAACCGATATCACGAGGCGCCTCGCTTTTCTGCAAGTAATAATAAGCAACATCCACATGGGTCAAACTCGTCATCCAGTTCAAGCACTGAAGCCACTCCTAACTAGAAAGAAACGCATGTCCTCCCTGATGTCCGTCTCCCGTTTTTGATTCATACCGGGTGTGATACTCGCGAATCAACGTTACACAAAGCTACGCCACAAAGGCCGTGCTTCGATCATCAACCACAAGACTTTGCTTTTCAACAGAAGCCTTGATCATTTGCATCTTAGCATGTCACACAGGCAATTCACTCCATGCGATTGATATCCATCAATATATAACCTCTGAGCTCGTACGTCTCAGAGAAAGGCCTTAAGCAAGAGAATAAATTCTCCGCCGCCAAACAGATATATATTTAATAGAGATCAATCACACGGACTAAAATCCAATGTCAGACACACAGTCCATTTACAAGTCCGTTCTGGGTCTGAACGAAACCGGAGGCACCTAGTACCCTCAATTCGAATTCATTTTCTATTCTATTCAATTCGAATATTTTTTCTATTCAGTTCAATTCGAATTCATTTTCTATTTTATATCAAAATCGAATATTTCATATACATGACAATTTTATACAGTGTATATATATATGTTAAAAATTACATTTTTAACAATCAAATCATTTTCACGTTTCATATATATATATATATATATATATATATATCGTTTTCATTTTATATATACAATATTTTCACTTTCAATATATACAACATTTTCACTTTCAATATATTCGATATTTTCACTTTCAGTATATTCGATATTTTCACTTTCAATATATATGATATTTTTACTTTCACTATATACGATATTTTCACTTTCAGTATATCCGATATTTTCACTTTCAGTATATCCGATATTTTTACTTTCAATATATACGATATTTTCACTTTCAATATATATATAATTTTCACTTTCAATATACACGTTATTTCACTTTTCATATATATGTTATCTCACTTTTCATATATATGTTATTTCACTTTTCATATATATGTTATCTCACTTTTCATATATATGTTATTTCACTTTTCATATATATGTAAATTTCACTTCTAATATATACAATTCATTTCACATCACGATCAATTTTCACATAGAACACAACCAAACTAACAAGTCGTCCATGGTCTATGGACGATGGGGAACAGTTCATGAATGCAGTTACAAAATAAATAACTGTACAGAAAATTTTAAAGTGAGAGAATTCTCACTTTGGGATCCACTCCATCAGTTTTATCTGAATTTCTGCTCTGTTTCGATTTGAAATTGCCTGAAATTCTGACATGCTATGTTTTGGACGCGGTCAGTTTTGTTGCGAAGCTCTCGGCTCCACGATCGCAAGGGATCCAGTTTCGCGCGATTACGACCTCGCATGAGAAAGTTATGGGCATTAATGCATTTAAATAATTAAACGAGGTAATTAATTTAATAATTAATAAAAAAAACTTAACCCCTTTCTTCCCCGACGACCTATGCCGCTGCCAAACCCAACCTCGTCCATTTCTAGGGATAAAAATCGCAGCCGCCTCAAGCTTCTAGACCCCGATCTGCTGGTTGATTAGATTGACGCCATTTTGACGTGAACGATATTTATATCGATTTTATTCATTTTAAAATGAATATCGAAAAGTAATTTTGAAATCGAATATTTCAAAATGAAATGAATTGAAAATGATTTCGATATGAAATGAATTGAAAACGATTTCGAAATGAAATGAATTGAAAACGATTTCGAAATGAATTGAACATAAAACGAATTTGATTTGAATCGATTAGAAAACCAATTTGAATTGGATTGAATAGAAAACGAATTCGAATTGAATTAAATAGAAAACAGATTTGAATTGAATTGAATTCAACTGAAAACGAATTGAAATAGAATTGAAATCGATTTGAATTGAAATCAAATAGAAGTGAATGTAGAAAGAATTTATAAGGGAAAATTCAATTTTAATTTGAATTTGAATTAAAGGTTGAAATTGTCTTTAAAACAAATTTGAAATGACTTATAAAATTCGTTTTAAAAAGGTAATCGACGATATATATAATATATATATATATTATATATATAATGGCCTGAATAGAACGCGCCGCGCCTCGGCAGTTCGTGAATTTCAACCATTTATTTCAAACGGACATTACGGGAGATCCGACCGTCGGATTCTCCTAAAACCGGAACCGTTGGGTTCGTATCGAAAAGTGCTTTCTAACGAATATTTGAAATTCAAAATCTAACGGTTGGATTTGGAGATACGTCCAAATCAAATTTGAAAAAGGTCGCTGTAAGTGCAGTTCGATGGCCATTGATGGAAATCGACTGTACGGGCCTTGATAAAATTATTAAAAATATCAATAATTTGTGTAAAATCATTAGAAATGATTTGGGAAAATTTGGGATGAAAAACTCCATATTTGAAAAGATAAAAATAGATTTTTATCGAAATGAACTAGTTTGAACTAAATTTAAAACCCGATTTGTTTTTAAATAAATAAATTAGATTTAAAAAGGGGTTTTAAATAATCGGAATTCCTAATATATTTGAATTAAATCAAACCAGAATTGATTCATGGTTTTATCGTGAACTGTGTTTTAAATAACACTAGTTCTTTAACCTGATAATAAATAGAATGTGATTTGGGTTTGTCAGAATGAGACGACAAGGATTTTCGCTCGATCTGAATCAGTCGTTAAACCGATCTAGACCGTTCGAAACCCCTGATCGTTGAGAACAGGACAAATCAGAATGCAAACAGAAGAACATTTCATTGCTATTACAACAATTCCATCAGAATACAAGAATATACAGAGTATAATTGAATAAATTGCATTCGATAAATATCAGAGATTACATTAAATTACATAGCAGCGGAAAATAATACAAAGCACAACTGAAGGTGATATACGGATACAGAGCTTTCCGGATATCATTCCAGCTATAAACCAGGATCCTGTGAATATAAATCTGCAAAACCAAAACTACTAGCTGCCCGTGCGGAAAATAGGGGCACCCAGGGTTTAGGTTAAAACAATAAACTCCAGGTCAGTCATGTGACTGGTGTGAGAACTAAAACAGTTATTTAAAACTTTATTTTAAAAGAGAGTAATTCAAGGGACCACGCCGTATAACACGGAACGGGTTTCCTCCCAAGAATACTAGTGCATAGAATAAACAATGCAATGCTTTTTCGAAAAATGAAGCTATTATAAGACCCAGGTCCCATCACACAATGCAACGCAAGCCGGAGGATAGGGTTTTACCTTATAACAGCCAAACATGCTTGGTACGTTTAAAAGCAAATCATTTGATACTATAATAAGTGTATAGTGTCAAAACAATTTCAATCATAAATATAAATCATAGACGGCATAAGTGCCCCATCCCACTATGTCGCCATACTAGGCTCTACAAATAAAGCCGAAATACACGAATTGGAAATTGGATTTCCATCATGAGTCGAGGCAAGGGGCAAGCTCCTCTCCACGTTCGAGACACTCTAGCAAATGCCTCAGGGTTACGCACTCTGGGCAAACCTGGATGCGGCTGGGCTGGTCCTCACTTACATTAGAAGATTGGCAATTCCTGAACACACGTTTCCCGGTCCTTACAGACCTATAATCGAGGCGCCTCGCATTCCAACAACCACATAGGTGAAAAGTATATAAATGTCAGGGCTGGTAAGTAACTGACACCACCAAAGCTAGAAAGAAACGTCGTGCTCTCCCAACGGTCCGTATCCCGTTTTTAACTCATACCGAGGTGTGAGGCTCGCGAATTCACGTTATACACAAAGCTGCCACGTAGGCGTGCTTTGATCATCAACCACAAGACTTTGCTTTTCAACAGAAGCCTTGATCCATGCAACTTAGCGTGCCACACAGGCAATTCATGCCATGTGACTGATGTCCATCGATATATAACCTCTAAGCTCATACGTCTCAGAGAAGGGCGTTAAGCAAAAGATTAAATTCTCCACCGCCGAACAGATGTATATTTAATAGAAATCAATCAAAACAGAATAAAATCCAATGTCAGACACACAATCCATTTACAAGTCCGTTCTGGGTCTGAACGAAACCGGGGGCACTTTCCTCGCATATCCATCCATCCATCGTCAGTAATTATCCAAACGATGTGAAGACTTCCAGTCTTCAACCACCGTGTTCGTCTTCGACATATCGTCGAATCGGTTATTCAGAATGGGTATAAACCCGGACTTTCCGAACAACCCGCGTATATTAAAACAAATGTTACACAAACCCAACATACGCCTCGTTCCAATTCATTAGTCACTAACCGTAAATCAACCAGAGAACAACTTCCCAAACATTAACCCTGAAGGCCGGAACCAACATCAGATCAATACCCAGGAAACCATTCTTCTTAGCCAACCTACAGCTAGTTTCTAAATTTCACATTCTTAGGGAAAGGTTCCCATTAATTTTATCCAAGATAAATTCTTTAAAATTTATCCTGTAATCTTCCTTTGGATGTCGTTTCAAACCAAAGTATGGTTTTCTGAACTAGTCGAGATTAGCGGACCACACCGAAGTAATTATGTATTTTATTTCCCAATCCCAACCTATTCATCCCATGAAGCAAAACTGGTGATACTCCATATCTAACACCATGGTGTTATCGGTAAAATTAATTACCATTTCACATTCAAATCTAATTAAAGATTTAACTATCGCTTTGGAGCAAAACTGGCGGTACTCCATTCTTTAAATAAAATGATATTTTTATCTTCTAACTTATTTTAGAAAATTTCGACGTCATAACGGCACGATACTAGAAACAGGACGAGGCCTAGCCTTATCCCCGGTCTAGTGAAGGCCCACGCCATTCACACATCAATCAAATTCACCAAACAACCAAATTCAAATCAAATCATCTAACTAATTTATGCAACCAAACAAACAAGTCCTTGGTCTGTGGACGTGTTTGCGAACAAATTAGACAATTGTAAACAACTGTAAAATTCGTTCGGCTTTCCTAAACAACAAGGATTGTTGTAGAGGGTGTCGAACTCTGGGACCAAAAATATTTTAATTAATAAATCCAATCAAGTTATCCCTAACTTTTGACTGGTGGAAAACAAAGAAAATAGCAGGAATTAAATAAAAGAGAGTTTTAACACTAAGTGAAAGCAATTAGGGGATAATGACATAGATCAGATTCATAATCATCAATAGCCAAAAGATTAACCAGATCTAATACATGTTTCTGTCACAAACATGAATGAATGATAATAGATTTTTAGAAACAAATATGTAAATAACGACAAGCATAGCTTATGCAGGAGCTCAGCTCTACAACCATAGACTATCAGGACAGATTTACTAATTAATTTCTAAAATCCTAAAATTAGATCTGGATCTGATAATTGTTAGACCGAACACGAATATACCCTGTGAAGGAGCATAGCTCTTAAACGACACAGGATATTAAGGTTCAGATCTAACCCTAGTTCAAATCTAGATCTATATACATGAATTCGTCATCCTTTGGCTATGTGATTCATATTGAATCATACTATCAGCGTCATCACCCCCTAATCAAAGGGGATTAGCTAGACATAGCTAAAGAAGAAGAAAAACAGAAATTAAATAACAAGAACATAAATAAAACTAAAACTAAATAGAAAAGAGGAAGAAGAATGATTTTATTCCAAGAAGAGAATTACAGAATAAAACCAAATGTGTTTTACAATGAATGAGATACAAGGTATTTATAGCTGATATGACAAAGGCTAGCTAGCTAATTACATAATGTGGGACTAAAGAAATAACCCAAATAACACATAAGCCAGTGTGAACGCAGCTTTAGAGTGAGTGGTTTAGCAAATAGGCTAGTGTGAACGCAACATGAGTAAGGGGCCTTCCAAATGAGCTAATGTGAATGCAGTTTGAGTCTTTATTGAGCCAAATCTTCTTAACTGAAATATAATTGCAACCGTTCTTCAAGCTTTAGACTCTTCAAGATTTAGCAATTTTAAACTTCACTCTTTTTAAGCAAATTCTTCATGCTTTATCCATCAAATGCTCTAAACCATGCTTCTTGTCAACAATCTGAAAATACAGCTATAAATACAAAGTATCAATTATTTTAAAGGGAAACTAAGATAAATAAGCGGATAAAATATTCACATTTACGTGTATATCAAATACCCCCACACTTATCTTTTTATTCGTCCTCGAATAAACTAAACTAAGATATGTCACACTTTCAAAACACGATTGCATTTAGCGTATGCAACAAGCCTTTAAACCCCTGGGTGTCCCCAGTAGGACGAGAGTTGTCTCGTGAGGGTTTTCAGCGGATACTACCCACAAAATCCAAAGCGTCTTATGTACGCGGATTAATCAAACAATATATTTAAGGTCTTTCATATTCCAAGGATTTCACCTAACTTCAATAATAACGGTTTAGTTCCAATTGTCCATCCCATTATTGGTGCAAAAATGAATAAGATTTTTCAAGCTGAATCGTAATTCCTTGATAACACTGTAATTGTCTTGAAGGTTAAGAGCGTGGTGTCAACCAAAGTTCTACACATCGACAATGTGCACCCAATCATTTATTCAACTTTTTTTTTTTGAATAATTTTGCACCACCGTAACTGTACTGTATTGGATGTGAGTTATGCATAGATGAAGGAAAATTTTGTAAGTTCTAAAAAATATTATAGATGAGAGGGCAAGTGTATTAGTTGAACTTCAAGCTACAAAAGATAAAGTAATACTAAGGCACATATGGACATTTTGTTTCCTTCCATCTCCTCAACTACAGTCCTTGCTTCTAAGTACGGTATGATGGATGTGGATGGAATGGAAATGGATGCTTCATAGTCAAGAACGATGAAGACTACTTTATTCAGAGAGACTCTCTCTTTATTTCTTTTTTTTTTCTTTTTTTTTCTATTCTTTTTTTTTCTTCTTCTTTTTTTCCTTTTTTTTTCTTTTTCTTTTGCATGATGAATGGAGATGGAATGATGACGTACATGATTTCATTTGATTCCTCCTCTACCACCAACACTTCATGAAAGGAAGGTTTTGTGCCCTAGTCACTCTACTTCTATAACCTTAATTCAACACACAAGTCTGGATTGATGTTATACAAAAAGCTGAAAGGAATGATAAACAAAGTTTCGTAAGATAGATAACCCATATAAAATAAGATGTGGTATATGGTTATCCTACCTTAAAACAAGTACGGAGTGGGTAGTGTAATATTGGTATAGAAATGACGTTTTTAACCTTTGAAAATGAAAGGTTCTTAAGTATACCAATATAAGAGAAACTTGTCGAAACATGAATGTAAATCGACTAAAACTTGGGTTTGAATAATGTGGGGTATCGAAGAAGAATGCTACAATGAGTCATTTCTCCTTAATTGGGCCAAGTGGATATTAGAACTTACAAGTGTAAACAACTTTGAGTGAGAAAAATATTATGCATGAAAACGAACTCAGAAATTCCAACATATGTAGGTGCAAACTCATTTTTATTTGATTTTTTTTTTTTTTTGATTATTTTTACTTGCACATTCTAACATGTATAACAAGGGTTGACACGCTTACTCCAGAACACGACTAACGTCTGCACAGTCTCAAGCTAGCATCTTAAAAAGACACATTACGATTCAATGAATAAATAATGTTCATTCCCATCACCCAACAATTCAACTTATCAAACAAGAACCAAGGTGTTATTTATGAATTTCAATTAATCCTTGTTCAATGAATGACCTAGATCATAAAATTTGATTACTGATGTGATGTAAACTCTGATGTTATGTAAACTCCCCCCACACTTGAGTGTGACTGTGTCCTCACAGTCATTAATCAGACATATCTTAGTGAAAGGGAAATAAAAATAAGAGGGTCAGCACGTCTTACCGGATGTGTGTGCAGAAAATACGCAGTCATCGAATAGATGTACCGGTCCACAATGGACCAATGGATCAGCCTCATTAAGATTATGAGACACAGCTTCAGCATAGGAAACCAAATCATAAAGGATTTTATATTACAATTCAGATTTGGAAAAACAAATTTGGTTTTTTCAAAAGTTTGAGTTGCTAATTTTAAAATTTTGAGCTTACAATTGATCCGAAAATCGAATTGAATTTCTATAGCAACTAAAGAGAAGTCAGTGAGCTGGGGTTCAGTAAAAGTTTCAAAAACAAAATTCGATTTGTTCAGATGATGTATAAATTGAGAGACGTGCACATCACTCTCACCCCCATACTTGTTTTGAGAAATATTGTTCAGTTTTGCTTTGGTACTTGAAATTTTGTTCACTAAAGGTTCATTCATAAACCTAAAATCAAAACCAAACAAATGAATTTTCAGTAAATTTCGAAATCGTATTTTCTCAAAAACAGTGTTATTACAGAAAGAGTTCATATACTGCAGAAATTTATCAGTGAAAAACGAGTGATCATAGCGTGGTTCAGTTGAAATGATCAAGTCGCAAGGAGTTTCAACAATTTCAGAAAAATCGTCATCATGTTTGAGATCACATTCAACAGTCCCATTGTTTTCAACCTCAAGAATTTCAAAGTTTTCAAATGTTTCATTTTCAATTTCAGACCCAACAACATCATCGTCAATCAGTTTAAGAAGTTTTAGCTCATCAAAATCGTCCTCACATAAACAGTTGTTAACAACTTTATCATTTTTGACATATTGATAATCTAAATTTGCTAAATTTTCAAAATTTTCATAATTTGAGAGAGGAAGATCGAATAGAAGATTGACGTCTTTGTTTTCAAAAGAATTTAAATTCAAATCAATCACAGAGCTTTCAACAACTTCATTGAGATTTTCATCGATTTCAAAAGTTGTCAGTTGAAAATCATTAATTGTGGGCAAAGGTGGATTATCGTTCGATTTGTCACACATTTGGATTTGATTTTGTTTCTCACGAAACTTCAAGTAGTCGTCGATTTCATTTGTTTGATCAACAAAATCAAATTTATAGTTATTTACACGAGAATTTTCAAGTTGAAATTGTTGAGAACAAAAGTTTTCACTAGCACCACAATTGAAATTATTCCCATTGCCAAAATCATTTGAAAAGTGATTTACATTTCCATTTTGAATTTGAAATTCATTTTGGAGTTCAAAATTGAATTGACAAGGGTTATAATCAAAATCTTTGGAATTTGAAGGTGAAATCGGATTTTGATTATTTCGAAAACTTTCACTTGAATTGTTGCACATGTATGAATTACACCATTCTTTTATTTCTTGATTTTGTTGTATGCTCAATTCAAGTAAAGATTCAATACGTGTTTCAAGAGTTGAGGGTTGATCATTATTTTGAAAATTTGGTGGTGTACAATCAGGAGTATTTTGAAAATTTTGAAAAGTCGGTGGCACAAAATCCAAATTGTTTGTACAAAAGTTGTTATTAAAATATCCATATGAATTTGGTGTAAAATTTTATGGATTATATTGATTTTCACAACTATCGTAAAATCCGTTGGAAAAAGGGAACTGGGACATTTTCAAGAAGCTTCTAAAAAAAATTGTTAAAATTAACAAATTCGGATTATATGAATACAAGTCTGGGCCAGGTTCGGACAGGGATTATCAGTGTGCCACGAATCACCGTAGAAACACAACTGAAGGTTTAAGAACCTGTTTGAGTTCTAGACTCTACCGTTCCTTAGACACCTCAGAGAGTATCAATCCTAATTGTCAATTTAACAAATATTTTGTCCTATGAGCTTTGTGGAATCCTCAATTCGATTTCAAAAATAAACTTTTCAATTAATCCCACGTTCGTTTTAAAATTTTAAAGCACACATCAACAGGCAAAATATTCAGTCATAGAATGAACAGTCTCAGAATAGTCACAGAACAGGAAATTGCTGAAATAAAAAAAAAACAAATTTTTTTTTTACAAGCAAGCCGATGCCCTGCAGAAGATTTTTACAAGCACTATATATTTTTTTATTTGCAGCAGCAGTCCCTGTAGAGTTAGAAAATACTCACCTTGATCGGCAGTCCGTCCAGTGCAATTGAGTCGCGTTAGCGCGTTCACACCCCACTTGGTGTGCAACCGATCGAAAACTGAATAGTCCGCTGCTTTTTGTTGTTGTCGCTCCCTATTATTTGCTTGACTGCGCTGCGGCACGGGTTCGGGCTCCTGCGCCCGAAATTTTTTTTTTTTAAGGCCTTTTTCAAAATTCCACTGTACCTGTTTTCGAAAAATTTTCTCCCTTTTTTTTTTTTTGGGTTTAAAACAAATGAACTTAGTTAAGAAAACACGTTAATTTTTTTTTCAAGTGGACTCAAATTTATTAAAAATATTCAAAGCCCACAAATGAAACCAAAGCCCAGCCCACTAAAAATGTTGACCCAACTTATTCAGGAATTTTTTTTATTATCAATCCAGCCGACATCACAAAATCGCATTCCCCTTTTCTTAAAAAAAAATTCAATTTCGCAAAAAACAAATTCAATTAGAAGTCCAAGTATTCCAGCAACCATACCATATAATATTCCAGAATGTAGTTCGCAACAGATCAAAAATTAATCAGACTGCAGAAATGGGAAAGAAAAAAAAAATCAAGTCCCAAATTTCGAAAATCAGAATTTCTGAAATCAAATCGAGTTCAAAAAAAAATATCAAAGCCCTTCAATTTTGTGCTTTCGTTTCGAATCCGCAAGGTTTGTGGACTCTTTGGCTGGTCTTGCGATTGGTTTGTGATGCTTGACAGGAGGTGTTGCGTTGGGTTCCGATCCCAGCTGAATGTCGGTTCAAGTTCGGATTTTGGTACGAATTGAGGAGGAACAGCAGGTGGATCCGAGGTGAATTTCGGGTTCGGAGGCGTGAATTTTTTTTTGGATTAGGTGATGACGCTTCCGAATTGCGTGGAGATGGTGGAAACGTTTGTTGTTGTTGAGATTTAGGGATTCAAAGGGAGGTGTCGAAGTGGTTGCGGCAGATGCTTTTTTTGAGAATATGGGATGGTGTTCCTTGGAGCAATGGATATATGGACGTGATAGTGTATGGTCTGAAGCGGTGTTGATGGTGACGGGATCTTTGCAAATGGTGCTCGTGTGGACAGGGGGTATTTTGATAGTGGTGCAAGGTGGTTTGCTGTTTTTGGATGGGAATACGCGTGGATGATTGTTTGATGGGGTGGCAAGGCAGCTGCTGTGTGCACTGTGAAGGGTGGAAGAAGGTGTATGTATATGAGGCTGTGTATGGGGTTTGTTTGGCAGTTTGGTAATGGATGGTTTGTAACTTGGGGAGGTGATATGAAGTGCTGTTATGTTTGTTTGAGGACCAGAGTTTGGGTAAACTGTATTATGGAAGAGGGGTTGAATGGTTTGGCTGCGGAAGTGATGGAACTGTGCGGCGGCTTGTATGGGAGGAGGTTGAACTTGGTTGTCTGGAATTGTAGTGAGGATAGCCAGAACGAAACAAAAAAAAAAAGGAAATTTTGTTTTTTTTTTTGGTGTAAAAGGAAAAGGAATTTTTGGAAAAAAAAATATTTGAGTTTTGAAAGCAGGAAACAACGTTGAAAGGAAATAAATCAAAAGCATAAGAAAGAAAATTGGCAAAAAGGATATTTTTTTTTATTGTAAAATTGGAAAGCAATGTAACAGGAGACAAATTAGAAGGTTGAAAGGGGAAAGAAATCAAATTGAAAATTGCAATTTTTTTCTCTCTTAATTAGAAGATCACGGTATGAATCAGCAAATACCAAATCCAAGCTAATCTAGAGATTATTTTTTTCTATATATAAAGAGAACCAAAAAATGAGAAGAAAAAAAAATCAACTAATAAGAATAAAATATTTTTGTGTTTTTTTTTAATGAGGGAAATCTAAAGGGAATAAAATAAATAAAAATAAAAATATAACCCGAAGGGTTTACTAATAAAATTATTTTGGTCCCCGGCAACGGCGCCAAATTTTGTTTGCGAACAAATTAGACAATTGTAAACAACTGTAAAATTCGTTCGGCTTTCCTAAACAACAAGGATTGTTGTAGAGGGTGTCGAACTCTGGGACCAAAAATATTTTAATTAATAAATCCAATCAAGTTATCCCTAACTTTTGACTGGTGGAAAACAAAGAAAATAGCAGGAATTAAATAAAAGAGAGTTTTAACACTAAGTGAAAGCAATTAGGGGATAATGACATAGATCAGATTCATAATCATCAATAGCCAAAAGATTAACCAGATCTAATACATGTTTCTGTCACAAACATGAATCAATGATAATAGATTTTTAGAAACAAATATGTAAATAACGACAAGCATAGCTTATGCAGGAGCTCAGCTCTACAACCATAGACTATCAGGACAGATTTACTAATTAATTTCTAAAATCCTAAAATTAGATCTGGATCTGATAATTGTTAGACCGAACACGAATATACCCTGTGAAGGAGCATAGCTCTTAAACGACACAGGATATTAAGGTTCAGATCTAACCCTAATTCAAATCTAGATCTATATACATGAATTCGTCATCCTTTGGCTATGTGATTCATATTGAATCATACTATCAGCGTCATCACCCCCTAATCAAAGGGGATTAGCTAGACATAGCTAAAGAAGAAGAAAAATAGAAATTAAATAACAAGAACATAAATAAAACTAAAACTAAATAGAAAAGAGGAAGAAGAATGATTTTATTCCAAGAAGAGAATTACAGAATAAAACCCAATGTGTTTTACAATGAATGAGATACAAGGTATTTATAGCTGATATGACAAAGGCTAGCTAGCTAATTACATAATGTGGGACTAAAGAAATAACCCAAATAACACATAAGCCAGTGTGAACGCAGCTTTAGAGTGAGTGGTTTAGCAAATAGGCTAGTGTGAACGCAACATGAGTAAGAGGCCTTCCAAATGAGCTAATGTGAATGCAGTTTGAGTCTTTATTGAGCCAAATCTTCTTAACTGAAATATAATTACAACCGTTCTTCAAGCTTTAGACTCTTCAAGCTTTAGCAATTTTAAACTTCACTCTTTTTAAGCAAATTCTTCATGCTTTATCCATCAAATGCTCTAAACCATGCTTCTTGTCAACAATCTGAAAATACAGCTATAAATACAAAGTATCAATTATTTTAAAGGGAAAATAAGATAAATAAGCGGATAAAATATACACATTTACGTGTATATCAGGACGATTGTGTCGGGTGCTACTAAGCACCGTCTACATCCTAGTATATACATATAAATAGAAATGAAATTGAATGGTGAGAAATTCTCACAAATAGCAATCCTAGCATCTTGACTCTTCTTTTATAGAAATCTTCGTCGTTCTCGCCTTTCGTCACTTTCGTCGCCCGTATTCTCTACATATATAAAAATCACACATTTTTATATTTTGATGTCTTTAAAACAAAAATCACATTTTTATTTGTTTGCTTTCAACTTTAAAAATCATATTTTTACTTCGCTATTCAATATATAAAAATCGAATTTTTACTAATATAGATTTCGCCTTTATAAAAATATCTACTTCATTTCAACGTATATAAAATAAAAATCAGATTTTTATTTTGCTACATATACAAAGGTGATATTTTTAATTCTCTACATAACCAAAAATCATATTTTTACCACTTCTATATAGTAAAGATTATATTTTTAATACTTTAAAAATATAAAAATCATATTTTGATTATCTTCCTTATATAAAAATTATATTTTTCTCGAAGTAAAAATCATATTTTTACTTCACTACTCATCACAAAATATCGTCTTTTCATATCTAAAAATATCGTCTTTTCATATCTAAAAATATCATCTTTTTACTTTTAAAAATATCGTCTTTGCCATGTTAAAAATCCTTACTTTCTACTAACAAAAATGTTGTTTTTCTACTAACAAAAATTATAACTTTTCACTAACAAAACTATGAACTTTTCTTGCTAATCTACTCTATAAAAATCATATCCTTCTCATATACAATGTTTTATATGATTTAATCACTGTTTAATCAGCTAATAAATTAATTACTTTAAGTAAATTCAATCAAAAACTCACCTTTGTTGTAAAAATCGAAGCTTTACTTGGTCAGTGGGTTTAGGGGTTTCGGGTTTAGGGGTTTCCGGTTTAGGGGAAATGGAGGTAGGAGGTAGCGGCGGAAGGGGGTGGGGAGGAGGTGGTGGCGATTGGGGAGGCGGCCAAGGCAGGCGGTAGCGGTGGAAGAAAATCGAACGGGGGGGTCTTCGAGCGTCGACAGGAGGTAGGATGGGTGCGTCGGGGGGGGGGGGGGGGGGCTGTCGTGAGGTCGAGGAGGGGAAGCAAGGGCGGCGCGACGCCCTTGGTGGCGGCGACGAACGCCTGGAGGCGGCGGCTTCTCGAGGAGGAGCGATTTGTTTTTTTTCTTTTTCGTTTCTGTAATGAATCAGGGGGGCCAGAGAAAGATAAAGTATATGTTCACTCAGAAGGACTTGAACTTGAGGCAGCAACGTTGGCTGGAGTTTCTTGCAGCATATGACTTTGAAATTATATATACTCCAGGAAAAGCCAATGTCGTGGCTGATGCGTTAAGCAGAAAGAATGTAATGATCGCCAGCTTTATTATCACGACATCCTTGATTGACAAAATATCTATTCTTCAGAAGGAGGATAACTTTATTAAAGATATGATCAAAAGGATTCAGAAAGGCGAACCCTCGTGTTTCCAAATAGATAACGATGAGACCTTGAGGTTAAAAGGAAGGATTTGTGTTCCTGACATCCCAGAGTTAAAAAGGAAAGCGTTAGACGAGTGTCACAAGTCCAAGCTGAGTACCCATCCTGGCGTGGCCAAAATGTATAACGATCTCAAAAGAACATTCTGGTGGAAGGCTATGAAGAGAGACGTTTCAATATATGTTAGTCGATGCCCTACTTGCCTGCTAGTCAAGAGCGACCAACGAAAATTGGCTGGATTATTACAACCACTAGAAGTTCCTGGTTGGAAGTGGGAACATATTTCTATGGATTTCATCGATGGTCTGCCCAGGGCCAGAAAAGGAAATGACAGTATTTGGGTGATCGTAGATCGCTTCACGAAGACCGCCCATTTTATACCTGTCAGATCAAATAGAACTGCTCAGAGTCTAGCGCAGATTTACTTTAGGGAAATAGTTAGACTGCATGGAGTGCCACTCAGTATAGTAAGTGATAGAGATACGATATTCACTAGCAAATTCTGGGAAGCATTTCAAGTCGAGCTAGGAACAAAGTTAAACTTGAGCACCGCTTATCATCCTCAGACAGACGGTCAGACTGAGAGGGTAAATCGCATTTTAGAAGATTTATTACGGGCTTGTGTTCTAGATTCCGATGGAGTCATTCGTTGGCTCGTTGACGCCCCAAAGGTCGGGGAAACGTATTGTTCAGGCATAATAATCCACATCGGTGGACCGGCCCTGACGATCCAAGGCTTGCCTGCGTGCTTGCCTGAGACACGGGCTAGAGCGTCTCGAATTCGGAAAGGACTAACCACATAGGATTAGTTTGTGGAAATGAAATAAATATATACATGCCGCCTGCGTGCGAACTAGATGCATGATCCCCAATGTCAAAAACCGCGAGGTTTTAAGGTAGAGCGAGGGGCCGTACTAGGGACGGTCCCGGTTTTAACTACCCTGTCGTTATGCTGCCGAAATTTTGAATAATATTCGTGTGTTTGAATTATTTTCATATGCTTAAACTATATTTAATCGGGAATAATGATATCGAAATCTTCCAAATTCCCATCACAATATCGGTATAATCACGGAATCCAATATCGAAAATATCCAAAGATAATTTCAATTTAACTCTAATCCAATTTGTTTATTTATAACCATTGGATTATTTTTCTAGTTAATAACTAGTTCATTTCGATAAAAATCTATTTTTATCTTTTCAAATATGGAGTTTTTCATCCCAATTTTCCCCAAATCATTTCTTATGATTTTACACAAATTATTACTATTTTTAATAATTTTATCAAGGCCCGTACAGTCGATTTCCATCAACGGCCATCGAACTGCACTTACAGCGACCTTTTTCAAATTTGATTGATTGATGGTTTGGATTGTGCTCGACCAGTTTATGAGCAAAATATACTTTTACATTTAGCATTGGGTTGGGTTGAAAATATCTATGTGCTAACGCCTTGTGAACACTTCATGATTTGACGATAAGGTGTTTAGCGATGTTGTGTTCATTTCAAATTTAACGAATGATTGTGAAATGATATTTTTCTTAAGTGAAAAGAAATGTATTCCCGATTTTTGGACAGGGAATGTTTTATAAAAATGTTTTATAAAACAGAAAGGATTTCGAGGCCCAAAACCCGATGATTTCTAAAATGATTTAGAAATGTATTATATGTTACATTGTGGTTCATCGCGTATTCGATTAGTTGCTATTGATGATGTATCTGTTTGGTGGCGGAGAATTTATTCTTTTGCTTAATACCCTTCTTTGAGACGTACGAGCTCAAAGGTTATGTGATTAATAGTGACTGATCATATGCGTGAATTACTGATGTGTTGTATACACAAAGTTAGCGTATGCGGGATTCGAACGGTCTTGGTCGGTTTAGCGATCGATTAGGTCCGGGCGAAATCCGTGTCGTTACACATGGGAATTCAACTTGAATTCATTTCAATTCGCTTTCAATTCAATTTGAATTCGTTTCAATTCGCTTTCAATTCAATTTGAATTCGTTTTCAATTCGCTTTCAATTCAATTTGAATTCGCTTCCTCACCTCCACTGTCGCCCCCCCTTGCCACACCACCGTCGATCTTCCATCTTCCTCTCTCCTTCCTAAGTGCGAAAGCCCCAATCCCCAAAACGAGGTCACCGACGTTCGAATGGAGTTTGGAGGCGCTGTAGAGGTGTGAGGATGGTGCGATTCTGGTCAGGGGAGAAGAGGGTTCCGCCGCGCCGTTCTCTGGTCACTGATGAAGTTCCGACCACCTTTGGTGAAGAGCTGCGGCGATTCTACCTCTTCGATGGTTTCTGGTTAGAACGTGGGTTTTTGGGTGAGCGACGGTTTTCTTTTACAGTAAAGCATTTTATTTCTTTTTCAGGTTTAAAAATTTAAACAACATTGTTTTTAAAAATTGATTCAAAAATAAAATATATATACATGGTTTTCAAAAATATAATATTTAGTTATATAAAAAAATAATAATATAATTTTGAGATAAAAATATACAAGATTTGAAAGTAAGAAGTTATGATTTCTTTTGTTTTAAAAAGATCAGATTTTTGAATAGAGAAAGATCAGATTTTTGAATAGAGAAAGATCATATTTTTGAATAGAAAAAGATCAGATTTTTGAATAGAAAAAGATCAGATTTTTGAATAGCAAAGTAAAAATTCGATTTTTATATATTGAATAGCAATATAAAAATATGATTTTTATGTATGTAGTGGCTACGGGCAACTAAAGTGAAGAAAGGCGAGCACGGTGAAGATGTTCTACATAGGAAGTGCCGTGGAGTTAGGATAGCTATAGGTGAGAACTCCTTACTCTAAATTTCTTTTTCTAGTTATATATATATATATATACTAGGATGCAGACGGTGTTTAGTAGCACCCGACACCCGTCATCCACAGACCATGGATGGCTTGTTTGTTAAATTGTTTGGTTGTGTAGTTGGTTAGATTATTTGGTTTGAATTGAATTGTTTGGTGAAATGAAATGGATTTGATTGATGTGTGAATGGCGTGGGCCTTCACTAGACCGGGGATAAGGCTAGGCCTCGTCCCGTTTCTAGTATCGTGCCGTTATGCCGCCGAAATTTTCTAAAATAAGCTAGAAAATAAAAATATCATTTTATTTAAAGAATGAACCGAATAAAAATTCATATGTGAAAATAAAAATGTTTTATCGTTAAAAATATAATTTTTAACGTGAATATGAATATAGTGAATGTGAATAAATAAATATTCATTTACAAACCGGACGGTTTGTTTATGTACACCGATTTGACTGACATTGATTGGGACGATAAATTTTACACATCGCCCAACTGCACAAATAAAATCTGTGTTTGATTGTTTGAAACCCCACACGGGTGTTGGGATGAAATTTGAAGTTCACTCATCCTGATTGATTGAATATGTCGATCGATGGATCGACAGGCTGTTATAAGCGTTAGATATCTATATTTGATGCCTATACAGTGTAGTGCACTTTGGATGATGATTGATAATTTATCGTTCCTATTATATACATTTGTTGTATGAAAATCCATATAATTAATTTTATATGGTGATTGATTGGGCTTCATTCCCATTTAGAGAATAAAGAATATTATAAAATAAAGGTTCATGTGTTGACTGTACTCATCCATTGAGATTAGTCATGTGTTGAACGAAATATTTTAATAATAAAATTTACATCTTTATCAATACAAAATAAAGGTTCATGTGTTGACTGTACTCATCCGTTGAGATTATTCATGTGTTGAACGAAATATTTTAATAATAAAATTTACATCTTTATCAATATAAAATAAAGGTTCATGTGTTGACTGTACTCATCCGTTGAGATTAGTCATGTGTTGAACGAAATAATTAAACAAAAATAGTCACACGTGGACAGTACTCATTCGTTGAGATTAGTCGTGTGTTGACAAAAATAAATATTCATTTGTTGAATAAAATAAAGGAATATATGAAGCCGTGTTGATTTGATTGACGCCATTTTGATGTGAACGATATTTATATCGATTTTATTCATTTAAAAATCAATATCGAAAAGTAATTTTGAAATCGCATATAATAAAATGAATTGAAAACGATTTCGAAATAAAATGAATTGAAAACGATTTCGAAATGAAATGAATTGAAAACGATTTCGAAATGAAATGAATTGAAAACGATTTCTAAATGAAATGAATTGAAAACGATTTCTAAATGAAATGAATTGAAAACGATTTCGAAATGAAATGAATTGAAAACGATTTCGAAATGAAATGAATTGAAAACGATTTCGAAATGAAATGAATTGAAAACAATTTCGAAATGAATTGAATATAAAACAAATTTGATTTGAATCGATTAGGAAACCAATTTGAATTGGATTGAATAGAAAACGAATTCGAATTGAATTAAATAGAAAACGGATTTGAATTGAATTGAATTCAATTGAAAACGAATTGAAATTTAGAAACTAGCTGTAGGTTAGCTAAGAAGAATGGTTTCCTGGGTATTGATCTGATGTTGGTTTCGGCCTTCGGGGTTAATATTTGGGAAATTGTTCTCTTGTTGATTTACGGTTAGTAGCTACTGAATTGGAATGAGGCGTATGCTGTGTTTGTGTAACATTCGTTTTTAATATACGCGGGTTGTTCGGGAAGGCCGGGTTTATACCCTTTCTGAATAACCGATTCGACGATATGTCGAAGATGAAGACGGTGGTTAAAGACCGGAAGTCTTCACCTCGTTCGGATAATTACTGACGATCCTGATTGGGCTGTACACCCAAGAGGATGGAAATAGTTGGTGGTCGTCCAGACGTACTTGGAGATGGATAGATATGCGAGGAAAGTGCCCCCGGTTTCGTTCAGACCTAGAACGGACTTGTAAATGGATGGTGTGTCTGACATTGTATTCCTTTATATTGTATTTGTTGATCTCTGCTAAATATATATCTGTTTGGCGGCGGAGAATTTATTCTCTTTCTTAACGCCCTTCTCTGAGACATATGAGCTCAGAGGTTATATATTGGCAGAAATCAGTGGTACGATATAGATTGATAGTGTGGCATGCTGAGATGCAGTGATCCAGACTTTTGTTGAAAAGCAAAGTTTGGTGGTTGATGATCAAAGCGCAGCTGATATAGCATGGCTTTGTGTATAGCGTTGATCCGCAAGCCTCACACCCCGGTATGGTGGTAAACTGATGGTTTGATCAGTATGCTTTTTCGTGGATGGGCACCTTAGTGGTGTCGTGGATTCGGTCGACCGAGATGAGCCTAGTGCTCAGGGATATATAGAGTAAGCGGTGTTTTCTCTCGCTGGGACGTAAGCCGCGGTGGTACTCTGGTCCCAAATGTGCGGATGCAGACGGTGTTCTCTTGTTGGGACGTAAGCCGTGGTGAATTGCATTACACGATCGATCTTTCGAATCAGGAGCCACCATGATGGAAATCCAATTTCCAATACGTGTATTCCGGCTTTATTTGTAGAGCCTAGTATGGTGACATAGTGGGATGGGGCACTTATGCCGTCTATGATTGATACTTATGATTTGAAGATATTTTATACGATATGCACTTATAATAGTATCAAATGATTTGTTTTAAACGTATCAAACATTCTTGGCTATTATAAGGTAAAAACCCTATTCTCCGGCTTGCGTTGCATTTTGTGATGGGACCTGGGTCTTATAATAGCTTCATTTTTCTTTAATTAGCATTGCGCTGTTGTTTTAAGCACTGGTGTTCTTGGGAGGAAACCCGTTCCGTGTTATACGGCGTGGTCCCTTGATTTACCTAAATTTAAAAATAAAGATTAATAACTGTTTTTAGTTCTCACACCAGTCACATGACTGACCTGGAGTTTATTGTTTTAACCTAAACTCTGGGTGCCCCTATTTTCCACACGGGCAGCTAGTAGTTTTGGTTTTGCAGATTTATATTCACAGGATCCTGGTTTACAGCTGGAACGATATCCGGAAAGCTTTGTATCTGTATATCTCCTTCTAGTTGTGTATTGTATTATTCTCCGCTGCTATGTATTTAAATGACATTTAAATCTCTGATATTTCTGTGTAATATTTATTCATTTATACTCTGTATATTCTTGTATTCTGGTGCATTGTTGTAATGTACAATGAAATGTTCTTCTGTATGTGTTCTGTTGTGGCTTGTTCTCGAACTATCCGCGCTTTCCTTTACGGGGAAGTTACGGGTTTTCACAGTTCTTTGGGTATACAACACATCAGAACAAATAACAGAAGACTTCAATAAACATCATAATAATGTTACATCAGAGTACAGAATATCAGAGTATATCGAAAATAATACACAGCGGAAGATAAATTTACATACATGTAATACAATGCACAGCGGAAATATAAACTACACAGCGGAAGACTGTAAATGCCTGGACACAGCTTAAAGCTTCAATCCAGAATCCTGCTCAATACATCTGCAAAATAAAACTACTCGGCTGCCCGTGTGGACTGGATAAATTTTAAAGAATTTATCTTGGATAAAATTAATGGGAACCTTTCCCTAAGAATGTGGAATTTAGAAACTAGCTGTAGGTTGGCTAAGAAGAATGGTTTCCTGGGTATTGATCTGATGTTGGTTTCGGCCTTCGGGGTTAATGTTTAGGAAATTGTTCTCTTGCTAATTTGCGGTTAATGACTAATGAATTGGAATGAGGCGTATGTTGTGTTTGTGTAACATTTGTTTTTAATATACGCGGGTTGTTCGGAAAGGCCGGGTTTACACCCACTCTGAATAACCGATTCGACGATATGTCGAAGATGAAGACGGTGGTCGAAGACCGGAAGTCTTCACATCGTTTGGGCAATTACTGACGATCTTGATTGGGCACTACACCCAAGAGGATGGGAATAGTTGGTGGTCGTCCAGACGTACCTGGAGATCGATGGATATGCGAGGAAAGTGCCTCCGGTTTCGTTCAGACCCAGAACGGACTTGTAAATGGATTGTGTGTCTGACATTGGATTTTATTCTGTGTTGATTGATTTCTGTTAAATATATATCTGTTTGGCGGCGGAGAATTTATTCTCTTGCTTAACGCCCTTCTCTGAGACGTATGAGCTTAGAGGTTATATATCGATAGATATCAATCGCATGGCATGAATTGCTTATGTGGCATGCTAAGATGCAATGATCAAGGCTTCTGTTGAAAAGCAAAGTCTTGTGGTTGATGATCAAAGCACGGCCTTTGTGGCGTAGCTTTGTGTATAATGTGAATTCGCGAGCCTCATACCTCGGTATGAGTTAAAAACGGGATACGGACAGCTGGGAGAGCACGACGTTTCTTTCTAGCTTTGGTGGTGTCAGTGACTTACCAGCCCTGACATTTATATACTTTTCACCTTTGTGGTTGTTGGAATGAGGCGCCTCAATTATAGGTCTGTAAGGACCGGGAAACGTGTGTTCAGGAATAACCAATCCTCTAACGTAAGTGAGGACCGGCCCAGCCGCATCCAGGGGTTGCCCAGAGTGCGTAGCCCCGAGGCATTTGCTAGAGTGTCTCGAGCGCGGAGAGGAGCTTGCCCCTTGCCTCGACTCATGACGGAAATCCAATTTCCAATACGTGTATTTCGGCTTTATTTGTAGAGCCTAGTATGGCGACATAGTGGGATGGGGGCACTTATGCCGTCTATGATTTATATTTATGATTGAAATTGTTATGACACTATACACTTATTATAGTATAAAATGATTTGTTTTTAAACGTACCAAGCATGTTTGGCGGTTATAAGGTAAAACCCTATCCTCCGGCTTGCGTTGCATTGTGTGATGGGACCTGGGTCTTATAATAGCTTCATTTTTCGAAAAAGCATTGCGTTGTTTATTCTATGCACTAGTATTCTTGGGAGGAAACCCTTTCCGTGTTATACGGCGTGGTCCCTTGAATTACTCTCTTTTAAAATAAAGTTTTAAATAACTGTTTTAGTTCTCACACCAGTCACATGACTGACCTGGAGTTTATTGTTTTAACCTAAACCCTGGGTGCCCCTATTTTCCGCATGGGCAGCTAGTAGTTTTGGTTTTGCAGATTTATATTCACAGGATCCTGGTTTATAGCTGGAATGATATCCGGAAAGCTCTGTATCCGTATATCACCTTCAGTTGTGCTTTGTATTATTTTCCGCTGCTATGTAATTTAATGTAATCTCTGATATTTATCGAATGTAATTTATTCAATTATACTCTGTATATTCTTGTATTCTGATGGAATTGTTGTAATAGCAATGAAATGTTCTTTTGTTTGCGTTCTGATTTGTCCTGTTCTCAACGATCAGGGGTTTCGAACGGTCTAGATCGGTTTAACGACTGATTCAGATCGAGCGAAAATCCTTTTCGTCACATTTGGTATCAGAGCTTTGGTTAAACTCAAATCTTTGGGGTACAACTCATTAGAACTGAACAAAAGACTCATCAGAGGTAGGATTAGTAATGTCCTATAAAAGAATCCTCATTAGAGATAGAATCAGTAGCATTCTAGAATGAGTGACTCATTAGAGATGGGGTTAGAAATGCCCCAGAATGAGTCGAGAGTTATTTGTTTATAAATAACGTATTTGTGATTATATATATAGTCTGGTTTTAGAAAATATGATTTTATATATATATAATTATATATTTGAAAATATAATCCACTAATTGATTGATGTTTGAGTTGAATGTTTATTTGCTTGATAATTTTAATACATTTAGCTTAATTATATCAAATATTGAATTATATTGAAAATTAGTTGCATTTGCTTGCATATACATGTATATCATCGAACAGGTCATAGCAAGGAGGCTAGAGCAGAGAATAAAATTTGTTTGCCCGACAAATAGGTACATGTTTACTACATAATTTACTGTTTTGTTTGGGTGATGATGATTTTATGAGCCTATTGGCTAGCCGCTTGGCTTTTTCTTTTTCTTTTTGAGATTAGAAGGACCGGGGAAGCTATTTGAAATTCCCCGATGCTCCCGGTGCAGGGGAGGTTATGGCAAAAAATTTCGGAAATTTAGGGTGTTAGCCAAATTTTTGAAATTTTGAAAATTCTCAGAAACTAAAAAGTTGGAGAATGGAAGCCAGATCGAACGTAGAGTTGATTAATCAAACCACTTTCGACTTTGTTCCTTTTCGGGGACGAAAAGTTTTAAGTGGGGGAGATTGTAATAACCCGCAAAATCTGAGCCAGTTTAAAATTTTTGTTTTGGCAATTTTAGCGAATTTTGAACATTTAAAATGAATTATTTTAAATAATATCGACGGAAATTTATTTTGAATATAATTCGAACGTATATATTATATACGCCGTCGTTAGAATATAAATAATTTTATATAATTATAATAGAATTGAAAATGGCGTGGTAGTTCGATAATTCGATTTCAAACTTCAATTGGATGTACCGGGTGCAAAACAATCCGGATTTTAGTGAAACCAAAAACATTAGGATCTAATTGAAAATATCTTTCCAACGAATCCGAAAAATCAAAATTTCATAGCGGGAATCAAAAGATATGTCCAGTTGAAAATTCTGAATAGTCACTATGGAATTCAAGCCCTTAAAAATGGGAATTTTGCAAACGACCTCGGATTTCGACGAAACCACTTTTGTTGGGTCCGCAATGTCAAATTATTCCTAGATTCCAAATTTCATAATTTTTCGAATCAATATGTGAGCGTGGCAAGGGAAAACGCGTTTGACCAGTTTCAGTTGATTTTAATCGACTGGAAAATGGCCATTTTTCCAACCGTCTCAGAATTCGACGAAACTAGTTTTGTTAGGACCGTATCGTCAATACGAAGCTAGAAAATATTTTTCCGCAATTTTTAGAGTTAGTATGTGACCCCGGTAATTTGAAATGTACGTTTAAAATTCAATATAGTGATTTAAATGTAAATTAAACGGAAACTGATCGAGACGTCTGAATCAACCTACGATACATATCCCATTGTGTTCGAAATGGGGGTAAAACGCTATGGACGACAGGCGGTGGGCCTCGTTTAGAGGTCGTATGTAAAAGTCAATATTTTGGTAATTAAAATAATTAAATAATAAATAAATATATATTCTCTAACACCCCCTTTCACACTTATTCAGTCACGTTCGAAATCAAATAGAATAAAAAGGGCTGTAGCCCTAAACCCCTCATCGCGCCTCCCCTCCGCCGCCGCATCGTCGGGCGCATCTCCCCCCCCCCCCTCTTCCGTCGTACCTCCCTCCCCTCCATCCTCCACCTCGCGTCAGCGCTTCCCCTCCCAGCAAATCCATCCGCGATCGAAGGAAGGCCCGACCCCCATCGTGAAACGCGCCATCGCGCGAGGGAGAAGCCCTCAGCTGCGGGCTCGAACCACCAACCACCGCCTGGACGGCCTGCCGCCACCTCCTCAACCCCCTCCTTCGACAAAAGCTTCGATTTTTCAGGGGAAAGTGAGTTTTTAATTTACTATTTATTTTTCTTTACAGTTTTATTGATGTTAGAACCTTGATAAACGTTTATGCAATTTTTTTTACTTATATGAAGATATTAAAAATATGATTTTTATATTTTTAAAGTATTAAAAATATAGTCTTTATTATATACCGATTATAAAAATATGATTTTTATATTTTTAAAGTAGTAAAAATATAATCTTTTATATTGTAGAAAAACAAAAATATGATCTTTGCATAGTAGGAACTATAAAAATATAATCTATATGAGATATAGATGTTAAAATATGATAAGGCGATATTTTTAAATATGATAAGGCGATATTTTTAAATATGATAAGGCGAAATTTTTAGATGTAAAAATGCGAAATCTATATTTTTGAAATGGAATTTTATCTATATGATAACATAGAAAAAATTCGATTTTTATAGATTGAATAACAAGATAAAAATTCGATTTTTATATATTGAATAGCAAAGTAAAAATTCGATTTTTACATATGTAGTGGCTACAGCAACGAAGATGCGATAACGATGCAGATTTCTCTAAAAGAAGAGTCAAGATGATTGGATAACTATCGGTGAGAATTTCTCACCTTTCAATTTCTTTTTCTAGTTATATATATATATACATACTAGGATGCAGACGGTGCTTAGTAGCACCCGACACAATCGTCCACAGACCATGGACTTGTTTGTTTGGTTGCATAGATTAGTTAGATGATTTGATTTGAATTTGGTTGTTTGGTGATTTTGATTGATGTGTGAATGGCGTGGGCCTTCACTAGACCGGGGATAAGGCTAGGCCTCGTCCCGTTTCTAGTATCGTGTCGTTATGCCGCCGAAATTTTCTAAAATAAGTTAGAAAAATAAAAATATCATTTTATTGAATAAATGAATTGAATAGAAATTCATATGTTAAAATAAAATGTTTTATCGTTAAAAATATAATTTTTAACGTAAATATGAATATGGTGAATGTGAATAAATAAATATTCATTTACAAACCGGACGGTTTGTTTATGTACACTGATTTGACTGACATTGATTGGGTCGATAAATTTTACACATCGCCCAACTGCACAAATAAAATCTGTGTTTGTTGATTTGAAACCCCACACGGGTGTTGGGATGAAATATGAAGTTCACTCATCCTGATTAATTAAATATGTCGATCGATTGATTGACAGGCTGTTATAAGCGTTAGATATCTATATTTGATGCTTATACAGTGTAGTGCACTTTGGTTGATGGTTGATTATTTTTCAATGCTATTATATACATGTGTTGTATGAAAACCCATATAATTAACTTTATATGGTAATTGATTGAGTCTCATTCCAATTTAGAAGATAAAGAATATTATAAAAATAAAGGTTCATGTGTTGACTGTACTCATCCGTTGAGATTGGTCATGTGTTGAACGAAATATTTTAATAATAAAATTTACATCTTTACCAATATAAAATAAAGGTTCATGTGTTGACTGTACTCATCCGTTGAGATTAGTCATGTGTTGAACGAAATATTTTAATAATAAAATTTACATCTTTACCAATATAAAATAAAGGTTCATGTGTTGACTGTACTCATCCGTTGAGATTAGTCATGTGTTGAACGAAATATTTGAAATAGAATATTTGAAAATAGAAATATATGAAGCCGTGTTGATTAGATTGACGCCATTTTGACGTGAACGATATTTATATCGATTTTATTCATTTAAAAATGAATATTGAAAAGTGATTTCAAAATCGAATATTTTGAAATGAAATTTGAATCAAATTGAATAGAAATGAACTTTAAACGAATTCATAAAGAAAATTCAATTTTGATTTGAAATGAAAGGAAAGTTGAAATAGTTTTTGAAACGAATTTAAAACTATTTATAAAATTCGTTTTAAATAGAAATCGAAGAAAGATATATTATATATATATATTATATATATAATATAATGGCCTGAATAGAACGCGCCGCGCCGCGGCAGTTCGTGAATTTCGACCATTTATTTCAAACGAACATTACGGGAGATCCGACCGTCGGATTCTCCTAAAACCGGAACCGTTGGATTCGTATCGAAAAGAGCTTTCTAATGAATATTAGAAATTCAAAATCTAACGGTTGGATTTGGAGATACGTCCAAATCAAATTCGAAAAAGGTCGCTGTAAGTGCAGTTCGATGGCCGTTGATGGAAATCGACTGTACAGGCCTTGATAAAAAAAATATCAATAAATTGTGTAAAATCATTAGAAATGATTTGGGAAAATTTGGGATGAAAAACTCAATATTTGAAAAGATAAAAATAGATTTTTATCGAAATGCACTAGTTTGAACTAAATTTAAAACCCAATTGTTTTTAAATAAATGAATTAGATTTAAAAAGGGGTTTTAAATAATCGGAATTTCTAATGTGTTTGATTGAATTTGAAATGGGTTTATCGTGAATAGTGTTTTAAATAACACCTAGTTCTTTAACCCGATAACAAATAGAATGTGATTTGGGTTTGTCGTGAACTGTGTTTTAAATAACACCTAGTTCTTTAACCCAGTAGAAGGAGTTTTAACGAATCTGCAATTAGGTTGAAATGTGAATCTATAATCTAAATTATCAAATTTAGAAATGAGCGAGAATGGAGTATCGCCAGTTTTGCTCCAAAGCGATAGTTAAATCTTTAATTAGATTTGAACATGAAATGGTAATTAATTTTACCGATAACACCATAGTATTAGATATGGAGTATTACCAGTTTTGCTTCATGGGATGAATAGGTTGGGATTGGGAAATAAAATAAATAATTACTTCGTTGTGGTTTGCTAATCTCGACTAGTTCAGAAAACCATAATTTGGTTTTAAATAACATCCAAAGGAAGATTACAGGATAATAAGAATTTATCTTGGATAAAATTAATGGGAACCTTTCCCTAAGAATGTGGAATTTAGAAACTAGCTGTAGGTTGGCTAAGAAGAATGGTTTCCTGGGTATTGATCTGTTGTTGGTTTCGGCCTTCGGGGTTAATGTTTAGGAAATTGTTCTCTTGCTAATTTGCGGTTAGTGACTAATGAATTGGAATGAGGCATATATTATGTTTGAGTAACATTTGTTTTTAATATACGCGGGTTGTTCGGAAAGGCCAGGTTTACACCCATTCTGAATAACCGATTCGACGATATGTCGAAGATGAAGACGGTGGTCGAAGACCGGAAGTCTTCACATCGTTTGGGCAACTACTGACGATCCTGATTGGGCAGTACACCCAAGAGGATGGAAATAGTTGGTGGTCGTCCAGACGTACCTGGAGATCGATGGATATGCGAGGAAAGTGCCTCCGGTTTCGTTCAGACCCAGAACGGACTTGTAAATGGATTGTGTGTCTGACATTGGATTTTATTCTGTGTTGATTGATTTCAGTTAAATATATATCTGTTTGGCGGCGGAGAATTTATTCTCTTGCTTAACGCCCTTCTCTGAGACGTATGAGCTTAGAGGTTATATATCGATAGATATCAATCGAATGGCATGAATTGCTTGTGTGGCATGCTAAGATGCAATGATCAAGGCTTCTGTTGAAAAGCTAAGTCTTGTGGTTGATGATTAAAGCACGGCCTTTGTGGTGTAGCTTTGTGTATAACTTGAATTCGCGAGCCTCATAGCTCGGTATGAGTTAAAAACGGGATACGGACCGCTGGGAGAGCACGACGTTTCTTTCTAGCTTTGGTGGTGTCAGTGACTTACCAGCCCTGACATTTATATACTTTTCACCTTTGTGGTTGTTGGAAAGAGGCGCCTCGATTATAGGTCTGTAAGGACCGGGAAACGTGTGTTCAGGAATAACCAATCCTCTAACGTAAGTGAGGACTGGCCCAGCCGCATCCAGGGGTTGCCCAGAGTGCGTAGCCCCGAGGCATTTGCTAGAGTGTCTCGAGCACGGAGAGGAGCTTGCCCCTTGCCTCGACTCATGACGGAAATCCGATTTCCAATACGTGTATTTCGGATTTATTTGTAGAGCCTAGTATGGCGACATAGTGGGATGGGGCACTTATGCCGTCCATGATTTATATTTATGATTGAAATTGTTTTGACACTATACACTTATTATAGTATCAAATGATTTGTTTTTAAACGTACCAAGCATGTTTGGCTGTTATAAGGTAAAACCCTATCCTCCGGCTTGCGTTGCATTGTGTGATGGGACCTGGGTCTTATAATAGCTTCATTTTTCGAAAAAGCATTGCGTTGTTCATTCTATGCACTAGTATTGTTGGGAGGAAACCCGTTCCATGTTATACGGCGTGGTCCCTTGAATTACTCTCTTTTAAAATAAAGTTTTAAATAACTGTTTTAGTTCTCACACCAGTCACATGACTGACCTGGAGTTTATTGTTTTAACCTAAACCCTGGGTGCCCCTATTTTCCGCACGGGCAGCTAGTAGTTTTGGTTTTGCAGATTTATATTCACAGGATCCTGGTTTACAGCTGGAATGATATCCGGAAAGCTCTGTATCCGTATATCACCTTCAGTTGTGCTTTGTATTATTTTCCGCTACTATGTAATTTAATGTAATCTCTGATATTTATCGAATGTAATTTATTCAATTATACTCTGTATATTCTTGTACTCTGATGGAATTGTTGTAATAGCAATGAAATGTTCTTCTGTTTGCGTTCTGATTTGTCATGTTCTCAACGATCATGGGTTTCGAACGGTCTAGATCGGTTTAACGACTGATTCAGATCGAGCGAAAATCCTTGTCGTCACATTGACACGGATTTCGCCCGGACCTAATCGATCGCTAAACCGACCAAGACCGTTCAAATCCCGCATACGCTAACTTTGGGTATACAACACATCAGAACAAACAATAGAAGACTTCAATAAACATCATAATAATGTTACATCAGAGTACAGAATATCAGAGTATATCGAAAATAATACACAGCGGAAGATAAATTTACATAAATGTAATACAATGCACAGCGGAAATATAAACTACACAGCGGAAGACTGTAAATGTCTGGACACAGCTTAAAGCTTCAATCCAGAATCCTGCTCAAAACATCTGCAAAATAAAACTACTCGACTGCCCATGTGGAAAATAGGGGCACCCGAGTTCGCAAGGGAAAAGCAAACTACGAGTCAGTCATGGGACTGGTGTGAGAAACTCTAACAGTTATAATTAACTTATTTACTAAAATGGCTTATCATGGGACCACGCCGCTAACGCGGAACGGGTTTACCCCCATGAATACCAGTGTATAAACAATAATCAATATAGATATATGGATCTACTATGCATCAATCAACATGCAATATCCCAATCTACCCACTTAGATTAATCGCTACACTTAGATTTTCTAAATCCAATTCAATTTACAGAAATTATTCCTTTAGATTTTATTCCCGATTTCTTATTTCAAATCATTTGAAATACATATCTAACTTTCTATATCAAAGTAGATTTCACTTCGGGATCTCAAATCAAATCATTTTGAAATGTGAATTCCAAAACATAACAATGCATACAAACAAGTATGCAACCAAATATCGTGCTCCCCATCGACAAGGCAAAGGGTACGCACCTCGCAACTCGATATATAAATGTGCACCTACCCCACATAGGAGTAGGCTACACCGACGATGCACCTCCCACACATGGAGAGCATACACCGCCCTCTCACCCATACTTTTAGTCTCAGGGTTACCCGACTCTTTAGCCACATACTAAATCATTTCATATCCCGAAGTAGGGAAAATCATTTCACAACATAATAATCACAAGTACTTTCAAAATATAGTACTTCACATCAGTAATTCACGCATATGATCAGTCACTATGAATCACATAACCTTTGAGCTCGTACGTCTCAAAGAGGGGTGTTAAGCAAGAGAATAAATTCTCTACCACCAAACAGATACATCATCAATAGCAACTAATCGAATATGCGATGAACCACAATGTAACATATAATACATTTCTAAATCATTTTAGAAATCATCGGGTTTTGGGCCTCGAAATCCTTTCTGTTTTATAAAACATATTTATAAAACATTCCCTGTCCAAAATCGGGAATACATTTCTTTTCACTTTAAGAAAAATATCATTTCACAATCATTCATTAAATTTTGAAATGAATACAACATCGCTAAACACCTTATCGTCAAATCGTGAAGTGTTTCACAAGGCGTTAGCACACAGATATTTTCAACCCAACCCAATGCTAAATGTAAATGCATATTTTGCTCATAAACTGGTCGAGCACAATCCAAACAATCAATCAATCAAATTTGACATTAAATATAAGGTTTTGAATAGAGATAGTATCGACTTATATTCAACATCAAATCCTGAAACCAACAGATATCATACCGGGAATAACGATATTGGTATCTTCCAAATTCCCATCACAATATCTGTATAATCACAGTACCCAATATCGAAAATATCCAAAGATAATTTCAATTTAAATCTAATCCAATTTATTTATTTTTAACCATTGGATTATTTTTCTAGTTAATAACTAGTTCATTTCGATAAAAATCTATTTTTATCTTTTCAAATATGGAGTTTTTCATCCCAATTTTTCCCAAATCATTTCTTATGATTTTACACAAATTATTACTATTTTTAATAATTTTATCAAGGTCCGTACAGTCGATTTCCATCAACGGCCATCGAACTGCACTTACAGCGACCTTTTTCTAATTTGATTTGGACGTATCTCCAAATCCAACCGTTAGTTTTCAAATTTCTCATATTCATTAGAAAGCTCTTTTCGATACGAACTCAATGGTTCCGATTTCAGGAGAATCCGACGGTCGGATCTCCCGTAATGTTTGTTCGAAGTCAATGGTCGAAATTCGCGAACTGCCGCGGCGCGGCGCGTTCTATTCAGGCCATTATATTATATATATAATATATATTTCGTCGATTTCTATTTAAAACGAATTTTACAAATCGTTTTAAATTCCTTTTCAAATCGATTTAAACTTCCTATTTTAAATTCAAATCAAAATTGATTTTTTTTCCTTATAAATTCTTTTTAAATTCATGTCAATTTGATTTCAATTCGTTTCAATTCGAATTCAATTCTATTTCAATTCAATTCGAATTCATTTTCTATTCAATTCAATTCGAATTCATTTTCTATTCAGTTCAATTCGAATTCATTTTCTATTCAGTTCAATTCGAATTCATTTTCTATTCAGTTCAATTCGAATACATTTTCTATTCAGTTCAATTCGAATTCATTTTCTATTCAGTTCAAATCGAATTCATTTATATTCAATTTCAATTCGAATTCATTTTCTATTTAATTCAATTCGAATATTTTCTATTTAATTCAATTCGAATATTTCATATACATCATTTTCATTTCATATATATATATATATATTCACTTTCAATATACACGATATTTTCACTTTCAATATATATGATATTTTCACTTTCAACATATATGATATTTTCTCTTTCAACATATATGATATTTTCACTTTCAATATATATAATATTTTCTCTTTCAATATATATGATATTTTCTCTTTCAACATATATGATATTTTCTCTTTCAACATATATGGTATTTTCTCTTTCAACATATATGGTATTTTCTCTTTCAACATATATGATATTTTCTTTTTCAACATATATGATATTTTCTCTTTCACTATATATGATATTTTCACTTTCAATATATATATTTCATACACTTCTAATATATATAATTCATTTTACATTAATTTTCACACAGAATACAATCAAACAAACAAGTCGTCCATGGTCTGTGGACGACGGGGAACAGTTCATATATGCAGTTATGAAATAAATAACTGAACAGAAAATTTAAAGTGAGAGAATTCTCACAGTGGTTTCATTTCTGAATTTTCTGAATAGTTCAGGTTTGAAATTTATCTGAATTCCCGAAGTGCTCTGTAACAACCCGAAAATCTGGGCCAGTTTAAAATTTTTATTTTGGCAATTTTAGTGAATTTTGATTATTTAAAATAAATTATTTTAAATAAAATCGACGAGAAATTTATTTTGAATATAATTAGAACGTATATATTATATACGTCGTCGTTAGAATATAAATAATTATAAATAAAATTGAAAATGGCGCCGTAGTTCGATAATTCGATTTCAAACTTCAATTGAATGTACCGGGTGCAAAACAATCCGAATTTTAGTGAAACAAAAAACATTAGGATCTAATTGATGATATCTTTCCAACGAATCCGAAAAATAAAGATTTCATAGCGGGAATCAAAAGATATGTCCAGTTGAAAATTCTGAATAGTCGCTATGGAATCCAGGCCCTTAAAAATGAGGATTTTGCAAACGACCTCGGATTTCGATGAAACCAGTTTTGTTGGATCTGTTATGTAAGGTTATTGCTAGGTTCCAAATTTCATAATTTTTCGATTCAATATGTGAGCATGGCGAAGGAAATCGCGTTTGACCAGTTTCAGTTGATTTTAATCGACTGGAAATTGGCCATTTTTCCAACGGTCTCAGAATTCGACGAAACTAGTTTTGTTAGGACCGTATGGTCAATACGAAGCTAGAAAATATTTTTCTAGAATTTTTAGAGGGAGTATGTGACCTCGGTAATTAGAAATGTGCATTATAATTAAATAATAATAAAAAAAAACCTTTCCTTTATCTCTGCCCCCCCCCCCTCCAAATTTCATTTCAGTCGACAAAAAGATAAATAAAAAAAAAGATGAAGGGGCATCGCGCCCCACCAGACTTCGCCGCCGCCTCCTCTGGGGCCATCGCCACCACCGCCGCTCGTTGGAGCAAACCCCCCCTCCTCGCGGATGAAGACCGCAGCCGAGCCCCACACCCTGAAACCCGTCAAGCCAAAACCGTAGCCCTCCCCCAATCGACCTGTAGCGACGCCTTCCACCTCCGTTCGTCGACCTCCGCCCCTGCTCCAACAACCCTAGCCGCAACTCCTCCTTTGCCTACCGCCGCGTCAGCCCCTCTGTAAGTAAACTGATTTTTACTTATTTTAAAAAACTTATTTTTACTTATTTTAAAAAACTGGTTCTTACTTATTTTGGAAACTGATTTTCCTGTTTTATACATAGGATTATGAAATAAAAGTTCAATTTTTATGAAGAACATTGGCTTGAAATTTTTATAAAGAATGTTGTTTTTTAAATATATAAAGCTTAGATTTTAAATGCGAAAAAATATATAATTTTCATATTATATAAGTAGTAAAAATATAATCTTTTATATTGTAGAAAGATAAAAATAAGATCTTTGCATAGTAGGAACTATAAAAATATAGTCTTTACTATATAGACGAAGTAAAAATATGATTTTTATATTTTTAAAGTAATAAAAATATGACTTTTATATTTTTAAGGTATTAAAAATATAGTCTTTACTATATAGAAGATGTAAAAATATGATTTTTGGTTAGGTAGAGAGTTAAAAATATAATTTTTACATGATAGGAATATTAAAAATATCATCTTTATATGTGTAGAAAAATAAAAATGAGATTTTTATAAAGATGAAATCTTTAAATTTGAAAAGGCGAAGTCTATGTTTTTATAAAGGCGAAATCTTTATTTTAGAAAATGCGAAATCTTTATATGGAAAATAGCGTGATAAAAATATTTTTTTTTCTATATAACATAGTAGTAAAAATTCGATTTTTATATATTGAATAACGGAATAAAAATTCGATTTTTAAATGTAGGAAGTGATTATAAAAATATGATTTTTAAATTGAAAGTGAATAAATAAAAATGTGATTTTTATTTTAAAGACATCAATAAATAAAAATGTGATTTTTTACATATGTAGCGAAAGCGGACAACGAAAGCGATAAGAGACGAGAACAGTGAAGATTTCCTGCATAAGAAGAGTCGTGGATTCGGGATAGCTATCGGTGAGAATTTCTCACCTTTCAATTTCTTTTTCTAGTTATATATATATATACTAGGATGCAGACGGTGCTTAGTAGCACCCAACACAATCGTCCACAGACCATGGACTTGTTTGTTTGATTGCAAAAATTAGTTAGATTATTTGATTGAAATTGAATTGGTAGGTGAAATGAAATTGATTTGATTGATGTGTGAATGGCGTGGGCCTTCACTAGACCGGGGATAAGGCTAGGACTTGTCCCGTTTCTAGTATCGTGCCGTTATGCAGCCAAAATTTTCTAAAAATAAGTTAGAAAAATAAAGATAACATTTTATTTAATAAATGAACCGAATAGAATATTCATAGGTTGAATAAAATAGTTTGATCGTTAAAAATATAATTTTTAACGTGAATGTGAATAAATAAATATTCATTTACAAACCGGACGGTTTGTTTATGTACACTGATTTGACTGACATTGATTGGGACGATAAATTTTACACCTCGCCCAACTGCACAAATAAAATATGTGTTTGATTGTTTGAAACCCCACACGGGTGTTAGGATGAAATTTGAAGTTCACTCATCCTGATTGATTAAATATGTCGATCGATCGATAGACAGGCTGTTATAAGCGTTAGATATCTATATTTGATGCCTATACAGTGTAGTGCACTTTGGATGATGATTGATAATTTATCGTTGCTATTATATACATTTGTTGTATGAAAATCCATATAATTAATTTTATATGGTGATTGATTGGGCCTCATTCCCATTTAGAGAATAAAGAATATTATAAAATAAAGGTTCATGTGTTGACTGTACTCATCCGTTGAGATTAGTCATGTGTTGAACGAAATATTTTAATAATAAAATTTATATCTTTATCAATACAAAATAAAGGTTCATGTGTTGACTGTACTCATCCATTGAGATTATTCATGTGTTGAACGAAATATTTTAATAATAAAATTTACATCTTTATCAATATAAAATAAAGCTTCATGTGTTGACTGTACTCATCCGTTGAGATTGGTCATGTGTTGAGCGAAATATTTTGATAATAACAACTATTTTGAAAAAGAAATATTTGAAATAGAATATTTAAAAATAGAATATTTGAAAATAGAAATATATGAAGCCGTGTTGATTAGATTGATGCCATTTTGACGTGAACGATATTTATATCGATTTTAAACGATTTCGAAATCGAATAGAAATTTGAATCAAATTGAATAGAAAACGAATTCGAATCGAATTGTTTTGAATATATAACGAATTTGATTTCAATGGAATATACAACGAATTGAATCGAATAGAAAACCAATTTGAATTGAATCGAATAGAAAACGACTTTGGAATTGAATTAAATTGAAAACGAATTCAAATTGAATTGAAAGCAAATTGAAATGAATTCAAATTGAATTGAAATTTGAATTGAATAGAAATGAATTTTAAAACGAATTTATAAAGAAGAATTCAATTTTGATTTGAATTGAAATGGAAGTTGAAATTGTTTTTCAAACGAATTTAAAACTATTCATATAATTCGTTTTAAATAGAAATCGACGAAATATATATTATATATATTATATATATAATATAATGGTCTGAATAGAACGCGCCGAGCCGCGGCAGTTCGCGAATTTCGACCATTTATTTCAAACGGACATTACGGGTGATCCGACCGTCGGATTCTCCTAAAACCGGAACCGTTGGGTTCGTATCGAAAAGATCTTTCTAATGAATATTAGAAATTCAAAATCTAACGGTTGGATTTGGAGATACGTCCAAATCAAATTCGAAAAAGGTCGTTGTAAGTGAAGTTCAATGGCCATTGATGGAAATCGACGGTACGGGCCTTGATAAAATTATTAAAAATAGTAATAATTTGTGTAAAATCATAAGAAATGATTTGAGAAAATTTGGGATGAAAAACTCCATATTTGAAAAGATAAAAATAGATTTTTATCGAAATGAACTGGTTTTGAACTAGAATTATAATTCTATTTATTTTTAGATTTGAATCGAAATTGTCTTCGGAATATTTCGATGTTGGAATTCGTGATTATACAGGTGTTGTTTTGGTAATTTGAAAGATATATATTTATATCGTTATTTCCAATACGACATTTGTTAGTCGTAGAATTTGATATTGAATATAAGCCGATATATTTTCTATTCATAGCCTTGTATTGAATATCGAATGTGATTTGGGTTTGTCGTGAATGGTGTCTTCACTAACACTGTTCTTGAACCCAGTTGAGAAATGATTAAATCTTTTTATTTAGATTTAATGAAAGGTACCCATTAAATAATATTTAATTGGAATTGAATTGGTATTGATTTTTGGGTTTATCGTGAACAGTGTTTTAAATAACACTTGCTCTTTAACCCGATAATTAATGGAATGTGATTTTGGGTTTATCGTGAACCGTGTTTTAAATGACACTGATTCTTTAACCCAGTCGAAGATTAAAACTAAGTGGAGTTTTGATGAATCTTTAATTAGATTGAAATGATCGAAAATGGAGTACCACCAGTTTTTCTCCAGGCGATAGTTAAATCTTTAATTAGATTTGAACGTGAAATGGTAATTGAATTTACCGATAACACTGTGGTGTTAGATATGAAGTATTACCAGTTTTACTTCATGGATGAATAGGTTGGGATTGAGAAATTAAAATAAATGATTACTTCGGTAAGGTTCGCTAATCCCGACTAGTTTGAATTGAGATTCCAAAAATAGAATAAAGAATAAATTCAAGGAATTTATCTTGGATAAAATTAATGGGAACCTTTCCCTATGAATGTGAAATTTAGAAACTAACTGTCGGTTAGCCGAGTAGAATGGTTTTCCGAATATTGATCTGATGTTGGTTTCGGCCTTCGGGGTTAATATTTGGGGAATTATTCTCTTGATTAATTTACAGTTAGTGACTAATGAATTGGAATGAGGCGTATGTTGTGTTTGTGTAACACTTATTTAAAATATACGCGAGTTATTCGGAAAGACCGGGTTTATCCCATTCTGAATAACTGATACGACGATAAGTTGAAGATGAAGACGATGGTTGAAGACCGGAAGTCTTCACGTCATTTGGGTGATTACCGATGATCTTGATTGGGCTGTACACCCAAGAAGATGGAAACAGTTGGTGATCGTCCCGACGTACTTGGAGATCGATGGATATGCGGGGTACTAGGTGCCTCCGGTTTCGTTCAGACCCAGAACGGACTTGTAAATGGACTATGTGTCTGACATTGGATTTTAGTCCGTGTGATTGATCTCTATTAAATATATATCTGTTTGGCGGCGGAGAATTTATTCTCTTGCTTAACGCCCTTCTCTGAGACGTACGAGCTCAGGGGTTATATATTGATGGATATCAAACGCATGGAGTGAATTGCCTGTGTGGCATGCCTAAGTGGCAATTGATCGAGGCTTCTGTTGAAAAGCAAAGTCTTGTGGTGATGATCAAAGCACGGCCTTTGTGGTGTAGCTTTGTGTAACGTTTACTTCGCGAGTTTCACACCCGGTATGAACCAAAAACGGGAGATGGACCTCAGGGAGGACTTGCGTTTCTTTCTAGCTAAAAGTGGCGTTAGTGGTTTTACACGCCCTGACGAGTTTGACTTATGTGGTTGTTGCTGTTGCGAGGCGCCTCGGTTTGATCGGACGATCCGGGTCCGATGGAGTCATTCGTTGGCTCGTTTGCGCCCCAACGGGCGAGGAGACGTATTGTTCTGGCATAATAATCCACATCGGTGGACCGGCCCTGACGATCCAGGGGGCAGTTGCGGCTGTTCCTGAGACATGGTAGGCTAGATTGTCTCGAATCGGTAGAGGACGATCCCTGGCCTCGGTTCATAGACGGAAATCCAATTTCCAAATACGTGACTTTGCGGTTTTATTTGTAAACCTATATATGGTGACATAGTGGGATGGGGCGCTCATGCCGCCTATGATTGATACTTATGATTTGAAGTTGTTTTATACACTATATAATAGTATCAAACGATTTGTTTTAACCGTATCAAGCATTCTTTGGCTGTTATAAGGGAAAACCCTATCCTCGGCTGCGTTGCATTGTGTGATGGGACCTGGGTCTTATAACAGCTTCATTTTTCTTTATTTAGCATTGCGCTGTTTGTTTTATGCACTGGTATTCTTGGGAGGAAACCCGTTCCGTGTTATACGGCGTGGTCCCTTGATTTACCTAACTTTAAAAACAAAGATTAAAAACTGTTTTAGTTCTCACACCAATCACATGACTGACCTGGAGTTTATTGTTTTAACCTAAACTCTGGGTGCCCTTATTTTGACACGGCCAGCTAGTAGTTTTGGTTTTGCAGATTTATATTCACAGGATCCTGGTTTACAGCTGGAACGATATCCGGAAAGCTTTGTATCCGTATATCTCCTTCTAGTTGTGTATTGTATTATTTTCCGCTGCTATGTATTTCAATGTAATTTAAATCTCTGTTATTTCTGTGTAATATTCATTTATACTCTGTATATTCCTGTAATCTGATGCATTGTTGTAATATACAATGAAATGTTCTTTTATATGAGTTCTGTTGTGGCTTGTTCTCAAACTATCCGCTCTTTCCTTTACGGGGAAGTTACGGGTTTTCACAAGCTCCTTTTCGATTCTAGTCAGTTCTGTGCTGAATAGCTCGTCGAAAGGATCTCAACGCATCCTGTTTCACTCGATTTCGTTTCCGTCTGAAAAAGTTATTGCATTTTAATCTTTAGACAATTTAATATACAACTAACTAAATTAATTAATTAATTATTTACTTAACCCTATGTTTAATCCTCCTTCCATCGTTCCTAATACTGGAACCATCGAACCCAAAGCTTTAAATCTAGGGCAAACCGCAGCTCCACCTTGGCACCACCGCCCTCTGATCAGCAACCACCACCGCAAAGAGCTTCGAAGCCTCTTCCAACGCCAGGAGTTTGGCGTAGTTCGAATCCCCCTGGTACCTCGAAAAATGGGTGCGACTGCCGGCTCTTTGAGCGTCGAATTCGAGAAATCCACGCAGAAATTTTTGATCATACCCGTTCATGATGGAGAGCACTTCGATCTGAACGGAATTCGCTTTAGGAGTCCTTGAATTTATTTCATGGATTTGGAGTTTGAAGGGGAAGAAGTTATGAGGTTTAAGGCCTTTGATCGCTCCTGGAGGCACTGAAGCCAGCGTTGACCAATAGAAGACGAGAATGAGGGTTTTGACTTTGAAATGGGTTATACATATATAATTTTAATATTAATTAATTCTCTTATTGATTCAAACCCATCCGAACTTCAAATCAAACCCAACGACTGTCGCCCCTAGCTAATTACCCCCATTCCGAACACAATGGGATATGTTTCGTAAGCTGATTTGATTATTACAATCAGTTTTCGTTTGAATTTACATTTAAATCATTATACTGAATTTTAAACGTACATTTCAAATTACCGGGGTCAAGTACGGACTCGAAAAATTCCACAAAAATATTTTCTAGCTTCGTATTGACGATACGGTCCTAACAAAACTAGTTTCGTCAAATTTTGAGACCATTGGAAAAATGGCCATTTTCCAATCGATTAAAATCAACTAAAACTGGTCAAACGCTTTTTCGTTTGCCACGCTCACATATTGATTCGAAAAATTATGAAAATTGGAATCTAGCAATAACTTGACATCCCGGACCCAACAAAACTGGTTTCGTCGAAATCCGAGGTCGTTTGCAAAATCTCCATTTTTAGAGGCCTGAATTCCATAGTGACTATTCAGAATTTTCAACTGGACATATCTTTTGATCCCCGCTATGAAATTTTGATTTTTCGGGTTCGTTGGAAAGATACTATCAATTAGATTCTATTATTTTTTATTTCACTAAAATCCGGATTATTTTGCACCCAGTACATTCAATTGAAGTTTGAAATCGAATTATCGAACTACCGCGCCATTTTCAATTCTATTTATAATTATATATAATTATTTATATTCTATCGACGACGTATATAATATATACGTTCGAATTATATTCAAAACAAATTTTTCGTCGATATTATTTAAAATAATCTATTTTAAATAATCAAAATTCGCTAAAATTGCCAAAATAAAAATTTTAAACTGGCCCAGATTTTCGGGTTGTTACACATTAACACTACAATGAAATATGATTATGTTTCATATGCATTAACACTACAATAAAATATGATTATGTTTCATATGCAATAACACTACAATAAAATATGATTATGTTTTATATGCATTAGTGTCACACTAAAAGATGATTATGTTTCATATGCATTAGTGCCACAATAAAACATGTTTATGTTTCATATGCATTAACATGAATTTAAAATGGGAATAAATTTCATATGCATTAACATGAATCTAAAATATGTTAATAATTCATATTTCTATACTTACGCTAAAAATATATTTATATTCCCTGTTTTCCACTAATGCTAAAAATATATGCATATATATAATAATCTAACATTTGTTTCAACTAACATAACAAATTTATATTACATGAAATAGTCTAAATTTTATGTTAATATTTTCTTTACAAACAAATTGAAAATTTTGTGTGTTAATCTATTTATATAAAAATGTAAATTTCTATCTTTATTCTTTTTAATGAAAATGTAAATTTTCTCTTTAAATCTTTTAACATGGAAATGTAAATTTAGCCTTTAAATCTCTTTTATATGAAAATGTAAATTTATCCATAAATCTCTTTTACATGAAAATATAAATTTTCTTACTTTTAATCTTTATTACATGAGAATGTAAACTTCATAATTTTAATCTAATTACATTAAAATGTAACTCTCCTTTTATACCAATTGACATTAAAATGTACTTTTAATCAAATAAACATTTCTGAACAAAAAAGGCAATTTTTATTCTAATGTGACATTTTCAACTAAAATCTTATTTTTAATTTAATGCAAAATTTTCAACTAAAAATGTTATTTCTTACCTATGTAACATTTTAAACTAAAAATGTAATTTCTTTGTAATGTAACATTTTTATGGAAATGTTTATCTCTTTTTCTAATGCAACATTTTATATGAAAATGTAATTTCCAATCTAATGTAATATTTTACATAAAAATGTAATTTCTTATTCTAATATAACATTTTACGTACAAATGTAATTCCTATTGTCTTTTCTCTTTTCTAATGATCTATATTACAACAAAATATAATATTTATTGTCTTCACTTTTCTAATGTTTTATATTACAATAAAAATGAAATTTTTATTGTTCATCCTTTTCTATAACTTTTAAAATAAACATGATATTCTATTTTCTAATTATCTTAAAAAACATGGGATATTTATTTTAATTCTAGTATCACATAAAGTAATATTTTATATGTAAAACTTTCTCAATAAATGGCATTTTCTATATAACATTACATTTCTTAAATAATGTCATTTACTATATAACATTTCATTCCTTAAATAAATGGCATTTATTATATAACATTACATTTCTTAAATAAATGGCATTTTCTATTCAAGGTGGTATTAATGTGACAATTTCCACAACATGATATTAACAAGACAATTTTCAACAAGGCGATATTAACATGACAATTTCCAGCTGGGTGATGTTAACATGACAATTTCCAACAAGGTGATATTAACATGACAATTTCCTATTCAACAAATTAAGTAATTTTGTTTTTCATCAGAATAATCCATTCAATCAACATAATAAAATTCATCATCACAAATCCAATCACGAATAACAACACATAGCAATTAACAGTAGAGGGCAAATATCATTATCATAATTACTTTATTGTAATTATTAAAAAGAAACAAAATTCTCACCTCGTTTCAGATTCAGATCTAAAATAAAAAAGGTACAGAATCAGTTCTAGGTGATTCCATAATGTAGATTTTTCTGTCATGAGAGCAACGCATTTTGTTTCGTCGAATTATGATAAGATTTGAAAGAGATATCATTGTTTATACGTTAATTACAAATTTAAAATAATTAATACCACTAATCCCCAATTAGAATTAATCCCTCTTCTATCTTCTTCGTATCAACTGATAAAAGAAAACCCATTGCTCCATGAAGAACACCGCCTACGCACCACCTATGCCGCCACTGTTCCTCGATCTGAGATGCTCACTAAATTTCATTGCCTAACTCCTTACGGTTTGGAAGATATAAATTATTTAATTTTGAGGGGCTTTCCTTTAGATTTTCGAGAGAGAGAGAGGGAGAGAGAGAGAGAAAGAGGGCTGCTGTTAATTCTATTGAGGAAGAAGAGAAAATGAGGATTTGTGAAGAGGTAAAGATATAATATATGGAGGGTTTTAATTCCTTCCCTTTTTTTTTTGATTTTTTTGCATGACATGTCCATTTTATTTATATATATGAAAAGCTGCTGATGTATAAATATATAGGAAGAAAACAAAAAAAACTGACATAGTCTATATTAAATTCCCTTGGGACCACACTTATCTTTCTATTCAAATTTCAAAAGTAATTGATTGAGGAAACGAGATAATTGGAATATAGACTAAAAATAATGGCAGGTTATAAATGGTAAGGGAAAACAACAATATAAGATGTTAGGTAAAATTTAGAAATTAGTGGTAGGTGGAAATTTTTAAAGGAACGATACATGAAATGGGAACAAAAGATAGATATAAATCAAAGGGGGACCTACCCTCATTATCTTTAACTACTATGTACAATTTTTTAACTCATTTGTACATATGGTTCTCTTTCTAAAACCATTGATTACACAATTTTTTTTATTATTCAAGAATTCCAATTCATCTAAACATTAAATTCTAAATTACAATTTCTAGGAAGAAAATAAAAGGTTGTCGTCTAATTATACCAATTCATATTATTATACTACAATATATAAAAAATAGGTATGAATTTTCAATTAAATAAATATTTCATTATTACTGCAACCAACATTGCTAAGATACACATATATATTACTTTTCATTTTTCAAAATATATAATATTAACGTTTCAGTATTTAATGAACCTATTCAAACATTCAAAAGAAAAACATAGGAGAGAGAAAATAGGAATGTAATTAATGCTTGATCTATTGTTTAATGCCAATTGTTAGAAAGTTTATAACTTCTTTTGCATGTACATGTTAGTATTTAATAAATGTACATTTTCTACTGTTAAAACATTTTTTATTACACAATGAATCTCTTTTACATTAAATATGTATTTTTTTAATGTAAACATATCTAATCAAACTTTAATTTTTTTATACCTTAAAAACATAATGTTTAATGTAAACATATTCCAATCAAAGTTTAATCTTTTTTTTTTATAAGCAACAAAACTGTGAATTTTCACATTTGCATATTTTCATTTATAACCTACACACTATTTTCAATCAATAAAATAATAATTGTCATTAAAGTTCCTACGTGACGTTCAAAAGAATAATTTTTTTTTGTTGTAAAACATTTCATGTTTCTACATGACATTAAAAAGTTAGACTTTTAGCATTAGACAGAATATGTTCATTCACATTAAAAAGAATAACATTTTAATGTAAATCATTTTTAAATTCTTACATTTAAATAAAGGCTAACTTTTATTTTAAAACATTTTTTTTTGACATAACTTCATACAAAATAAATTTTTATTTGTGATTATTTAAGATAAACAATTTTAAATATCAAAAACTCGTTAAAATAACTTAAAGTAAAATTTTAAATTTACCGCAAAAATCAGGGTTGTTACAAGCCCCTTGCCGTGGACTTTTCCCAGTGCCAACGCTGTGCCCCACGCCAAACCCCCCACCCCTTCCGACCACCGCCAACAACTACGTGGACTCCCCCGGCCTCCCTCCTTCGTATGACAGTAAGTTTTTTCTTTTAATTTATTTTAAACAACTGATTTTAATTTATTTTAAAAACAGATTTTAATTTATTTTTAAAACTGATTTTAGTTTATTTTAAAAACTGATTTTAGTTTATTTTAAAAACTGATTTTGGTTAAGTTTAAAAACTGAATTTTTTTTGTTTAGTTTAAAATTGAAAAAGATTTGATTTTTATCGCTTGAAAGTTGTGATTTTTATAAAGCAAACGAAGGGATAAATTTTTGATTTTTTTATTTATGTGAAGAAGCGATAAAAATGTGATTTTTTTCATATGAGAAGTGAAATAAAAAAATATGATTTTTTTATTATAGGGAGAATAAAAAATATAATTTTTATATTATAGGAATAATAAAAAGATGATTTTTATATTATATAGATAATAAAAATCCGATCTTTATATATGTAGCGATAGGATAAAAATTCGATTTTTATATATGAAGTGACAATATAAAAATGTGATTTTTATCATATATGTAGCAAAGTAAAAATATATGAAGTAAGTAGAATAAAAATATGATTTTTATTTATTGGAATGAAGCAATAAAAATAAAATTTTTATTATGAACAGCGTGGTAAGGATTGCATTGGAATTTCAAACAAATCCAAACAGTTCAGAAGTTCAGAAGTAAAACACGGCGGATGTAACAATCCGAAAATGCGAGCCAGTTTAAAATTTTTATTTTGGCAATTTTAGCGAATTTTTAATATTTAATATAGGTTATTTTAAATAACAACGACGAGAAATTTATTTTGAATAGAATTAGGATGTATATATTATATATGTTGTTGTTAGAATATAAATAATTATATATAATTATAAATAGAATTGAAAATGGCTCGGTAGTTCGATAATTCGGTTTCAAACTTCAATTGAATACCGGGTGCAAAATAAACCGAATTTTAGAAAACCAATAATATTTGAATCTAATTGAGAATATCTTTCCAACGAATCCAAAAAATTGAGATTTCATAGCGGGGATCAAAAGATATGTCCAGTTGAAAATTCTGAATACTCACTATAGAATTCAGGCCCTTAAAAATAGCCATTTTGCAAACGACCTCGGATTTCGGCGAAACCACTTTTGTTGGGTCCGTGATGTCAAATTATTGTTAGGTTTCAAATTTCATAATTTTTTGAATCTGTATGTGAGCGTGGCAAAGGAAAACGCATTTCACCAGTTTATTTTGATTTTAATCGACTGGAAAATGGCCATTTTTCCAATGGTCTCAGAATTTAACGAAACTAGTTTTGTTTGACCGTATTGTCAATACGAAGCTAGGAAATATTTTTCTGGAATTTTTCGAGTTAGTATGTTACCCCGGTAAATTGAAATGCGTGTTCAAAATCAATATATAGAGTTATATGTTGATTTTGATGAAAACTGTTTGTAACGATCGAATCAGCCTACGATACATATCCCATTGTGTTCGGAATGAGGGTAATACGCTATGGACGATAGGCGTTGGGCCTCGTTTCGAGGTCGAAATAAAAGTCAACTTTTCTTGAAATAAAATAATATAAAACAATTAAAACTTCCTCTCTCTCTCTCCCTATTATCACTCTGCCCCCCCCTATTCGAAATTATTTCAACAGATAAAAAAAGAAAAAAGAAAGAAAAGAGGAAGCGCCTCCGACTGCCGGAGCTCGAATCCGCCCCCTGTCAGAGCCACCACCTCCACCTTCTTCTTCTCCCTCCTGGTCGCGCACCACTCCGCCCATCCCCTTCTGCTTCCTCCGCCTTCTTTCCTCCTTCCTCCCTCCACCTTTAAACCACCGCACCACCCTCTTTTCTCCGATGGTCGACTGCTCCTCCCCCATCGTGGCCAGACCCCGCCAGAAACCCCCCTCTGTCCTCAGCTTCTCTCTCCTTCCCCCTTTCTTCAATCCACCGCCCCACCACTGACCGACGGTCGGTCATAGCAGCTCCGACGCCCCTCCCTTTTCCTGACTCGCACAGCCCCAAACCCCCTCCCCAAGCCGCTGTAAGTTTTTTTATTTATTTACTTTGTTTTTATTTATTTTTATTTATGTAGTGTAACTATAAATAATATTTTCAACTGAAATAACCTTGTCGTAAAGGTATTCAATCTATATTAATAAGCATTCAAGTTATTTTCAGTTTTAGAATTACAAAAATTGGATTTTTACTTAGGGGAAATATTAAAAATATGATCTTTATAAAGTAGCAATATAAAAATATAATCTTTATATGGTTATGATAATAAAAATTCAATCTTTATATTTGAAAAGGCGAAATCTTTATATTTGAAAAGGCGAAATCTTTATATGTGTAAAGGCGAAATCTTTATATAAAGAGGAGCGTTATAATAATATAATCTTTACTATGTGAACACCGGTGTAAAAATAGAATTTTTATCTATGTAGTAGAGGTGTAAAAATTGAATTTTTATCTATATAGTAACGATGTAAAAATAGAATTTTTATCCATAGAGTAACGATGTAAAAATAGAATTTTTATCTATATAATAACGATGTAAAAATAGAATTTTTATCTATATAGTAGCGATGTGAAAATAGAATTTTTATTCATATAGCTTTATTATAAAAACGTGATTTTTATATACATAGCAATAATATAAAAATGTGATTTTTATATGTGTAGTGGCTACGGGCAACGAAAGTGACAAAAGGCGAGAATAGTGATGATTTCCTACAATAGAAGTGTTGTGGAGTTGGGTTATCTTTGGTGAGAACTTCTCACTCTAAATTTATTTTTCTAGTTATATATATATATATATATATATATATATATATATATATATATATATATATATACTAGGGTGCAGATGGTGCTTAGTAGCACCCGACACCCGTCATCCACATACCATGGATGGCTTGTTTGTTTGATTGATGTGTTGTGAAAATTGTTTGTGATGTTGATGTTAAATCGATAATAAATTGTAGATGGTTGAAATAAATTAATTATCGTTAAAAATATAGTTTTTAACGTGAATATGAATATAGTGAATGTGAGTAAATAAATATTTATAAACAAATCGGCCGATTTGTTTATATACACTAATTTGACTGATATTGATTGGGATGATAAATTTTACACATCGCCCAACTGCACAAATAAAAATCTGCGTTTGTTGATTTGAAACCCCACACGGGTGTTGGGATGATATTTGAGTACACTAATCCCAATTATTTAATGGTATGTCGATCGATTGGTCGACAGGCTGTGTAAGCGTTAATTATTTATATTGGATGCTTATGCAGTAGAGTGGTGCACTTTGGATGATGGTTGATGGTTTATCGTTGTTGTATGTTGCTATTATATACATGTGGTGCACTTTGGATGATGGTTGATGGTAATTGATTATATTTGAAAAGGGCGAAATCTTTATATTTGAAAAGGCGAAATCTTTATATTTGAAAAGGCGAAATCTTTATATGTGAAAAGGCGAAATCTTTATATAAAGAGGAGCGTTATAAAAATATAATCTTTACTATGTGAACATCGGTGTAAAAATAGAATTTTTATCTATATAGTAGAGGTGTAAAAATAGAATTTTTATCTATATAGTAACGATGTAAAAATAGAATTTTTATCCATAGAGTAACGATGTAAAAATAGAATTTTTATCTATATAATAACGATGTAAAAATAGAATTTTGATCTATATAGTAGCGATGTGAAAATAATTTTTTTATTCATATAGCGTTATTATAAAAACGTGATTTTTATATACATAGCAATAATATAAAAATGTGATTTTTATATATGTAGTGGCTACGGGCAACGAAAGTGACAAAAGGCGAGAATAGTGATGATTTCCTACAATAGAAGTGTTGTGGAGTTGGGTTATCTTTGGTGAGAACTTCTCACTCTAAATTTATTTTTCTAGTTATATATATATATATATATATATATATACTAGGGTGCAGACGGTGCTTAGTAGCACCCGACACCCGTCATCCACATACCATGGATGGCTTGTTTGTTTGATTGATGTGTTGTGAAAATTGTTTGTGATGTTGATGTTAAATCGATAATAAATTGTAGATGGTTGAAATAAATTAATTATCGTTAAAAATATAGTTTTTAACGTGAATATGAATATAGTGAATGTGAGTAAATAAATATTTATAAACAAATCGGTCGATTTGTTTATATACACTAATTTGACTGATATTGATTGGGATGATAAATTTTACACATCGCCCAACTGCACAAATAAAAATCTGCGTTTGTTGATTTGAAGCCCCATACGGGTGTTGGGATGATATTTGAGTACACTAATCCCAATTATTTAACGGTATGTCGATCGATTGGTCGACAGGCTGTGTAAGCGTTGATTATTTATATTGGATGCTTATGCAGTAGAGTGGTGCACTTTGGATGATGGTTGATGGTTTATCGTTGCTGTATGTTGCTATTATATACATGTGGTGCACTTTGGATGATGGTTGATGGTAATTGATTATATTTGAAAAGGGCGAAATCTTTATATTTGAAAAGGCGAAATCTTTATATGTGAAAAGGCGAAATCTTCGTATAGAGAGGAGCGTTATAAAAATATAATCTTTATTGTGTGAACACCAGTGTAAAAATAGAATTTTTATGTATATAGTAGAGGTGTAAAAATCGAATTTTTATCTATACGGTAACGATGTAAAAATAGAATTTATATCTATATAGTAACGATGTAAAAATAGAATTTTTATCTATATAGTAGCGATGTAAAAATATAATTTTTATTCATATAGAGTGATTATAAAAATGTGATTTTTATATACATAGCAACAATATAAAAATGTGATTTTTATATATGTAGTGGCTACGGGCAACGAAAGTGACAAAAGGCGAGACCAGTGATGATTTCCTACAATAGAAGTGTCGTGGAGTTGGTTTAGCTTTGGTGAGAACTTCTCACTCTAAATTTCTATTTCTAGTTATATATTTACTAGGATGAAGACGGTGCTTACCAGCACCCGACACCCGTCATCCACGGACCATGGATGCCTTGTTTGTTTGATTGATGTGTTGTAAAAATTGTTTGTGATGTTGATGTGAAATCGATAATAAATTGTAGATGGTTGAAATAAATTAAATATCGTTAAAAATATAATTTTTAACGTGAATATGAATATAGTGAATGTGAGTAAATAAATATTTATAAACAAATCGGCCAATTTGTTTATATACACTAATTTAACTGATATTGATTAGGATGATAAATTTTACACATCGCCCAACTGCAAAAATAAAAATCTGCGTTTGTTGATTTGAAACCCCACACGGGTGTTGGGATGATATTTGAGTACTCTAAACCCAATTATTTAATGGTATGTCGATCAATTGGTCGACAAGCTGTGTAAGCGTTAATTATTTATATTGGATGCTTATGCAGTTGTGTGGTGCACTTTGGAAGATGGTTGATGGTTTATCGTTGCTATTATTTACGTGTGTTGTATGGAACCCATATAATTAACGTTATATGGTAATTGATTGGGCCTCATTCGAATCGGGGAAATAATGAATATTATTAAAGAAAATTCATGTGTTGAATATAAAAATAGTCATGTGTTGACGATGTTCATGTGTTGAAACTATTTATGTGTTGAGTAAAACGTTTTAAATATAACAAAACTTACATCTTTATCATATTTAAGATTAGACACTACCTCACGGTGGAGTCTGATTTAAAAATCAAATGATAGATACCATAATTTTATAAAATATATTGCATAACAAAAATATTCGTGTGTTGACAATACTCATGTGTTGAGATTAGTCGTGTGTTGAAAGAAATATAGATTCATATGTTGAATAGAATAAATATTCATTTGTTGAATAGAATAACGATTTTATTGAAATATATAAAGCCGTTTTGATTAGAGTTGCGCTATTTTGACGTGAACGATATTTATATCGATTATATTCGTTTTTATAATAAATATAGAAAAGAAGTGATTTCAAAATATAACGTTTTGAAAATATAATCATTGATATAGTAATGATAGGAAATATCCAATTTTGATTTGAAATTGAATATAGTGTTTAAATGGTTTTGAAAACGAATTTAAAATGATTTATAAAATACGTTTTAAAAGGAAATAAACGAAATATATAATATATATATATATATGTATGTATATATATATATTATATATATAATGGCCTTAATAGAACTCGCCGCGCCGCCGTAGTTCACGAATTTCGACCATTGATTTCGAATTGACGTTGCGGGAGATCCGACCGTCAGATTCTCCTAAAACCAGAACCGTTGGGTTCGTATCGAAAAGTGCTTTCCAATAAATATTAAAAGTTTGAAATCTAACGGTTGGATTTTAAATTATGTCCAAATCAAATTTGGAAAAGGTCGCTGTAAGTGCAGTTCGTTGGCCGTTGATGGAAATCGACTGTACGGACCTTGATAAAATTATTAAAAATAGTAATAATTTGTGAAAAATCATAATATGTGAATTTTAAGGAACTGGTATGAAAAATTCCACATTTGAAGAGATAAAAATAGATTTTTATCGAAATGAACTAGTTTTGAACTAGAATTAAAATCAATTTAATTTTGAAATAAATAAATTGAATTTGAAAGTGATTTTAAAAATAATCAATATTCCCAATATGTGAATTGGACTGGAGTTGAATCGAAATTATCTTCGGAATATTTCGATGTTGGATTTCGTGACTATACAGATATTGTTATGGGAATTTGAAAGATATATTTTATATCGTTATTTCCAATATGATATTTGTTGGTTTCAAGATTTGATATTGAATATAGGCCGGTATATTTTCTATTCAGAGCCTTGTATTTAATATCAAATGTGATTAGGGTTGGTCGTGATTGGTGTCTTCATTAACACTGTTCTTAAGCCCAATAGGGAAAAAGATTAAATCTTTCTATTTAGATTTAATGAAGTGTATCAATTAAATAATATTCAATTGAATTTGAATTTGAATTGGTTTTTGGGTTTATCGTGAGCGGTGTTTTGAACAACACCTTTTCTTTAAACTGATTAACAATAGAATGTGATTTGGGTTTATCGTGAATCATGTTTTAGATGACATTGGTTCGTTAACCCAGTTAAAGGCAGGATATTGATTTTTGAAAAGATTAAAACTAAGTGGAGTTTTAATGAATCTTTAATTAGATTGAAATGGGACTTGATAATTTAAATAATCAAATCTGAAAGGTGATCGAGAATGGATTACCACCAGTTTTGCTCCAAAGCGATAGTTAAATCTTTAATTATATTTAAACGTGAAATGGTCATTAATTTTACTGATTAAACCGTGGTGTTAAGTATGGAGTATTACCAGTTTTTCTCCATGGGATAAATAGGTTGGGATTGGGAAATAAAACAAATAATTACATCGGTGTGGTTCGCTAATCCCGACTAGTTTGAATTGATATTCAAAGAAGATTGAAGAATAAATTTAAAGAATTTATCTTTGATAAATTTAATGGGAAATTTTCCCAAAGTATAAGAATATTTGAATAAAAGAATATTCTGAATTGGAATGAGGCGTATGTTGTGTTTGTGTAACAATTGTTTATTATATACACGAGTTATTCAGAAAGACCAGGTTTATCCCATTCTGAATAACTTATTCGACGTGGTGTCGAAGATGAAGACGGTGGTTGAAGACCGGAGGTCTTCACGTCGTTTGGGGGATTACTGATGATCTTGATTGGGCCGTACACCCAAGAGGAGGGAATCAGTTAGTGATCGTCCAGACGTACTTGGAGATCGATGGATATGCGGGGTACTAGGTGCCTCCGTTTTCGTTCAAACCCAGAACGAACTTGTAAATGGACTGTGTGTCTGACATTGGATTTTATTCTGTGTGGTTGATTTCTATTAAATATATATCTGTTTCACGGCGGAGAATTTATTCTCTTGCTTAACGCCTTTCTCTGAGACGTATGAGCTCAGAGGTTATATATTGATGGATATCAAATGCATGAAGTGAATTGCCTATGTGACATGCCTAAGAGGCAACATGATCAAGGCTTCTGTTGAAAAGCAGAGTCTTGTGGTGGATGATCAAAGCATGGACTGTGTGGCATAGATTTGTGTAACGTTGATTCGCGAGCCTCACACCCCGGTTGTGAACAAAAACGGGAGAAGGATCCAGGGAGGGCATGTGTTTCCTTCTAGCTAGAAGCGGCGTCAGTGGTTTTACACGTCCTGACGAGATTGACTTATGTGGTTGTTGTTGTTGCAAGGCGCCTCAGATATATCGGTCGATCCGGGACCGATCGAGTCATTGGACTCACTGACACCCCAAAGGGTGGGGAAACGCAGTGTTCAGGAATTTTAATCCACAACGGTGGACCGGCCCTATGGCTCCTAAGGGTCACTCGAGCTCTGATCCTAATACATGGGCTAGAGCGTCATGAATCGGTAGAGGACTATCTTTTGCCTCGGTTCATAGATGGAAAACCAATTTCCAAATACGTGACTTTGCGATTTTGATTGTGTAACCTATATATGGCGACATAGTGGTATGGGGCATTCATGCCGCCTATGAAAGATACTTATGATTTGAAATTGATTTCTCCACTTATAGTAATAATAAAAGATTTGTTTTAACGTATCAAGCATTCTTTGGATATTATAAGGTAAAACCCTGTCCTCTGGTTTGTGTTGCATTGTGTGATGGGACCTGTGTCTTATAATGGCTTCATTTTTCTTTATTTAGCATCGTGCAGTTGTTTTATGCACTGGTGTTCTTGGGAGGAAACCCGTTCCGTGTTATACGGCGTGGTCCCTTGATTTACCGAACTTTAAAATAAAGATTAATAACCGTTTTTAGTTCTCACACCAGTCCCATGACTGATCTGGAGTTTATTGTTTTAACCTAAACTCTGGGTGCCCTTATTTTGACACGGGCAACTAGTAGTTTTGGTTTTGCTGATTTATATTCACAGGATCCTGGTTTACAGCTGGAACGATATCCGAAAAGCTTTGTATCTGTATATCTCCTTCAGTTGTATTTTGTATTATTTTCAGCTGCTTTGCAATTTATTGTAATCTCTGATATTTATCGAATATAATTTATTCATTTATACTCTGTATATTCTTGTATCTGATGGAATTGTTGAAATAACAATGAAATGTTATTCCATTTGCGTTTTATTTTGTCTTGTCCTCAATGCAACCCGTGCTTTCCTTACCGAGGAAGTTCGGGTCATGTCAGTTTGGTATCAGAGCTTTGGTTTATAAAGCTCAGAGAACAAGGCACATTAGAACCATACGAAAGAATTCATCACATATTGGATTAGTAATATCCAATGGGAATGACTCGTTAGAGATGGGATCAGTAGTATCCTAGAACGAGTGTGAAGAGTAGAATTTTGAAAGTGAAAACAAATTTTGTTTTGATCAATTATTCTTATTTGATTATTTATTTATGTTGATTTGGACAGTCCAGTATATAAAGATTTTGCGTATACGTCTGATCGACATGTATTTGAAATTTTAATATACTGGACAGATATAGAATTACACTCTAGTCGCCCGGAGATGGTACTGATGATTGTCATGACATCATCAGTATTTATGTTTGAGTGACGAAAGTGGGGTTTCTATATATTTCCTATTGACTGGTGTGAGAACCAAAATTAGATAGGGCCTATTGTTGTGAATTGGCATCAAAAATCTGATTTTTGACTATATATCATAGTTATGAATTTGAAAAGCTAATCAACTAATTGATTGATGGTTGTGTTGTTTGATTATAGTTTGATTAATTAAAATGTTGAACCATTTAGTCAAATTGTACCAAAAAGTGAACTGTATTGAAATTTGGTCGCATTTCCTTGCATATACATGTACTTACATTGAACAGGTCATAGCAAAGAGGCTAGAGCAGAAGAATAAAATTGTTTGCCCGACAAATAGGTACATGTTTACCATAATTTACCATTTTGTTTGGGTGATGATGATTTTATGAGCCGATTGGCTAGTCGCTTGGCCTTTTCTTTTTCTTTTTGAGATTAGAGGGCCTGTATGACAATTTCGGGATTTTCCCGGTGTAGGGGAGGTTATGGCGAAATTTTTCGAAAATTTAGGGTGTTAGCCATTTTTTTGAAAATTTGAAAAGCTTTTAGAAACTAAAAAGTTGAAGAACTTAAGGCCGTAATAAAAAATATGGAAGTTGAGTTGATTGAATAACTTTCGGCTTTGTTACTTTTCGGGGACGAAAAGTTTTAAGTGGGGGAGAATGTAACAACCCGAAAATGCGAGCCAGTTTAAAATTTTTATTTTGGCAATTTTAGCGAATTTTGATTATTTAAAATAGGTTATTTTAAATAATAACAATGAGAAATTTATTTTGAATAGAATTAGGACGTATATATTATATACATCGTCGTTAGAATATAAATAATTATATATAATTATAAATAGAATTGAAAACGGCATGGTAGTTCGATAATTCGATTTCAAACTTCAATTGAACATACCGAGTGCAAAATAAACCAGATTTTAGCGAAACCAAAAATATTTGAATCTAATTGAGAATACCTTTCCAACGAATCCAAAAAATTGAGATTTCATAGCGGGGATCAAAAGTTATGTCCAGTTGAAAATTCTGAATAGTCGCTTTGGAATTCAGGCCCTTAAAAAATAGCCATTTTGCAAACGACCTCGGATTTCGACGAAACCACTTTTGTTGGGTCCGTGATGTCAAATTATTGTTAGGTTTCAAATTTCATAATTTTCCGAATCAGTATGTGAGCGTGGCAAAGGAAAACGCGTTTGACCAATTTTAGTTGATATTAATCGACTGGAAAATGGCCATTTTTCCAACGATCTCAGAATTCGACGAAACTAGTTTTGTTAGGACCGTATTGTCAATACGAAGCTAGGAAATATTATTCCGGAATTTTTCGAGTTAGTATGTGACCCCGGTAAATTGAAATGAGCGTTCAAAATCAATATATAGAGTTATATGTTGATTTTTACAAAAACTGATTGTAACAATCGAATCATCCTACGATACATATCCCATTGTGTTCGGAATGAGGGTAATACCCTATGGACGACAGGCGGTGGGCCTCGTTTCGACGTCGAAATAAAAGTCAACTTTTTTTGAAATAAAATAATATAAAAAAATTAAAACTTCCTCTCTCTCTCTCTCCCTATTATCACTCAGCCCCCCCTATTCGAAATCATTTCAACAGTTAAAAAAAAGAAAAAGAAAAGAAAAGAGGAAGCGCCTCCGCCTTCTTCTTCTCCCTCCCGGTCGCGCGCCACTCCGATCATCCCCTTCTTCTTCCTCCGCCTCCTTTCCTCCTTCCTCCCTCCACCTTTAAACCACCGCGCCACCCTCTCTCTCCGATGGTCGACTGCTCCTCCCCCATCGTGGCCATACCTCGCCAGAAACCCCCCCTCCGTCCTCAGCTTCTCTCTCCTTCCCCCTTTCTTCAATCCACCGCCCCACCACTGACTGACCGCCGGTCATATTAGCTTCGACGCCCCTCCATTTTCTTGACTCGCACAGACCCGAACCCCCTCCCCAAGCCGCTGTAAGTTTTTGTATTTATTTACTTTGTTTTTATTTATTTTTAGTTATGTGGTGTAACTAAAAATAATATTTTCAACTAAAAAAACCTTGTCGTATAGGTATTCGATCTATATGTATAAGCATTGAAGTTATTTTCAGTTTTAGAATTACAAAAATTAGATTTGTACTTAGGGGAAATATTAAAAATATGATCTTTATAAAGTAGCAATATAAAAATATAATCTTTATATGGTTATGATAATAAAAATTCAATCTTTATATTTGAAAAGGCGAAATCTTTATATTTGAAAAGGCGAAATCTTTGTATGTGAAAAGGCGAAATCTTTATATAGAGAGGAGCATTATAAACATATAATCTTTATTATGCGAACACCGGTGTAAAATAGAATTTTTATCTATATAGTAGCGGTGGAAAAATAGAATTTTTATCTATATAGTAACGATGCAAAAATAGAATTTTTATCCATATAGTAACGATGTAAAAATAGAATTCTTATCTATATAGTAGCGATGTAAAAATAGAATTTTTATTCATATAGCGTGACTATAAAAATGTGATTTTTATATACATAGCAACAATATAAAAATGTGATTTTTATATATGTAGTGGCTACGGGCAACGAAAGTGACAAAAGGCGAGAACAATGATGATTTCGTATAATAGAAGTGTCGTGGAGTTGGGTTAGCTTTGGTGAGAACTTCTCACTCTAAATTTCTTTTTCTAGTTATATGCTGTGACGATCCCAAAACCCCGTGGTATGGTGTTAAGGATAATCATTGGAATATAACACATTAATTATCATTAGCAGATCACAGATAATATCATGAACAGAAAATAGAATAATTTACACACATATGACAACGGAATCATATAGATATCATCACATCAGAGAAGCACAGTATAGGATACAACATGGTGCATAATGATACATAATCAGTCACCATCGCCAGAGGCGGAATCATACATAAAGAGTACACAAAAGAAATATCAGTCTACATCGCCAATGGCGGAATCATAATATAGATACAATAATAGCGGAGAAAATCCAAGTCAGCACGGTGTAGTCAAGCCTCGCCATGAGCCAAAAGGTGCGTCAGAAAACTGTAACTAGGCTGCCCGTGTGAAAATGAGGGCACCCGAGTTTGCAAGGTGAAACAAACTACGAGTCAGTCATGGGACTGGTATGAGAAATCTATTCAACTTATTAACAACAATAAGGCAAATCAAAGGACCACGCCACTTTCGCGGAACGGGTTTACTCCAATGAGTGCTAGTGTATGAAATAAAGTAAATGATTAAATCATCGCAATGCTTTTTATAAAATGAAGCCATTATAAGACTCAGGTCCCATCACACAATGCAACGCAAGCCGGAGGATAGAGTTTTACCTTATAGTGGCCAAAAATGCTTCATACGTATAAAACAAAAATGTTTGGGATTATTACTAGTGCATATATGTTTCAAAAGCAAATTCAATCATAAATATTAATCATAGGCGGCATAGCTACCATTTACTATGTCGCCATACTAGTAATACAATCACATCCGCATATTTCGTATTGGAAATTGGATTCCTTCATGAGTCGAGGCAAGGGACAAGCTCCTCTCCGATTCGAGACACTCTAGCAAATGTCCTAGGACCCCACTATGATCCTTGGATCTTCAGGGCCGGTCCTCTCTTACTTTTGAGGATTAGTTATTCCTGAACACACGTTTCCCAGTCCTTACAGACCTATATCGAGGCGCCTTGCATTCCAACAACCACACAGGTGAAAAGTATATATAATGTCAGGGCTGGTAGGTCACTGACACCACCTTAGCTAAAAAGAAACGTCGTGCTCTCCCTGCAGTCACTCTCCCGTTTTTGACTCATACCGAGGTGTGAGGCTCGCGAATTCACGTTATACACAAAGCTACGTCACACAGACAATGCTTTGATCATCAACCACAAGACTTTGCTTTGCAACAGAAGCCTTGATCGTATGCCACTTAGGCGTGCCACACAAGCAATCCACTCCATGCGAATGATTTCTGTCAATGTATAACCTCTGAGCTCGTACGTCTCAGAGAAGGGCGTTAAGCAAGAGAATAAATTCTCCGCTGCCAAACAGATGTATATTTAACAGAGATCAATCAACATAGAACAAAATCCAATGTCAGACACACAGTCCATTTACAAGTCCGTTTTGGGTCTAAACGAAACCGGAGGTACCAATTCCACGCATATCCATACAATCAACAGTATGTTTGGACGGCTACTACTTCAATTCCTTCATGGTAGCTACTCCAATCACGAGCATCAGTAGCGCCCATCCATCCAATGTGGAGATCGTCGGTCTTCAGCCGTCTTCGACTCTTCGACTTCTCAACGTCGATCGATTATTTGAAATGGGATAAACTCGGCCTTTTCAAATAACCCACGTATATTTAGATTTTCAAATCAATTACTCACATGGTTGGACTATTCAACATTCACATTCCAGTTATTTAGTTATAATTTTCATGTCAAATACATTCAACCATCACATATCAAGCAAACACAACAAAACCGGTTTATTTCCACTCTATATCGTCTATAGTATTTTATAACGATATATCGCCATTTTTATTTAATTTAAAACGGCCATATTTAATTAAACGACGTTTCGGGTCGTGTCGATGCACTGGCGCTGCTTTTCACTAATTTTGTTTTACACATATTTGAAAATCTAACCGTTGGATCTTCACAAATTTGGCGTCATTGGGAAGGTCATTTCAAATCGAATCCAATGGTTTCAGTTTTGGGAGAATCCGACGGTCGGATCTTCCACACTAGCCATTTGAAGTTACGATTTCAATTTACGAACTGCAGCGTCATTATTCGATTTAATTTAATTATATTTATATATATAAATATAATCGTTTCTGGCGCTGTTTTTCTTCAGTTTTGAATTAAACATTCCAGACAATCCAACCGTCGGATCTTCGCAAAGTTGGTGCCGTTGGAAACATATTTCCAAGGCGAACCCAACGGTTGCGGTTTCGGGAAAATCCAATGGTCGGATTTCCCGCACTAGTCGTTTGAAATGACGGTTTCAAAACACGAACTGCGTGGCCATGTTTCATTTTAATTCTATTTATATATATATACATTTATATAAATATAATTCATTCAAAAATTCCTATATCGTTCCCACTTCAATTATTTCACTAACGCCTTTAAATTTCGGAAAATTTCGCCATAACCTCCTTTGTACGGGAGGGTCTGGGAAAATTCCCAAATAGCCACACGGGCGTCTCATATCAAAAAGAAAAGGAAAAAGCCAAGCGGCTAGCCAACAGGCTCATAAAATCATCACCCAAACAAAACAGTAAATGTGTACCTATTTGTCGGGGACAAAATTTTATTTCTCTTCTCTAGCCCCTTTGCTTTAACCTGTTCAATAGATGTGCATGTACATATATACAATTTCTATCACTTATCATTTTCCATTCAATTTCATATTTGATTTACTTTGGTTTAAAAACACCATTCATTCTAATGTTGAATGCATAGGCTAAAATCGTATCATTAGCTAATTAATGTATATTTCAACTCATGCACATTTATTTGAACAAGTGGCTATTTTTAACACTTCACATTTCAATAGATGATAATTTTGGTGAACTAAAATAGATTTCAACACATGACTATTTTATTTGGTTCCTATGCATGTTAAAAAGAATATTTCTTTCACAAATATTTATTTCAACGTCTGCATACCTTTAGCATAACACACATATGATAAAAAATGATATTTTTATCATTTTAAACATTTATTCGACGAATGGATGTTTCAACACTTCATAGTTTCAATAAAAATGTAATTTTTATTGTTCGATCTTTTTATTCAACACATGAACTTTTTCGCTACACACACTTCTCAACAAATGAGCATTTCCACACATGGACATTTTGTTTATGTTGTTCATATTGGAAAGATGGGATTTTTGTTGTTGAAACTATTTATATAAGGCGAATATTTTTCATACTTCATATATATATAAAAATGTGATTTTTATTGTTAAAACACTTCATTCATTCACAAATGAATTTAATTTTCACACAACACTTTTCAACACACAAACATTTCCACACATGGATATAGTTTCAACATATGGCTTTAATTTCTACGCATGAAAATAGTTTCAACATATGAAAATAATTCTAACACACAAAGATTATTCAAAATTTCGGCAGCATAATGGCAGGGTAGTTAAAACCGGCACCGTCCCTAGTACGGCTCCTCGCTCTACCTTTAAACCTCGCGGTTTTTGAGAATGGGGATTCATGCATCTAATTCGCACGCAGGCGACATGTTTATTTTTATTTCCACAAATATTTCCAATTCATTTCAATCACCAATGGGTATTTTTCAACCACAACCAAACAATATCAACCACAAGCAATTATTCAACCATTCGTATTTTCCATCCAATGTTTCACACCAATTCACCACAATAAATATCGCCCATGGTTTGTGGACGAGTGGAGTACACACACACACACACACACACACACACATATATATATATATATTTCACTTGCATTTCAACACATATATCAATTATTCTATGCATGTAAAATTCATACTTCGCTTATATAGCTTACACTACTATGTACATGAGGTATACAACACGTATGTAATTTATATTTCGCTAATATAAATTATACACGACATTTTCCATTCAATTTCACGTTAATTTAGATTTCTCACATTGGTTTTCGGAGCGCTAAAAATCGATACGATGTCAGAAAAATCCGCAACTTCTTCTATTGGGTAGAGAGCTTCCTTACGGTCCCGATGTTTCCTGTTTCATCGAATTTCGTCAACACACCAAAAAGATATGATTTTTCAAAGTGTAAAGATCAAAGAAAAACTCACTTTCACGAAGCTTCAAAACTTGGTTTACAGTTTTCGCGAGAATCGAGGCACGAGGGGATGATCAGCGAATTGGGACGTGGAAGAGGGAAGAGAGGGCTTCCAGTCGGTCGTGGTTTGGTGGCGTTCGGTGGTCTAGATCGGCGGCGGTGGAAAGGTCGGGACTTTGGAGCTTCGTTTCGGGCGGCACAGGCGACGAGGGGTGGCGGTGGTTAGTCGGATTTAAAGAGGGGACGGAGGCGCGTCGAGGGGTGGCGGTGGCGAAGTCTGGAAGCGGCTGTAGCAGCGGCGGCGGAGGAGAGAAGGTCTCGAACGGGTTTCGCCATTGATTTTGGGGGGTTTTCTTTTTTTTATTTTTAAAATTTATGAATGGAGAATTCTGATTGGCCGAGGACGATATTAAATTTTTAAATAGTGTTTTCTCAAACGAACTCCTTTTTAAACCCAACGACTGTCGCCTCTAGCTAAATACCCCCATTCCGGACACAATGGGATATGTTTCGCTTGCCAATTCGACTGTTACAGTCAGTTATTTTTCAAATTAAAGTATAAAACATTTAATTTTTAACTCTGAACGTTCATTTCAATTTGCCAGGGCCACAAACTGATTCGAAAAATTCCAGAAAAATAAATCTAGCTATGTTTTAACGCTACGGTACCAACAAAACTAGTTTCGTCGAATTCTGAGGTCGTTTGAAAACTGGCCATTTTTTGGTCGATCCAATTTAACAGAAATTGACCAATCGCATTTTCTTTTGCCACGCTCACATACTAGCTTCAAAAATTATGAAATTTGAAACCTAGCAATAGTTTGACATCCCGGACCCAACAAAAGTGGTTTCGTCGAATTCCAAGGTCGTATGCAAAATATCAATTTTCCAGGGCTATATATTCTATATACTCACCCTTCTAAAAATTCATTCGGACATAACTTTTGATTCCCGTTATGAAACTTTGATTTTTCAGATTCGTTAGAAAGTTATTGACTAACAGATTTAAGTATTTTTCGTTTCGCTAAAATCCGTTGTATTTTCCACCCTGCACGGTCAGTCAAAGTTTGAATTCAAATTTTCAAACTGACTCACTATTTCTAATTCACTATTTTATTGAAATATTCTATTTCAATTGTTCAACTCCCTTTGAAATAACCAATTTGAAAATTTTAAATTGGCTCGTATTTTCCGGGTTATTACAATCTCCCCCACTTAAAACTTTTCGTCCTCGAAAAGGAAGCAACAGTAAAGTAGGAAATAAATGTAAATGCAAAGTATTGTAAAGGCACCTTGCACCGGAGTTAGTCAGAGATATCCACTCTGCATTTGGGGTAAGCTTGCTTAATACTTTCCTCAGTTTCCCAAGTACAATCTCTAGGATCACTGTTCCATTGCACTTTAATTAAATGAACCTTTTTGCTTCTGAGTTCTCTAGTTTCTTTGCCAACAATCTTTAATGGCTCTCTTCTCAGTGATAATTCTGGAGTTATCTCCACATCCCGTTGCGCTGCTGCTTCTACAACAAGATCCGGATCATGCACATGTCTTCTAAGTTGAGATATGTGAAATACATTGTGCACTCCAGGAAACCAATCTGGCAATTTTGCCCTATAAGCAAGAGTTCCAATTCGCTCAAGTATAGGAAAGGGACCAATAAATCTCGGTGCCAACTTCCTAGTCTTGCCAAATCTGATTACTCCACTCATCGGAGAAACCTTCAAATAAACATGATCACCAACAGCAAATGTCAAATCTCCCCTTCTAGAGTCTGCATAACTTTTCTGTCGGCTTTGGGCGGTTTTCAAACGCTTCTTGATGAAGTCGACTTTATCATATGCTTATCTAATCATATCGGGTCCTAACACAAGTCTGTTGCCAGGTTCTACCCAACATGCTGGAGATCTGCAGGGTCTTCCATATAATGCTTCAAATGGCGACATTCCAAAACTTGCTTGATAGCTATTGTTATATGAGAATTCGGCCAAATGCAAATGATATTCCCATGATCCACCAAAATCAATTATACAAGACCGCAATAAATCTTCTAGTATATTCACCCGCTCAGTTTGGCCATCTGTTTGAGGGTGATAAGTGGTGCTCATATTCAGTTTTGTTCCCAATTCTGTCTGGAAAGCCTCCCAGAATTTGATAGTAAATAGGGGATCTATATCACTGACTATGCTGACGAGAATTCCATGCAGCTTAACTATTTGTTTGAAGTATATTTGCGCTAGACTTTGAGCAGTTCTATTGGACCTAACAGGTATAAAATGGGCAGTCTTCATGAAGCGATCTACGATTACCCAAATGCTGTCATTACCTCTCCTGGTTCGCGGAAAACCATCTATGAAATCCATGGAAATCTGTTCCCATTTCTGGGACTTCCAACGGTTGCAACAATCCAGCTAGCTTCTGTTGGTCGCTCTTGACCAGTTTACAAGTAGGTCATCTGCTAACATACAAAGAAATATCTCTTTTCATTGCCTTCCACCAGAAAGTGCGTTTGATATCGTTGTACATTTTATTCACCCCAGGATGGATGTAAAATTTGGATTTATGGCATTCGTCTAACACTTCTCTTTGAAGGCCTGGAATATTTGGAATGCAAATCCTATTATTTAACATGAGAAACCCCCTATTGTCAATACGAAAACTCGTGGTTTCACCTTCCTCGACCCTCTGACTGATTCTCTGAATGAATTCATCGTCTTTTTGAAGGGCTGAAATCCTATCAATCAATCCACGTGTAATTATATGATTGGCAATGATTGCGGTTTTCCTACTAAATGCATCCGCTACTACGTTAGCCTTTCCCGGCGTATACAGGATATCAAGATCATACGCTGCAAGAAATTCTATCCAACGCTGCTGTCTCAGATTCAGATCTTTCTGGGTATATAAATACTTCAACGATTGATGATCTGTGTACAGTATAAATTTCTCGCCCAATAAATAATGCCTCCAGATTTTCAATGCAAAAACGATGGCTAGAAACTCAAGATCATGAGTCACATAATTCTTCTCATGCGGTTTCAGTTGGCGGCTTGCATAAGCGACTACTTGGCCTCTCTGCATTAACACTGCACCAAGACCCCTAATAGAAGCATCTGTCCAAACCGTTAAATCCTGATTGCCATCAATAATAGTTAACACTGGAGCGGTGGTCAGCTTCGATTTCAATTCCTGGAAATCTTCTTCACAATCGGAAGTCCACTTAAACTTGTCATGTTTCTTTGTGAGCTTCGTTAACGGACCGGATATCTTCGAAAAATCCTTAACGAACTTTCGATAATAACTAGCCAACCCCATAAAACTTCTAACTTCTGTGGGAGTAGTGGGTTGTTTCCAGTCTTGAATCGCTGTTATTTTTCTTGGGTCAACAGAAATTCCTTTCTCTGACACGACATGGCCAAGAAATTTGACTTCTTCTTGCCAGAAGACACATTTAGAGAATTTGGCTTTGAAGACGTTCTTCCTTAGAATCTCCAATACTTGTTCTAAGTGTTTTTCATGCTCAGGTTTTGATTTGGAGTAGATTAAAATATCATCGATGAATACGAGGACAAATTTATTCAGAACTCCCCTGAACACTCTATTCATTAGATCGACAAAGTATGCTGAAGCGTTGCATAGGCCAAACGGCATTACCAACCATTCGTAAAATATGTCTGGACCTCTGAAAGCTGTCAAGGGAACACACTCTTCTGCTATTCTCAATTGATGAAAACCTGTAGCTAGGTCCATTCGGGAAAATACTTTAGCCCCATTCAATTTGTCTAGCAAATCGTCGATGCGGGGTAATGGATATTTGTTTTTAAGCGTCTGTTTGTTGAGGTCTCGGTAATCAACACATAATCTAAGAGTACTGTCTGACTTTGGGACAAACACAACAGCTGCACCCCAATTAGAAAAACTAGGTCTGATTAGACCCTTCCACAACAGTTGACGAGTTTGATCGCCTAATTCTTCTTTTTCTTTCGCAGTCATTCTGCGAATTGGATGTACCACTGGTCTGGCATTAGGAATTAGATCGATTCGGAATTCTATTTCTCTTTGCGGGGATAAGTTTTCAACTTCTTCAAACACATCCGCATAGTTTCTAACAATCGGAATCTTTTCTATGGAAGTGGGGATAAGTTCTAATGCTGACCAAAATTCTTCTCTATTCGGATTCGAACCATGACAAGGAACCGTAATATATCCAAGCTTCGTTCGAATTTTAACTATTCTTTCCGCACACTTTACCTCAGCTTCGTATTTCGTTAACCAATCCAGCCCGAGAATGATATCGAATTCGGGAAAATCCATAACGATTAAATTGAATGGAAACTTGTAGGAAGAATAAGAGACTGGCACTCTACAATATGAACTGAGAGTAACAGGACCCCCTATCGGTTATGTACTTCCACCGATTTGTTGAGCTTTCGCTGTTTTAACTTAAATTTGTGGACTGTGTTATTAGCAATAAAACTACGCGATGCACCTGTGTCAAACAATACAGAAACAGGAATATTTTTAATGGTAAGGGTACCTCCCAAAACATCAGGTTTACCTGCTCCATCGGAAGCAGCTGGCTGGTTCGACCCATCATAGACGTGAGCTACTGTAGATTTCTTCAGCAAAGGACCGTCTTTAACCAGATGATCGGTCTTGCGACAGTTGAAGCACAAGCGAGGGTTCTGAGAGCCTTGGCTCGAGCCTTGAGAATTGGTCTTCTGTCTCTTCGGAGCTGTGCAGACGTTTGAGTAGTGCCCCGGCTTACCACAGTTAAAACAATTGCCTCTTGGCGGCTTGCCAGTTCTGAGGTTTCGAAGATGCTGCTTGGCTTGACTCGCCTTGATTTACAGCAGGCTTGCGCTTGTTTCCGGCTTGGCTTCTAGCGCGATCCTGATCCAGATGCCTTTGATCAAGGTCTTCATAGTTGCATGTCATTTCCACCAGCTCGTTGATTTCCAGCTTGACATGGGCCATGGCTCTATCATGATATTGTCGTCTTAGTCCAAGGATAAACCTCTTATTTTTGGATTTCGCAGCGGCGACGAGCTCCGGAGCATAGGGCGACAATAGTGTAAATTTATTCAGATAATCTTGCATGGAAAGATCCCCCTGCTGGAGATTGGCGAAGTCATCGTGCATTCTTTCTAGAGCTTGTTCTGGCGCATATTTCTCCTTGAAGAGTTCTTTATATCCATCCCATGTTCTTCCAGCTTCTCTATTCCCGGCGGTAAGAGATTCCCACAATAGTTCAGCTTGTTCCTGCATAAGTCAGGCGCCCATAATAGCTTTGTCTTCATCTCCAAGCCTTAGGCCTTCAAGAATTTTCTTGCATGTTTTGAGCCATGCAAGGGCCTCTATCACGGTGCTAGTTCCCGAGAAGGTCTTACCCCCTAAGTTCTTATATCCCTTAGCTACACGGTCAAGCTCGAAGTATTGAGCTGCCGGAGGTTGTATCAAAGGTGCTTCTTGTGCTGGGACTTCTCCTCTTCTTCGGCCTCGGCCGGCATGGCCTCCTCTAGCGGCGGCTGCTCTGGTAGCCATTTGTCAAATTCTGTATAAGCAAGAAAAGATCAGCTAACAGAAATGATAGTCTATTGCATAGTTAAGCAGAAAATTTTTACGAAAAGATAATGATGGATTGATCAAATTGTTTTGCTATTCTACTCGGCTCATTCTAGGACTTTACTAGTCCTATCTCTAATGAGCGACTCGCCTTAGAATACTACTGATTCTATTTTGACGAAGTGTTTAATGTGTTAGACTCCAGAACTAAGGTTAACCAAAGCTCTGATACCAGCTGTGACGATCCCAAAATCTCGTGGCACGGTGTTAAGGATAATCATAGGAATATAACACATTAATTATCATTAGCAGATCACAGATAATAGCATGAAAATGTAACAACCCGTATTTTTCAATAACGGGTAATAATGTAAATCGAGGCAGAATTTAATTTAAAAATCTAAACCAAGGGAAACGGGCTATGCCATTGCGTTCGTCTCGGAAAAATACGCGAAATAGAGTCCGAGTTTTCGAAAATCGGAGTCCGTATGACCCGGTTAAGGCCCATTGAAGTTTTCAGAAATTTCTATGCTAAAAACAGATTTAAATTTCTAATTCAAAACAAGGATTAGGGCTAATCAGGGTTAGGCGGGAAAATTCCCGCCAGGGGCCCCATGTCGACAGGCATGTCGACAGGGCCCCCAGGGTGTCGACAGCCCTGTCGACAACCCTGTTGACAGGGGGTGCCCGGGCAGTTAGCCTGGTGCACCATTTCTGATTTGGGCTGGGTCTTGTGGCTTGGTTCTAGAGAGTTCCGAGATCTGACGGGCCAAAACTAACCTAGGGTTAATCCTAGGGCTTAAAACACTCTAATTCTCTATAAATATACCCCTAATCCTACCCTAAAGCCTCATTAATCAATCTAGCAACTAAACTATGCCAATTTGAATCCTCAAATGGCCTCCACCTAAAATCCCTAGCCTCCACCTTCCTCAAAGTTTAATCCTATGAAGATATGATGATCATACAACCTTTTCTATGTTGTATGAATGCTTAATAACTTGCATACTTCATTAAGTTGCAAGTTTGATTTGCTAAAGTTTGTGTTTTTGGGATTTTGCAAAAGGGTTTTCTTGTTTGAAGCTTTGTTTTGGATTTTTAAAGGGCTTCTTCATCTTATTTGGTGGATTTGTGGCTTGTTTATATTAGTAAGCCCTCTTACCTTCACTTTACAAACTTTAAAGTTATCATGTGGTGAAAGTTGAGATTTATGTGAGTTTATTTGATTATGCATGCTTATGCGAACTCACTATGCCATGTTTTACATGTTTCATAAGTTATGCATGCTTATGCGAATTTACTATGCCATGCTCTACATGTTTAATGGATTATGCATGTTTATGCAAGTTCACCTTACCATGTCATGCATGTTTAATGGATTATGCATGTTTATGCAAGTTCACCTTACCATGTTATGCATGTTTAATGGATTATGCATGTTTATGCAAGTTCACCTTACCATGATATGCATGTTTAATGGATTATGCATGTTTATCTTACCATGTTATGCAAGTTTAATGGGTTATGCATGACTATGCAAGTTCACCTTACCATGTTATGCATATTTAATAAGCTATGCATGTTTATGCGAGTTCACTATGACATGATTTGCAAGTTTAACATGTTATGCATCATTATTATGATATGTGAAGTTCATCATGTATGTTATGCCAAGTTACCTTTTTTTACCCTTATGCGTTATGACGAATATATAAGCGAGATAATGACGTTGGGAGGGTTTGGGTAAACTTAAAAATACATGAAACTAAAAGATTGGGAATTTACCTATTAAGTTAGGTCTACCCCTTGGGAATTTACCTATTAAGTTAGGTCTACCCAAGTATATGTTAACTTGTAAATGTATGTTAAAGTGGACATGACATTAGATAACATGATATGGCCAACTCGAGGTTAGACCTAGTTGTGGTGTAAATCTTCCTAGGTAACCACAACGTAGGGTCTAATGTGGGTAGTTGGTCATGTTGCACCATAAGACCCGAGGTTAGACCTAGACGTGGTGTAAATCTTCCCAGGTAACCACGGATGTCTAATGTGAGAGGTTGGGTGCGTTAAGTAATTAATGCCTCATGATTAGGGTTAAGTCATGGCATACTAATACTTAACCAATAATGGGGATGCGAGGATTAGATGGGGTTAAGTGGTTACACTTAACTAATTTAATCCATGATTAGTGAGGGGTTAAAACCACACTTAACCCTCTTAGAAACCCTAGCAACGTGGTCTGTTCCAGCAGTAATCCCAGTTTGGTATCACTACAACCCTATAGCTAGGTTAGGGCGGGGCACGATTACTGGACTGATGTAAGCGACCAAAGCGACGGCTGAGTGGTACAGCGGTGCGGGTCCGGCGGGCTACGGACGTGCACGTAGTCCGATGTTGGACAAACTCGAGGCACGGGTACCAGTAGGCTTAGACTGTGCATTATTGCTTAGGTGTCTGGGGTTGACACCCGAGGGCTTGATACACCCAAAGGTGGACCCAGCACAGTCTGACTACATCCATGTGGGCCGTATGGACACCAACACTTGACATGTTAGGTTTATAGGGAGCCGATCGACTAGACCGTGGGCTGGACCTTATACTAAGGTCACTTCATGTTATTGGGCCAGAGTTTGGGCTAAGGGATCAAGATCTGTTTTGTGGGTTTTGCTAGTACACTGTGGTGCAAAGTTTAATCTCGTCTATGTGATGTCACCTTTATCTGTTGCCAGTATGTTCACCTCAGTTTCCATCATACTGTTAACTTTAGTAGTTTATAGATTGATCGTAGTAGGGCTTACTAGTCTTTTTAACTGACCTGTTTTCCTTCGCTTCTTTTCTTCCGTTCCCCCCCCCCCCCACAGGTTCTCAGGGAGGGACTACATCTGCTTAGTGGATCTTTGGCTTGCTGTTGGATAGCTCATGTATGGATCTGAGCTAGCTGTGGCTTATCTTTTATTTCTGGGGATTAGTACTGATGTTTTACCATGTATTTTGTTTCTACGTATCTAGACTTATATTGTATTTTGGATCATGACATTTTGATACTATGTACTTGACTATGTCGGTTTTCTGAGATGATGATGATGGGTTTTTATCTGCTACCACTGCTTTACTTATATTAATTTGTATATATTCTATCTTGCGATATCTCTGTGCATGTTTACCTTCACAATAACGCCCCTCCAAAGCTAGTATATTCTAAGGAGTGATCCTAGTGGAGGTGGGGTGTTACATTTGGTATCAGAGCGAGGTTAACAAGATTGAACAAAACTTTTGAAAAAGAAACTCTTTTTGAAAAACTATTTTCAAAAACCTACTAAGTATTTTCCAAAATAAAGTCTAGATTATTTTAAGGCTAATCCCCAAAAGCCATCAGCGTTATCCTTCGTTCCCTTGACCTAATCTTATCTTATCTTTCGTTTCAGTATGGCTGAGAATCTTGACATCCCAGATGGAGTGAATGTACCACTCTGGTATAGGAGACTTCTAGAAGCTAGGGCGGCAGCTGGTCCCGCCAACCCTACTCCCACTCCTCCTCCTGTAGTTGAGAATCCTATCCCTAATATCCCTCCTCCGGTGGTTCCTGCTCCCCCTCCTCCAGCAGTTAATATTCCCCCTCCCGTTGCTAATGTTCCTCCCCCTCCCGTTGATGAGGCTCCTCTTCCTCTTCCTCCTCCTCCCCCTCAGCATCCTCAGATCGAGTTTACGAAGGTTTGTAAAGACTTCAAGGCAATGGGAGGCAAGAATTTCCTAGGCACGGAATCTTTCGTTGAAGCTAGGAATTGGCTGAAAGACACGGAGGACTTGTTTGCTATCTTTGGGATTGATGACGAGAGGAAGATCTTATTGACAGTATGGCTTTTGAAGGATGAGGCGGCCTATTGGTGGGGGGTCACCAATGGGACGAGGCCCGTTGAGACTTGGGCCGATTTGAAGGCTAGATTTGTGACCAAGTTTCTATCTTCGGCTGAGGAGAATTTACAAATGGAGAAGTTCATTGCATTAAAGCAAGGTGATATGTCTGTCAAGGAATATGTGAACAAGTTTAATCAGCTGGCCCGTTTTGGTCTGGATATGGTGAACACTCCGGAGAAGAAGGCTCTTCGATTTGCTAGGGGGTAGAATGAGCCGCTACAGGGCTTGGCAATGTCACATATTCCGCATGGAGCTACTTTTGAGAGTTTGGTCAATATGGCTCTGCTTCAGGGAGATGGAAAGAAAGAAGTCAAGCCGGGTGATACTCAAGCAAAGAAGGCTGATTCTCAAGGCAAAGGCAACCAAGGTGGTCAAGGCAGCCAGGGGAATCAGGGCAAGAACAAGAAGGGGAACAACAACAACAACAAAGGCAAGGGAAAGTGCAATTACTGTGGCATAGCTGGGCATTTTGCTAAGGATTGCAGGAAGAAGAAAAGGAAGCTTAGTGGTGGATGCTTTTCTTGTGGAGAGACTGGGCACTTCAGCAAAGAATGCCCAAAGAAGAAAGGACAGGCTGGATCTTCAGGAGGGCAAGTACATGCTCTCAATGCCGCTTCAGTTCCCGAGCGAGGTAGTGTTTCTGTTGAGAACCTTGTTTATATCTCTGATCTTCCAGTACGTACCTTATTTGATTCCGGTGCATCACATAGCTTTATTTCATCTGATCTTGTTGATAACTTGCACCTTAGTACTAGCTTAGTGGACGATCCCGTTTGTGTTTCGAATCCCATTGGGGGTTCTGCTCATCTATCTATGATGTGTGAGGATCTGAGGATCTCTATACTCAGCGTAGAGTTCTTGTGTAGTGCGTATGTTCTTGGTTTCAAGGGATACGGATTGATCTTAGGCATGGATTGGCTGTCTAGATATGGAGCCATTCTAGATTGTGAGCATAGGGTTGTAAGGCTTGTGACTCGCCTGGGCAACACCTTAGAGATTTCATGCAATCCGAAGAATCCCGTCATGTTATGCTATCTAGAATCTCTCGACTCATCAGAGGAAGCCCTTCAGTCTGTAAGGGTGGTCCGAGATTATCCAGTTGTTTTTGAAGAAGTTAAGGGGTTGCCCCCTAAACGAGAGATTGATTTTCGCATCTATCTGGTGGATAATGCTAAGCCCGTTTCTTTACCCATTCGGCATATGGCTCCGCGTGAGAGACGGGAGCTGAGCAAGCAAGTGAAAGAATTGCTTGAGAAGAACTTCATCAGAAGGAGTATATCCGAATGGGGAGCGCCTGTGGTGTTTGCAACTAAGGCAGATGGTTCTCTTCGGCTCTGTGTGGATTATAGAGAATTGAATAAGCTGACTAAGAAGAACAGACACCCATTACCGAGGATCGATGATCTCTTTGATCAGCTTGTTGGTGCTTCTGTTTTCTCTCAGCTTGATCTTGCTACGGGTTTTCATCAGCTCAGAGTGGCTGAAGATAGTATAGACAAAACTGCATTCAGAACTCCAGACGGATTCTTTGAATGGCTTGTTATGCCGTTCGGTTTGACGAATGCACCCGCGTATTTTGTGGATTTGATGAGTAGGGTGTTTCGGGAGTTCTTGAATAAGTTTGTCGTGGTCTTTGTGGACGATATTCTGGTCTTCTCCAAGGATGAGGAAGAGCATGCGAGGCACCTAGTAGAGGTGATGGACACACTCAGAGCACACCAGTTAAAAGCCAAGTTCTCCAAGTGCCACTTTTGGAGAAGGGAAGTCAGATTTCTTGGGCATATCGTATCCAAGCAAGGCTTGGCGGTGGATCCCGCTAAGGTGGTTGCGGTTCAGGATTGGAAGACGCCAAGGAATGCAACCGAGGTGAGAAGCTTTCTGGGTCTTGCGGGTTTTTACCGGAAGTTCATCAAGGACTTCGCGAAGATATCCGCTCCTCTTACTAGGTTGACGAAGAAGAACTTAGTCTTTGCTTGGGATATGGATTGTGAACTTGCTTTTCAGAGGCTCAAGAGAGCCCTTACCTCCGCACCAGTTCTAGCCTTACCCGATGGTGGTAAGATATTTACCGTGTACACTGATGCTTGTGGCACGGGATTGGGCGCCGTTCTGATGCAAGAGGGCAGAGTTATATGTTTTGGTGGGAGGCAACTTAAGGTGCACGAGAGGAATTATCCCACTCATGATCTAGAGCTGGCAGCGATTGTATATGCCCTCAAGGCATGGCGTCATTATCTTCTGGGAGAGAGATTTGAGCTATATACTGATCATAAGTCTTTGAAGTATCTCTTTTCGCAGAAAGATCTGAACTTAAGGCAACAGAGATGGATGGAACTTTTGGCTTCCTATGATTTTGAGATATCCTATACCCCTGGCAAGGGGAATGTTGTAGCGGATGCGTTAAGTAGGAAAAGGTTGACACTAAGTCCTCTATTTGTCGAGATGAAGAATTTAGAGTTCTTGGCGACCTTTGATTTCTCTTTGGCAATGGAGTCGATGACCGGTTCTCTAGCATCTCTAGAGCTCAGGCCTACCCTTCTGGATCAAGTCGGGGCTTCACAGAAGGAAGACCCCCAGATAATTGAGATCATGGACAAGCTGGTTCGAGGGGAGACATCTAGTCACCTTGCTCGATATTCTATAGACGATAAGGGTTGGCTAAGGAGAGACGGAAGGCTTTGTGTTCTGATGGTAGGAGACTGGGTGAGGAAAGTTCTTGAGGAAGCACATCGCTCCAAGATGACTATACATCCAGGTGGTGATAAGATGTATAAGGACATGAAGCGCGTTTTCTTCTGGCCTGGAATGAAGAAGGATGTGGCCGAATTGGTCTCGAGATGTGTTATTTGTCAGAGAGTAAAAGCTGAGTCGAAGAAGCCCGGTGGACTGTTACATCCGCTAGAGGTCCCGCTATGGAAGTGGGAGAGCATTTCTATGGACTTTATTGATGGGCTTCCAAGGTCCAGGAAGGGGAATACGAGCATATGGGTCATTGTGGATAGGCTCACGAAGAGTGCTCACTTTATCCCAGTAAAGAGCAAAAGGACCGCATCTGGACTAGCATCAGTACATCTTCGTGAGATAGTACGACTACATGGAGTCCCTTCCAGCATAGTCAGCGACCGAGACCCCATCTTTACTAGTCAATTCTGGAACAGTTTGCAGGAGGCTATGGGCACAAGGTTGAATCTGAGTACAGCTTATCACCCACAGACGGATGGCCAGACCGAAAGGGTGAATCGAGTGCTTGAGGACTTGTTGAGACTTTGCATCTTGGATTTTGTAGGTACTTGGGAAGACCACCTTCCTCTTGTAGAATTTGCTTATAATAACAGTTATCAGGCGAGCATTGGTCTGGCACCGTTTGAGGCTTTATATGGGAGGCCGTGCAAGTCACCTACATGTTGGTGGGAGTCCACGGATAAGCTTATACTTGGACCCGACATGATTAGGGATACATCCGAGAAGGTCGAGTTGATTAGAAGACGGATGAAAGCGGCCCAAGACCGGCAGAAATCCTATGCTGATAAGCGGAGATCCGATCTGGAGTTTGAGGTTGGGGACAAGGTTTTCGTAAAGGTTTCTCCTTTAAGAAATGTGGTCCGATTTGGAGCTGTTGGGAAACTAGCACCGAGATTTGTTGGACCCTTCCCTATCATTGAGAGAATTGGGAAGATGGCTTATAGAGTGCAATTGCCCGAAAAGTTGTCCGGAGTGCATAATGTCTTTCATGTCTCGCATCTCCGAAAGTGCCTACATGAGTCCGCTGAGGTGGTTGAACCTAGCATTCTTGAAGACGTGGAAGTAGAGAAAGAAGCAACTTTAAGGAAAGCTCCGATTCGTATCTTGGGGACAGAGACCAAGAAGCTAAGGAATCGTGAGGTCAGATTGGTGAAAGTTCAATGGGGTGAAGCCGAAGAGGACGCAACTTGGGAAACCGAAGAGAAGATGCGTGGGCTTTGTCCATTCCTTTTTGAGGGTACACTCTCAATCTCTTTCCTTTGTTAGTATATCTTTCTAGTTATCATGCTAAGCTTGTCATGAGAACCTTAGGTAGAAACCCTTTGGATGAAACATGTGCTTGAAACATGTTATGTTTGATGATTGCAAGTGGTTGCAAGTGTTTGCAAGTGGTTACTCGTGGATGCATGATACACATTAGGCACTAGATCGGCTCACACACTCCTCATATTGCATGTGCATGTGTGTTTATGCTTATTCTTGGATGAGATTTGTATGCAATCACATGGATGTTGCATATGGATGTATGATTGAGCACGCATATAGATATTATACATTATGTTAGGGATTTGCATACATATGGATACATTTCACTAACATATTTTGCATTGATCATCGCATTAGATAAGTACATATACACACACTTTTGCATATGTTCATACAGCATTTAGAATCTTTTAAGGACAATGGCTGCTCGTGGATGATGTTTTGAGTAGATGGATGTTGGATGGTAGGATATGTTCTTCCTAACTTGAAGATTTCGGGGACGAAATCCTTTAAGGAGGGGAGAATGTAACAACCCGTATTTTTCAATAACGGGTAATAATGTAAATCGAGGCAGAATTTAATTTAAAAATCTAAACCAAGGGAAACGGGCTATGCCATTGCGTTCGTCTCGGAAAAATACGCGAAATAGAGTCCGAGTTTTCGAAAATCGGAGTCCGTATGACCCGGTTAAGGCCCATTGAAGTTTTCAGAAATTTCTATGCTAAAAACAGATTTAAATTTCTAATTTAAAACAAGGATTAGGGCTAATCAGGGTTAGGCGGGAAAATTCCCGCCAGGGGCCCCATGTCGATAGGCATGTCGACAGGGCCCCCAGGGTGTCGACAGCCCTGTCGACAGCCCTGTCGACAGGGGGTGCCCGGGCAGTTAGCCTGGTGCACCATTTCTGATTTGGGCTGGGTCTTGTGGCTTGGTTCTAGAGAGTTCCGAGATCTGACGGGCCAAAACTAACCTAGGGTTAATCCTAGGGCTTAAAACACTCTAATTCTCTATAAATATACCCCTAATCCTACCCTAAAGCCTCATTAATCAATCTAGCAACTAAACTATGCCAAATTGTATCCTCAAATGGCCTCCACCTAAAATCCCTAGCCTCCACCTTCCTCAAAGTTTAATCCTATGAAGATATGATGATCATACAACCTTTTCTATGTTGTATGAATGCTTAATAACTTGCATACTTCATTAAGTTGCAAGTTTGATTTGCTAAAGTTTGTGTTTTTGGGATTTTGCAAAAGTGTTTTCTTGTTTGAAGCTTTGTTTTGGATTTTTAAAGGGCTTCTTCATCTTATTTGGTGGATTTGTGGCTTGTTTATATTAGTAAGCCCTCTTACCTTCACTTTACAAACATTAAAGTTATCATGTGGTGAAAGTTGAGATTTATGTGAGTTTATTTGATTATGCATGCTTATGCGAACTCACTATGCCATGTTTTACATGTTTCATAAGTTATGCATGCTTATGCGAATTTACTATGCCATGCTCTACATGTTTAATGGATTATGCATGTTTATGCAAGTTCACCTTACCATGTCATGCATGTTTAATGGATTATGCATGTTTATGCAAGTTCACCTTACCATGTTATGCATGTTTAATGGATTATGCATGTTTATGCAAGTTCACCTTACCATGATATGCATGTTTAATGGATTATGCATGTTTATCTTACCATGTTATGCAAGTTTAATGGGTTATGCATGACTATGCAAGTTCACCTTACCATGTTATGCATATTTAATAAGCTATGCATGTTTATGCGAGTTCACTATGACATGATTTGCAAGTTTAACATGTTATGCATCATTATTATGATATGTGAAGTTCATCATGTATGTTATGCCAAGTTACCTTTTTTTACCCTTATGCGTTATGACGAATATATAAGCGAGATAATGACGTTGGGAGGGTTTGGGTAAACTTAAAAATACATGAAACTAAAAGATTGGGAATTTACCTATTAAGTTAGGTCTACCCCTTGGGAATTTACCTATTAAGTTAGGTCTACCCAAGTATATGTTAACTTGTAAATGTATGTTAAAGTAGACATGACATTAGATAACATGATATGGCCAACTCGAGGTTAGACCTAGTTGTGGTGTAAATCTTCCTAGGTAACCACAACGTAGGGTCTAATGTGGGTAGTTGGTCATGTTGCACCATAAGACCCGAGGTTAGACCTAGACGTGGTGTAAATCTTCCCAGGTAACCACGGATGTCTAATGTGAGAGGTTGGGTGCGTTAAGTAATTAATGCCTCATGATTAGGGTTAAGTCATGGCCCACTAATACTTAACCAATAATGGGGATGCGAGGATTAGATGGGGTTAAGTGGTTACACTTAACTAATTTAATCCATGATTAGTGAGGGGTTAAAACCACACTTAACCCTCTTAGAAACCCTAGCAACGTGGTCTGTTCCAGCAGTAATCCCAGTTTGGTATCACTACAACCCTATAGCTAGGTTAGGGCGGGGCACGATTATTGGACTGATGTAAGCGACTAAAGCGACGGCTGAGTTGTACAGCGGTGCGGGTCCGGCGGGCTACGGACGTGCACGTAGTCCGATGTTGGACAAACTCGAGGCACGGGTACCAGTAGTCTTAGACTGTGCATTATTGCATAGGTGTCTGGGGTTGACACCCGAGGGCTTGATACACCCAAAGGTGGACCCAGCACAGTCTGACTACATCCATGTGGGCCGTATGGACACCAACACTTGACGTGTTAGGTTTATAGGGAGCCGATCGACTAGACCGTGGGCTGGACCTTATACTAAGGTCACTTCATGTTATTGGGCCAGAGTTTGGGCTAAGGGATCAAGATCTGTTTTGTGGGTTTTGCTAGTCCACTGTGGTGCAAAGTTTAATCTCGTCTATGTGATGTCACCTTTATCTGTTGCCAGTATGTTCACCTCAGTTTCCATCATACTGTTAACTTTAGTAGTTTATAGATTGATCGTAGTAGGGCTTACCAGTCTTTTTGACTGACCTGTTTTCCTTCGCTTCTTTTCTTCCGTTTCCCCCCCCCCCACAGGTTCTCAGGGAGGGACTACATCTGCTTAGTGGATCTTTGGCTTGCTGTTGGATAGCTCATGTATGGATCTGAGCTAGCTGTGGCTTATCTTTTATTTCTGGGGATTAGTACTGATGTTTTACCATGTATTTTGTTTCTACGTATCTAGACTTATATTGTATTTTGGATCATGACATTTTGATACTATGTACTTGACTATGTCGGTTTTCTGAGATGATGATGATGGGTTTTTATCTGCTACCACTGCTTTACTTATATTAATTTGTATATATTCTGTCTTGCGATATCTCTGTGCATGTTTACCTTCACAATAACGCCCCTCCAAAGCTAGTACATTCTAAGGAGTGATCCTAGTGGAGGTGGGGTGTTACAGAAAAGAAAATAGAATAATTTACACACATATGACAGCGGAATCATATAGATATCATCACATCAGAGAAGCACAGTACAGGATACAACTTAGTGCATAATGATACATAATCAGTCACCATCGCCCGAGGCGGAATCATACATAAAGAGTACACAAAAGAAATATCAGTCTACATCGCCAATGGCGGAATCATAATATAGATACAATAATGGCGGAGAAAATCCAAGTCAGCACGGTGTAGTCAAGCCTCGCCATGAGCCAAAAGGTGCGTCAGAAACCTGTAACTAGGCTGCCCGTGTGAAAATGAGGGCACCCGAGTTTGCAAGGTGAAATAAACTACGAGTCAGTCATGGGACTGGTATGAGAAATCTATTCAACTTATTAACAACAATAAGGAAAATCAAAGGACCACGCCACTTTCACGGAACGGGTTTACTCCAATGAGTGCCAGTGTATGAAATAAAGTAAATGATTAAATCATCGCAATGCTTTTTATAAAATGAAGCCATTATAAGACTCAGGTCCTATCACACAATGCAACGCAAGCCGGAGGATAGAGTTTTACCTTATAATGGCCAAAAATACTTCATACGTATAAAACAAAAATGTTTGGGATTATTACTAGTGCATATATGTTTCAAAAGCAAATTCAATCATAAATATTAATCCTAGGCGGCATAGCTACCATCTACTATGTCGCCACTAGTAATACAATCACATCCGCATATTTCGTATTGGAAATTGGATTCCTTTATGAGTCGAGGCAAGGGGCAACTCCTCTTCGATTCGAGATACTCTAGCAAATGTCCCAGGACCCCACTATGATCCTTGGATCTTCAGGGCCTGTCCTCTCTTACTTTTGAGGATTAGTTATTCCTGAACACACGTTTCCCGGTCCTTACAGACCTATATCGAGGCGCCTCACATTCCAACAACCACACAGGTGAAAAGTATATATAATGTCAAGGCTGGTAGGTCACTAACACCACCTTAGCTAGAAAGAAACGTCGTGCTCTCCCTGTAGTCACTCTCCCGTTTTTGACTCATACCGAGGTGTGAGGCTCGCGAATTCACGTTATACACAAAGCTATGTCACACAGACCATGCTTTGATCATCAACCACAAGACTTTGCTTTGCAACAGAAGCCTTGATCCTATGCCACTTAGGCGTGCCACACAGGCAATCCACTCCATGCGACTGATTTCTGTCAATGTACAACCTCTGAGCTCGTACGTCTCAAAGAAGGGCGTTAAGCAAGAGAATAAATTCTCCGCTGCCAAATAGATATATATTTAACAGAGATCAATCAACATAGAACAAAATCCAATGTCAGACACACAGTCCATTTACAAGTTCGTTCTGGTTCTGAACGAAACCGGAGGCACCAATTCCTCGCATATCCGTACAATCAACAGTATGTTTGGACGACTACTACTTCAATTCCTTCATGGTAGCTACTCCAATCACGAGCATCTGTAACACCCTGTATTTTCTGTGAACTTAAGAATTATAAATCTGATTATAATTAAAATATAAAATCAGAATCAAGGGAAACAGGCTGTGCCATTCCGTTCGTCTTGGAAAAATACGCGAAATAGAGTCCGAAATTTCGTAAATCGGAGTCCATATGACCAAGTTATGGCCTTCCAAAGCTCAGAAAAAAAATTAAACAGCACAGACCAGGTCGACTGGGGAGTCAACCCTAGAGTCGACCTGCCCCCACGGGGTCGACCCTAGAGTCGACCCTAGAGTCGACCTGCCCCCAGGAGGTCGACCCTAGTGTCGACCTGGGGGTCGACCTGCCTCCCGAATCTGCTTTTCTGCCTGGGTGCGTCTGATGTATCTGGTCTCGTTTTTTGTCTAGATTCGTCTGCCTAAACCTATTTAAACAGCCCCAAACCCAGCCTTCTCTGCACACAATTCTATTCTGCTTCTACTCTGCTTCTGTTCTAAAATAAAAATAAAAATGGCGTTGCTACTCTGCTGAAATCAAAACTAGAAGACAATCAACATCAACCTAAATTCAATTAGAGATTAGAGCTTCTGCAACGGTTCTACAACAACTAGAGTTCTTTCTTTAATCCAATTAAGGCAAGTATAGTTATTTTCCGCTATAAACATTAATTTTGATTGTGACATGAATTATAAATCTGAATGTGAGGTTATATCTGTTCTGTTCTAATTTGATTTATCTTATTCTGTACCTCTTTCCTCTTTCTGTTTTATAGCCAGGCTACCACGAGCCTGAGCCAATCTCATAAGAGATTAACCTACGCTAAATTGTTTGGGATAGTAAAATGAATGATGCATGAATTTTGCATGGCCAATTGGTGACTGATTTGAGGAAAGAACATGGACTGTAGCTAGAACATAAATCTGAGATTATTTGACATGTTATGTTTATAACATAAAAGATATTGAACATATGATTTGTGGACACGACATAAAAAGGTATATAATTGGACATAAATGTAGACTGTATTGAACATATAATTTGAGATAAAGGGAATATGGCTTAGGTATAAAGACTTACATGGAAGTAGGATATCTATTATGTAAATAAACACCTAAGTAGGGGATCTTTGGGATATATGACATGCATAGTAATCTATGGCTATATTTGGTATAATTTACATATGGATCTTCTGTACTATGCAAGTTTAATAAAAATTGAAACATATGATATATGGTAAATTATGACCATAATCTATGCTATGTAAATGTAATGCAAACATGGGGTATATGATTATATTGTGCATCACGACTATTATTTATGCATGTGAACTTAGGCAAGATTTATAATTAGGCAAGATATATTTGTGAAACTTTAAGAAGTGAGTAAATCTGTTATATTTGCCTAATTTGCTAGTTTTGTTACATTGCCTAATCTGCTAGTTCTGTTATATTGCTTAATCTGCCAGTTCTGCTCTACTATCTAGTCTGCTAGATTTGTTCATCTGCCATCTGCTAAGTCTGTTGAAAATGCTAAATCTGCTAGTTTGCTTAATCTGCTAAGTCGCCTAGTCTGAGAAATCTGTTATCTGCTATATCTGTTGAGTTGATATAATTAGTCCGCTATTAACATAATCTGAGTTGGCTATAAAGTCGAAAGTGGTTGTTACAATCTCCCCCACTTAAAACTTTTCGTCCCCGAAAAGGAACAAAGTCGAAAGTGGTTTGATTATTCAGTTCTACGATCGATCAGGCTTCCATTCTCCAACTCTTTAGTTTCTGAGAATTTTCAAAATTTCAAAAATTTGGCTAACACCCTAAATTTTCGAAAAATTTCGCCATAACCTCCCCTGCACCGGGAGCATCGGGGAATTTCAAATAGCTTCCCCGGTCCTTCAGATCTCAAAAAGAAAAAGAAAAAGCCAAGCGGCTAGCCAATAGGCTCATAAAATCATCATCACCCAAACAAAACAGTAAATTATGTAGTAAACATGTACCTATTTGTCGGGCAAACAAATTTTATTCTTCGGCTCTAGCCTCCTTGCTATGACCTGTTCAATGATATACATGTATATGCAAGCAGATGCGACCAATTTTCAATACAATTCAATATTTGATTCAATTAGGCTAAATGGTTAAAAATTATCAACCAAATAAACAAACAACACAAACATCAATCAATTAGTTGATTAGCTTTTCAAATGCATAACTTTGATATATAGTCAAAAATCAGATTTTTGATGCCAAATCACAACAATAGGCCCTATCTAATTTTGGTTCTCACACCAGTCAATAGGAAGTATATAGATATTACACGTTCGTCACTCGAATATAAATTCTAATGATGGAGCTCCATCATCAAAATCATCTCCGGGCGATTAGAGTGTAATTCTATATCTATCCAATATATCAAAACTTCGAATACACGCTAGCCAGGCGCATACGCAAAAATCTTTATATTTTGGATTGTCCTAATCAATATAAAATAAATAATCAAATACGAATAATTGATTTAAATTTTCAAAACAAAGATTGTTTTCAATTGAAAAATATACTCTTCACACTCGTTCTAGGATACTACTGATCCCATCTCTGACGAGTCATTACCATTGGATATTACTAACCCAATATCTGATGAATTCTTTCGTATGGTTCTAATGTGCCTTGTTCTCTGCTTTGTAAACCAAAGCTCTGATACCAACTGTGACGACAAGGAATTTCGCTCGGTCCGAACCAGTCGCTAAACCGACCCAGACCGTTCGAAACGCCCTATCGTTTGAGAACACGAAAAAATAGAACGCAAACAGAAGAACATTTCATTGTATATTACAACAATGCGTCAGATTACAAGAATATACAGAGTATGAATAAATATTACACAGAAATATCAGAGATTTAAATTACATTTAAATACATAGCAGTGGAAAATAATACAATACACAACTAGAAAGAGATATACGGATACAAAGCTTTCCGGATATCGTTCCAGCTGTAAACCAGGATCCTGTGAATATAAATCTGCAAAACCGAAACTACTAGCTGCCCGTGTCAAAATAGGGGCACCCAGAGTTTAGGTTAAAACAATAAACTCCAGGTCAGTCATGTGACTGGTGTGAGAACTAAAATAGTAATTAATCTTTATTTTAAATCATTAGGTAAATCAAGGGACCACGCCGTATAACACGGAACGGGTTTCCTCCCAAGAATACCAGTGCATAAAACAAACAGCGCAATGCTAAATAAAGAAAAATGAAGCTGTTATAAGACCCAGGTCCCATCACACAATGCAACGCAGCCGAGGATAGGGTTTTCCCTTATAACAGCCAAAGAATGCTTGATACGGTTAAAATAAATCGTTTGATACTATTATAAGAGCATAGTGTATAAAACAACTTCAAATCATAAGTATCAATCATAGGCGGCATGAGCGCCCCATCCCACTATGTCGCCATATATAGGATTACAACTAAAACCGCAAGATCACGTATTTGGAAATTGGATTTCCGTCTATGAACCGAGGCAAAAGATAGTCCCTAACCGATTCGAGACAATCTAGCCCATGTCTCCGGAGCAGCCGCAACTGCCCCTTGGATCGTTAGGGCCGGTCCACCGATGTGGGTTATAGTGCCTTAACAATACGTTTCTCCGCCCTTTGGGGCGTAAATGAGCCAACTAAATGACTCCATCGGTTCGAGAACGACCGATCAATCCGAGGCGCCTCGCAACAGCAACAACCACATAAGTCAAACTCGTCAGGGCGTGTAAAACCACTGACGCCACTTCTAGCTAGAAAGAAACGCAAGTCCTCCCTGAGGTCCGTCTCCCGTTTTTGGTTCATACCGGGTGTGAAACACGCGAGGTAAACGTTACACAAAGCTACGCCACAAAGGCCGTGCTTCGATCATCACCACAAGACTTTGCTTTTCAACAGAAGCCTCGATCAATTGCCACTTAGGCATGCCACACAGGCAATTCACTCCATGCGTTTGATATCCATCAATATATAACCCCTGAGCTCGTACGTCTCAGAGAAGGGCGTTAAGCAAGAGAATAAATTATCCGCTGCCAAACAGATATATATTTAATAGAGATCAACCACACGAACTAAAATCCAATGTCAGACACACAGTCCATTTACAAGTCCGTTCTGGGTCTGAACGAAACCGGAGGCACCTAGTACCCCGCATATCCATCGATCTCCAAGTACGTCTGGACGATCACTAACTGTTTCCATCTTCTTGGGTGTACAGCCCAATCAAGATCATCAGTTATCACCCAAACGACGTGAAAACTTCCGGTCTTCGACCACCGTCTTCATCTTCGACTTATCGTCGTATCAGTTATTCAGAATGGGATAAACCCGGTCTTTCCGAATAACTCGCGTATATTTTAAATAAGTGTTACACAAACACAACTTACGCCTCATTCCAATTCATCAGTCACTAACCGTAAATTAATCAAGAGAATAATTCCCAAAACATTAACCCCGAAGGCCGAAACCCACATCAGATCAATATCCAGGAAACCATTCTGCTTAGCTAACCGACAGTTAGTTTCTGAATTTCACATTCATAGGGAAAGGTTCCCATTAATTTTATCAAAGATAAATTTCTTGAATTTATTCTTTAATCTATTTTTGAATATCAATTCAAAACTAGTCGGGATTAACGAACCTTACCGAAGTAATCATTTGTTTAATTTCCCAATCCCAACCTATTAATCCCATGAAGTAAAACTGGTCATACTTCATATCTAACACCACGGTGTTATCGGTAAATTCAATTACCATTTCACGTTCAAATTTAATTAAAGATTTAACTATCGCCTGGAGCAAAACTGGTGATACTCCATTTCGATTATTTCAATCTAATTGAAGATTCATTAAAACTCCCCTTAGTTTTAATCGTTAACTGGGTTAAAGAATCAGTGTCATTTAAAACACGGTTCACGGTAAACCCAAAATCACATTCCATTAATTATCGGGTTAAAGAACGAGTGTTATTTAAAACACTTTCCACGATAAACCCAAAAATCAATATCGATTCAATTCCAATTAAATGTCATTTAATTGGTACACTTCATTAAATCTAAATAAAAAGATTTAATCTTTTCTCAACTGGGTTCAAGAACAGTGTTAGTGAAGACACCATTCACGACAAACCCAAATCACATTTGATATTCAATATAAGGCTCTGAATAGAAAATATATCGGCTTATATTCAATATCAAATTCTACGATTAACAAATGTCGTATTGGAAATAACGATATAAATATATATCTTTCAAATTTCCATAACAACATCTGTATAATCACGAATTCCAACAACGAAATATTCCGAAGACAATTTCGATTCAAATCCACTCCAATGCAATCATTGGAAATTCTGGTTATTTTTAAAACCCTTTTCAAATTCAATTTATTTATTTAAAAATAAATAGAATTATATTTCTAGTTCAAAACTAGTTCATTTCGATAAAAATCTATTTTTATCTTTTCAAATATGGAGTTTTTCATCCCAAATCTTTCTAAATCCTTTCTTATGATTTTACACAAATTATTACTATTTTTAATAATTTTATCAAGGCCCGTACAGTCGATTTCCATCAATGGCCATCGAACTGCACTTACAACGACCTTTTTCAAATTTGATTTGGACATAATTCCAAATCCAACCGTTAGATTTCTAATTTCTAATATTCGTTAGAAAGCTCTTCTCGATACGAACCCAACGGTTCCGGTTTTAGGAGAATCCGACGGTCGGATCTCCCGTAATGTCCGTTTGAAATAAATGGTCGAAATTCACGAACTGCCGCGGCGCGGCGCGTTCTATTCAGGCCATTATATTATATATATAATATATATAATATATATTTCGTCGATTTCTATTTAAAACGAATTATATAAATAGTTTTAAAATTCGTTTCAAAAGCAATTTCAACTTCCATTTCAATTCAAATCAAAATTGAATTCTTCTTTATAAATTCGTTTTAAAATTCATTTCTATTCAATTCAATTTGAATTCATTTCAATTCACTTTCAATTCAATTCGAAATCATTTTATATTCAATTCATTTCGAAATCGTTTTATATTCAATTCATTTCGAAATCGTTTTCAATTCAATTCATTTCGAAATCGTTTTCAATTCAATTCATTTCGAAATCGTTTTATATTCAATTCATTTCGAAATCGTTTTCAATTCAATTCATTTCGAAATCGTTTTCAATTCAATTCATTTCGAAATCGTTATATATTCAATTCATTTCGAAATCGTTATATATTCAATTCATTTCGAAATCGTTTTATATTCAATTCATTTCGAAATCGTTTTCAATTCAATTCATTTCGAAATCGTTATATATTCAATTCATTTCGAAATCGTTTTCAATTCAATTCATTTCGAAATCGTTATATATTCAATTCATTTCGAAATCGAATAAAATCGATATAAATATCGTTCACGTCAAAATGGCGTCAATCTAATCAACACGGCTTCATATATTCCTTTATTTTCAAATATTCTATTTCAAATATTTCTTTTTCAAAATAGTTGTTATTATCTAAATATTTCGTTCAACACATGACCAATCTCAAAGGATGAGTACTGTCAACACATGAACCGTTATTTTATATTGATAAAGATGTAAATTTTATTATCAAACTATTTTGTTCAACACATGACCAATCTCAATGAATGAGTACTGTCAACACATGAACTTTTATTTTATACTATTCTTTATTTTCTAAATTGGAATGAGGCCCAATCAATCACCATATAATTTTAATTATATGGATTTTCATACAACACATGTATATAATAGCATTGAAAAATAATCAACCATCAACCAAAGTGCACTACACCGTATAAGCATCAAATATAGATATTCCACGCTTATAACAGCCTGTCAATCAATCGATCGACATATTTAATCAGTCAGGATGAGTGAACTTCAAATTTCATCCTAACACCCGTGTGGGGTTTCAATCAATCAAACACATATTTTATTTGTGCAGTTGGGCGATGTGTGAAATTTATCGTCCCAATCAATGTCATTCAAATAGATGTACATAAACAAACCGTCCGGTTTGTAAATGAATATTTATTCACATTCACGTTAAAAATTATATTTTTAACGATAAAACATTTTATTTCAACCTATAAATTTCTATTCAATTCATTTACACCATAAAATGATATTTTTATTTTTCTAACATATTTTAGAAAATTTCGGCGGCATAACGGCACGATACTAGAAACGGGACAAGGTCTAGCCTTATCCCCGGTCTAGTGAAGGCCCACGCCATTCACACATCAATCAAATCACCAAACAACCAAATTCAAATCAAATCATATAACTAAGCTATGCAACCAAACAAACAAGTCCATGGTCTATGGACGATTGTGTCGGGTGCTACTAAGCACCGTCTGCATCCTAGTATATATATATATATAAATAGAAAATAAATTGAAAGGTGAGAAATTCTCATAGATAGCTATCCTAGCTCCACGGCACTTCATTGATAGAAATCTTCATCGCTATCGCATCTTCGTCATCTTCGTTGCCCGTAGCCACTACATATATAAAAATCGAATTTTTTCTTCGTTATTCAATATATAAAAATCGAATCTTCATTTCGCTTTTCAATATATAAAAATCGAATTTTCATTTCTCTTTTCAATACATAAAAATCAAATTTTTACTTCGCTATTCAATATATAAAAATCGAATTTTTACTATGCTATTCTATATATAAAAATCGAATTTTTACTATGCTATTCTATATATAAAAATCGAATTTTTACATTTCTAAAAATATTTTCTTATACAAGGAAAGATCCCATCTTTGCTTTCATAAAAATCATATCTTCTCATATCGCTATTATATTTTCTAATCAAAGGCATTTTCATTTTCAGATTTTATGTAAACTAAGTAACTTAAAATAAACACACACCTTTCTATTATTAAAAATCTGACCATTCTTAAAAATCTAATATTTATAACTTATTAAAAATACAACTTTTCTACAATAAAAATATTCAACCTTTCATGATAAAAATATATTTTTATATAACTAAAACCTTTTTATTCTATAAACAATCTAGACTTTATATATTATTCTTCTAGATAAAAATCCTATTTTTATTTAATTAAAAATCCTATTTTTATTTATAAAGATGAAAAGAAATTAATAAATAACTTACAATGTTGTTTTCTTCTTTTTCCAGAACAAAAAGGGGGGGGGGGTGTTGCGCTCGGGAGGTGGAGCTGGGGAGGCGCCGTCGGCCAAGGTGGTGGTGAGGGGGTGGAGCGGTTTCAGGCTCCTCGAGGGTGGCGCTCGGGGTTTCGAACTAGGGAGGCAGGCGCTTGGGTTCGCGCGGAGCGCTGAGGGGAGAGGAGAGAGGGCGTCGCGAGGGAAGGGGGCATATTGCCTGAGCGGCGTTCGACGAATGGAGGGGGGGCTCGCCAGCAAACGGCGGCGGTCGAGGCAACGGCGGGGGGGGGGGGGGGGGGGGGCGATCGCGATTTTCGTTTTTTTTTTCTTCTGAATGAAAACGAGAAGAGGGGGGGTTATATGAAAAATATATATATTTAATTATTTAATTTTATGATTTTTAACTTCAAAAAGGTAACCTTATATTTCGATATCAAAATCGAACCCACCGACTGTCGTCCCTAGCGTTTTACCCCCATTCTGAACACAATGGGATATGTATCGTAGGCTGATTCGGACGTTTTGATCAGTTTCCGTTGAATTTACATTTAAATCACTATACTGAATTTTAAACGTACATTTCAAATTACTGGGGCCACAAACTAACTAGAAAAATTCCTGAAAAATATTTTCTAGCTTCGTATTGACGATACGGTCCTAACAAAACTAGTTTCGTTGAATTCTGACTCCGTTTGAAAAATGGCCAATTTCCAGTCGATTAAAATCAACTGAAACTGGTCAAACGCGTTTTCCTTTGCCACGCTCACATATTGATTCGAAAAATTATGAAATTTGGAATCTAGCAATAATTTAACATCCCGGACCCAACAAAACTGGTTTCGTCGAAATCCGAGGTCGTTTGCAAAATGTCCATTTTTAAGGGCCTGAATTCCATAGCGACTATTCAGAATTTTCAACTGGACATATCTTTTGATTCCCACTATGAAATTTTGATTATCCGGATTCGTTGGAAAGATATTATCAATTAGATCCCATTATTTTTGGTTTCACTAAAATCCGGATTGTTTTGCACCCGGTACATTCAATTGAAGTTTGAAATCGAATTATCGAACTACCGCGCCATTTTCAATTCTATTTATAATTATATATGAATATTTATATTCTAACGACGACGCATATAATATATACGTCGAATTCTATTCAAAATAAATTTCTCGTCGATATTATTTAAAATAATTCATTTTAAATAATCAAAATTCGCTAAAATTGCCAAAATAAAAATTTTAAACTGGCCCAGATTTTCGGGTTGTTACATATAATTAAAATATAAAATCAGAATCAAGGGAAGCGGGCTGTGCCATTGCGCTCATCTCGGAAAAATATGCGAAATAGAGTCCGAAATTTCGTTAATCGGAGTCCATATGACCAAGTTATGGCCTTCCAAAGTTCAGAAAAAAAATTAAACAGCATAGACCAGGTCGACTAGGGAGTCGACCCTATATTCGACCTGCACCCAGGGGGTCGACCCTAGAGTCGACCTGCCCCCAGGGGGTCGACCCTGGAGTAAACCCTAGAGTCGACCTGCCCCTAGGGGGTCGACCCTAGAGTCGACCCTAGTGTCGACCTGGGGGTCGACCTACCTCCCGAATCTGCTTTTCTGCCTGGGTGCGTTCTGATGTATCTGGTCTTGTTTTCTGTCTAGATTCGTCTGCCTAAACCTATTTAAACAGCCCCAAACCCAGCCTTATCTGCACACAATTCTTTTCTGCTTCTACTCTGCCTCTGTTCTAAATTAAAAATAAAAATGGCTTTGCTACTCTGCTGAAATCAAAACTAGAAGACAATCAACATCAACCTAAATTCAATTAGAGATTAGAGCTTCTGCAACGGTTCTACAACAACTAGAGTTCTTTCTTTAATCCAATTAAGGCAAGTATAGTTATTTTCCGCTATAAACATTAATTTTGATTGTGACATGAATTCTAAATCTGAATCTGAGGTTATATCTGTTCTGTTCTAATTTGATTTATCTTATTCTGTACCTCTTTCCTCTTTATGTTTTATAGCCAGGCTACCACGAGCCTGAGCCAATCTCATAAGAGATTATCCTACGCTAAATTGTTTGGGACAGTAAAATGAATAATGCATGAATTTTGCATGGCCAATAGGTGACTGATTTGAGGAAAGAACATGGACTGTAGCTAGAACATAAATCTGAGATGATTTGACATGTTATGTTTATAACATAAAAAGATATTGAACATATGATTTGTGGACACGACATAAAATGGTATATAATTGGACATAAATGTAGAGTGTATTGAACATATAATTTGAGATAAAGGGAATATGGCTTAGTTATAAAGACTTACATGGAAGTAGGATATCTATTATGTAAATAAACACCTAAGTAGGGGATCTTTGGGTTATATGACATTCATAGTAATGTATGGCTATATTTGGTATAATTTATATATGGATCTTCTGTACTATGCAAGTTTAATAAAAATTGAAACATATGATATATGGTAAATGAAACACCCCACCTCCGTTAGGGTCACTCTCAAAGGGAATGCCCTAATTTTGGTGGAGGTTTATAAGTATAAGTCACAGATATACAAGACAGATATAAGAACACATATTTTTGAACAACGGAAAACAACAACTTTTATTTCATTAAAATACGTGTTACACCAACAATACCATAATTGTCTTACAATACTTCCAAAAACATAACATCTTCATAACTGTCTTGATTACATTATTTAAAGAAGCATAAAGAAAACATAAATAAACTGCAAAAGTCCCATAATTGCTGTCCAAAGCCATAGTCCAAAACGAAAAGATCCAAGCAATACATTCTTTCTCTTCAAGCTGGATATGAAGGCTGGTCAAGCTGCGGTATTCCCTCCCAGTGGACCTAGGGGGGTGGGAACGAAAGAAAAGAAGACGAAAGAAAAGTAGAGTCAGACATAAAGCCTGAGTAAGTCTAGGACTATTCAGTCTATGAATAAAGAACTGGGTATGATAAGTATAAACTTGAAATGGGAAAGCACTATAAACTTAGTTAAGTTGTCCAGGGTCGAATATACTATCGTACCCCATATTAATATCTGTACCCATATAAACTAGTTCCCAACAGGCACCCCATAATCAGGGTGAAGTGATCCATTTTATGATGATCGGCTCCTACTCGCATAGTTACATGTGTCTTACGGCCCCCGATGTTGTAGTTACCTATGCTGGTCCCACCATGGGGTGTATCAAGTCCCATGGTGGCGGCCCGACACAATCCTAGAATGCACAGGTATGCTACTGGTGCCCAGTGCCTTATTTTTCTGCGCCGGAGTGTGTGCACGCCCGCACCCCGTTAGAACCTACACTGTTGCACCACCGCCGTCGATTTGACCGCTTACAATCAGCCCAGTAATCGTGCCCCATCCTGCCTAGTTTCAGGGTATCATGATACCTTGTAGGGTTACTGCTGAAAAGGGTCCCCCGCTACTAGGTTTTCTATTTCTAGCCAACATGCTAAGTTGGTTAAGTGTTTTATAAACCTAACCCCCAATCAGTCTGTTTAGTTTAGCATGTTCCATTCTGATTAAGCATTAATTTAGTTTACTTAATCCTATCAATCCAGACTCAGCCTTAATTGTCTAATTAAAGCCTTGACCTCTCCCATTAGACAGGTATTGTTGTGGCTGCCTGTTGCCGGTTGGATCCGGGCAGTCTTACGCCACAACTCGGTCTAACCTCGGGTCCTTATTGGGCTCCGTGTTTAACCTCCCACATTGGATAGGTATTGTTGTGACTACTGGACAGCCGGGCGGTTCTGGGCAGGTTTACATCACAACTCAATCCAACCTCGGGTTAAACACATTTTATTTTCTACATTTACATATGTTGTCTCTTTTCTTTTTATATGTAAATATTTGCGGCCCATTATTCAAATTCATCTTTATTGATTGAAATTTATTTATGCCACTTAATTTCTTTTCAAGGTTGTTGGCATGCGTCAAACATGCCAACACATATGTTCTATATTTTTGCCCAAACGTCGTTGCCCCCCGTTTTACACGTTCGCTCCAATGTAAGGTGTGTTGGGTTTAATACTTAAACCCAATTTAGCCAAATGAAAAGGGGAGGCTTATAACATGGTGTTTATAAGATAACATGAAAAAGGGGAGTGTGAACGCATGAACTTGCAACGAATGATTCAATTAACATAAAATAGGCACATGTGAACTTGCAATTGTAACATCATATAACCATGGCATAACATGAATCATTTTATTCATATAATCATAGCACAAACAATACTTAAACATAAATCATTCTATTCATCTAGTTATGGCATAGAAAATACTTAAACATGAATCATAGGTTCAACTAACCATGTAAACTTGAAATTAAGAATCTAACTAAATTAGATATCATTATTATTATTGGCACATGGTCTTGACTAGAAATATAAGTCTATATTTTTATTTAGGCAAAATATAAACTAATCATGTTCATAAAACAACTACATGTTAACAAAAATGGTACTTACTTTTGTCACTAATACAAAAGTATGGTTCAACTAGAATTATCCCAACCTAATTCTTATATGAATCATGGTTTTTAACCCATTTATAGAATTATAGCATAAACATACCTATACTTAAATCATGGTTTTTATTCTATCTATGTAACTTGCAAGTGGAATGTAATTCTAATGTAACTTATGTATCACATATATTATCATATGATTATGATAACAACATAAGCCTAAAAACGTGTTTTCAACTAGGCATAATAACAAACATAGTTTAGTCATGTTCATAAAGGTGCTTACTTTGTTTCTAACACAAAAGTATGATTTGCCAATTTCAACATAGATATAAATCATAGTACTTAGTCGATTCAATTACACACTAAAAGTGGTCATAAAAGTATGTACATCATATTAGCATAATAACGAATCATATACTTGCATGAATTCCAATTAAAATATCATAACATATAGTTGTTAACATGAATCATATACTTGCATGAATCTTAAATAAACTATTACAACATATAGTTGTTACTTTCAACATGAATCATATACTTGCAATTATCCAATGGGTGTTGTAAAAAACTACCACAAACATGTAGTTTTCAATATGAATCATATGCTTGCATGAATCCCAATTAAAAATTCCACTACATGTGGTTGTAAACATAAATCATATACTTGTATGGATCCAATCGTTCACCATAGCATTGCCAAATCGTTTAGAATCAAAATAACATACAAATATAGATTATTATCGCCACAATTCGCTTTCGTTGTTAACTTCCAACGCAAATCACGTACTTGCAAATATCCAATCGCATACCATAATATTCCCAAATCGTTTAGAATCAAAATAACATACAAATATATATTATGATCGCCACAATTCCATTTCGCATCTTACACAAATCAACACAATTGTTTAATTCACATCGGAATAACACTCTACTTACAACGTATGACGAATCTTCAATTCAGGAATCTGAATTCTGAATTTGGAGATGCTATCCTTTGTTGTAGGCGTTGCTTTAAGCTTTGAATTATCTCCTAGTTGCCTCTCAATTTCTGACGGCTATACTTGGTCTCTCCTCAGCAACATGACGGTCTCATCTCCATTTTAGTTTGTGTGAATTAGGGTTAGACTTAGGTCCTTTTTATAGAGTCTGTGAGTTGATTTAGACCGTCGATGAAGCTTGGTTTAATAATATCCGTTCGTTTGAAGGAGAGACCAACCAGGAGCTGACACCTAGCCCTAGTGACAAGGCAAGGCTCAGAAAATCGACCAAACACAGACCTGGCTAGCCAGGACTTGACCAGACCTGACCAGCAGGTCATTTTTGACCTGGGTGCACTTGGCAGGTGCGCCAGGTCAAAAATGTACTGGCACACTTCCCAAGTGCGCCAGTTCATTTTTGTTCTGGCGCACTTCCCAAGTGCGCCAGTGCATTCTGACCCATTTTCTGGTTTTTCGCCCAACTTCGTTCGTCCATATCTTCTTCATACGATATCCGTTTTATGCAAACTCAGACTCTATCTCAAGCAGAATTCCGAGACGAACGCAACGGCGTATACCGTTTCCCTTAATTCTCAGATTTGAAATTAGTTATACTTTAATTTGTGAATTTCACGGTTATAGAATACACGGGGTGTTACATTCTCCCCCACTTAAAAAGGATTTCGTCCCCGAAATCTTCAATTTCAGGAAGAATGTACATCCTAACATCAAACATCCATCTACTCATCCATCAAACACGAGTATCCATTGTCCTTAAAAGACTTCTAATGCTTCATGATCATATGCGAAGTGTGTGTGTACATGTACTTATCTAATGCAAAATCAGGCGGTCTACTGATTCAGTTGACCTCCTTAATGCGAATTATGTAAGTGCTATGAATCCATTATGTATGCAAATCCTCCTATTCATGATTCTACATGAGTGCACAATCATTCATACAAATGCAACATCCATATGACAACATATTAAACTTCAACCATATACGAATGCAAACATATATGCATATGCAATATGAAGTGATTGAGCCGATCTAAAACCTAGATTGTGTGTGTATATGCAACCACGAGCAACCACTAGCAATCACTTGCAACCACTTGCAATCATCATCCATAACATGTTTCAATTACATGTTTTCATCCAAAGGGTTTCTACCTAAAAGATAAGGTCGAGGTGATATACCTAAAAAGATAGATAAAAGCGCAACTTAAGGAAAAAGAAAGATCAAGGATGTACCCTCGAAAAGAAAAGGGTAGGCAGCGCGTAATCTAGCTTCAGTTTCCCAAGTTGCGTCTCCCTCGGCGTCGCTCCACTGAACTTTGACGAGCTTGACTTCGCGGTTGCGTAGCTTCTTCACTTCCGTTCCTAATATGCGGGTTGGAACTTTCCTCACGGTTGCTTCGCGTTCCACTTCAGCTTCTTCTAGGATATTTGGCTCTACCACTTCAGCAAACTCATGTAGACATTTTCGGAGATGTGAAACATGAAAAACGTTGTGAACTGCGGCCAACTTTTCGGGTAGCTCTATTCTATAGGCCATTTTCCAAATTTTCTCGATGATAGGGAATGGCCCTACGAACCTTGGTGCTAGCTTTCCTGTAGTTCCAAAACGAACAACGTTCCTTAGCGGAGATACCTTAAGAAAAACTCTGTCCCCAACCTCAAATTCAAGGTCGGTTCTCCTCTTGTCGGCGTAGGACTTTTGTCTGTCTTGGGCCGTCTTCATCCTTCTTCATATTAAGTCTACTTTCTCTGAAGTTTCTCGGATCATATCTGGTCCAAGTATGAGCGTATCAGTAGACTCCCACCAACAAGTGGGCGATCGACACAGTCTTCCATATAAAGCTTCGAAGGGCGCCATTCCGATGGTTGCTTGATAGCTGTTGTTGTAGGCAAATTCCACCAAAGGAAGATGGTCCTCCCACGTCCCTCCGAAGTCAAGGATGCACAGTCTTAAAAGATCCTCCAAAACTCTGTTCACTATTTCTGTTTGGCCGTCGGTTTGGGGATGATAGGCTGTGCTCAAGCATAACTGTGTTCCTACTGCTTCTTGGAGACTCCGCCAAAACTCACTGGTGAAGATAGGGTCTCGGTCACTAACGATGCTGGATGGTATTCTATGGAGTCGAACGATTTCCTTGAGGTAAAGAGATGCTAGGGATGAGGCAGTTCTTTTACTTTTGACAGGTAAAAAGTGGGCGCTTTTAGTAAGCCTATCCACTATTACCTATATGCTAGTGTTGCCTCTCCTAGACCTAGGCAGCCCATCAACGAAGTCCATTGAGATGCTTTCCCACTTCCACTGTGGGACCTCTAGAGGATGTAGCAGACCGCCAGGCTTTTTCTGTTCCGCCTTAACCTGTTGGCACACCATACACTTAGAAATGAAATCTGCCACGTCCCTCTTCATGCAATTCCAAAAGAAAGTTCTTTTTATATCTTTGTACATTTTATCTCCGCTTGGGTGTATCGTCATCTTGGAGTGATGTGCTTCCTCGAGAACCTTCTTTACTAAATCCCTTGTTTGTGGGACGCATAGTCTTCCGTCTTGCCTTAGCCAACCCTTATCATCGATGGAGTATCTGTTGAGGTGACTCAAAGTCTCACCCCTAATTAGCCTATCAATCGTTTCCACAAGCTGAGTGTCTTTGCGTTGTGTTGTCCCTATTGAGTCCACTAAAGTCGGGTGCACTTCGAGAGATGCTAGCAAGCCTGGTACAAAATCGGAGGAAGGCCTAAAGTCGAAGCTGGCTATAAACTCTAGGCTTTGTCTTTCAACAAACAGCGGGCTTAGGGTCAGTTTGTTTCGGCTCAATGCATCTGCCACTACGTTGCCTTTGCCCGGAGTATAGGAGATCTCGAAATCATACGAGGCAAGAAACTCCATCTACCTTTGTTGCCTCAAGTTAAGGTCCTTCTGCGAGAAAAGGTATTTCAATGATTTATGGTCAGTGTAAAGTTCAAACGTCTCACCTAGGAGATAGTGTCGCCAAGACTTGAGTGCAAAGACTATGGCAGCTAACTCAAGATCGTGGGTCGGGTAGTTCTTTTCGTGCACTTTCAATTGTCTTCCGCCATAAGCTACTACCCTTCCTTCTTGCATTAAGACGGCGCCTAACCCTGTCCCACATGCATCTGTATAAACGGTGAACATCTTGCTTCCATCTGGCAACGTCAAAACTGGGGCTGTTGTAAGAGCCCTTTTCAGTCGCTGGAAAGCAAACTCGCAATCCAAGTCTCAATTGAACACTAGATTCTTCTTGGTCAACTTTGTGAGCGGAGCTGAGATTTTCGGAAAATCCCTTATGAACTTTCGATAGAAACCTACTAGTCCTAGAAAACTTCGGACCTCAGTTGCATTCCTTGGTGTCTTCCAATCCTGTACTGCCACTAGTTTAGCAGGGTCCACTGCTAACCCTTGTTTGGATACTATGTGCCCAAGGAACCTCACTTCTTCTCTCCAAAAGTGGCATTTGGAGAATTTGGCTTTTAGCTGATGGACTCGCAGAGTTTCCATGATTGCCCTTAAGTGCTGAGCATGTTCATCTTCACTCTTTGAGAAGATAAGGATATCGTCTACGAAGACCACTACGAACTTATTGAGGAAATCTCTGAATACCCTACTCATTAGGTACACGAAGTAAGCAGGTGCATTTGTCAAGCCGAAAGGCATGACAAGCCATTCAAAGAAGCCGTCTGGGGTTCTGAATGCCGTTTTATCGATACTATCTTCAGCCACCCTTAGCTGATGAAAACCGGTCGCTAAATCGAGTTGGGAGAAAACAGACGCTCCTACAAGCTGATCAAACAAATCGTCAATTCTGGGGAGAGGGTGCCTATTCTTTTTCGTTAGCTTGTTGAGCTCCCTATAGTCAACACATAGACGGAGTGAACCATCCGCCTTTGTAGCGAACACCACTGGAGCGCCCCATTCTGAAATGCTCCTCCTAATGAACCCCTTTTCTAGAAGCTCTTTAATATGTTTACTGAGCTCTTTCCTTTCCCGTGGAGCCATGTGTCTAACGGGCAACGCAACGGGCTTTGCATTATCTACAAGGTATATGCGGAAGTCTATCTCCCGCTTCGGAGGCAATCCCTTCACCTCTTCGAAGACATCCGGATATTCCCGGACCACTCTAACCGATTGCAAATTTTCAACAGAGGCATCTAGCGATTCAAGATAAATAAGCATAACCGCATACGAGGGATTACAAGAAATTTCCAAAGTGTTACCGAGCTGGGTTAGGAGCCTGACAACCCTTTTCTCACAATCAAGGATGGCCCCATTACTAGATAGCCAATCCATGCCCAAAATCAAACCATATCCCGAAAAGCCCAAAACAAAGGCACTACACTTAAATTCTACGCTTAGAATAGAAATTTTCAATCCCAAACAGATCATAGACAAATGAGCTGGGCCGCCAATTGGTTTTGAAACAATTAAGGGGTCCTCTACCATACTAGTTTTTAGGTGTAGAGATTCTACTAAAGCAGACGAGATAAAGGAGTGTGATGCGCCAGAATCAAATAAAGTGCGAACGGGGTGATCATAAAGATAAACAACACTTTCTACAGAAGTATTTATACCTCGCTGTTGTAGAGGTGGCGCTTCTAGCACATGAACTTGTGTCCTGAGGTGGATCCAGCCCTCTGCCCCTGTCCTCGTTTCTTTGGGCAGTCCTTAGCCATGTGGCCTGTCTCACCGCAAGAAAAGCACCCACCGTTCATCTTGGCCTTCTTTTTCCGGCAATCTTTCACTAAGTGCCCCACTTTGCCACAGAAATTACACTTCCTCTTCTCTTTGTTGCCTTTCTCGCCCTTCTTAAAGTCTGTCTTCTTAGGCTGCAAACCCTCTTTCTTCCCTTGAGAGTTTTCTGCCTTTGTCTCCTTCTTGCCCTTATCCTCTTCGTTCAGCAACGCCATCGGTACCAATCTTTCATATGTAGCTCCCATGGGTATATGGGTCATGGCCAAACTGTGTAATGGCTCATTCAACCCTTTTACAAAACGGAGATCCTTCTTGTGCGGGGTGTTGACTAGGTCCAGTCTGAACCTAGCCAGCTCATCGAACTGATTAACATAATCTTTGACTGTCTTGTTCCCTTGCTTAAGAAATAAGAATTTTTCCAATGGCAAAATCCTTTCCGCACCTGAGAGAAATTTAGCCTCAAACCTTGGCCTAAAGTCCTCCCATGTCTCCACTGGTCTTTCTGTATTAGTGACTTCCCACCAGTAAGAAGCCTCGCCCTTTAGTAGCCATACTGCCAGTTGTACTTTCTGTCTATCTTCTACCTCAAAGATGATGAATAAGTCCTCGGTTTCTTTCAGCCAATTTCTAGCTGCCACGAAGGACTCAGTTCCATGAAAATCCTTTCCTCCTATAGCTTTAAAATCTTTACATATCTAAGCAAACGTGTTTCCCCGTGGAGGAGGTGGAGGAAGAGGTGTTGCTGCAGCTGGATGATTTCCTGCAGCTGGGGGAGGAGGAACGGTAGGACCTGGCTGAGTGGCCCTTGCTTCTAAGAACCGTCTAAACCAACCAGGTATTGGTACACCCTCTGGCAAGTTAAGTTCTTCGGCCATGCTGAAACAAAAAAAAGGATAGATTCAAATCGAAGGATAAGAGATAGTACCTATGGCTTTGGGGGGGACTTTGCCTTTTTAAAATAAAATAATATTTTTCTTTTAAAAATGCTTCTTTAAATTTCCTTTTTGAAAATAAATTTTCAAAACTTTTTATCTTATCTGGTAAACCTATGCTCTAATACCAAGTGAAACACCCCACCTCCGTTAGGGTCACTCTCAAAGGGAATGCCCTAATTTTGGTGGAGGTTTATAAGTATAAGTCACAGATATACAAGACAGATATAAGAACACATATTTTTGAACAGCGGAAAACAACAACTTTTATTTCATTAGAATACGTGTTACACCAACCATACCATAATTGTCTAACAATACTTCCAAAAACATAACATCTTCATAACTGTCTTGATTACATTATTTAAAGAAGCATAAAGAAAACAGAAATAAACTGAAAAAGTCCCATAATTGTTGTCCAAAGCCATAGTCCAAAACGAAAAGATCCAAGCAATACATTCTTTCTCTTCAAGCTGGATATGAAGGCTGGTCAAGCTGCGGTATTCCCTCCCTGTGGGCCTGGGGGGGAAACGGAAGAAAAGAAGACGAAAGAAAAGTAGAGTCAGACATAAAGCCTGAGTAAGTCTAGGACTATTCAGTCTATGAATAAAGAACTGGGTATGATAAGTATAAACTAGAAATGGGAAAGCACCACAAACTTAGTTAAGTTGTCTAGGGTCGAATATACTATCGTACCCCATATTAATCTCTGTACCCATATAAACTAGTTCCCAACGGGCACCCCATAATCAGGGTGAAGTGATCCATTTTGTGATGATCGGCTCCTACTCGCATAGTTACATGTGTCTTACGGCCCCCGATGTTGTAGTTACCTATGCTGGTCCCACCATGGGGTGTATCAAGTCCCATGGTGGTGGCCCGACACAATCCTAGAATGCACAGGTATGCTACTGGTGCCCAGTGCCTTATTTTTTGCGCCGGAGTGTGTGCACGCCCGCACCCCGTTAGAACCTACACTGCTGCACCACCGCCGTCGATTTTACCGCTTACAATCAACCCAGTAATCGTGCCCCACCCTGCCTAGTTTCAGGGTATCATGATACCTTGTAGGGTTACTGCTGAAAAGGGTCCCCCGCTACTAGGTTTTCTATTTCTAGCCAACATTCTAAGTTGGTTAAGTGTTTTATAAACCTAACCCCCAATCAGTCTGTTTAGTTTAGCATGTTCCATTCTGATTAAGTATTAATTTAGTTTACTTAATCCTATCAATCCAAACTCAGCCTTAATTGTCTAATTAAAGCCTTGACCTCTCACATTAGACAGGTATTGTTGTGGCTGCCTGTTGCCGGTTGGGTCCGGGCAGTCTTACGCCACAACTCAGTCTAACCTCGGGTCCTTATTGGGCTCCGTGTTTAACCATCCACATTGGATAGGTATTGTTGTGACTACTGGACAGCCGGGCGGTTCCGGGCAGGTTTACATCACAACTCAATCCAACCTCGGGTTAAACACATCGTATTTTCTACATTTACATATTTTGTCTCTTTTCTTTTTATATGTAAATATTTGCGGCCCATTATTCAAATTCATCTTTATTGATTGAAATTTATTTATGCCACTAAATTTCTTTTCAAGGTTGTTGGCATGCGTCAAACATGCCGACACATATGTTCTATATTTTAGCCCAAACGTCGTTGCCCCCGTTTTACACGTTCGCTCCAATGTAAGGTGTGTTGGGTTTAATACTTAAACCCAATTTAGCCAAATGAAAAGGGGAGGCTTATAACATGGTGTTTATAAGATAACATGAAAAAGGGGAGTGTGAACGCATGAACTTGCAACGAACGATTCAATTAACATAAAATAGGCACATGTGAACTTGCAATTGTAACATCATATAACCATGGCATAACATGAATCATTTTATTCATATAATAATAGCATAAACAATACTTAAACATAAATCATTCTATTCATCTAGTTATGGCATAGAAAATACTTAAACATGAATCATAGGTTCAACTAACCATGTAAACTTGAAATTAAGAATCTAACTAAATTAGATATCATTATTATTATTGGCATATGGTCTTGACTAGAAATATAAGTCTATAGTTTTATTTAGGCATAATATAAACTAATCATGTTCATAAAACCACTACATGTTAACAAAAAGGTACTTACTTTTGTCACTAATACAAAAGTATGGTTCAACCAGAATTATCCCAACCTAATTCTTATATGAATCATGGTTTTTAACCCATTTATAGAATTATAGCATAAACATACCTAAACTTAAATCACGGTTTTTATTCTATCTATGTAACTTGCAAGTGGAATGTAATTCTAATGTAACTTATGTGTCACATATATTATCATATGATTATGATAACAACATAAGCCTAAAAACGTGTTTTCAACTAGGCATAATAACAAACATAGTTTAGTCATATTCATAAAGGTGCTTACTTTTGTTTCTAACACAAAAGTATGATTGGCCAATTTCAACATAGATATAAATCATAGTACTTAGTCGATTCAATTACACACTAAAAGTGGTCATAAAAGTATGTACATCATATTAGCATAATAACGAATCATATACTTGCATGAATTCCAATTAAAATATCATAACATATAGTTGTTAACATGAATCATATACTTGCTTGAATCTTAAATAAACTATTACAACATATAGTTGTTACTTTCAACATGAATCATATACTTGCAATTATCAAATGGGTGTTGTAAATAACTACCACAAACATGTAGTTTTCGATATGAATCATATGCTTGCATGAATCCCAATCAAAAATTCCACTACATGTGGTTGTCAACATAAATCATATACTTGTATGGATCCAATCGTACACCATAGCATTGCCAAATCGTTTAGAATCAAAATAACATACAAATATAGATTATTATCGCCACAATTCCCTTTCGTTGTTAACTTCCAACGCAAATCACGTAGTTGCAAATATCCAATCGCATACCATAATATTCCCAAATCGTTTAGAATCAAAATAACATACAAATATATATTATCGTCGCCATAATTCCATTTCGCATCTTACACAAATCAACACAATTGTTTAATTCACATCGGAATAGCACTCTACTTACAACGTATGACGAATCTTCAATTCAGGAATCTGAATTCTGAATTTGGAGATGCTATCCTTTGTTGTAGGCGTTGCTTTGATTTGATTAACGTTGCTTTAAGCTTTGAATTTTCTCCTAGTCGCCTCTCAATTTCTGACGGCTATACTTAGTCTCTCCTCAGCAATATGACGGTCTCATCTCCAATTTAGTTTGTGTGAATTAGGGTTAGACTTAGGTCCTTTTTGTAGAGTTTCTGAGTTGAATTAGACCGTCGATGAAGCTTGGTTAAATAATAGCCGTTCGTTTGAAGGAGAGACCAACCAGAAGCTGACACCTAGCCTTAGTGACAAGGCAAGGCTCAGAAAAATGACCAAACACAGACCTGGCCAGCCAGGACTTGACCAGACCTGACCAGCAGGTCATTTTTGACCTGGGCGCACTTGGCAGGTGCGCCAGGTCAAAAATGTACTGGCGCACTTCCCAAGTGCGCCAGTTCATTTTTGTTCTGGCGCACTTCCCAAGTGCGCCAGTGCATTCTGACCCGTTTTCTAGTTTTTCGCCCAACTTCGTTCGTCCATATCTTCTTCATACGATATCCGTTTTACGCAAACTCAGACTCTATCTCAAGCAGAATTCTAAGACGAACGCAATGGCGTATCCCGTTTCCCTTAATTCTCTGATTTGAAATTAGTTGTACTTTAAATTGTGAATTTCATGGTTATATAATACACGGGGTGTTACAGTAAATTATGACCATAATCTATGCTATGTAAATGTAATGCAAACATGGGGTATATGATTATATTGTGCATCACGACTATTATTTATGCATGTGAACTTAGGCAAGATTTATAATTAGGCAAGATATATTTGTGAAACTTTAAGAAGTGAGTAAATCTGTTATATTTGCTTAATTTGTTAGTTTTGTTACATTGCCTAATCTGCTAGTTCTGTTATATTGCTTAATCTGCCAGTTCTGCTCTACTATCTAGTCTGCTAGATTTGTTCATCTGCCATCTGCTAAGTCTGTTGAAAATGCTAAATCTGCTAGTTTGCTTAATCTGCTAAGTCGCCTAGTCTGAGAAATCTGTTATCTGCTATATCTGTTGAGTTGATATAATTAGTCCTCTATTGACATAATCTGAATTGGCTATAGTTATGAATAATTGACATGTATATTAGGCATAGGTATAAATGGGAATTCATTAATTAATTGGCCGCAAAGATAAACATGGCTAACTCGAGGTTAGAATGAGTTTGCGGCGTAATTCTGCCCGGAACCGCCTGGCATATTCCAGTGGTCGCAAAAAATAGGTTCTAATGTGAGAAGTTAGTCATAACGTGCTTGAAAACCCGAGGTTAGACTCAGTTTGCGACAGAAACCTGCCCGGAACCAACCGGTGTGATGGCAAGGAATTTCGCTCGGTCCGCACCGGTCGCTAAACCGATCCAGGCCGTTCGAAACGCCCTATCGTTTGATAACACGACAAATCAGAACGCATACAGAAGAACATTTCATTGTATATTACAACAATGCATCAGAATACAAGAATATACAGAGTATAAATGAATAATACACAGAATTATCAGAGATTTAAATTACATTTAAATACATAGCAGCGGAAAATAATACAATACACAACTAGACGAGATATACGGATACAAAGCTTTCCGGGTATCATTCCAGCTGTAAACCAGGAACCTGTGAATATAAATCTGCAAAACCAAAACTACTAGCTGCCCGTGTCAAAATAAGGGCACCCAGAGTTTAGGTTAAAACAATAAACTCCAGGTCAGTCATGTGACTGGTGTGAGAACTAAAACAGTTATTAATCTTTATTTTCAAAGTTAGGTAAATCAAGGGACCACGCCGTATAACACGGAACGGGTTTCCTCCCAAGAATACCAGTGCATAAAACAAACAGCGCAATGCTAAATAAAGAAAGATGAAGCTGTTATAAGACCCAGGTCCCATCACACAATGCAACGCAGCCGAGGATAGGGTTTTCCCTTATAACAGCCAAAGAATGCTTGATACATTTAAAAACAAATCATTTGATACTATAATAAGTGCATAGTGTATAAAACACTTCAAATCATAAGTATCAATCATAGGCGGCATGAACGGCCCATAACACTATGTCGCCATATATAAGTTTACAATCAAAACCGCAAATGTCGTATTTGGAAATTGGATTTCCATCTATGAACCGAGGCAAAAGATAGTCCTCAACCGATTCGAGACTGCCTAGCCCGAGTCTCAGGATCAGAACGCATCGACCCTTGGAGCGACAGGGCCGGTCCACACGGAGTGGATTAAAAATGCCTGAGCACTACGTTTCGCCGCCCTTTGGGGCGTAAGCGAGCCAACGAATGACTCCATCGGACCCGGATCGTCCGATCTAACCGAGGCGCCTCGCAACAGCAACAACCACATAAGTCAAACTCGTCAGGGCGTGTAAAACCACTGACGCCACTTCTAGCTAGGAGGAAACGCAGGCCCTCCCTGAGGTCCGTCTCCCGTTTTTGGTTCATACCTGGTGTGAAACACGCGAGGTAAACGTTACACAAAGCTACGCCACAAAGGCCGTGCTTTGATCATCAACCACAAGACTTTGCTTTTCAACAGAAGCCTTGATCATTTGCATCTTAGCAAGCCACACAGGCAAGCCATCCTATGCAACCGATATCAGTCACACAGAATGAAATCCGATGTCAGACACACAGTCCATTTACAAGTCCGTTCTGGGTCTGAACGAAACCGGAGGCACCTAGTACCCCGCATATCCATCGATCTCCAAGTACGTCTGGACGATCACTAACTGTTTCCATCTTCTTGGGTGTACAGCCCAATCAAGATCATCAGTTATCACCCAAACGACGTGAAGACCTCCGGTCTTCGACCATCGTCTTCATCTTTGACTTATCGTCGTATCAGTTATTCAGAATGGGATAAACCCGGTCTTTCCGAATAACTCGCGTATATTTAAAATAAGTGTTACATAAACACAACATACGCCTCATTCCAATTCATTAGTCACTAACCGTAAATTAATCAAGAGAATAATTCCCCAAACATTAACCCCGAAGGCCGAAACCAACATCAGATCAATATCCAGAAAACCATTCTGCTTGGCTAACCGACAGTTAGTTTCTAAATTTCACATTCATAGGGAAAGATTCCCATTAATTTTATCAAAGATAAATTCCTTGAATTTATTCTTTAATCCATTTTTGAATATCAATTCAAACTAGTCGGGATTAGCGAACCTTACCGAAGTAATCATTTGTTTTAATTTCCCAATCCCAACCTATTCATCCCATGAAGTAAAACTAGTAATACTTCATATCTAACACCACAGTGTTATTGGTAAATTCAATTACCATTTCACGTTCAAATCTAATTAAAGATTTAACTATCGCCTGGAGCAAAACTGGTGATACTCCATTTTCGATCATTTCAATCTAATTAAAGATTCATTAAAACTCCACTTAGTTTTAATCTTTGACTGGGTTAAAGAATCAGTGTCATTTAAAAACACGGTTCACGATAAACCCAAAATCACATTCATTAATCATCGGGTTAAAGAACGAGTGTTATTTAAAACACTGTTCACGATAAACCCAAAAATCAATATCGATTCAATTCCAATTAAATGTTATTTAATTGGTACACTTCATTAAATCTAAATAAAAAGATTTAATCTTTTCTCAACTGGGTTCAAGAACAGTGTTAGTGAAGACACCATTCACGACAAACTCAAATCACATTTGATATTCAATACAAGGCTCTGAATAGAAAATATATCGGCTTATATTCAATATCAAATTCTACGACTAACAAATGTCGTATTGGAAATAACGATATAAATATATATCTTTCAAATTTCCGTAACAACATCCGTAAAATCGCGAATTCCAACATCGAAATATTCCGAAGACAATTTCGATTCAAATCCACTCCAATGCAATCATTGGATATTTTGGTTATTTTTAAAACCCTTTTTCAAATTCCATTTATTTATTTAAAAATAAATAGAATTATAATTCTAGTTCAAAACTAGTTCAGTTCGATAAAAATCTATTTTTATCTTTTCAAATATGGAATTTTTCATCCCAATTCTTTCTAAATCATTTCTTATGATTTTAGACAAATTATTACTATTTTTAATAATTTTATCAAGGCCCATACAGTCGATTTCCATCAATGGCCATCGAACTGCACTTACAGCGACCTTTTTCGAATTTGATTTGGACGTATCTCCAAATCCAACCCTTAGATTTCAAATTTCTAACATTCATTAGAAAGCTCTTTTCGATACGAACCCAACGGTTCCGGTTTTAGGAGAATCCGACGGTCGGATCTCCCGTAATGTCCGTTTGAAATAAATGGTCGAAATTCACGAACTGCCGCGGCGCGGCGCGTTCTATTCAGGCCATTATATTATATATATAATATATATAATATATACTTCGTCGATTTCTATTTAAAACGAATTATATAAATAGTTTTAAATTCGTTTCAAATTCTATTTCAACTTCTATTTCAATTCAAAGCAAAATTGAATTCTTCTTTATAAATTCGTTTTAAAATTCATTTCTATTCAATTCGAATTTCAATTCAATTTGAATTCATTTCAATTCGCTTTCAATTCCATTTGAATTCGTTTTCAATTCAATTCATTTCGAAATCGTTTTCAATTCAATTCATTTCGAAATCGTTTTCAATTCAATTCATTTCGAATTCGTTTTCAATTCAATTCATTTCGAAATCGTTTTCAATTCAATTCATTTCGAATTCGTTTTCAATTCAATTCATTTCGAATTCGTTTTCAATTCAATTCATTTCGAAATCGTTTTCAATTCAATTTGAATTCGTTTTCAATTCAATTCATTTCGAAATCGTTTTCAATTCAATTCATTTCGAAATCGTTTTCAATTCATTTTGAATTCGTTTTCAATTCAATTCATTTCGAAATCGTTTTCAATTCATTTTGAATTCGTTTTCAATTCAATTCATTTCGAAATCGTTTCAATTCATTTCATTTCGAAATCGTTTTCAATTCATTTTGAATTCAATAAAATCGATATAAATATCGTTCACGTCAAAATGGCGTCAATCTAATCAACACGGCTTCATAAATTTCTATTTTCAAAATAGTTGTTATTATCAAAATATTTCGTTCAACACATGACCAATCTCAATGAATGAGTACTGTCAACACATGAACTTTTATTTTATAATATTATTTATTTTTCAAATTGGAATGAGGCCCAATCAATTACCATATAAAGTTAATTATATGGATTTTCATACAACACATGTATATCATAGCATTGAAAAATAATCAATCATCAACCAAAGTGCACTACACTGTATAAGCATCAAATATAGATATTCAACGCTTATAACAGCCTGTCAATCGATCGATCGACATTTTTAATCAATCAGGATGAGTGAACTTCAAATTTCATCTCAACACTCGTGTGGGGTTTCAAACAATCAAACACCTATTTTATTTGTGCTGTTGGGCGATGTGTAAAATTTATCGTCCCAATCAATGTCATTCAAATAGGTGTACATAAACAAACCGTCCGGTTTATAAATGAATATTTTATTTTATTCACTTCACGTTAAAAATTATATTTTTAACGACAAAACATTTTATTTCAACATATGAATTCCTATTCAATTCATTCTTTAAATAAAATGATATTTTTATTTTTCTAACATATTTTAGAAAATTTCGGCGGCATAACGGCACGATACTAGAAACGGGACGAGGCCTAGCCTTATCCCCGGTCTAGTGAAGGCCCACGCCATTCACACATCAATCAAATCAATTCGTTATGCAAACCACAAAATTTGGAGTAAGAGTCTAACCTAGCCTTACTCCTTCGCCTTATAACGGCGCACGTCTAATCCTAACCAATTTATCGATTCGATTTTTCACACCACAAATCACATTCAAACCAATATCGCAATCAATCACCAAACAGTCAAACAAACAAGTCCATGGTCTGTGGACGATTGTGTCGGGTGCTACTAAGCACCGTCTGCATCCTAGTATATATATATATAACTAGAAAAAGAAAGTGAAAGGTGAGAAATTCTCACATATAGCTATCCTAGCTCCCCGGCACTTCATTTGCAGAAGTCTTCGTCGTTTCGCCTTTTTGTCACCTTCGTTGCTGCTTTCACTACATACGTAAAAATCACATTTTTACTTCGCTATTCAATATATAAAAAAAATCGAATTTTCTATCGAAGTTCAATATATAAAAATCATATTTTTCTATCGAAGTTCAATATATAAAAATCATATTTTTACTTTTCTATAAAAAATCTGTTTTTATACCTTTCTATAAAAAAATTCAGTTTTTGATTTCCTTTTAAAATTCAGTTTTGATTTCCTTTTAAAATTCAGTTTTGATTTCTAAAACAAAATCAGTTCTGAATTCTAATTAAAATCAGTTTTATAACTTCTTAAAAAAAATCTAAAATCAGTTTTAAATTCTTATTCAAATCAGTTTTTAAATTATGTTAAAAATCAGTTTTTAAATTATGTTAAAATCAGTTTCTAAGTTATGACAAAATCAGTTTTAATACTCTTTAAAATTTACAGTTTTAAACTTTTTAAAATTTACAGTTTTAAACTAAAATCAATTTTCAGTTTTTATCTAAAATCTGTTTTCAGTTTTTTTTTTAAATTCTTTTCAAAAATTCAGTTTATAAATCTAAAAAAAAATCAGTTTTTATTTATCTTAAAAAAATCAGTTTTTATTTATCTTAAAAAAATCAGTTTTTATTTATCTAAAAAAAAAAATCAGTTTTAAATCTATCTTAAAAAAAATCAGTTTTTTAAATGTAAATAGAAATCGGTTTTTAGATGCAAATAGAAAATCAGTTTTATCCTGTTTTAAATAAAATAAGAATAAAATAAATAATAAAAAAAAAACTTACGTAGGGGCACTTACTTCGACGGAGGAGGGGAGGAGAAGGGGGAGAGGCGTCGGAGGGGTGCGGTGGATAGTGGGGCCAGGCGGAGGGCGCGATGGTGCTGGAGCGGAGGGGGGGGGGTTTGCGGCTGTCGATTAGGGCAGGGGGGGGTCGGAGCTTCTCGTCGGAGGCGGCAGGATCGAAGTGGGGAGGCGCCTTGAGCGGAGCTCCGACGTCAGGCGATGGGCGGCGCCGCCTTGGAGGGGCGCGATGGCGTGGAGTTGATCGCCGATCTCCTTTTTTTTCTTTTTTTTTTTCTGAAATGAAGAGAGAGAGGAAGAGAGTGGAGTGTATGTATATATTTTAATTTAATTCAACTTTAAAATTCAAAAGGTTGACTTTTCTATCGAACCCCAATCGAAACCCAATGACTGTCGCCCCTAGCGTAACACCCCCATTCCGAACACAATGGGATATGTATCGCAAGTCAATTCGGCTGTTTGAATCAGTTATCGTTGGATATGAAATTATAAATCTTTATATATTCAATTTAAACACACATTTCAATTTACCGGGGTCACATACTAACTAGAAAAATTTCAGAAAAATATTTTCTAGCTTCGTATTGATGATACGATCCTAACAAAACTAGTTTCGTCGAATTCTGAGACCGTTTGAAAAATGGCCAATTTCCAGTCGATTTAAAATCAACTGAAATGGTCAAACGCGTTTTCCTTTGCCACGCTCACATATTGATTCGAAAAATTATGAAATTTGGAATCTAGCAATAGCTTAACATCACGGACCCAACAAAACTGGTTTCATCGAAATCCGAGGTCGTTTGCAAAATTGCTATTTTTAAGGGCCTGAATTCCATAACGACTATTCAGAATTTTCAACTGGACATATCTTATCATTCCTAAGATGAAATCCTAATTTTTCGGATTCGATAGAAAGATATCCACTATTAGATTCCATTATTTTTGGTTTCACTAAAATCCGGATTGTTTTGCACCCGGTACATTCAATTGAAGTTTGAAATCGAATTATCGAACTACCGCGCCATTTTCAATTCTATTTATAATTATATATTAAATATTTATATTCTAACGACGACGTATATAAATATATACGTCGAATTATATTCAAAATAAATTTCTCGTCGATATTATTTAAAATAATTCATTTTAAATAATCAAAACTCGCTATAATTGCCAAAATAAAAATTTTAAACTGGCCCAGATTTTACGGGTTGTTACAATCTCCCCCACTTAAAACTTTTCGTCCCCGAAAAGGAACAAAGTCGAAAGTGGTTTGATTATTTAACTCTACGTTCGATCTGGCTTCCATTCTCCAACCTTTAGTTTCTGAGAATTTTCAAAACTTCAAAAATTTGGCTAACACCCTAAATTTTCGAAAAATTTCGCCATAACCTCCCCTGCACCGGGAGCATCGGGGAATTTCAAATAGCTTCCCCGGTCCTTCAGATCTCAAAAAGAAAAAGAAAAAGCCAAGCGGCTAGCCAATAGGCTCACAAAATCATCATCACCCAAACAAAACAGGAAATTATGTAGTAAACATGTACCTATTTGTCGGGCAAACAAATTTTATTCTCTGCTCTAGCCTCCTTGCTATGACCTGTTCAAAGATATATATGTATATGCAAGCAAATGCAACCAATTTTCAATATAATTCTATATTTGGTTCAATTAGGCATAATGGTTCAAAATTAGCAAACAAATGAACAAACAACACAAACATCAATCAATTAGTGAATTTAACGTTTCAAATTCATAATTTTGATACATATACAGAAAATCTTGTTTTTGATGCCAATTCACAACAAAGTGTTCTAGCTATATAATTTTGGTTCTCACACCAGCCTAATGGAAACATATAGATATCACACCTTCGTCAGTCGAAAATAAATACTGGTAACGCTGCAGCATTATCAGAATCATCCCCGGGCAACTAGAATGTGATTCTATATCTACCCAATATATTAAAACTTTGAATACACGCGGATCAGACGTATACGCAAAACCTATATATACTGGATTGTCCAACTCAATATAAATAGATAATCAAATACGAATAATTGATTTAAATTTTCAAAACGAAAATTTGTTTTCATTTTAAAAATATACTCTTCCCACTCGTTCTAGGATACTACTGATCCCATCTCTAACGAGTCATTCTAATTGGATTTTACTAATCCAATTATCTGATGAATTCTTTCGTATGTTTCTAATGTGTCTTGTTCTCTGCTTTGTAAACCAAAGCTCTGATACCAACTGTGACGGCAAGGAATTTCGCTTGGTCCGCACCGGTCGCTAAACCGATCCAGGCCGTTCGAAACGCCCTATCGTTTGAGAACACGACAAATCAGAACGCATACAGAAGAACATTTCATAGTATATTACAACAATGCATCCGAATACAAGAATATACAGAGTATAAATGAATAATACACAGAATTATCAGAGATTTAAATTACATTTAAATACATAGCAGCGGAAAATAATACAATACACAACTAGACGAGATATACGGATACAAAGCTTTCCGGATATCATTCCAGCTGTAAACCAGGAACCTGTGAATATAAATCTGCAAAACCAAAACTACTAGCTGCCCGTGTCAAAATAAGGGCACCCAGAGTTTAGGTTAAAACAATAAACTCCAGGTCAGTCATGTGACTGGTGTGAGAACTAAAACAGTTATTAATCTTTATTTTCAAAGTTAGGTAAATCAAGGGACCACGCCGTATAACACGGAACGGGTTTCCTCCCAAGAATACCAGTGCATAAAACAAACAGCGCAATGCTAAAAAAATAAAGATGAAGCTGTTATAAGACCCAGGTCCCATCACACAATGCAACGCAGCCGAGGATAGGGTTTTCCCTTATAACAGCCAAAGAATGCTTGATACATTTAAAAACAAATCATTTGATACTATAATAAGTGCATAGTGTATAAAACACTTCAAATCATAAGTATCAATCATAGGCGGCATGAACGGCCCATAACACTATGTCGCCATATATAAGTTTACAATCAAAACCGCAAATGTCGTATTTGGAAATTGGATTTCCATCTATGAACCGAGGCAAAAGATAGTCCTCAACCGATTCGAGACTGCCTAGCCCGAGTCTCAGGATCAGAACGCATCGACCCTTGGAGCGACAGGGCCGGTCCACACGGAGTGGATTAAAAATGCCTGAGCACTACGTTTCGCCGCCCTTTGGGGCGTAAGCGAGCCAACGAATGACTCCATCGGACCCGGATCGTCCGATCTAACCGAGGCGCCTCGCAACAGCAACAACCACATAAGTCAAACTCGTCAGGGCGTGTAAAACCACTGACGCCACTTCTAGCTAGGAGGAAACGCAGGCCCTCCCTGAGGTCCGTCTCCCGTTTTTGGTTCATACCTGGTGTGAAACACGCGAGGTAAACGTTACACAAAGCTACGCCACAAAGGCCGTGCTTTGATCATCAACCACAAGACTTTGCTTTTCAACAGAAGCCTTGATCATTTGCATCTTAGCATGCCACACAGGCAAGCCATCCTATGCAACCGATATCAGTCACACAGAATGAAATCCGATGTCAGACACACAGTCCATTTACAAGTCCGTTCTGGGTCTGAACGAAACCGGAGGCACCTAGTACCCCGCATATCCATCGATCTCCAAGTACGTCTGGACGATCACTAACTGTTTCCATCTTCTTGGGTGTACAGCCCAATCAAGATCATCAGTTATCACCCAAACGACGTGAAGACCTCCGGTCTTCGACCATCGTCTTCATCTTTGACTTATCGTCGTATCAGTTATTCAGAATGGGATAAACCCGGTCTTTCCGAATAACTCGCGTATATTTAAAATAAGTGTTACATAAACACAACATACGCCTCATTCCAATTCATTAGTCACTAACCGTAAATTAATCAAGAGAATAATTCCCCAAACATTAACCCCGAAGGCCGAAACCAACATCAGATCAATATCCAGAAAACCATTCTGCTTGGCTAACCGACAGTTAGTTTCTAAATTTCACATTCATAGGGAAAGATTCCCATTAATTTTATCAAAGATAAATTCCTTGAATTTATTCTTTAATCCATTTTTGAATATCAATTCAAACTAGTCGGGATTAGCGAACCTTACCGAAGTAATCATTTGTTTTAATTTCCCAATCCCAACGTATTCATCCCATGAAGTAAAACTAGTAATACTTCATATCTAACACCACAGTGTTATTGGTAAATTCAATTACCATTTCACGTTCAAATCTAATTAAAGATTTAACTATCGCCTGGAGCAAAACTGGTGATACTCCATTTTCGATCATTTCAATCTAATTAAAGATTCATTAAAACTCCACTTAGTTTTAATCTTTGACTGGGTTAAAGAATCAGTGTCATTTAAAAACACGGTTCACGATAAACCCAAAATCACATTCATTAATCATCGGGTTAAAGAACGAGTGTTATTTAAAACACTGTTCACGATAAACCCAAAAATCAATATCGATTCAATTCCAATTAAATGTTATTTAATTGGTACACTTCATTAAATCTAAATAAAAAGATTTAATCTTTTCTCAACTGGGTTCAAGAACAGTGTTAGTGAAGACACCATTCACGACAAACTCAAATCACATTTGATATTCAATACAAGGCTCTGAATAGAAAATATATCGGCTTATATTCAATATCAAATTCTACGACTAACAAATGTCGTATTGGAAATAACGATATAAATATATATCTTTCAAATTTCCGTAACAACATCCGTAAAATCGCGAATTCCAACATCGAAATATTCCGAAGACAATTTCGATTCAAATCCACTCCAATGCAATCATTGGATATTTTGGTTATTTTTAAAACCCTTTTTCAAATTCCATTTATTTATTTAAAAATAAATAGAATTATAATTCTAGTTCAAAACTAGTTCAGTTCGATAAAAATCTATTTTTATCTTTTCAAATATGGAATTTTTCATCCCAATTCTTTCTAAATCATTTCTTATGATTTTAGACAAATTATTACTATTTTTAATAATTTTATCAAGGCCCGTACAGTCGATTTCCATCAATGGCCATCGAACTGCACTTACAGCGACCTTTTTCGAATTTGATTTGGACGTATCTCCAAATCCAACCGTTAGATTTCAAATTTCTAACATTCATTAGAAAGCTCTTTTCGATACGAACCCAACGGTTCCGGTTTTAGGAGAATCCGACGGTCGGATCTCCCGTAATGTCCGTTTGAAATAAATGGTCGAAATTCACGAACTGCCGCGGCGCGGCGCGTTCTATTCAGGCCATTATATTATATATATAATATATATAATATATACTTCGTCGATTTCTATTTAAAACGAATTATATAAATAGTTTTAAATTCGTTTCAAATTCTATTTCAACTTCTATTTCAATTCAAAGCAAAATTGAATTCTTCTTTATAAATTCGTTTTAAAATTCATTTCTATTCAATTCGAATTTCAATTCAATTTGAATTCATTTCAATTCGCTTTCAATTCCATTTGAATTCGTTTTCAATTCAATTCATTTCGAAATCGTTTTCAATTCAATTCATTTCGAAATCGTTTTCAATTCAATTCATTTCGAATTCGTTTTCAATTCAATTCATTTCGAAATCGTTTTCAATTCAATTCATTTCGAATTCGTTTTCAATTCAATTCATTTCGAATTCGTTTTCAATTCATTTCATTTCGAAATCGTTTTCAATTCAATTTGAATTCGTTTTCAATTCAATTCATTTCGAAATCGTTTTCAATTCAATTCATTTCGAAATCGTTTTCAATTCATTTTGAATTCGTTTTCAATTCAATTCATTTCGAAATCGTTTTCAATTCATTTTGAATTCGTTTTCAATTCAATTCATTTCGAAATCGTTTCAATTCATTTCATTTCGAAATCGTTTTCAATTCATTTTGAATTCAATAAAATCGATATAAATATCGTTCACGTCAAAATGGCGTCAATCTAATCAACACGGCTTCATAAATTTCTATTTTCAAAATAGTTGTTATTATCAAAATATTTCGTTCAACACATGACCAATCTCAATGAATGAGTACTGTCAACACATGAACTTTTATTTTATAATATTATTTATTTTTCAAATTGGAATGAGGCCCAATCAATTACCATATAAAGTTAATTATATGGATTTTCATACAACACATGTATATCATAGCATTGAAAAATAATCAATCATCAACCAAAGTGCACTACACTGTATAAGCATCAAATATAGATATTCAACGCTTATAACAGCCTGTCAATCGATCGATCGACATTTTTAATCAATCAGGATGAGTGAACTTCAAATTTCATCTCAATACCCGTGTGGGGTTTCAAACAATCAAACACCTATTTTATTTGTGCTGTTGGGCGATGTGTAAAATTTATCGTCCCAATCAATGTCATTCAAATAGGTGTACATAAACAAACCGTCCGGTTTATAAATGAATATTTTATTTTATTCACTTCACGTTAAAAATTATATTTTTAACGACAAAACATTTTATTTCAACATATGAATTCATATTCAATTCATTCTTTAAATAAAATGATATTTTTATTTTTCTAACATATTTTAGAAAATTTCGGCGGCATAACGGCACGATACTAGAAACGGGACGAGGCCTAGCCTTATCCCCGGTCTAGTGAAGGCCCACGCCATTCACACATCAATCAAATCAATTCGTTATGCAAACCACAAAATTTGGAGTAAGAGTCTAACCTAGCCTTACTCCTTCGCCTTATAACGGCGCACGTCTAATCCTAACCAATTTATCGATTCGATTTTTCACACCACAAATCACATTCAAACCAATATCGCAATCAATCACCAAACAGTCAAACAAACAAGTCCATGGTCTGTGGACGATTGTGTCGGGTGCTACTAAGCACCGTCTGCATCCTAGTATATATATATATAACTAGAAAAAGAAAGTGAAAGGTGAGAAATTCTCACATATAGCTATCCTAGCTCCCCGGCACTTCATTTGCAGAAGTCTTCGTCGTTTCGCCTTTTTGTCACCTTCGTTGCTGCTTTCACTACATACGTAAAAATCACATTTTTACTTCGCTATTCAATATATAAAAAAAATCGAATTTTCTATCGAAGTTCAATATATAAAAATCATATTTTTCTATCGAAGTTCAATATATAAAAATCATATTTTTACTTTTCTATAAAAAATCTGTTTTTATACCTTTCTATAAAAAAATTCAGTTTTTGATTTCCTTTTAAAATTCAGTTTTGATTTCCTTTTAAAATTCAGTTTTGATTTCTAAAACAAAATCAGTTCTGAATTCTAATTAAAATCAGTTTTATAACTTCTTAAAAAAAATCTAAAATCAGTTTTAAATTCTTATTCAAATCAGTTTTTAAATTATGTTAAAAATCAGTTTTTAAATTATGTTAAAATCAGTTTCTAAGTTATGACAAAATCAGTTTTAATACTCTTTAAAATTTACAATTTTAAACTTTTTAAAATTTACAGTTTTAAACTAAAATCAATTTTCAGTTTTTATCTAAAATCTGTTTTCAGTTTTTTTTTTAAATTCTTTTCAAAAATTCAGTTTATAAATCTAAAAAAAAATCAGTTTTTATTTATCTTAAAAAAATCAGTTTTTATTTATCTTAAAAAAATCAGTTTTTATTTATCTAAAAAAAAAATCAGTTTTAAATCTATCTTAAAAAAAATCAGATTTTTAAATGTAAATAGAAATCGGTTTTTAGATGCAAATAGAAAATCAGTTTTATCCTGTTTTAAATAAAATAAGAATAAAATAAATAATAAAAAAAACTTACGGGGGGGCACTTACTTCGACGGAGGAGGGGAGGAGAAGGGGGAGAGGCGTCGGAGGGGTGCGGTGGATAGAGGGGCCAGGCGGAGGGCGCGATGGTGCTGGAGCGGAGGGGGGGTTTGCGGCTGTCGATTAGGGCAGGGGGGGTCGGAGCTTCTCGTCGGAGGCGGCATGATCGAAGTGGGGAGGCGCCTTGAGCGGAGCTCCGACGTCAGGCGATGGGCGGCGCCGCCTTGGAGGGGCGCGATGGCGTGGAGTTGATCGCCGATCTCCTTTTCTTTTTCTTTTTTTTTTTTTTTTCTGAAATGAAGAGAGAGAGGAAGAGAGTGGAGTGTATGTATATATTTTAATTTAATTCAACTTTAAAATTCAAAAGGTTGACTTTTCTATCGAACCCCAATCGAAACCCAACGACTGTCGCCCCTAGCGTAACACCCCCATTCCGAACACAATGGGATATGTATCGCAAGTCAATTCGGCTGTTTGAATCAGTTATCGTTGGATATGAAATTATAAATCTTTATATATTCAATTTAAACACACATTTCAACTTACCGGGGTCACATACTAACTAGAAAAATTTCAGAAAAATATTTTCTAGCTTCGTATTGATGATACGATCCTAACAAAACTAGTTTCGTCGAATTCTGAGACCGTTTGAAAAATGGCCAATTTCCAGTCGATTTAAAATCAACTGAAATGGTCAAACGCGTTTTCCTTTGCCACGCTCACATATTGATTCGAAAAATTATGAAATTTGGAATCTAGCAATAGCTTAACATCACGGACCCAACAAAACTGGTTTCATCGAAATCCGAGGTCGTTTGCAAAATTGCTATTTTTAAGGGCCTGAATTCCATAGCGACTATTCAGAATTTTCAACTGGACATATCTTATCATTCCTAAGATGAAATCCTAATTTTTCGGATTCGATAGAAAGATATCCACTATTAGATTCCATTATTTTTGGTTTCACTAAAATCCGGATTGTTTTGCACCCGGTACATTCAATTGAAGTTTGAAATCGAATTATCGAACTACCGCGCCATTTTCAATTCTATTTATAATTATATATTAAATATTTATATTCTAACGACGACGTATATAAATATATACGTCGAATTATATTCAAAATAAATTTCTCGTCGATATTATTTAAAATAATTCATTTTAAATAATCAAAACTCGCTATAATTGCCAAAATAAAAATTTTAAACTGGCCCAGATTTTACGGGTTGTTACAACCGGCCTAACCAGTAGCCGCAAACAGCCAGTCTAATGTGAGAGGTTTGGGCATTAATATTTAATTAATGAAAATCTGAGATAATTATGATGTCTAAAACATGTTGGGTAAGGCTAAACCAATTGGACCAATGAATCTGATAAACCAGTTTCCTGAATCCGTAGGCCCAATACAAAGTTAGATAATCTGTAACCAGTTAATCTGTGAGTCTGTTAATCTGTAACCAGTTAATCTGTAAGCCTGTTAATCCGAACATATGATCCGTTAGTCTGAAAACCGGTTAATTTGTTTGTTTGATCTATGAACTAGTTGATCTAAACTCTGTATGTCTGAACTTCTAAACAAGTTAATCTGAAATCTGTTAGTCTGGGGACACAAGGTTCGGAGGGGAATTACTTGTGTCATCTGTTGTTTGGGACCCATATTAGTCAGTAACCCTTTCTGGTATCAAAACTTTGACCCAGCAGTAGGTAGGGTCCGGACACGCTTACTGAACTAATTATAAGCGGTACATTCTGATAATGGCGAGGGGTGTTGATGGTGTGTTCCAACTGGGTCATGTGCGTGCATGGATCCCGGTCTGCCTTTGAGGATGCAAGACGCCGTGACATCTGTAAATTGGTCTGTGCCAATTGGTTTCACTTTAGGGAGTGATACACCCTACTGTGGGGCCGACACAGGATATTTATGTATTAGGGAGCCGATCGCTTGGGGTAGGGTTTTGGGGTACACTTAGTTCTGTCTGTTTCTGTTGGTACCGTCTATTTCTGTTGGGTGGTAACACCGGTCTGTTTCTGTGTGGTACCGTCTGTTTGGGTGGTAAAGGCCCATTACTAGTGTACACCTAATTCTATATTCTGTTTCCATAGGGATTAATCTGTTTCTGCTTCTGTCTGTTTCTGATCGGGTAGTTGTAATGGCGCGTTTTGTAAGGTATAATAATTAAGTTATTTTATTATTTAAATAACGAATATATTAAATAAACGATAGCTGAACGTATAAATTATAATAATAATTATAATCGAGCCCGTAACGACGCGGCAGTTCGTTATTTGGCGAGTTGAACTTCAACTGAATATACAGGATTCGTTCTAAGCCGGATTTCTGTGAAACAAGAAACGTACGGGTCTGTTGAACTATATTTTTCATATGGAAGAGAAAAATCGAGATTTCGTTGTGTAGATTTTGATGTACGTCCAAATCAAATTTTAAAATAGTCGCTATAGAATCGTTTATCGACCGTAATGGTTTATTTGAAATAACTAGATATCAGGCGTGAATTTAGACAAGGTTCTTTTGGGACATACCGATAATTTAATTTTTAGAATTTTATGGAAATTTTTAATTAATTAAATAAACAACTTTTTGTTTGAAGTATTTTGCACCCGGTAATCAACATTTTGAGGTTTCACGATATGAGTTAACCCACCGATACTTTTATATTTTTGGGACCATGGCATATTACTCGATTCAATGATATTTTCATATCAGTCCATCGATAAACAGAGTTTCGCATAAAGGGGGTACTCTCAAATGTAAAACTAAACAGAAAACGACATAATTCATTTTATTTCTTTCGTACTGATATTGGCAGAAACAATGGTCATAAAACTACAAAAGTGACCCAGGTAGAAAACAAAAATGGTAACTTGTGACAACCACTATGGTTAACACAGGCTTTTCCCTAAATTACTTCAGAACCAAAGAACGTATGTTGTAAGTCTTAGACTAATCAAAACATTATGAAACTACAGAAACCTTTGAACGTCAAAAGAGTTGTTTTATTGTTAAGAGTGAGGTCTTACATGATTCACGTATAAGCTTTTCAAGCTTTTCACAAAATGAGTGGTAACAGACCTAACCATGTGAACAAAACAAAAGGGAAATGTGGCATCCTCTAAATCATAGGAAAATCCTATATAAATATCACGCATATATGCTCGGCCATTTGCTGAAAAACAAAACACAAAAAAAGAAACCCATTTCCTCCATTTGATTCGCAACTTTAAGGTAAAATAAAAACACAGCTTGGTCCAAAATTTGGGAAGACGCGAGGGTGTACTGACTACTGTTGTGAAGGGGACGAAGCCATTATATCAACACAGCATTAGTGACAAACCAGGGTCGGTTTGGAAAGATGGTGCTATACTGTGGTTTGGCCAAGAGAGCCGCGTCATTGGGAGGTGTACTTGAGGCGCGAGCAGGTATCAGTATGGGAAGGAGCAAGTGATGAAGGATGGGAGTACATACATGAGCTACAGCAAGAAAGGTGGGAGGAACAGTTTCAAGCTGTTGCGGAAGCACTACATACGGTTGCATGTAGAAACTTGGGACACGCGTGGATGGGAAGGAGGGACAGTTTTCATGGAGCAGGTGGTCTGTTTTCCGTTAGTGGGAAGTGCTGGGGGTTTACATACAGGTGTTTGCAGAGAATGTTTTGGAGGGTATCTTATGGGAATGAAAGGCTAGAGCTCGGCAATGTGTTCAACAATGGCGGTTCAAAATATATGCAGGAGGGAGCTATTTTGTGGATGGAGGAAGGTTACTGTTCACAAGAAATTGTGGGTCAGAATGGTTTAGATTTTTAAAACGTGGGCTGCTCATATATATACGCAAGGCCCGGATTTGAAGAAAAATGAATAAAACAAAGATGAAACCGCTAGCACGTCGGGCAGATGAAAGGGAGAGCGGGCCTGGTCCAGGTGGGATTGGGTTGGGCTTTAGTAGGGTGAGATTTATTTTGTTTTGGTTTAAATAGTTCAAACAACTTATAAAAATATATAACTTCGTCATACGTTATCAGAATCCGACGAAACAAGCTCCATTGGGATCGTATGGACGGACACTACCCAATGGAACTGGCGGGGAGCGAATCGAAGCTTGTTACAATTTATGGCAAAATAAATTGTTAGACTGAGTCAATGAACGCAAACTGTAACACCCCGTGTATTCTATAACCGTGAAAGTCATAAATTAAAGTATAATTAATTTAAAATCAAAGAATTAAGGGAAACGGGATACGCCATTGCGTTCGTCTCGGAATTCTGCTTGAGTTAGAGTCTGAGTTTGCGTAAAACGGATATCGTATGAAGAAGTTATGGACGAACGAAGTTGGGCGAAAAACCGGAAAACGGGTCAGAATGCACTGGCGCACTTGGGAAGTGCGCCAGAACAAAAATGCACTGGCGCACTTGGGAAGTGCACCAGTACATTTTTGACCTGGCGCACCTGCCAAGTGCGCCCAGGTCAAAAATGACCTGCTGGCCAGGTCTGGTCTAGCCCTAGCTGGCCAGGTCTGTGTTTGGTCGATTTTCAGAAGCTTGCTTTGTCATTAGGGCTAGGTGGCAGGCTCTAATTGGTCTCTCTTTCGAATGAATGGCTACGATCAATCCAAGCAACATCGATGGTCCTAATCAGTTCATAAACTCTATAAAAATGACCCTAGACTCTACCTAACCTAAGTCTCTAACACAATTCTCTAGCCTCCATTGCTCTCTTCTTCTAATTAAAAATAAAAAAATGGCGTCGCTACTCTGCTAGAATCAAGGCTAGAAGTCAATCAACATCATCCTAAATTCAAATTAGAGATTAAAGCTTCTGCAACAATTCTGCAATAACTAAAGTTCTTTCTTTAATCCAACCAAGGCAAGTACAGTTATTTTCCGCTATAAACGTTAATTATAATTTTGATATGTTTTTAATTCTGAATCTGAGATTGTATATATATTCTCTTCTGTCAGATCTGTTTTTCTGTGACTGTTCTGTATCCCTTTTCTTCTTTTCTGTTTCTATAGCCAGGCTACCACGAGCCTGTGCCTAATCTCATAAGAGATGAACGTATGAACGCAAATTTTGGGATAAATAATGAATGATGCGAAATTTGACAAGACTGAATTGAATGTATGACTTTAGGTCTGAGGCATAAAATATATTGGACATGTGACTTGGGATTGGACGCATAAATTTGACTATGAACATATAATTTATATATGTTGTATGCATAGTGTATGTTGTAATTTAGATCTGTAATTAATTAGAAAAAGATGAGCATATGTTGTAAACTAGACTTGGATCTATGCATATTCTGTGATAGAAGAAAAGAGGAACCATTGTATGATTACATATGATTTGAGACTTTGGACAAAATGCATATAAAAGTCAAGATCTGATTTTTAGAAGATATGATTTAAAGATTTAGATTGTTGGGTATATTTTGCATAATGATTCATGACTTAATAAGAAGAAGGATATGGAAACGTAGGTGTAAAAGATTTACATTAATTAGGATCTCTACTATGGTGATTACACCTAAATAGGGAATTTTGCATATATGGCATGCATTGAAATTAATTATCATATTTGGTATAATTTATATGTGAATCTGCTGTATAAGGTTAGTTTAACAAAAATTGGAACATATGTTATAGGGTAAATTATGTCCATATTCTGCGCTATGTAAATGTATGCAAACATGGAAGTATATGATCATATTGTGAATCACGACAATTATTTAGGCATATGAATTTAGGTTTAATTTATGTTTAGGCAAGGCATGTAAATAGAACCTTTAGAAATATTAAACCTGCTAAATCTGTCATTTACTGAATCCGTTGAAAATGCATATTTTGCTAATTTGCTAAGTTGCCTAAAACTGCTAGTTCTGTTATATTGCCTAGACTGCTAATTAGATTGAAATGCCAAATCTGTTAAATTTGTCTGGTTAGATGGCTAACCTGTTATATGCCAAAATCTGCTAAGTTGCTAAATCTATTAAATCCGTTAAGTCATATAATCTGGAAAATCTGCTATCTGCAAAAATCTGTTATCTGCTGTGTTGATATAATCATCCTGTTATTGATATAATCTGAATTGGCATATATATATATATATATATATATATATATTGGGCGTGCGCATAAACGGTAAATTATTAATTAATTGGCCGCAAAGATAAACATGGCTAACTCGAGGTTAGAATGAGTTTGCGGCGTAATTCTGCCCGGAACCGCCCGGCACATCCAGTGGTCGCAAACAATAGGTTCTAATGTGAGAAGTTAGTCATAACCTGCTTAAGACACGAGGTTAGGTCTGGCTTGTGGCAGAAGTCTGCCCGGAACCGCCCGGCCCATCCAGCGGCCACAAGCTAGCGACCTAATGTGGGAGGTCTAGGCATTAATAATTAATTAATGCAAATCTAAGATAAGAATGACGTCTAAAACGTATTGGGGGAAAATAGGGTTAAAACAACTGGATTAATAGGTGTAGTAAACCCGTCCATGAATCTGTAGGCCCAATACAAAGTTAGACAAATCTGAAAAATCTGTACATCTGGTCTGTTAGTCTGAAAACTTGTTAACTTAATCTATGAACTAGTAAATCTTAATTCTGTATGTCTGAACTTGTAAACAAGTTAATCTGAGATCTGTTAGTCGGGGGACACAAGGTTAGGACGGGAATTACTTGTGTCATTTGTTGTTTGGGACCCATATTAGTCAGTAACCCTTTCTGGTATCAAAACTTTGACCCAACAGTAGGTAGGGTCCGGGCACGCTTACTGAACTAATTATAAGTGGTTCATTCTGATAATGGCGAGGGGTGTTGATGGTGCGTTCCAACCGGGTCATGTGCGTGCATGGATCCCGGTCTGCCTCTGAGGATGTAAGACGCCGTGACATCTGTAAATAGGTCTGTGCCAATTGGTTGTCACTTTAGGGAGTGATACACCCTACTGTGGGGCCGACACAGGATATTTATGTATTAGGGAGCCGATCGCTTGGGGTAGGGTTTTAGGGTACACTTAGTTCTGTCTATTTCTGTTGGTACCGTCTGTTTCTGTTGGGTGGTAACACCTGTCTGGTTTTGCGTGGTACCGTCTGTTCGGATGGTAAAGGCCCATTACTAGTGTACACCTAATTCTACATTCTGTTTCCGTAGGGATTAATCTGTTTCTGCTTCTGTCTGTTTCTGATCGGGTAGTAAAGGCCCATTATTAGCATCCTGTTTCTGTTAAATTATTCTTTACCCGTTTCCGTTTCAGTTTAGACATTAGGGTGACACCTAATTCTGCTATACTAGTATTAGTGCGGAGAAGTGTAAAACAATAGTTTATATCATTCTGTTTTTCTGTTATATCTGCTACACCTGTTACAGTTATCTCACATCCAGTTTTATGTTCATATCATATTATTATTATCTGTTCATATGCTGAAAGTCACTGGACTTGCCAGACTTTTTGTCTGACCCTTGTTGTTTCGCCTCCTTTCTTCCGTTCCCCCCCCCCCAGGTTATCCAAGGAGGGAAATACTTTAGCTTGATCCGGATTTCTCTTTGCTTGAAGTGCTTAAAGTATGGCTTGGCTCTGTATAGCTTCCGTTCCATGAGGATTATGATTTTAAACCATGCATTTTGAAGGCTTTTGTACAAGACTGATATTTTGTACTTGAATTCTGAAATTGAAAGGATGTAACCACATTAATTTCTGTTTCCGCTGTAATAAAGTTAAAATTTTTCAAGTACTGTTTTATCTGTCTTGTAGTTTCTTTTCTGTTTACTAAAATGCTCCACCAAAGTTAAGGCATTCCCTTTGTGAGTGACCTTAACGGAGGTGGGGTGTTACACTTGGTATCAGAGCTGAAGGTTACCAGATTTGATAAAAAGTTTTGAAAACTATTTTCAAAAAGGATTTAAAAAGGAAGCATTTTCAAAAGTAAAGCTTATTTTTGAAAAATAAAATAAATAATCCCTAAAAGCCATATATCTTTCTTTCGATTCTTTGTTTCGAGTTCCTTCCTCTTTCCCTTTTTGAATCACTTCCTCCGCGTATAGATGCTTTTTCTAAGATATGTAAGGACTTCCGTGCGATGGGAGGAAAACCGCTTTATGGGACTGAGACGTTGTCGAGGCTAGAAGTTGGCTGAACAAAGTGGAGGACTTGTTGATACCTTTGAGATAGATGATGGGAGGAAGGTTCAACCAGCTGCTTGGTTAATGAAGGATGAAGCTTCATTTTGGTGGAAGGTCACGAATGGAGAAAGTATATGGGAGACATGGATAGGACACACGATAAGAAAGTGGATCCAAAGAAGGGCACTTGCTTCAACTGTGGTGAGATAGGACACTTCACTAGGGACTGCCCGAAGAAACGAGGACAAGGGAAGAGGGCAGGACCAACTGCTGGAGGGAAGGCGAACACTCTTGAGGCTAGTGGCTAGGATAGAAATAGGAAAATTTCTATAGTAGGTTTAATTTCTTTATCTGACTATGGAGTTAAGACTTTTTCTGATTCTGGTATTTTGATTTTGTAATCGATACTCTGCACTTTAATACTAGTATTATTTCTGAATTCCGCTGTAGACTCAGACCCATAAGGGTTATGGATCATCTGTTTGGGATTGGGGTTTGAGGGATATCTGTGTTAGGCGTCAAGTATGACGCAAACATTCTGAGTTTTCATGGGGTATGATTTTATCATGCTTAGCTTCCTAAGAATCATTAGGGAACCTGATCTGTACCAGTAGTCTGTAAATATCTAAATACTTTTGATAGGATTTCCAGTTTTGACATTGTCTAAAGAAGGTAATCCTCTAGGTGTCAATTTGATGTTGGTTTCGGTCTTTGGGGCCGATACTTAGGACCCATGTCTAATGGGGACCAAATTTTCGTTCTATCTGTACTCGCTTCCATCATTCGACTGTATCCTATCGATCGAATATTTGAACTTTAGGTAGAAACTAATGGGTGTAAACATGTGTTTGAGACATGTTATGTTTGATGGTTGCAAGTGGTTGCTAGTGGTTGCCCGTGGATGCATATACACACACTAGGCACTAGATCGGCTCGAAAACACTCTCATACTGCATATGGATGGGTGAGCATTTTTCAATTCTTGTGGATGCAAAATGGTTGATTCAGCACATGGATGTTGCATTTGAGTGAATGATTGTGCACTCGTATAGAAATAATATATATCATCAGAATTCTATTGCATACATGTTGGACTCATGGCACTGACATAATTTGCATTAAGGAGGTCAACTGAATCAGTAGACCGCCTAATCTTTGCATTAGATAAGGAACATATACACACACTTTTGCATATGTTCATACAACATTAGAAGTTTTCTAAGGACAATGGATGCTTGTGGATGATGGTTGAGTAGATGGGTGATTGGATGGTAGGACACATTCTTCTTAACTTGAAGATTTCGGGGACGAAATCCTTTTAAGTGGGGGAGAATGTAACACCCCGTGTATTCTATAACCGTGAAAGTCATAAATTAAAGTATAATTAATTTCAAATCAAAGAATTAAGGGAAACGGGATATGCCATTGCGTTCGTCTCGGAATTCTGCTTGAGATAGAGTCTGAGTTTGCGTAAAACGGATATCGTATGAAGAAGTTATGGACGAACGAAGTTGGGCGAAAAACCGGAAAACGGGTCAGTGGCGCACTTGGGAAGTGCGCCAGAACAAAAATGCACTGGCGCACTTGGGAAGTGCGCCAGTACATTTTTGACCTGGCGCACCTGCCAAGTGCGCCCAGGTCAAAAATGACCTGCTGGCCAGGTCTGGTCTAGCCCTGGCTGGCCAGGTCTGTGTTTGGTCGATTTTCAGAAGCTTGCTTTGTCATTAGGGCTAGGTGGCAGGCTCTAATTGGTCTCTCTTTCGAATGAATGGCTACGATCAATCCAAGCAACATCGATGGTCCTAATCAGTTCATAAACTCTATAAAAATGACCCTAGACTCTACCTAACCTAAGTCTCTAACACAATTCTCTAGCCTCCATTGCTCTCTTCTTCTAATTAAAAATAAAAAAATGGCGTCGCTACTCTGCTAGAATCAAGGCTAGAAGTCAATCAACATCATCCTAAATTCAAATTAGAGATTAAAGCTTCTGCAACAATTCTGCAATAACTAAAGTTCTTTCTTTAATCCAACCAAGGCAAGTACAGTTATTTTCCGCTATAAACGTTAATTATAATTTTGATATGTTTTTAATTCTGAATCTGAGATTGTATATATATTCTCTTCTGTCAGATCTGTTTTTCTGTGACTGTTCTGTATCCATTTTCTTCTTTTCTGTTTCTATAGCCAGGCTACCACGAGCCTGTGCCTAATCTCATAAGAGATGAACGTATGAACGCAAATTTTGGGATAAATAATGAATGATGCGAAATTTGACAAGACTGAATTGAATGTATGACTTTAGGTCTGAGGCATAAAATATATTGGACATGTGACTTGGGATTGGACGCATAAATTTGACTATGAACATATAATTTATATATGTTGTATGCATAGTGTATGTTGTAATTTAGATCTGTAATTAATTAGAAAAAGATGAGCATATGTTGTAAACTAGACTTGGATCTATGCATATTCTGTGATAGAAGAAAAGAGGAACCATTGTATGATTACATATGATTTGAGACTTTGGACAAAATGCATATAAAAGTCAAGATCTGATTTTTAGAAGATATGATTTAAAGATTTAGATTGTTGGGTATATTTTGCATAATGATTCATGACTTAATAAGAAGAAGGATATGGAAACGTAGGTGTAAAAGATTTACATTAATTAGGATCTCTACTATGGTGATTACACCTAAATAGGGAATTTTGCATATATGGCATGCATTGAAATTAATTATCATATTTGGTATAATTTATATGTGAATCTGCTGTATAAGGTTAGTTTAACAAAAATTGGAACATATGTTATAGGGTAAATTATGTCCATATTCTGCGCTATGTAAATGTATGCAAACATGGAAGTATATGATCATATTGTGAATCACGACAATTATTTAGGCATATGAATTTAGGTTTAATTTATGTTTAGGCAAGGCATGTAAATAGAACCTTTAGAAATATTAAACCTGCTAAATCTGTCATTTACTGAATCCGTTGAAAATGCCTATTTTGCTAATTTGCTAAGTTGCCTAAAACTGCTAGTTCTGTTATATTGCCTAGACTGCTAATTAGATTGAAATGCCAAATCTGTTAAATTTGTCTGTTGAGATGCCTAACCTGTTATATGCCAAAATCTGCTAAGTTGCTAAATCTATTAAATCCGTTAAGTCATATAATCTGGAAAATCTGCTATCTGCAAAAATCTGTTATCTGCTGTGTTGATATAATCATCCTGTTATTGATATAATCTGAATTGGCATATATATATATATTGGGCGTGCGCATAAACGGTAAATTATTAATTAATTGGCCGCAAAGATAAACATGGCTAACTCGAGGTTAGAATGAGTTTGCGGCGTAATTCTGCCCGGAACCGCCCGGCACATCCAGTGGCCGCAAACAATAGGTTCTAATGTGAGAAGTTAGTCATAACCTGCTTAAGACACGAGGTTGGTCTGGCTTGTGGCAGAAGTCTGCCCGGAACCGCCCGGCCCATCCAGCGGCCACAAGCTAGCGACCTAATGTGGGAGGTCTGGGCATTAATAATTAATTAATGCAAATCTAAGATAAGAATGACGTCTAAAACGTATTGGGGGAAAATAGGGTTAAAACAACTGGATTAATCGGTGTAGTAAACCCGTCCATGAATCTGTAGGCCCAATACAAAGTTTGACAAATCTGAAAAATCTGTACATCTGATCTGTTAGTCTGAAAACTTGTTAACTTAATCTGTGAACTAGTAAATCGGAATTCTGTATGTCTGAACTTGTAAACAAGTTAATCTGAGATCTGTTAGTCTGGGGACACAAGGTTAGGAGGGGAATTACTTGTGTCATCTGTTGTTTGGGACCCATATTAGTCAGTAACCCTTTCTGGTATCAAAACTTTTACCCAACAGTAGGTAGGGTCCGGGCACGCTTACTGAACTAATTATAAGTGGTTCATTCTGATAATGGCGAGGGGTGTTGATGGTGCGTTCCAACCGGGTCATGTGCGTGCATGGATCCCGGTCTGCCTCTGAGGATGTAAGACGCCGTGACATCTATAAATAGGTCTGTGCCAATTGGTTGTCACTTTAGGGAGTGATACACCCTACTGTGGGGCCGACACAGGATATTTATGTATTAGGGAGCCGATCGCTTGGGGTAGGGTTTTAGGGTACACTTAGTTCTGTCTATTTCTGTTGGTACCGTCTGTTTCTGTTGGGTGGTAACACCTGTCTGGTTTTGCGTGGTACCGTCTGTTCGGGTGGTAAAGGCCCATTACTAGTGTACACCTAATTCTACATTCTGTTTCCGTAGGGATTAATCTGTTTCTGCTTCTGTCTGTTTCTGATCGGGTAGTAAAGGCCCATTATTAGCATCCTGTTTCTGTTAAATTATTCTGTACCCGTTTCCGTTTCAGTTTAGACATTAGGGTGACACCTAATTCTGCTATACTAGTATTAGTGCGGAGAAGTGTAAAACAATAGTTTATATCATTCTGTTTTTCTGTTATATCTGCTACACCTGTTACAGTTATCTTACATCCAGTTTTATGTTCATATCATATTATTATTATCTGTTCATATGCTGAAAGTCACTGGACTTGCCAGACTTTTTGTCTGACCCTTGTTGTTTCGCCTCCTTTCTTCCGTTTCCCCCCCCCCCAAGTTTATCCAAGGAGGGAAATACTTTAGCTTGATCCGGATTTCTCTTTGCTTGAAGTGCTTAAAGTATGGCTTGGCTCTGTATAGCTTCCGTTCCATGGGGATTATGATTTTAAACCATTCATTTTGAAGGCTTTTGTACAAGACTGATATTTTGTACTTGTATTCTGAAATTGAAAGGATGTAACCATATTAATTTCTGTTTCCGCTGTAATAAAGTTAAAAAATTTCAAGTACTGTTTTATCTGTCTTGCAGTTTCTGTTCTGTTTACTAAAATGCTCCACCAAAGTTAAGGCATTCCCTTTGTGAGTGACCTTAACGGAGGTGGGGTGTTACACAAACCGATATTTATCGGTGAACGCGTAAAAGTGAGTAAATCTTACTAACTCCAAACAGTTTATAATTTCATGTTGTATTGTTAGAACTGTTAAAATTGTCTATTTGACTGTGTGTTGATTGTTTGATTGAACTGCTAGTCAGTTAGTTAAATTTCTATATTGATTCTGTTTAACAGAATATATCATATGGAACGGAAAGTGATGTTATCTATATTTTCTAACATCTGTGGTGCAGGGAAACAGGTTGGAGGAATCCAACTGGATTCCTCAACAGTTATTTTACTGTGATTTTTATATTGTGATATATAATGTGATGTATATAATCTGTGTGATTTGGTGTGGTGGGACGATATTTATAATTGTTATACGGTGTATTAAATACCATGAGAAATACCAAAATGTAGGAGGGGGGTTTTCAAAGTATATTTTGAAAATAGTTTATTTATATAAAATCAAGGGATTATATATATATATATATAAGAAAAAGGATTCTGAATATAAAGGAATATAGTTGGTAAAACAAATATAAAAGAATTATATTTGTAAATAAAATACAAGGGAATATGTATGTTAATCGAATATAAGGGGATATATTTGTTAATCAAAATATAAATGAATTATATTCGTTAAAAGAAATATAAAGGATATTTATTTAGAGATTAAATAAATAGAATTAAACTAAAGGAGATATTTATTTGTTAAATAAATAGGAGTTAATCCAGTGAATTGGTCGAGTTAACCAAGTGAATTGGTCGAGTTAATCGAAGTAAATTAGTTAAGTTAAACTAAGTGGTTAATCAAAGTGATTAGTTAAGTTAAACTAAGTGGTTAATCGAAGTGAATTAGTTAAGTTAAACTAAGTGGTTAATCGAAGTGAACCAGTTAGGTTAAACCATTTTGAGTTAACCAGTTAGGTTAAACCATTAGGGTTAACCAGTTAAAGTTGACCAGTTAGAGTGGATCAGTTAGAGTTAACCAGATAGAGTTATCGAATATCACTTATTCGAAGTATAGTTATCAAATATAGTGTATTCGAGAGAGTAATCGAATATAGTTTATTCGAGTGGAGAAATCAAATGTTATTCATTTGAGAAGAGTTATCGAATATTAATTATCCAAAGAGGCGTTATCAAATATTGGTTATTCGAAGAGTTAATCCAATAGAGTTAGTCGAATGAGTAATCGAATATAGTTTATTCGAATAAGGTTGGAGTAGTAAATCGAATATAGTTTATTCGAACAGCATTGGAAGAGTTTATCCGAAGGAGTTATTCGAAGAGTTTATCCGAAGGAGTTATTCGAAGACTTTATCCGAAGGAGTTAATCGAAGAGTTAATCCGAAGGAGTTAGTCGAAGAGTTAATCCAAAGGAGTTATTCGAAGTTAGTTAAATCCAAAGGAGTTATTCGAAGAGTTAATCAGAAGGAGTTAATCGAAGAGTTAATCCGAAGGAGTTAGTTGAAGAGTTAATCCAAAGGAGTTATTCGAAGTTAGTTAATCCCAAGGAGTTATTCGAAGAGTTAATCCGAAGGAGTTAATCGAAGAGTTAATCCGAAGGAGTTAGTCGAAGTGTTAATCCAAAGGAGTTATTCGAAGTTAGTTAATCCGAAGGAGTTAATCGAAGAGTTAATCCGAAGGAGTTAGTCGAAGAGTTAATCCAAAGGAGTTATTCGAAGTTAGTTAATCCAAAGGAGTTATTCGAAGAGTTAATCCAAAGGAATTAATCGAAGAGTTAATCCGAAGGAGTTAGTCGAAGTATTAATCCAAAGGAGTTATTCGAAGTTAGTTAAACCAAAGGAGTTATTCGAAGTTAGTTAATCGAGGAGTTAATCCGAAGGAGTTAGTTGAAGAGTTAATCTACAGGAGTTATTCGAAGTTAGTTAATCAAAAGGAGTTATTCGAAGTTAGTTAATCCGAAGGAGTTAATCGAAGAGTTAATCCGAAGGAGTTAGTCGAAGAGTTAATCCAAAGGAGTTATTCGAAGTTAGTTAATCCAAAGGAGTTATTCGAAGTTAGTTAATCCAAAGGAGTTATTCGAAGTTAGTTAATCCAAAGAGAGTTATACGTCGAATTCGATTATAGCGAATTCGAGAAAGTACTATTTACTTTCCAGGGTTTAAATCAAGATTTAGTTATTGATTTAGAAATCAGGTGTCTGTTAAATTATTCGAGTTAGGAAATAAATTTATAATTTAGGTTAGATATTTTAGGGGTAGGAATTATAACGTTATAGTTATAATCAAACGTTATCATATAAGAAGTGGATTCGTAACCTGAATCCAAGAATTTGCGTAAACAGATGATTGTAAAACGTGAGTGATGAGCTTCATCTATTTCACAGTAAAGGACATTGTTCAATTAAGGTCTGAGAGGTAATTATACCCCAACTTGATTGACTTCAGAATTGACAAAGGAATAGTTGTGGTTCGATAGAAAAGGTTGATTTGAAATATAGTTAAGTAATAAGCGATTAATGGATTAAGCATAACGTTCATTTGAAATCCGTAAATGAGTTTTGGAAACGTTTTCCAAATATAGTCAGATATGTTTTCTAAACATAGAAAATGAATTGTTTTCGTGATAAGAATTTAAGAAATAGAGTTAAGCAAATTCAGAAACTGACTGGACAGGGTAAGTTGAACAGTTTTCTAAGTGACGATATGATGTTGGTTTCGACCTTCCGGATTGATAATTAGAGAACTGTTCTCATACTAGTTACAGTTAGGGATTGATAGTTGCGAAATAATATTGATGTGAAAATAAGCTATGGAAATGTTTTCCAACGATTAATAACATATATTTTCTAAATATATGAAATAAGGAAATATGATCATATATGTGTATATGATGATTGATCGATCGAATTTCCAATTGGAAATAAGTTCGTTGTTTGTACACCGACATGTTTTCATTTGATAGTTAAATCACAGACTATCAAAGTTTTGACCATTTTTACGTTGTTAATATGGAGAGACCGGTTGGATTATTATCCGAAGAACCACTCCGTATTAGCATAAGCGTTGCGAATCAAGTATGCTGAAGATAATTGAAGACGGAGTGAAGTGCAAGGGCTATTGTGAAAAGCCTAGGTAGGATGGATTCACTGAATAGTGCCTTCGGTTTGTTCAGTCCCAGGACAACGTATATGGACGAGTGTCTGACAAAGTATTCTTAACGAATCATATATGTTGATCTCCTTAAACATATTACGTTGATGGCGGAGAAATTCGTTTCTCTTAGCTTTTATACCCGTGATGCCTTGAGAAACCGATAACGATTTGGCTGGTATGACGATGTGGCATTCAAAGTAATTGAAGAAATAATCTGTCAAAGTGATAAACGTGACCTCAAACCTCACAACCGGGAAATAACAGAAGTTGGGCTAGGCAGCATGGCTAGTTGGGCCATACCCATGCAGGGTGTATTATCACCATCTAGAGAATATTCAATTGTACTTCTTTATAATCTATTTCAATGCTGTCCCTTATCGGGAAGGATGGTTGCTGATCCCAACCATCGGTGATAATATATTCGTCACACTCAAGCTAAATGAGTGGACGGTCATGTGTGGCCGGGTTGCAAGACGTTCCTGTTGAACCCTAGTGTATCTCCTCTAGAGTACACTGATTGGGAGGTGCTCCCATACCTTGTCTGTTGGAATCCAATCTCCAATAAGCGCTCACGGTTTTATTTGTATACCATGTATGTGGAACGTGAGATGCAAGCGTTCTGCTAGATTGATATCTATTTGTATTTAGACATTATTATAATATCAGAAAGATATCCTTTATTTAACCAAGTGTTGGAGTTTTATTCACACCAGTCCCATGACTGACCCGGAGTTTATTTTGTTTGTTTTCCCTAAACTCTTGGGTGCCTAAATTTGTACGGGCAGTCAAGTAGTTGGGATTTTACAGATACACTTGGAGAGCTTGGAGCAGGAGACTTCAGGATTATAGCTATTATTATTCCGCTGTGTTGTTAAGTGTTGTATTTTGAAATGGTATGTATATACGAGTACTGATTTGTATTTCAAAGTTATGTTATATTTTATTCGTTCCGCTGTGAGATTCGTGTTTACTCTGATGATGTAAGTTCTTCTTCTTCTTCTATTCTATTAGTTCTATCTTTTCTTCCTCACCCTCTACTTTCTTTCACTAACGTCTCGGAATTTTCGACTCTCGAGCAGTCGAAAATTTCCAGCCGTTACAGTTGGTATCAGAGCTTAAGTTAAGTGATTACCTTAGCTCTGTGGCATAACTCGATAGAGATGGGATTAGTAATATCCTAGATTGAGTTTGAGTGTATATATATGAGCGCGTAATTGTTATTCAATATAAAATGGTTTTATATTGTGGAGACTCATTGGTTGAGTGGCTTATGAATTCTGGTCGATCAGTTTGATCCACTGTATCGATAAGGGTTACTAAACACTCGAATACGATGAACCGTCATGGTATGTTTTAAAAGAGGGTAAATGAAATAATTTTTCCCAAAATATATTTGTTTATAGAAGAGATATATATCTTGAAATTATTATAGTATATTGATTGTGTTGGTTGTTATTATAATCGAATAAGATTATAAAAGGGTGAAATGGTTATAAATGACCAATCAAAATTCATATGAATGTAATATATGAAATAGATGAATTAAATCTGAATTTAAATCATATTTGGAATTAAAATAAGGAAATTTTAAGTTCCTGGGAGATTTTGAAAATGTTTTTCAAATTGAAAATGATATAGTATTGAATTCACTTCGATAGCTGGAAAATAGATTCTGATGATCAATCTAGACATCATCAGTGTTCATTTTCGAGTTCTAAGTGACGGATTACTACCAAAGGTTTTGTTTTTGAATTGTTTTAAGAAAACAAGTTGTTTAGAAATTCAAAGGTTTTGAATTGGCATTATGATTTCAAATTGATTTGAAAGAAATCCAGGAACTTAAGTTCTGGAATAAAAATTTAACTAATGAAGTTAAATAAAATAAGATGGTAAAAATAAATTTAAATTTAACTTGAACCGAGTTAAATAAAATTGAATTGGATTAGAGATAATCTAGAATGGAACCAAATTGATAAGTCAATAGTTTGAAATTTGATATTGGAGTTTGGATGGAATTCGGCTTGGGTATAAGCGAATGATTTGGTTTGAGGATATAAACTGAGTGGAATGACCATGATATATGCAGAAGTGATAACAGATTAAAGGGATAGAGTTAAATGCCCGACAAAAAGGTACAAGTTTATATCATATATGAGCTTGGGTTTTATGAGCCGAATTGGCAAGCCGCTTGGCTATTTTGATTTCCTTTTGGATTGGAGGAGGCTTAGAGAGGCGAGGGGTAGTTTGTCATATTGACCAATACAAAGGAAGTTATGGCGAAATTTTTCAAAAATTCCAGGCGTTAGAACATTCTCATGATTTATGGAAATTCAGTTAGCCAGAATGAATTAATAATTTAATTGAAAATTTAATGGTTCAGTTGAAACAGGAGTTGAGAAGTAAACTAAAAGATATTTAAATCTAGTTAGTAAAGTTGGTAGCATTTTCCTAGCTTAGCAATTTCGAGGACGAAATTATTTTAAGGGGGGAAGTCTGTAATGGCGCGTTTTGTAAGGTATAATAATTAAGTTATTTAATTATTTAAATAACGAATATATTAAATAAACGATAACTGAACGTATAAATTATAATAATAATTATAATCGAGCCCGTAACGACGCGGCAGTTCGTTATTTTGCGAGTTGAACTTCAACTGAATATACAAGATTCGTTCTAAGCCGGATTTCTGTGAAACAAGAAACGTACGGGTCTGTTGAACTATATTTTTCATATGGAAGAGAAAAATCAAGATTTCGTCGTGTAGATTTTGATGTACGTCCAAATCAAATTTTAAAATAGTCGTTATAGAATCGTTTATCGAACGTAACGGTTTATTTGAAATAACTAGATATCAGGCGTGAATTTAGACAAGGTTCTTTTGGGACATAGCGATAATTTAATTTTTAGAATTTTATGGAAATTTTTAATTAATTAAATAAACAACCTTTTATTTGAAGTATTTTGCACCCGGTAATCAACATTTTGAGGTTTCACGATATGAGTTAACCCACCGATATTTTTATATTTTTGGGACCATGGCATATTACTCGATTCAATGATATTTTCATATCAGTCCATCGGTAAATAGAGTTTCGCATAAAGGGGGTACTCTCAAATGTAAAACTAAACAGCAGAACGACATAATTCATTTTATTTCTTTCGTACTGATATTAGCAGAAACAATGGTCATAAAACTACAAATGTGACCCAGGTAGAAAACAAAAATGGTAACTTGTGACAACCACTATGGTTAACACAGGCTTTTCCCTAAATTACTTCAGAACCAAAGAACGTATGTTGTAAGTCTTAGACTAATCAAAACATTATGAAACTACAGAAACCTTTGAACGTCAAAAGAGTTGTTTTAGTGTTAAGAGTGAAGTCTTACATGATGCACGTATAAGCTTTTCAAGCTTTTCACAAAATGAGTGGTAACAGACCTAACCACGTGAAAAAAACAAAAGGGAAATGTGGCAACCTCTAAATCATAGGAAAATCCTGTATAAATATCACGCATATATGCTCGGCCATTTGCTGAAAAACAAAACACAAAAAAAGAAACCCATTTCCTCCATTTGATTCGCAACTTTAAAGTTAAAATAAAAACACGGCTTGGTCCAAAATTTGGGAAGACGCGAGGGTGTACTGACTACTGTTGTGAAGGGGACGAGGCCATTATATCAACACAGCATTAGTGACAAACCAGGGTCGGTTTGGAAAGATGGTGCTATACTGCGGTTTGGCCAAGAGAGCCGCGTCATTGGGAGGTGTACCTGAGGCGCGAGCAGGTATCAGTATGGGAAGGAGCAAGTGATGAAGGATGGGAGTACATACATGAGCTACAGCAAGAAAGGTGGGAGGAACAGTTTCAAGCTGTTGCGGAAGCACTACATACGGTTGCATGTAGAAACTTGGGACATGCGTGGATGGGAAGGAGGGACAGTTTTCATGGAGCAGTTGGTCTGTTTTCCATTAGCGGGAAGTGCTGGGGGTTTACATACAGGTGTTTGCAGAGAATGTTTTGGAGGGTATCCTATGGGAATGAAAGGCTAGAGCTCGGCAATGTGTTCAACAATGGCGGTTCAAAATATATGCAGGAGGGAGCTATTTTGTGGATGGAGGAAGGTTACTGTTCACAAGAAATTGTGGGTCAGAATGGTTTAGATTTTTAAAACGTGGGCTGCTCATATATATACGCAAGGCCCAGATTCGAAGAAAAATGAATAAAACAAAGATGAAACCGCTAGCACGTCGGGCGGATGATAGGGAGAGCGGGCCTGGTCCAGGTGGGATTGGGTTGGGCTTTAGTAGGGTGAGATTTATTTTGTTTTGGTTTAAATAGTTCAAACAACTTATAAAAATATATAACTTCGTCATACGTTATCAGAATCCGACGAAACAAGTTCCATTGGGATCGTATGGACGGACACTACCCAATGGAACTGGCAGGGAGCAAATCGAAGCTTGTTACAATTTATGGCAAAATAAATTGTTAGACTGAGTCAATGAACGCAAACCGATATTTATCGGTTAACGCGCAAAAGTGAGTAAATCTAACTAACTCCAAACAGTTTATAATTTCATGTTGTATTGTTAGAACTGTTAAAATTGTCTGTTTGACTGTGTTTTGATTGTTTGATTGAACTGCTAGTCAGTTAGTTAAATTTCTATATTGATTCTGTTTAACAGAATATATCATATGGAACGGAAAGTGATGTTATCTATATTTTCTAACATCTGTGGTGCAGGGAAACAGGTTGGAGGAATCCAACTGGATTCCTCAACAGTTATTTTACTGTGATTTTTATATTGTGATATATAATGTGATGTATATAATCTGTGTTATTTGGTGTGGTGGGACGATATTTATCGTTGTTATATGGTGTGTTAAATACCATGAGAAATACCAAAATGTAGTAGAGGGGTTTTCAAAGTATATTTTGAAAATAGTTTATTTATATAAAATCAAGGGATTTTATATATATATATACATATATATATATAAGAAAAAGGATTCTGAATATAAAGGAATATAGTTGGTAAAACAAATATAAAAGAATTATATTTGTAAATCAAATACAAGGGAATATGTATGTTAATCGAATATAAGGGGATATATTTGTTAATCAAAATATAAAGGAATTATATTCGTTAAAAGAAATATAAAGGATATTTATTTAGAGATTAAATAAATAGAATTAAACTAAAGGAGATATTTATTTGTTAAATAAATAGGAGTTAATCCGGTGAATTGGTCGAGTTAACCAAGTGAATTGGTCGAGTTAATCAAAGTAAATTAGTTAAGTTAAACTAAGTGGTTAATCAAAGTGATTAGTTAAGTTAAACTAAGTGGTTAATCGAAGTGAATTAGTTAAGTTAAACTAAGTGGTTAATCGAAGTGAACCATTTAGGTTAAACCATTTGAGTTAACCAGTTTGGTTAAACCATTAGGGTTAACCAGTTAAAGTTGACCAGTTAGAGTGGATGTGTTAGAGTTAACCAGATAGAGTTATCGAATATCACTTATTCGAAGTAGAGTTATCAAATATAGTGTATTCGAGAGAAGAGTAATCGAATATAGTTTATTCGAGTGGAGAAATCAAATGTTATTCATTTGCGAAGAGTTATCGAATATTAATTATCCAAAGAGGAGTTATCAAATATTGGTTATTTGAAGAGTTAAACCAATAGTGTTAGTCGAATGAGTAATCGAATATAGTTTATTCGAATAAGGTTGGAGGAGTAAATCGAATATAGTTTATTCGAACAGCATTGGAAGAGTTTATCCGAAGGAGTTATTCGAAGAGTTTATCCGAAGGAGTTATTCGAAGAGTTTATCCGAAGGAGTTAATCGAAGAGTTAATCCGAAGGAGTTAGTCGAAGAGTTAATCCAAAGGAGTTATTCGAAGTTAGTTAAATCCAAAGGAGTTATTCGAAGAGTTAATCCGAAGGAGTTAATCGAAGAGTTAATCCGAAGGAGTTAGTCGAAGAGTTAATCCAAAGGAGTTATTCGAAGTTAGTTAATCCAAAGGAGTTATTCGAAGAGTAAATCCGAAGGAGTTAATCGAAGAGTTAATCCGAAGGAGTTAGTCGAAGTGTTAATCCAAAGGAGTTATTCGAAGTTAGTTAATCCGAAGGAGTTAATCGAAGAGTTAATCCGAAGGAGTTAGTCGAAGAGTTAATCCAAAGGAGTTATTCTAAGTTAGTAAATCCAAAGGAGTTATTCGAAGAGTTAATCCGAAGGAATTAATCGAAGAGTTAATCCGAAGGAGTTAGTCGTAGTGTTAATCCAAAGGAGTTATTCGAAGTTAGTTAAACCAAAGGAGTTATTCGAAGTTAGTTAATCGAGGAGTTAATCCGAAGGAGTTAGTTGAAGAGTTAATCTATAGGAGTTATTCGAAGTTAGTTAATCAAAAGGAGTTATTCGAAGTTAGTTAATCCGAAGGAGTTAATCGAAGAGTTAATCCGAAGGAGTTAGTCGAAGAGTTAATCCAAAGGAGTTATTCGAAGTTAATTAATCCAAAGGAGTTATTCGAAGTTAGTTAATCCAAAGAGAGTTATACGTCGAATTCGATTATAGCGAATTCGAGAAAGTACTATTTACTTTCCAGGGTTTAAATCAAGATTTAGTTATTGATTTAGAAATCAGGTGTCTGTTAAATTATTCGAGTTAGGAAATAAATTTATAATTTAGGTTAGATATTTTACGGGTAGGAATTATAACGTTATAGTTATAATCAAACGTTATCATATAAGAAGTGGATTCGTAACCTGAATCCAAGAATTTGCGTAAACAGATGATTGTAAAAAGTGAGTGATGAGCTTCATCTATTTCACAGTAAAGGATGTTGTTCAATTAAGGTCTGAGAGGTAATTATACCCCAACTTGATTGACTTTAGAATTGACAAAGGAATAGTTGTGGTTCGATAGAAAAGGTTGATTTGAAATATAGTTAAGTAATAAGCGATTAATGGATTAAGCATAACGTTCATTTGAAATCCGTAAATGAGTTTTGGAAACGTTTTCCAAATATAGTCAGATATGTTTTCTAAACATAGAAAATGAAATGTTTTCATGATAAGAATTTAAGAAATAGAGTTAAGTAAATTCAGAAACTGACTGGAGAGGGTAAGTTGAACGGTTTTCTAAGTGACGATATGATGTTGGTTTCGACCTTCCGGATTGATACTTAGAGAAATGTTCTCATATTAGTTACAGTTAGGGACTGATAGTTGTGAAATAATAGTGATGTGAAAATAAGCTATGGAAATGTTTTCCAATGATTAATAACATATATTTTCTAAATATATGAAATAATGAAATATGATCATATATATGTATATGATGATTGATCGATCGAATTTCCAATTGGAAATAAGATCGTTGTTTGTACACCGACATGTTTTCATTTGATAGTTAAATCACAGACTATCAAAGTTTTGACCATTTTTACGTTGTTAATATGGAGAGACCGGTTGGATTATTATCCGAAGAACCACTCCGTATTAGCATAAGCGTTGCGAATCAAGTATGCTGAAGATAATTGAAGACGGAGTGAAGTGCAAGGGCTATTGTGAAAAGCCTAGGTAGGATGGATTCACTGAATAGTGCCTTCGGTTTGTTCAGTCCCAGGACAACGTATATGGACGAGTGTCTGACAAAGTATTCTTAACGAATCATATATGTTGATATCTTTAAACGTATTACGTTGGTGGCGGAGAAATTCGTTTCTCTTAGCTTTTATACCCGTGATGCCTTGAGAAACCAATAACGATTTGGCTGGTATGACGATGTGGCATTCAAAGTAATTGAAGAAATAATCTGTCAAAGTGATAAACGTGACCTCAAACCTCACAACCGGGAAATAACAGAAGTTGGGCTAGGCAGCGTGGCTAGTTGGTCCATACCCAAGCAGGGTGTATTATCACCATCTAGAGAATATTCAATTGTACTTCTTTATAATCTATTTCAATGCTGTCCCTTATCGGGAAGGATGGTTGCTGATCCCAACCATCGGTGATAATATATTCGTCACACTCAAGCTAAATGAGTGGACGGTCATGTGTGGCCGGGTTGCAAGACGTTCCTGTTGAACCCTAGTGTATCTCCTCTAGAGTACACTGATTGGGAGGTGCTCCCATACCTTGTCTGTTGGAATCCAATCTCCAATAAGCGCTCACGGTTTTATTTGTATACCATGTATGTGGAACGTGAGATGCAAGCGTTCTGCTAGATTGATATCTATTTGTATTTAGACATTATTATAATATCAGAAAGATATCCTTTATTTAACCAAGTGTTGGAGTTTTATTCACACCAGTCCCATGACTGACCCGGAGTTTATTTTGTTTGTTTTCCCTAAACTCTTGGGTGCCTAAATTTGTACGGGCAGTCAAGTAGTTGGGATTTTACAGATACACTTGGAGAGCTTGGAGCAGGAGACTTCAGGATTATAGCTATTATTATTCCGCTGTGTTGTTAAGTGTTGTACTTTGAAATGGTATGTATATACGAGTACTGATTTGTATTTCAAAGTTATGTTATATTTTATTCGTTCCGCTGTGAGATTCGTGTTTACTCTGATGATGTAAGTTCTTCTTCTTCTTCTATTCTATTAGATCTATCTTTTCTTCCTCACCCTCTACTTTCTTTCACTAACGTCTCGGAATTTTCGACTCTCGAGGAGTCGAAAATTTCCAGCCGATACAGTAGTAAAGGCCCATTATTAGCAATCTGTTTTTGTTAAATTATTCTGTACCCGTTTATGTTTCAGTTTAGACATTAGGGTGACACCTAATTCTGTTATACTAGTATTAGTGCAGTGGAGTGTAAAGCAATAGTTTATGTCAATCTGTTCTTCTGTTATATCTGCTACACCTGTTACAGTTATCTCTCATCCATTTTTATGTTCATGTCATATTATTATTATCTGTTCATATGCTGAAATCATTGGACTTGCCAGACTTTTTGTTTGACCCTTGTTGTTTCGCCTCCTTTCTTCCGTTTCCCCCCAGGTTATCCAAGGAGGGAATACTTTAGCTTGATCCGGATTTCTCTTTGCTTGAAGTGCTTAAAGTATGGCTTGGCTCTGTATAGCTTCCGTTCTATGAGGATTATGATTTTAAACCATCCATTTTGAAGGCTTTTGTACAAGACTGATATTTTGTACTTGAATTCTGAGATTTGAAAGGATGTAACCATGTTGATTTCTGTTTCCGCTGTAATAAAGTTAAAATTTTTCAAGTACTGTTTTATCTGTCTTGTAAGTTTCTGTTCTGTTTACTAAAATGCTCCACCAAAGTTAAGGCATTCCCTTTGTGAGTGACATTAACAGAGGTGGGGTGTTACAGCATCAGCAGCGCCCATCCATCCAATGTGGAGATCGTCGGTCTTCAGCCGTCTTCGTCTCTTCGACTTCTCAACGTCGATCGATTATTTGAAATGAGATAAACTTGGCCTTTTCAAATAACCCATGTATATTTAGATTTTCAAATCAATTACTCACATGGTTGGATTATTCAACATTCACATTTCAGTTATTTAGTTATAATTTTCATGTCAAATACATTCAACCATCACATATCAAGCAAACACAACATAATGGGTTTATTTCCACTCTATATCGTCTATAGTATTTTATAACGATATATCGCTATTTTTATTTAATTTAAAACGACCATATTTAATTAAACGACGTTTCGGGTCGTGTCGATGCACTGGCGCTGCTTTTCACTAATTTTGTTTTACACATTTTTGAAAATCTATCCGTTGGATCTTCACAAATTTGGCATCATTGGGAAGGTCATTTCAAAACGAATCCAATGGTTTCAGTTTTGGGAGAATCCGACGGTCGGATCTTCCACACTAGCCATTTGAAGTTACGATTTCAATTTACGAACTGCAGCGTCGTTATTCGATTTAATTTAATTATATTTATATATATATATATATATATAATCGTTTCTGGCGCTGTTTTTCTTCAGTTTTGAATTAAACATTCCAGATAATCCATCCGTCGGATCTTCACAAAGTTGGTGCCGTTGGAAAGATATTTCCAAGGCGAACCCAATGGTTGCGGTTTAGGGAAAATCCAATGGTCGGATTCCCCGCACTAGTCGTTTGAAATCACGGTTTCAAAACATGAACTGCACGGCCACGTTTCATTTTAATTCTATTTATATATATATATATATATATATATATATATATATATATATAAATATAATTCATTCAAAAATTCGTATATCGTTTCCACTTCAATTATTTCACTAACGCCTTTAAATTTCGAAAAATTTCGCCATAACCTTCTTTGTACGGGAGGGTCTGGGAAAATTCCCAAATAGCCACACGGGCGTCTCATATCAAAAAGAAAAGGAAAAAGCCAAGCGGCTAGCCAACAGGCTCATAAAATCATCACCCTAACAAAACAGTTAATGTGTACCTATTTGTCGGGCACAAAATTTTATTTCTCTTCTTTAGCCCCTTTGCTTTAACCTGTTCAATAGATATGCATGTACATATATACAATTTCTATCACTTGTCATTTTCCATTCAATTTCATATTTGATTTACATTGGTTCAAAAACACTATTCATTCTAATGTTGAATGCATAGGCTAAAATCATATCATTAGCTAATTAATGTATATTTCAACTCATGCACATTTATTTGAACAAGTGGCTATTTTTAACACTTCACATTTCAATAGATGATAATTGTGGCGAACTAAAATAGATTTCAACACATGACTATTTTATTTGGTTCCTATGCATGTTAAAAAGAATATTTCTTTCACAAATATTTATTTCAACGTCCGCATACCTTTAGCATAACACACATATGATAAAAAATTATATTTTTATCATTTAAAATATTTATTCGACGAATGGATGTTTCAACACTTCATAGTTTCAATAAAAATGTAAATTTTATTCTTCGATCTTTTTATTCAACACATGAACTTTTCCACTAAACACACTTCTCAACAAATGAGCATTTCCACACATGGACATTTTGTTTATGTTGTTCATATTGGAAAGATGGGATTTTTGTTGTTGAAACTATTTATATAAGGAAAATATTTTTCATACTTCATATATATATATAAAAATGTGATTTTTATTGTTAAAACACTTCATTCATTCACAAATGAATTTAATTTTCACACAACACTTTTCAACATACAAACATTTCCACACATGGATATAGTTTCAACATATGGCTTTAATTTCTACGCATGAAAATAATTTCAACATATGAAAATAATTCTAAGACACAAAGATTATTCAAAATTTCAGCAGCATAACGGCAGGGTAGTTAAAACCGGTACCGTCCCTAGTACGACTCCTCGCACTACCTTAAAACCGCGCGGTTTTTGACAATGGGGATTCATGCATCTAATTCGCACGCAGGCGGCATGTTTATTTCTATTTCCACAAATATTTCCAATTCATTTCAATCACCAATGGGTATTTTTCAACCAAAACCAAACAATATCAACCACAAACAATTATTCAACCATTCTTATTTTCCATCCAATGTTTCACACCAATTCACCACAATAAATATCGCCCATGGTTTGTGGACGAGGGGAGTACATATATATATATATATATAAATATATAAATATATATATATATTTCACTTGCATTTCAACACATATATCAATTATTCTATGCATATAAAATTCATACTTCGCTTATATAGCTTACACTACGTATGTACATGAGGTATACAACACGTATGTAATTTATATTTCGATAATATAAATTATACACGACATTTTCCATTCAATTTCACGTTAATTTAGATTTCTCACATTGGTTTTTGGAGCGCTAAAAATCGATACGATGTCAGAAAAATCCGCGGCATCTTCTATTGGGTAGAGAGCTTCCTTACGGTCCCAATGTTTCCTATTTCATCGAATTTCGTCAGCACATCAAAAAGATATGATTTTTCAAAGTGTAAAGATCAAAGAAAAACTCACTTTCACGAAGCTTCAAAACTAGGTTTACAGTTTTCGCAAGAATCGAGGCACGAGGGGATGATCGGCGAGTTGGACGTGGAAGAGGGAAGAGAGGGCTTCCAGTTGGTGGTGGTTTGGTGGCGTTCGGTGGTGTAGATCGGTGGCGGAGGCGGTGGAAAGGTCGGGACTTTGGAGCTTCGATTCTGGTGGCACAGGCGACGAGGGGTGGCGGTGGTTAGTCGGATTTGAAGAGGGGACGGAGGCGCGTCGAGGGGTGGCGGTGGCGAAGTCTGCAAGCGGCTGTAGCGGCGGCGGCGGAGGAGAGAAGGTCTCGAACGGGTTTCACCGTTGATTTTGGGGGGTTTTCTTTTTTTTTTTTTTAAAATTTATGAATGGAGAATTCTGATTGGCCGAGGACTATATTAAATTTTTAAATAGTGTTTTCTCAAACGAACTCCTTTTTAAACCCAACGACTATCGCCTCTAGCTAAATACCCCCATTCCGGACACAATGTGATATGTTTCGCTTGCCAATTCGACTGTTACAGTGAGTTATTTTTAACATTAAAGTATAAAACAATTAATTCTTAACTCTGAACGTTCATTTCAATTTGCCAGGTCCACAAACTGATTCAAAAAATTCCAGAAAAATAAATCTAGCTATGTTTTGACGCTACGGTCCCAACAAAACTAGTTTCATCGAATTCTGAGGTCGTTTGAAAACTGGCCATTTTCTGGTCGATCCAATTTAACAGAAATTGTCCAATCACATTTTCTTTTGCCATGCTCACATACTAGCTTCAAAAATTATGAAATTTGAAACCTAGCAATAGTTTGACATCCCGAACCCAACAAAAGTGGTTTCATCGAATTCCGAGGTCGTATGCAAAATATGAATTTTCCAGGGCTATATATTCTATATACCGACCCTTCTAAAAATTCATTCGGCCATAACTTTTGATTCCCGTTATGAAACTTCAATTTTTCAAATTCATTAGAAAGGTATTGACTAACAGATTTAAGTATTTTAGGTTTCGCTAAAATCCGTTGTATTTTCCACCCTGCACGGTCAGTCAAAGTTTGAATTCAAATTTTCAAACTGACTCACTATTTCTAATTCACTATTTTATTGAAATATTCTATTTCAATTGTTCAAATACCTTTGAAATAACCAATTTAAAAATTTTAAATTGGCTCGTATTTTCCGGGTTATTACATATATATATACCAGGATGCAGACGGTGCTTAGCAGTACCCGACACCCGTCATCCAAAGACCATGGATGGCTTGTTTGTTTGATTGATGTGTTGTGAAAATTGTTTGTGATGTTGATGTGAAATCGATAATAAATTGGAAATGGTTGAAATAAAGTAATTATCATTAAAAATATAATTTTTAACGTGAATATGAATATAGTGAATGTGAGTAAATAAATATTTATAAACAAATTTGCCGATTTGTTTATATACACTAATTTGACTGATATTGATTGGGATGATAAATTTTACACATCGCCCAACTGCACAAATAAAAATCAACGTTTGTTGATTTGTAACCCCACACGGATGTTGGGATGATATTTGAGTAAACTAATCCCAATTATTTAATGGTATGTCGATCGATTGGTCGTCAGGCCGTGTAAGCGTTAATTATTTATATTGGATTCTTATGCAGTTGTGTGGTGCACTTTGTATGATGGTTGATGGTTTATCATTGCTATTATATACATGTGTTGTATGGAACCCATATAATTAACGTTATATGGTAATTGATTGGGCCTCATTCCAGTCGGGGAGATAATGAATATTATAAAAGAAAATTCATGTGTTGAATATAAAAATAGTCATGTGTTGACGATGTTCATGTGTTGAAACTATTTATTTGTTGAGTAAAATATTTTAAATATAACAAAACTTACATCTTTATCATATTTAAGATTAGACACTACCTCACGGTGGAGTCTGATTTAAAAATCAAACGATAGATACCATAATTTTATAAAATATATTGCATAACAAAAATAGTGGTTTGTTGACAGTACTCATGTGTTAAGATTAGTCGTGTGTTGAAAGAAATATAGATTCGTGTGTTGAATAGAATAAATATTCATTTGTTGAATAGAATAACGAATTTATTGAAATATATAAAGCCGTGTTGATTAGAGTTGTGCTATTTTGACGTGAACGATATTTAAATCGATTATATTTGTTTTTATAATAAATATAGAAAAGAAGTGATTTCAAAATATAACGTTTCGAAAATATTATCATTGATATAGTAATGATAGGAAATATCCAATTTTGATTTGAAATTGAATATAGAGTTGAAATGGTTTTAAAAACGAATTTAAAACGATTTATAAAATACGTTTTAAAAGGAAATCGAAGTGTATATATATATATATATATATATATATATATATATATATATATAATGGCCTGAATAGAATGCGCCGCGCCGCGGCAGTTCTCGAATTTCGACCACTGACTTCGAATTGACGTTGCGGGAGATCCGACCGTCTGATTCTCCAAGAACCAGAACCGTTGGGTTCGTATCGAAAAGATCTTTCCAATAAATATTAGAAATATGAATTCTAATGGTCGGATTTGAAATTATGTCCAAATCAAATTTGGAAAAGGTCGGTGTAAGTGCAGTTCGATGGCCGTTGATGGAAATCGACTGTACGGACCTTTATAAAATTATTAAAAATAGTAATAATTTGTGTAAAATCATAATATGTGAATTGTAAGGAACTGGGATGAAAATTTTCACATTTGAAGAGATAAAAATAGATTTTTATCGAAATGAACTAGTTTTGAACTAGAATTAAAATCAATTTATTTTTGAGATAAATAAATTGAACTTGAAAGTGATTTTAAAAATAATTAATATTCCCAATACGTGAATTGGACTGGAGTTGAATCAAAATTATCTTCGGAATATTTCGATGTTGGATTTCATGACTGTACAGATATTGTTATTGAAATTTGAAAGATATATTTTATATCGTTATTTCCAATACGATATTTGTTGGTTTCAAGATTTGATATTGAATATAAGCCGGTATATTTTCTATTCAGAGCCTTGTATTTAATATCAAATGTGATTTGGGTTTCTCGTGAATGGTGTCTTCATTAACACTGTTCTTAAGCCCAATAGGGAAAAAGATTAAATCTTTGTATTTAGATTTAATGAAGTGTATCAATTAAATAATATTTAGTTGAAATTGAATTTAAATTGGTTTTTGGGTTTATCGTGAGCGGTGTTTTGAACAACACCTGTTCTTTAACCCGATTAACAATAGAATGTGATTTGGGATTATCGTGAATCGTGTTTTAGATGACATTGGTTCTTTGACCCAGTTGAAGGAAGGATATTGATTTTTGAAAAGATTAAAACTAAGTGGAGTTTGAATGAATCTTTAATTAGATTGAAATGGGACTTGATAATTTAAATTATCAAATCTGAAAGGTGATCGAGAATGGAGTACCACCAGTTTTGCTCCAAAGCGATAGTGAAATCTTTAATTAGATTTAAACGTGAAATGGTAATTAATTTTACTGATAACACCATGGTGTTAAGTATGGAGTATTATCAGTTTTTCTCCATGGGATAAATAGGTTGGGATTGGGAAATAAAACAAATAATTACTTCGGTGTGGTTCGCTAATCCCGACTTGTTTGAATTTATATTAAAAGAAGATTAAAGAATAAATTTAAAGAATTTATCTTTGACAAAGTTAATGGGAAATTTTCCCAAAGTATAAGTATATTTGAATAAAAGAATATTCTGAATTGGAATGAGGCATATGTTGTGTTTGTGTAACACTTGTTTATTATATACGCGAGTTATTCAGAAAGACCGGGTTTATCCCATTCTGAATAACTAATTCGACGCAGTATCGAAGATGAAGATGGTTGTTGAAGACCGGACGTCTTCACGTCGTTTGGGGGATTACTGATGATCTTGATTGGGCCGTACACCCAAAAGGAGGGAATCAGTTAGTGATCGTCCAGACGTACTTGGAGATCGATGGATATGCGGGGTACTAGGTGCCTTCGGTTTCGTTCAGACCCAGAACGAACTTGTAAATGGACTGTGTGTCTGACATTGGATTTTATTCTGTGTGGTTGATTTCTATTAAATATATATCTTTTTGGCGGCGGAGAATTTATTCTCCTGCTTAACGCCCTTCTCTGAGACGTACGAGCAAAGAGGTTATATATTGATGGATATCAAACGCATGGAGTGAATTGCCTATGTGGCATGCCTAAGAGGCAATATGATCAAGGCTTCTGTTGAAAAGCAGAGTCTTTTGGTGGATGATCAAAGCACAGCCTGTGTGGAATAGCTTTGTGTAACGTTGATTCGCGAGCCTCACACCTCGGTTGTGAACCAAAAACGGGAGAAGGATCCAGGGATGGCATGCGTTTCCTTCTAGCTAGAAGTGGCGTCAGTGGTTTTACACGCCCCGACGAGTTTGACTTATGTGGTTGTTGCTGTTGCGAGGCGCCTCGGATATATCGGTCGATCCGGGACCGATGGAGTCATTGGACTCATTGACACTCCAATGGGTGGGGAAACGCAGTATTCTAGAATTTTAATCCACATCGGTGGACCGGCTCTTTGGCTCCTAAGGGTCACTTGAGCTCTGATCCTGAGACACGGGCTAGAGAGTCTCGAATCGGTAGAGGACTATCTTTTGCCTCGGTTCATAGATGGAAACCCAATTTCCAAATACGTGACTTTGCGATTTTGATTGTATAACCTATATATGGCGACAAAGTGGTATGGGGCATTCATCCCGCCTATGATTGATACTTATGATTTGAAATTGATTTCTCCACTTATAGTAATAGTAAAAGATTTGTTTTAACGTATCAAGCATTCTTTGGCTATTATAAGGTAAAACCCTATCCTGTAGTTTGTGTTGCATTGTGTGATGGGACCTGGGTCATATAATAGCTTCATTTATCTTTATTTAGCATTGCGCTGTTGTTTTATGCACTAGTGTTCTTGGGAGGAAACCCGTTCCGTGTTATACGGCGTGGTCCCTTGATTTACCGAACTTTAAAATAAAGATTAATAACTGTTTTAGTTCTCACACCAGTCCCATGACTGATCTGGAGTTTATTGTTTTAACCTAAACTCTGGGTGCCCTTATTTTCACACGGGCAGCTAGTAGTTTTGGTTTTGCAGATTTATATTCACAGGATTCTGGTTTACAGCTGGAACGATATCCGGAAAGCTTTGTATCCGTATATCTCCTTCAGTTGTATTTTGTATTATTTTCCGTTGCTTTGTAATTTATTGTAATCTCTGATATTTATTGAACGTAATTTATTCATTTATACTCTGTATATTCTTGTATCTGATGGAATTGTCGAAATAGCAACAAAATGTTCTTCCATCTGTGTTCTATTTTGTCTTGTCCACAACGCAATCCGTGCTTTCCTTACCGGGGAAGTTTGGGTCGTGTCAGCGGAGTGGAACCCAAACGTGAGAACTTCTCACTTTTAATTTATTTTTCTAGTTAATATATATACTAGGATGTAGACGGTGCTTAGCAGCACCCGACACCCGTCGCCCACAGACCATGGATGACTTGTTTGTTTAATTGATGTGTTGTGAAAATTAATTGTGTGATGTGGAATGAATAAATATTTTATAGCTAAAAATATAATTTTTAACGTACATATAAAATAAATATTCATAAACAAGTCGGACGATTTGTTTATGTACGCACATTTGAATGATGTTGATTTGGACGATAAATTTTACACATCGCCCAACTGCACAAATAAATCTGTGTTTTTGTTTGAAAACCCCACACGGGTATTGGGATGAAATTGGACATACACTAATCCCAATAATTAGATTTATGTCAATCGATTGATTGATAGGATGTTATAAGCGTCAAATATTTATATTTGATGCTTATGCAGTGTAGAATGCACTTTGGATGATGGATTGCTATTTTCATTGTTGTTATACACATTTGTTGTGTGAAAATCCATATAATCACATTATATGGTAATTGACTGTGTCTGATTTCGGTTCAGAAAGAATGAATATTTTAAAATAAGGATAATTTTAAAATAATGAATATTTTCAAATAATATTCAGTAAAAGAATCAAAATTTGATTTTGATGTCCGATTTGGGATGGACACAAATATATTTGAATATGTAAAGCCGTGTTAATTAGATTAACGCCGTTTTGACGTGAACGTTATTTATATCGATTTAATTCATTTTTATAATGAATACTGAAAAGGAATTGATTTCAAAATCTAATGTTTTGAAAGTATATCATTTATATATCGATGATATGGAATATTCAATTTTGATTTGAAATTGAATATGAAGTTGAAATCATTTTGAAAACGAATCTAAAGCGATTTATAAAATGCGGTTTAAAAGGAAATCAACGAAGTATATATTATATATATTATATATATAATATAATGGCCTGAATAGAATGTGCCACGCTGCGGAAGTTCGCAAATTTCGACCATTGAATTCGAATGGATATTACGGGAGATCCGGCTGTTGGATTCTCCTAAAACTGGAACCATTGGGTTGATATCAAAAATTGCTTTCTAATGAATATTAGAGATTTTAAATCTAATGGTTGGATTTGGAATTATGTCCTAATCAAATTTGAAAAAGGTCGCAGTAAGTGCAGTTCAATGGCCGTTGATGGGAATCGACTGTACGGGCCTTGATAAAATTATTAAAAATACCAATAATTTGTGTAAAGTCATAAGAAATGATTTGGAAAGAATTGGGATGAAAAATTCGATATTTGAAAAGATAAAAATAGATTTATATCGAAATGAACTAGTTTTGAACTAGAATTATAATCCATTCATTTTTGAAATAAATAAATTGGATTTGAAAGGTTTTTAAAAGTAATCAGAATTTCCGATAATTGAATTGGAATGGATTTGAATCAAAATTTACTTTGGAATATTTCGATGTTGGATTGCGTGATTATATAGACATTGTTATGGTAATTTGAAAGACATATTTATATCGTTATTTCCAATACGATATTCGTTGGTCGTAGAATTTAATATTGAATTTAAGCCGATATATTTTATATTCAAAGCCTTGTATTTAATATCTAATGGGATTTGATTTTGTCGTGAATGGTGTATTCATTAACACTGTTCTTAAACCCAGTTGAGGAAAAGATTAAATCTTTTTATTTAGATTTAATGAAGTATACCAATTAAATGGTAATTAACTGGAATTGAATTTGAATTGATTTTTGGGATTATCGTGAACTGTGTTTTAAATAACACTTGTTCTTTAACCCGATAATTAACGGAATGTGAACTGGGTTTATCATGAACTTTGTTTTAACGACATTTGTTCTTTAACCCGATTTATAATGAAATGTGATTTGGAATTTATAAATCTTTTGTTAAGATATAAAGGAGATCTTCCAAAGTAAAGTTTTCCAATTTAATAAAATAAATTGGAATGGAATGGAATTCGATTTGGTAATGATCGAAGTGAATCTCTGTGGATGAGGACTGCTAATATATATGGAATTTAAAAGGCTTTGCTGTTATTCCATTTATATTGTTAGTCGGATATCGAAGTCTATATCGATTAAATATATCGATTTTCTTTCCATGAAGATTCCATCGTTAATGGAATGTGATTTGGGTTATCGTGAATGGTATCTTTAATAATAATATTCTTAGACCCAACAAAGTTAAGAAAATCAAAAACTAACTGAAGATTAGTTAACTTGATTGGTTTCTTGGGTAATGATCTGATGTTGGTTTCGGTCTTCGGTGATAATACTTAGGGAATTGTTCACTTGCTAATTTATGGTTAAAGGCTGATGGAATGGAATGTGATTTTGGGTTTATAGTGAACCGTGTTTTAAATGACATTGGTTCTTTAATCCAGTTAAAGACAAGATACAATTTCCTAAGTTAAACAATCATTAAAATTGATTTTTGGGTAGATTAAAACCAAGTGGAGTTTAAATGAATCTTTAATTAGATTGTAATGATCGAGAAGGGAGTATCACCAGTTTTTCTCTAGGCGATAGTTAAATCTTTAGTTAGATTTAAATGTGAAATGGTAATTGAATTTACCGATAACACTGTGGTGTTAGATATGTAGTATTACCAGTTTTACTTCACGGGGTGAATAGCTTGGGATTGGGAAATTAGAACAAATGATTACTTCAGTAAGGTTCGTTAATGCCGACTACTTTGGATAAACCAAAATTTGGTTTGAATTGAAATCCAAAAGAAGATTAAAGAATAAATTTAAAAGAATTTATCTTTGATAAAATTAATGCGAACCTTTCTTTATAGATGTGAATATTTAAATAAAGTAATATTCTGAATTGGAATGAGGCGTATGTTGTGTTTTTGTAACACTTGTTTATTATATATGCGAGTTATTCAGAAAGACCGGGTTTATCCCATTCGGAATAACTGATTCGACGATGTGTCGAGGATGGAGACGGTGGTCGAAGACTGGAGGTCTTCACATCGTTTGGATAATTAATGATGATCTTGATTGGATTGTACACAAAAGAGGAGGGAATCAGTTGGTGATCGTCCAGACGTACTTGGAGATTGATGGATATGCGAGGTACAAGGTGCCTCGGGTTTCGTTCAGACCCAGAATAGACTTGTAAATGGACTGTGTGTCTGACATTGGATACCATTCTATGTGATTGATGGATATCGATTGCATAGAGTGGTTTGCCTTTGTGGCATGCTAAGATGCAAATGATCAAGGCTTCTGTTGAAAAGCAAAGTCTTGTGGTTGAGGATCAAAGCACGGCCTTTGTGGCATAGCTTTGTGTAGCGTTAATTCGCGAGCCTCACACCCCGGTTGTGAACCAGAAATGGGAGAGGACATCAGGGAGGGCATGAATTTCTTTCTAGCTAGGGTGGTGTCAGTGACCTACAAGCCCTGACATTTATATTATTTTCACCTATGTGGTTATTGCTGTTGCGAGGCACCTCGGATATATCGGTGACTATGTGGAGCCGATGGAGTCATATGACTCATTTACGCCCCAAAGGGCGGGGAAACGCATTGTTCAGGCATTTTAATCTACATCGGTGGACCGGCCCTAATGATCCAATGGTCACTCGAGCTCTGATCCTAAGGCTCGGGCTAGACAGTCTCGAATCGGTGAGGACTATCTTTTGCCTCTGTACATAGGGGGAAATCCAACTTCCAATACGTGACGTTTGCGGTTTTGATTGTAGAGCCTAGTATTGGCGACATGATATATGGTACCCGTGTCGTCTATGATTAATACTTATGATTGAAATTGTTTTGACACTATACACTTACAGTAACAATAAAAGATGAAATTTCACGTACCAAGCATATTTGGCTATTATAAGGTAAAACCCTATCCTTCGGCATGTGTTGCATTGTGTGATGGGACCTGGGTCTGATAATAGCTTCATTGTTCTTTATTTAGCATTGCGCTGTTGTTTTATGCACTGGTATTCTTTGGAGGAAACCCGTTCCGTGTTATACGGCATGGTCCCTTGATTTACCTAACTTTAAAATAAAGATTAATAACTGTTTTAGTTCTCACACGAGTCACATGACTGAACTGTAGTTTATTGTTTTAATCTAAACTCTCGGTGCCCTTATTTTCCACACGGGCAGCTAGTAGTTTTGGTTTTGCAGATTTATATTCACAAGATCCTGGTTTACAGCTGGAGTGATATCTGGAAAGCTCTGTATTCGTGTATTACTTTCAGTTGTGTTTTATATTATTTTTCCGCTGCTATGTAATGTATTGTAATCTCTGATATTTTATGATGTGTAATATTTATTCATACTCTGTATATTCTTGTATTTTGATGATTGTTGTAATAAACAATGAAATGTTCTTCTGTTTGTGCTCCAATGTGGCTTGTTCTCAACTCAATCCATGATTTCCCATAAGGGGGATTTCGGGTCGTTTCATCGTGGTATCAGAGCTTTTGTTTACAAAGCACGAGAACAAGACACATTAGAACCATACGAAAGAATTCATCAGAGATTGGATTAGTAGTATCCAATGAGAATGACTCGTTAGAGATAGGATCAGTAGTATCCTAGAACGAGTGTGATGAGTGATGTTTTTAAAAAAATAATAAACAATTTTTGTTTGAAAATTTAAACCTTATTCAACGTATTTGAATATTTATTTGCATTGAATTTGGACACTCCAATATATAAAGATTTTGCATACACATCTGATCCACGGGTATTCGAAGTTTAAATATACTGGGTAGATATAGAATCACATTCTAGTCGCCCGGAGATGGTTCTGATGATGGCATGTCATCATCAGCACTTGTGTTCATGTTTCGAAATTGTGATATCTATATATTTACAATTGACTGATATGAGAACCAAAATATAGTTAGAATATATTGTTGTGACTTGGCATCAAAAACATGATTTTCCGTATATATATCAAAAATATGAATTTGAAACATTAAGTCACTAATTGATTGATGGTTGTTTGATTATTGGTTTCATATTTTTAACCATTTAGGCCAAATTATATCAAATATTGAATTGTATTGAAAATTATTTGGAAATGCGTGCATGTACATATATATAGGTGAACAGGTTATAGCAAGAGGCTAGAGAAGAGGAATAAAATTGTATGCCCGGCAAATAGGTACATGTTTATTGTATTTCTTGGGTTTTTGATGATTTTGTGAGCCAATTGGCTAGCCGCTTGGCTTTTTCTTTTTCTTTTGGATTGGTGAGGGCCATGGGAGGCTGTTTGAAATATCCCGAAGCTCCCGGTGCAGGGGGGGTTATGGTGAAATTTTTCGAAAATTTAGTGTGTTAGCCAAATTTTTGAAAAATTTGAAAAGTTCTTAGAAACTGAAAAGTTGAAGAACTTAAGTCATAATTAAAATAATGAAAGTTGAGTTGATTTTTTAAACAACTTTCAGCTTCGTTCCTTTTCGGGGACGAAAAGTTTTAAGTGGGGGAGATTGTAACAACACGGAAATCCGAGCCAATTTTAAATTTTTATTTTTGCAATTTTAATGAGTTTTGAACATCTAAAATGAATTATTTTAAATAATAACGACGAGAAATTTATTTTGAATAGAAATAGAATGTATATATTTATATTGATCGTCGATAGAATATAAATACTTATTTTTAATTATAAAAGGATTCGAAAATGGTGCGGTAGTTTAAAAATTCGATTTCAAATTTCAAATGAATGTACAGGATTCAAAATAAACCGGATTTAAGCGAAACCAAAAATATTAGAATCTATTTGAGTATATCTTTCCAACGAATCTGAAAAATCAAAATTTCATAGCGGGGACAAAAAGTTACGCCTAGTTGAAATTTCAGAATAGTTACTATGGAAAATGTAGCCCTTAAAAATGGAAATTTTGCAAACGACCTTCGTTTTCAACGAAACCACTTTTGTTGGATCCGTGATGTCAATTTATTGCTAGGTTTCAAAATTCGTAATTTTCTGAATTAATATGTGAGCATGGTAAAGGAAAACGCGTTTTGCCAGTTTTAGATTATTTTAATCAACTGGAAAATGGCCATTTTTCAAACAGTCCCAGAATTTGATGAAATTGGTTTTATTAGGACCGTATCATCAATATGAAGCTAGAAAATATTTTTCTATAATTTTTAGAATTAGTATGTGGCCCTGGTAAATTAAAACGTACGTTCAAATTCAATATATACTGAGTTATATTTTAATTCTGACGAAAACTGATGATAACCGTCGAATTGGCTTACGATACATATCCCACTGTGTTCGGAATGGGGGTAATTAGCAAGGGATGACAGTCGGTGGTTTCGATTAAGAGTTCGAAATAAAAAGTTGCTATATGGAATTTAAAATTTAAAATAAATAATAAATAAATAATAAACTTCTCTTCCCCCTTATACTCTCTCTCCCCCAAATCAAAAGTCTAGCCCGGCAGATCAAATTAAAAGAGAGAGAGAGACCCCATCGCGCCCTCGTGCGATAGCCCCACCGCCGCCCTGTTCAAACCCCCCCCCCCCCCCCCCCCGCTACTCACGCCGTCGCCCCTTCTTCCACCTCCTCCTCCCTTCGCGACCTCTCTCTCTCCTCCGTGGACACCAAACCGTTCCCCACAACATCGCAGAAGGCCCCAAACCCGAGAAGCCTCTTATCGTGGACTTCCCCCAGCGCAGCGCCGTGCCCCTCGACAAACCCGCCCCCCTTCCGACCACCGCCAACAACCGCGTGGACTCCCCCGGCCTTCCTCCTTCATTTGACAGTAAGTTTTTTTCTTTTAATTTATTTTAAAAAGTTGATTTTAATTTATTTTTAAAAACTGGTTTTAATTTATTTTAAAAACTGATTTTATTTTATTTTAAAAACTGATTTTGGTTAAGTTTAAAAACTGATTTTTTTGTTTCGTTTAAAACTGAAAAAGATTTGATTTTAAAAAGTTATTTATAAGACAAATGAAGGGATAAAGTTATGATTTTTTTATCTATGTGAAGAAGCGATAAAAATGTGATTTTTATCATATGAGAAGTGAAAAAAAATATGATTTTTATATTATAGGGAGAATAAAAAATATGATTTTTATATAGTAGGAATAATAAAAAGATGATTTTTATATTATATAGATAATAAAAATCTCATCTTTATATATGTAGCGATAGGATAAAAATACGATTTTTATATATGAAGTGACAATATAAAATTTTGATTTTTATCATATATGTAGCAAATTAAAAATATATGAAGTAGAAAGAATAAAAATATGATTTTTATTTATTGGAATGAAGCAATAAAAATATTATTTTTATTATGAATAGCGTGGTAAGAACTGCATTGGAATCTCAAACAAATCCAAACGGTTCAGAAGTTCAGAAGTAAAACACGGCGGAGTGGAACCCAAAGGTGAGAACTTCTCACTTTTAATTTATTTTTCTAGTTAATATATATACTAGGATGCAGACGGTGCTTAGCAGCACCAGACACCCGTCGTCCACAGACCATGGACGATTTGTTTGTTTAATTGATGTGTTTTGAAAATTAATTGTGTGATGTGGAATGAATAAATATTTTATAGTTAAAAATATAATTTTTAACGTGTATATAAAATAAATACTCATAAACAAGTCGGACGATTTGTTTATGTACACACATTTGAATCATATTGATTGGGACGATAAATTTTACACCTCGCCCAACTGCACAAATAAATCGGTGTTTTTTTTTTAAAACCCCACATGGGTAATGGGATGAAATTGGACATACACTAATCCCAATAATTAGTTGTATGTCGATCGATTGATTGACAGGCTGTTATAAGCGTTAAATATTTATATTTGATGCTTATGCCGTGTAGAATGCAATCTGGATGATTGGTTGCTATATTCATTGTTGTTATCCACATTTTTTGTGTAAAAATCCATATAATCACATTATATGGTAATTGACTGTGTCTGATTCCAGTTCAGAAAGAATAAATATTTTAAAATAATGATTATTTTAAAATAACGAATATTTTCAAATAATATTCAGTAAAAGATTCAAAATTTTATTTTGATGTCCGATCTGGGATGGACACAAACATATTTTAATATATAAAGCTGTGTTGATTAGATTAATGCCATTTTGACGTGAACGATATTTATATCGATTTTATTCATTTTTATAATGAATATCGAAAAGGAATTGATTTCAAAATCTTATGTTTTGAAAGTTTTATCATTTATATATTGATGATATGGAATATTCAATTTTGATTTGAAATTGAATATGAAGTTGAAATCGTTATGAAAACGAATTTAAAACGATTTATAAAATACGTTTTAAAAGGGAATCGATGAAGTATATATTATATATATTATCTCTACTAATAAAGGAAATGTTTTGAGGGTGGTGAAGCTTTTTAGGTCTTCCCAATCAACCCATTCAGTTCCTTCAAATCGATCACAGAAACAAAGAAAAAAGAGGGCGTATGGGTCATTTCCCCTTCCCACGTTCTGACCACGACTAAATTTCAACACGCTCTCCATTTTCTCCCCCATTTTCTTCAACGGTTCTCGGTTTTCATCATTTCTAATGCCGATATTTTCTTCCCTAAAAAACTACTGCTAAAACATCGTGTCAACAATGGAAGAAAGGAACGCAGGCTCTAGATCTGAGATGAATCGACCAAATCGACAAATCCGGCACTAGTCATGCTTTCAGATCTGCATCAAAATTGCGACTATATCTCCTGCCACCATGTCAAGTATACAATTCCTGACTTCGGATCTCTTCAGTTCAAACAATCCTCAGGTTGTCATATATTACTTATTTTCTTAGAACCTGTCGTTATTGCTTTTGAGTCATCTTCTAACAGGAAGCATCATTTTAATGTATTATTTTGTTTATTAAATCGTTTCGACTATAAGTTTTTAATTTTAAATCGTTACAGTTAGTTATATCGCTTGACTTAACAAGAGTGGAAATAATTTTCCATCGATATTGGTAATTAAGCTGTATTAGTTTGTTCTTTTGTATGTTAAAGATTGGTTGAGTTTGTTCTCAATGGTAGACAACATTCAATACGTCCTTCTCATATATTTCTTCTCTTTTTATATGTTTCAATATTGTTGCATCGAGGTTTCTGATGAGTTTGTTATTTTTGCCGAAAACATTCAAGGGCCAATTGCAGCAGTTGATGGCAGATGAATTTTATAGTTTGTAGGGTCATCTCAATAAGCTTTTCTGTTTTTTGTCTGTGATAAATTATAATTCTTTCCATTAAATTCTGAATGGACAATCGTGAAACTCATTGGATTATATTATTATACTGCTTCTCAGTAAAAACTAAAATTCTACTGTGTTCTTCTTATGTATTCCAAAGAATGGACTATGCTTTCATATGTAATACTTGCATAATCGCGTAAACTTTTCAGACAATCCTTTTTAGAGGATGAACTTGATTCTCATTATATTCAAAATGTTTGCAAGCATTATATTTGGAAGCAAATAATTAATGCTTAAAATGGTTAGTCTTCAACTACAATTATTATGGTGTACTATTATTATTGCTTGCCCAAAAATGAATCTAATATATGTTTTGTTTAGTATCAGTACAATGTAAATTCAACTTCCGTGTTTCCTTTTTCCCACAATAAGACCTTTGAAACATACACACAGTGGGAATTTTCTCTGCCTCTCTGCCTTCCATTAATCTGCATAAATCTTTTATATAGAGTCGGTTGTGAAATAAGATGATTTCATTGAATATCTTATCCATATTCTCTGCTTTGATCTATAGTTACGAGTATGTGGCAATCTTTGATACATAATCTATTTTTGGCTTAGGATTACATGCTTGCAACGCATGAAATTTACAAACAGTTTGCTAGAGCCACGGGCAGCTGCTTCACTACCCATACAAACAACAGAAGGTACAGATCGATTAATTATAATTTGTTCGATTTGATTGAAGTATAATATATACATGTCATAAAACTTTGGGTTTTTTCCTCTTTTCTTTTAGGTGTTTGGCCCATTTTCATATCATATAGGATGAGAGTAGCTGCTTCTGTATGAGTTGTAGAGGTTGTTACAATTAATTGATTGTCGAAACTTTTAGAATCGAAAGGCATTTACTGATTGTTGAGGTATTATATCTACATTTCATTTTGGTTAAGGCTCCTCCAACTAATAATTTATGCTCAGTCATCAAACATCAAGTATTTTAGACACGTTTTTATGGCTTAAAAGAGTAAAAACACATAGGTTTGACGAAAGGCTGACTTTGACTCTTATTGTTATTGAAAGAAAATTAAAATTGGGAAACGTGAGTTTACTAAAGAAATGAAAAGTCACACTATCATGTTTTTAAATGTTGCATACGAAAGTATATAAATCTACGCTATAATGATGATACCATAACTATGTAGTTTGTTTCATGGTATAATTCATGGGGTCTAAAGTATAATTTTGTTGCATATGTTCAAAGTATGGTTTAGAGTCTTTGGACTACAGACCTGAAATATTTTTTATTCCCAGTTTAATCCCAAAATTTATGTTTAGACCTAAGTATATGTTTTTATTGAGCTATTCATTGACGCAAATAACAAAGAATTGAAGTCAGTTAGTCTTTTTTCAGTTTAATTTATTATTTTCAAAGTATACTTTAGACTGCAGACCTGAAATATTTTATATTCCGAGGTTATGCTAAAAAGAATTATGTTTAGACTTAAGTTTATATTTTTATTGAGCTATTTATTGATGCATATAACAAAGAACTGACCCCGGTTAGTCTTTTTTTTTCAGTTTAACTGAAAGATATCTCCGAATGGCTAAAAGAAATGTACGTTCCATAATTTTTACATGACCCCAGGTATTAAACATGATGTTAGACTACAGTTTACACAAGAAGAACAGTCTACTTGCTAAAATGTAGAGACGTTATTTTACTGTTATTCTGTTTGACCCATGTTGTTCGCTCACGTCATTGTAGATGTAGCGAATAAGGCATTTTCTCTATTACATGATTGTCGTCGACATACTTCCCTATTGTCCAACTACTTAAAACCATGTTTCTTTTTTTTTAATTGCAAGCTATGGATTTCTTTCCACCATAGTAGTAACATATTCCCATTCAGTAGTATATAATCCATTATGCCTATAATGACTGTCTTGTTTGATTCCATTTTAAGACCGCTGGATCCAAATTTAATTATCAGTAATGTTGTTGCCGATGTCCCCTGTAATGCTGGATTATGGTTTGGATAATTTTTACATTCGGAAGGACGTGTGAATATGATTGGACCAATTTTTTTATCTTAACAACGTACATTTTTTTTATATCAAGCACTTCTAACATGTTTTTTCTATACCGGCCGTTTGCTATGTTTGATTTTATTTACCGCTCTCCTTGACTCCAGAAACTATTTAAAGGCCCAACCTCAATATTGTAACACCCCACATCCGTTAGTCTCACTCACAAAGGGAATGCACTAAGTTCTGTGGAGTATTTTTGGGTAAAAGATGTAGATAAATTACAAGACAAACAGAAATTAAGCAGCGGAAAATAAAACATTGCTTTATTGATAAAATAGTTTTTAAAATGATTTCTTTACAATATCAGAGTATCATCTGTCTTACAAAATAAAGAAGCATAAAACAACACTTATATTCCCCAATTTTAGCAAGAGCCAGCCATAGCATCTGAAAAGAGGATCCAAGCAAAACTTCGACAAATCTTCAAGCTGGGAAAGAGTGACTGTCCAACTTAACCTGAGCTATACTATTCCCTCCTTTACAACCTGGGGGGGGGGGGGACAGAAGAAAAGAAGACGAAAGAAAAACAAAGTCAGACATAAAGCCTGAGTAAGTTCAGTAACTTCTAGCATGTGAACATGGAAAAAAAAACGACATGAATTAACTGAATACAAGATTACACCATGACGATAGAGTCAGCAAGAATAGACAAGATAATCACAAGATATGCTAAGCTAAGATAAACTGGAAATGCTCTAATATATTCGCCGCTTCGCTATTTCCTTGTTATACTGGTTTCTATATCTCTGCACCACCTAACTAATGTCCCAACTAGTAACGATAACGTGATCCTAATCCCTGTATTTTCCATCGCCTTCAGGCATACCTTTATTATTTGTTACCTAGATTTAATCTAGGGTTTTCTACCAACTGCCTTCTAGATTCAACTAGAGTTTACCATATCTGCTGAACGCTTCTTGGATTCAGGGTTTATGCCATCTTGTCCAACTAGTGCTACCTGTCGAACGATGCCCCCAAGTCTAGGACACACTACCTAGAGTGGTATATGTTCCTATACTTCCCCACGCATGTATCGCGAATCGTTATCGCTTGTCTAGATGCACATGTCCTGTAATGTGCGGCCCGAGTCCTGTGGCAGGGAAAATCAAGAAATACAGAACTCGGCCGGGAGCTTTCATATATCCACCGATGCAGATGCTAAGGTCTGTTTTTGTTCCAGTGGCTATGGTCCCACTTGACCCCTCCCTCAACTAATGAAAGGCACACCTTGAAAAATGAGAACTATACGCGGGCCCCCGATGCCCCACTATCCTATGGCCATCCTCACCCATAACTAGATAGCAAGTATATGGTCTTTTGGAGTTCTCCGCCTTTCCGTTTTACGTATCTCGATTGACTCAAGATGGATGGTAGACGACGAGTTGCTATCATAGGGCTATCGTTTCCTCGTCGAATCACGCCAGTCCATCCTAGCCTTTAGGTTGCCATATATTGCAACCAAGGAATACCCCCGGTTCTTCTAACGCAGACCTTAACCTCTGTGAGCCCAGGAGGATCATCTGCAGCCTCACAGAGGGATACCAATCGTACCCTCACGTCCCCTCGAAGCCTCGGGCTTCGTAACCCAATTCGTTGGAGCCTTCTCAGACGGACATTCGCTCCTTCCCGTATTATACTAAGAATTACTACTTAGTTCTCTTTCCCATCAATTTGGATTGGTTAAGTGTCATTAGTCAATTCAAGCTAACTTAACCCTCTTGATTTATCCTGATAAACTGGTTAAGTGTTATCAATAATACATGTTGACATAACCTTACCACAAACCAAGTTATATTGGTTAAGTATTTCTTATTACTTAACCCTACCCCTTCACCCTGTATTCGTTAAGTGTTCCTTTTTAACTTAACCTTGCCCGTATGTTTTAACTAACATGTTATTAATGGTTAAGAATTATCCCTTCATGTTTTTATCTTAACCGTATTCCTTTATTAAAATCTGTTGGTTAAGTGTTCAAGTTTACTTAACCCTACGGTCTAGCCCAGCTAACATATCAAATTGGCTAAGTGTATTGAATTTTACTTAACCCCAACCTCTAGTCTAGTTAACATGTTAATATGGCTAAGTGTATTAACTTTACTTAACCCCACCTTCTAGTCTAGTTAACATGTTAATTTGGCTAACTGTTTTCTTAGTTACTTAACCCCTGCAAATCTTGTCTTGTCACCCTGTTAAGTTGGTTAAGTGTCCCTATAGACTTAGCTCTCCCATTCTAGCTTAACTGTGTTAAGTTGGTTAAGTGTTCCTATGGACTTAGTCCTCCCATTATAGCTTAACTGTGTTAAGTTGGTTAAGTGTTCCTATGGACTTAACCCTCCCATTCTTTGTTAAGTGTCGGTATGAACCTAACCCCACCCACAGGTCTGGTTATCATGTTGAATTGGTTAAGTGTATTAGTAAACTTAACCCTGCCATTCTTGTTCTAGCTTTAACTAAATAAATTAAAGCCACGACCACTCACATTACAAAGATATTGTTGCGAATACTGTATGTGCCGGTTGGTTCCGGGCAGGTTTACGTCGCAACTCAGTCTAACCTCGGGTTAGGCCTATTCGTGTTTTCTAAGTTCAAAGGGTTTTGATTAATTATCAAATCAGGTTTTGAAAGTAACCATCCTGTCCGTCGGATCAGTTAGGGATAGCCAGGAAGAGCAGGAAACTTGTATTTTCCAAACTCAAGCCTAGACACTATCCTCTCTGTCACCCTAGAACTTTCTGGTGTGTTATTAAAAGAGATGTCGTTAATAAACCTTTAATTTGTCTTAATTTACGTTTTCTCATTTAGGACAAATTCTATAAGTAAATTATTCCTAATGTACTTATCTCCTAATTTCTCTTTTAATGTAAATTGTCAACATTCATTATTATGGCCCATTTTCCCCTCTATATCATATTTATGCTTTTTTGTATGTAAACTATACCAAACTAAGTGTCACTAACCATGATTTTGCTAAACCTGACAAGTACTCCCAATTATGGCCTATTTCAAATTTATGCCAATACACTTATCATACCAAATTAGCTAATCCAATTCTGATTTACATTCTAATTACGGTTCATGTCAAACTAGACTTATTATTCTAGTTCACAATTCATGTAAATGCTAGATTTACAAGTCAATACTAGATTCAAATTACATATCCTATAATTCATGTCAAATTTATCCAATTTGCATTTCTATAAACATGCCATAATACATGTTCCCAATTTATGCCAATTTCCAAGTTTTAAAACTATGTTTCTAGTAATTTCATATTTTGCCAAAATCGTATTCCCACCGTTCGTATAATCGTGATTCAATCTAGATTATAGATAAATCTAGATTCGTAGAAAGTAGGGAATGAACCAAAGATGCTATGAAAAAGGATGGACATAATAACTGGCATAAAAAGGTTAGAATAACGACGTAGGTTCAAGAACATGGGTAGACCTAACTTAATAGGTAAATTCCCAAGTTCTAAAACCAAGAATAGACAGAATAGAGACGTAGGTTCAAGAACATGGGTAGACCTAACTTAATAATAAATTCCCAAGGTCCAAAACCAAAGAAAACCAAGAATAGACAAAATAGAAAATCAGGTTTATACCCAATTTCACAGTCACAAAACTTAAACAACACTTTCCTAGTCATGAATCATAGGTGTTTAGTCACAATTTTCCTCGTTATGTCATAGGCAATAGTTTATGTTTTTTAATCAAAGGCATAGGCTTTATTCATAGTCAAAGAAAATAATTCTCATAGTCACACTCATAGTCATAGGCAATGTCCACAGTCATAGGCAATGTTCATAGTCATAGGCAATGTTCATAGTCATAGAGGAATATGGTTCTAAGGTCCATAGTTTCATAGTCACGGTCTTATTTTTCCTCGAATCATGACAGTTCTTAATTAGGTCCAAAGAAATAGGCACTGATTTGAATAGAAAGAATTGGCATACTCTTTTTTTCCTTTAATTTCATGTCACGAAAAGAGAAACGTTCAAATCTGAGAAGTAACTGACTTACAAAGAATAGATTAGAATAGAAAGATGGCGTTGCTATGATTCGTGCGACGTTGCTCGAAACCGTTTCAGTTAGCCTTTGATCCTTGAAACTTTAATCTTGATTCGAACCTCCACTTAACAACTTGAGCAGCATTTCCTCGTCTTGATCTATTTTATATATTATTTATTTATATATTTTCTCAGAGTCAGCATAAGGATAGAAAAGAATTGTGAATAGAGAAGGAGACTAGGGCTGTTTATATAGTGTTAGGCGGACGAACCTAGGCAGAAAACGTGACCAAATACATCAGAACGAACCTGGTTCAGAAACCTGGAAAAAGCGGGGAGGTCGACCCCCAGGTCGACTACCCAGTCGACCTGGGTGTCTTAGTCGGGAAAATTCCCACCCAGCCCAATCTGGGTCTGTTTTTCGAATTTGAACTCGTTTTCTGACCTGTTTTGAAATCTGAACTTCGCTGAATCTTCCGAAGGCATATATTCCTCATACGGACTCCGATTTACGCAAACTCGGACTCGTTATCATGCAGAATTCCGAGACGAACGCAATGGCCCAGCCCGTTTCCCTTGATTTTGATTTTAAAACTTAATTCTGCCTTGATTTGTGAATCTTAGTATTATAGAATTAGGGGTGTTACATTCTCCCCCACTTAAAAGGATTTTGTCCCCGAAATCGTCAAGTTAGGAAGAATGTGTCCTACCATCCAATCACCCATCTACTCAACCATTCAGTCATAGGCATTCATTGTCCTTAAAAGATTTCTAATGCTTTCATGTTCATATGCATAGTGTGTGTATATGTCTTTATTTAATGCAAGATCAGGCGGTCTACTGATTTAGTTGACCTCCTAAATGCGAATCATGTCAGTGCCATGCGTCTAATCATGTATGCAAGCATCCCTAGTTATGTAAATACTACATGCATGCACAACCATTCATCCATATGCAACATCCATATGATACCATATCAAGCTCAACTTACAAACAAATACATATCTGTAAATGCAATATGAAAGCGTCCGAACTGATCTAGTGTCTAATACGTATGCATATGCATCGACGAGCAACCATTAGCAACCACTTGCAACCATCAACCATAACATGTTTCAAACACATGTTTACATCCATTGGCTTCTACCTAAAGTTCGAAGATACGACCTAGGTGATATACTTTGGAAAGAGAGAAACAATTATGCGTAAAGCTCCTAAACAAAAAATCAAGGATGCACCCTTAAGGAAAAGGGTATGATGCTGGTATCTAGCCTTCTTGAGCTTTACTCCACTTTATCCTAACTAATTTAACTTCACGATAGTGAAGTTTCTGACCTCCATTTACAAAATAGATAGATGTCAATCACGGTACCAGGTGTATGTACTAAGACGATTAGAGGTCTCCCTCTTATCCACCATGCCATAACTATAAGGGTCGAAAGGTTACTACGTGCTTTTTAGAGTGCCTACCAAAACTATTCATCTCTCACGCAAACCATCCTAGTCGAACTCGAAATTCCTCGATTACAAGCCCCAAAAGCCTAAACCAATATCAGACAAGCACCCAAGGAATATCTCCTCCGAATTTAGACGATCGACGTGAGATGATATAAGCAAACTCGATAGCTATTCTCAAATCCCTACTAATCAAAAATAAACTGGTCGGACCACCAATTGGAATTGAGACTCTAGTGGGATCCTACTACTATACAAGTACTATGGTGCAGAGACTCAACTATGGAAGTGGATATGAACAAATGTGAAGTGCTAAAACCAAAGGAAAGAGGATGAGAAACTAGATTCTTCCAACATGACTTCACTACCTTTCCCTTAGGTACGCTTGGTGGTGAAGGTATGTACTTGTCATTTGAAAATCTTGTTCCTCGTTCTTGCCCTTGTCCTTAATTATATGCCCTATCATACCCTAATAAAGATGCTTCCTCTTGTCTTAGGTTTTATAATTCCTTCCCCCTTTGTGAGCTAAATCTAAATCCATGAATTCCACATCCTCTTCCGTGTGTAGACAAATCTCTTGAAAGCTGCTTCAATCGTACAGAAAACCCTATAAGCTTGAAAGAAAATTGGCCGTAGGTGAAACAACTACGGCTATGGATGGAAGCCGGGGCACTACTTCGCCCTTCGGTGAGGTTACCTCCCAAAAAGACAGGAGCCCCAGAGACTCAAGAAAGAAGGAGATAAGAATTCAGACAGAGGAAAAGAAGATAGTGCATATGGCTTTGGGGAATATGCCTTTAAAACAAATCTTTTCTTTTGAAAATGCTTCTTTAAAAACCGTTTTGAAAATAATCTTTCAAATGCTTTATCTGATCTGGTAACCTTCAGCTCTGATACCATGTGTAACACCCCACATCCGTTAGTGTCACTCACAAAGGGAATGCACTAAGTTCTGTGGAGTATTTTTGGGTAAAAGATGCAGATAAATTACAAGACAGACATAAATTAAGCAACGGAAAATAAAACTTTGCTTTATTGATAAAATAGTTTGTACAATGATTTCTTTACAATATCAGAGTATCATCTGTCTTACAAAATAAAGAAGCATAAAACAACATTTATATTCCCCAATTTTAGCAAGAGCCAGCTATAGCATCTGAAAAGAGGATCCAAGCAAAACTTCGACAAATCTTCAAGATGGGAAAGAGTGACAGTCCAACTTAACCTGAGCTATACTATTCCCTCCCTTACTACCTGGGGGGCGGGGGTAACGGAAGAAAAGAAGAAGAAAGAAAAACAGAGTCAAACATAAAGCCTGAGTAAGTTCAGTAGCTTCTAGCATGTGAGCATGGAAAAACAAAACAACATGAATTAACTAAATACAAGATTATACCATGACAATAGGGTCAGCAAGAATAGACAAGATAATCACAAGATATACTAAGCTAAGATAAATTGGATATGCTCTAATACATTCGCCGCTTCGCTATTTCCTTGTTATACTGGTTTCTATATCTCTGCACCACATAACTAATGTCCCAACCAGTAACGATAACGTGATCCTAATCCTTGTATTTTCCATCGCCTTCAGGCATACATTTATTATTTGTTACCTAGATTTAATCTAGGGTTTTCTACCAAGTGCCTTCTAGATTTAACTAGAGTTTACCATATCTGCTGAACGCTTCCTAGATTCAGGGTTTATGCCACCTAGTCCAACTAGTGCTACCTGTCGAACGATGCCCCCAAGTCTAGGACACACTACCTAGAGTGGTATATGTTCCTATACTTCCCCACGCATGTATCGCGAATCGTTATCCCTTGTCTAGATGCACATGTCCTGTAATGTGCGGCCCGAGTCCTGTGGCAGGGAAAATCAAGAAATTCAGAACTCGGTCGGGAGCTTCCAGATATCCGCCGATGCAGATGCTAAGCTCTGTTTTTGTTCCAGTGGCTATGGTCCCACTTGACCCCTCCCTCAACTAATGAAAGGCACACCTTGAAAAATGAGAACTATACGCAGGCTCTCGGTGCCCCACTATCCTATGGCCATCCTCACCCATAACTAGATAGCAAGTATATGGTCTTTTGGAGTTCTCCTCCTTTCCGCTTCACGTATCTCGATTGACTCAAGATAGATAGTAGACGACGAGTTGCTATCACAGGGCTACCGTTTCCTCGCCGAATCACGCCAGTCCATCCTAGTCTTTAGGTTGCCATATATTACAACCAAGGCATACCCCTGGTTCTTCTAACGCAGACCTTAACCTCTGTGAGCCCAGGAAGATCATCTGCAGCCTCACAGAGGGATACCAAGAGTACCCTCACGTACCCTCGAAGCCTCGGGCTTCGTAACCCAATTCGTTGGAGCCTTCTCAGATGGACATTTGCTCCTTCCCGTGTTATACTAAGAATTACTACTAAGTTCTCTTTCCCGTCAACTTGGATTGGTTAAGTGTCAGTAGTCAATTCAAGCTAACTTAACCCTCTTCATTTATCCTGATAAACTGGTTAAGTGTTATCAATAATTCATGTTGACTTAACCTTACCACAAACCAAGTTATATTGATTAAGTATTTCTTATTACTTAACCCTACCGCTTCACCCTGTATTGGTTAAGTGTTCCTTTTTAACTTAACCTTGCCCGTCTGTTTTAACTAACGTGTTATTAATGGTTAAGTATTATACCTTCATGTTTTAGACTTAACCCTATTCCTTTATTACAATCTGCTGGTTAAGTGTTCAAGTTTACTTAACGCTATGGTCTAGCCCAACTAACATATCAAATTGGCTAAGTGTATTGAATTTTAATTAACCCCAACCTCTGATTTAGTTAACATGTTAATTTGGCTAAGTGTATTAACTTTACTTAACCCCACCTTCTAGTCTAGTTAACATCTTAATTTGGCTAAGTGTTTTCTTAGTTACATAACCCCTACAAATCTTGTCTTGTCACCCTGTTAAGTTGGTTAAGTGTCCCTATGGACTTAGCCCTCCCTATCTAGCTTAACTGTGTTAAGTTGGTTAAGTGTTCCTATGGACTTAGCCCTCCCATTCTAGCTTAACTGTGTTAAGTTGGTTAAGTGTTCCTATGGATTTAACACTCCCATTCTTTGTTAAGTATCGGTATGAACCTAACCCCACCCACCGGTCTGGTTATCATGTTGAATTGGTTAAGTGTCTTAGTTAACTTAACCATGCCATTCTTGTTCTAGCTTTAACTAAATAAATTAAAGCCGCGACCACTCACATTAGACATATATTGTTGCGAATACTGGATGTGCTGGTAGGTTCCGGGCAGGTTTACGTCACAACTCAGTCTAACCTCGGGTTAGGCCTATTCGTGTTTTCTATGTTCAAAGGGTTTTGATTAATTTTCAAATCTGGTTTTGAAAGTAACCATCCTATCCGTCGGATCAGTTAGGGATAGCCAGGGAGAGCAGGAAACTTGTATTTCCCAAACTCAAGCCTAGACACTATCCTCTCTGTCGCCCTAGAACTATCTGGTGTGTTATTAAAAGAGATGTCGTTAATAAACCTTTAATTTGTCTAAATTTACATTTTCTCATTTAGGACAAATTCTATAAATAAATTATTCCTAATTTACTTATCTCCTAATTTCTCTTTTAATGTAAATTGTCAACATTCATTATTATGGCCCAATTTCCCCTCTATATCATATTTATGCTTTTTGGTATGTAAACTATACCAAATTAAGTGTCACTAACCATGATTTTGCTAAACCTAACAACTACTCCCAATTATGGCCTATTTCAAATTTATGCCAATATACTTATCATGCCAAATTAGCTAATCCAATTTTGATTAACATTCTAATTACGGTTCACGTCAAACTAGACTTATTATTCTAGTTCACAATTCATGTAAATGCTAGATTTACAAGTCAATACTAGATTCAAATTACATATCCGATAATTCATGTCAAATTTATCCGATTTGCATTTCTATAAACAAGCCATAATACATGTTCCCAATTTATGTCAATTTCCAAGTTTTAAAACTACGTTTCTAGTAATTTCATATTTTTCCAAAATCGTATTCCCACGGTTCGTATAATCGTGATTCAATCTAGATTATAGATAAATCTAGATTCGTAGAAAGTAGGGAATGAACCAAAGATGCTATGAAAAAGGATGGACATAATAACTGGCTTAAAAAGGTTAGAATAATGACGTAGGTCCAAGAACATGGGTAGACCTAACTTAATAGGTAAATTCCCAAGGTCTAAAACCAAGAATAGACAGAATAGAGACGTAGGTTCAAGAACATGGGTAGACCTAACTTAATAGTAAATTCCCCAGGTCTAAAACCAAAGAAAACCATGAATAAACAGAATAGAAAATCAGGTTTATACCCAATTTCGCAGTCACAAAACTTAAACAACACTTTCCTAGTGATGAATCATAGGTGTTTAGTCACAATTGTCCTCGTTATGTCATAGGCAATAGTTTATGTTTTCTGATCAAAGGCATAGGCTTGTATTCATAGTCAAAGGAAATAATTCTCATAGTCATAGTCACAGTCATAGGCAATGTCCATAGTCATAGGCAATGTTCATAGTCATAGGCAATGTTCATAGTCAAAGAGGCATATGGTTCTAAGGTCCATAGTTTCATAGTCACGGTCTTATTTATCCTCGAATCATGACAGTTCTTAATTAGGTCCAAAGAAATAGGCACTGATTCGAATAGAAAGAATTGGCATACTCTTTTATTCCTTTAATTTCATGTCACGAAAAGAGAAACGTTCAAATCTGAGAAGTAACTGACTTACAGAGATTAGATTAGAATAGAAAGAAGACATTGCTATGATTCGTGCGACGTTGCTCGAAACCGTTTGAGTTAGCCTTTGATCCATGAAACTTTAATCTTGATTCGAACCTCCTCTTGACAACATGAGCAGCATTTCCTAATGTTGATCTATTTTATATATTATTTATTTAAATATTTTCTCAGAGGCAGCATAAGGATAGAAAAGAATTGTGAATAGTGAAGGAGACTAGGGCTGTTTATATAGTGTTAGGCGGACGAACCTAGGCAGAAAACGTGACCAAATACATCAGAACGAACCAGGTTCAAAAACCTGGAAAAAGCGGGGAGGTCGACCGCCAGGTCGACTACCTAGTCGACCTAGGTGCCTTGGGCGGGAAAATTCCCGCCCAGACCAATCTGGGTCTGTTTTTCGAATTTGAACTCGTTTTCTGACCTGTTTTGAAATTTGAACTTCGCTGAATCTTCCGGAGGCCATATCTTCCTCATACGGACTCCGATTTATGCAAACTCGGACTCGTTTTCATGCAGAATTCCGAGACGAACGCAACGGCATAGCCCGTTTCCCTTGATTTTGATATAAAATTTAATTCTGCCTTGATTTGTGAATCTTAGTATTACAGAATTACGGGGTGTTACAAATATGCTGCATACTTCCTTTGTTTCTGTTTTTTGCTTTATGGTGCTTTAGTGACACATCACAGTCAGAAAGCTCCATCAATTTAATGACAGTATCTAATCACATCGACCACAACCTTACTTTACCCTGATTTGCTATCAATAAATTTTAACATTTTGTAGCTAAATTGCGTAAAATCTTTATAACCATCATTTTGTTTGAATAAGTTTTCTATTACCAGTTGTCCTATAATCTTTAGCACCTACATTTTGTGAAACATTAACCAGTTAAAACAATATGGAAAATCATGGTATATATTGTATGATTAAGTTGAGATTAGTCAATTCTTAATTGCTTCAGAAACATGGTTGAAGCAATGATATTAGCATAACAATGGGATTGGAGATTCAAGTTTAAAGATAAATTTTCTTCAAATTTAAAAATTATTATCTTCATTTACTTATTAAGCTTTATCTTTTATTGTACATACGTGTAACTGCAAATGGCTCATTGAAGCATGGATTATATAAATTTAATTCATGATGAGAAAAGGTGGCTTACATAAGATATAGTCCTGATGATTCAGCTGTGAATCCTGCAGCTTTCCAACAACATAACTGAAATGAATCTCAAATAAAGCTCAGCTATTTCAGAACGACCCTGCACTTGCACAAGCAACTTTTGCGATAACCTCGATGATCTCCAGAAACTCATGCGAGAACGCCATGAACGGAAAGTTCAACTATGACGGAAATAAGAGGAAGAGCTAGCTTTAATGTATTCAGATCCTTTTGATATGGAAGAACAAAGGTAAATTGAAGCAGCTATTTGACCGAAAAGAATTGATGATAATTAGGGAGTTGCAATTGAACATAATCCTGAAGCATTTGGACGTGTTATAATGTTACACATGGACATGGAAGTCAACGGTGTTCCTATGAAGGCATTTGTTGATAGTGGAGCACAATCGACAGTCATATCAAAGAGCTGTGCTGAGCATTGTGAATTATTGCGACTTTTGGACCATCGCTTTAAGGGTATAGCTGTCGGTGTTGGAAAATCAGAGATACTCAGCCAGATTCATGCTACTCAAATCAAGACTGGTAACACATTTTAAATACGCTCTCTCACTGTGTTGGATGCTTCCAATTTGGAGCTTCTATTTAGATTGGACTTGCTGCACAAACATCAGTGCGTGATTGACTTAAAAGATAATGTCTTGAGAGTTGGTGGCAGAGAGGTTTCGATTCCTTTTTTGCAAGAAAAAGATATTCCTTCACACATCCGCACAGTGAAGCTTTGTTTGGCCAAGAATCAACACGAATTTTTTTCCTTTTCAAATTTTACAAGGCTGCTGCTGCTCATCCAACTTTCTGCAATCATGTTCTCTGATTTTTTCTGCTGTTATGCCCATTATGGATTAGTGCACATTCATTATTTACTGTGTAATTTATCTTTATACATTTTTATCTTTCCATCTTTTCCATGCAAAATTGTACATGTTTTTTACTGCATACAGCAATAATGACTTCTCAGTCTAGACTTTATTTACAGCTTTGGTCTAATTCATCTATGCACACGTCCATCGGGCGTGCCTTTGTACTGGTGTATATATAATATAATGGCCTGAATAGAACGAGCCGCGCTATGGCAATTCACGAATTTTGACCATTGACTTCAAATGGATATTACAGGAGATCCGACCGTCGGATTATCCTAAAACCGGAACCGTTGGGTTCATATCGAAAAGATCTTTCTAACGAATATTAGAGATTTGAAATCTAATGGTTGGATTTGGAATTATGTCCAAATCAAATTTGGAAAAGGTCGCTGTAAGTGCAGTTCGATGGCCGTTGATGGTAATCGACTGTACGGGCCTTGATAAAATTATTAAAAATAGCAATAATTTGTACAAAGTCATAAGAAATGAGTTGGAAAGAACTGGGATGAAAAATTCCATATTTGAAAAGATAAAAATAGGTTTTTGTTGAAATGAACTAGCTTTGAACTAGAATTATATTCCATTTATTTTTGGAATAAATAAATTGGATTTGAAAGGGTTTTAAAAGTAACCAAAATTTCCGATAATTGAATTGAACTGAATTTGAATCGATATTATCTTTGGAATATTTTGATGTTGGATTTCGCGATTATACAATATTGTTATGGGAATTTGAAAGATATATTTATATCGTTATTTCCAATGCGATATTTGATGGTCATAGAATTTGATATTGAATATAAGCCGATATATTTTCTATTCAGAGCCTTGTATTTAATATCAAGGATTAATTGTCAAGAATAATCCGAGGTTAAACGTGTCCTCCCATAATAATCCCAAGTTTGGATTATTTCTGAATAATCCGAAGTTTGGGGGTTCTTCCCATATTAATCCCATTTACTTAGGTCATCGCATATTAATCCAATGTTTGCGGGAGTCTTCCCATATTGATCTCAAAATAACACGTCAGGGGGTCATAGGGATAAATATGGTAAGACATCCCCAAACTTCGGATTATTCAGAAATAATCCAAACTTGGGATTATTATGGGAAGACACGTTAAACTTCGAATTATTCTTGACAATTAATCCTATTATCAAATGTGATTTGGGTTTGTTGTGAATGGTTTCTTCATTAACACTGTTCTTAAACCCAGTTGAGAAAAAGATTAAATCTTTTTATTTAGATTTAATGAAGTATACCAATTAAATGGTATTTAATTTGAATTGAATTTGAATTGATTTTTGGGTTTATCGTGAACGGTGTTTTAAATAACACTTGTTCTTTAACCCGATAATTAAAGGAATGTGAATTAGGTTTATCGTGAACTGTGTTTTAACAACATTTGTTCTTTAATCCGATTTACAATGAAATGTGATTTGGAATTTATAAATATTTTGTTAAGATTTAAAGAATATTTTCCAAAGTAAAGTTTTCCAATTTAATAAAATAAATTTGAATGTAATGGAATTCGATTTGGTAATAATCGAAGTGAATCTATGTGGATGAGGACTACTAATATATATATGGAATTTAAAAGGCATTTCCGTTATTCCCTTTATATTGTTAGTCGGATATGGAAGTCTATATCTATTATATATATCAATTTGTTTTCCATGAAGATTCCATCGTTAATGGAATGTGTAACAACCCGAAAATCTGGGCCAGTTTAAAACTTTTATTTTGGCAATTTTAGCGAATTTTGATTATTTAAAATGAATTATTTTAAATAATAATCGACGAGAAATTTATTTTGAATTGAATTAGAACGTATATATTATATACGTCGTCGTTAGAATATAAATAATTATATATAATTATAAATAGAATGGAAAATGGCGCGGTAGTTCGATAATTCGATTTCAAACTTCAATTGAATGTACCGGGTGCAAAACAATCCGGATTTTAGTGAAACCAAAAACATTGGGATCTAATTGATAATATCTTTCCAACGAATCCGAAAAGTCAAAATTTCATAGCGGGAATAAAAAGATATGTCCAGTTGAAAATTCTGAATAGTCGCTATGGAATTCAGGCCCTTAAAAATGGAAATTTTGCAAACGACCTCGGATTTCGACGAAACCTGTTTTGTTGGGTCCGTGGTGTCAAATTATTGCTAGGTTTTAAATTTCATAATTTTTCAAATCAATATGTGAGCGTGGCAAAAGAAAACGTGTTTGACCGGTTTCAGTTGATTTTAATCGACTGGAAATTGACCATTTTTCAAACGGTCTCAGAATTTGACGAAACTAGTTTTCTTAGGACTGTATCATCAATACGAAGCTAGAAAATATTTTTCTGGAATTTTTCGAGTTAGTATGCGACCCCGGTAATTTGAAATGTACGTTTAAAATTCAATATATTGATTTAAATGTAAATTCAACGGAAACTAATCGAAACGATCAAATCAGCTTGCGATACATATCCCATTGTGTTCGGAATGGGGGTAAAACGCTATGGACGACAGGCGGTGAGCCTCGTTTTGAGGTCGAAAATAAAGGTTGCTTTTTGTGGAAAATTAAATAATAAAATATATATATAAAAAAATCTTTTCTCCCCCGTTAACCCGCTCTGCCCCCCGCCTCTTCATTTCGATTGCAGATAGAAGAAAAAAAAGAAAAAAAAAGAAAAACCCCCGATCCAATCGCCAGCCCACCCATCGACTGCGCCACCGCCACCGCAGCAAGCTCCGGCGAGGCCCCTGCCATCGCCACCCCGCTACTCCCCCTCCTTCAAACTCGAGCCCCCCCTGAAGCCATCGCGATGCCCTAAGGTCGCGAGCCCCCCTTCTTCGGATTCAAACCACCACCGAAGACCACCCACCTCCAGAACCTCCTGCCGCCGAGCCTGGCCGTCATCTCCCCCCCTTCTTCGCAGGTTAAAGTAAGTTGGTTTTATCTTATTTTATTTTTATTTTAATCTGAAAATTTTAGATTTTAAGATTTAAAACTAATTTCGATTTTAAGATTTAAAACTGATTTCCATTTTAAAGTTTAAACTGATTTCGATTTTAAGATTTAAAACTGATTTCGATTTTAAAGTTTAAACTGATTTCGATTTTAAGATTAAAACTGATTCTTTTTAAAGATTTAAACTGATTTTTTTTAAGGTTTAAAACTGATTTTTAAAAGAGTTTAAAAACTGATTTTTAAAAGAGTTTAAAAACAGATTTTTAAAAGGGTTTAAAAACAGATTTTCGAAAGGGTAAAAACTGATTTTTAAATGAATTAAAAACTGTTTTTTTGAAAGGTTATAAAAACTGATTTTCAAAAGAATAGAAAAAGATTTGAACTTTAAATAGAAAAAGATTTGAACTTGGAAAAAAGTAAAGATCATATTTTTAAAATAGAAAAGACGGAATTTTTATTAAATAAAAGAAGTAAGATATGATTTTTATATTTTTAAAGTAATAAAAATATAATTTTTACATCATAGGAATATTAAAAATATAATCTTTGCTATACAAGTAGCGATATAAAAAGGTGATTTTTAACGTATACTGTGTGAACCAGAGTGCGATGGGACCAAGTGGAAAGCACGGCGAAGATGTTCTACATTAGAAGAGTCGCCGCGTTGGATTTAGCAATCTGTGAGAATTTCTCACCTTTCAATTTCTTTTCTAGTTATATATATATACTAGGATGCAGACGGTGCTTAGTAGCACCCGACACAATCGTCCACAGACCATGGACTTGTTTGTTTGGTTGCATAGATTAGTCAGATTATTTGACTTGAATTTGGTTGTTTGGTGAATTTGATTGATGTGTGAATGGCGTGGGCCTTCACTAGACCGGGGATAAGGCTAGGCCTTGTCCCGTTTCTAGTATCGTGCCGTTATGCCGTCGAAATTTTCTAAAATAAGTTAGAAAAATAAAAATATCATTTTATTGAATAAATGAATTGAATAGAAATTCATAGGTTGAAATAAAATGTTTTATCGTTAAAAAAATATAATTTTTAACGTGAAGTGAATAAAATAAAATATTCATTTATAAACCGGACGGTTTGTTTATGTACACCTATTTGAATGACATTGATTGGGACGATAAATTTTACACATCGCCCAACAACACAAATAAAATATGTGTTTGATTGTTTGAAACCCCACACGGGTGTTGGGAGGAAATTTGAAGTTCACTCATCCTGACTGATTAAAAATGTCGATCGATTGATTGACAGGCTGTTATAAGCGTTGAATATCTATATTTGATGCTTATATAGTGTAGTGCACTTTGGTTGATGGTTGATTATTTTCAATGCTATTATATACATGTGTTGTATGAAAATCCACATAATTAATTTTATATGGTAATTGATTGGGCCTCATTCCAACTTGAAAAACAAAGAATAATATAAAATAAAGGTTCATGTGTTGACAGTTTCATCCATTGAGATTGGTCATGTGTTGAACGAAATATTTTAGTAATAAAATTTACATCTTTATCAATATAAAATAAAGGTTCATGTGTTGACAGTTTCATCCGTTGAGATTGGTCATGTGTTGAACGAAATATTTTAGTAATTAAATTTACATCTTTATCAATATAAAATAAAGGTTCATGTGTTGACAGTTTCATCCATTGAGATTGGTCATGTGTTGAACGAAATATTTTAGTAATAAAATTTACATCTTTATCAATATAAAATAAAGGTTCATGTGTTGACAGTTTCATCCATTGAGATTGGTCATGTGTTGAACGAAATATTTTGGTAATAAAATTTACATCTTTATCAATATAAAATAAAGGTTCATGTGTTGACAGTACTCATCCATTGAGATTGGTCATGTGTTGAACGAAATATTTTGATAATAACAACTATTTTGAAAAAGAAATATTTGAAATAGAATATTTGAAAATAGAAATTTATGAAGCCGTGTTGATTAGATTGACGCCATTTTGACGTGAACGATATCTATATCGATTTTAAACGATTTCGAAATGAAATGAATTGAAAACGATTTCGAAATGAATTGAATTGAAAACGATTTCGAAATGAAATGAATTGAAAACGATTTCGAAATGAAATGAATTGAAAACGATTTCAAAATGAATTGAATTGAAAACGATTTCGAAATGAATTGAATTGAAAACGATTTCGAAATGAATTGAATTGAAAACGATTTCGAAATGAAATGAATTGAAAACGATTTCGAAATGAAATGAATTGAAAACGATTTCGAAATGAAATGAATTGAAAACGATTTCGAAATGAATTGAAAACGAATTCAAATTGAATTGAAAGCAAATTGAAATGAATTCAAATTGAATAGAAATTTGAATTGAATAGAAATGAATTTTAAAACGAATTTATAAAGAAGAATTCAATTTTGATTTGAATTGAAATGGAAGTTGAAATTGCTTTTGAAATGAAATTAAAACGATTTATAAAATTCGATTTAAATAGAAATCGACGAAATATATATTATATGTATAATATATATAATATAATGGCCTGAATAGAACGCGCCGCGCCGCGGCGGTTCGTGAATTTCGACCATTTATTTCAAACAGACATTACGGGAGATCCGACCGTCGGATTCTCCTAAAACCGGAACCGTTGGGTTCGTATCGAAAAGAGCTTTCTATCGAATATTGGAAATTTGAAATCTAATGGTTGGATTTGGAGATACGTCCAAATCAAATTCGAAAAAGGTCGCTGTAAGTGCAGTTCGATGGCCGTTGATGGAAATCGACTGTACGGGCCTTGATAAAATAATTAAAAATAGCAATAATTTGTGTAAAATCATAAGAAATGATTTGTGAAGATTTGGGGATGAAAAACTCCATATTTGAAAAGATGAAAATAGATTTTTATCGAAATGAACTAGTTTAGAACTAGAGTTAATATTCTATTTATTTTTAAATAAATAAATTGAATTTAAAAAGGGTTTAAAAATAACCAGAATTTCCAATGATTGCATTGGAATGGATTTGAATCGAAATTGTCTTCGGAATATTTCAATGTTGGATTTCGTGATTATACAGATGTTGTTATGGAAATTTGAAAGATATAGATATATATCGTTATTTCCCATACGATATCTGTTTGTCGTAGAATTTGATATTGAATATAACCCGATATATTTTCTATTCAGAGCCTTGTATTTAATATCAAATGTGATTTGGGTTTGTCGTGAATGGTGTCTTCATTAACACTGTTCTTGAACCCAGTTGAGAAAAGATTAAATCTTTTTATTTAGATTTAATGAAGTGTACCAATTAAATAATATTTGATTGGAATTGAATTGATATTGATTTTTGGGTTTATCGTGGACAGTGTTTTAAATAACACTCGCTCTTTAACCCGATAATTAATGGAATGTGACTTTGGGTTAATCGTGAACCGTGTTTTAAGTGACACGGATTCTTTAACCCAGTTAACGATTAAAACTAAGTGGAGTTTTAATGAATCTTTAATTAGATTGAAAAGATCGAAAATGGAGTACCACCAGTTTTGCTCCAGGCGATAGTTAAATCTTTAATTAGATTTGAACGTGAAATGGTAATTGAATTTACCGATAACACTGTGGTGTTAGATATGAAGTATTACCAGTTTTACTTCATGGGATAAATAGGTTGGGATTGGGAAATTAAAACAAATGATTACTTCGGTAAGGTCCGCTAATCCCGACTAGTTTTGAATTGATATTCAAAAATAGATTAAAGAATAAATTCAAAGAATTTATCTTTGATAAAATTAATGGGAACATTTCCCTATGAATGTGAAATTTAGAAACTAACTGTCGGTTAGCCAAGCAGAATGGTTTTCTGGATATTGATCTGATGTTGGTTTCGGCCTTCGGGGTTAATATTTGGGAAATTATTCTCTTGATTAATTTACTGTTAGTGACTGATAAATTGGAATGAGGCGTATGTTGTGTTTGTGTAACACTTATTTAAAATATACGCGAGTTATTCGGAAAGACCGGGTTTATCCCATTCTGAATAACTGATACGACGATAAGTCGAAGATGAAGACGATGGTCGAAGACCGGAGGTCTTCACGTCGTTTGGGTGATTACTGATGATTTTGATACTGCTGTACACAAAAGAAGATGGAAACAGTTGGTGATCGTCCGGACGTACTTGGAGATCGATGGATATGCGGGGTACTAGGTGCCTCCGGTTTCGTTCAGACCCAGAACGGACTTGTAAATGGACTGTGTGTCTGACATTGGATTTTAGTCTGTGTGGTTGATCTCTATTAAATATATATCTGTTTGGCGGCGGAGAATTTATTCTCTTGCTTAACGCCCTTCTCTGAGACGTACGAGCTCAGGGGTTATATATGGATGGATATCAAACGCATGGAGTGAATTGCCTGTGTGGCATGCCTAAGTGGCAATTGATCGAGGCTTCTGCTGAAAAGCAAAGTCTTGTGGTTGATGATCGAAGCACGGCCTTCGTGGCATAGCTTTGTGTAACGTTTGCTTCGCGAGTTTCGCACCCCGGTTGTGAACCAAAAACGGGAGAGGACCTCAGGGAGGGCATGCGTTTCTTTCTAGTTAGAAGTGGCGTCAGTGGTTTTACACGCCCTGACGAGTTTAACTTATGTGGTTGTTGCTGTTGCGAGGCGCCTCGGATTGATCGGTCGTTCTCGAACCGATGGAGTCATTTAGTTGGCTCATTTACGCCCCAAAGGGCGGGGAAACGTATTGTACAGGCACTATAATCCACATCGGTGGACCGGCCTTGTCGCTCCATGGGGCAGTTGAGGCTGTTCCTGTGGCTCGGGCTAGAGAGTCACGAATCGGTAGAGGACGATCCCTGGCCTCGGTTCACAGAAGGAAATCCAATTTCCAAATACGTGACATTTGCGGTTTTATTTGTAAACCTATATATGGCGACATGATATATGGTACCCATGCCGCCTATGATTGATACTTATGATTTGAAGTTGTTTTATACACTATGCACTTATAATAGTATCAAATGATTTGTTTTAAACGTATCAAGCATTCTTTGGCTGTTATAAGGGAAAACCCTATCCCCCGGCTTGCGTTGCATTGTGTGATAGGACCTGGGTCTTATAACAACTTCATTTTTCTTTATTTTAGCATTGCGCTGTTTGTTTTATGCACTGGTATTCTTGGGAGGAAACCCGTTACGTGTTATACGGCGTGGTCCCTTGATTTACCTAATTTTAAAAATAAAGATTAATAACTGTTTTAGTTCTCACACCAGTCACATGACTGACCTGGAGTTTATTGTTTTAACCTAAACTCTGGGTGCCCTTATTTTTGACACGGGCAGCTAGTAGTTTTGGTTTTGCAGGTTTATATTCACAGGATCCTGGTTTACAGCTGGAATGATATCCGGAAAGCTTTGTATCCGTATACCACTTCTAGTTGTGTATTGTATTATTTTCCGCTGCTATGTATTTAAATGTAATTTAAATCTCTGATATTTCTGTGTAACATTCATTTATACTCTGTATATCCTTGTAATCTGATGCATTGTTGTAATATACAACGAAATGTTCTTTTATATGCGTTCTGTTGTGGCTTGTTCTCGAACTATCCGCTCTTTCCTTTATGGGGAAGTTACGGGTTTTCACAGTTGGTATCAGAGCTTTGGTTTACAAAGCTAGAGAACAAGGCACATTAGAACCCTACGAAAGAATTCATCAGATATTGGGTTAGTAATATCCAATGGGAATGACTCGTTAGAGATGGGATCAGTAGTATCCTAGAACGAGTGTGAAGAGTAAATTTTCAAAGTGAAAACAAGTTTGTTTTGTAAATTTAAATCAACTATTCGTATTTGATTATTTATTTATATTGATTTTGGACAATTTAGTATATAAAGAATTTGCATATACGCCTTGCAAACGTATATTCAAAGTTTTAATATATTGGATAGATATAGCATCGCACTCTAGTCGCCCGAAGATGATATTGATGATAGCGATCGCATCATCAACATTTATGTTCGAGTTTCGAAGGTGTGATTTTCTATATATTTCCATTAGACTGGTGTGAGAACCAAAACTAATATAGCTAGGATACATTGTTGTGATTTGGCATCAAAAATGAGATTTTTGACTATATATCAAAGTAATGAATTTCAAATGATAATTCACTAATTGATTGATGTTTGTGTTGTTTGTTTAATTGTTTGATAATTTTGAACCATTATGCCTAACTGAATCAAATATGGAATTGTATTGAAAGTTGGTCGCATATGCTTGCATATATATATATACTTACATTGAACAGGTCATAGCAAGGAGGCTAGAGCAGAGAATAAAATTTGTTTGCCCGACAAATAGGTACATGTTTACTACATGATTTACTGTTTTGTTTGGGTGATGATGATTTTATGAGTCTATTGGCTAGCCGCTTGGCTTTTTCTTTTTCTTTTTGAGATCTGAAGGACCGGGGAAGCTATTTGAAATTCCACGATGCTCCCGGTGCAGGGGAGGTTATGGCGAAATTTTTCGAAAATTTATGGTGTTAGCCAAATTTTTGAAATTTTGATAATTCTCAGAAACTGAAAAGTTGGAGAATGAAAACCAGATCGAACGTAGAGTTGATTAATCAAACCACTTTCGACTTTGTTCCTTTTCGGGGACGAAAAGTTTTAAGTAGGGGAGATTGTAACAACCCGAAAATCTGGGCCAGTTTAAAATTTTTATTTTGGCAATTTTTGCGAATTTTGATTATTTAAAATGAATTATTTTAAATAATAATCGACGAGAAATTTATTTTGAATTGAATTAGAACGTATATATTATATACGTCGTCGTTAGAATATAAATAATTATATATAATTATAAATAGAATGGAAAATGGCGCGGTAGTTCGATAATTCGATTTCAAACTTCAATTGAATGTACCGGGTGCAAAACAATCCGGATTTTAGTGAAACCAAAAACATTGGGATCTAATTGATAATATCTTTCCAACGAATCCGAAAAGTCAAAATTTCATAGCGGGAATCAAAAGATATGTCCAGTTGAAAATTCTGAATAGTCGCTATGGAATTCAGGCGCTTAAAAATGGAAATTTTGCAAACGACCTCGGATTTCGACGAAACCAGTTTTGTTGGGTCCGTGGTGTCAAATTATTGCTTGATTTTAAATTTCATAATTTTTCAAATCAATATGTGAGCGTGGCAAAAGAAAATGTGTTTGACCGGTTTCAGTTGATTTTAATCGACTGGAAATTGACCATTTATCAAACGGTCTCAGAATTTGACGAAACTAGTTTTGTTAGGACCGTATCGTCAATACGAAGCTAGAAAATATTTTTCTGGAATTTTTCGAGTTAGTATGCGACCCCGGTAATTTGAAATGTACGTTTAAAATTCAATATAGTGATTTAAATGTAAATTCAACGGAAACTAATCGAAACGATCAAATCAGCTTGCGATACATATTGTTAGCCTACTTTGTGAACTAGGCAACACAAAGTCAAGAAACCAAACATTGAAGGGCAGTTTTAATTAGAAGACTTCGGTTCGGATTGGAGAAGACACTACAATCTAGATTAGATAGCAGCAGCTGTTCGGATCGGGTCAGAGCAAACCATCGGTTCGGGTCGGAAAGAGTCCTCCGTTCGGATCGGTGAGCTCCTACTGAGTAGATTGGTAAGGCATGTCTATTCGGATCGGAGGGCAACTAAATCTTGAATGGATCGGAAAGCCACCCGTTTGCCACAACAATGGAACGGAGCGGAGCAAATTAGAGAAGGAGAGTCGCACCCAAGCCAATCCGGTTCGGATCGGGTAACCCGATCCGAACCCCTTATTTGCGCGTCTCCGACCCGAACCCGTGATCCCTGTTATTCTCCTGCAAGAGCGCCTGAATATCCGGACCGGCTATGACCAGTTCCTACCCATAACGTCCTTCCCTTTGATGCGTTGTCAACATGATAGTTCATCCGAACCCGAAGAGAGTGCGATGGATGACATGTGGCCCCGACCCGGATCACGTTTCAAGCAAAGTCACACCTATAAATACCCCGTCTGGAGGCAAAGAAAAGGATCTTTTTTCAGCACTTTGAGAATTCAAATACCTCCATAACCCGAACTCCATTACTCTCGGAGAATCCAAATCATCTTCAATTGTTTGTTTTATTCTATTGAGTGAATATAAGCGAGTTGTGAGTGAAGTCAAGTGACAATTACATTGTATTCTCAACTGAATTATTGAATATAGTGAAAGATAAGTGGACGTAGGCATTACTTCGCCGAACCACTATAAATCCTGTGTGCTCGTTTTTATTTTTATCTCATTTCATCTTATTCTTAATCAATTTGGGTGTTAGAACCACTTTTGGGTCTGACATTTTGGTGCTTTCACTGAGAATCCTCATCTAAATTCTCTATTTTCCGGGATCTCTTTCTACTTTTTGGACCATTGAGTTCAAAGAAGTGAATCCTTAAGTTTCCCTGCCTTTTTACATTCGTTGAAGTGATTGTCAAAGACTCATGGCCAAAGGAAAAGGCAAGGAAGTTCAGTCTGTTCGAGGAAATGGAGCTGGCGAAGATCAGCAAAATGCTGTTGTAACAAGGTCTCGGGGGCAGAGTTCAGCAGCAGGAAGAATAAATGCAGGAAATCCGAGCCGACAGCAGGGGGAGAGCTCCGATCCGATCCGGGTAGGAGACTCTGAAGCAGTGCATTCCCCCAATCTGAATCGATCTGAGCTGCTCGCTGCGTACCGATCCGACCAGGCACCCCAGCTCCGATCCGATCCGACCTCTTACCTCCGACCCGACCCGATGCTTGGGGAAGCTGGAACCTCTACTCGAGTCCCTACGAATGCTCCAATTCCAGCCGCCAGGGTTGGTGATCAGGTCAATCCATCTGCGCCCATCACTCAAGGAGATTTTTCGCGCTTGCTTGACATGCTTGAGAGCACAAGGGAAGCTATGAAAGTTCATGAGCGCACTAACCTCATAATGCAGGAAAATATGAGGCTCATGAGTCGGGAGATTAGTGAACTCCGTCGGCAAAGAACTCCATCACCGGTTCGTCACACACCAGTAGATCAATCTTCATCTTCCGAGGAAGAGAGGCCCCGTGAACGAAGGCCACTCGAACGACCTCAGAACGTGGAGCAGCTGACATTTGGATCTTTGGGATCTCGTGAGGATATCGCATGAGCATTAGGAAACAATGACCCCACTCGGGGGCAAAGACTCCAGTCCCCTCTTCCCGAGATCGACCGGGAACGCAGGGAACGGAATCGAGCAGAGGCAGCTCGAAGAAGAAGGGCATCTCCTGAACAAGAGCCCAGAAGGAATTCAGATGCTAGGGCCAGGGAACCTGAGCGGCCCCTAACTAATGTTGATGTACAGGCAATGGTTCGCCAAATTATGTCCGAGAGCCGGAATTATACAAATGAAGACTATGGCATTGAGCGAAGCCATACTCCCTTCACCGACGATATCCTCGACTTCCAATTTCCCCGACGCTTTAATTTGCCACAAATGGACAAGTATAACGGAAGGACTGATCCGGGACAGCATTTGATGAGGTATTCGTGGCTCATGAATGCTGCCGCTGCCCCAGATGAAGTGAAGTGCAAAGCATTCCCAATCTACCTAGAAAATGTGGCATTGTTCTGGTTTACCCGACTTCCTCCTCGTTCGATTTCTAATTACAAGGAACTAAGCGAGCGTTTCATGAACCAGTTTCGACTACATGCCCGAAAGTCCAAAAGTGTTATTGAATTATCGAGAATCAAACAGGCACCAGGAGAATCTTTAAGGGCATATCTTGATCGTTTTAACCAAGCTGTAACTGAGGTCAGTGACCCGCATGAGCCCACTATTCTGATGGCATTGAAGGAAGGAGTCGATCCTGAATCTGAGTTTGGAGACTACCTTTCTGGGAAGACACCCCCCACAAGGGAGATATTCTACGAAAAAGCCGATATTTATTTAAGGCGAGAGGAGGCCAGGGCAAACCGAAAGAGAAAGTCTGAGACGGCTTCAAAGGAGAATGTGCAGAGTAATATCGCCGTGAAGCAGTCGGGGGAGAATTCTGGCAAGGTTGAAGTAAATGTAGGAAACAAGGGTGGAAACAACAATACTGGAAGTGGGGGAAACAACAACAATAACCGTAATTCGAGCGGTAACAGAAGAAACAGAAATAGGGGAAGTGACCCTAACAAAAGACCCCGATTCCAGAACTACGAGAATTATACACCATTGAATGACACCCTGGAAAATATTTACCTGGATACGTACAATGTGTTGCAATACAAAAGACCGCCACCTCGTGATTCGACCGAGAAAGAAATGGCGACAGGGAAATTTTGCTTGTTTCACGGAACTCATGGGCATTCGACCAATGAATGTCGGCATTTGAGGGATGTAATTGAGAAGCTGCTGCATGAAGGAAAGTTGGATGAGTACAAGGTTGCCCCGAGGGACAGGGGGCAAGGGGAGCAGGCTCCAAAACAAATCCTGCCTGCTCCCAAGCCTACAGCGCAGCAGAAAGGTAAAGGAATTGTCATCAACTCCATTGTAGGCGGACCTCACCCGGCAATCCGAAGTTTCAGATCAATGGATCAGTATGTGAATGTTGCCAAGCATCTAGAGGTGAATGAAGGTGATGATTTGGAAGATGTCACTCCAATAAAACAACAGAAGACCATGTTTGACGACGTGGTATTTCGAAGTCGAGACAATACTGGGATACAATCACCCACCAATGATCCGTTGGTTATTACTACCACCATTGGGCCGGCCTTGGTCCATAAGGTATTAGTAGACAACGGAAGTTCCGTTAATATCTTGTTCAAGAAGTCATTTGATCAGATGAAGCTTGAGTCCGAAGATCTGAAGCCTTGTGAAGGATGGACTAGAGGCTTCAACGGGGCGTCGACAGCCCCCCTGGGATACATAGAGTTGCCCGTGACCCTAGGGCAAGGAGAACGAAGAAGAGTGCGAATGCTTCAGTTCGTAGTATTGGACGTAGATTCGCCTTATAACGCGTTTTTGGGGAGACCTGCCCTCGCTGAATTTAGAGTTTGTATCGCCCCTTGGTGTCTGTTACTTAAGTTCCCAACCGAAGCCGGAACTGGAGTAATGAGAGGGGATCAGGTTTCCGGACGGGCCTGCTATGTGGCCGAGTTAAAAATGTTGATGAAAGGACTTGACGTTGAGAGTAAGGATGCCTCGTCTCCCTCGAAGGGGGACTCGGCATAGCAATTAGAGAGATTGACCCCAAAGGAGTTGCCTAAAGGAACACCTGAAGACCTAGATCCTAGAAAAGACGAGGAACCAGAGGCTAGGAATGCAACTCCTAATGAAGCGACGGTGGAAATTCCCATTGATGAAGCTGATCCGACAAAAGTTTTAAAGATTGGTTCTCAATTGGATCCACGTCGAGCTAAAGAACTAACGGACTTCTTGAAGGCAAACCTGGACGTGTTTGCCTGGACCCATGCTGACATGTGTGGGATATCGCCATCCATTATAAGTCACAAATTGAATGTAAATCCGAAGCATCCACCTGTGAAGCAAAAGAGACGCATGCTGGGCCCCGAGAGGTCGGCTGCCCTCAAAGAGGAAGTGGAGAAGTTGAAGCAGAATGGATTTATTCGAGATTCGACATATCCCGACTAGATATCGAATCCCGTCTTCGTAAAGAAGCCAAACGGAAAGTGGCGGACTTGTATTGACTTTTCAGATTTAAATAAAGCTTGCCCGAAAGATAGTTTCCCACTTCCCAGGATTGACCAGCTTGTAGACTCGACAGCAGGTCATGAACTTCTTTCTTTCATGGACGCATACTCTAGATACAACCAAATTTCTATGCACGTACCAGACCAAGAGCATACGAGTTTCATTACGAATTTGGGGCTATATTGTTATGTTGTAATGCCATTCGGGTTAAAAAACGCTGGAGCTACTTATCAGCGCTTGGTAAATAGAATGTTTTATGATCAAATAGGAAAAACTATGGAAGTTTATGTGGATGATATGCTTGTCAAATCCAAGCAGTCTTCCAGTCATACGCAAGACTTAGCGGAAATGTTTGGTATCTTGCGAAAGTATCGGATGAAATTGAATCCTCTGAAATGCTCGTTTGGAGTGGCATCAGGAAAGTTCCTTGGCTTCATTGTGAGTTCCCGAGGAATTGAAATCAACCCTGCCCAGATAGCAGCAATTAGAAATATCCAAGAACCGAGGAGAATTAAGGACGTCCAAAGTCTTGCAGGGAAAATAACGGCGCTGAGTAGATTCATCTCCAAAGCCACAGATAAATGCGTTCCGTTTTTTGATTTGATAAAAAGGGGAAAGAAGAACTTCCAGTGGACTCCGGATTGTGTTGAGGCCTTTCAAAATCTGTTGGAACTGCTAGAGAAACCGCCGATTTTATCAAAACCCGTAGATCACGAAGAATTATTTGTTTATTTGGCAGTCTCGGCTCACGCTGTCAGCACAGCCCTGGTTCGAGAAGAAGACAAAGTACAAAGGCCGGTGTACTATGTAAGTAAGAAATTAGCAGCGGCAGAGCGCAACTACCCAAAAATTGAGAAGCTTGCTTACAGCCTCCTGATCGCATCCCGAAAACTTCGTCACTATTTCCAAGCCCATCCAATAACCATATACACCGACCAACCCTTAAGGCAGGTGTTGCAGAGACCCGAAGCATCGGGAAGGTTGATCAAATGGAATATAGAACTAAGTCAGTTTGATTTGAATTTTCAACCACGAAAGTCAATCAGGGGGCAAGCTCTAGCAGACTTTATTGCGGAGTTCACCATTCCAGAGGAGGAAATAATCAATGACAGAGTGGTTAAGTCTGAGGATGAACTAAAAATGAATCCGTGGAAATTATATACAGATGGAGCCAAGAATGACCGAAGGTCCGGAGCTGGAATTGTCTTAGTTACTCCTGAGGGACGGTCGTTATATTACGCCCTGCGATTAGAATTTTTGGCAACTAACAATGACTCCGAATATGAAGCCCTGATCGCCGGGCTGAAGCTTGCTAAAGACCTCGGAGTAAAGATGAAAGACATATTTTGTGACTCTAAAATTGTTGTTTGTCAAGTGCGAGAGGAATTCGCGGCTCGAGGACCTCGACTTATCGCCTACCTCAAGAAAGTGAAAGAGCTATTGAATAGCTTAGAGCGGTACAACATAACACATATTCCCAGAGTTGAAAACCAGAAAGCGGATAGACTGGCAAAGCTGGCTAGTTCCGACAATCCAGAAGAGACTGAAGCAATTCCAATTGAAACGTTGGAGTCGCCAAGCTTTGAGTCAATGGAAATTGAATTCACTTTTGAAGCAGAACCAGAGAAGGAGTCATGGATGACTCCAATTAAGAATTTCCTTAAGAATGGGACACTCCCTTCAAAGAAGAGTGAAAAGAGAGCTGTAGTTCGCAAAGCTACCAGATATGTCATACAAGATGATACCCTCTATCGACAAGGATTTTCTATGCCCCTGTTACGATGTATCGCACACGACGACATCAAGCGTGTACTAAGAGAAGTACACGAAGGTGAGTGTGGAGATCATACAGGAGGTCAAACCTTATTAAAGAAAATATTGCGATACGGATACTTCTGGCCTATAATCAATAAAGATGCAGCTGATTATTCACGACGCTGCGATAAGTGCCAGAGATTCGCCAAAATCCCCCGGGCACCGTCGACCCAACTTAAATCAATGGTGAGTCCTTGGCCATTTGCCACATGGGGAATTGATATCATTGGAGTTCTACCAATTGCTAGAGGAGGAGCTAAGTATGCAATAGTGGCCGTGGACTATTTTACGAAGTGGGTGGAAGCTGAGCCCCTGACCAAGATCACAACGAGAAAGGTGATAAGTTTTGTGGTCAGAAATATTATATGCCGGTTCGGGATTCCAAGGATGATTATAACTGACAACGGAACCCAGTTTGATAGTACTGAATTCAGAAATTTCTGTCAGAAGTATAAAATAGACAAGCGATATACTGCAGTTGCCTATCCGCAATCGAATGGACAAGTAGAGGCAATAAACAAAGTTATAAAATCCATCCTCAAGAAGAGGTTAGAGCGTGCAAAGGCAAGATGGGTTGATGAATTGCCCCTAGCTTTGTGGGCATATCGAACAACATTTAAAACGGCCACCAGTCATACCCCTTTTTCTCTCTCCTTTGGCTCAGAAGCAGTAATTCCAGTTGAACTGAAAGTTCCTTCCCACAGGGTGACATATTATGACCCGATGACGAATCGGGCGCTCTTACTTGAGTCTCTTGATGAAGTCGAAGAGAAAAGGGACGAAGCAGATTTGCGTGCAGCAAGACATCGGCGTCAGATGGCGCGCTATTATGATAAAAAAGTTCGCTTCAGAACTTTTGAACCAGGAGATTTGGTGCTAAAGAGAGTTTTTCCGTCCCTTCCTCACCTCGGCCCAAAATGGGAAGGACCCTTTGTCATCCAACGGAAACTTGAAAAAGGAACCTTCAAGTTAACGACCGTAGATGGCGAAGAAATCCCTCGAGCATGGAATGCCCAGCACTTAATGCGATATTTGGATTAGAAATGCCGTACTTTTTGTTATTTTTCCTGTGAACTCTGTAATAAGGCACGACTTGCCTTGGGAAAATCCGATGATATGAATAAAGGACTATAAAGTGGATGTAGGCTACGACTTAGCTGAACCACTATAAAAATATTGTGTGTTATTTACTTTTATGCATTTACATTCATCAGTTATTCTGTGGTGATTATAAAATACAGGATAACTCAGAGCCTAAAAAGGTTGAAAACAGTTTAGACATAAAAAGAAGCACAACGATTATTTGTGCAATAAGACATAAAAGAATGAGAAAACGACATTCTTAACTCTAACTCTCCAGAGAAAGAGAGAGAGTATAAAAGCGTCTCTGTCTGAGCGCTGAAAAAGAAATTCCCTTCTTAACTCTAACTCTCCAGAGAAAGAGAGAGAGTATAAAAGCGTCTCCGACTGAGCGCTGAAAAAGAGATTCTCCTCCTAACTCTAACTTTCCATAGAGAAAGAGAGTATAAAGGCGTCTCCGACTGAGCGCCGAGAAAGAAATCTTTCCCCGTTGAGAGACCGGGGAATGAATAGATGACTAAGCTCTAACTCTAACTCTCAAGAGAAAGAGAGAGAGTATAAAAGAAATGCCAGAAAAGACGACAGGTATTGATGACACAGGAAGTGTTATCCCGTCAGAAAATCGGGAGCTTTCAGATTGCTTGGTTAAGCATTGAATAACTTGTGGAAATTGACTGGGGACACGTATGCATACGCATATTTCCCCCTTCCACAACTTCGTTTCATAACTATAGACATGCATTTGTACATAAGTGCAGAACTACTAACAAATAAACATTGCAAAAAGTGAATTATTTTTTATTTACAAATGAATGAATTTGTACAGGGAAATAACTAAAAAAGAAAGTGCAGGAGCTGCTTTTGCAGCAGCAATTATTGGTTCACAAAGATGCTAAAAAGATACAGGGGAATCCGCTACTTAGGTTTGGAATGAGCCTTAGATTTCTTGGCAGCTTTCTCCGCATCCTTTGCTTCCTTCTCGGCTTCAGTCAAGATTCGTTTTGATTTCTTTTTCCCTGAAGATGCGGTACTAGAGCCAGTAGACTTCTTCCCGGAGGGCGGGACACTGGAATCAAGAGAAGATTTTTTAGCAAGTTCTTCGGTAATAGATCTAGTTGAGAGCTTAACAACTAACCTTGATCCCGCATCCACAACTGCGAGGGGCTTGAGGACCTCAGGGTCTAGTTCTTCGGCCTTTAATTGCAAGCGCTTATCTTGATCAGCCTCCATGGCAGCCAAGGTAGCGTCATCAGCGCTTTTCGACTCCCCAGTTATTGCAACTTCCGGTTCCTCTTCATGCCCCCCGTCTCCTCCATCGTCCTTTAAAGCTGCTATCATTTCTTCATCATGGGGAGTGGTAACCTTAGTTGGCTCATTTCCTTCTCCCGAGTCTATAGAAGCAGCCTTGTCTTCACCTTCTTTTGCCCTATCAGCTACATCTGTCTTTTTAGATGATTCAACACCTACAGAATGAGAAGCAACGGTTATCAATTCAGGCGAAAACAAAGGGTCTCTCATCGATTGTTCAATCTCGTGGCGAAAGGTAGAAATAGCTTTAGCAAATTGAGGAGAAAAGATAGGGATACCTTCCGAAGGCTTTTCTACGGGGGTGGCTACTGCCTCTGGTGTTGCTTCAGGAATGGGAGATAGTAGAGATGTTCGGGAAATTCCCGGATTTTCGGGATCATACCCTTCTACTTCGGGAGTTGCAGGAGCAGAAGAAGAGGAACCAGCTTCGAGAATGGTTTTTTGTTTAGACTTCCGTCTCTCTTCTTCCATGGCCTCATCAATAAGGCGGCGTCCTTCCGCTAGGCGCTCCGGTTCATCATCTCTCAAGTATTTCTCCATCAGTTTATCTTCATCAAGGGAATCGACCTTAAGTTCTTCTTTTTCCCACTCGACGATTTGATTCCATACTTGAACCAGAGTGGATGGATAGTCCTCAATCCAAGAAATGTTTCGACGACGAATGATGTGCGCGAAGAATTCAATCATTAGCTCGCCGAAACCCTGAATCTCAACCTCCGCCTCAGATAATTGCTTGCGGGCCTCCTCCGCTGATTTAATAGCACACTCCACATTGCCCTCGGCCAGAGCAGCCCTGTTTTCTGCCTCCAACAACTTCGAAGCCAAGTCAGCATTCTTCTTTTCTAATTCAGCACTCCTTTGTGCTAACTCGGCGTTTTTCCGTTCAAGCTCAGCATAAGCAAGGCGTGTCTTAGCAGCTTCTGACTTGGCCTCGTCAGCTTGCTTTTTCAACTCAGAACGCTCCTGAGTGTGGGATTCAAGCAAGTCATGATAGCGTTTTTGTGTGTCCTCAAACTGTTGTTTGAAATTTGAAGCGTTCTTTTGAGTGACAGCTAGTTGAGCTTGAGTGTCTTCTAAATCTTTTCCTAGAGCTTTTAAGGCCTTAGCATCCTCCTCCGCAGTCTTTTGCATTGAATTAGCATTTGTCATTAGAGTGCGGATGATTCTAGAAAGATTGCGTGAATACTTGAACATATCGGAATATTGTTTTTCCACCAAATCAATCTTTGCCTTGGCCTCATCTGCCCAATTAGAAGAAATAGGTTCAAGGGAAGGTAGAAAGGTCAGAGTCTCGAAGTAGTGCCTGGGAAATTGCTCCTCTAAATATGCCAGCTTTACTGCAGTTCCCGCATCTAGTGGGGGAGGAGCGGGAATTGATAATTCGGAGCCCCTATGTGAAGAGGATTCAGTAGTCTCTTTATCCGACCTAGGTCGTTTAGTAGCAGGGACCTTCTGCTTACTTCGAGACCCGGTTTCTCTTGGAGGAGTTTTCTCTCTACTCCGCTTTTCATGGGAGGAAGTGGAATCTTTAGATGGTGGTCTATCCTCCTCCCTGCGACCTTGATAGCTCTTATATTTCTCTTGTTCCGGTCGAACTGGTGAGCGGGAACGTGAGGGTCGAGAACGATAGGGATCGTAAGGTCTTCTCTCCTCCCTACCGCGATCATCCCGGCGATCATACTCGACATCCTGAGGAGGATTGGACATGCTGCGACGAAGCTTTCTTATATCATAATAGGATCGAGACATTGTACCTGCATGATAAAATAAACGAAGTTTAGAATTAATGGATTCATGGAGAAAGAAATGCAATGAATGCTAATGTTGTGGTGTAAAGTGTATCCTAAGTGGTGTGTTTCCCCCCAACCAACCCGAGTCTGAAGCTAGACTAGTGCGGGCAGGCTCTTTGGCCTTAGCAGGAGTGGCTTCCTCAGAAGAGGTGAAGACTAGAGGATCCTTCCTGAAATCCTCCGAAGTATATATAGTCTCAGGTAAGGGGAGATCCCCCAAACCCTGAAATATGTGCTCGTCAGTACCAGGAACCTCCCCTTCGGAAGCATGAAGTGGCGACTCTTGAGAGGATTTTGATTTGTCTAGAGAAGTAGTTTCCTCGGGGGCAATGTACCCTTCGCGATGCTTTTCGGCCAGATTAGCCAATTCATCATCTTGCGTAGAAGATGGAGAAGGTGAAGTGTGAAGAGACGCTGTAGGAATTCCTGAGCCTTCGCCTATTTCTGGGACCACCTCCACTGGAGGAATGTACGCGTATGGAACCGTCCCATGTCCAATGCTACGAAAAACAGATAGCAGCCCATGAAAGTGAAGGTATTTATCTTTAAGGACCTCGTCGATAGTCAAGAATTTTTGATCGCCGTTAAGAAGTCGGTGCATCCGATCAAAGAACACTTGATCTGATATCTGTTTGGGATTGTCGACTGCAAATAAAAAGGAAAACAGGTCAGGGTGATGATTCAAGTGCATAGAATCCGGATTTAGAAAATCAACGCTTTACTTGATTTTGTCCATCTTCTGGCGCATCCAGGCTGTTGCTTTATGTAGAACCACTCTAGTCTGGAATCTCCAGCTTTACTGCTAAATGGTGCAGAGATTATCTTCCTTTTGGGGACTGATTCAAAGTAGCAGAAGGATGGAGTCTCTCGAGTCCGATGCTTGAAATTATAGAAGAAGTGAACGTCATCGAACGTGAGCTCTATGCCTAGGATTTCACGATATGCTATGTACAAGGTGTGCAAATAGGCATATGAATTGGGATGCAGCTGCATGGGGGCAATCCGCATTTGTCTTAAGAAATCAACGATGAAAGGAGAGAATGGAGGAATGGCGCCGACCATACACATCAATCGAGTGACCGTCATATATCCTTCTGGAGGGTTGTGGGGACGGTCAGAGCGTGAGGGCACTAGGGTGTCCCTTTTCATTATTCCGTATTTTAGGCAAATTCGAACAAGTCGATCGTTGTCAATTGTTGATTCAACGGAGTCCGAGGGTGATTCCAATATGATGGCTGATTCAAATTCATCGGGTGCTCGGTTGTCACCAATCCCTCCTTCCTCCTCAAAACCCAGAGAAACTTCATTCTCTGAAGACACTTCGTCGCTTTCCCGATGACCAACCCCGTAATCTGGACCCTCACTGTCCCATTCTGGATCAGACGAAGAAGATATATCCTCAAGAGTGATTTGGTTAGAAGTTTCCGGGGCTTCTTTCCTCTCAGCTAGGCGGGAAGAGCGTCTGGGCCTCATTGTCATAGAACTATTGAAGAAGCAATAGCACGGATTAGAGTAAATTATCCCGTGCCCCCCCTGTGTATGTGTGTGAACCAAAATGTGTGCAACAAATGTGGGAAATGCAAAATAAAAGTACGACAATGTAAGACGAAGCTTTGAAGAAAAAGTGATAGTCAAAGTTGTTCTTGAAGTTCGTTCATATTTCACAAGGCACTATCCTGACTGTCCATTAAGTTGAGAATTGTGATTCAACATTAATTAAGTTGGTTGAGCAAATTGTTATGCATAGAGTTGATCACTTCGGCTCAGTTCGGAGGCAAGCATTGGGATCGGATCGGAGGGAGACTTTGTCTTGGTTAGCAGAAGATAGTCACACCTCTCAAGCAGAACCGGACTGGATCGGAGAAGGATTTTCGGAGCGGTACGGATGAAATTGTTTACCCATATAATTCCGTCTCCTTGTTCCCTACTCCAACCCGATCCGGTTAAGCCAGCTACGCTTCTTTTCTTTGCTTCACAACTCCGACCCGAACCGATCCCCTGCACTCTTTTTCTTCTTCCTCTTCTCTAAATTTGAACCTAATTCCGTGCCAATGACCCCAATCAAGACCGAGTTTTTATTTTTCTTTAAATCCCCTACAGCGAGTCTTAATTCCATCCTCCTAACGCCTCGAAGTGGCAATTGAGCCACCAACGACGATGGCGAAGGAGGGGGAGGAGACTGTGACGTTGAAACCAAACCAAAGTCATGCCCAAATTGGTCGAATTGACCGTAATTTCCAGTTGAGAATAATTATTACAAAGTTAATTGAAGATATAAACCTACCAAGGTGTTTAATATAGAGATCAGCTCGAGAATTGTAAGAGTTTTTTCTTTTTGGGACCTAGGGTTTTGAAGGAGAATTTACCAGACACGCGCAGTAAAAAGAAAAGAAAGGGGGAAGAAGGCAGGGAGCGGATTTATATAGGTATGCGGTGGCCATTCATATTCCCGCTTGGACCGGAATTTAAGCCTACCAAGTCGCTTTGGCCCGCTAACATAGTGTTAAGTAAAAGGAAAGACGAGATTGCACGGGTCAGGTCCGAACCGAATGGAACTGAGCACAATGACTTGACGTACCAATTGAATTCAAAGAAGAAGAATAAAGGAAGAGCATACCTGCAAGAAGCACTATATGTCGAGAAAAGTTCCTAGACTTGCTCAGAAATGAAGAAAATAAGTTGTGTATTTTGCAACATATATATATAAGCGATAAGAGATGTGACTTCATGAAGCAACGCATCTTCACAAGCGAATAGGAACGACTTTTCAATGATTCAATTTCAAAGAGGCATTGTACAGATGACATCAAAGCATGCTTCGTCTCCAACAGAAGCATCCTTTAAGGGGGCAAAATGTTAGCCTACTTTGTGAACTAGGCAACACAAAGTCAAGAAACCAAACATTGAAGGGCAGTTTTAATTAGAAGACTTCGGTTCGGATTGGAGAAGACACTACAATCTAGATTAGATAGCAGCAGCTATTCGGATCGGGTCAGAGCAAACCATCGGTTCGGGTCGGAAAGAGTCCTCCGTTCGGATCGGTGAGCTCCTACTGAGTAGATTGGTAAGGCATGTCTATTCGGATCGGAGGGCAACTAAATCTTGAATGGATCGGAAAGCCACCCGTTTGCCACAACAATGGAACAGAGCGGAGCAGATTAGAGAAGGAGAGTCGCACCCAAGCCAATCCGGTTCGGATCGGGTAACCCGATCCGAACCCCTTATTTGCGCGTCTCCGACCCGAACCCGTGATCCCTTTTATTCTCCTGCAAGAGCGCCTGAATATCCGGACCGGCTATGACCAGTTCCTACCCATAACGTCCTTCCCTTTGATGCATTGTCAACATGATAGTTCATCCGAACCTGAAGAGAGTGCGATGGATGACATGTGGCCCCGACCCGGATCAAGTTTCAAGCAAATTCACACCTATAAATACCCCGTCTGGAGGCAAAGAAAAGGATCTTTTTTCAGCACTTTGAGAATTCAACTACCTCCATAACCCGAACTCCATTACTCCCGGAGAATCCAAATCATCTTCAATTGTTTGTTTTATTCTATTGAGTGAATATAAGCGAGTTGTGAGTGAAGTCAAGTGACAATTACATTGTATTCTCAACTGAATTATTGAATATAGTGAAAGATAAGTGGACGTAGGCATTACTTCGCCGAACCACTATAAATCCTGTGTGCTCGTTTTTATTTTTATCTCATTTCATCTTATTCTTAATCAATTTGGGTGTTAGAACCACTTTTGGGTCTGACACATATCCCATTGTGTTCGGAATGGGGGTAAAACGCTATGGACGACAGGCGGTGAGCCTCGTTTTGAGGTCGAAAATAAAGGTTGCTTTTTGTGGAAAATTAAATAATAAAATATAAAAAAAAACCTTTTCTCCCCCGTTAACCCGCTCTGGCCCCCCTCTTCATTTCGATTGCAGATAGAAGAAAAAAAAAGAAAAAAAAAAAGAAAAACCCCCGATCCAATCGCCCGCCCACCCATCGACTGCGCCACCGCCACCGCAGCAAGCTCCGGCGAGGCCCCTGCCATCGCCACCCCGCTACTCCCCCTCCTTCAAACTCGAGCCCCCCCTGAAGCCATCGCGATGCCCTAAGGTCGCGAGCCCCCCTTCTTCGGATTCAAACCACCACCGAAGACTACCCACCTCTAGCACCTCCTACCGCCGAGCCTGGCCGTCATCTCACCCCCCTTCTTCGCAGGTTAAAGTAAGTTGGTTTTATCTTATTTTATTTTTATTTTAATCTGAAAATTTCGATTTTAAGATTTAAAACTAATTTCGATTTTAAGATTTAAAACTGATTTCGATTTTAAAGTTTAAACTGATTTCGATTTTAAGATTTAAAACTGATTTCGATTATAAAGTTTAAACTGATTTCGATTTGAAGATTAAAACTGATTCTTTTTAAAGATTAAAACTGATTTTTTTTAAGTTTAAAAATGATTTTTAAAAGAGTTTAAAAACTGATTTTTAAAAGAGTTTAAAAACAGATTTTTAAAAGGGTTTAAAAACAGATTTTCGAAAGGGTAAAAACTGTTTTTTAAAGGAATTAAAAACTGTTTTTTTTGAAAGGTTATAAAAACTGATTTTCAAAAGAATAGAAAAAGATTTGAACTTTAAATAGAAAAAGATTTGAACTTGGAAAAAAATAAAGATCATATTTTTAAAATAGAAAAGACGGAATTTTTATTAAATAGAAGAAGTAAGATATGATTTTTATATTTTTAAAGTAATAAAAATATAATTTTTACATCATAGGAATATTAAAAATATAATCTTTGCTATACAAGTAGCGATATAAAAAGGTGATTTTTAACGTATACTGTGTGAACTAGAGTGCGATGGGACCAAGTGGAAAGCACGGCGAAGATGTTCTACATCAGAAGAGTCGCCGCGTTGGATTTAGCAATCTGTGAGAATTTCTCACCTTTCAATTTCTTTTCTAGTTATATATATATATACTAGGATGCAGACGGTGCTTAGTAGCACCCGACACAATCGTCCACAGACCATGGACTTGTTTGTTTGGTTGCATAGATTAGTCAGATTATTTGATTTGAATTTGGTTGTTTGGTGAATTTGATTGATGTGTGAATGGCGTGGGCCTTCACTAGACCGGGGATAAGGCTAGGCCTTGTCCCGTTTCTAGTATCGTGCCGTTATGCCGCCGAAATTTTCTAAAATAAGTTAGAAAAATAAAAATATCATTTTATTGAATAAATGAATTGAATAGAAATTCATAGGTTGAAATAAAATGTTTTATCGTTAAAAAATATAATTTTTAACGTGAAGTGAATAAAATAAAATATTCATTTATAAACCGGACGGTTTGTTTATGTACACCTATTTGAATGACATTGATTGGGACGATAAATTTTACACATCGCCCAACAGCACAAATAAAATATGTGTTTGATTGTTTGAAACCCCACACGGGTGTTGGGAGGAAATTTGAAGTTCCCTCATCCTGATTGATTAAAAATGTCGATCGATTGATTGACAGGCTGTTATAAGCGTTGAATATCTATATTTGATTCTTATACAGTGTAGTGCACTTTGGTTGATGGTTGATTATTTTCAATGCTATTATATACATGTGTTGTATGAAAATCCATATAATTAATTTTATAAGGTAATTGATTGGGCCTCATTCCAATTTGAAAAACTAAGAATAATATAAAATAAAGGTTCATGTGTTGACAGTTTCATCCATTGAGATTGGTTATGTGTTGAACGAAATATTTTAGTAATAAAATTTACATCTTTATCAATATAAAATAAAGGTTCATGTGCTGACAGTTTCATCCATTGAGATTGGTCATGTGTTGAACGAAATATTTTAGTAATAAAATTTACATCTTTATCAATATAAAATAAAGGTTCATGTGTTGACAGTTTCATCCATTGAGATTGGTCATGTGTTGAACGAAATATTTTAGTAATAAAATTTACATCTTTATCAATATAAAATAAAGGTTCATGTGTTGACAGTTTCATCCATTGAGATTGGTCATGTGTTGAACGAAATATTTTAGTAATAAAATTTACATCTTTATCAATATAAAATAAAGGTTCATGTGTTGACAGTACTCATCCATTGAGATTGGTCATGTGTTGAACGAAATATTTTGATAATAACAACTATTTTGAAAAAGAAATATTTGAAATAGAATATTTGAAAATAGAAATTTATGAAGCCATGTTGATTAGATTGATGCCATTTTGACGTGAACGATATTTATATCGATCTTAAACGATTTCGAAATGAAATGAATTGAAAACGATTTCGAAATGAAATGAATTGAAAACGATTTCGAAATGAAATGAATTGAAAACGATTTCGAAATGAAATGAAATGAAAACGATTTCGAAATGAAATGAATTGAAAACGATTTCGAAATGAAATGAATTGAAAACGATTTCGAAATGAATTGAAAACGAATTCAAATTGAATTGAAAGCAAATTGAAATGAATTCAAATTGAATTGAAATTTGAATTGAATAGAAATGAATTTTAAAACGAATTTATAAAGAAGAATTCAATTTTGATTTGAATTGAAATGGAAGTTGAAATTGGTTTTGAAATGAAATTAAAACGATTTATAAAATTCGTTTTAAATAGAAATCGACGAAATATATATTATATATATAATATATATAATATAATGGCCTGAATAGAACGCACCGCGCCGCGGCAGTTCGTGAATTTCGACCACTTATTTCAAACGGACATTACGGGAGATCCGACCGTCGGATTCTCCTAAAACCGGAACCGTTGGGTTCGTATCGAAAAGAGCTTTCTAACGAATATTGGAAATTTGAAATCTAATGGTTGGATTTGGAGATATGTCCAAATCAAATTCGAAAAAGGTCGCTGCAAGTGCAGTTCGATGGCCGTTGATGGAAATCGACTGTATGGGCCTTGATAAAATTATTAAAAATAGCAATAATTTTTGTAAAATCATAAGAAATGATTTGTGAAGATTTGGGGATGAAAAACTCCATATTTGAAAAGATGAAAATAGATTTTTATCGAAATGAACTAGTTTTGAACTAGAGTTAAGATTCTATTTATTTTTAAATAAATAAATTGAATTTAAAAAGGGTTTAAAAATAACCAGAATTTCCAATGATTGCATTGGAATGGATTTGAATCGAAATTGTCTTCGGAATATTTCGATGTTGGATTTCGTGATTATACAGATGTTGTTATGGAAATTTGAAAGATATAGATATATATATCGTTATTTCCCATACGATATCTATTTGTCGTAGAATTTGATATTGAATATAAGCCGATATATTTTCTATTCAGAGCCTTGTATTTAATATCAAATGTGATTTGGGTTTGTCGTGAATGGTGTCTTCATTAACACTGTTCTTGAACCCAATTGAGAAAGGATTAAATCTTTTTATTTAGATTTAATGAAGTGTACCAATTAAATAATATTTGATTGGAACTGAATTGATATTGATTTTTGGGTTTATCGTGGACAGTGTTTTAAATAACACTCGTTCTTTAACCCGATAATTAATGGAATGTGACTTTGGGTTTATCGTGAACCGTGTTTTAAATGACACGGATTCTTTAACCCAGTTAACGATTAAAACTAAGTGGAGTTTTAATGAACCTTTAATTAGATTGAAAAGATCGAAAATGGAGTACCACCAGTTTTGCTCCAGGCGATGGTTAAATCTTTAATTAGATTTGAACGTGAAATGGTAATTGAATTTACCGATAACACTGTGGTGTTAGATATGAAGTATTACCAGTTTTACTTCATGGGATAAATAGGTTGGGATTGGGAAATTAAAACAAATGATTACTTCAGTAAGGTCCGCTAATCCCGACTAGTTTTGAATTGATGTTCAAAAATAGATTAAAGAATAAATTCAAAGAATTTATCTTGGATAAAATTAATGGGAACATTTCCCTATGAATGAGAAATTTAGAAACTAACTGTCGGTTAGCCAAGCAGAATGGTTTTCTGGATATTGATCTGATATTGGTTTCGGCCTTCGGGGTTAATATTTGGGAAATTATTCTCTTGATTAATTTACTGTTAGTGACTGATGAATTGGAATGGGTCGTATGTTGTGTTTGTGTAACACTTATTTAAAATATACGCGAGTTATTCGGAAAGACCGGGTTTATCCCATTCTGAATAACTGATACGACGATAAGTCGAAGAAGAAGACGATGGTCGAAGACCGGAGTTCTTCACGTCGTTTGGGTGATTACTGATGATCTTGATTGGGTTGTACACCCAAGAAGATGGAAACAGTTGGTGATCGTCCAAACGTACATGGAGATCGATGGATATGCGGGGTACTAGGTGCCTCCGGTTTCGTTCAGACCCAGAACGGATTTGTAAATGGACTATGTGTCTGACATTGGATTTTAGTCTGTGTGGTTGATCTCTATTAAATATATATCTGTTTGGCGGTGGAGAATTTATTCTCTTGCTTAACGCCCTTCTCTGAGACATACGAGCTCAGGGGTTATATATGGATGGATATCAAACGCATGGAGTGAATTGCCTGTGTGGCATGCCTAAGTGGCAATTGATCGAGGCTTCTGCCGAGAAGCAAAGTCTTGTGGTTGATGATCGAAGCACGGCCTTCGTGGCGTAGCTTTGTGTAACGTTTGCTTCGCGAGTTTCGCACCCCGGTTGTGAACCAAAAACGAGAGAGGACCTCAGGGAGGGCATGCGTTTCTTTCTAGTTAGAAGTGGCGTCAGTGGTTTTACACGCCCTGACGAGTTTGACTTATGTGGTTGTTGCTGTTGTGAGGCGCCTCGGATTGATCGGTCGTTCTCGAACCGATGGAGTAATTTAGTTGGCTCATTTACGCCCCAAAGGGCGGGGAAACGTATTGTTCAGGCATTATAATCCACATCGGTGGACCGGCCCTGTCGCTACATGGGGCAGTTGCGGCTGTTCCAGTGGCTCGGGCTAGAGAGTCACGAATCGGTAGAGGACGATCCCTGGCCTCGGTTCACAGAAGGAAATCCAATTTCCAAATACGTGACATTTGCCGTTTTATTTGTAAACCTATATATGGCGACATGATATATGGTACCCATGCCGCCTATGATTGATACTTATGATTTGAAGTTGTTTTATACACTATGCACTTATAATAGTATCAAATGATTTGTTTTAAACGTATCAAGCATTCTTTGGCTGTTATAAGGGAAAACCCTATCCCCCAGCTTGCGTTGCATTGTGTGATAGGACCTAGGTCTTATAACAACTTCATTTTTCTTTATTTTAGCATTGCGCTGTTTGTTTTATGCACTGGTATTCTTGGGAGGAAACCCGTTACGTGTTATACGGCGTGGTCCCTTGATTTACCTAACTTTAAAAATAAAGATTAATAACTGTTTTAGTTCTCACACCAGTCACATGACTGACCTGGAGTTTATTGTTTTAACCTAAACTCTGGGTGCCCTTATTTTTGACACGGGCAGCTAGTAGTTTTGGTTTTGCAGGTTTATATTCACAGGATCCTGGTTTACAGCTGGAATGATATCCGGAAAGCTTTGTATCCGTATACCACTTCTAGTTGTGTATTGTATTATTTTCCGCTGCTATGTATTTAAATGTAATTTAAATCTCTGATATTTCTGTGTAACATTCATTTATACTCTGTATGTCCTTGTAATCTGATGCATTGTTGTAATATACAACGAAATGTTCTTTAATATGCGTTCTGTTGTGGCTTGTTCTCGAACTATCCGCTCTTTCCTTTACGGGGAAGTTACGGGTTTTCACAGTTGGTATCAGATCTTTGGTTTACAAAGCTTGAGAACAAGGCACATTAGAACCCTACGAAAGAATTCATCAGATATTGGTTTAGTAATATCCAATGGGAATGACTCGTTAGAGATGGGATCAGTAGTATCCTAGAACGAGTGTGAAGAGTAAATTTTCAAAGTGAAAACAAGTTTGTTTTGTAAATTTAAATCAACTATTCGTATTTGATTATTTATTTATATTGATTTTGGACAATTCAGTATATAAAGAATTTGCATATACGCCTTGCAAACGTATATTCAAAGTTTTAATATATTGGATAGATATAGCATCGCACTCTAGTCGCCCGAAGATGATATTGATGATAGCGATCGCATCATCAACATTTTTGTTCGAGTTTCGAAGGTGTGATTTTCTATATATTTCCATTAGACTGGTGTGAGAACCAAAACTAATATAGCTAGGATACATTGTTGTGATTTGGCATCAAAAATGAGATTTTTGACTATATATCAAAGTTATGAATTTCAAATGATAATTCACTAATTGATTGATGTTTGTGTTGTTTGTTTAATTGTTTGATAATTTTGAACCATTATGCCTAACTGAATCAAATATGGAATTGTATTGAAAGTTGGTCGCATATGCTTGCATATATATATATATATATACTTACATTGAACAGGTCATAGCAAGGAGGCTAGAGCAGAGAATAAAATTTGTTTGCCCGATAAATAGGTACATGTTTACTACATGATTTACTGTTTTGTTTGGGTGATGATGATTTTATGAGCCTATTGGCTAGCCGCTTGGCTTTTTCTTTTTCTTTTTGAGATCTGAAGGACCGGGGAAGCTATTTGAAATTCCCCGATGCTCCCGGTGCAGGGGAGGTTATGGCGAAATTTTTCGAAAATTTAGGGTGTTAGCCAAATTTTTGAAATTTTGATAATTCTCAGAAACTGAAAAGTGGGAGAATGAAAACCAGATCGAACGTAGAGTTGATTAATCAAACCACTTTCGACTTTGTTCCTTTTCGGGGACGAAAAGTTTTAAGTAGAGGAGAATGTAACAACCCGAAAATCTGGGCCAGTTTAAAATTTTTATTTTGGCAATTTTAGCGAATTTTGATTATTTAAAATGAATTATTTTAAATAATAATCGATGAGAAATTTATTTTGAATTGAATTAGAACGTATATATTATATACGTCATCGTTAGAATATAAATAATTATATATAATTATAAATAGAATGGAAAATGGCGCGGTAGTTCGATAATTCGATTTCAAACTTAATTGAATGTACCGGGTGCAAAACAATCCGGATTTTAGTGAAACCAAAAACTTTGGGATATAATTGATAATATCTTTCCAACGAATCCGAAAAGTCAAAATTTCATAGCGGGAATCAAAAGATATGTCCAGTTGAAAATTCTGAATAGTCGCTATGGAATTCAGGCCCTTAAAAATGGAAATTTTGCAAACGACCTCGGATTTCGACGAAACCAGTTTTGTTGGCTCCGTGGTGTCAAATTATTGCTAGGTTTTAAATTTCATAATTTTTCAAATCAATATGTGAGCGTGGCAAAAGAAAACGTGTTTGACCGGTTTCAGTTGATTTTAATCAACTGGAAATTGACCATTTTTCAAACGGTCTCAGAATTTGACGAAACTAGTTTTGTTAGGACCGTATCGTCAATACGAAGCTAGAAAATATATTTCTGGAATTTTTCGAGTTAGTATGCGACCCCGGTAATTTGAAATCTAAGTTTAAAATTCAATATAGTGATTTAAATGTAAATTCAACGGAAACTAATCGAAACGATCAAATCAGCTTGCGATACGTATCCCATTGTGTTCGGAATGGGGGTAAAACGCTATGGACGACAGGCGGTGAGCCTCGTTTTGAGGTCGAAATTAAAGGTTGCTTTTTGTGGAAAATTAAATAATAAAATATAAAAAAAAAACTTTTCTCCCCCGTTAACCCGCTCTGGCCCCCCCTCTTCATTTCGATTGCAGATAGAAGAAAAAAAAGAAAAAAAGAAAGAAAAACCCCCGATCCAATCGCCCGCCCACCCATCGACTGCGCCACCGCCACCGCAGCAAGCTCCGGCGAGGCCCCTGCCATCGCCACCCCGCTACTCCCCCTCCTTCAAACTCGAGCCCCCCTGAAGCCATCGCGATGCCCTAAGGTCGCGAGCCCCCCTTCTTCGGATTCAAACCACCACCGAAGACCACCCACCTCCAGCACCTCCTGCTGCCGAGCCTGGCCGTCATCTCCCCCCCTTCTTCGCAGGTTAAAGTAAGTTGGTTTTATCTTATTTTATTTTTATTTTAATCTGAAAATTTCGATTTTAAGATTTAAAACTAATTTCGATTTTAAGATTTAAAACTGATTTCGATTTTAAAGTTTAAACTGATTTCGATTTTAAGATTTAAAACTGATTTCGATTTTAAAGTTTAAACTGATTTCGATTTTAAGATTAAAACCGATTCTTTTTAAAGATTAAAACTGATTTTTTTTTAAGTTTAAAACTGATTTTTAAAAGAGTTTAAAAACTGATTTTTAAAAGAGTTTAAAAACAGATTTTTAAAAGGGTTTAAAAACAGATTTTCGAAAGGGTAAAAACTGATTTTTAAAGGAATTAAAAACTGTTTTTTTTGAAAGGTTATAAAAACTGATTTTCAAAAGAATAGAAAAAGATTTGAACTTTAAATAGAAAAAGATTTGAACTTGGAAAAAAATAAAGATCATATTTTTAAAATAGAAAAGACGGAATTTTTATTAAATAGAAGAAGTAAGATATGATTTTTATATTTTTAAAGTAATAAAAATATAATTTTTACATCATAGGAATATTAAAAATATAATCTTTGCTATACAAGTAGCAATATAAAAAGGTGATTTTTAACGTATACTGTGTGAACCAGAGTGCGATGGGACCAAGTGGAAAGCACGGCGAAGATGTTCTACATCAGAAGAGTCGCCGCGTTGGATTTAGCAATCTGTGAGAATTTCTCACCTTTCAATTAATTTCTAGTTATATATATATATATACTAGGATGCAGACGGTGCTTAGTAGCACGCGACACAATCGTCCACAGACCATGGACTTGTTTGTTTGGTTGCATAGATAAGTCAGATTATTTGATTTGAATTTGGTTGTTTGGTGAATTTGATTGATGTGTGAATGGCGTGGGCCTTCACTAGACCGGGGATAAGGCTAGGCCTTGTCCCGTTTCTAGTATCGTGCCGTTATGCCGCCGAAATTTTCTAAAATAAGTTAGAAAAATAAAAATATCATTTTATTGAATAAATTAATTGAATAGAAATTCATAGGTTGAAATAAAATGTTTTATCGTTAAAAAATATAATTTTTAACGTGAAGTGAATAAAATAAAATATTCATTTATAAACCGGACGGTTTGTTTATGTACACCTATTTGAATGACATTGATTGGGACGATAAATGTTACACATCGCCCAACAGCACAAATAAAATATGCGTTTGATTGTTTGAAACCCCACACGGGTGTTGGAGGAAATTTGAAGTTCACTCATCCTGATTGATTAAAAATGTCGATCGATTGATTGACAGGCTGTTATAAGCGTTGAATATCTATATTTGATGCTTATACAGTGTAGTGCACTTTGGTTGATGGTTGATTATTTTCAATGCTATTATATACATGTGTTGTATGAAAATCCATATAATTAATTTTATATGGTAATTGATTGGGCCTCATTCCAATTTGAAAAACAAAGAATAATATAAAATAAAGGTTCATGTGCTGACAGTTTCATCCATTGAGATTGGTCATGTGTTGAACGAAATATTTTAGTAATAAAATTTACATCTTTATCAATATAAAATAAAGGTTCATGTGTTGACAGTTTCATCCATTGAGATTGGTCATGTGTTGAACGAAATATTTTAGTAATAAAATTTACATCTTTATCAATATAAAATAAAGGTTCATGTGTTGACAGTTTCATCCATTGAGATTGGTCATGTGTTGAACGAAATATTTTAGTAATAAAATTTACATCTTTATCAATATAAAATAAAGGTTCATGTGTTGACAGTTTCATCCATTGAGATTGGTCATGTGTTGAACGAAATATTTTAGTAATAAAATTTACATCTTTATCAATATAAAATAAAGGTTCATGTGTTGACAGTACTCATCCATTGAGATTGGTCATGTGTTGAACAAAATATTTTGATAATAACAACTATTTTGAAAAAGAAATATTTGAAATAGAATATTTGAAAATAGAAATTTATGAAGCCGTGTTGATTAGATTGACGCCATTTTGACGTGAACGATATTTATATCGATTTTAAACGATTTCGAAATGAAATGAATTGAAAACGATTTCGAAATGAATTGAATTGAAAACGATTTCGAAATGAAATGAATTGAAAACAATTTCGAAATGAAATGAATTGAAAACGATTTCGAAATGAAATGAATTGAAAACGATTTCAAAATGAAATGAATTGAAAACGATTTCGAAATGAATTGAATTGAAAACGATTTCGAAATGAATTGAATTGAAAACGATTTCGAAATGAAATGAATTGAAAACGATTTCGAAATGAAATGAATTGAAAACGATTTCGAAATGAAATGAATTGAAAACGATTTCGAAATGAATTGAAATCGAATTCAAATTGAATTGAAAGCAAATTGAAATGAATTCAAATTGAATTGAAATTTGAATTGAATAGAAATGAATTTTAAAACGAATTTATAAAGAAGAATTCAATTTTGATTTGAATTGAAATGGAAGTTGAAATTGCTTTTGAAATGAAATTAAAACGATTTATAATATTCGTTTTAAATAGAAATCGATGAAATATATATAATATATATAATATAATGGCCTGAATAGAACGCGCCGCGCCGCGGCAGTTCGTGAATTTCGACCATTTATTTCAAATGGACATTACGGGAGATCCGACCGTCGGATTCTCCTAAAACTGGAAAAGTTGGGTTCGTATCGAAAAGGGCTTTCTAACGAATATTGGAAATTTGAAATCTAATGGTTGGATTTGGAGATACGCCCAAATCAAATTCGAAAAAGGTCGCTGTAAGTGCAGTTCGATGGCCGTTGATGGAAATCGACTGTACGGGCCTTGATAAAATTATAAAAAATAGCAATAATTTGTGTAAAATCATAAGAAATGATTTGTGAAGATATGGGGATGAAAAACTCCATATTTGAAAAGATGAAAATATATTTTTATCGAAATGAACTAGTTTTGAACTAGAGTTAAGATTCTATTTATTTTTAAATAAATAAATTGAATTTAAAAAGGGTTTAAAAATAACCAGAATTTCCAATGATTGCATTGGAATGGATTTGAATCGAAATTGTCTTCGGAATATTTCGATGTTGAATTTCGTGATTATACAGATGTTGTTATGGAAATTTGAAAGATATAGATATATATATCGTTATTTCCCATACGATATCTGTTTGTCGTAGAATTTGATATTGAATATAAGCTGATATATTTTCTATTCAGAGCCTTGTATTTAATATCAAATGTGATTTGGGTTTGTCTTGAATGGTGTCTTCATTAACACTATTCTTGAACCCGGTTGAGAAAAGATTAAATCTTTTTATTTAGATTTAATGAAGTGTACCAATTAAATAATATTTGATTGGAATTGAATTGATATTGATTTTTGGGTTTATCGTGGACAGTGTTTTAAATAACACTCGTTCTTTAACCCGATAATTAATGGAATGTGACTTTGGGTTTATCGTGAACCGTGTTTTAAATGACACGGATTCTTTAACCCAGTTAACGATTAAAACTAAGTGGAGTTTTAATGAATCTTTAATTAGATTGAAAAGATCGAAAATGGAGTACCACCAGTTTTGCTCCAGGCGATAGTTAAATCTTTAATTAGATTTGAACGTGAAATGGTAATTGAATTTACCGATAACACTGTGGTGTTAGATATGAAGTATTACCAGTTTTACTTCATGGGATAAATAGGTTGGGATTGGGAAGTTAAAACAAATGATTACTTCGGCAAGGTCCGCTAATCCCGACTAGTTTTGAATTGATATTCAAAAATAGATTAAAGAATAAATTCAAAGAATTTATCTTGGATAAAATTGATGGGAACATTTCCCTATGAATGTGAAATTTAGAAACTAACTGTCGGTTAGCCAAGCAGAATGGTTTTCTGGATATTGATCTGATGTTGGTTTCGGCCTTCGGAGTTAATATTTGGGAAATTATTCTCTTGATTAATTTACTGTTAGTGACTGATGAATTGGAATGAGGCGTATGTTGTGTTTGTGTAACACTTATTTAAAATATACGCGAGTTATTCGGAAAGACCGGGTTTATCCCATTCTGAATAACTGATACGACGATAAGTCGAAGATGAAGACGATGGTCGAAGACCGGAGGTATTAATGTCGTTTGGGTGATTACTGATGATCTTGATTGGGCTGTACACCTAAGAAGATGGAAACAGTTGGTGATCGTCCAGACGTACTTGGAGATCGATGGATATGCGGGGTACTAGGTGCCTCCGGTTTCGTTCAGACCCAGAACGGACTTGTAAATGGACTGTGTGTCTGACATTGGATTTTAGTCCGTGTGGTTGATCTCTATTAAATATATATCTGTTTGGCGGCGGAGAATTTATTCTCTTGCTTAACGCCCTTCTCTGAGACGTACGAGCTCAGGGGTTATATATGGATGGATATCAAACGCATGGAGTGAATTTCCTGCGTGGCATGCCTAAGTGGCAATTGATCGAGGCTTCTGCTAAAAAGCAAAGTCTTGTGGTTGATGATCGAAGCACGGCCTTCGTGGCGTAGCTTTGTGTAACGTTTGCTTCGCGAGTTTCGCACCCCTGTTGTGAACCAAAAACGGGAGAGGACCTCAGGGAGGGCATGCGTTTCTTTCTAGGTAGAAGTGGCGTCAGTGGTTTTACACGCCCTGACGAGTTTGACTTATGTGGTTGTTGCTGTTGCGAGGCGCCTCAGATTGATCGGTTGTTCTCGAACCGATGGAGTCATTTAGTTGGCTCATTTACGCCCCAAAGGGCGGGGAAACGTATTGTACAGGCACTATAATCCACATCGGTGGACCGGCCCTGTCGCTCCATGGGGCAGTTGCGGCTGTTCCTGTGGCTCGGGCTAGAGAGTCACGAATCGGTAGAGGACGATCCCTGGCCTCGGTTCACAGAAGGAAATCCAATTTCCAAATACGTGACATTTGCGGTTTTATTTGTAAACCTATATATGGCGACATGATATATGGTACCCATGCCGCCTATGATTGATACTTATGATTTGAAGTTGTTTTATACACTATGCACTTATAATAGTATCAAATGATTTGTTTTAAACGTATCAAGCATTCTTTGGCTGTTATAAAGGAAAACCCTATCCCCCGGCTTGCGTTGCATTGTGTGATAGGACCTGGGTCTTATAACAACTTCATTTTTCTTTATTTTAGCATTGCTCTGTTTGTTTTATGCACTGGTATTCTTGGGAGGAAACCCGTTACGTGTTATACGGCGTGGTCCCTTGATTTACCAAACTTTAAAAATAAAGATTAATAACTGTTTTAGTTCTCACACCAGTCACATGACTGACCTGGAGTTTATTGGTTTAACCTAAACTCTGGGTGCCCTTATTTTTGACACGGGCAGCTAGTAGTTTTGGTTTTGCAGGTTTATATTCACAGGATCCTGGTTTACAGCTGGAATGATATCCGGAAAGCTTTGTATCCGTATACCACTTCTAGTTGTGTATTGTATTATTTTCCGCTGCTATGTATTTAAATGTAATTTAAATCTCTGATATTTCTGTGTAACATTCATTTATACTCTGTATATCCCTGTAATCTGATGCATTGTTGTAATATACAACGAAATGTTCTTTTATATGCGTTCTGTTGTGGCTTGTTCTTGAACTATCCGCTCTTTCCTTTACGGGGAAGTTACGGGTTTTCACAGAATGTGATTTGGGTTGTCGTGAATGGTATCTTTAATAACACCGTTCTTAGACCCAACGGAGTTAAGAAAATCAGAAACTAACTGAAGATTAATTAAGTTGAATGGTTTCTTGGGTATTGATATGATGTTGGTTTCGGCCATCGGGGTTAATACTTAGGGAATTATTCACTTTCTAATTTACGGTTAAAGGCTGATGGAATGGAATGTGATTTTGGGTTTATAGTGAACCGTGTTTTAAATGATATTGGTTCTTTAACCCAGTTAAAGAAAGGATATAATTTCCCAAGTTAAACAATCATTAATACTGATTTTTCGGAAGAATAAAACCAAGTGGAGTTTTAATGAATCTTTAATTAGATTGAAATTATCGAGAAGGGAGTATCACCAGTTTTGCTCTAGGCGATTGTTAGATCTTTAATTAGATTTGAACGTGAAATGGTAATTGAATTTACCAATAACACCGTGGTGTTAGATATGAAGTATTACCAGTTTTACTTCAAGGGATGAATAGGTTGCGATTGGTAAATTAAAACAAATGATTACTTCGGTAAGGTTCGTTAATCCCGACTAGTTTGGTAAACCATAATTTGGTTGGAATTGAAATCTGAAAGAAGATTAAAGAATAAATTTAAAAGAATTTATCTTTGATAAAATCAATGGGAAGCTTTCCCTATAGATGCGAATATTTAAATAAAAAGATATTCTGAATTGGAATGAGACATATGTTGTGTTTGTATAACACTTGTTTATTATATATGCGAGTTATTCAGAAAAACCGGGTTTATCCCATTCTGAATAACTGGTTCGAAGATGTGTCGAGGATGAAGACGGTGGTCGAAGACCAGAGGTCTTCACATCGTTTGGATAATTACTGATGACCTTGATTGGGCTGTACACCCAAGAGGAGGGAATCGGTTGGTGATCGTCCAGACGTACTTGGAGATCGAAGGATATGTGAGGTACAAGGTGCATCCGGTTTCGTTCAGACCCAGAACTGACTTGTAAATGGACTGTGTGTCTGACATTAGATACCTTTCTGTGTGATTGATGGATATCGGTTGCATGGAGTGGTTTGCCTGTGTGGCATGCTAAGATGCAAATGATCAAGGCTTCTGTTGAAAAGAAGAGTCTTGTGGTTGATGATCAAAGCACGACCTTTGTGGCATAGCATTGTGTAGAGTTAATTTGCGAGCCTCACACCCCGGTTGTGAACCAAAAACGGGAGAGGACATCAGGGAGGGCGTGCGTTTCTTTCTAGCTGGGGCGGTGTCAGTGATTTACCATCCCTGATATTTATATTATTTTCACCTGTTTGGTTGTTGCTGTTGCGAGGCGCCTCAGATAAATCGGTGACCATGTAGAGCCGATGGAGTCATATGACTCATTTACGCCCCAAAAGGCGGGGAAACGCAGTGTTTAGGAAATTTAATCCACATCGGTGGACCGGCCTTGACGATCCAAGGGTCACTCGAGCTCTGATCCTGAGGCTCGGGCTAGACAGTCTCGAATCGGTGTGGACTATCTTTTGCCTCAGTTCGTAGATGGAAATCCAACATCCAATACGTGACATTTGCGGTTTTGATTGTAGAGCCTAGTATTGGCGACATGATATATGGTACCCATGCCATCTATAATAATTATGATTGAAATTATTTTGACACTACACTTATAGTAATAATAAAAGATGAAATTTCACGTACCAAGCATATTTGGCTATTATAAGGTAAAACCAGATCCTTCGGCATGTGTTGCATTGTGTGATGGGACCTGGGTCTTATAATAGCTTCATTGTTCTTTATTTAGCATTGTGCTGTTGTTTTATGCACTAGTATTCTTGGGAGGAAACCCGTTCCGTATTATATGGCGTGGTCCCTTGATTTACCTAACTTTAAAATAAAGATTAGTAACTGTTTTAGTTCTCACACCAGTCACATGACTGACCTAGAGTTTATTGTTTCAGCCTAAACTCTGGGTGCCCTTGTTTTCCACATAGGCAGCAAGCAGTTTTAGTTTTGCAGATTTATATTCACAGGATCCTGGTTTACAGCTGGAATGATATCCAGAAAGCATTGTATCTGTGTATTACTTTCAGTTGTATTTTATATTATTTTTCCGCTGCTATGTCATGTATTGTAATCTCTGATATTTTATGATGTGTAATATTTATCTTAATATTTGTCTGTATACCCCTGCTATGCTTAAACTACCCCTACTTCTCTTAATGCTTCAAAACAAACCTTCTTTTTAATCATGCTTAAACTACCCCTACTTCTCTTAATACTTCAAATCAACCCTTCTTTTTAACCCTACCCCTAATTATCTAAATAGCTCTTACTTCCAAAAATTACGCCTATTTTTCAACTACTGTGAAGGGCTTGTTTTTGCAGCACCGAATCCAAACGATTCATCATCTTTAATATTTGTCGATCTACCCGTACTATGCCTAAATTACCCCAACTTCTCTTAATACTTCATAACAAACCTTCTTTTTAATCCTACCCCTAATTCTATAAATAACCCTTACTTCCAACAATTACCCCTATTTTTTAACTTCTGTGAAGGCTTGGTTTTTGCAGCAACCAAATCAAACGATTCATGATCTTTCATATTTGTCGATCTACCCCTACTATGCTTAAACTACCCCTACTTCTCTTAGTACTTCAAAACAATCCTTCTTTTTAATCCTACCCCTAATTCTCTAAATAGCCCTTACTTCCAACAATCACCTCTATTTTTTAGCTTCTGTGAAGGGTTTGTTTTTGCAGCATCGAATCCAAACGATTCATAGCCATTCATATTTGTCGATCTACCCCTACTATGCTCAAACTATCCCAACTTCTCTTAATACTTCAAAACAACCCTTCTTTTTAATCCTACCCCTAATTCTCTAAATAGCCCTTACTCCAATAACTGCCCTATTTTTTAAATGTGGTGATGGGTTGGTTTTTGCAACACCCAATCTAAATGATTAATCATCTTTCATATTTGTCGATCTAACCCAACTATGCTTAAACTACCCCTACTTCTCTTAATACCTAAAAACAACCCTTCTTTTTAATCCTATCCCTAATTCTCTAACTAGACCTTAGTTCCAACAATTACCCCTTTTAACTACTGTGAAGGGTTGGTTTTTCTAGCACCCAATCCAAACGATTCATATTCTTTCATATTTGTCGATCTACCCCAACTATGCATAAACTACCCCTACTTATCTTTATGCTTCAAAAAATCCCTTATTTTTAATCCTAACCCTAATTCTCTAAATAGCTGTTACTTCCAAAAATTACCCCTATTTTTTAACTACTGTGAAGGGTTGGTTTTTTCAGCACCCAATACAAACGATTCATCATCTTTAATATTTGTCGATATACCCCTACTATGCTTAAACTACCCCTACTTCTCTTAATACTTAAAAACAATACTTCTTATAATCCTACCCGTAATTATGTTAATATCCCTTACTTCCAATAATTAACCCTATTTTTTAACTACTGTGAAGGGTTGGTTTTTGCAGCAACCAATCCAATGATTCATCTTGTCTTATATTTGACGATATACCCCTACTATGCTTAAACTACCCCTACTTCTCTGAATACTTCAAAAAATCCGTTCTTTTTAATCCTACCCCTAGTTCTATAAAGAGCCCTTATCTCCAACATTTACCCCTATTTTTAAACTTCTATGAAGGATTGGTTTTCGCAGCACCCAATCCAAATTCATCATCTTTCATATTTGTCGATCTACCCCTACTATGCTGAAACTACCTCTACTTCTTTTAGTACTTCAAAACAATCCTTCTTTTTAATCCTACCCCTAATTCACTTAATAGCCCTTACTTCCAAAAATTGCCCTAATTTTTAACTACTGTGAAGGGTTGATTTTTGCAGCATCCAATCCAAACGAATCATCATCTTTTATATTTGTCGATCTACCCCTACTATGCTTAAACTATCCACACTTCTCTTAATACTTCAAAACAACCCTTCTTTTTAATCCTACCCCTAATTCTCTAAATAGCCCTTACTTCCAACAATTGCCCTATTTTTTTACTACTGTGAAGGGTTGGTTTGTCCAACACCGAATCAAAATAATTCATCATCTTTCATATTTGTCGATCTACCCAACTACGCTTAAACTACCCCAACTTCTCTTAATACTTCAAAACAACCCTTCTTTTAAATCTATCCCTAATTCTCTAAATAGCCCTTTCTTCCAACAATTACCCCTTTTTTAACTACTGTGAAGGGTTGGTTTTTGCAGGACCCAATCTAAACGATTCATAATCTTTCATATTTGTCCATCTACCTCTAATATGCTTAAACTACCCCCACTTCTCTTAATACTTCAAAACAGTCCTTCTTTTTAATACTGCCCCTAATTCTCTAAATATCCCTTACTTTCAACAATTACGCCTATCTTTTTACTGCTGTGAAGGGTTGGGTTTTGCCACACCCAATCCAAACGATACATAATCTTTCATATTTGTCGATCTACCCGTATTATGCTTAAATTACCCCTACTTCTCTTAATACATCAAAAAAAACCTTCTTTTTAATCCCATCCCTAATTCTCTAAATAGCCCTTACTTCCAAAAATTACCCCTTTTTTAACTACTGTGAAGTGTTGGTTTTTGCAGCACCCAATCCAAACGATTCATAATCTTTCATATTTGTCGATCTACCTCTACAATGCTTAAAAAACCCCTACTTCTTTTAATACTTCAAAACAGTCCCGCTTTTTAATCCTGCCCCTAATTCTCTAAATATTGCTTACTTCCAACAATTACACCTATCTTTTTACTACTATGAAGGGTTGGTTTTGCAGCACCCAATCCTAGCGATTCATGATCTTTCATATTTGTCTTTCAACCCCAACTGTGTTTAGACTACCCATACTTCTCTTAGTACTTCAAAACAACCCTTCTTTTTAATCCTACCTCTAATTCTCTAAATAGCACTTACATCCAACAATTACCCATATTTTTTAACTACTATGAAGGGTTGGTTTTTGCAGCACCCAATCCAAACGATTCATCATCTTTCATATTTGTCGATCTACCCCTACTATGCTTAAAATACCTCTACTTCGCATAATACTTCAAAATAGCTATTCTATTTAATCCAACCCCTATTTCTTTAAATAGCCTTTATACCAACAATTACCCCTATTTTTTAACTACTGTGAAGTGTTGGTTTTTGCAGCACCCAATCCAAACGATTCATCATCTTTCATATTTGTAGATCTACCCCTACGATGCTTAAACTACCTCTACTTCTCTTAGTACTTCAAAACAACCCTTCTTTTTAATCCTTCCCCTAATTCTCTAAATAGACTTTACTTCCAACAGTCACCCCTATTTTTTAACTTCTGTGAAGTGTTGGTTTTTGCAGCATCCAATCCAAACGAATCATCATCTTTTATATTTGTTGGTCTACCCCTACTATGCTTTAACTATCCGTACTTCTCTTAATACTTCAAAACAACCCTTCTTTTTAAACCTACCCCTAATTCTCTAAATAGCCCTTACTTCCAACAAATGCCTTATTTTTTAACTACTATGAAGGGTTGGTTTTTGCAGGACCCAATCTAAATGATTCATCATCTTTCATATTTGTCAATCTATCCCAACTATGCTTAAACTACATCTACTTCTCTTAATAATTCAAAAAAAACCTTCTTTTTAGTCCTATCCCTAATTCTCTAAAAATCCCTTTCTTCCAATAATTACCCCTTTTATTAACTACTGTCAAGGGTTGGTTTTCGCAGCACCCAATCCAAACGATTCATAATCTCTCAAATTTGTCGATCTACCTCTACTATGCTTAAACTACCCCTACTTCTCTTAATACTTGAAAACAGTCCTTCTTTTTAATCCTGCCCCTAATTCTTATAATATCCCATATTTCCCACAATTACGCCTATCTTTTTACTACTGTGAAGGGTTTGTTTTTGTAGCAGCCAATACAAACGATTCATAATTTTTCATATTTGTCAATCTACCCCTACTATGCTTAAACTACCCCTACTTCTGTTACTACTTCAAAAAAAACCCTTCTTTTTAATCATATCCCTAATTCTTTAAATAGCCCTTACTTCCAAAAATTTCCCCCTTTTTAACTACTGTCAAGGGTTGGTTTTTGCAGCACCCAATCCAAATGATTCATAATCTTTCAAATTTGTCGATCTACCTCTACTATGCTTAAACTACCCCTACTTCTCTTAATACTTGAAAATAGTCCTTCTTTTTAATCCTGCCACTAATTCTTATAATATCCCTTATTTCCAACAATTATGCCTATCTTTTTACTACTGTGAAGGGTTTGTTTTTGTAGCAGCCAATACAAACGATTCATAATTTTTCATATTTGTCAATCTACCCCTACTATGCTTAAACTACCCCTGCTCCTCTTACTACTTCAAAAAAAAAAAACCTTCTTTTTAATCATATCCCTAATTCTTTAAATAGCCCTTACTTCCAAAAATTACCCCCTTTTTAACTGCTGTGAAGGGTTGGTTTTTGCAGCACCCAATCCAAACGATTCATAATCTTTCATATTTGTCGATCTACCTCTACAATGCTTAAACTACTCGTACTTGTCTTAATACTTCAAAACCGCCCTTCTTTTTAATCCTGCCCCTAATTCTCTAAATATCCCTTACTTCCAATAGTTACACCTATCTTTTTACTACTGTGAATTGTTGGTTTTTGAAGCACCCAATCCAAACGATTCATAATCTTTCAAATTTGTCGATATACCCCAACTATGCTTAAACTACCCCTACTTCTCTTAATACTTCAAAACAACCCCACTTTTTAATCCTACCCCTAATTCTCTAAATAGCCCTTACATCCAACAATTACCCCTATTTTATAACTACTATGAAGGGTTGGTTTTTCCAGCACCCAATCATAACGATTCATCATCTTTCATATTTGTCAATCTACCGCTGCTATGCTTAAATTACCTGTACTTCTCTTAATACTTCAAAACAGCTATTCTTTTTAATCCTACCCCTAATTCTCTAAATAGCCTTTATTCCAACAATTACCCTATTTTTTTAACTAAGGTGAAGGGTTAGTTTTTGCAGTACCTGTAACACCCCGCGAATTCTATAACTGTGAAATTCACAAATTAAAGTATAATTAATTTCGAATCAAAGAACTAAGGGAAACGGGATACGCCATTGCGTTCGTCTCGGAAAAATACGCGAAATGGAATCCGAGTTTTCGAAAAACGGAATCCGTATGAAGAAGATATGGCCTTCGGAAGTTTTTAAATTAAGTTTAAAATTCAAACAGAATAAAACAAGCTCAGAAAAACAAAATGGGGCCCAATGGGCCAGGGCGGAAAAAGACCCGCCTGACGCACCCAGGTCGACTGGGCTGTCGACCTGGTCTAACCAGGTCGACAGGCCTGTCGACAGGGCTGTCGACAGGAGTATCGACCTAGTCGAGAGCCAGGTCGAACCCAGCCCAACCTGGCTGGCCTATTCTATGTTGGTCGATTTTCTGTGGTCTGCTTTGTCATTAGGGCTAGGTGGCAGGCTCTAATTGGTCTCTCCTTAGGATGAATGGCTACGATCAATCCAAGCGACATCAATGGCCCTAATCAGTTCATTACCCCTATAAAAACAACCCTAGACTAACCCTAATCTATTCATTCAAAAATAAGAACAAAGCCGCCATGTTGCTGAGGAACGACTAGGAGTAGCCACCAAATTGGAGAGAAGATTAGGGGGCAAATTCTAAAGCCTAAAGCAATTCAAGCAAATCAAATCAACAAGGAATCGCATCTTCTAAATCCCTAAATTTGAGAATTCGCCGCAACGATTGTAAGTAGAGTATTGTTTTGGTATGAACAAATAATTGTGTTGGTTTGTATACTTGATTTGTGGCGATAAAATAATTCATATTTGTGCGTTTGAATATTGTATACGTTTGGGTATTCTTGAATTATGTTATTCATTATGAAAAACTACATGCGGTAGTTTTATGCAAGTATACGTTTGGAATATTCGCAAATTATGTAATCCATGTTGAAGCTACATGTATGTAGTTGATTAATTGAAATTCATGCAAGTTTGGGGTTTTGCTATTATGCCATCATAATGTGAATTTTTATACAAACATCATTTTTGCGAAGTAATTGGAATAAGTTTGGGTTATCATAATTCATATGGAAACTATGTTGAAATTGTGGCACCATGATCTATGTATTAAGCCATGCTTTTGTACTAGAAAAACCTATGTGCAAACTTATGAATATGACTAGGCTATGATTGATATTTTACATAATTGAAAACCATGTTAGTCCTATATTGTTGGCAAGAATTATATGATGACATATGTGAGACATGGCTAGGTTAGACCCAAAAATCCCTTTTTGCAAGTTTGCTTGAATAAAGTAAACACCATGTTTAGGAATATTTATGCATAAGTATATTTGTACCATCGTTATGTGATTAGACTTAAATCATGATTAAGTTGAACTATGCTTTTGTATTAGTAACAAAAGTAATCCCCTTTGTAAACATGTAGAAACCTTATGAACATGATTTGCTTATGTTTGACATTATGCCTAAATAAGAACATAGCTCTATGTTGTAGTTAAGACTATGTGACACCTAATTTAGATTCTTATCTTAACTACAAGTTTACATGGTTTGATTCATGTCACCTATGCATTATGACCAAAGTATATGTTACTACTATGCAAGTACACCAGTTTCTATTTTGTAGTTCCAACGTCACATTGCAAGTTCATGCGCTCACCATCCCCTTTTTGTGTATGAAATCACGCTTTAAGCCTCCCCTCTTTCGCATGGCTAAGTTGGGCTTAAAAAGGTTAAGCCCAACATACAAACGAACGTGTTAAACAGGGGTAAATAACGTTGGGCTAAATTAATTAATAAATGAAAATATAAAGTAAAAGGGCCCGAATTCAAGTATGGGTCGGGCCCATGATTGGTGTAACCTTTACACCATTAACTTAATAATGGGCCGCAAATATTTACATATAAATAAAGAAGAAAGACAAAATATGTAAATGTAGAAAATACGATGTGTTTAACCCGAGGTTGGATTGAGTTGTGATGTAAACCTGCCCGGAACCGCCCGGCTGTCCAGTAGTCACAACAATACCTATCCAATGTGAGAGGTTAAACATGGAGCCCAATAAGGACCCGAGGTTAGACTGAGTTGTGGCGTAAGACTGCCCGGAACCAACCGGCAACAGGCAGCCACAACAATACCTGTCTAATGTGAGAGGTCAAGGCTTTAATAAGACTATTAGAGCTGAGTCAGGATTGTTAGGATTAAGTGGACTAAAGACTTAATCAAAATGGAACATGCTAAACTAAACGAATTGGTGGGGGTTAGGTTAGCAAAACACTTAACCAACTTAGCATGTTGGCTAGGGATAGAAAACCTAGTAACGGGGGACCCTTTTCAGCAGTAACCCTATAAGGTGTATCATGATACCCTGAAACTAGGCAGGGTGGGGCACGATTACTGGGCCGATTGTAAGAGGTCAAATCGACGGCGGTGGTGTAGCAGTGTAGGTTCTAACGGGGTGCGGGCGTGCACACACTCCGGCGCAGAAAAATAAAGCACTGGGCACCAGTAGCATACCTGTGCATACTAAGGTTGTGTCGGGCCGCTGCCATGGGACTTGATACACCCCATGGTGGGACCAGCATAGGTAACTACAACATCGGGGGGCCATAAGACACATGTAACTATGCAAGTAGGAGCCGATCATCATTGAATGGATCACATCACCCCGATTATGGGGTGCCAGTTGGGAACTAGTTTATATGGGTTCAGAGATTTATATGGGGTACGATAGTATATTCGACCCTAGACAACTTAACTAAGTTTATAGTGCTTTCCCACTCCTTGATTATACTTATCATACCCAGTTCTTTATTCATAGACAAAATAGTACTAGACTTACTCAGGCTTTATGTCTGACTCTACTTTTCTTTCGTCTTCTTTTCTTCCGTTTCCCCCCCCCCCAGGTCCACAGGGAGGGAACACTGCAGCTTGACCCGCCTCCACATCCAGCTTGAAGAGGAGAAATGTATTGCTTGGATCTCTTTCCTTTTTTGAACTATGGCTTTGGACAACCACTATGGGGCTTTTGCAGTTTATCTATGTTTTATTTATGCTTCTTTAAATAATGTAATCAAGACAGATTATGAAAGTGTTATGTTATGTTTTTGGAAAGGATGTAAGACAATCATGGTGATGTTGCTGTAACACGTATTTGCTTATTATGAAATAAAAAGTTGTTTGTTTTTCCGCTGTTTTACAAATATGTGTTCTTATATCTGTCTTGTATATCTGTGACTTATACTTATAAACCTCCACCAAAATTAGGGCATTCCCTTTGAGAGTGACCCTAACGGAGGTGGGGTGTTTCACTTGGTATCAGAGCCAGGTTTACCAGATAAGATAAAAAGTTTTGAAAATTTATTTCAAAAAAGGAAAATTTAAAGAAGCATTTTTAAAAGATAAAAATATTATTTTATTTTAAAAAGCAAAGTACACTCCCCAAAGCCATAGGTACTATCTCTTATCCTTCGTTTTGAATCTATCCTTTTTGTTTCAGCATGACTGAAGATCTTAACTTGCCGGAAGGGGTACCAATACCTGGTTGGTTTAGACGATTCTTAGAAGCAAGGGCCACTCAGCCAAGTCCTACCGTTCCTCCTCCCCCAGCTGCAGGAAATCATCCAGCTGCAGCAGCACCTCTTCCTCCACCTCCTCCACGGGGAAACACATTTGCTAAGATATGTAAAGATTTTAAAGCCATGGGAGGAAGGGATTTCTATGGAACTGAGTCCTTCGTAGCAGCTAGGAATTGGCTGAAAGAAACTGAGGACCTATTCATCATCTTTGAGGTAGAGGATAGACAAAAAGTACAATTGGCAGTGTGGCTATTGAAGTGCGAGGCTTCCTACTGGTGGGAAGTCACTAATGCTGAAAGACCAGTGGAGACATGGGAGGACTTTAGGGCAAGGTTTGAGACTAAATTTCTCTCAGATGCGGAAAGAAGTTTGCAGTTGGAAAAATTCTTATTTCTTAAGCAAGGAGACAAGACTGTCAGAGAGTATGTGAATCAGTTCGATGAGCTGGCTAGGTTTGGGCTTGACCTAGTCAACACCCCGCACAAGAAGGCTCTCCGTTTCGTCAAAGGGTTAAATGAGCCATTACACAGTTTGGCCATGACCCATACACCCATGGGGGCCACGTATGAAAGATTGGTGCAAATGGCATTGCTGAATGAGGAGGATAAGGGCAAGAAGGAGACAAAGGCAGAAAGCTCTCAAGGGAAGAAAGAGGGTTTGCAGCCTAAGAAGACAGACTTTAAGAAAGGCGGGAAAGGCAACAAAGAGAAGAGGAAGTGTAATTTCTGTGGCAAAGTGGGGCACTTAGTAAAGGACTGCCGGAAAAAGAAGGCCAAGGAGAATGGTGGGTGCTTTTCTTGCTGTGAGACGGGCCACAGGGCTAAGGACTGCCCAAAGAAACGAGGACAGGGGCAGAGGGCTGGATCCACCCCAGGGGCACAGGTTCATGTGCTGGAAGCGCCACCTTTGCAACAGCGAGGTACAAACACTTCTGTAGAAAGTGTAGTTTATCTTTATGATCACCCCGTTCGCACTTTATTTGATTCTGGCGCATCACACTCCTTTATCTCGTCTGCTTTAGTAGAATCTCTGCACCTAAAAACTAGTATGGTAGAGGACCCCTTAATTGTTTCAAACCCAATTGGGGGCCCAGCTAATTTGTCTATGATCTGTTTGGATTTGAAAATTTCTATTCTAAGTGTAGAATTTCAATGTAGTGCCTTTGTTTTGGGCTTTTCGGGCTATGGTTTGATTTTGGGCATGGATTGGCTATCCAGTAATGGGGCCAACCTTGATTGTGAGAAAAGGGTTGTTAGGCTCCTAACCCGGCTCGGTAATACTTTGGAAATTTCCTGTAATCCCTCGTATGCGGTTATGCTTAGTTATCTTGAATCGCTAGATGCCTCTGTTGAAAATTTGCAATCAGTTAGAGTGGTCCGGGAATATCCGGATGTCTTCGAAGAGGTGAAGGGCTTGCCTCCGAAGTGGGAGATAGACTTCCGCATATATCTTGTAGATAATGCAAAGCCCGTTGCGTTGCCCGTTAGACACATGGCTCCACGAGAAAGGAAAGAGCTCAGTAAACAGATTAAAGAGCTTCTAGAAAAGGGGTTCATTAGGAGGAGCATTTCAGAATGGGGCGCTCCAGTGGTGTTCGCTACAAAGGCGGATGGTTCACTCCGTCTATGTGTTGACTATAGGGAGCTCAACAAGCTAACGAAAAAGAATAGGCACCCTCTCCCTAGAATTGCCGATTTATTTGACCAGCTTGTAGGAGCGTCTGTTTTCTCCCAACTCGGTTTAGCAACCGGTTTTCATCAGCTAAGGGTGGCTGAAGATAGCATCGATAAAACGGCATTCAGAACCCCAGACGGCTTCTTTGAATGGCTTGTCATGCCTTTCGGCTTGACAAATGCACCTGCTTACTTCGTGGACCTGATGAGTAGGGTATTTAGAGATTTCCTCAACAAATTCGTAGTGGTCTTCGTAGATGATATCCTTATCTTCTCAAAGAGTGAAGAGGAACATGCTCAGCACTTAAGGGCAATCATGGAAACTTTGCGAGTCCATCAATTAAAAGCCAAATTCTCCAAATGCCACTTTTGGAGAGAAGAGGTGAGGTTCCTTGGGCACATAGTATCCAAACAAGGGTTAGCGGTGGACCCTGCGAAGGTAGTAGCGGTACAGGATTGGAAGACACCAAGGAATGCGACTGAGGTCCGAAGCTTTCTAGGACTAGCGGGTTTCTATCGAAAGTTTATAAGGGATTTCGCGAAAATCTCAGCTCCGCTTACGAAATTGACTAAGAAGGATCTAGTGTTCAATTGGGATTTGGATTGCGAGATTGCTTTCCAACGACTGAAAAGGGCTCTCACAACAGCCCCAGTTTTGACGCTGCCAGATGGGAGCAAGATGTTCACTGTTTATACGGATGCATGTGGGACAGGGCTAGGCGCCGTCTTAATGCAAGAAGGAAGGGTAGTAGCTTATGGCGGGAGGCAGTTGAAGGTGCACGAAAACAACTACCCTACCCACGATCTTGAGTTAGCCGCCATCGTTTTTGCACTCAAGTCTTGGCGACACTATCTCCTAGGTGAGAAGTTCGAACTTTACACTGACCATAAATCGTTGAAATATCTTTTCTCGCAGAAGGATCTTAACTTGAGGCAACAAAGATGGATGGAGTTTCTTGCCTCGTACGATTTCGAAATCTCCTACACTCCGGGCAAAGGCAACGTAGTTGCAGACGCGTTGAGCCGAAAGAAATTGACCCTAAGCCCGTTGTTTGTTGAAAGAGAAAGCCTAGAGTTTATAGCCAGTTTCGACTTTAGGCCCTCCTCCGATTTCGTACCAGGCTTGCTAGCATCTCTCGAAGTGCGCCCAACTTTAGTGGATTCAGTAGGGACAGCACAACGCGAAGACCCTCAGCTTGTGGAAATAATTGATAGGCTAATTAGGGGTGAGACTTCAAGTCACCTCAACAGATACTCCATCGACGATAAGGGTTTGCTAAGGCGAGACGGAAAACTATGCGTCCCACAGACAAAAGATTTAGTAAAGAAGGTTCTCGAGTAAGCACATCACTCCAAGATGACGATACACCCAGGCGGGGATAAAATGTACAAAGACATAAAAAGGACTTTCTTCTGGAACGGTATGAAAAAGGACGTGGCAGAATTCGTTTCTAAGTGTATGGTGTGCCAACAGGTTAAAGCGGAACAGAAAAAGCCTGGCGGACTACTGCATCCTCTAGAGGTCCCGCAGTGGAAGTGGGATAGCATCTCAATGGACTTCATCGATGGGCTGCCTAGGTCTAGGAGAGGCAACACTAGCATTTGGGTAATAGTGGATAGGCTTACTAAAAGCGCCCACTTGTTGGTGGGAGTCTACTGATAAGCTCATACTTGGACCAGATATGATCCGAGAGACTTCAGAGAAAGTGGACTTAATACGAAGAAGGATGAAGACGGCCCAAGACAGACAAAAGTCCTATGCCGACAAGAGAAGGACCGACCTTGAATTTGAGGTTGGAGACAGAGTTTTTCTCAAGATATCACCGCTAAGGAACATTGTCCGTTTTGGAACCACAGGAAAACTGGCACCAAGGTTCGTAGGGCCATTCCCTATCATCGAGAAAATTGGGAAAATGGCCTATAGATTAGAGCTACCCGAGAAGTTGGCTGGAGTCCACAACGTTTTTCACGTTTCACATCTTCGAAAATGTCTACATGAGTCTGCTGAAGTGGTAGAGCCAAATATCCTCGAAGAGGCCGAAGTGGAACGCGAAGCAACCATAAGGAAAGTTCCAACCCGCATCTTAGGAACGGAAGTGAAGAAGCTACGCAACCGCGAAGTCAAGCTCGTCAAAGTTCAGTGGAGCGACGCGGAGGGAGACGCGACTTGGGAAACTGAAGCTAGAATACGCACTGCTTACCCTTTTCTTTTCGAGGGTACGTCCTTGATCTTTCTTTTTCCTTAAATCGCGCTTTTATCTATCTTTTTAGGTATATTTCCTCGACCTTATCTTTTAAGTAGAAACCTTTTGGATGAAAACATGTAATTGAAAAGATGTTATGTATGATGGTTGCAAGTGGTTGCAAGTGATTGCTAGTGGTTGCTCGTGGTTGCATATACACACACAATCTAGGTTTTAGATCGGCTCAGTCACTTCATATTGTATATGCATATATGGTTGCATTCGTATATGGTTGAACTGTAATGTGTTGTTATATGGATGTTGCATTTGTATGAATGATTGTACACTCATGTAGAATCATGAATAGGAAAATTTGCATACATAATGGATTCATGGCACTTACATGATTCGCATTAAGGAGGTCAACTGAATCAGTAGACCGCCTGATTTTGCATTAGATAAGTACATATACACACACTTCGCATATGATCATGAAGCATTAGAAATCTTTTAAGGACAATGGATGCTCGTGTTTGATGGATGAGTAGATGGATGATTGGATATTAGGATATACATTCCTCCTAACTTGAAGATTTCGGGGACGAAATCCTTTTAAGTGGGGGAGAATGTAACACCCCGCGAATTCTATAACTGTGAAATTCACAAATTAAAGTATAATTAATTTCGAATCAAAGAACTAAGGGAAACGGGATAAGCCATTGCGTTCGTCTCGGAAAAATACGCGAAATGGAGTCCGAGTTTTTGAAAAACGGAATCCGTATGAAGAAGATATGGTCTTCGGAAGTTTTTAAATTAAGTTTAAAATTCAAACAGAATAAAATAAGCTCAGAAAAACAAAATGGGGCCCAATGGGCCAGGGCGGAAAAAGACCCGCCTGACGCACCCAGGTCGACTGGGCTGTCGACCTGGTCTAACCAGGTCGACAGGCCTGTCGACTGGGCTGTCGACAGGGGTATCGACCTGGTCGAGAGCCAGGTCGAACCCAGCCCAACCTGGCTGGCCTATTCTATGTTGGTCGATTTTCTGTGGTCTGCTTTGTCATTAGGGCTAGGTGGCAGGCTCTAATTGGTCTCTCCTTAGGATGAATGGCAACGATCAATCCAAGCGACATCAATGGCCCTAATCAGTTCATTACCCCTATAAAAACAACCCTAGACTAACCCTAATCTATTCATTCAAAAATAAGAACAAAGCCGCCATGTTGCTGAGGAACGACTAAGAGTAGCCACCAAATTGGAGAGAAGATTAGGGGGCAAATTCTAAAGCCTAAAGCAATTCAGGCAAATCAAATCAACAAGGAATCGCATCTTCTAAATCCCTAAATTTGAGAATTCGCCGCAACGATTGTAAGTAGAGTATTGTTTTGGTATGAACAAATAATTGTGTTGGTTTGTATACTTGATTTGTGGCGATAAAATAATTCATATTTGTGCGTTGGAATATTGTATACGTTTGGGTATTCTTGAATTATGTTATTCATTATGAAAAACTACATGCGGTAGTTTTATGCAAGTATACGTTTGGAATATTCGCAAATTATGTAATCCATGTTCAAGCTACATGTATGTAGTTGATTAATTGAAATTCATGCAAGTTTGGGGTTTTGCTATTATGCCATCATAATGTGAATTTTTATACAAACATCATTTTTGCGAAGTAATTGGAATAAGTTTGGGTTATCATAATTCATATGGAAACTATGTTGAAATTGTGGCACCATGATCTATGTATTAAGCCATGCTTTTGTACTAGAAAAACCTATGTGCAAACTTATGAATATGACTAGGCTATGATTGATATTTTACATAATTGAAAACCATGTTAGTCCTATATTGTTGGCAAGAATTATATGATGACATATGTGAGACATGGCTAGGTTAGACCCAAAAATCCCTTTTTGCAAGTTTGCTTGAATAAAGTAAACACCATGTTTAGGAATATTTATGCATAAGTATATTTGTACCATCGTTATGTGATTAGACTTAAATCATGATTAAGTTGAACTATGCTTTTGTATTAGTAACAAAAGTAATCCCCTTTGTAAACATGTAGAAACCTTATGAACATGATTTGCTTATGTTTGACATTATGCCTAAATAAGAACATAGGTCTATGTTGTAGTTAAGACTATGTGACACCTAATTTAGATTCTTATCTTAACTACAAGTTTACATGGTTTGATTCATGTCACCTATGCATTATGACCAAAGTATATGTTACTACTATGCAAGTACACCAGTTTCTATTTTGTAGTTCCAACGTCACATTGCAAGTTCATGCGCTCACCATCCCCTTTTTGTGTATGAAATTACGCTTTAAGCCTCCCCTCTTTCGCATGGCTAAGTTGGGCATAAAATGGTTAAGCCCAACATATAAACGAACGTGTTAAACAGGGGTAAATAACGTTGGGCTAAATTAATTAATAAATGAAAATATAAAGTAAAAGGGCCCGAATTCAAGTATGGGTCGGGCCCATGATTGGTGTAACCTTTACACCATTAACTTAATAATGGGCCGCAAATATTTACATATAAATAAAGAAGAAAGACAAAATATGTAAATGTAGAAAATACGATGTGTTTAACCCGAGGTTGGATTGAGTAGTGATGTAAACCTGCCCGGAACCGCCCGGTTGTTCAGTAGTCACAACAATACCTATCCAATGTGAGAGGTTAAACATGGAGCCCAATAAGGACCCGAGGTTAGACTGAGTTGTGGCGTAAGACTGCCCGGAACCAACCGGCAACAGGCAGCCACAACAATACCTGTCTAATGTGAGAGGTCAAGGCTTTAATAAGACTATTAGAGCTGAGTCAGGATTGTTAGGATTAAGTGGACTAAAGACTTAATCAAAATGGAACATGCTAAACTAAACGAACTGGTGGGGGTTAGGTTAGCAAAACACTTAACCAACTTAGCATGTTGGCTAGGGATAGAAAACCCAGTAACGGGCGACCCTTTTCAGCAGTAACCCTATAAGGTGTATCATGATACCCTGAAACTAGGCAGGGTGGGGCACGATTACTGGGCTGATTGTAAGAGGTCAAATTGACGGCGGTGGTGTAGCAGTGTAGGTTCTAATGGGGTGCGGGCGTGCACACACTTCGGCGCAGAAAAATAAAGCACTGGGCACCAGTAGCATACCTGTGCATACTAAGGTTGTGTCGGGCCGCTGCCATGGGACTTGATACACCCCATGGTGGGACCAGCATAGGTAACTACAACATCGGGGGGGCCGTAAGACACATGTAACTATGCAAGTAGGAGCCGATCATCATTGAATGGATCACATCACCCCGATTATGGGGTGCCAGTTGGGAACTAGTTTATATGGGTTCAGAGATTTATATGGGGTACGATAGTATATTCGACCCTAGACAACTTAACTAAGTTTATAGTGCTTTCCCACTCCTTGATTATACTTATCATACCCAGTTCTTTATTCATAGACAAAATAGTACTAGACTTACTCAGGCTTTATGTCTGACTCTACTTTTCTTTCGTCTTCTTTTCTTCCGTTCCCCCCCCCCCCCCCCCCCCCAGGTCCACAGGGAGGGAACACTGCAGCTTGACCCGCCTCCACATCCAGCTTGAAGAGGAGAAATGTATTGCTTGGATCTCTTTCCGTTTTTGAACTATGGCTTTGGACAACCACTATGGGGCTTTTGCAGTTTATCTATGTTTTATTTATGCTTCTTTAAATAATGTAATCAAGACAGATTATGAAAGTGTTATGTTATGTTTTTGGAAAGGATGTAAGACAATCATGGTGATGTTGCTGTAACACGTATTTGCTTATTATGAAATAAAAAGTTGTTTGTTTTTCCGCTGTTTTACAAATATGTGTTCTTATATCTGTCTTGTATATCTGTGACTTATACTTATAAACCTCCACCAAAATTAGGGCATTCCCTTTGAGAGTGACCCTAACGGAGGTGGGGTGTTTCAGTACCCAATTTAAACGATTCATCATCTTTCATATTTTTGGATTTAACCCTAATATGCTTAAACTACCCATACTTCTCTTAATACTTCAAACCAACCGTGCTTTTTAATCCTATCCGTAATTCTTTAAATAGCCCTTACTTCCAACAATTACCCCTATTTTTTAACTACTCTGAAGGGTTGTTTTTGCAGCACCCAATCTAAATTATTTATCATCTTTCATATTTGTCGATCTACCCCTACTATGCTTAAACTACCCCTACTTCTCTTAATACTTCAAAACAACCCTTCTTTTTAATCCTACCCTTAATTCTCTGAACAGACCTTCCTTCCAACAATTACCCCTAATTTTTAACTACCATGAAGGGTTTGTTTTTGCAGCACCCAATCCAAATGATTCATCATCTTTCATATTTGTCGATCTACCCCTACTATGCTTAAACTACCCCTGCTTCTCCTAATACTTCAAAATATTCCTTCTTTTTAATCCTTCCCCTAATTCTCTAAATAGCCATTCCCTCCAACAATTAACCCGATTTTTTAACATGTATGAAGGGTTGGTTTTTAGAGCACCTAATCCAAATGATTCATCAACTTTCATATTTGTCGATCAACACTTACTTCCAACAATTACCCCTATCTTTTTACTACTGTGAAAGGTTGGTTTTTGCATCACCCAATCCAAATGATTCATAATCTTTCATATTAGTTGAACAACCCCTACTATGCTTAAACTACCCGTACTTCTCTTTATACTTCAAAAAATCCCTTCTTTTTAATCTTATCCCTAATTCTATGAATAGCACTTAATTAAAACAATTACCCCTATTTTTTAACTACTGTGAAGGGTTGGTTTTTGCAGCACCCAATCCAAACGATTCATCATCTTTAATATTTGTCGATCTACCCGTACTATGCTTAAATTACCCCTACTTCTCTTAGTACTTCGTAACAAACCTTCTTTTTTATCCTACCCCTAATTCTCAAAATAGTCCTTACTTCCAACAATTACCCCTTTTTTACAACTATGAAGGGTTGGTTTTTGAAGCACCCAATCCAAACGATTCATCATTTTTCATATTTGTCGATCTACCCCTACTATGCTTAAACTACCCCTGCTTCTCTTAGTACTTCAAAACAACCGTTCTTTATAATCGTACCCCTAATTTTCGAAATAGCCCTTACTTCGAACAATTACACCTATTTTTTAACTACTGTGAGGGGTTGGTTTTCGCAGCACCCAATCCAATGATTCATCATGTCTCATATTTGTCGATCTACCCCTACTAAGCCTAAACTACCCCTACTTCACTTAATACTTCAAAACAATCCATCTTTTTAGTCCTATGACTAATTCTATAAATAGCCCTTACATCCAACAATTACCCCTATTTTTTAACATCTGTGAAGGGCTGGTTTTCGCAGCACCCAATCCAAAATATTCATCATTTTTAATATTTGTCAATTTACCCCTGTTAATCTTAAACTGACCCCCTACTTATCTTAGAACTTCAAAACAAACCTTCTTTTTAATCCTACCCCTAATTCTAAAAATAGCCCTTACTTCTAACAAACGCCTCTATTTTTAACTTCTGTGAAGGGTGGGTTTTTGCTGCATCCAATCCAAACGATTCATCATCTTTTATATTTGTCGATCTACCCCTAATATGCTTAAATTATCCCTACTTCTCTTAATACTTCAAAACAACCCTTCTTTTTAATCCTACCCCTAATTCTCTAAATAGACCTTACTTCAATAATTGCCCCTATTTTTTAACTACTGTGAAGGGTTGGTTTTTGCCGCACCCAATTGAAATGATTCATCATCTTTCATATTTGTCGATATAGCCCTACTATGCTTAAACTACTCCTACTTCTCTTAATACTTCAAAACAACCCTTCTTTTTATTCTTATCTCTAATTCTCTAAATAGCCCTTACATCTAACAGTTACCCCTATTTTTTTAACTTCTGTGAAGGGTTTGTTTTTGCAGCATACAATCCAAACGATTCATCATTTTTATATTTGCCAATCTACCACTACTTCTCTTAATACTTCAAAAAAACCCTTCTTTTAAATCCTACCCCTAATTCTCTAAATATCCCTTACTTCCAACAATTACCCTTATTTTTCAACTACTGTGAAGCTTTTGTTTTTGCAGCACCCAATCCAAGTGATTCATCATCTTTCATATTTGTCAATCTAACCCTAGTATGCTTAAACTACCCCTACTTCTCTGAATACTTCAAAACAATCCTTCTTTTTAATCCTACCCATAATTCTATAAATTGCACTTACTTCAAGTAATTACCCCTATTTTTTAACTTCTGTGAAGGGTTGGTTTTTGCTGCGCACTATCCAAACGATTCATCATCTTTCATATTTGTCGATCTACCCCTACTTCTCTTAATACTTCAAAACAATCATTCTTTTAAATCCTACCCCTAATTATTTAAATAGCCCTTACTTCCAACAATTAACCCCATTTTTTAACAATTGTGAAGGGTTGGTTTTGGCAGCACCCAATACAAACGATTCATCGTCTTTCATATTTTTCGATCTACCCCTACTATGCTTAGACTACCCCTACTTTCTTAATGCTTCAAAACAACTATTCTTTTTAATACTACCCCTAATTACCTAAATAGTCCTTACTTCCAACAATTACCACTAATTTTTAACTACTGTGAAGGGTTGGTTTTTGCAGCACCCAATCCAAACGATTCATAATCTTTCACATTTGTCGATCTACCTCTACTATGCCTAAACTACCCCTACTTCTCTTAATACTTCAAAACAGCGCTTCTTTTCAATCCTACCCAAAATTCTATAAATAACCCTTACTTCGAACAATTACCTCTATTTCTTAACTTCTATGAAGGGTTGGTTTTTGCTTCACACAATCCAAATGATTCATCATCTTTTATATTTGTCGATCTACCATTACTATGATTAAACTATCCCTACTTCTCTTAATACTTCAAAACAACCCTTCTTTTTAATCCTACCGCTAATTCTCTAAACAACACTTACTTCCAATAATTACCTCTATTTTTTAACTTCTGTGAAGGGTTGGTTTTTGCAGCACACAATCCAAATGATTCATCATTTTCATATTTGTTAATCTACCCCTACTTCTCTTAATACTTTAAAAAAAACCTTCTTTTTAATCCTACCCCTAATTCTCTAAATAGCCCTTACTTCCAACAATTACCCTATTTTTTTAACTACTGTGAAGGATTGGTTTTTGCAGCACCCAATCCAAACGATTCATCATCTTTAATATTTGTCGATCTACCACTACTGTGCTTAAACTACCCCTACTTCTTTTAATACTTCAAAACAACACTTATTTTTATTCCTACCCCTAATTCTCTAAATAGCCCTTACTTCCAAAAATTATCCCTATTTTTTTGCTATTATGAAGGGTTGGTTTTTGCACCAACCAATCCAAGTGATTCATCATCTTTCATATTTGTTGATCTACCCCTAGTATTCTTAAACTACCACTACTTCTCTTAATACATCAAAACTATCGTTCTTTTTAATCCTACCCCTAATTATAGAAATAAAACTTACTACCGGCAATTACCCCTATTTTTTAACTTTTGTGAAGGGTTGAATTTTGCAGCACACAATCCAAACGATTCATCATCTTTCATATTTGTCGATCTACCCCTACTTCTCTTAATACTTCAAAACAATCATTCTTTTTAACCCTACCCCTAGTTCTATAAATAGCCCTTACTTACTACAATTACCCCTATTTTTTAACAATTGTGAAGGGTTGGTTTTTGCAACACCCAATCCAAACGATTCATCATCTTTCATATTCGTCGATCTACCCCTAGTATGCTTAGACTACCCCTACTTCTCTTAATGCTTCAAAACAGCTATTCTTTTTAATACTACCCCTAATTATCTAAATAGCCCTTACTTCCAACAATTTCCCTGTTTTTAACTACTGTGAAGGGTTGGTTTTTGCAGCACCCTATCTAAATGATTTATCATCTTTCATATTTTTCGATCTACCACTACAATGCTTAAACTACCCTTACTTCTCTTAATACTTCAAAACAGTCCTTCTTTTAATCCTACACTCAATTCTCTAAATATTCCTTACTTCCAAAAATTACGCCTATCTTTTTACTACTGTGAAGGGTTGGTTTTTACAACACGCAATCCTAATGATTCATAACCTTTCATATTTGTCGATCTACGCCTACTATGCTTAAACTATTCCAACTTCTCTTACTACTTCAAAACAGCCCTTCTTTTATTATTATTTTCCTTTATTCATTTTTTATTCATTTATTTCGCATTATTTCTTTTTTTGTAAACCGAGTATCATTCTACTTCCATGAAGGGTTTGTTTTTGCAGCACCCAATCAAAACGATTCGTCATCTTTCAAAACAGCCCTTCTTTTTAATCCTACCCCTAATTCTGTAAATAGCTCTTACTTCCAACAATTACCCCTATTTTTTAACTTCTGTGAAGGTTCTGTTTTTGCAGCACCCAATCCAAACGATTCATCTTCTTTTATATTTTTCGATCTACCACTACTTTTCTTGAACTAACCCTATTTGTCTAAATAGCCCTTACTTCCAACAATTACCTCTTTTTTTACTACTGTGATGGTTTGGTTTTTGTAGCTCCTAATCTAAATGATTCATAGTCTTTCATGTTTGTCGATCTACCCCTACTACACTTAAAATACCCCTACTTCTCTTAATACTTCAAAACAACCCTTCTATTTAGTCCTACCCCTAAATCTCTAAATAGTGCTTACTTCCAACAATTGCACCTATCGTTTTACTATTGTGAAGGCTATGATTAAGCATTGTAGGGTTAGATCAGCAAATATGAAAGATGATGAATCGTTTAGATTGAGTGCTGCAAAAGCCAACCCTTCACAGTAGAAAAAAATAGAGGTAATTGTTTGAAGTAAGGGCTATTTAGAGAATTAGGGTTGGATCAAAAAGAAGGGTTGTTTTGAAGTGTTAAGAGAAGTAGGTGTAGTTTACACATAGTACGGGTAGATCGACAAATATGAAAGATGATGAATCATTTGGATTAGGGGCTGCAAAAACCAACCCTTCACAGCGGTTAAAAGATAGGCGTAATTGTTGAAAGTAAGGCTATTTGGAAAATTAGGGGTAGGATTAAAAAGAAGGGCTGTCTTGAAAAATTAAGAGAACTAGGTGTAGTTTTAGCATATTCGGGGTATATCGACAAATATGAAAGATGATCAATCATTTGGATTTGGTACTGCAAAAACCACCCCTTCAAAGTAGTTAAAAATTAGGGGTAATTGTTCGAATTAAGGGATATTTAGATAATTTGGGGTTGGATTAAAAAAAGGGTTGTTTTGAAGTATTGAGAGAAGTATGGGTAGTTTAATTATTGTAGGGATAGATCGACAAATATAAAAGATGATGGATCATTTTGATTGGGGGCTGCAAAAACCAACCCTTCAAAGTAGATTAAGCATTGTAGGCGTAGATCGACAAATATGAATTATGATGAATCGTTTAGATTGGGTGCTGCAAAAACCAAACCTTCACAGTGGTTAAAAAATAGAGGTAATTGTTTAAAGTTAGGGCTATTTAGAGAATTAGGGGTATGATTAAAAAGAAGGGCTGTTTTGAAGTATTAAGAGAGGTAGGGGTAGTTTACGCATAGTAGGGGTAGATCGACAATTATGAAAGATGATGAATCATTTGAATTTGGTGCTGCAAAAACCAACCCTTCACTGTGGTAAAAAGATAGGTGTAATTGTTGGAAGTTGTAACACCCCACATCTGTTAAAGTCACTCACAAAGGGAATGCCTTAACTTCAATGGAGTATTATGGGTATTAGAACAGAAATACTACAAGATAGACATATATAAAACAACGGAAAATAAAGTGGAAGTACTTCAAATCATTTATTAAATATAAATGTTTACAAGAAAAGACCATCAACTCCCAATACCCAATTTCATAGTTAAGATATCTGCCTTGCTCAAAAACAAAGAAGCATAAAAACAAACGCAGTATTCCCCAATAAAGCAAAGCAAGCCATAGCAAACAGAAATCCGAGCTATACATGAAAGAGCCTTGGAGCTGGGTAAAATCCGAACTGAGCTGTATTCCCACCCTGTGAACCTAGGGGGGGGGGGAACGGAAGAAAAAGATGTGAAACAAAACGGGTCAGTTATAAAGACTGAGTAAGTCCTAGTGACTTTCAGCATAAAAATAGATAAAGATAACATGGCATGAATAAACTGAAAGTAAACATAAGCATGATGACAAGGTAGGCAAGATAAACTAAGACAACAAGATAAACTATGATAACAAGGTAAACTAAGGTAACAAGATAAACTTCGGGCACGATGAAACTAGTATAACGTCCTATAATTCTTATCAAGTATCCCACCGCATGGTTTCTATCAAGAATAACATCGCAAAGTTTCTAAGCTTTACCATTAAAACGATATCTATTTGCTCTGCACCACCTAACTAGCATCCCCATAAGTGTCTTACATGGAATGATCCGTATTCCAACTAGTGTCCCAACTAGTGTCCTGTGTAACAAGGATCCATACCCCCTACTAGTGTCCCAACCAGTAGCCCGTGTTATATAATAATTACAACGTGATCCTAACCCCTGTTGTTATGGTAGCCTTCATGTGTACATCGATTATGAGGATTCCACCTCGATCACCCTAATGGCCATGAATATATTCGATGCACCCTTACTACCTTATCGATCGGCTCCATACTTGACCTAGATCTCGTTTGTGTTACGCGGCCCCCTACTTGTAGATACCTGTGCGGGTCCCACCATGTGGTGTATCAAGTCCTATGGTGGCAACCCTGACACAATCAAGATGCACAGCTTTATACCTACTGATGCCCAGTGGCTAAATTTTCTGCGCCGAAGTGTGTGCACACCCGCACTCCGTTAGAACCTGCACTGCTGCACCAACCACCGCTAATTTGATCTCTTATGATCAGCCCAGTAATCGTGCCTACCCTGCCTAGCTCAGGGTTCCGTTGATACCTAATGTGGGTTACTGCTGAAATAGGTCCCCATTACTAGGTTTTTCTAATGGTTAAGTCTGTGGGCTTATATTCTCTGATATTACCCACCAACCTAGATGTGTACTTAACCCCGCTACTAATTCAAGCATGTGGATTTAATTGTTAAGTGCATGTGGGCCTATATTTACTAATATTACCCACCAACCCGATATGTACTTAACCCTTCTACTCGTTATGTTACCATGGTTAAGTGTTTACCTTAGTTATCTTAACCTTTCTCGCTTATTATGTTTGATTGGTATGTGTGGTTTATTAACTTAACCCCGTTCGTCTATCTGGTTACATTGGTTAAGAATTTTCTTGTTGACTTAACCCCATGTGTTACTTAACCCTACCACGCATCACATCAGACTGGATAAGTGCATGTTAACTTAACCCCATCCACTAGTCATATTATAATGGTTAAGTGTTATCAACTTATTCAAGTTACACCCGCTTGTCCTGTTATGTTGGTTAAGTGTTACTACTTAACCACAACCACTTGTCTAATTAACCCATTGAATTAGTTAAGTGTTCTCATTAACTTAACCTCACTCTCTAGTCCAGTTTAATCATGTTATAGTGGTTAAACATTTGCTTAACCTTACCCACTCCCGTAGTCAACATATTAAATTTGTTAAGTGTCCAGATTAACCTAATCATATTACTTAACCCACCCATTTATATCATATTGGTTAAGTGTTCTTATTTACTTAACCCTACCCACTGGTCTAATTACCATGTTACTTTGGTAAGTATTACTATTCGTGTTTCCACATGTCACCCACATGTCACCCACTTAACCCCCATGTCCCACCACATGTTTATCTAGTTAAGTATTTCTTAATTCATTAAGGCCGTAACCTTATAAAGACCTCTCACATTAGACTGACATTTATGGCAGCTGGATTTGCCGGGCGGGCCCGGGCAGTCTTACACAATAAAAGAGTCTAACCTCGTGTCTTTACAACTGTTACGCTTTTAATTTGGGCCTAGGACCTCTCACATTGGGCCGACATTTGTGACTACTGGATTCGTCGGGCGGTTCCGGGCAGGTTTACGTCACAAATGAGTCCAACCTTGTGTCCTAAGAATTGATTATTACTTATAATCTTTTACCCCAATTTGAATTTATTTCCTGTTGGCTAGCTTTTTGACTAAGCCACCAAGGTTCACTCACAAGAATAAAGTATGAAATTGCGTTCCTTAATTCCATGAAGGATCGGATCGCACCAGAGGTTCGCCCCACACGGATCGCCCCCCAACGGATCGCCCCCCGTCGGATCGCCCCCATTGCATGAGCGATCCGACTACTTCTACACGACTCGATCCGTAAATACACTATTACCCAGCACAGACCGATCCGATCCCCTGATGCACAATGAAGCCTCTGACCTGTTCAAGCACGAGCTAGTCTTCGGTGATCCGAGATGCACGGATCCAGTGACACGTGTCCCCAACTGTCACTTTGACTAATTCCTTCCCCTTGCTCGATCCGATATTTAAGGGGATCGCGACACCTGTCCACAACGGCTAATTTGACTAATTCTTCATCAAGCTGCGATACGATCCGATATTCTCGGGATCTGTGCCACGTGTGACCGCGATCTACCTGACAAAAAAAGCTATAAATAGCCCAGAGTTTGGCATTTTTCGCGAGCTTTTTGGCAGTATTGAGCACTGATTCCACCCTTACTGTCATACCACTACTTCTTGTCAGTTTTGTTACGAGATTACTGAGAGAAATTACAATTGTAAAAGTGAGTTTGAGAGAAATTATTGATTGTACGAGCATTCAAAGTATAATCGATAACATATAAAGTGGACGTAGGCTCGTTAATGCCGAACCACTATAAATTCTGTGTGTTTTCTTCTTTTTCTTCATTCTCCAGATATAATTCCCTATGGTTCAGAACAATTTGGGTGTTGGGTCCAAATTTTGATCTAACATTTTGGTGCTTTCACTGAGAAACAGTCCCAAAACTTCACTATTCAGTTTTTTGAAGATTCCAGCAACATCTGATATCATGGCTGGAAAGAGGTCTAAGGAAATACGAGCTTCACGAACAAATGAAATCGCGAATGAAGCAGTTGAAGAAAGTGTGCACGAGCTGGGCAATAAGGGATCTTTGGATCGCGGAGCGCCGGGGGCGAACCGATCCGATGAAGGTGCCACGCTCCGACTCGACGAGGACGAGGCGATCCAGACTGTTGAAGGGTTTGTTAATCGATCCCGTGATAACGCCTCAGATCCTCCTCATACCATGACCACGAACCTACCCCAGGGGGCATACGAATCGCCGATCTCGATCCACAGTGGTCCGAATTGATGACCAGACTACAAATCGACCTGGAAAGGAGCCTATGGCTCGCTCCTACCGTCCTGGCCCCTCCGCTCGACCTGGCTCAAGCTCTTTGCGCATAACAGAAAGTGATGATGATCAATATGACCCTTCTGCTCCCGTTACTGAGGGGGATCTCTCTCGCTCCTCCGAAATGTGGTAAAGGCTGTTTGATGAATTGGCTGCTCAAAGGCAGGAAAGATCCATTCTTCGACAGAATTTGACCGCTATGGATAGAAGGCTTAATGATCTCGCAAGGCAAAGGACGCCACCAGTTCGTCCGCTCACCCCAGAATACTCTTCTTTGTCAGAGGAATCGCCGAGGCCTCCGCAGCGACCGTATGAAAGGCTCGAAAACATAGAGAAGCTTCGATTTGGAACCCTTCCATCACGGGAAGAAGAGGCACTGCGTGCAGGGCCCTCAAACCGTAATGTGAACAATCACGCCACAACTCCCAGAGCTCGAGGTGTGAACAGCCCTGTACAGAACAGACTACCTCAGCCACATCGCCGTGCAAATGCTCATGGTAACAGGGGGCAACGAAGCCCAATCCGAGACCTGGATTTCGTGACCGCTCCCAGAAGAGAGATTAGAGAACCCCACCGACCAAGAAGCGCTGACCCCGAACCTCCGCTGACCAGTGCAAATGTTGCAACTATGATCCATCAAATTCTGGCAAATAGCCGTGGACAACGGAATGAAGATTGGGGAATTGACCGCAGTCATACCCCTTTCACTAATGATATTTTAGATGCGACTTTCCCGAGGCGCTTCAACATGTCGCAGATGGACCGTTACGCGGGTAGATCTGATCCCGTCCATCATCTGATGAGATATTCTTGGTCAATGACCGCTGCCGCAGCCTCTGACACTGTCAAGTGCAAAGCATTTCCCATATACTTGGAGGATGTAGCATTATTATGGTTTACTCGCTTACCAAGAAGATCAATTTCCAGCTTCAGGGAGTTGAGTAAAAATTCGTGGAACAGTTCCGCATCTATGCACAGAATACGAAGAGTGTGATCGACTTGTTCCTTGTCAAGCAACGACCATGCTAGAGTTTGAGGGTGTATCTAGACCATTTCAACCTGGCCGCTACTGAAGTCAAAGATCCTCATGAGCCAACTGTTGTGGTAACCCTAATTGATGGGGTAGATAAAGACACTGAATTTGGGAGATATCTGGCCGGCAAGCCACCCCATACTAGAGAGTTATTCTACGAAAAAGTTAACATACATTTACGCCAAGATGAAGATTATGCTAATTGAAAGGCAAAAATGGCCGATAAAGAGGAAATCCAGAGCAATGTCGCCATCAAGCAGACAGGAGACAGCTCGGGGAAGGTCGAGGTTATTGTCGGAAATCGGAATCAGGGTGCTCGTTAGTCAGGAAACAATGATAATAACAGTAATGGCAACAACCGGAAGAGGAATCGAGGGAATGACTCACAGAGAAGGACTCGTCCCAGGTCTTTTGAGAGTTATACGCCAATAAACGATACTTCGGAAAATATCTTCAAGGATTCGTATAACGTCCTCCAAAATAAAAGGCCTCCTCCGATAGAGTCGACGAAGAAAGAACGCGAAATGGGGAAGTTTTGTCTCTTTCATCAGATTCATGGCTGTAAGACCAAAATCTGGGCCTAACACCCAAATGCAGATCGCAGATCACAAAATGCAGAAAACAGTAAATAAAGAGGAGACACACGAGATTTTTATAGTGGTTCGGCTGTAGATGTAGCCTACGTCCACTTTATAATCTTATTGTTATACTGACATATTACAAGAATCAGTTACATGAAATGCACACAATTTGTGTGTTAATTGAGATTAAGAGAGATGAATTTGAATGTATGAAGGTGCAAAGCCCTTGCCCACCAGTAACGGTGGCAGCCGTGAAGAAGGATGGCCAAAAGTTCCATGAAAATGCCTTCGAATGGTGTATTTATAGCTGTTTACAACAGGCGGATCGCGGGACACGTGGCACGCATCCTAAAAATATCGAAAACAGGTGGAAAACATCCAAAAATCATCTCCAAATTGTAATATGACAATTGTAATAAGATCCATGCAAGTTGAAGTGAAAATAGCCTTGAGAATAGGTAAGAACAAGCTGCGTTGGAGCAGGTGCGGGGATCGGCTCGTGATGGGGTACGTGGCACCCGATCCAGGATAATAGTTGCAAAATGTGGCATGAGAATAGGTCAAAACAGGGAGCGTATCTGCAGTTCTGAAGGTCGGATCGCGATCATGGGGTCGGATCGTGGTCATGGGTCGAATCGTGATATGGCTATTACGAGCCGAGTCTGGTCGTGAGCGGCATGGTGAAGCTAGAGTGAAGTGCTGGCGATCGGGTCGGATCGTGGGATGTACCACAGACGGTTCATGGTCTGAGGAGGGCGATCCGTTGAGGGGCGATCCAATGAGGGACGATCCGAGGGTGCGTGATCCATACTTCGATCGTGTGCTGCTTCGTCGCTTTATCCAGGAAATTGCCTGATTACACCAGTTTACGAAAACAGGCATAACTTTCAAACCGTAAGTCCGATTGAGCCAAACCGAAGCTCAAACCGAAGCTAACTCAGAGGGCTACAAAAATTATAGAGCTCAGCTCCGTAATCGCTGTTTTCGGCCCAAAAGAGGTCATTTGAAGCTTTTACCAAAAAGTGAGTCAACATGTTTTCCCCCCAGAACATATCTTGTTGGTTGAAGGAAGATGTGTTATGGATAATCTGAGAAATCCAAGTCTAGAATGCGACGATCATGCTGGATCGTATTAAGGCCAAAAAACCGACGATCACACGGGATCGTATTAAGGCCAGAGAAACCCAAGAAGACAAGGAATTTGTACCTGCAATAAGATAAACCAAACAATGCAAAAATATTTCCTAGATGGCCTTACCGGAGTAAACCATCCAAGGAGATGTTAGAGGGGTTCCAAGACGGCCTTAACGGAGTAAGACGACCGAGGAGAAGTAATGAGGGTTCCAAGACGGCCTTACCGGAGTAAGACGACCAAGGAAAAGCACATGAAGGTTCCAAGACGGCCTTACCGGAGTAAGACGACCAAGGAAAGGCACATGAAGGTTCCAAGACGGCCTTACCGGGGTAAGACGACTAAGGAAAAGCACATGAAAATTTGTTTATACTGGACGAATCCAGTTAGGGGCCGGAGCTCATGTTTGTACTGGACGGATCCAGTTGGGAGCCGGAGCTCAATGCTTATTGTTAATTCATGAAAACGCAGCGGTCGTTTGCCGGACACGACTGGAGACCACAGGTAGGTTCCGTGCGTGTGGGCTGATGTGACGGCTCTTATTACATGCAGGGAAAACAAAGGAGGGCGAGAAGTCGCCTAAAAACCTAAAAACATGAACTGTGAACTGGAGTTCAGCAAACTGAAAAGATCCGCTGATTGGGATCAGCGAATGATAATCCCACGATTGCTCGATCCAGGATCGTCCCCTCTCTGGGGAATAGGTGGTGGCAGCGCAGGTGTAGGCGTTGTTGGTCAAGTGACATATTCGGGCAGCTCTCCTCGCCCGACCCGATCCTCAATAAGGTCTCGTAAATGTATGCAGTCATCAGTGTTATGACCATCAATGTCATGAAATATGCAGTGTCTGCCAGAATTGCGTTGTGCTATTGTCGGCTGCCTCTTAGGAGGTCTCAGATAGGAGGCAGCACCTCCTGTACCCATGTATATGTTGCTCAGAGTGTCATTCCGTTCAGTGTACTTGTCGTATCTGGACCCTCTCCGGGGTGGAGCATTACGATCATTTGTAGCAGGGGTCTTTCCTTTACCCTTGTCATTGCCTTTTCCAGAATTGGGCGGTTCTCCATCTCCGAGCATGTTGACGTCGAGGGTTTTCTACTCGGAAGTTGCATCTTCCTCCCGCAGAAATCTATCCGCTTCAAGGTAGAATTCGCCGAGATTTCGTGGTGGATCTCGGTACAAAAATTTCTTAAATTCCGTGTTATCCAGAACGCTGGATACCGTAGCCATCAGTACCATCGATTGCTCAGGGCGATCCACTGATGCTGGTGCAACGTTGAATCTTTCCAGGAAAGAACGCAGAGTTTCTCTGGGCCTCTGCTTGATTGTAGTGAGTGATATGACATTCTTGGGTCGAGCGATGTGGACCCGAAACTGTTCAAGGAAGCATGTGACCAACATGTTCTAACTGCTGATCATTTCTGTTTCCAACTGTCGAATCCACATGGCTGCTATATCAGTCAGAAAGAGGGGAAAAAACTTAGCTCTGACGTTTTCCGATGCCGATTGAACTTCCATATGTCGTTTGTAGCGCATGAGATGCACGGTAGGATCTGTCCTGCCGTTGTATGGCTCCAGTTGTGGAAGTTTGAAATCTGGGGGATTGCGTGAATTCCTGATTTCCTGAGTGAATGGGTTGTGATTGACGTCGTCCACGTCATTCTGATAGGTGCGGCCTCTGGAGAGGCATTGAATCTGATCAGCGAGTCGATTGCCCTCAAAAAGCTATTGCAAACTATCAAAATTAGAGCTGGTGCCCCCAGCGTTGAATGCAGGAGAAGATGGAAGTTGGTGAGCTGTCGCCTGGGGATTGCGGCTCGTAGATCGTGGATCGAGGGGAGCGAGCCGACCCGGTTCGAGGGGTACGGTTCATGAGGTAGGTTCGTGAAGTCCAACTCGTGAGGCAGGATCGTGGATTAAGGGGGCTATCCGACCGGGTCCAGGAGGTAGGTCACGAACTGGTTGTTGTTGAGCAGGCGGGAGCGAGTTGTTGGGATCGATTCGTAAGCCTAGTAGTGTTCCACGATCCGGGTCGCGGTGCAGAGGTGTATCACGATACGAGTTCTGCTGTTGAATGGGGGGGTTGCCACCGAGTCCGGGTGATACTCGAGCCGCGTCAATGGCTTCATTTCCAGTGATTTGGGCGTTGCTCGGCCTTCCATCCACCCGAGTGAAGAATTGGTTGATCATTTCCTGTTGTTTCTGGAGGAGATCGTCCTGTCTTGCCATCTGGGTCCTCAATTCAGCGAGAATTTGATCCATCTCGTCTCTAGTCAGGTATGCTGATGGGTCTTCATGGGAGGAAGCTTCCTGGCTCGCCTCGTTCCTTGTGCCTTCAGCATCAGCATCATCAGCATGAGTAGAAGTTCCAGTCTTCTTCCTTTTGTTCGCCATTGAGTTTCCTTTCAAACTAGAAGTTGAAGTTTTTGTGTGCCCACCTTCCTCGCGCGCCAAAATGTTAGACCAAAATCTGGGCCTAACACCCAAATGCAGATCGCAGATCACAAAATGCAGAAAACAGTAAATAAAGAGGAGACACACGAGATTTTTATAGCGGTTCGGCTGCAGATGTAGCCTACGTCCACTTTATAATCTTATTGTTATACTGACAGATTACAAGAATCAGTTACATGAAATGCACACAATTTGTGTGTTAATTGAGAATAAGAGAGAAGAATTTGAATGTATGAAGGTGCAAAGCCCTTGCCCCTCAGTAATGGTGGCAGCCGTGAAGAAGGATGGCCAAAAGTTCCATGAAAATGCCTTCGAATGGTGTATTTATAGCTGTTTACAGCAGGTGGATCGCGGGACACGTGGCACGCATCCCAAAAATCTCGAAAAGAGCTGGAAAACGTCCAAAAATCATCTCCAAATCGTAATATGACATGTGTAATAAGATCCATGCAAGTTGGAGTGAAAATAGCCTTGAGAATAGGTCAGAACAAGCTGCGCAGGAGCAGGTGCGGGGATCGGCTCGTGATGGGGTACGTGGCACCCGATCCAGGATAATAGGAGCAAGATGTGGCATGAGAATAGGTCAAAACAGGGAGCGTATCTGCAGGTCTGGACGTCGGATCGCGATCATGGGGTCGGATCGTGGTCATGGGTCGGATCGTGATATGGCTATCATGAGCCGAGTCTGGTCGTGAGCGGTATGGTGAAGCTGGAGTGAAGTGTTGGCGATCGGTTCGGATCGTGAGATGTACCACGGACGGTTCGTGGTCTGAGGAGGGCAATCCGATGAGGGGCGATCCGATGAGGGACGGTCCGAGGGTGCGTGATCCATACTTCGATCGTGTGCTTCTTCATCGCTTTATCCAGGAAATTGCCAGATTACACCAGTTTATGAAAATGGGCATAACTTTCAAACCGTAAGTCCGATTGAGCCAAACCGAAGCTAACTCAGAGGGCTACAAGAGATACAGAGCTCAGCTCCGTAATCGCTGTTTCGGGACTAAAAGAGGTCATCTGAAGCTTTTACCAAAAAGTGAGTCAACAATGGCCATTCGACAAATGAATGCTGTCACCTAAGAGATGTAGTCGAGAGGCTTCTCCGAGAAGGAAAATTGGATGAATACAGAGTAATGCCCAGAGACAGGGGGCAAGCCGTACAGGCCCCAAATCAGAACCAGAATCAACCTACTGTCAAGCCAACTGCGTAGCAAAAGGGAAAAAACCTTGTTATCAATACCGTAATCGGAGGGCTTTATCTCGCCAGACACGGTTCTAAGGCATTGGATCAGTATGTCAATGCAGCCAAGCAACACCTCGAGGTAGGGGAGTGTAGCAATTCTGAGGACAACGTCCCGGTAAAGCAACAAAAGATGATGTCCGACGATGTTGTTTTCCGTGAATGAGAAAGCAATGGAGTTCATGCTCCGACTGAAGATCCATTTGTAATCACAGTACCTATTGGCCTGTCCACTGTTCATAAAGTTTTGGCGGATAACGGGAGTTCCGTCAATATTCTTTTGAAAAGGACATTCAACCAGATGAACCTCGAGATAAAAGACTTGAAGCCCTTTCAGGGATGGATCCGTGGATTTAACGGAGCATCCACCGCTCCAATGGGTTATGTAGAGTTACCAGTTACGCTTGGGGAAGGAGAACGCCAGAGAGTGAGAATCCTTCCCATCGTGGTTCTGGATATTGAGTCACCCTATAATGCCTTTTTGGGCCAACCGGCCCTCACAAAGTTTAGATCCTGTATAGCCCCCTGGTGCTTATTATTGAAATTTCCTACGGAAACTGGTGTTGGTATTGTCAGAGGAGATCAGGTTGCCGCACGAGCATGTAATGTTGCAGAGCTAAAGCAACTCCGCAATGGAGGGGACATAGAAACCAAGGGCGCTTCTCCCCCCGTACGGGTGGAGACCTTATAGCAATTAAAGAGGATAATAGTAGGAGAGTCGCCCAGAGAGTTGCCTGAGGATATGGATCCCAGATAGGATAAAGAACCTGGGGGCAGAATGGCGACTCCCAACGAGACAACTGTGGATGTACCGATCGATGATAGTAACCCAGAGAAGGTCCTTAAGATTGGATCCAAGTTAAATCCGAATCTAGCTAAAGAACTGATGAATTTCTTAAAAAATAAATTGGATATATTTGCTTGGACCCACACAGACATGTGCGGGATATCTTCATCGATCATGAGCCATTCATTAAGCATTAACCCTAAACATCCTCCGGTAAAACAAAAAAGGCAAATGCTGGCCGCAGAGAGGTCTGCTGCCTTGAAAGAAGAATTTGGAAAGCTAAAAAGTAATGGATTTATCAGATACTCAATCTACCCAGACTGGATTTCAAATCCACTCCTGGTAAAGAAGGCCAACGGGAAGTGGCGAACATGTATCGATTTCTCGGATTTGAATAAAGCCTACCCAAAAGACAGTTTTCCGTTACCCTAGATCGATCAGTTGGTGGACTCAACGGCGGGCCATGAACTTCTCTCCTTTTTGGATGCTTATTCAAGATATAACCAGATTCCAATGCACGTTCCAAATCAAGAACACACTAGCTTTATTACGGATCTGGGATTATATTTCTATGTAGTAATGCCCTTTGGCTTGAAGAACGCAGGCGCTACATATCAACGGTTAGTGAACAGAATGTTCTATAACCAGATTGGGAAAACAATGGAAGTATACGTTGACGACATGTTGGTTAAGTCCAAGCAATCCTCTAATCACACTATGGACTTGGCAGAGATGTTTGGCATTCTTCGAAAGTACGGGATGAAACTTAACCCAACAAAATGTTCATTCGGGGTCGCCTCCGGAAAATTCTTGGGATTCATTGTCAGTTCTCGTGGGATTGAGATTAATCCAGACCAGATCGCAGTAATCAGAGACATTCAGGAACCTAGGAAAATTAAAGATGTGCAAAGCCTTGCAGGGAAAGTAGCCACACTAAGCAGATTTATCTCCAGTGCTACGGACAAATGCATCCCATTCTTCGAATTGATAAAGTGAGGAAAACGCCATTTCAAATGGACGCCCGACTGCGTAGAAGCGTTTCAGAACTTGCTGAGACACCTAGAGAAACCTCCGATACTATCTAAGCCGATGGATCACGACGTCTTATTCGTGTACTTGGAAGTGTCGTCCCACGTGATCAGCTCAGCATTGGTAAGAGAAGAAGATAAGGTCCAAAGACCTGTGTATTACGTGAGCAAAAAATTGACTGCAGCAGAGCGAAATTATCCAAGGATAGAAAAGTTGGCGTATCGTTTGCCGATCGCCTCTAGAAAGGTTCGACATTATTTTCAGGCGCATCCCATTACTGTATACACTGATCATCCACTCAAGCAAGTTCTACAGAGACCAGAAGCGTATGGAAGATTACTCAAATGGAACATTGAGTTAAGCCAATTTGATCTGAACTTTCAGCCCTGGAGGTCAATTCGGTGGCAAGTGATAGCCGACTTCATAGCAGAGTTTACCGTCCCAGAGGAAGATATAGCAAACGAAGAAGTTGACCCCTCAAAATTACTTCTCGACCCCAGTGCCTGGAGATTGTATACTGATGGCGCTAGGAATGACAAGAGAGTCGGTGCTGGAGTAGTGCTCGAAACTCCCGGGAAACGGCTGATATCCTATGCTATCCGGATGGAGTTTCACGCCACTAACAACGACTCCGAATATGAAGCCCTGATAGCCGGACTAAGGATCGCAAAGGAGTTGGAAGTCACAAAGCTGGACATCTTTTGCGACTCCAGGTTAGTTGTGAACCAGGTTACTGGAAAATTCCAACCCAAAAGTGCAAGATTGATTTTATACTTGAAGAATGTGAAGGAATTGCTGAACGACTTTGATCACTATAGCATATCTCACATTCCGCGGTCAGAGAATCAGCAGGCGGATAAGTTGGCAAAGATGGCTAGTTCCGAAGATCCTGAAGAGACCGGGCTAGCCCCCGTTGAAGTACTTCCGTCTCCTAGTATAGATCAGATGGAAATTGATCCATTACTAGAGACGGAACCAGAAAGGGAGTCATGGATGACCCCTCTAAAGAATTTCTTGATGAATGGAGCGCTTCCGACCAAGAAAAGCGAGAGGCATAAAGTAATTCGTAAAGCTGCCCGATACGTTCTACAAGGCGGAGTTCTTTACAGACTGGGATTTTCAATGCCTCTTCTCCGGTGTATAGCTCATGACGACATCAAGCGTGTGCTGCAGGAGGTACATGAAGGTGAATGCGACGATCACACTGGAGGGCAGACATTGGCGAAAAAGGTGTTGTGGCATGGTTATTTCTGGCCTACCATAAACAAGGATGCGGCAAAATACGCACGACGGTGTGATTCGTGCCAGAGATTTTCAAAGATACCTAGAGCACCTCCTAATCAGTTAAAAACAATGACGAGCCCATGGCATTTCGCTATGTGGGGAATTGATATCATCGGAAGTCTCCCCATAGCTTGGGGCGAAGCGAAGTTCGCTATTGCTGCCGTAGATTATTTCACTAAGTGGGTCGAGGCTGAGCCACTGACTACAATCACAACCAAACGAGTGATCAATTTTTTCGTTAGAAACATCATCTGTCGATTTGGGATTCCCAAGATTATAATAACAGATAACGGAACTCAGTTCGATAGCACTGAATTCAGAGACTTCTGCCAGAAACACCACATTGAGAAACGGTACACCTCTGTGGCGCACCCGCAATCGAACGGACAAGTTGAAGCGGCGAATAAAGTGATTAAATCCATTCTGAATAGAAGACTGAAACGGGCCAGAGCCATGTGGGCTGATGAATTACCCTTAGCACTATGGGCCTACAGGACAACTTATAAATCGGCAACAGGACATACCCCTTTCTCCCTTGCTTTTGGAGCAGAAGCAGTCATCCCGGTTGAGATAAAAGTATCTTCTCACCGAGTGACTTATTACGATCCGATGACTAATAACGAATTGCTCCTTGAATCCCTGGATATCATCGAAGAAAAGAGGGACGAAGCAGACCTGCGTGCCTTGAGATGCAAACAACAGGTCACCCGATACTACAACAAAAAGGTTCGAGCCCGAACCTTGGAACCCGGAGACTTGGTTCTGAAGTGTGTCTTTCCAGCACCAACTCATATGGGTGCGAAGTGGGAAGCACCGTACTCCATTCTGTGCAAGCTTGATAATGGATCCTTCAAGCGAGCAACCGTAGATGGAAAGGAAATCCCCAGAGTGTGGAATTACCAACATTTATGACCGTACGTAACGTAAAGATGACAGATCTGTTCTTTTTCTTTGTTAAGAACCATGTACAAGGCACGACTTGCCTAGAATAGTGCGATTTCTTAAAGCAAAAAAATTATAAAGTGGACGTAGGTCATGATTCGATCGAACCACTATAAAAATATTGTGTGTTGTTTACCTTTATTGCACTATTATTTATCTACCTTTCTATTTTTATGGAAATTGTTGTGAATCATGCAACGATCCCAGAAGCATATAATTATAGGTGCCTTCCATCAAAATGGATTGCAACCACTAGTCAAAACTCTGAGGGTGCGATAAAGTGAATAATATCGTTGATAGCGCTCTAACTCTCCAAAGCCGAGAGAAAGCATAATGGACATGAAGGCGATGTCCGTAAGTCATGGCGGTGTACCATGATCGGAACCGCCTTGACGGAACTCTAACTCTCCAGAGCAGGGAGAGAGTATAAAAGCGTCTCCGATTGAGCGCTGAGAAAGAGCTCTTGCCCCGCTGAAGGATCGGGGAACGATTGAACTGCTGAGCTCGAACTCTAACTCTCCAGAGCAGAGAGAGAGTATAAAAGCATCTCCGATTGAGCGCTGAGAAAGAGCTCTTGCCGCGCTGAAGGATCGCGGAGCGATTGAACTGCTGAGCTCGAACTCTAACTCTCTAGAGCAGAGAGAGTATAAAAGCGTCTCCGATTGAGTGCTGAGAAAGAACTCCTTCCCCGCTGAAGGAATGGGGAGCGACTGAACTGCTGAATTCAAACTCTAATCTCGGCGACCGCCAGGAGAGTATAAGAGAGTCTATGGTTAAGCACTGAGAAAGGTGCCGGAAACTCATCACCATAAGGGCAGTTATCCGGCTAAATTTTCTAAGTTCCCCATATTTAGAAATAGGGGGCAACGTGCAGACAACGTTAATCAATCCTTAATGAGCCCTAGTCAGGCGCTACGTTAACAATTGATTGGGGGCATATACATATATACATATAGATATGAACTTTGATGCAGCACGGAAATTTTTAAATTTTTCTTTCTGTCGCTTGACTGATTTGCAATTATAATCAGATAATCTATCACTAAGAATGAAAAGTTTATTGAATGCAGGTACACGATGATGCAAAAAGAGATAAACTTTTATTTATAAACTGCAAGCCTACAAAGGGAAAAACAGCCTAAAAAGCAAAATGAGGGCCAGTTTTATAATTTCATTTCCTGGCCAGTGGGAAGCCTAAACACAAAATATAGACAAGCGACACTATCCTATTTACGCTTGGACTTTTTCTCCTGTTCATGCTTCTCGAGCTTCGCCTTGTCAGTTTCGGATTGATCACCCTTCTTTCTTTTCCGTTTGTCTATAAGGGGAACGTCCGACTCATAAGAAGACTCCTCTTCCACCTCCTTTCTCTTTCTTTTATCAGCCAAAGAAGCTGGGAAATCATCAGGATTCGCAAAATGAAGTAGTTTCTGATGGATTTGGGCTGGAGTTTCAAAACCATCCCAGTTTTGGGACTAAACTCCGAGATAGGGGCTATGTTCAAAGGCTCTTGTCCCACCTTCTTCAAAGCCAGCTGCTTTTCCTACCTAGCTTTTCTGTTAGTCAGAGTTTCATCGTCATCCTCCTCATCCTCTACATGGTGCCCTTCCATATCTTTCAAGGCCTCGATGGTTTCATCATCTTTGGGAGCATCAGCACTGGGTGCCAGGACGCCTTTCTCTGCTGTTGTACCTTCAGCCTGCTTCGGTAAATCAACACCAGCGCTAGGCGGGACGACAATCTTCTCCGCCTCTGTCCTTTTCTCGACATCCAAGTCGATGGGCTCGCCTCCTGTATTACAGGGAACACATGTTATTAATTCGATTGGTTGCTCTACCAAACGACAAAAATTCCCAATTGCTTTGACAAGTTGTGGGGAAAAAAGAGAGATACCTTCCGCTGATCCTCCATCTAGGCTAGCTGCAGAATTTCCGACAACCACAGGAGTTAGGCCCAAAGGAATTAATGGATCATCAGGATGGTATTCCTCAACTCCGGAGGCCTTGGGCTCTACAGCTGAGCTCGAACCTTCGTCAACCTTGTTTTTTCCCTTTGCCAGGGCCCTCTCCTTCTCCATTTCTTCTTGAATTAGACGACGGCCTTCTGCCAGATCCTCAGGCTCGTTATCCCTCAGGATGGTCTTCATTAGCTCATCTTCGTCAATATCTTCAACTCCCATTCTCTGCTTCCGGGATCCACGAGATGTTGCGGGTTTTAAGGACTTGGCCGAGGAAGTCGAATGTCATCTCTTCAAACCCTTCGATATCCTTTTCTCTCTCGAGGAGTTTGTTGTTAGAAGCAGTAGCCGTCTCAATGACACTTTCTACATTCTTTTCGGCGAGAGCCGCGCGCCTATCCGCATCTGCAACTTGATCATTTAAAATTACCTTCTCCGCTTCAGCCAGAGCTAGACTTTCTCTCAGACTTGCTTTTTCTTCCTCCCAACCAGCTCTCTCGGCTTCGAAATGGCCCTGTGCCGACTTCAACTCAATGTTGGCCATTTTAAGATCTTCTACCTCCTTCTTTAAGGCCATTTTCTATTGACTATTTGAGTCAAGTTCAGAATGAAAGCGTTTCTTAGCATTTTCCAATTCAATCTTATAATTTTCAGCCTCTCTCCGCGCTAAGGAAAGTTGGGATTGAGCGTCTTCCAAGTCCTTCTCCATTTTTGCCCTAGCCCTCTCATTGTTATCTATCTTCACCTTGGATCTATGTGCTTTCATCTCAAGCGTTCGGATGATCTCTGAAAGATTAAGCACATGTATCTTCATCACTTCATACTGTCTGGCTACATGGCGAATGTACCCGACGACTTCATTATCCCAGTTCCTAGGGACTGGCTCCAAGGCTGGAACAAACATCATCCTTTCGAAGAAGATGTTAGGAAATTGTTCTCGCAACTTTTCCAGCTTAGCTTGAGTCTCGGGACCATGGATGTAATCCCGGGGGGAACCAACTCTTTCTGGATGGAAGGGACAATGTCACTTCTCTCTTTTTCAGAATCCTTGACTGGATCCTTGCTTTTATCCATGGGCTCATAGTGTTTTTTTGACGACCTGCTGTGAGAAGGTGCACTCTTCGGAGGAGTTAACTCTTTAGGAAGTTGCTTTCCCCCTGTAGGTAGCACCGAATAACTGGAAAGCTTCCCAGAAGTCGATTTTGGTGGAGATCGAGATTGCGAAGAAGTAGGCTTGTGAGAAAGGCCGCGAGAGCGCTCAGGATTCGGATGAACACTGGGTGTGCCTTCACGAAGAGAGCGATAAGAATAAGACCGCCTGCGAGACATCTTTCCTGCAAAGGAGAAAAGAGCATATTAAAACCTTGGATACAGTTGATATAAAAGTGTGGGGTTAGGTAGTGCGTGTGATTTGTGCATCCCATATTATTCCCCCCAACAGACCCGGGCCTGAAGTCAGGCTCATTTGAGTAGTTTCTTGTCCTCTAATTGGAACGGTGTTCTCCTCAGAAGCAGGGAAAAACGGCTCCCCTTCAAATTCCCCCTCTGTGTATACATCATCGGGCAAAGGAACTTTGCTCAGCTTTTTAAATAGCTGTTCTTCTGTCAAGTCATCGGGAGCAGCAGGTTCGGTCGGAAGAGAAGTCCTTGAGGGGAAACCCCCCGGAGAAACTGGGATTTCTTGGGACTTGTCACCACGGGCCTCATCTCCTCTATATATGTTCAGGTCTCGTCGTCCTGGATGATTATCGGGGAAGGACTCTTACGGAATTTAGTTGTTTTTGCTGCCCGTGATGTTCCCTCTCCCTCCGTTGGGGGCACATATTTGTAAGGTTTTCCGCATGCACCAAGTCCAAACCTTATATCGAGAAGGCGATGCTTATGAAGATTCTCATCAGTGATGCACTTCTTGAACCTTAGAAAATTGGATCTGCTTTATAGAAGAATAGATAATCGATTATTGTATACAAAGCCTTCTGTCTTTGGAAAAACGTGATCTGCTTAAAACAAAAAAGAAGGGGGGATGTTAATGCTTTGATTTCTTAAGCAAGATATTCAGTCAAAAGATTAAAGTTTACTTGATTTAAGCCATCTTCTTGAGCACCCAGCCGGTCTCTATATACAGAACCAATCAGACTTGGGATCCCATATATTGTTGTATCCGTCATACAGAACCTTCCTATTCGCTACCAATTCGAAGAAGGAGAAATTTGGGGTTTCCGAGGAGCGATGCTTGAAAAGATAAAAGAATTTTAAATCTTTTAATGTGAGCTCGGTATGTAGGACCTCCGCGTATGCAATATATAGAGTGTATAGAGCCGTGTAGGCATTAGGATGAAGCTGCATCGAAGCGATACCCAATCGTTTTAAGGTCTCAATCACGACGGGAGGAAACGGAGGAATAGCTCCAACACAGCACATGAGCCGGCTGATTGTCATATATCCTTCCGGAGATAGGTGAGGTCTATCTTCGCTACCGGGTGTCCTCACATCATCCCAGGGGATCCCATGTCTCAGGCAAATTCTTTTAAGCTTTATGTCGTCGAGTTTGGAGGCTAAAGAATCAGTAAATTTATCTATCCCGAGTGCGCCAGGAATCTCGTCGGGAGCTCGCCCGTCTACTTCAAACTCTTCACTAAGTGAAGTACTTTCAGATGGATCCGGTTCCGTTGCCTCATATTCGGATCCAGAATCTTCACCCCCTGGGTTAATTGGAGGGACCTCGGGGTTTTGGCGCTCAGGCACCTCGGACTCCATTTCTGTGTCGGATCTTGAAGAGGAATGATTATCCGACATTACTGTTTAGGCAAGTAAACATGAGAAATAAGATTAAAACTACCCATCCCCCTGTGTGTGCAAGTGCCAGTGTGTGCTTGTGCGTGCATTAAAGAAAGGTACAAAGGTCAAAAAAATCATCGAGACATTGGTCGTTGTTCAATTGTTAGACTATGCATTTGCTCAATCCGAAATGTTCGTCTCAAGGGATCTAACCTAACTGTTCATCGTTTTGTTAGAGTTGCATCATATTATTTAGTCAACTTGTGCATCAGATCGTTCGTCAGTCAGATCGCAAGGCAGGTTCGGATCGCGGCATGTGGACGGATCGAGGTGAAGGACTCGGTACGCGGAAGGGTACTAGATCATGGAAGGACATAGAATCGGGAAGCGCACCAATTCATCCAGACGGATCGCGATGGTATCTTGACGATCCGCATCGTCCCCATCCTCCACGACCCGAAGCTCCAGTATCTCCGCGATCCGACACTCGCGTCTAGTTCCCCACAAACCGTAACCTTGCTGTTTCCTCCATCCAATCCACTAGCCAAATAAATATTCCAGTTCCGTTCCCTCTCCCCTCGCCTCACCATCGCTTCGAACTCGGACCTCGCCCAAGAACCGACCGGGTCATCCCTTCCTTCTTCTTCCTCAACTCTCCTCTTCACCCTTAAATCCATGGAATTGCACCAGGCACGCTCGCTTTACTATCATCAAATCCTACAAAACTCCACTGTCTCCACTCTCTAAATCAGTGCGAACACGATAGAAACTAAAGAAAAGCTGTTTAATTACCTTCTTAAAGTTTGAAATCGGTTGGAAATTTGGAAATTAAAGTTAGGGTTTTTCTCTCAAGAAGATCGGCGGTGGCTGCGAAAGAAGAAAGAAGAGGAGAAGAGTGAGGGTGAGTATCAATTTATATAGGCAAAGGGGCAACCGTTTGTCTCCCCCTTTTTGTCTTATTCGATCCGTGAAAATAGGCGGGCCACGAACCAGAAGCCCACCACGACTCGGAGAGAAGCCCACCTCGTTCCGTGGAGAGGCCCAGATGCTCACCAAGGGACGAGGCGAACGACTTGCTAACGGACCGTGACTCGCACATGCGATCCGAACCGATAAATGACCGACAGGAATGAAAATTGAAAAATGCACCTTGTATATTCGATGATGAAGACTCTGAAAGATCCCAGAAAATAATTGTCTAATAAACAGGGAAACTATTAAAAATTTATCCGGTATTTATAGTGAGCAAAGAGATAACTTTCCGTAAATGATATGTCTTTTCGGATAGACGCTACCACTGATTTGCATCTCTTTATGAAAAGACGTTTCTATAGTTTTGAAGCATGTTCCATCATCGATAAAACATACTTCGAGGGGACAAAATGTTGGCTAGCTTTGTACCAAGCCACCAAGGTTCACTCACAAGAAGAAAGTATGAAACTGCGTTCCTTAAGTACATGAAGGATCGAATCGCATTAGAGGTTCGCCCCTCACGGATCACCCCCCAACGGATTGCCCCCCGTCGGATCGTCCCCATTGCATGAGCGATCCGACTACTTCTACACGACTCTATCCGTACCTACACTATTACCCAGCATAGACCGATCCGATCCCCTGATGCACAGCGAAGCCTCTGATCTATTCAAGCACGAGCTAGTCTTCCGCGATCCGAGATGCACGGATCCAGCGACACGTGTCCCCAACTGTCACTTTGACTAATTCCCTCCCCTTGCTCGATCCGATATTTAAGGGGATCGCGACACCTGTCCACAACGGCTAATTTGACTAATTCTTCATTAAGCTGCGATACGATCCGATATTCTCGGGATCTGTGCCACGTGTGACCGCGATCCGCCTGACAAAATCAGCTATAAATAGCCCAGAGTTTGGCATTTTTCGCGTGCTTTTTGGCAGTATTGAGCACTGATTCCGCCATTACTATCATTCCACTACTTCTTGTCAGTTTTGTTACGAGATTACTGAGAGAAATTACAATTGTAAAAGTGAGTTTGAGAGAAATTATTGATTGTACGAGCATTCAAAGTATAATCGATAACATATAAAGTGGACGTAGGCTCGTTAACGCCGAAAAACTATAAATTATGTGTGTTTTCTGCTTTTTCTTCATTCTCCAAATATAATTCTCTACGATTCAGAACAATTTGGGTGTTGGGTCCAAATTTTGATCTAACATTTCCCCTATTCAAATTATCAATTTATCCTAATTTAACGATGTCCATAATTGACTCAGTTATGTCCATCAATTAACGGTATGCAAAATCATACCAATTTCACCACAATTTATCTTAGGCCATTAAAGGCAACTTATATCAATTTATATTTATCCCTCTTTTAAGGATATTACATGCCAACTAATATATGTACCCAATTCTAGTCAGTTTACATATGTACCAAGTTTCATGCCTTTTTACATATGTCAAGATCTAGCTAAAATTACATGTATCAAGTTTTATACCCAATAAACCAAAATCCGATGATTCATGATGTAGTTATCCCAAACTATAATATTTTTATTTCAATACACGCCAGTTGCCCAAGTTCATAATACATGTTTTTGCCAATTATAAAGTTTACAATCGCTTTCATGCTCAAATTTCCAAGTCTACACATGCCTAATTAACATAAGCCCAATCTTTTGATTTAATTTACATAGGCTTCAAAACTCATAATTTTATTTTACATGCCAAATTAAATACATGTTATATATACCAAATTTCATGTTACATTACATAGATCCAATTGGTGTCGAATTCCATGTATATAATATTTATGCAAATTTTATCATAACAGGATTACACCAAAATTTACAGATCTACCCCAAACTTGCAAATAAAATGATAACATCCAATTTCATGTTGCCAATTATTAATCATATTCTTATAGGCAATAATCCCATTATTCCCCCGTATACATCTCGTATGCGAATCGCGATTTTAGGCCAAGGTCCTAAGTTGACCAAGGTTCATCAAAAGAAAATAAAGAGGGGAAGGTAGAAATTTGCATAATAAATAGATCAGAGAGAAAACAACATCATGATCGGCATAAAGATTACAACTTGATGATAACATCATTACGAATCAAGGAAACTGCTGAATAAATAACAAACTTGTCATGAGAATAAAGGTAGACAAGTCTCAAAGCTAAAGATTCAAAAAGCAACAGGAATAGATCATACTTAATCCAATTCCACTTTAATTCATGGCCACATTATAATTAAATATTTAAATCGGCAAGCAACTAGAACTTACAGAGAACGGCTAATGAATTAGGTAGTGAATTTGTCGTAGAAAGTTGCAGTGTCATTGATCTATCCCCTTGAATTTGTTGTAGAAGCACTGATCTTTGATTTGATTTTAGTTTGGACTCTTAAGCTTTAATTTGGAGACGCGGCCATGGCTCAAGAGAGATTTTAGCAGCATAATGGGGTAAGAATGATTTGTGTGAGTTAGGCTAGGTCTGGGTGTTATTTTATAGGTGTAGCAATTCATTTCAGCCATCGGATTAACCCTAAAACCCATCCGGACCATCAAAACTCGTCCCGGGCCTCAAAATTGGGTTCTAGCCCGAAACAGGCCGACCAGGTCGACCTGGAGGGTGGCAGGTCGACACTATAGTCGACTCCCATGGGGGAGGTCGACTCCCAGGTCGACCTGGCCCCCAGGTCGACACCCAAGTCGACCTGGCCAGTTCTGTGCTGACCGAAACCTTCTGAATCTTTTTTTGGCCATATCTTGGTCATACGGACTCCAATTTTTGAAAACTCGGACTCTATTTTGCTTATTTTTCCGATAGGAATGCAATGGTGATGTCCGTTTTACCTAATTCCTGATTATTGAATTAGTTATCTTTATTTTACTATCTTTTCCGTTTCATACACCGTTATCGGACTAATTTTCCTTCTCTTCCATGTATTAATTAATTCTCCTTATGCATCACCATTATTTACCTATCATAAGCATATTTTCATATATTTTATTTCATTTTTAATTATATTAAAAAAATACGGGGTGTTACATTCTCCCCTCTTTAAGGGATTTCGTCCCCGAAATCTTCAAGTTAAGAAGAATGTGTCCTACCATCCATCATCCATCTACTCAATCATTAATCACAGGCATTCATTGTCCTTAAGAGATTTCTAATGCTGTATGAACAAATGCAAGAAGTGTGTGTATATGTTCCTTGTCTAATTCAAATGATCGGGCCTGATTGATCTTCTAGATGCAAAATATGTTTAGTGCCATGAGTCCGACATGTATGCAAATAGTCCTAGTCACATAAACACTATATGTGTGCACAAACATCCATCCATATGCAACATTCACATGATAACACATTCAAATTCATTCATAAACCAGTATAAATACTCATGCATATGCAATATGAAAGGTGACTGAGCCGATCTAGTGCCTAATGTGTGTAAATGCGTCCACGAGCCACCACTAGCAACCACTTGCAGCCACTTGCAACCATCAATCATAACATGTCTCAAACACATGTTTACACCCAATTGTTTCCATCTAAAGGTATAGTCGAATGATAGAAGCAAGTAAAAACTTTGTGCCCATTAGGCAATGTCAAAACTGGAAATCTATGCCACATATATATTGATTAGGAGAAGAACACTCTAAGCATCAGCCCCGAAGACCGAAATCAACATCAGACTGACACCCAAAGAATTACTCAACCCAACCACTCTATATGATTCTAGGAAACTAAGCATGATGGACTCCTTTTGGGTCACAAGGGAATCCCTTCCTAAGACCAACCCTTATCTTATAAAACCCAAAAAGTTTAGTCCACCCGACGGACATCCTCAAGCCCCAACATATATTACTAATAGACGAGTCATACTCCCTATGAGGTTCGCAATAGAAATAGGATTGAGAATAGGACCGAGAGGATATACACAAAAGATAGCTTGTGAGTAAGCTCTATAGGAAAAGAGAGATCATGGATATACTCTTAAAAAGAGATATGATGCGCGAATCTAGCCTTCAATCTTCTAAGTCGCATTTCTTTGAGCTTAACTCCATTGTGCTTTGACCGCCTTTAACTTCACAATTCCGTAGCTTCTTAATTCTTGTTTCCAAAATATGGGTTGGAATCCATTTCACTTTTGCCTCTCGTTCCTCCTTCACTTATTCTCCTTCTAATATACTTGGCTCAAACATAACTGCGTACTCATGGTTTCATGCAAGCTCTCCAAAATTCACTAGTGAATCTTGGATGTCGTCTACTTACTATCAGGTATTCCACGCAGAAGAACTATCTGTTGGAAATAAATGCCAACATTGTTGCCAAATGTACTTACTAAGGTGATTCTCTACAACTCATGCATAAGCTAAATGACCCATCCGCCTTAGTGGCGAACACTACTCGATCGGATTACAAATTACCAATAAATGTGTCAAGAGATTCTAGGAAATAAATCCTGATAGAACCCTAAAGGTTACATGCGACTTCGAGGGTATTACCGAAGCAAGTCCAAATTCTAACTACCCTCCTTTCGAAACCGAGAATGGCACCCTTATTGGATAACCACTCCACCCCTAGAATCAACCCATAGATCACAAAAACATGAGCATTCCTTCTAAACTCAACACTTAGCATAGACACTCTCAAATCCTAACAAGTCATGAGTAAATGAGCCGATTTCCCCAAAAGGATTTGAAACAAAAATGGGATCCTCTACTATGCTAGTACTAAGGTGCAGAGGCTCAACTTTCGAAGCAGAATTAAAAGGATGCGATGTACAAAAACAAAGTTCTAGTGGGATGATAGAAAGGAAAAGCTAAACTTTTAACAAGAACGTTACCACTCTCTTAGGTACGCTAGTAGTGAGAGCATTCAATTGCCCTCTCGACGATCTTGTCCCTTGCCCTTGTCCTATAGTACTTAACTACATGTCCCTTCTCACTATAGATACTCTCTCTTGTCATGGGTTTTACTATTCTTTCACTTTGGCCTCTTTCCTCTCACCTTTTTCCTCCTTCGTGGATTAAGCTATAACAACTAGTTTCTTGTTCTTACTGTCCTTGTATAGTTTGTTAACAAGTCTCTCGAAGCTACCTCCAATGCACGGCACTCTACCCAACTTGAAATAAGATTAGACGCAGATGGGACTAGCACGGCTATAGACGGAGGTTGGGCACTCCTCTTTCCTCCGACATGTGTCGGATGCCTACGAAACTATGGTGAAAAGAGAGAGAAGAGATTTCAAGAGAGAATCAGAAGATAGTTCATATGGCTTTGGGGAATATGCCTTTTAATCAAAACAAAGTTTTCTTGAAAATTTGCTTCTTTGTAAATGTTTTAAAGATATTTCAGAAGGTTTTTGAAAACTTTTGCCCAGTCTGGTAACCTTCGGCTCTGATACCAAATGTAACACCCCACATCTGTTAAAGTCACTCACAAAGGGAATGCCTTAACTTCAATGGAGTATTAAGGGTACTGGAACATAAATATTACAAGACGGACATATATAAAACAACGGAAAATAAAGTTGAAGTACTTCAACTCATTTATTAAATATAAATGTTTACACGAAAAGCCCATCAACTCCCAATACCCAATTTCAAAGTTAAGATATATGTCTTGCTCAAAAACAAAGAAGCATAAAAACAAATTGCGGTATTCCCCAATAAATCAAAGCAAGCCATAGCCAAGAGAAATCCAAGCCATACACAAAAGAGCCTTGGAGCTTGGTAAGATCTGAACTAAGCTGTATTCCCACCCTGTGAACCTGGGGGGGGGGGGGAACGGAAGAATAAGAGGCGAAACAAAACGGGTCAGTCATAAAGACTGAGTAAGTCCTAGTGAATTTCAGCATAAAAATAGATAAAGATAACATCGCGTGAATAAACTGAATGTAAACATAAGCATGATGACAAGGTAGGCAAGATAACCTAAGACAACAAGATAAACTATGATAACAAGGTTAACTAAGGTAACAATATAAACTTCGGGCACGATGAAACAAGTATAACGTCGTATAATTCTTATCAAGTATCCCACCGCATGGTGTCTATCAAGAATAACATCGCAAGGTTTCTAAGCTTTACCATTAAAACGATATCTATTTGCTCTGCACCACCTAACTAGCATCCTCATAAGTGTCTTACATGGAATGATCTGTATTCCTACTAGTGTCCCAACTAGTGTCCTGTGTAACAAGGATCCGTAACCATACTAGTGTCCCAACCAGTAGCCCGTGTTATATAATAATTACAACGTGATCCCAACCCCCGCAATTATGGTAGCCTTCAGGTGTACATCGATTATGAGGATTCCACCTCGATCACCCCAATGGCCATGAATATATTCGATGCGCCCTTACTACCTTATCGATCGGCTCCTTACTTGACCTAGTTCTCGTTTGTGTTACACGGCCCCCTACTTGTAGAAACCTATGCTGGTCCCACCATGGGGTGTATCAAGTCCCATGGTGGCAACCCTGACACAATCAAGATGCACAGCTTTATACCTACTGAGGCCCAGTGGCTAAATTTTCTGCGCCGAAGTGTGTGCACGCCCGCACTCCGTTAGAACCTGCACTGCTGCACCAACCGCCGCTAATTTGACCTCTTATAATCAGCCCAGTAATCGTGCCCTACCCTGCCTAGCTCAGGGTTCCGTTGATACCTAATGTGGGTTACTGCTGAAATGGGTCCCCGTTACTAGGTTTTTCTAATGGTTAAGTCTGTGGGCCTATATACTCTGATATTACCTACCAATCCTGATGTGTACTTAACGCTGCTACTAAATCAAGCATGTGTATTTAATGGTTAAGTGTATGTGGGCCTATATTTACTAATATTACCCACCAACCCGATATGTACTTAACCCTTCTACTTGTTATGTTACCATGGTTAAGTGGTTACCTTAGTTATCTTAACCTTTCTCGCTTATTATGTTTGATTGGTTAAGTGTGGTTTATTAGATTAACCCCGTTCATCTATCTGGATACATTGGTTAAGAATTTTCTTGTTGACTTAACCCCATGTGTTACTTAACCCTACCACGCATCACATCAGACTGGATAAGTGCATGTTAACTTAACCCCATCCACTAGTCATATTATAATGGTTAAGTGTTATTAACTTATTCAAGTTAACTTAACCCACCTGCTTGTCCTGTTATGTTGGTTAAGTGTTACTACATAACCGCAACCACTTGTCTAATTAACCCATTGTATTAGTTAAGTGTTCTCATTAATTAACCTCACTCTATAGTCCAGTTTAATCATGTTATATTGGTTAAACATTTGCTTAACCTTACCCACTCCCGTAGTCAACATATTAAATTGGTTAAGTGTCCAGATTAACCTAATCATATTACTTAACCCACCCATTTATATCATATTGGTTAAGTGTTCTTATTTACTTAACCCTACCCACTGGTCTTATTACCATGTTACGTTGGTAAGTATTACTATTCGTGTTTCCACATGTCACCCACATGTCACCAACTTAACCCCCATGTCCCACCACATGTTTATCTAGCTAAGTATTTCTTAATTCATTAAGGACGTAACCTTATAAAGACCTCTCACATTAGACTGACATTTATGGCAGCTGGATTTGCCGGGCGGGTCCGGGCAGTCTTACACCATAAAAGAGTCTAACCTCGTGTCTTTACAACTGTTACGCTTTTAATTTGGGTCTAGGACCTCTGACATTGGGCTAACATTTGTGACTACTGGATTTACCGTGCGGTTCCGGGCAGGTTTACGTCACAAATGAGTCCAACCTCGTGTCCTAAGCATTGATTATTACCTATAATCTTTTACCCCAATTTAAATTTATTTCCCCTATTCAAATTATCAATTTATTCCTAATATAACGATGTCCATAATTGACTCAATTATGTCCATCAATTAATGGTATGCAAAATCATACCAATTTCACCACAATTTATTTTAGGCCATTAAAGGCAACTTATCTCAATTTATATTTATCCCTCTTTTAAGGATATTACATGCCAACTAATATATGTACCCAATTCTAGTCAGTTTACACATGTACCAAGTTTCATGCCTTTTTACATATGTCAAGATCTAGCTCAAATTACATGTATCAAGTTTTATACCCAATAAACCCAAATCCGATGATTCATGATGTAGTTATCCCAAACTATAATCTTTTTATTTCAATACACGCCAGTTGCCCAAGTTCATAATACATGTTTATGCTAATTATAAAGTTTACAATTGCTTTCATGCTCAAATTTCCAAGTCTACACATTCCTAATTAACATAAGCCCAATCTTTTGATTTAATTTACATAGGCTCCAAAACTCATAATTTTATTTTACATGCCAAATTACATACATGTTATATATACCAAATTTCATGTTACATTACATAGATCCAATTGGTGTCGAATTCCATGTATATAATATTTATGCAAATTTTATCATAACAGGATTATACCAAAATTTACAGATCTACCCCAAACTTGCAAATAAAATGATAACATCCAATTTCATGTTGCCAATTATTAATCATATTCATATAGGCAATAATCCCATTATTCCCCCGTATACATCTCGTATGCGAATCGCGATTTTAGGCCAAGGTCATAAGTTGACCAAGGTTCATCAAAAGAAAATAAATAGGTGAATTTAGAAATTTGCGTAATAAATAGATCTGAGAGAAAACAATATCATGATAGGCATAAAGATTACAACTTGATGATAACATCATTACGAATCAAGGAAACTACTGAATAATTAACAAACTTGTCATGAGATTAAAGGTAGACAAGTCTAAAAGCTAAAGATTCAAAAAGCAACAGGAATACATCATACTTAATCCAATTCCACTTTAATTCATGGCCACATTATAATTAAATATTTAAATCGGAAAGCAACTTGAACTTACAGAAAACGGCTAATGAATTAGGGAGTGAATTTGTCATAGAAAGTTGCAGTGTCATTGATATATCCCCATGAATTTGTTGTAGAAGCATTGATCTTTGATTTGATTTGAGTTTGGACGCTTAAGCTTTAATTTGGAGACGGCGGCCATGGCTCAAGATAGATTTTAGCAGCATAACGGTGTAAGAATGATTTGTGTGAGTTAGGCTAGGTCGAGGTGTTATTTTATAGGTGTAACAATTCATTTCAGCAATCGTATTAATCCTAGAACCCATCCGGACCATCAAACCTCGTCCCGGGCCTTAAAAATGGGTTCTGGCCCGAAACAGGCCGACCAAGTCGACCTGGAGGGGGGAGTTCGACACTATAGTCGACCCCCATGGGGGAGGTCGACTCCCCAGTCGACTCCCTGGTCGCCCTGGCCCCCAGGTCGACACCCAGTTCGACCTGGCCAGTTCTGTGCTGACTGAAACCTTCTAAATCTTGTTTTGGCCATATCTTGGTCATACGGACTCCGATTATTGAAAACTCGGACTCTATTTCGTGTATTTTTACGAGAGGAACTCAATGGTGATGTCCATTTTAGATAATTCCTGATTCTTGAATTAGTTATCCTTATTTTACTACCTTTTCCGTTACATACGCCGTTATCGGACTAATTTTACTTCTCTTCCATGTATTAATTAATTCTCCTTATGCATCACCATTATTTACCTATCATAAGCATATTTTCATATATTCTATTTCATTTTTAATTATATTAAAAAAATACGGGGTGTTACAGAAGTTCGGGCTATTTAAAGAATTAGGGGTAGGATTAAAAAGAAGGGATGTTTTGAAAGGTGTAATTTTAGCATAGTCGTGGTAGATCGACAAATATGAAAGATGAAGAATCATTTAGACCGGGTGCTGCAAAAACCAACCCTTCGCAGAAGTTTAAAAATAGAGGTAATTGTTGAAAATAAGGGTTATTTAGAGTATAAGGGGTAGGATTAAAAAGAAGTGATGTTTTGAAGTATTAAGAGAAGTATGGGTAGTTTAAGCACAGTAGGGGTAGATCGACAAATATGACAGAAGATGAATCATTTAGATTGGGTGCTGCAAAAACCAACCCTTCATAGAAGTTAAAAAATAAAGGTAATTTTTGGAAGGAATTGCTATTTACAGAATTAGGGGTAGGATTAAAAAGAAAGGCTGTTTTGAAGTATTAAGACAAGTAGGGGTGGTTTAAACATAATAATGGTAGATCGATAAATATGAAAGATGATGAATCGTTTCGGATTGGATGCTGCAAACACCAGCCCTTCACAGAAGTTTAAAAATAGGGGTAATTATTGGAAGTAAGGGATATTTAGAGAATTAGGGGCAGGATTAAAAAGAAGGACTATTTTGAAGTATTAAGTGAATTATGGGTAGCTTAAGCATAATAGGGGTAGATCGACAAATATGAAAGATGAGGAAACATTCTTATTGGGTGCTACAAAAACACAATATTTAAAAAAATGGGGTTATTGTTGGAAGTAAGGGCTATTTAGAGAAACGGGAGTAGAATTAAAAAGAAGGGCTGTTTTGAAGTATTAAGAGAAGTCGGGGTAGTTCGACAAACATGAAAGATGATAAATCATTCGATTGGTTGTTGCAAAAACCAACCCTTCACAATAGTTAAAAAATAGGGGTAATTATTGGGAGTAATGGCTATTTAGATAATTAGGGGTATGATTAAAAAGAAGGGTTGTTTTGAAGTATTAAGAGAAGTAGTGGTAGTTTAGGCACAGTAGGGATAGATCTACAAATATGAAACATGATGAATCGTTTGGATTGGGTGCTGCAAAAACCAACCGTTCATAGTAGTAAAAAGATAGACGTAATTGGTGTAAGTAAGGGTTATTTGTAATTAGGGGTAGGAACAAAAAGAAGGGTTGTTTTGAAGTATTTAGAGAAGTAGGGGTAGTTTAGGCATAGTAGGGGTAGATTGACAAATATGAAAGTTGATGAATCGTTTGAATTGGGTGCAGCAAAAACCAACCCTTCACAGTAGTAGAATGAAAATTGGTTTACAAATAAACTACCCCTGCTTCTCTTAATACTTTAAAACAACCCTTCTTCTTGTTCCTACCCCTAATTCTCTAAATAACCCTTAATTCCAACAATTACCCTTATTATTTGACTACTGTGAAGGGATGGTTTTAACAGTACCAAATCCAAACGATTCATCATCTTTCATATTTGTTGATCTACCCCTACTATGCTTAAACTACACCAACTTCTCTTAATACTTTAAAACAGTTACGCTTATCTTTTTACTACTGTGAATTGTTGGTTTTTGCAGCACCCAATCCAAACAATTCATAATCTTTCATATTTGTCGGTCTACCCCTACTTCGCTTAATACTTCAAAACAACTGTGACGGCAAAGAATTTCGCTCGGTCCGAACCAGTCGCTAAACCGATCCAGGCCGTTCGAAACGCCCTATCGTTTGAGAACAGGACAAAACAGAACGCATACAGAAGAACATTTCATTGTATATTACAACAAAGCATCAGATTACACGAATATACAGAGTATAAATGAATATTACACAGAAATATCAGAGGTTTAAATTACATTTACATACATAGCAGCGGAAAATAATACAATACACAACTAGAAGAGATACACGGATACAAAGCTTTCCGGATATCGTCCCAGCTGTAAACCAGGATCCTGTGAATATAAATATGCAAAACCAAAACTACTAGCTGCCCGTGTCAAAATAGGGGCACCCAGAGTTTAGGTTAAAACAATAAACTCCAGGTCAGTCATGTGACTGGTGTGAGAACTAAAACAGTTATTAATCTTTATTTTAAATCATTAGGTAAATCAAGGGACCACGCCGTATAACACGGAACGGGTTTCCTCCCAAGAATACCAGTGCATAAAACAAACAGCGCAATGCTAAATAAAGAAAAATGAAGCTGTTATAAGACCCAGGTCCCATCACACAATGCAACGCAGCCGAGGATAGGGTTTTCCCTTATAACAGCCCAAGAATGCTTGATACGTTTAAAACAAATCATTTGATACTATAATAAGTGCATAGTGTATAAAACAACTTCAAATCATAAGTATCAATCATAGGCGGCATGAATGCCCCATACCACTATGTCGCCATATATAGGTTATACAATCAAAATCGCAAAGTCACGTATTTGGAAATTGGATTTCCATCTATGAACCGAGGCAAAAGATAGTCCTCAACCGATTCGAGACTGCCCAGCCCGAGTCTCAGGATCAGAGCTCGAGTGACCCTAGGAGCGACAGGGCCGGTCCACCGATGTGGATTAAAATGCCTGAGCACTGCGTTTCACCGCCCTTTGGGGCGTAACTGAGCCAACTAAATGACTCCATCGGTTCGAGAACGACCGATCAATCCGAGGCGCCTCGCAACAGCAACAACCACATAAGTCAAACTCGTCAGGGCATGTAAAACCACTGACGCCACTTCTAGCTAGGAGGAAACGCAGGCCCTCCCTGAGGTCCTTTCTCCCGTTTTTGGTTCATACCGGGTGTGAAACTCGCGAAGTAAACGTTACACAAAGCTACGCCACAAAGGCCGTGCTTTGATCATCACCACAAGACTTTGCTTTTCAACAGAAGCCTCGATCTATTTCCACTTAGGCATGCCACACAGGCAATTCACTCCATGCGTTTTGATATCCATCAATATATAACCCCTGAGCTCGTACGTCTCAGAGAAGGGCGTTAAGCAAGAGAATAAATTCTCCGCCGCCAAACAGATATATATTTAATAGAAATCAATAACACAGACTAAAATCCAATGTCAGACACACAGTCCATTTACAAGTCCGTTCTGGGTCTGAACGAAACCGGAGGCACCTAGTACCCCGCATATCCATCGATCTCCAAGTACGTCTGGACGATCACTAACTGTTTCCATCTTCTTGGGTGTACAACCCAATCAAGATCATCAGTTATCACCCAAACGACGTGAAGACCTCCGGTCTTCGACCATCGTCTTCATCTTCGACTTATCGTCGTATCAGTTATTCAGAATGGGATAAACCCGGTCTTTCCGAATAACTCGCGTATATTTTAAATAAGTGTTACACAAACACAACATACGCCTCATTCCAATTCATCAGTCACTAACCGTAAATTAATCAAGAGAATAATTCCCCAAATATTAACCCCGAAGGCCGAAACCAACATCAGATCAATATCAAGAAAACCATTCTGCTTAGCTAACCGACAGTTAGTTTCTAAATTTCACATTCATAGGGAAAGGTCCCCATAAATTTTATCAAAGATAAATTCTTGAATTTATTCTTTAATCTACTTTTGAATATCAATTCAACTAGCCGGGATTAACGAAACTTACCGAAGTAATCATTTGTTTTAATTTCCCAATCCCAACCTATTTACCCCATGAAGTAAAACTGGTAATACTTCATTTCTAACACCACAGTGTTATCGGTAAATTCAATTACCATTTCACGTTCAAACCTAATTAAAGATTTAACTATCGCCTGGAGCAAAACTGGTGATACTCCATTTTCGATCTTTTCAATCTAATTAAAGATTCATTAAAACTCCACTTAGTTTTAATCTTCGACTGGGTTAAAGAATCAGTGTCATTTAAAACACGGTTCACGATAAGCCCAAAATCACATTCCATTAATTATCGGGTTAAAGAACAAGTGTTATTTAAAACACTGTTCACGATAAACCCAAAAATCAATATCAATTCAATTCCAATTAAATATTATTTAATTGGCACACTTCATTAAATCTAAATAAAAAGATTTAATCTTTTCTCAACTGGGTTCAAGAACAGTGTTAGTGAAGACACCATTCACGACAAACCCAAATCACATTTGATATTCAATATAAGGCTCTGAATAGAAAATATATCGGCTTATATTCAATATCAAATTCTACGATTAACAAATGTCGTATTGGAAATAACGATATAAATATATATCTTTCAAATTTCCGTAACAACATCCGTATAATCACGAATTCCAACATCGAAATATTCCGAAGACAATTTCGATTCAAATCCACTCCAATGCAATCATTGGATATTCTGGTTATTTTAAAAACCCTTTTTAAATTCAATTTATTTATTTAAAAATAAATAGAATTTTAATTCTAGTTCAAAACCAGTTCATTTCAATAAAAATCTATTTTTATCTTTTCAAATATGGAGTTTTTCATCCCAATTCTTTCTAAATCATTTCTTATGATTTTACACAAATTATTACTATTTTTAATAATTTTATCGAGGCCTGTACAGTCGATTTCCATCAATGGCCATCGAACTGCACTTACAGCGACCTTTTTCGAATTTGATTTAGACGTATCTCCAAATCCAACCGTTAGATTTCAAATTTCTAATATTCTTTAGAAAGCTCTTTTCGATACGAACCCAACGGTTCCGGTTTTTTGAGAATCCGACGGTCGGATCTCCCGCAATGTCCGTTTGAAATAAATGGTCGAAATTCACGAACTGCCGCGGCGCGACGCGTTCTATTCAGGCCATTATATTATATATATAATATATATAATATATATATCGTCGATTTCTATTTAAAACGAATTATATAAATAGTTTTAAAATCGTTTCAAAAGCTATTTCAATTCAATTTGAAATCGTTTTCAATTCAATTCATTTCGAATTCGTTTTCAATTCAATTCATTTCGAATTCGTTTTCAATTCAATTCATTTCGAAATCGTTTTCAATTCAATTCATTTCGAAATCGTTTTCAATTCAATTCATTTCGAATTCGTTTTCAATTCAATTCATTTCGAATTCGTTTTCAATTCAATTCATTTCGAAATATTCGATTTCGAAATCACTTTTCAATATTCATTTTAAAATGAATAAAATCGATATAAATATCGATTACGTCAAAATGGCGTCAATCTAATCAACACGGCTTCATAAATTTCTATTTTTCAAATATTCTATTTCAAATATTTCTTTTTCAAAATAGTCGTTATTATCAAAATATTTCGTTCAACACATGACCAATCTCAATAGATGAGTACTGTCAACACATGAACTTTTATTTTATAATAATAAAGATGTAAATTTTATTACTAAAATATTTCGTTCAACACATGACCAATCTCAATGGATGAGTACTGTCAACACATGAACTTTTATTTTATAATAATAAAGATGTAAATTTTATTACTAAAATATTTCGTTCAACACATGACCAATCTCAATGGATGAGTACTGTCAACACATGAACTTTTATTTCATAATATTCTTTATTTTCTAAATTGGAATGAGGCCCAATCAATCACCATATAAAATTAATTATATGGATTTTCATACAACACATGTATAATAGCATTGAAAAATCATCAACCATCAACCAAAGTGCACTACATTGTATAAGCATCAAATATAGATATTCAACGCTTATAACAGCCTGTCAATCAATCGATCGACATGTTTAATCAATCAGGATGAGTGAACTTCAAATTTCATCCTAACACCCGTGTGGGGTTTCAAACAATCAAACACAGATTTAGTTGTGCAGTTGGGCGATGTGTAAAATTTATCGTCCCAATCAGTGTCCTTCAAATAGGTGTACATAAACAAACCGTCTGGTTTGTAAATGAATATTTATTTATTCACATTCACGTTAAAAATTATATTTTTAACGATAAAACATTTTATTTCAACATATGAATACTATTCAGTTCATTCCTTAAATAAAATGATATTTTTATTTTTCTAACATATTTTAGAAAATTTCGGCGGCATAACGGCACGATACTAGAAATGGGACAAGGCCTAGCCTAATCCCCGGTCTAGTGAAGGCCCACGCCATTCACACATCAATCAAACCATTCAATTCATCAAACAATTCAATTTCGAATCAAATCACATAACTAATCTATGCAACCAAACAAACAAGTCCATGGTCTGTGGACGATTGTGTCGGGTGCTACTAAGCACCGTCTGCATCCTAGTATATATATACATAACTAGAAATAAAATTGAAGAGTGAGAAATTCTCACATATTGCTATCCTAGCTCCACGGCACTTCTTTTGCAGGAAATCTTCATCGCTATCGCATCTTCGTCATCTTCGTTGCCCGCTTTCACTACCTATGTAAAAACCGAATTTTTACTTCGCTAATCAATATATAAAAATCATATTTTTATTTCGAAGTTCAATATATAAAAATCATATTTTTATTTCGAAGTTCAATATATAAAAATCATATTTTTATTTCGAAGTTCAATATATAAAAATCATATTTTTATTTCGAAGTCCAATAGATAAAAAATCACATTTTTAATTCGAAGTCATTTAATGAAAAACCATATCTTTATTTTTCTAAAAGTACAAAAACCATATTTTTATTTTTCCTATGTATTAAAAATTATATTTTTATGTTTCTAGAAATCATATCCTTTTGTTATAAAAAAATATAATCTTTTCGCTTTCAAAAATCTCGTCTTTCCTTATATCAGAAATCTCGACTTTCCTTATATCAAAAATCTCGACTTTCCTTATTATAAAAAGAAATCTCCTCTTCTTACTATGAAAAATCATTTCTTATATAATTGAAAAACCATATATTTTCTATAACCAAATTCATTATTTCATATCAAAGAAAATTTATTTTCAGATCAAACAAAACCAAATTTGTAATCAAAGAAAGATCCATATATTTTCGCTATTCATATATGGAAAAATTATATTTTTATTCGCTACCCAAATAATAAAAATCACAGTTAATTTTGTCTACTCCATAGTAAACATCATTTTAATTTCCTTTTAAAAATCAGGTTTTTATTTCCTTAAAAAAATCAGTTTTTAAATCCTTTATAAATCAGTTTTTGAATCCTAAAAATCAGTTTATAAATTCATTATAAAATCGGTTTTAAACACTTATAAAAATCGGTTTTAAAACCAAAAAAAACAAACAGTATTAATACTAAAAAAAACAGCATTCTTTTCTTAAGAAAATAAAATCAGAATTAAAATAGAAATAAAATAAATAAATAAAATAAAAACTTACAGAGAAGGGGGGGGGTTTCCGCAGTTCGTCGGAGGGGAGGCGGAGTCTGGCTTCGAAGGGGCGGCGACAGGCGGGGCTCGGGTTAGGGCTCGCGGATTTGGGCTTGGGGGTTTTCTCGTGGCGATGGGGTCTTCCAGTTGGAGGAGGAGATGGTGGGCGTTGGTGGCGGCTTGGCGAGGTAGGAGGGTGGCGATCGACAGGCACGGAGATGGCGGCGGCTCTGCTGCTCCGTTCTTCTTCTTTTCCTTTTTTTTTTTTTTTTTGTTTTTGTGTTTTCGATTTTATGAAATCGGGGGGGGGGGGGGGGGCAGAAAGAAAGTAAAGAGAGGGAAATAATTTTTTTTTATTATTAATTAAATTAATTGCATAAAGTTGACTTTTACCCACGACCTCGAAACGAGGCCCACCGCCTGTCGTCCATAGTTTTTAACCCCCATTCCGAACACAATGGGATATGTATCGCAAGCTGATTTGATCGTTACAATCAGTTTCCGTTGGATTTACATTTAAATTACTATATTGAATTTTAAACGTACATTTCAAATTTCCGGGGCCACATACTAACTAGAAAAATTCCAGAAAAATATTTTCTAGCTTCGTATTGACGATACGGTCCTAACAAAACTAGTTTCGTCGAATTCTGAGACCGTATGAAAAATGGCCAATTTCCAGTCGATTAAAATCAACTAAAACTGGTCAAACGCGTTTTCCTTTGCCACGCTCACATATTGATTCGAAAAATTATGAAATTTGAAACCTAGCAATAATTTGACACTGCGGATCCAACAAAACTGGTTTCGTCGAAATCCGAGGTCATTTGCAAAATGTCCATTTTTAAGGGCCTGAATTCCATAGCCACTATTCAGAATTTTCAACTGGACATATCTTTTGATTCCCGCTATGAAATCTTGATTTTTCGGATTCGTTGGAAAGATATCATCGAATAGATCCTAATATTTTTGGTTTCACTAAAATCCGGATTGTTTTGCACCCGGTACATTCAATTGAAGTTTGAAATCGAATTATCGAACTACTGTGCCATTTTCAATTCTATTTATAATTATATATAAATATTTATATTCTAACGACGACGCGTATAATATATACGTTCGAATTATATTCAAAATAAATTTCTCGTCGATATTATTTAAAATAATTCATTTTAAATAATCAAAATTCGCTAAAATTGCCAAAATAAAAATTTTAAACTGGCCCAGATTTTCGGGTTGTTACAATCTCCCCCACTTAAAACTTTTCGTCCCCGAAAAGGAACAAAGTCGAAAGTGGTTTGATCATTCAACTCTACGTTCGTTCTGGCTTCCATTCTCCAACTTTTTAGTTTCTGAGAATTTTCAAAAATTTCAAAAATTTGGCTAACACCCTAAATTTTTGAAAAATTTCGCCATAACCTCCCCTGCACCGGGAGCATCGGGGAATTTCAAATAGCTTCCCCGGTCCTTCAGATCTCAAAAAGAAAAAGAAAAAGCCAAGCGGCTAGCCAATAGGCTCATAAAATCATCATCACCCAAACAAAACAGTAAATTATGTAATAAACATGTACCTATTTGTCGGGCAAACAAATTTTATTCTCTGCTCTAGCCTCCTTGCTATGACCTGTTCAATGATATATATGTATATGCAAGCAAATGCAACCAATTTTCAATACAATACAATATTTGTTTCAATTAGGCTAAATGGTTCAAAATTATCAAACAAATAAACAAACAACACAAACATCAATCAATTAGTGAATTTAACGTTTCAAATTGATAATTTTGATATATATAAAGAAAATCATGTTTTGATGCCAAATCACAACAATGTATTCTAGCTATATTAGTTTTGGTTCTCACACCAGTCTAATGGAAATATATAGAAATCACACCTTCGAAACACGAATATAAATGTTGATGATGCGATCGCTATCATCAATATCATCTTCGGGCGACTAGAGTGTGTTGCTATATCTATCCAATATATTAAAATTTCAAATACACGTTGATCAGACGTATACACAAAATCTATATATACTGGATTGTCCATATCAATATAAATAGATAATCAAATACGAATAATTGATTTAAATTTTTAGAACAAAAATTGTTTTCATTTTCAAAAATATACTCTTCACACTCGTTCTAGGATACTACTGATCCCATCTCTAACGAGTCATTCTCATTGGATATTACTAATCCAATATCTGATGAATTCTTTCGTACGGTTCTAATGTGTCTTGTTCTCTAGCATTGTAAACCAAAGCTCTGATACCAACTGTGACGGCAAAGAATTTCGCTCGGTCCGAACCAGTCGCTAAACCGATCCAGGCCGTTCGAAACGCCCTATCGTTTGAGAACAGGACAAAACAGAACGCATACAGAAGAACATTTCATTGTATATTACAACAAAGCATCAGATTACAAGAATATACAGAGTATAAATGAATATTACACAGAAATATCAGAGGTTTAAATTACATTTACATACATAGCAGCGGAAAATAATACAATACACAACTAGAAGAGATATACGGATACAAAGCTTTCCGGATATCGTCCCAGCTGTAAACCAGGATCCTGTGAATATAAATCTGCAAAACCAAAACTACTAGCTGCCTGTGTCAAAAGAGGGGCTCCCAGAGTTTAGGTTAAAACAATAAACTCCAGGTCAGTCATGTGACTGGTGTGAGAACTAAAACAGTTATTAATCTTTATTTTAAATCATTAGATAAATCAAGGGACCACGCCGTATAACACGGAACGGGTTTCCTCCCAAGAATACCAGTGCATAAAACAAACAGCGCAATGCTAAATAAAGAAAAATGAAGCTGTTATAAGACCCAGGTCCCATCACACAATGCAACGCAGCCGAGGATAGGGTTTTCCCTTATAACAGCCCAAGAATGCTTGATACGTTTAAAACAAATCATTTGATACTATAATAAGTGCATAGTGTATAAAACAACTTCAAATCATAAGTATCAATCATAGGCGGCATGAATGCCCCATACCACTATGTCGCCATATATAGGTTATACAATCAAAATCGCAAAGTCACGTATTTGGAAATTGGATTTCCATCTATGAACCGAGGCAAAAGATAGTCCTCAACAGATTCGAGACTGCCCAGCCCGAGTCTCAGGATCAGAGCTCGAGTGACCCTAGGAGCGACAGGGCCGGTCCACCGATGTGGATTAAAATGCCTGAGCACTGCGTTTCGCCGCCCTTTGGGGCGTAAATGAGCCAACTAAATGACTCCATCGGTTCGAGAACGACCGATCAATCCGAGGCGCCTCGCAACAGCAACAACCACATAAGTCAAACTCGTCAGGGCGTGTAAAACCACTGACGCCACTTCTAGCTAGGAGGAAACGCAGGCCCTCCCTGAGGTCCTTTCTCCCGTTTTTGGTTCATACCGGGTGTGAAACTCGCGAAGTAAACGTTACACAAAGCTACGCCACAAAGGCCGTGCTTTGATCATCACCACAAGACTTTGCTTTTCAACAGAAGCCTCGATCTATTTCCACTTAGGCATGCCACACAGGCAATTCACTCCATGCGTTTTGATATCCATCAATATATAACCCCTGAGCTCGTACGTCTCAGAGAAGGGCGTTAAGCAAGAGAATAAATTCTCCGCCGCCAAACAGATATATATTTAATAGAAATCAATCACACAGACTAAAATCCAATGTCAGACACACAGTCCATTTACAAGTCCGTTCTGGGTCTGAACGAAACCGGAGGCACCTAGTACCCCGCATATCCATCGATCTCCAAGTACGTCTGGACGATCACTAACTGTTTCCATCTTCTTGGGTGTACAGCCCAATCAAGATCATCAGTTATCACCCAAACGACGTGAAGACCTCCGGTCTTCGACCATCGTCTTCATCTTCGACTTATCGTCGTATCAGTTATTCAGAATGGGATAAACCCGGTCTTTCCGAATAACTCGCGTATATTTTAAATAAGTGTTACACAAACACAACATACGCCTCATTCCAATTCATTAGTCACTAACCGTAAATTAATCAAGAGAATAATTCCCCGAATATTAACCCCGAAGGCCGAAACCAACATCAGATCAATATCCAGAAAACCATTCTGCTTAGCTAACCGACAGTTAGTTTCTAAATTTCACATTCATAGGGAAAGGTCCCCATAAATTTTATCAAAGATAAATTCTTGAATTTATTCTTTAATCTACTTTTGAATATCAATTCAACTAGCCGGGATTAACGAAACTTACCGAAGTAATCATTTGTTTTAATTTCCCAATCCCAACCTATTTACCCCATGAAGTAAAACTGGTAATACTTCATTTCTAACACCACAGTGTTATCGGTAAATTCAATTACCATTTCACGTTCAAACCTAATTAAAGATTTAACTATCGCCTGGAGCAAAACTGGTGATACTCCATTTTCGATCTTTTCAATCTAATTAAAGATTCATTAAAACTCCACTTAGTTTTAATCTTCGACTGGGTTAAAGAATCAGTGTCATTTAAAACACGGTTCACGATAAGCCCAAAATCACATTCCATTAATTATCGGGTTAAAGAACAAGTGTTATTTAAAACACTGTTCACGATAAACCCAAAAATCAATATCAATTCAATTCCAATTAAATATTATTTAATTGGCACACTTCATTAAATCTAAATAAAAAGATTTAATCTTTTGTCAACTGGGTTCAAGAACAGTGTTAGTGAAGACACCATTCACGACAAACCCAAATCACATTTGATATTCAATATAAGGCTCTGAATAGAAAATATATCGGCTTATATTCAATATCAAATTCTACGATTAACAAATGTCGTATTGGAAATAACGATATAAATATATATCTTTCAAATTTCCGTAACAACATCCGTATAATCACGAATTCCAACATCGAAATATTCCGAAGACAATTTCGATTCAAATCCACTCCAATGCAATCATTGGATATTCTGGTTATTTTTAAAACCCTTTTTAAATTCAATTTATTTATTTAAAAATAAATAGAATTTTAATTCTAGTTCAAAACCAGTTCATTTTGATAAAAATCTATTTTTATCTTTTCAAATATGGAGTTTTTCATCCCAATTCTTTCTAAATCATTTCTTATGATTTTACACAAATTATTACTATTTTTAATAATTTTATCGAGGCCTGTACAGTCGATTTCCATCAATGGCCATCGAACTGCACTTACAGCGACCTTTTTCGAATTTGATTTGGACGTATCTCCAAATCCAACCATTAGATTTCAAATTTATAATATTCGTTAGAAAGCTCTTTTCGATACGAACCCAACGGTTCTGGTTTTAGGAGAATCCGACGGTCGGATCTCCCACAATGTCCGTTTGAAATAAATGGTCGAAATTCACGAACTGCCGCGGCGTGGCGCGTTCTATTCAGGCCATTATATTATATATATAATATATATAATATATATAATATATATATCGTCGATTTCTATTTAAAACGAATTATATAAATAGTTTTAAAATCGTTTCAAAAGCTATTTCTATTCAATTTGAAATCGTTTTCAATTCAATTCATTTCGAATTCGTTTCCAATTCAATTCATTTCGAATTCGTTTTCAATTCAATTCATTTCGAATTCGTTTTCAATTCAATTCATTTCGAAATCGTTTTCAATTCAATTCATTTCGAATTCGTTTTCAATTCAATTCATTTCGAATTCGTTTTCAATTCAATTCATTTCGAAATCGTTTTCAATTCAATTCATTTCGAAATATTCGATTTCGAAATCACTTTTCAATATTCATTTTAAAATGAATAAAATCGATATAAATATCGATTACGTCAAAATGGCGTCAATCTAATCAACACGACTTCATAAATTTCTATTTTTCAAATATTCTATTTCAAATATTTCTTTTTCAAAATAGTCGTTATTAGCAAAATATTTCGTTCAATACATGACCAATCTCAATAGATGAGTACTGTCAACACATGAACTTTTATTTTATAATAATAAAGATGTAAATTTTATTACTAAAATATTTCGTTCAACACATGACCAATCTCAATGGATGAGTACTGTCAACACATGAACTTTTATTTTATAATAATAAAGATGTAAATTTTATTACTAAAATATTTCGTTCAACATATGACCAATCTCAATGGATGAGTACTGTCAACACATGAACTTTTATTTCATAATATTCTTTATTTTCTAAATTGGAATGAGGCCCACTCAATCACCATATAAAATTAATTATATGGATTTTCATACAACACATGTATAATAGCATTGAAAAATCATCAACCATCAACCAAAGTGCACTACACTGTATAAGCATCAAATATAGATATTCAACGCTTATAACAGCCTGTCAATCAATCGATCGACATGTTTAATCAATCAGGATGAGTGAACTTCAAATTTCATCCTAACACCCGTGTGGGGTTTCAAACAATCAAACACAGATTTAGTTGTGCAGTTGGGCGATGTGTAAAATTTATCGTCCCAATCAATGTCCTTCAAATAGGTGTACATAAACAAACCGTCTGGTTTGTAAATGAATATTTATTTATTCACATTCACGTTAAAAATTATATTTTTAACGATAAAACATTTTATTTCAACATATGAATATCTATTCAGTTCATTCCTTAAATAAAATGATATTTTTATTTTTCTAACATATTTTAGAAAATTTCGGCGGCATAACGGCACGATACTAGAAACGGGACAAGGCCTAGCCTAATCCCCGGTCTAGTGAAGGCCCACGCCATTCACACATCAATCAAACCATTCAATTCATCAAACAATTCAATTTCGAATCAAATCACATAACTAATCTATGCAACCAAACAAACAAGTCCATGGTCTGTGGACGATTGTGTCGGGTGCTACTAAGCACCGTCTGCATCCTAGTATATATATACACATAACTAGAAATAAAATTGAAGAGTGAGAAATTCTCACATATTGCTATCCTAGCTCAACGGCACTTCTTTTGCAGGAAATCTTCATCGCTATCGCATCTTCGTCATCCTCGTTGCCCGCTTTCACTACCTATGTAAAAACCGAATTTTTACTTCGCTAATCAATATATAAAAATCATATTTTTATTTCGAAGTTCAATATATAAAAATCATATTTTTATTTCGAAGTTCAATATATAAAAATCATATTTTTATTTCGAAGTTCAATATATAAAAATCATATTTTTATTTCGAAGTTCAATATATAAAAATCATATTTTTATTTCGAAGTTCAATATATAAAAATCATATTTTTATTTCGAAGTCCAATAGATAAAAAATCACATTTTTAATTCGAAGTCATTTAAAGAAAAACCATATCTTTATTTTTCTAAAAGTATAAAAACCATATTTTTTTTTCCTATGTATTAAAAATTATATTTTTATGTTTCTAGAAATCATATCCTTTTGTTATAAAAAAATATAATCTTTTCGCTTTCAAAAATCTCGTCTTTCCTTATATCAGAAATCTCGACTTTCCTTATATCAAAAATCTCGACTTTCCTTATTATAAAAAGAAATCTCCTCTTCTTACTATGAAAAATCATTTCTTATATAATTGAAAAACCATATATTTTCTATAATCAAATTCATTATTTCATATCAAAGAAAATTTATTTTCAGATCAAAGAAAACCAAATTTGTAATCAAAGAAAGATCCATATATTTTCGCTATTCATATATGGAAAAATTATATTTTTATTTGCTACCCAAATAATAAAAATCACAGTTAATTTTGTCTACTCCATAGTAAATATCATTTTAATTTCCTTTTAAAAATCAGGTTTTTATTTCCTTAAAAAAAATTAGTTTTTAAATCCTTTATAAATCAGTTTTTGAATCCTAAAAATCAGTTTATAAATTCATTATAAAATCGGTTTTAAACACTTATAAAAATCGGTTTTAAAACCAAAAAAAACAAACAGTATTAATACTAAAAAAACTACATTCTTTTCTTAAGAAAATAAAATCAGAATTAAAATAGAAATAAAATAAATAAATAAAATAAAAACTTACAGAGAAGGGGGGGGGTTTCCGCAGTTCGTCGGAGGGGAGGCGGAGTCTGGCTTCGAAGGGGCGGCGACAGGCGGGGCTAGGGTTAGGGCTCGCGGATTTGGGCTTGGGGGTTTTCTCGTGGCGATGGGGTCTTCCAGTTGGAGGAGGAGATGGTGGGCGTTGGTGGCGGCTTGGCGAGGTAGGAGGGTGGCGATCGACAGGCACGGAGATGGCGGCGGCTCTACTGCTCCGTTCTTCTTCTTTTCCTTTTTTTTTTTTTTGTGTTTTCGATTTTATGAAATCGGGGGGGGGGGGGGGGGGGCAGAAAGAAAGTAATGAGAGGGAAATATTATTTTATTTTTTAATTTTTTTTATTAATTAAATTAATTGCGTAAAGTTGACTTTTACCCACGACCTCGAAACGAGGCCCACCGCCTGTCGTCCATAGTTTTTAACCCCCATTCCGAACACAATGGGATATGTATCGCAAGCTGATTTGATCGTTACAATCAGTTTCCGTTGGATTTACATTTAAATTACTATATTGGATTTTAAACGTACATTTCAAATTACCGGGGCCACATACTAACTAGAAAAATTCCAGAAAAATATTTTCTAGCTTCGTATTGACGATACGGTCCTAACAAAACTAGTTTCGTCGAATTCTGAGACCGTATGAAAAATGGCCAATTTCCAGTCGATTAAAATCAACTGAAACTGGTCAAACGCGTTTTCCTTTTCCACGCTCACATATTGATTCGAAAAATTATGAAATTTGAAACCTAGCAATAATTTGACACTGCGGATCCAACAAAACTGGTTTCGTCGAAATCCGAGGTCATTTGCAAAATGTCCATTTTTAAGGGCCTGAATTCCATAGCGACTATTCAGAATTTTCAATTGGACATATCTTTTGATTCCCGCTATGAAATCTTGATTTTTCGGATTCGTTGGAAAGATATCATCGAATAGATCCTAATATTTTTGGTTTCACTAAAATCCGGATTGTTTTGCACCCGGTACATTCAATTGAAGTTTGAAATCGAATTATCGAACTACTGTGCCATTTTCAATTCTATTTATAATTATATATAAATATTTATATTCTAACGACGACGCGTATAATATATACGTTCGAATTATATTCAAAATAAATTTCTCGTCGATATTATTTAAAATAATTCATTTTAAATAATCAAAATTCGCTAAAATTGCCCAAAAAAAAATTTTAAACTGGCCCAGATTTTCGGGTTGTTACAACAACCCTTCTTTTTTACCTTACCCGTAATTCTTTAAATAGCCCTTACTTCCAACAATTACCCCTATTTTTTAACTACTGTGAAGGGTTGGTTTTTGGGGCACCCAATCCAAACGATTCATCATCTTTCATATTTGTCGAGCTACCCCTACTATGCTCAAACTACCCCTAATTCTCTTAATACTTCAAAACAACCATTCTTTTTAATCCTACCCCTAATTATGTAAGTAGACATTTCTTCCAACAATTACCCCTATTTTTTAACTTCTGTGATGGGTTGGTATTTGCAGCACCCAGTCAAAACCATTCACCATCTTTCATATTTTTCGATCTACCCTTACTATGCTTAAACTACCCCTACTTCTCTTAATACTTCAAAACGGTGCTTCGTTTTAATCCAACCCCTAATTCTCTAAATATCCCCTTCTTCCAACAATTACCCCTATATTTTAACTTCTGTGAAGCGTTGGTTTTTGCAGCACCCAATCCAAATGATTCATCATCTTTCATATTTGTTGATCTACCCCTACTATGATTAAACTACCCCTACTCCTCTTAATATTACAAAACATACCTTCTTTTTAATACTACCAATAATTCTCTAAACAGCCCTTCCTTCCAACAATTAACCCTATTTTTTATATATTGTGAAAGATTGGTTTTTGCAGCACCCAATCCAAACAATTCATCATCTTTCATATTAGTCGATCTACCCCTATAATGCTTAAACTACCCCTACTTCTCTGAATACTTCGAAACAACCAATTTTTTTTAATCCTATCCCAAATTCTCTAAATATCCCTTTCTTCCAACAATTACCCCTATTTTTAACTTCTGTGATGGGTTGGTTTTTGTAACACCCAATCCAAATGATTCATCATCTTTCATATTTGTCGATCTACCCCTACTATGCTTAAACTACCCCTACTTCTCTTAATACTTCAAAACAACCCTTCTTTTTAATCCTACCCATAATTCTCTAAATTGCCCTTACTTCCAACAATTAAGAATATATTTTTACTACTGTGAAGGGTTGGTTTTTGCATCATCCAAACCAAGCGATTCATAATATTTCATATTTGTCGATCTACCCCTACTATGCTTAGACTACCCCTACTTCTCCTAATACTTCGAAACATACCTTCTTTTTAATCCGACCAATAATTCTATCATAGTAGTTAAAAAATAAGTGTAATTGTTTGAAGTAAGGGCTATCTAGAGAATTAGTGGTAGGATTAAAAAAAAAGAGTTGTTTTGAAGTATTAATAGAAGTAGGGGTAGTTTAGGAATAATAGGGGTATATCAACCAATATAAAAGATGATGAATCATTTGGATTGGGTGTTGTAAAACCAAACCCTTCATAGTAGTTAAAAAATAGGGGTAATTGTTGGAAGTAAGGGCTATTTAGATAATTAACAGTAGGATTAAAAAGAAGGGTTGTTTTGAAATATTAGGAGAAGTAGGGGTAGTTTAAGCATAGTAGGGGTAGATCGACAAATATGAAAGATGATGAATCGTTTGGATTGGATGCTTCAAAAACCAACCTTCACTGTAGTTAAATAATAGGGTAATTGTTGGAACGAAGGGCTATTTAGAGAATTAGGGATAGGATTAAAAAGAAAAACTGTTTTGAAGTATTAAGAGAAGTGGGGTAGTTTAAGCATACTTGGGGAAGATCGACAAATATAAAAGATGATGAATCATTTGGATTCGGTGCTGCAAAAACAAACCTTTCACAATAGTTAATCGGTAAGGGTAATTGTTGGAAGTAAGGGTTATTTAGATAATTAGGGGTAGGATTAAAAAGATGGACTGTTTTGAAGTACAAAGAGAAGTAGTGGTAGTTTAAGCAAAGTAGGGGTAGATCGAAAAATATGAAAGATGATGAATCGTTTGGATTGGGTCCTTCAAAAACCAACCCTTCACAGAAGTAAAAAAATAGGGGTAATTAGTGGAAGGAATGGCTATTTAGAAAATTAGGGGTAGGATAAAAAAGAAAGGTTTTGAAGTATTAACGGAAGTAGGGATAGTTTAAGCATAGTTGGGGTAGATCGACAAAATGGTACGAGAATCGTGCTTCACCAATGCAGGTGGAAACTAAATGGAACCGTACTCAATAACCATTGAAAGTAAAAATACGAGTAAAGTAAAATAGAGACAAGATTTTAGAGTGGTTCATCCTTTTGGCAGGCCTGCATCTACTTTGAGGGTTGTTTGTATTACCAAGGAAGTGATTACAAAGTACGTAAACTCTCCATTTTCGTACATCTTTGTGTTCACTCAGCATACTCTCACTTTTACATATGAATCCATCTTAGATCCTTAATATTTAATTAAAGAATGGCGGGATCTTTGGAGGAGAAGGACATATGAATGAATGAGAAGGAGGATGCCTTTGCTCTTTTTCGGTTACAGGATTTTGATGGATTTCATGGCAGATGGGTGAAAGACCTTCGAATAGTGATGACGATCATGGTTGGAAAAATGCTTAAGGAATGATCATGGTTGGAAAAATGGGAGTGACTTTACAGAAGCGAATGATTTTGAATAGGCGGTCAGGTGACAAGTATATGGGTGACTTCAGTCAGTGCTCTCGGGTGTGGCAATGTCTAATAATTGGTGAACGGGCGACCAACATCATAGTCTGTAGGCGATCGACCAAGGCTTGCAAATCAGAATGTAGGTGGAACCCTTCTAGGTCTAGTATTTGATCGACCGGTAGATTGTGTTCGATCGAAGCACGAGTGATTGATTTGAAGAATTGGTGGTTTCATAGGAACGAGCAGACAGGTGATGAGTGCATAGGCGACTTGTCAAAGTTTCCTACACAATATGAGAACGACCGACCAGACCAACATGAAAAGCTTTTGTAATTGACTGACGGATGTTATCTGGTTGAATCGTGAGCATCTGATTGTCAATGAGCGTGCAACTGGCCGAGGATTTGTAGAGCAGGTATAAACGCGACTATCTTGAGCTTGGTATCTATCGGACTGGTTGGTAGCTCATGATTGAAGTGTTAATGACCGATTGAAGGATGAGCAGATGACTAGAGTTGCTATGGGCGAACATTGTGCGCATGTGTGAGCCCTGATATCTTTGTATTTCCTGCTATGTACAACTGATCAGGGGAGTGTGACTACAGAGTGGGACGTGTAGTCGGAACCAATTCTTTTCCCAATCTCGCGCATACGACCTTCCCTTATGGTCGGGCTAAACGTTCTTGTTAAGTCTTCTTTATACCTGGCCGTTCTTTCATCACGTGACCGACCTTTTACAGTATAAACGGCTGATCCTTTGGCAGCGTAGGGCTTTCAGTTTACGCTATATTCCTAGTAATACGGGGTAGTTTTCTGACCTATATGAGTTACCTAAGCGCCCAGGGTCGTGTGCTCCGATATATTAGCCCCTTGATTGTCGCTCTGTAGTTCTTATGGAGATTTAACACACCAATTATACACAAGCTTTTTTGGGTATAAACACAACCCTTCACAGCAGCTAAAAAATAGGAGTAATTGTTTGAAGTATGGGAAATTTAGAGAATTAGGGTTAGGATTAAAAAAAAGGGCTGTTTTGAAGTATTAACAGAAGTAGGGGTAGTTTAAGCATATTAGGGGTAGATCGAAAAATATAAAAGATGATGAATCATATGGATTGGGTACTGCAAAAACCAACCCTTCACCAAAGTTAAAAATATGGGTAATTTTTGGAAGGGCTCTTTAGAGAATAAGGGGTTGGACTAAAAAGAAGGGTTGTTTTGAAGTATTAAGAGAAGTAGGGGTAGTTTAAGCATAGCAGGGGTAGATCGACAAAGATGAAAGATGATGAATCATTTAAATCAGGTGCTGCAAAAACCAACTCTTAACAGTAGTTAAAAATAGGGGTAATTGTTAAAAGTAAGGGCTATTTGGAGAATTACGGGATGGATTAAAAAGAAGGACCATTTTGAAGTACTAAGATAAGTAGGGGTAGTTTAAGCATAATAGGGGTAGATCCACAAATATGAAAGATGATGAATCATTTGGATTGGGTGCTGCAAAAACCAACACTTCACAGTAGTTAAAAAATAGGAGTAATTGTTGGAAGGAAGGGCTGTTTTGAGAATTAGGGGTAGGATTAAAAAGAAGGACTGTTTTGAAGTGTAAAGAGAAGTAGGGGTAATTTAGGCACAGTAGGGGTAGATCGACAAATATGAAAGATGATAAATCACTTGGATTGGGTGCTGCAAAAACCAACCCTTCACGAAATTAAAAAATAGGGGTAATTGTTGGAAGGGCAATTTAGAAAATTAGTGGTAGGATTATAAAGAAGTGTTGTTTAGAAGTATTAAAAGAAGTAGGGGTTGTTTAAGCATAGTAGGGGAAGATTGACAAATATGAAAGATGATGAATCGTTTGGATTGGGTGCTTCAAAAACCAACCCTTCACAGTAGTTAAAAAATAGGGGTAAATGTTGCAAGTAAGGGCTATTTAGAGAATTTGGGGTTGGATTAAAAAGAAGGACTGTTTTGAAGTATTAAGAGATGTAGGGGTAGTTTAAGCATAGTAGGGGAAGATCGACAAATATGAAATACGATGAACAGTTTGGATTAGGTGCTGCAAAAACCAACCCTTCAAAGTAGTTAAAAAAAGGGGTAATTGTTGGACTGAAAGGCTGTTTTGAGAATTATGGGTAGGATTAAAAAGAAGGATTGTTTTGAAGTTTAAAGAGAATTAGGAGTAGTTTAAGACTAGTAGGGGTAGATCGACAGATATGAAAGATGATGAATCATTTGGATTGGGTGCGGCAAAAACCAACCCTTTACAGAAATTAAAAAATAGAGGTAATTATTGGAAGGGCTATTTAGAGAATTAGGGGTAGTATTAAAAAGAAGGGCTGCTTTGAAATATTGAGAGACGTAGAGGTTTTTTAAGCATAGTAGGGTTAGATCGATAAATATGAAATAAGATGAATCGTTTGGATTGGGTGCTGCAAAAACCAACCCTTCATAGCAGTTAAAAAAATAGTGGCAATTGTTGGAAGTAAGGGCTATTTAAAGAATTAGGGGTAGGATTAAAAAGAGGGGTTGTTTTGAAGTATTAAGAGAAGTAGGGGTAGTTTAAGCATAGTAGGGGTAAATCGACAAATATGAAAGATGGTGAATTATTTGGTTGGGTGCTGCAAAAACAAACCCTTTACAACAGTTAAAAAATAGGGGTAATTGTTGGAAGTGAAGGATATCTAGAGAATTTGGGGCAGGATTGAAAAGAAGGACTGTTTTGAAGCATTAAGAAAAGTATGGGTAGTTTAAGCATAGTAGGGGTAGATCAACAAATATGAAAGATGATCAATCGTTTGGATTGGGTGCTGCAACAACCAAACCTTCACAGTAGTTAGAAAATAGGGGTAAATGTTGGAAGTAAGGGCTATTTAGATAATTAGGGGTAGGATTAAAATGAATAGCTGTTTTGAAGTATTAAGAGAAGAAGGGGTAGTTTTAGCATAGTAGTTGTAGATCGACAAATATGAAAGATGATGAATCGTTTGGATTGGGACTGTAAAAACAAATCCGTCACAGTTGTTAAAAAATAGGGGTGATTGTTGGGTGTATGGGCTATTTAAAGAATTAGGGGTAGGATTAAAAATAAGTCCTGTTTTGGAGTACTAAGAGACGTAGGGGTAGTTTAATCATAGTAGGGGTAGATCGACAAATATGATAGATGATGAATCGTTTGGATTGGGTTCCTCAAAAGCCAACCCTTCACAGTAGTAAAAAGATAGGAGTAATTGTTGGAAGTAAGGGCTATTCAGAGAATTAGGGGTAGGATTATAAAGAAGGACTGTTTTGAAGTATTAAGAGAAGTAGGGGTAGTTTAAGCATAGTTGGGGTAGATCGACAAATATGGAAGATTATTAATTGTTTGGATTGGGTGCTGCAAAATCCAACCCTTCACACAACCCTTCTTTTTAATCCTCCCCCTAATTCTCTAAATAGCGCCTACTTCCAACAATTACCCCTAATTTTTAACTATTATGAAAGGTTGGTTTTGTGCTATGATTCAAAAGAAGGACTGTTTTGAAGTATTAAAAAAAGTATGGGTAGTTAAAGCATAGTAGAGGTAGATCGAAAAATATGAAAGATGATAAATCATTTGGATTAGGTGCTGCAAAAACCAACTCTTCACAGTAGTTAAAAAATAGAGGTAATTATTGGAAGGGCTATTTAGAGAATTGGGGGTAAGATAAAAAGAAGGGTTGTTTTGAATTATTAAGAGAAGTAGGGGTAGATCGACAAATATGAAAGAGGATGGATCGTTAGGATTCTGTGCCGCAAAAACCAACACTTCATAGAAGTTAAAAAATAGGGGTAATTGTTGGATGTGCTATTTAGAGAATTTGGGGTTGGATTAAAAAGAAGGAGGTGTAATTGTCGAAAGGGCTATTTATAGAATTTGGTGTTGGATTAAAAAGAAAGGTTGTTTGGAGGTATTAAGAGAAGCAGAGGTAGTTTAAGCGTAGTAGAGGTAGATCGACAAATATGAAAGATGATGAATCATTTGGATAGGGTACTGCAAAAACCAACCCTTCACAATAGTATAAAAGAGGTGTAATTGTTGGAAGTAAGGGATATTTGGAGAAATAAAGGTAGGATTAAAAAGAAGGACTGTGTTGATTTAATAACAGAAGCAGTGGTAGTTTAAGCATAGTAGGAGTAGATCGAATAATATGAAAGATGATGAATCATTTTGATTGGGTGCTGCAAAAACCAACACTTCGCAGAAGTTAAAAAATAGGGGTAATGGTTGGAAGTCCGGGCTGTTTAGAGAACTAGGGATAGGATTAAAAAGAAGGACTTTTTTGTAGTATTAAGAGAAGTAGGGGCAGTTCAAGCACACTGGGGTTTGATCGACAAATATGAAAGATGATGAATCATTTAGATTAGGTGCTACAAAACCCAACCCTTCACAATAGTTGAAAAAATAGGTGTAATTGTTGGATGTAAGGGCTATTTAGAGAATCAGCAGTAGGATTTAAAAGAAGGGTTGTTTTGAAATATTTAGAGAAGTAGGTGTAGTTTAAGCATAGTAGGGGTAGTTCAAGAAATATGAAAGATGATGAATCGTTTGGATTGAGTGCTGCAAAAACCATCCCTTCGCAGTAGTTAAAAATAGGAGTAATTGTTGGAAGTAAGGGATATTTAGATAATTAGAGGCAGGATTAAAAAGGACTATTTTGAAGTATTAAGAGAAGTAGGGGTAGTTTAAGCATAATAGGGGAAGATCGACAAATATGAAAGATTATGTATCGTTTGGATTGGGTTCTGCAAAAACCTACCATTCACCGTAGTAAAACAATAGGCGTAATTGTTGGAAGTAAGGGCTGTTTAGAGAATTAGGGGTAGGATTGAAAAGATGGGTTGTTTTGAAGTATTAAGAGATGTAGGGGTAGTTTAAGCATAGTAGGGGTAGATCGACAACTATGAAAGATGACGAATCATTTAGATTGGGTGCGGCAAAAACCATCCCTTCACAATAGTTAAAAAATAGGGGTGATCATTGGAAGTAAGGGCTATTTAGAGAATTAGGGATAGGATTAAAAAGAAGGGCGGTATTGAAGTATTAAAAGAAGCAGGGGTAGTTTAAGCATAGTAGGATTAGTTCGACAAATATGAAAGATGATGTATAATTTGGATTTTGTGCTGCAAATACAAACCCTTCAAAGTAACTAAAAAATAGGGGTATTTGTTGGATTAATGGCTATTTAGAGAATTAGGGGTAGAATTAAAAAGAAGAGCTGTTTCGATGTATAAAGAGAAGTAGGGGTAGTTTAGGCATTGTAGGGGTAGATCGACAAATATGAAAATGCTGAATCGTTTGGATTGTGTGCTGCAAAAACAAACCCTTCACAGTAGTTATAAAATAGGGGCAATTATTGGAACTAAGGGCTATTTAGAGAATTAGGGGTAGGATGAAAAAGAAGGCTTATTTTGAAGTATAAAGATAAGTAGGTATAGTTTAAGCGAAGTAAGGGTAGATCGACAAATAGGAATGATGATGTATCGTTTGTATTGGGTGCTACAAAAACCAACCCTTCACAAACGTTAAAAAATAGGGGTGATTGTTGGAAGTAAGGGCTATTTAGAGAATTAGGTGTAGGATTAAAAGAAGGGATTTTTTGAAGTACTAAGAGAAGGAGGGGCAGTTTAAGCATAGTAGGTGTAGATCGACAAATATGAAAGATGATGAATGATTTGGATAAGGTGCTGCAAAAACAAACCCTTCACAGTAGTTAAAAAGTAGGGGTAATTTTTGGAAGTAATCGATTAGATTGGGTGCAGCAAAAGCCAACCCTTCACAGTAGTTAAAACATAGGAATAATTGTTGAAAGTAATGGCTATTTAGAGAATGAGGGTTAAGTTTAAAAAGATGGGTTGTTTTGAAGTATTAAGAGAAGAAGGGTAGTTTAAGTATAGTAGGGGTAGATCGACAAATGAGAAAGATTATGAATCGTTTGGATTGGGTGATGAAAAAACCAACCACTCACAGTAGTAAAAACAAATGTGTAATTGTTGGAAATAAGGTCTATTTAGAGAATTAGGGGTAGGATTTTAAAAAAGGACTATTTTGAAGTATTAAGAGAAGTAGGGGTAGTTTAAGCATAGTAGGTGTAGATCGACAAATATGAAAGATTATGAAACATTTGGATTGGGTGCTGCAAAAACCAACCATACACAATAGTAAAAAGATAGGCGTAATTGTTGGAAGTAAAAGCTATTTAGAGAATTAGTGGTAGGATTTTAAAGAAGGGTTGTTTTGAAGTATTAAGGGAAGTAGGGGTAGTTTAAGCATAGTAGGGGTAGATCGACAAATATGAAAGATGACGAATCATTTAGATTGGGTGCTGCAAAAACCAACCCTCACAGAAGTTAAAAAACAGGGGTAATAATTGGAAATAATGGCCATTTATAGAATTAGTGGCTGGATTAAAAAGAAGGGTTGTTTTGAAGTATTTAGAGAAGTAGAGATATTTTACAGATCGACAAATATGAAAGATGATGAATCATTTATTTTGGGTGCTACAAAAACCAACCCTTCATAGTAGTTTAAAAATAGGGGTAATTATTGGAAGTAAGGTCTATTTATAGAATTAGGGGTTATATTAAATAGAAGGACTGTTTTGAAGTATTAAGAGAAGTAGGGTAGCTAAGAGAAGAAGAGGTTGTTTAAGAATAGTAAGGGGTAGATCGAGAAATATGAAAGGTGTTGAATCATTTAGATTGGGTGCTTCAATAACCATCCCTTCACTATAGTTAAAAAATTGGGTTAATTGTTGGATGTGAGGGCTATTTAGAGAATTATGGATAGGATTAAGAAGAAGGGAGGTTTTTAAGTATTAAGAGAAGTAGTGGTAGTTTAAGCATAGTAGGAGTAGATCGACAAATATGAAAGATGATAAATCGTTTGGATTGTTTGCTGGAAAAACCAACCGTTCATAGTAATTAAAAAATAGGGGTAATTGATGGAATTAAGGGCTATTTACAGAATCAGGGGTAGGATTAAAATGAAAGAATGTTTTGAAGTATTAAGAGAAGTAGGGGTAGTTTAAGCATAGTAGGGGACATAGGGGTTAAGTGGGTGCCTTGGGTGGCATGTGGAATTACTAATCGAAACCCTTAAACAAATTTAAAACATGTAAGTGGACATGAAGGAGGTTAAGTGGGATATACTAGAGGGGACCACGCTTAGGTGGATAGCTTGTGTCAAGTAATGGGGGCCTGTTTCAACCAGTAACCCATTCGTATCTTTGTGGGCTCGACCCAAGTAGAGGACGGGACACACATACTGGGCTTGAATGTAAGAGGCCAAACCGGGTTAGCGGTGGCAACGCAAGTCAACGGGTTCATATGCGTGTGTGTGGACCCAGGCTGGTAAGTAGGACGTTGTTGCATCGTGTAGGTATAAGTCGTGCATCATTGGTGGTATCGGGTTGCCACTTTGGGGAGTGATACACCCCACTGTGGGGCCAGCACGGGTATCTACGAGTTAGGGAGTCGATCGAATGGGGCAGGCTAGTGGATACACCTAGTGGAGATAGGAGCAGACGACACCTATGTAGTCAGCTAAGGGTTCACGAAGCTACCACTATTATTAATAATTACTAAGGGGGTACACCTAGTGGAGATAGGAGCAGGCGACACCTATGACGTCAGCTAGGAGTACGTGGAATTACCATTATTACTTATTAAAGGGGTACATCTAGTGGGGATAGGTACACGCTGGGTACCTATGATAACAACTAGAGATATACAGTCAAACATGGAGGATAGTGGGTACATCTAGTAGTACAGGAAGCTGTAATAATTCTATTTAGCCAAGTGGGATCAAATTTGTAGAGTGACTAGTAGGGGTGCAATTAGTGTTAGTACAGTACAGTATGGTATAGTACGGTAGAGTATAGTAATTATCCTATATCGATTAGGAAGCGCCATTTATGTTATCTATGTTTCTCTTGATCGCCTTGCCATACCCATGTGGTTCACAAAGTCATTACCTTATTCTCCAGCTTATATCTTATCATATTGCTTTAATAATTATGTTGTTAGAGTTATCGGACTCGCCAGACTTTATGTCTGACCCCCTTTGTTTCCATCTCTTTTCTTCCTTCCCCCCCACCCAGGTTCTAAGGGTGGGACTAGTACTAGTGGAGCTTGATGGGATCTCTTTGGGAGCACTTGGATTTGGATTGCCGAAGTAAAGTTAAGCCTATCATTTTCTTTATGGCTATTTGTAGTAGTGGGATTATGTACTTTGTTTTATCGAGATGGATAATGTTATCCTACTCTGTGACCAGGCTACCCAAAGCAAAGGATTTGAGTATGATCATGCATTGATCATCAATTGTTTGGATGAAGCAGCAGAATATGGAAAAATCAGGATTTTGGCACTTTTGAAGATCGGTTCGTGACCACCCCCCAAGGTCGGATCGCGGACATATACGCTAACCGATTCGGATCGTGATCATGTACGCTAACCGATTTGGATCGTGACCATGTATGCTAACCGATTCAGATCGTGACCATCACCATCACCCGCTCACCACCCTGGCTCATGAACCATGACCACGAACCGCGACCAGGACATGCTACTACACATGTAGATTTTGACCAATTCTCAAGGCTATGACCACTCCAACTTTCCCGGATCGGGTGCCATGTGTCCTACCATGACCTGGTCACCAAATGGGCTTTCCTACAGCTATAAATACACCTCCAGAGGGCATTTTCAAAGGACCTTTTGGCATCTCAACATCCATGGCAGTCATGGCCGACATTAATCCATGAACAACCACAATCTTCCTCAATAAAATCAATGAATTCAGAGGGAATTATTCATTGAATTCGAGTGAGAGAGAGGCAATACTCGTTGTAATTGTAATCCATGAATGAAATGAGAAAATATGAAGTGGGCGTAGGCTCGTTAACGCCGAACCACTATAAACATCTCGTTGTCTCACTTTTTTTATATTTTTCAGTTATTTCTTCATATATTATGCTCAAAATACGACGTTTTGGGTGTTAGGACCATTTTTTGGTCTAACATTTTGGTGCTTTCACTGAGAACTGAATTCTCATCCTATCGGATTGTTACTCTACTATTTGGATTTGAAAGTCCGAAGAAAACAGTCCGCCTTCCTAACATTTTTGAAGATTTTTGGTGATTTCAAAAAATCATAGCTTCATGCCATCGAAGAAATAAAAGGAATCGCCAGCTTCGTGATCGAATGAAGAATGAATTAATAACGCGGAGGAGCAGGTGGTTGGCTCGCTGATCGCTGGGGAGACCACGAAACGACCCATGGAGCAGCCACGATCCTTAAGGCGACAACGACCCAGAGAGATGTCTGGTTCACGATCCGACATGGTATGATCGCCACGATCCGGTCCCAAAGAGCCTTCACGACCCGACCGAGCAAGGAAATCGCGATCCAACCCGGTGATACCTCCATGACCCGACCTGGAGCAACTGTTATGGACATATCCACGAACCGATCTGAAGCTAGAAGGTTGGAGGGTCCTAATCGCTAAGCTGGACCACGAACTGGATGGACTGCCGAGCCACGACCTGAAGTGATTTGCAAAGCCCGATCTAAAGGGATATGCACGATCCGCAACCCAGAAAAGTGGTGACGAACAAGGGTCACGACCCGACCCAAAAAAGTGACTTTTTTTGGAAAAAATACAATTTTCAGATCATTTCAGAAACGGCTCCATGTTCCAAAATCGAAAAAATACCGCGGGGCCCTGGACCCCCGCCGGCGCTGCGCCCGGACTGACGGCCTCGCCTTCGGCTCGGAGCACGGCCTCGCCTTCGCCTCGAAGCATGGCTCATTCTTCAGCTCAACATATATGTTGGCCAACAACATTCATCAAAGCTTGTCAATGAAGAATAAACGGATTGTCAAAGAATTTGACAACGGAAAGGCGATGACTGGAATTCCTCCAGAAGCCATATCCTCTATCTACCGATGTTATTGAATGTGAGGAGTTGTTGAAAAGATTCGACACGCTGGCTATGGAAGTATACAAAATAATGATAGTCTCATAACAACCTCCTTTTCTAGAGTTCCGATGGTGTATTGATTTGGCCAGTGCAACTGATGTTTTTCATGAACGGGTAGTGATCACCTAGTTTACGTGACTTAAACATGTCCTACAGGCGAAATCCCAGATGACATTGGCATAGAATGATCTGGATACTATTCTGAGGATGACTCAGAAGAACCCAATGACCATAATTCTCAATAATGGGATACCCGACAGCAAGTACGGATCCTAGCACTACAAAGTTACCCTTCGCTTGAATGGCGTGGTGAAAATTATATGTCCCACGGTTCACTCCTTGAAAAGCTTAGCTAACATTTGCAATGCCTATTTGTCGTCAACCTCATCGAGGAAGACTGATTTCCGTAGAATAAAGGGTAGGTCAATGTACTTTGGTGCCCAGAGTTAGGTGCCAATTGAACCACCATAAGCCATGATTGGGCATATGGATCATTGCCCAGATGATAGCAACTTGACTACTCACCAGCCATCATATGACCTTGGTCAAGAGATGGGAGTTCGAGATCAAAGTAAATATGAATCAACCATTAGCTCTCTACTTCTTCCTTTCATTTTGACAGAACACATGAACATTACTTGAAGCCTCACAAGCAATACTTTCATGTTCAAGCTTATCTAATCAAGGTCCAGACATACCAGCTCCAACAGAATTCAGAGCCTGCATTGCACCCATGTGACTATTGCTAAATATCCCAACCAAAGATGGAGTGGAAATTGTCTATGGTGGCCAACTTATTGGAGAAGGTGACTATTTGGCTGGATGGAATACGCTACGCAACAGAGATGGCATGAAACCCGAAGACGCTTCCCCTCCAGACCAAATGGAGTGTGGAGGAGGTGTTAATATTGTGAATAATGGGAGCATTGCAAAAAGAATTGCCCGATGATTTGCCCGAAGATATTGATCCCATAGAGGATGAAGATTCAGGATGCAGGAGTGCGACATCTGACGTAGCAACTACCCAAAGTTGGAAAAGCTTGCTTAAAGCTCGTTCATTGTTTCAAAAAAACTCCACCACTATTGACATTCACCTGATTGTGATACACATTGATTAGATACTACGGCAGGTCCTACAACAACCTGAGGCTTTTGGAAGACAGCTCGAATGGGACATGGAGCTGAACTAGTTTGATCTCAATTTCATCCTAAAGAAGTCCATACGAGGACAAGCATTAGCCAACTTCATCGCTAAATGTACCACTCCCAAAGAGGATGTGGAAGATGTAGAATATGCACCTGGAATACATAATCAGATGGTGCAAAGAATGATTGACTGTCCGAGCCGATGTCTTATTAATAACCCCTAAAGGACGGTCAATTTACTATGCCTTACGGTTGAAATTCTCCGCTAATAACAACGGCTCCAAAGACGACACCCTAATTATCAAATTGAAACTCGCTAAGGAGTTGGGATTGGTGGCATTGAACATATTTTCTGACTTTCACATTGTTTTTTGCCAGGCTCGAAAGGAATTCTAGACGAAGGAACCACCACTCGTAGCATACCTAGAACCGGAAGAAGGGTTGTTGGATGTATTAGAACGTTACAACATATCTCATGTCCTACGAGCAGAAGATCAGAAGGCGGATAATCTGACCAAGTTAGAAGGATCCGACAATCTAGAAAAGATAGAGATTATCCCCATCAAGACACTATGAAATACAACCATTGATCAGGTGGAAGTTGATCCAACGTTGGAGGCCGAACCCAGAAGAGAGTCTTGGTTAACTCCATGATAAACTTCCTACAGCACAGAATGCATCTAACAAGGTGAAGTGAAAGGCGTGCAATCGTTCATTATGCCTCGAGATATGACATGCAATTCGACATTGCCTATTTTTCTTGGAAGGTAGTCCCTAAACAAACACCAACGAGTGCAATTGCCGAATTCACCGCCCTGAATGATTCGACTAAATGACCAATCAGCCACCCATTAGATGGGAGATGTACATGAATGAAACTTCTGGTGAACGGCGTTCTGAAGTTAGAAAATGAAGACTCATACTTCCACTCTTTTCATCGATTATCTGCCAAGTGACTCACTCCCCTAAGGCTGGGGGCAACTACAGATTTGATCATAAATTGCTCGAGATTACATCATCTAATTCAGAGCTGATATATCAAGATATTGCGTGGCTAATTGACTTAGTCTTACCTGAAAGTTAGCAAGTTGAAGATCTAGAATGCTTATGCATGAATGTTGGTTGATTGTCGGCGCACCAACCCTTGTCCCCGATATGGGATCGAGGGTATTTTAGCAAATTTATGTGATATGATTATCCCACCAGCAGTAATATCCTATTTACTAGCATGGAAAGTGCAAAAATTTCTATAAGCATGAATCCATTGTTCTCATGCTAATTTACAACCTAACACCAATGCAAAGATGTGCTACCATTAGCAATCCAGTCATGACTTCCTGACAATCTATCCTTACCCTCAGCATGTGGGCAAAAAGGCGATTTGAAGGAGATGTGACTTCATCACTCGCTTACAGTACCTACCTAACGGTCTTTTCCATCTCAAAACCCCAATCAAGGTTCTATTTATTCTCGGGACTACCACTCAACGATGGTTTCGAAAGATATCCTTCATCAGCTATAGGTTTTGGCAGCCCTTCACTGGCAGAGCCAGGATAAGGTAGAATTAACCAGAAAAGAGCATGCAATTCCATTTCTGCACTGAATGATATTCATTCCTTCAACGGGATTATTCTTTAACCATGACTCTTATATTTGCATGCTTTATAAGTTATTGATGTAATTAACTTAGATGAATTAATATGTGGATGGTGTAGGTTCCCCGAATTTGATACCGATCAAACTTCAAACATCTGCATCTGGAATTATGGAACAAAACCATAGCGAGCTCGACTGAACTGCTCGTCTACAAAGCCACGCCCTCTGTTTGAGGAAAGACGTATAGCTCGAGGTGGATCCGAGATGACAAGCTACTCCTTGGCTCACACGCGGCAGACCTCGAAATAATTGCGCATTGACTTTAGTATTTCAAATACGAAATCCGATTCCAGATGGATGCAGTTCGACTGTCTACATGGCTCGATCCTATGCTCGACGCCACCAGATTACATGAATTCAAATGAAGGAGGCAGCACTGCCCCTTGATATGCTCACTTTTCAATAACGCAATTTACATTTATTTGCTTCCTGGATTATTGACATGACTAACTCATGCAATATGAATAATGCAGGTACCCGAAGTTTGGTGCCAACCAATCCTCCCATAGATGGATCGGAGGAACCCAAAGCCTTGGCAAGGATTTTCCGATAAACTCTAATCCTCTGAGCTTGGATAGGAGTATAAATCTAGGATGAGTGTTATGGGCGTGCCATAATTAAAGACCACTCGATCCGTTACTCTAACTCTCAAGATTCAAGAGAGAGTATATAGGACGATAAGATGACGTCCATCACTCTAACTCTCAAGATCCGAGAGAGAGTATAAAGGACGCGAAGATGACGTCCGAAAGGCGTGAAGGTGCACCATGATAAAACCGCCTTGCCAACACTCTAACCCGCTGAAGGATCGGGAGAGTATAAAGGTGCTAGAGACTTAGCGCCCCCAAGAACTCCTACCCTGCTGAAGGATCGGGGAGCAGACTGAAAGCTGAGCTCGAACTCTAACCTTGGCGACCGCCAGGAGAGTATAAAGGCATCTATGATTAAGCGCTGAGAAAGAGCTCTTACCCAGCTGAAGGATCGAGGGGCGACTGAACAGCTGAGCTCGAACTCTAACCTTGGCAACCGATAGGAGAGTATAAAGGCGTCTTTGATTAAGCGCTGAGAAGGATGCTGGAGACTCAGCATCCCCAGAATCTCCACCCCGCTGAAGGATCGGGAGAGTATAAAGGCGTTAGAGACTTAGCGCCCCCAAGAACTCCTAACCTGCTGAAGGATCGGGGAGCATACTGAAAGTTGAGTTCGAACTCCAGAGAGAGTATAAAGGCATAGATTAAAATGCCAATCAAGGGCTCTTACCCCGCCGGAGTATTGGGGACCAGATTGAAAGCTGAGCCCGGATCCTCCATGTCCGAGAATGAGGGCAAAACAATTAAGGCCCTAATCAAAGGCCAGACACTAAGTCAATGATTGATTGGGGGCGTACCTGTATACACATACCACTTGAGTGCACTTTCATCTATAATCGCATTGACTTCTTATAACGCTTCATGACAACTTTGCTCATTTGCATTTCGAATGTTTAAATGCGTAACTAATTATGGAATATTTGCAGGTACACAGCGATGCAAAATAAATGAAATTTAATTTACTGAATGCAGATTTACAAAGGGTAACTGGTCAGGAACGCAAAGACCGAAATCGTTGCAACATCGGCTGGCCAGTGGAAAAGAAACTAAGGGGCGCGTCCAGAAGGATGGGATTGATGCCCAATGATAAGATTCCTACGTGAATTAATGCAGCATCCCAAAAGTGGCCTTGAGAGTGAATTATTCAATTACATAGCATGCGACTTAATACTCGTGGCTGGGAAGGACCCAGCGAAGCCTTGGGATTCTTGGATTTCTACTTGGCCTTAATACGATCCGATTCGATTGTGACAATCTGAATTTTATGAATTGAATATTTCTCGGGATATCCAGAACACACGTTCCTTCGTCTAAATTCGAAAAGGATGTGATCCGACCTCCACCTGTCCTATGTCGTTACCCCGGACAGGGGGCATGACCATTAAAATCACTCACAAATGGCATAGTTTATTTTCTTGTACTTAACTTATTTTGTGATCTTGACAGGCCATTTGAGGACAATGAAGCGGAGGCAGCGAGAATGTCCATTTTCTAGTCCTAACCTATTTCCAAACTGGAAAGTTCAGATGAGGCTGGACATACCCCATGCAAAGATTGGTGTGACACAGCCACCCTGTCTATGACCTTTCCCTTGATGTAGTGGGAAAGCGACAACACTCGGGGCTATCAAAGTCTGACCTTTTGCCGTCTGATGCTGGTCCTCTGAATCTGGATAAGAGATAAGAGATTGGCATGGGTTACGTACCAACAAACCAATTTTCACCCAACTCTGACTCATGATGCGAAGAGGGAGTATGAAAGATATGGATTCGAAGTCTACTACTCAGACCAAACCCCCGAGGATGGGGGCACGGAATAAGAGCTTCAAGTATCATAGTTCAACTACTCGATGCCTATATTAAGAATTAAATGACAAAAGCTTGATTGACGGCTATTGCTCATGTGGAACCAAGAAGCCCGAAGCCGACCTTCACCTATTTCAAGACTTCACGCTGAGGACATCAGCTCTGAATCGGAAGGTCGAGTAACAATCATCCATTCGCTGAAAATGATAAAATCGAAGTTCAAACAGTGACGAACTTGGCACATTCAGATAGCCACCGTCAAATCGAGATGAACATGAAACAATCGGCAGGCGTGCGGCATGCGGCTTCGATTTAGAACATCATGGATGGAAACATGGACAATTGAATAGCTACCTGCAACATCCTAGATGAGAATACAAGAATTGTAACAAACTCAGGTTATGCACGACCAACTTTAGCTCCAACTCGAATGGATATTCGATGATATTCCACACTTAGCTCCAAGTAAGAGCGCAATAATTCGAACAACAGGAACCCGGTCGGGTCAAATGACTCGAACCACTACCCGGGGGCAATATCAAAGCGGAAGTAAGAAATCAACAAATACCCCCTTTGTAATCTCAGATTCAATGCTGGGTGCACCAATCATGATATTGACGATATGCATCAATTCTTTGATGGCAACCTGCTCGCCAATTTGATTCAGCGCCTCTTGAGAGGTGGCACTTCTCTAGATGATATGGATAACGATAGTCAACCCTTACACGTGGGACGTCAGGATCCCCTGTTATTCCCCCAGACTTTAAATTTTCTCTCTAACGAGAGCTGCTTAGAAGCTTTGATGAATTCAACCCTGAGGTGGACATACATCTATGACAAGAAGGTGTTAAGGTCGAGATAGAAAATCTCAATGCTTTTATGATAAAGGATGGAGCACCATCCGACTCCCGAACTGATAAGGATAAAGAAAAAACCATGGAAATGAATGATTAGAATCTGCAGTTCTAAAGAGAATCTATATCACTTATCGGGCCCACGATATTGTTTGTCAAGCTCAATTGAACCGATCATGACAAAGAGATTCAACAAGACTATGAAGACCATTTTCGATTATCTTGAAGTATGAACAGAGGGCTCGACTAAACCGCTTACATCTTTGACGAGCCTATTTATCCCCGTGATTGATCCGATAAGAGTGCTAATGTTAGCTAACACCAAATGAGTAAATTCCCGCCTTCTGACTAAAGGGGAGGGACGATATCAAAGAAAATGTGATTCGACCATTCGCATGTACAACTCGAACTCTTGCTGACTTAATAAGAGCACAGGACAACTTGGGTCAACTAGAATTGTTGAACTTGCAACTCAGCTACTGCCTGAATCAACTGTAGAGAGTATAAGAGCTTAAAGACCGTATGCCCCATTAACTTAGCTCAACCCTAGTGATGTTGGGGCATGAGTACTTATTTTGCTTGTCCTCCGAAAGCACTAAGAGCACAAGTGTCGATTCATAGACTAACCTTGAAGATAATCCCGGCATGGAACGGATTCAAAGCATGTACGTCATGCCTCCGGAGTACGACCTTACTCATCTTCCCTGACCAAGTGAGCAAGCTTGTTGATCAGATGTTAACTTAAAGACTCAAACAACACCGGATGGAAGGTGTGACAAACCTATCTATTACCTTACGATGGAAACGATCATATAGGCGCTTGTGCACATGATTTTAACAACATCCCTTATTGACTACTTCATACGTGATTATTGGATAACGAAGTGATCTAGAGCGATTATGGATTTCTTTGACCACGATCCAGATATCAAGCTAGTCCAAACTTGAGTATAAATGAAAAATACATATGTTGATTCTAATGTGCTCGGTCCCGGCGATCCCGATACCGACTCAAAGCTCGAGGATTCTTGAATTACCCAATGATTTGGATGGCTACTTCATACATTGACCCATATGTAAACGAAAATCTGGCCCGACGATGCACTCGACTTGCAAAAAATGATAAAATTGTCTGGCAACGACCTGTGCGTGTAGAATCACGCTCAAGAGCCAACGATTTAGCATGACTTTTGATGAATAAACTAGACCTTTTGATTCGACAAGGTTTAGACAGGTACTTGATCATCTCGAATGCTCCTTCCATAGAACTTGGCCTGACTAGCTCCCAGGGAAGCATTGCAACAATTTGATAAAGCTTCCCCAAGGATAAATGACGTTTCGGAGAGACTAAGCTCAACACATTCAAAGCACATCTCATCTGCGATAAGATGTACTTTGGGGGGTCAAAATGTTATCCTGCTTTGTGACCAGGCTACCCAAAGCAAAGGATTTGAGTATAAGCATGCATTGATCATCAATCGTTTGGATGAACTGGCAGAATATCGAAAAATCTGGATTTTGGCACTTTTGAAATCGGTTCGTGACCACCCCCCAAGGTCGGATCGCAGACATATATGCTAACCGATTCGGATCGTGATCATGTATGCTAACCGATTCAGATCGTGATCATGTACGCTAACCGATTCGAATCGTGACCATCACCATCACGACCATCACCAGCTCACCACCTTGGCTCATGAACCATGACCACGAACCGCGACCAGAACCTACTACTACACATGTAGATTTTGACCTATTCTCAAGGCTATGACCGCTCCAACTTTCCCGGATCGGGTGCCATGTGTCCTACCACGACCTGGTCACCAAATGGGCTTTCCTATAGCTATAAATACACCTCCAGAGGGCATTTTCAAAGGACCTTTTGGCATCTCAACATCCATGGCAGCCGTGGCCGACACTAATCCATGAACAATCATAATCTTCCTCAATAAAATCAATGAATTCAAAAGGAATTATTCATTGAATTCGAGTGAGAGAGACGCAATACTCGTTGTAATTGTAATCCATGAATGAAATGAGAAAATATAAAGTGGACGTAGGCTCGTTAATGCCAAACCACTATAAAAATCTCATTGTCTCGCTTTTTCTATATTTTTCAGTTATTTCTTCATATCCTATGCTCAAAATACGACGATTTGGGTGTTAGGACCATATTTTGGTCTAACAGATATTATGCACTTGACTTTGGTTTACGGTTTTTGATGATGTAACCAAACATATTTACCTTCTGCTGCAATAAATAAAGTTTCAAATTTTCAAGTACTGCTTTATATATGTCTTGTTGTGATTTTTTGTTCTATATTCACTTAAAATGCTCCATGGGAGTTAATGCATTCCCTTTGCGAGTGACATTAATGGACATGGGGTCTTACAACAGTTTTGAAGTATTAAGAGAAGTAGAGTTAGTTTAAGCATAGTAGGGGTAGACCGACAAATGTGAAAGATGATGAATAATTTATATTGGGTGCTACAATAAACAACCCTTCACAATAGTTAAAATGTAGGGGTAATTGTTGGAAGTAAGGGCTATTTAGAGAATTAGGGGTATTATTAAAAATAAGGGTTGTTTTGAAGTATAAAGACAAGTAGGTGTAGTTTAAGCATAGTAGGGGTAGATCGACAAAAATGAATGATGATGAATCGTTTGAATTGGGTGCTACAAAATCCAATCCTTCCCATTACTTAAAAAAATAGGGGTAATTGTCGGAAGGAAGGGTTATTTAGAGAATCAGGGGTAGGATTAAAAAGAAGGGTTGTTTTGAAGTATTAAGAGAAGTAGGGGTAGTTTAGGTATAGTAGGGGTAGATCGACAAATATGAAAGATGACGAATCGTTTGGATTGTCTGCTGTAAAACGCAACCATTCATAGTTATTAAAAAATAGGGGTAATTGTTGGAAGTAAGGTCTATTTAGAGAATTAGGGGTAGAATTAAAAAGAAGGCATGTTTTGAAGTGTAAAGAGGAGTAGGTGTAGTTTAAGCATAATAGGGGTAGATCGACAAATATGAAAGATGATGAATCATTTGGATTGGATGTTGCAAAAACCAACCCTTCACAATAGGTAAAAAATAGGGGTAATTGTTGGAAGCAAGGGATATTTAGAGAACTAGGGGTTGGATTAAAAAGAATAGCTATTTTGAAGTATTAAGAGAAGTAGGGGTAGTTTAAGCATAGTAGGGGTAAATCGAAAAATATGAAAGATGATGAATCGTTTGGATTGGGTGCTCTAAAAACCAACCCTTCACAGTAGTAAAAAGGTAGGAGTAATTGTTGGAAGTAGGGGCTATTTAGAGAATTAGGGGTAGGAATAAAAAGAAAGACTGTTTTGAAGAATTAAGAGAAGTAGGGGTAGTTTAAGCATAGTAGGGGTAGATCGACAAATATGAATGATTATGAATCGTTTTGTTTGGGTGCTGCAAAAACCAACCATAAACAGTAGTAAAAAGATAGGCATAATTTTTGGAAGGGCTATTTAGAGAATTAGGGTTAGGATTAAAAAGAAGGGTTGTTAGTATTAAGAGAAGTAGGGGTCGTTTAAGCATAATAGGGGAAGATCAACAAATATGAAATATTATGAATCATTTGGATTGCGGTCTGCAAAAACCAACCCTTCACAGCACTAAAAAGACATGCGTAATTGGTGTAAGTAAGGTCTATTTAGTGAAATAGGGGTAGGACTAAAAAGGGGGACTGTTTTGAAGTGTTAAGAGAAGTAGGGTTCGTTTAAGCATAGTAGGGGTAGATCGACAAATATGAAAGATTACGAATCATTTAGATTGGATGCTGCAAAAACCAACCCTTTACAGAAGTAAAAAAATAGGGGTAATTATTGGAAGAAAGGGCTATTCAGAGAATTAGTAGTAGAATTAAAAAAAGGGTTGTTTCGATGTATTAAGAGAAATAGGGATAGTTTAAGCATAGTAGGGGTTGATCGACAAATATGAAAAATGATGAATCATTTATATTGGGTGCTGCAAAAACCAACCCTTCACTGTAGTTAAAAAATAGGGATGATTGTTGGAAGTAAGGGCTATTTAGAGGATTACGGGTTGGATCAAAAAGAAGGATTGTTTTGAAGTATTAAGAGAAGTAGGGGTAGTTAAAAGAAGAAGGGGTATTTTAAGCATAGTAGGGGTAAATCGAGAAGTACGAAAGGTGATGAATCAATTAGATTGGTTGCTGCAAAAAGCAACCCTTCACATTTGCTAAATAATATGGGTAATTGTTGAAAGTAAGGGCTATTTAGAGAATTAGATATAAGATTTACAAGAAGGGCTGTTTTGAAGTATGAAGAGAAGTAGGGGTAGTTTAAGCATAATAGGTGTGGATCGACCAATATTAAAAATTATAAATCATTTGGATTGTGCGCTGCAAAAACAAACCCTTCACGATAATTAAAAAATAGGGGTAATTGTTGGAAATAGGGGATATTTAGAGAATTAGCGGTAGGATTAAAAAGAAGGATTGTTTTGATGTATTAAGAGAAGTAGAAGTAGATTAAGCATAGTAGGGGTAGATCGACAAATATGAAAGACAATGAATCATTTGGGTTGGGTGTTGCAAAAACCAACCCTTCATAGAAGTTAAAAAATAGGGGTAATTTTAGGATTTACTGGCTATATAGAGAATCAGGGGTAGGATTAAAAAGAAGGACTGTTTTAATCATTAAGAGAAGTATGGGTAGTTTAAGCATGGTAGGGGTAGATCGACAAGTATGAAAGATGATGAATCGTTAGGTTGGGTGCTTCAAAAATCAACCCTTCCAAGTAGTTGAAAAATAGGGGTAATTGTTGGAAGTAAGGGATATTTAGAGAAATAGGGGTAGGATTAAAAAGAAGGTCTTTTTGAAGTATAAAGAGAAGTAGGTGTTGTTTAAGCATCGTAGGGGTAGATCGACAAATATAAATGATGATGAATCGTTCTGATTGGGTGCTACAAAAACCAATCCATCACATTAGTTAAAAAATAAGGGTAATTTTTGAAAGGATGGGCTATTCAGAGAATTAGGGGTAGGATTAAAAAGAAGAGATGTTTTGAAATATTAAGAGAAGTAGGGGTAGTTTAGGCATAGTAGGGGTACATCGACAAATATGAAAGATGATGAATCATTTGGATTGGATGCTGCAAAACCAAACCCTTCATAGTAGGTTCAAAATAGGGGTAATTGTTGGCAATAAGGTTTATTTAGAGAATTAGGGGTAGGATTAAAAAGAAGGGCTGTTTCTAAGCACTAAGAGAAGTAGGGGTAGTTTAAGCATAGTAGGGGTAGACTGACAAATATGAAAGATGATGAATCATTTGGATTGGGTGCTGCAAAAACCAACCCTCCACAGTAGTTAAAAAATAGGGGTAATTGTTTGAAGTAAGGGCTATTCAGAGAATTAGGGGTAGGATTAAAATGAACAACTGTTTTAAAGTATTAAGAGAAGTAGCGGTAGTTTAAGCATAATAGGGTAGATCGACAAATATAAAAGATGATGAATCATTTTGATTGGGTGCTGCAAATACCAACCCATCACAGTAGTTAAAAAATAGGGTTAATTGTTTGAAGTAATGGAGATTTAGAGAATTAGGGGTAAGATTAAACAAAAGGGCTGCAAATACCAACCCTTCACAGTAGTTACAAAATAGGGGTAATTGTTGGAAGTAAGGGCTATATAGAGAATTAGGGATAGGATTAAGAAGAAGAGCTGTTTTGAAGTATTAAGAGAAGTAGGAGTTGTTTAAGCATAGTAGGAGTAGATCGACAAATATTTAAGTTGATAAATCAATTGGATTGTGTGCTGCAAAAACCAACCCTTCGTGGTAATTAAAAAATAAGGGTAATTGTTGGAAGTAAGGGCTATGTAGAGAATTAGGTGTAGGATTAAAAGAAGGATAGTTTTGAAGTATTAAGAGAAGCAGCGGTAGTTTAAGCATGGTAGGTGTAGATCGACAAATATGAAAGATGATGAATCATTTAGATTGGGTGCTGCAAAAAATAACCCTTCACAGTACTTAGAAAATAGGGTTAATTGTTGGAAGTAAGGGCTATTTAAAGAATTAGGGGTAGGATTAAAAAGAATAGCTGTTTTGAAGTAAGGGCTATTTAGAGAAGTAGGGGTAGGATTAAAAAGAAGGACCGTTTTGATGTATTAAGGAAAGTAGGGGTAGATCGACATATTTGAAAGATGATGACTCATTTGGATTGGGTGCTGCAAAAACCAACCCTTCACAGTAGTTAAAAAATAGGGGTTGATGTTGGAAGTAAGGGCTATTTAGCGAATTCGGGGTAGTATTAAAAAGAAAGGTTGTTTTGAAGTATAAAGAGAAGCAGGTGCAGTTTAAGCAAAGTAGGTGTGGATCGACAAATATGAATGACGATGATTCGTTTCAATTGGGTGCTTCAAAAAACCAATCCTTCACATTAGTTAAAAAATAGGGGTAATTGTTGGAAGGAAGGGCTATTTAGAGAATTAGGGGTAGGATTAAAAAGAATAGTTCTTTTGAAGTACTAAGAGAAGTAGGGGTAGTTTAATCATAGTAGGGGTAGATCAACAAATATGAAAGATGACGAATCACTTGAATTGGGTGGTGCAATAACCAACGCTTCACAGTAGTTAAAAAATAGGGGTAAATGTTAGAAGTAAAGGCTATTTAGAGAACTAGGGGTAGGATTAAGAAGAATAGCTGTTTCAAAGTATTAAGGGAAGTAGGAGTAGTTTAAGCATAGTAGGGGTAGATCGACAAATATGAAAGTTGATGAATCATTTGGATTGGGTGCTGCAAGAACCAAACCTTCAAAGTACTAAAATGATAAGAGTAATTGTTGGAAGTAAGGGCTATTTAGATAATTAGGGGTAGGATTAAAATGAGGGATTGTTTTGATGTATTAAGAGAAGTAGGGTAGATCAACAAATATGAAAGATTGTGAATCATTTGGATTGGTTGCTGCAAAAACCAACCCTTCACAGTAGTAAAAAGATAGGCGTAATTGTTGGTAGTAAGGGCTATTTAGAGAAATAGGGGTAGGATTAAAAAGTTGGGGTGTTTTGATGTATTAAGAAAAGTAGGGGTTGTTTAAGCATAGTAGGGGCAAAAACCAACTATGAAAGAGAATGAATCATATGGATTGGTTGATGCAAAAACCAACCCTTCACAGAAGTTAAAAAATAGAGGTAATTGTTGGAAGCAAGGGCTATCTAGTGAATTAGGGGTAGGATTAAAAAGAATAATTGTTTCGATGTAATAAGAGACGTATGGGTTGATCGACAAATATGAAAGATGATGAATCGTTTCGATTGGGTGCTGCAAAAACCAACCCTTCACAGTAGTTAAAAAATAGGGGTAATTGTAGGAAGTAATGGCTATTTAGATAATAAGGGGTAGGATTAAACAAAAGGGCTGTTTTGAAGTATTAAGAGAATTTGGAGTAGTTAAGCATAGTAGGGGTAGGTCGACAAATATGAAAAATTATGAATCGTTTGGATTGGGTGCTGCAAAAACCAACCCTTCACAGTAGTAAAAAGATAGGCGTAATTGTTGGAAGTAACAGCTATTTAAAGAATTAGCGGTAGGATTAAAAAGAAGGACTATTTTGAAGTATCAATAGAAGTGGAGGTTGTTTTAAGCATAGTAGGGGTAGATCGACAAATATGAAAGATTATGTATCGTTTGGATTGGCTGCTGCAAAAACCAACCCTTCATAGTAGTAAAAAGATAGGCATAATTGTCGGAAGTAAGGGCTATTTAGAGAATTAGGGGTAGGATTAAAAAGAAGGACTGTTTTGATGTATCCAGAGGAGTAGGGGTAGATCGACAAATATGAAAGATTATGAATCGTTTGGATTGCTTGTTGCAAAAACCAACCCTTCACAGTATTAGAAAGATAGGCGTAATTGTTGCTAGTAATGGCTGTTTAGAGAATTAGGGGAAGGATTAAAAAGAAGGGTTGTTTTGATGTATTAAGAGAAGTAGTGGTAGTTTAAGCGTAGTAGGGGTAGATCGACAAATATGAAAGATGATGAATCTTTCGGATTGGGTGCTGCCAAAACCAACCCATTAAAGTAGTTAAAAAATTGGGGTAACTGTTGGAAGTAACGGCTATTTAGATAATTAGGGGTAGGATTAAACAGAAGAGCTGTTTTGAAGTATTAAGAGAAGTAGCTGTAGTTTAAGCATAGTAGGGTTAGATCGACAAATATGAAAGGTTATGAATCATTTAGATTGGATCGAAAAATATGAAAGATGATGAATCATTTGGATTGGGTGCTGCAAAAACCAACCCATCACAGAAGTTAAAAAATAGGGGAAATTATTGGAAGTAAGGGCTATTTAGAGAATTAGGGGTAGGATTAAAAAGATTAGTGGTTTTGATGTATTATTATCTGAGATGAATAGGGGCTCGATGGCTATGTTGGTGCGCTTCTCCTACCTGGCGCGCCAAAGTGTTGACGTCAAAAGTTGGTTACTAGTGACGTTCAACCCCCAATCGTGCGATCAACACACGAGTAAAGATTAAAAAAGTGCAATAAAAGTAAAAAAGAATGGGGAGAACACACAGAATTTTTATAGTGGTTCGGCAAAGATAATGCCTACATCCACTTTATATATTATTTCTCTTTTGTAATTACAAATACAATGCTTTTATTGTCAAGAGAAGAGAAAGAAGATGACTATTTTCCATTCTTCTTTTTGAGAGAGATTGAGGGAAGAAAACTCCAGAGGGTTGCAATGAAGTTTTTTGAGAAGTCCGGAAAAGAGTTCCAGAGTCAGGAGTTGTTTCCAAAGGTTCGTCCATTTCCACTTTAAGCAGAGACGTATTTATAGGTGGAGAATGCAGCTTGGGCTACTATGATAAGCTCCGTCCATTTCGGGAAAGCCTGGACACGTGGAATCCATCTGTTGGCCTGTGGAGAGGCTAGAAGACTAATTCCAATATTCGTAAATAGTATCCTCGAAAGTTCTGGCTGACGTGGCATCCACGGAGAGTTTTGTCAAAAGTAGAGCTGTGTCCACATATGGTTTGACCCCCTTTACTGCCTTGAAAGTCGGGATATTTGGAAGATTGGCTCCGTAGAAGACTTCCATACTGGCCCGAGATAAACGGTCGACACGCTCTGTTTGGGAACGAGATACTCGGTCGACTAGGAGAGCTATTCTTATGGAACGAGTAGCCAATCTGACTTGGCTGTACTTGGGTCGACATGTGACTTCTTTGGACTGTGTTTCTGTTGGGCTTCCTGAAGAGCGGCTTATATATGTTTGCGCGTTTGAGCTTTGGTCTGGCTCGTTGAGACTCTTGCCAAAAAAGAGGGTTAACAACGTGTAAAATCCTACGTCCATTAATTTCACTCTCAAAGGGAATGCATTAACTTTCATGGAGTGTTATTATTGTATAGAATATAACATGACATATACATATATTGGTACTTGAAAATTTTAAAACACCTTTTATTATAGCGGAGAAATAGTTTGATTACAACAACATCATAAACCAACAATAAAACCAAGTACACTTAATATCCATCTTGACAATTTGTTTTCTGAGTACATAAAGTAAAAACCATAACCCCAACGTAAGTAGTCATAAAAGAAATGAGCTGAACTTTACTTTCAGCAATCCAAGCACTTCCAAAAGAGAGAGAAAAAATCCAAATCAAACTTCATTAGCACTAGTCCCACCCTGAGAACATGGGGGGTGGGAGGGAAGGAAAAAAAGAGGCAGAAATAAAGGGGGTCAGACATAAAGTCTGGCGAGTCCAATAACTTTAACAATATAATTATTAAAGTAATTAGGATAAGGCATAAACTGGTTAAACAAGGAATGACTGTGAAACAAGTGGGCATGACAAAGCAAACAAGAGAAGTAAACTGGCATTATTCGCGCTCCTAATCATTGTAGGATAATTACTATACTGCACCATTACTAGTCACCCAAAAAGTTGATCCCACCTACAGAACATAATAATCATAATGGTAGTTTCGTGTACCCCTAGTTGTCTTCAAAGGTGCCGCCTGCCCCTATCCCACTAGTTGTACCGACTACCCCCGTGCGATCGGATCCCTAACTCGTAGATACCCGTGTTGGTCCGACGGTAGGGTGTATGACTCCCCAAAGCGGCAACTGGATACCACTAAAGATGCACGACTTATATCTACACGATGCAACCACGTCTTATCTACCAGCCCGGGCCCACGCACGCACATGACTCCGTTGGACTTGCGTTGCCACTGCTAACCCGTTTTGACCTCTTACAATCAAACCCAGTAAGCGTGTCCCGTCCTCGATCTATCTTGAGCTCACAAAGTTACTAAATGGGTTAATGGTTTGAAAAGGGTCCCCATACTTGACACAAGCCTTCCACCTACGCTTGGTCCCCACGAGAATTTCCCACTTAACCCCTTCTTATTCATGTCTTCTTACATGTTCTAATTTGGTTAAGTGTTTCTAATCGTATTTCACATGCCACCCATGTCACCCACTTAATCCCATCTCCCACTACATGTTTATCTTGGTTAAGTGTTACTTAATTCATTGTAACTGTAACCTTGTAAGACCTCCCACATTAGACTACCATTTGCGGTTGCTGGATTTGCCGGGCGGGTCCGGGTAGTCTTATACCGCAAACGAGCCTAACCTCGTGTCTTTACAATTGTTACGTATTTAATTTATGCCTTTGACCTCTCACATTAGGCTACCGTTTGTGGTTGCCGGATTTGCCGGGCGGGTCCGGGCAGTCTTATACCACAAACGAGTCTAACCTCGTGTCTTAGGCGTTCATTATTACACATAATTATTTCACCCCAATATGAATTAATTATCCCAATTCAAATTTCCAAATTAAACTATGTCCATAATTGTCACCTAAATTATGTCCATAGTTTCAGGTATATAAATTATACCAATTATTGTCTCAATTTAATCATATACCTTTAAAGCCATTTTATGCCAATTCACAAAAGGTATATTTAATATTTTCCCAATGTCCCTACTCTGTTCGTACGTGTAATATGAAATATGTTAGACTCGCAAATAGTCTAACACATAAAAAGGAAAAGAAACATCACAACTTGCATAACACATAAAATAGATCTAACTTGCGAATAAGAATAATAACATAAGTTTACATAGCCAATAACTTGCCTAAGCAATGGACATATAGAACATAAATTTTCATAAACTATGTACTGCCATGGATCTAAATATAGATCTAAACATGAAATTGTGAACTTGCATATATGAATATGGGTTTCACCTAAACTTGGACATGTGAATATGGTTTTCACCTAAACTAGCATATGTGAAAATGGTTTTTCACCTAAAATTGCAATATGTGAATATGGTTTTCACCTAAACTTGCAAATGAATTTAAACATGCAAACTATGTTTTACATATGAACTCACATAAATACATATGTGCCTGATTCACATATAAACTTGTGTATAACTCGCATACAGACTTGCATATGATTCACATACAAACTAGCATATAATTTACATCCCAACTTGCATACAAACTGATGCCATAACATGAATCAAGTTAAACATATGTGATTGGACATATGAAATAAATCTACAAACATAAGTTAACAAAATTGTTATATGTTCATAAACCGACGATAACAAAATTAAGCAACGTCACATGATTCAACAGGCATGTTCTCATAATCCAAATTATAACTCATCATAATTAATTTATTAATTATTTTGTGAAAGAAATTGTAATCACAAAGAGGATTAGAGAAGAGAATAATTCATTCGTCGTTTGAATTAGAATCTTGACTTGCAATTCCTAAGATTTAAGAAGAAGTTGGAATTCCTAAGCTTTAAGAAGAAGGAGAATTATCCCAGCAGCAGCATGGAGGCCAAGAGATTAATTTAGTTTAGCTTTAGAGCTAGAGTATATGCATGTTTATATAGAAGTTTAGATCAATATAAGCCGTTAGACTATCATGGGAGCAATCAGAACCATTCAGACCTGCCACCTAAGCCCTAGTGACTCAGCCACAAGTCAGAAGTCGTCACAATGCAGATCTGCCCGAGGGGGTAGGTCGACCCCCAGGACGACCCCTAGGTCGACCCCCAGGTCGACCTGTATAGGGGAGGTGACCACTTGGTCGACCTGGCCTGGGGCGGGAAATTTCTAGCCCAGCTCGCTTCTGTGTATCAATTTGAATTTTGAATTTTTAATTCGAGTTGTTTTAATTTATTTAAATTTCTAAAACTTCTGAAGGCTATAACTTCCTCATGCGAAGTCCGATTTACGAAAACTTGGACTCTATTCCAAGCAGAATTCCGAGACGAACGCAATTGCTTAACCCATTTAACTTAATTCCTCTCTTAAAAATTAAGTGTTCTTAATTTTGTTAATTTTAGTATTTAAAATTACGGGGTGTTACAATGAATGCCTAGGACATGAGGTTAGACTCATTTGTGGTATAAGAATGCCCGAACCCACCCGGCAAATCCAGCAACTACAAACGATGGTCTAATGTAAGGGGTCAAAGTCATAAATTAAATTCATAATAAATGTCTAAGACACGAGGTTAGACTCGTTTGTGGTATAAGACTGCTCAGACCCGCCTAACATATCCTGCAACCGCAAATGGTAATCTAGTGTTAGAGGTCGTAGTCATAACTAAAAAATGCTTAGACACGAGGTTAAGACTGGATTGTGGTGGAAGTCTGCCTGGAACCGCGCGACATATCCAGCGGCCATAAGCAATCAACTTAATGTGAGAGGTCTATGCACTAATAATTAATTAATGCTGATCAAAGACGAATATGAATGACAAACAGAAGTTTGGTTGAGTTCAGTAATTCTCCGAGTACAATTCTGATGTTGATTTCGGTATTAGGTGTTGATACTTAGGAAGTTATTCTCTTAACCAATGTATTTGTGAACTAAGATGTATTAATCATAAATTAAGTAATACATGTTATACGATATATATATATATATATTAATATATATATATGGTATGTACAACATGATAAGTGGATAGGGTTAAGACCAGCTTAACCAATAATCTGATTAGTGGATAGGGTTAAGACCAGCTTAACCAATAATCTAATAAGTAGGTAGGGTTAAGACCAGCTTAACCAATAATATATAAGTGGATAGGGTTAAGACCAGCTTAACCAACAATCTAATAAGTAGGTAGGGTTAAGACCAGCTTTACCAATAATATATATTAATTTGATAAGTGGGCAGGCTTAAGACCAGCTTAACCAATAATATATAAGTGGATAGGGTTAAGACAAACTTAACCAAAAATACATATTTATTTGATAAGTGGATAGTGTTAAGACCAACTTAGCCAATAATATATAAGTAGATAGGGTTAGGACCAACTTAACCAATAATATATAAGTGGATATGGTTAAGACTAGGTTAACCAATAATATATATATATATATATATATATATTGATCTGATAAACGGATAGGGTTACGACAATCTTTACCAATAAAACAAGTTGATTTGATAAGTGGGTAACATGGGTGACATGTGGGATATAATTATGAACACTTAACCAAGTTGAAACAGATAAGAAGACATGAACAAGAGGTGTTTAAGTGGGAAATCCTAGTGGGGACCAAGCATAGGTGGAAAGCTTGTGTCAAGTGTGGGGACCCTTTTCAACCATTAACCCATTCAGTATCTAAGTGAGCTCGATCTAGATCAAGGATGGGACACGCTTACTGGGCTCGATTGTAAGAGGTCATAACGGGTTAGCGGTGGCAAGCCTGTCCCAAGGGGTCATGTGCGTGTGTGGGCCTGGGCTGGTAGGTAAGACGTTTTTGCATCGTGTAGGTATAAGCCGCGCATCTTTAGTGGTATCGGGTTGCCACTTTGGGGAGTGATACACCCCACTGTGGGACGAGCACGGGTATCAACGAGTTCGGGAGCCGATCGAATGGGGAAGGTAGTGGGTAGGACTAGCGGAGATAGGAGCAGGCAGCACCCATGAAGACAGTTAGGAGCACAACTACCATATGATGAATAAATGTTGTAATTAGTATGGGAGGGTAGTGGGTACAAATAGTGGAGATAGGAGCAGGCGACACCTATGAAGACAGCTAGGGGTACACCAAACTACCATTATTATTATTTTGTTCAGTAGGCGGGATCAACTTTTAGGGTGACTAGTATTCGTGTAGTGTAGTAATTATCCTATAGTGATTATTAACGCAATTAACGTTATCTTATTCCTCTTGTTGGTTTTGTCATGTCCATTTGTTTCACAGTCATTCCTTGTTTTACCAGTTTATGCCTTGTACTAATTACTTTAATAATTATACTGTTAAAGTTATTGGACTCGCCAGACTTTATGTCTGACCCCCTTTATTTCCACCGCTTTTCTTACTTTTTCCCCCCTAGGTTCTCAGGCTGGGACTACTGCTAGTGGGGCTTGATCTCTCTCTTTTGGAAGTGCTTGGATTGTTGAAAGTAAAGTTCAACTTATCTCTTTTATGGATACTTATGTTGGGGTTATGCTTTTTACTTTATGTACTCAGAAAACAATTTGTCAAGATGGATATTAAGTGTACTTGGTTTGATTGTTGGTTTTAGATGTTGTTGTAACCAAACTATTTCTCCACTGTAAATAAAAGTTGTTTTAAAATTTTCATGTACCAATATATGTATCTGTCTTGTTATATTCCGTTCTATACACCAATAATACTTCATGAAAGTTAATTCACTCCCCTTGAGAGTGATATTAATGGACGTGGGGTGTTACAGCTGTTTTGAAGAATCAAGATAATTTGGGGTAGTTTAAGTATAGTAGGGGTAGATTGACAAATACGAAAGATGATGAATCTTTTGGATTAGGTGTTACAAAAACCAATCCTTCAGAGTAGTACAAAGATATGGGTAATTGTTAGAAGTAAGGGTTGTCTACAGAATTAGGGGTAGGATTAAATGAAAGACTGTTTTTAAGTATTAAGAGAAGTAGGGGTATATTAAGCATAATAGGGGAAGATTGAAAAATATGAAAGACGATGAATCATTTGGGTTGGGTGCTACAAAAACCGACCCTTCACATTAGTTAGAAAATAGGGGTAATTGTCGAAAGTACTGGCTATTTAGAGAATTAGGGGTACGATTAAAAAGTACGGTAGTTTTAAAGTATTAAGAGGAGTAGGGGTAGTTTAAGCATAGTAGGGGTAGATCGACAAATATAAAAGATGATGAATCATTTGGATTTGGTGCTTCAAAAAGAAACCCTTCATACTAGTAAAAAGATAGGGGTAATTGTTGGAAATAAGGGCTATTTAGAGAATTAGGCGTAGGATTTAAAAGAAAGACTGTTTTGAAATATTAAGAGAAGTAGGAGTAGTTTAAGCATAGTAGGGGTAGATCGACAAATATGAAAGATGATGAATCGTTTGGATTGGGTGCTATAAAAACCAACACCTCACAGTAGTTAAAAAAGAAGGTTAATTTTTGGAAGTAAGGGCTATTTAGATAATTAGGGGTACGATTAAAAAGAAGGGTTGTTTTGAGGTATTAAGAGAAGTACGGGTAGTTTAAGCATAGGTGGGGTAGATCGACAAATATGAAAGATGATGAATCATTTGGATTGGGTGGTGCAAAAACCAACCGTTCACAGTAGTAAGAAGATAGGGGTAATTGTTGGAAGTAAAGGCTATTTATAGAATTAGGGGTAGGATTTAAAAGAGGGACTGTTTTGAAGTATTAAGAGAAGTAGGGGTAGTTTAAGCATTGTTGGGGTAAACCGACAAATATGAAAGATGATGAACCATTTGGATTGGGTGCTGCAAAAACCAACCCTTCACAGAAATTAAAAAATAGTAGTAATTGTTGGAAGTATGTGCTATTCAGAGAATTAGGGGTAGGATTAAAAAGAAGGGTTGTCTTGAAGTATTAGACAAGTAAGTGTAGTTTAAGCATATTAGGGGTAGATCGACAAATATGAAAGATAATGAATCGTTTCGTTTGGATGCTGCAAAAACCAACCCTTCATAGTAGTAAAAAAATAGGGGTAATTGTCGTACATAATGGCTAATTAGAGAATTAGGGGTACGATTAAAAAGAAGGGTTGTTTTGAAGTATTAAGAGAAGTAGGGGTAGTTTAAGCATAGTAGGGGTAGATCGACAAATACAAAAGATGATGAATCTTTTTGACTAGGTGCTGCGAAAACCAATCCTTCACAGTAGTTCAAAGATAGGGGTAATTGTTGGAAGTAAGGGCTATCTACAGAATTAGGGGTAGGATTAAAAGAAAGAAAGTTTTTAAATATTAAGAGAAGTAGGGGTTGATTAAGCATAGTAGGTGTTGATCGACAAATATGAAAGATGATGAATCATTTGGATTGGGTGCTACAAAAACCAACCCTTCACAAAAGATAAAAAATAGGGGAAATTTTTGGAAGTAAGGGCTAATTAGAGAATTAAGGGTAGGATTAAAAAGAAGGGTTGTTTTTATGTACGAATAGAAGCAGGGGTAGTTTAATCATAGTAGGGGTAGATCAACAAATATGAAAGATTATGAATCGCTTGGATTGGGTGCTGCAAAAACCAATCCTTCTCAATAATTAAAAATAGGGGTAATTGTTGAAAAGAAGGGCTATTTAGAGAATCAGGGGTAGGATTAAAAAGAAGGGTTGTTTTGAAGTACTAAGAGAAGCATGGATAGATTAAGCATAGTAGGGGTAGATTGACAAATATAAAAGATGATGAATCGTTTGGATTGGGTGCTACAAAAACCAACCCTTCAAAGTAGTAAAAAGATAGGGGAAATTATTGGAAGTAAGGGCAATTTAGAGAATTAAGGATAGGATTAAAAAGAACAACTGTTTTGAAGTATTAAGATAAGTAGGGGTAGTTTAAGGATAGTAGGGGTAGATTGACGAATATGAAAGATGAAGAATCGTATGGATTGGGTGCTGAAAAAAAGAACCCTCTCACAGTAGTTAAAAAATAGGGGTAATTGTTGGAAGTAAGGGCTATTTAGATAATTAGGGGTATGATTAAAAAGAAGGGTTGTTTTGAAGTATTAAGATAAGTAGGGTAGTTTAAGCATTGTAGGGGTAGATCGAAAAATATGAAAGATAGTGAATCGTTTGGATTAGGTGCTGCAAAAATCAACCCTTCACAATAGTTAAAAAATAGGGGTAATTGTTGGAAGTAGGGGATATTTAGAGAATTAGTGGTACGGTTAAAAAGAAGTGTTGTTTTGAAGTATTATGAGAATTAAATTAGTTTAAGAATAGGAGGGGTGGATCGACAAATATGAAAGACGATGAAACATTTGGATTGGGTGCTGCAAAAACCAACCCTTCACAGTAGTAAAAAGATAGGGGTAATTGGTGGAAGTAATGGATATTTAGAGAATTAGGGGTAGTTTGAGCATAGGAGGGTAATGGTTGGAAGTAAAAAACCAAACCCAACTATGCTTAAAGTACCCCTAATTCTCTTAGTACTTCAAAACAACCCTTCTTTTTAATCATATCCCTAATTCCCGGAATATCCCTTACTTCCAACAATAACCCCAACCTTTTAACTACTATGAAGTGTTGGTTTTTTTAGCACCCAATCCAAATGATTCATCATCTTTCATATTTGTCGATCTACCCCTATTATGCTTAAACTACCCAGACTTTTCTTAATACTACAAAACATTCCTTCTTTTTAATCCAACCCCTAATTCTCTAAACAGCCCTTACTTCCAACAATTACCCCTATTCTTTAACTATTGTGAAGGATTGGTTTTTGCAGCACCCAATCCAAACGATTCATCATCTTTCATAATTTTCGATCTAACCCTACTTTGCTTAAACTACACCTACTTCTCTTAATACTTCAAATCAATGAGGAAGTTGTATGTAATTTCTTTTCTCGGAACACATGTATCCCTATGAATTAGCTTCAGGTAGAGATTTCGTTTGGCTAAAACAGACTTACGGTTTGAAAGTTACGACCGTTTCCTTGAATGCCCGCAGAATCAGAAACGTTTGGACTTCGGCATTGGTTGGACTCCGGGTCTTATCGGATGGCCCAGATCAGATCAGATAGGGGGACCCGATCCACCTTCTGCCGCACAGAAGTGCACGCTACTTTTGAATGAAATCACTAGCTCGGTACGGATGGAGATGTAGGAACCCGACGCGATCCGCTTTCTCCTTACTGCTATGAAGAGCATGTCACCTTCGGATTAAAGGCACCGGTTCAGATCGGATGTAGGACCCAATCCGACCCATCTGGGACGAAATATTCTACTGAGTTTGTCCTATTCTTATGGTCTGTTTTACTCCTACTTTCACGGATCGGACCACACATGGCTTTACCCAAACTACACGAGACATCCTCTACTAACCCACTCCGTCTTAACAACACATTGGATTCGTGACACATGTCATTCATCCGGGAGAATCGCTACGTCTATAAATACACGGAATCGGGGACTTCTAAAGGATCTTTGGTCATTCTAACTTTCGACCTCCATTGAAGAGAACACATGGACATTGTGCTTCTTCCGTATTAATCTAACATGAGGATTTCGTGCATAAAACCACTCTCTCTTCCCCACTTCTTCATTAAAACACAAGGATGTTGTACGTAAATGATTCCTACGGGTTGTAGGAAGGCATTGCGTTGACGGCAAAAAATGTCGAAAACACCAAAGATTCCTTTTAATAGGAATTGTAGTTATGGTCGTAGGACTAAGTAAGAGAAAGAGGTAAATAAAAAGAGAGATTTATAGTGGTTCGGCCGGGCGGGGCCTACGTCCACTTTAAAGAGGTGTTGGAATATTATTAATGAATAAGGATTACAAGGATGAGACTATCTTTAGATATCTCATTACATTCATTTTGCTTGATGGTGTCATATTTACTATATATTAAGTAAATAGGGAAAATTGTGGCTTAGTCCTTCTTCTTTTTTAAAAAGGAGATGCCATTAAAGAAGGTCTAGGAAGGCTCCAAGGTCATAAAGTCCATCCCTTTTGAAGTGGGAGGCCATGGACTATTTATAGGAGTGGGAGTACGGAGGATTAGGTGGCAGGGCCACATGCAGGAAATTCGCGCCTACTGCCATCACTGCCTAGAATTTCGTACCCGGGCATGGGTGCGTGATTTCGCGCCCATTGGGTGCAAAATTCCACCCCCGGCTGGGTGTGAAGCTCCAGCGAGGGGCGCGAGGGTCCCACTTTTGCACGCGTGAGGCTTGAGTTTCGTTCGAGGCCCGGGGACTTGGTTCGGGGTTGGTTCCTGGATGCTGTGAGGATACGAGTAGTGCAGTCGCCTCATGGTCCTACTTCCTTTATTCCTAAGTGCCACTTTTTGGCCTCAGCTCCACGCTATTCGTTGAATTAAGCGTGTCTGATGCACTCTTGGGAATCTGGCTAAAAAGCGAGTTAATATTTGTCGCCCAATGTATGTCTTGTCTCTGACATGATGTGCTTTGTGTTGGTGGATGAGTAGCTAAGCTGTTGTTTCTCCTTGTCGAAAAAATGGAAAATAAGCTTTAGTTATTGACCTCATCCCCTTAGGAGTGCGTATGAGCCATTGTAGGAAGATGCATCGTACACAAACCGCTAGGCATCCACTACTTTGTCACCTCTGTGGATGCACGGGAGTTAGTATCCACATGCATGGAGTGCGTAGACGAGAGAGCGTGGCGCGCGGTTGCAAACTCGGAAGTGTGATAATTTTTATTTTTTTGGAGGGGTCTAAAGTTATTGAAACCCAAGGGGTTCGACACTTCGAAACCAGGGGTTGAAATTTTGAGCCGTGGCTTCGGAATTTCGAAACCATGGGGGATCGAAATTTCGAACCCATATGGCTTGAAATTTCTAACTCGTGGGTTCGAAATTTCAAACCCAATGGGCTCGAAATTTCGAGCCCACGGTGGAATGTGAAGGGTCGTTTTTTCGTTTATAAATAGGGACTCTCCCCCTCATTTTCTTCCTTCTAATTTTTCTCTCCCTGAGCGCCATTGCCGAAAGCTTCGAACCCACGAATTCGAACCCAGGAATTTCGAACATGAACTAGTTAGGGTCGAGGATCAAGAGAGCGAGGAGGTCGGAGGAAGCTGAGGGGCCTTGGTTGGGGACCTCGAAACTTGATCTCGACCGGGTTCAAGGTCCTGGAACCTCTTGGGTAGGAAATTTCGAACCAAGCCGGTTCGACCCCTCGAACCCTCTAGGGTTCGAGTTTTCGAGACCCGCTGGGATCGAGTTTTCGAACCCGCCGGGTTTTAAGTCTCGAACCCTTTGGATTCGTAATTACGGACCCCGTGAAGATCGAGATCTCGAACCCTGTGGGTTCGAACTTCCGAACCTCGTGGGTTCGAACTTTCAAGCCCAATGGCTCGAATTTTCCAACCCGTGTGGGTTTGGATTTTCGGACTTTTCTGGGTTTGAATCTTCATCCATTGATGGTTCCAGACCTTTGAGTTGTCGGGATTCTTGGTCTCTCGTGCCATTGGACTTCGACTTCCGAATATCTGTCTCTGAGTCTGTTTATTTATCGTTGATGCATATGTCGTTAGCCGCGCGCATGGGCTGTATAATTATTCACATAGGGTAGAGCATAAAATTGGACTGGGACTTGAACTGTTTTGAATTTTTATGAACTTTTCTTCATATAGCTTATACTGTCATTGCACCGCATGCACATGTTAGTTAGCACCAACACGAGGGGTACAGGTCACTATACTGCTTGTACTAACACTGATGTATTGAACTATAACTAAAGATGAATACAAGAATAAAAATCGGAAAGACAACGGAAGCCGAGGCTTCCCAGTCCTTGTCTCACACATTTGACCCTGCCCCTAGAGGTAACCCGTCCGACGGTGAACTTGAAACCACCAAAGGATCGACTCCTTCTCATACGACCAGCTCATTGGAGGCGTCGGAGTCCGAGGAGAAACTTGAGCAGAGATATTCCCCGGTCGTGACTGAAGAGACCGAGAATGCAGATATCGTGGGTGAGGATGCGCCCGCGCCTCCGGTAGCTCCGGATATGCTTCCTGATGCAGTGATTTTGGAGAATACCATTGATTCGGTTCAATCATGAATGGATGCCACCGCAGTCAGTAAAATGGTGGCATGATTTAGCATACCGGTTGATGTTGCTCATTCCCTGGGAAAAGATGGTATAGCCCATGCGCCACCCAAGGGTTTTACTGCTTGGAACCGACAAGCTTGCTTTGGGAGATGTGTGCCCCCAGCTAAAAACTTCATTTAGGACACGGTGTTCTACTTTCGGCTCACGCCATCACAACTGCACCCTAATTCTTATGCTTCTCTCCTGGGTACTTGCGTTCTTTTCCAGGTGTTCTCGAATCGGGAACCGACCGGAGACGACATTCAATATTTCTACCATCTGAGGAAAACGAGAACTCTCTCCCCCCTCTAAGTTGTCTTTGGAAGCGACAGTCGCCGCCAAATTCTTCGTCGGAACATGGCCCAAGCCGTCAGTATTCAAACATGAGTGGTTTTTTGTTAATAGTCCTCCCGGCTTTGCCACAAGATGGATTGAAGGAAGTAAGTGATTTTCTAACTCCGCTCCTTACCGTGAACTCATGGATTTCTTCCTTTTATTCATGGCTTTACTTGGGTGATGATAGGGAATCCAAAGACACCTACTGGGCACGTGTATTGGCAACGTCTTAATGCTCTGCGAGCGATACCCGCGAACCTTCACGACACCAGCAACGTGAAAATCAAGATCGCCTCCACCGAGCTGGGTTGCTGCCTATTAACCGGGTTGTGATCAGGCCCGCAATCACCTTTATTGTGACAAATGAGGGAGTTGTGAAAGACACAATCACTACTACACGGAAGAGGAAAATACCCCCTACGGGAGGAGAGTTGCTAGAGACCGTTCAACCTCAACGAGATGTGCACAGTGATAAGACTCATGGTCGAGAGGAGGCCGCCAGATATGAGGGGTTTCCGAGCACTCCCACCCCGTCTCCGATAGTGGAGAGGGACGGAGCACTAGTTAAACCACAATCTTCGGCGCCCCACTCGGTAGCCACTACCTCGCTCGAACCTGAGGGCCAGTTCGATGGCCTAAAGGGGGTTGATCTTGTAGTGAATCCATGGCGATATACGATGAGCCTGGAAGAACTTACTCGTGCGGCAGAGGGGTTACCTTCCTCGAGCGGACCACAATCTGGTATGTTGAGGGAACAATTAGGGCATACATTCAAAATACTACATAGCATAAATATTTGTCCAAATGGGTGATTTGACTAATCTTTCCCTGTTTCATTGGCATGTGATGTGGCAATAGGACATAGTGGACGAGGCTGTGGGCGCGGGAACCGTGAATACTCCCAGATTTCCTCCTTTGAGAGTTTCCGGAGGTTTACCAGTCTGTATCGTCCTCTCTTCCAGAAGGACAAGACAGCGAGCATCGAGGCCGTGATTGATCTAGGCGACGCCTCCTCCTCCTCCAATCTGCATATCCATCGGAGATACTCGTCTTAACATAGGTGTCCCTCGGTCTTTACCTCCAATGCTCCCCCGTCGGTTGTCCCTACGGTTCTCGCTAGGCCTGCCAAAGGGAAGGAGTTGTTGTTTGGCCAATTAAGGCCGGGTATGGAGGTCGCAACGGGAATGCAAAATCTGACAGAGTCCTAAATTCGAGCGGTTTCCACAGAGGAGAGGAGGGCATTTTTGGAGCTGTACTTCCCCCAGTATCACTGAGACAAGTTGTCGTCTCTTCCTGATCTCCGCCCCACCCCAGTAGGTAATTTTGGGAGATGTGGATGCTTGTACAAGCTGCGTATCACCAAGCCAACAAACTGACCAAATATTCCCTCCACCTCTCTGAGCTATTTAAGAGAAAGAACCTGGAGCTCCTCAATCGACAACTGACTATTGATGGTGAAAAGACCTCAGATGCCAACTTGGTAACTGAGATAAGTAAGCCTATTTTACTGTGTCATGGTTAATCACATATTATTATGTGTGTTCCTTAGTTTTAACCCGTGACCGTGTTGTTGCAGCGGGGCTGAAGCAGGCATATGAGATTTTAAGGACGGAGGCTGCCCGTGAGCGTGAGACTTTTAACGACATAGAAATTCGCTTGATCCTCGAAAACGCAGCCCTTAAGAGGGATAAGGATGAGTGGTCCAAAACATGCGCCGACATGAAAGGGAGATCGGGAGAGTTCATCAGCTTTAGGGCGACAATGCTACCTTGAGGGTAGATAATGAAAGATTGCTAGCTAAAAATGACGACGATGCCGATTTGAAAAGGCAACTAGAGGATATGAGAAAGGCGAAGGAGGACGCCGAAGCTAGCAATAGGGATTTGCTGAGCATAGCTGATGGCATAAGGGACGAACATGCAAGGGAATTACTGCAGTTGAGGGGGCGACTGAATGATGCAGAGTTCCGTGTCTGGTCCTCCTTCAAGGAGAATATTCATGGCATGTACGTTAAGGCTTTGAGATTCCGAGGAATATCGTCGGTGGAAGACTACCCCCGTGAGCAAGCTAGGACTTGGGAGAGGTTGGTCCCTTATGAGCCCTTCTTGCGTCGGGTGGATGTAAGTGCCTTAGAAGAGCATCAGCTTGCCGATGTTCTCCAAGACGATGAGGAACGTGAGATGCTGGAAGACGGGAGGAGGCTGTTGCAGGAGGATGCCGAAAACGAAAGGTTTGCAAGGCTTTGCGAGGAGAAGGGGAAGTTTTCGATGACCAAGAGCGTGGTTGTAACACCAAGTATTTTTAAGATAAGAACAACTTCATTAAATAATGAGAATTAAGTAAAATGGACAGCGCCATTGCGTCCATCTCGGAATTCTGGCCAAGATAGACATATAATTTGTGTAAAACGGACATCATATCAAGAAGTTATTAAGCCTAGAAGTTTGTATATGCATAGGAGAAACATATATATATATATATATATATATATATATATATATATATGTAAACAAATTATAATATAAAATAAAGAATAAAATAAGGATTGCACGTAATAAATACATGCATTGGAAAAAATGTAATGCATGCATTGAAAGAAAGAAAGGATTGGTTGCATGCAATGTAAATATGTTGCATGCACTAATTTGCAAACATAATGCATTAACATTAAAAGAAAAAGATTCATGCAATGGTTTAATTTAAGTATTGTAACTAACATGAAAAATAGAAGGAAGGAGAGAACAATAATTTTCATTGTTCTAAGACTTATTAACAAAAGACTTCATAGCTCAGTTGGTTAAGGCATTGGATTTGTAACACAGTGGTCGGGGGTTCGAACCCCGGCGGTGACATAATCTTTATCTTTGTTTTAGAGAGGTCCAAATGAATATGCAAATAAATGTACATATACAAATTCAAAATTTGAAAGGATTAGAACGTACATATAAGTAAATAAAGAAAATATATGTATATATATGAGAATATATATACGTATATGCATAAATATATGTATATGAAAGATAAAATTCAAGATAAGGCTACAATCAATGAAATACGGCAAGAATCAAATAACGGTGCAACATTTTAGAATTTTGAAAATAAAACGAAAGTTGTGCGTGTATATATACGCGTAAAATGGTCGTTGGAGGAATTGTATACATATAAGAATATTTCATGTGAATAAAACAGTTAAATAAATTCCAGAAATTCAAAAGTTCAAAAATCGAATTTCTGCGCCAAAACAATTCAAACATGTGAAATTGAAATATCTACGCCAAAACAGCTTGCTGGACACAATGCTGATGCAGCACTGCGTGTATGATAAGATTTGGCTAGATTAATTTGCGAACCATGAGTATTTTCTTAACAAGGTTCAATGCTGACTCAGCGCTGCGTGTACGATAAGGTCGTGAGCACCTATAAATAAGACCATAGTCCTAACCCTAAACATCATAATTCAACGGCTGTGCTGGTGCTCTGTTATGGCTCCCTCTCTCTCTCTTCTCAAATCTATTCTAAAATTAAAATGCTAGCATAGGAGGTTTATGAATTCAGATCTAGAGGAGGGAATCAATGTTAATAAAAAGATTATTGAATCATGAAAGCAAGGTAAATCTCTAAGAACCAATTTATTTAAATTATTTCACTTTCCCTTCTCTTTCCGTGAAAGAATAAATCCATGGTCGTTAGATCATGAATCAAATTAATGGGAAAAGGAAAATCATGGATGATACAACGGATCGGATCCGAAATTTGGGGAAAGATTAACGGTGAGTGGGTTTAAGCTATAGCCTTTTGATAATGTTCCGACTATCGTTTAGCATTCCCCTTTTTAATAAATTTTGAAATGGCCAGTTTAATTATTAATTGCTATTGTAACAAATTGAAATTTTGATATGAATATGTCAGGAAATTCCTATGTTGAATTGGCTAAGTTATTGAATGTTTACATGTTGGAGAAAATAAACTTGTTAGGATATGAATAGCCAATTCATTAATTGTAACTAAATGCTTTACTTGGGACATATTATTGATTGAACGGCATGTTACCCGATTGAATGTTTACATGTCCTAGAGGAATTAAACATATGTTGAAAATGGCATGCGACAAAATATAGGCAAAAATTAGACGACATGTAAATTAGATTACTGTAAACTATATTACAGTAAAAAGGATAATATGTCTAAAACTTTCATGTAATGAACATAACATATATTATGTTTTGAGATTTTAATTGGAAGCGTAATTCGATATGAAAATATGTGATTGAATGAAAATGAATATGCCTAGGATTACAACTGGAAAATGTAACTACATTTATGGCACGAGGTTAGGTTGCATTATTAGCGGAAGTCTGCCCGGACCCGACCGGCATATCCAGCATCCACTAATGTGGAACCTAATCTGAGAGACCAATGTGAAAGAATTAACAACATGTGCTAAGACACAAGGTTAAGTCTGCTTGTGGTAGAAGTCTGCCCGGACCCGCCCGGCAAATCCAGCGTCCACAAGTATAGGCTTAATGTGAGAGGTCTAGTGCTTATATATATATATATATAACAAGATATGAATAAATGGCAAGGATGGTAATTAAATGTATAACTATGAAAATAAGAAAGGAAGGGATGTAATGAACTGATAAGTAAAACATGTTATTGAAATCAAACTGGAATATAAAAGGGATTGTGGATCATAGACCTTGGGCCACAATCTAGAGAATAACATGTTGTAAGCTTATTAATAAACCTAAATGAATTAAGTTATAAATTGAATTAATAAGCAAGTGTAACTTGGTAAACTTGAAAAGGAATTCAATGTGAAGGAGAATAACCAAGTCAATTGAGAAAACTCACGAGGTGGCGCAAGCGCGTAATTAATGGTTAAACATACGGTCTAATGACATGTAAAACTATGGCGCTTGGACTGGTCCATACGTTAGAGAATGAATAACCCTAAGGGGTAGATCATCGGGACGTCAAAAGACACAAAGAGGAGCACATGTCCATCTAAATATTCTTGTAGGCTCCAACGGACTGGGTTAAGAGCACGCGGCTTCTGGGTACGTAGGGTACTCTTGATATTTCTCTATGAGTGGCAGATGATCCGCCTGTGCTCACAGAGGTTAGGTCTCCGTAGGTGAACCAATGAGTATGCCTCGATTGCAATAATAAGGGGCACTCAAAAGACTAACATGGACCAGCATGATTCGGCAAGACCAATTAGTGCCCTACGATAGCAACTCATCGTCTACCTACCATCTTCAGTCAGTACGTAAAGCGGAAAGGCGGAGAACTTCAAAAGACCATATACTTTGCTATCTAGTTATGGGTGAGGTTGGCCAATAGGTTTGAAGGGCATAGGGGTTCGGGGTTAAGTTCTCATTTCTGATATTCTTAGGTGCCTTTCATTAGTTAAGGGATGGGTCTAGTGGGAATATAGCCAATGTAAAAGCAGAACTTAGCATCTGCAATAAGCAGATATCTGAAAGCTCCCGACCGATTGCTGTGTTTGTTGATTAGCCCTGCCATGGGACTCGGGCGCAAATATAGAGAACATGTGCAATTGACCTCGAGAACGATTGACGATACGTACATGGAAAAATCCAGGTACACTCATGTTGCTCTGGGTGGTGTATCATAAGACTACAAGGCATTATTCGATGATGAAACCTAATTCAATCGAATGGTTCAAAGATGGCAGTCCGAACGCTTACGTAATGTAGAAGTAGTGGTTCTTTGCAGACGTAGCGTTGACATATATGAAAAAATCCGTATGACATTCGGGTGTAGGATTAGGGACTGCTATATTCCTGCGATGATACGGTGGAGACCGTGCGAGTGGGGTAATATGGAGTATAACTCAATATGGAGAGATAGCTTCATAAACTGTATTAGGTTAATTCACTAGGAAGTAAATGGGTACGATGTGTGTGTAAGCCTTGAGTGTTGTTAACCCAAGTAACCTAATAAATAAGAAAATATGATTGAACAATATATGTAAGATTATCCGAAGTGTATAGTTTAAATCCAGTCACCAGTACTTGTGTTCTGACCCCCTCCTCATAACACACTCGCAGGTTAGATTGTGGCAGAGACATGATTGCTTTGGATACTGGTTAGGCAGTATTAATAATACGGTAAGGCTATGTTTTGATTATACTATATTTTATCCTTTATGCTGTGAGGTATTTTTCTGAGCTCTGACATTTTTTATGTCTCTGTCTCTTCTGCTGGATACCAGAGCAAACCAATCCGAGTTTCGATAGATTGGAATTTTGAAAAAGAATTCGATCTGTCAAAACTGGTGTTGTCACATATGGTATCAGAGCTTAGGTTTAGGTTTCCTATGTTAATAGTGAGTGAACATACTTGTATTTTTAAAAATATAAATATATTATATATATACCTAGATCCATAGAGGAACCCACGAAATAGAAAGAGTATTGTAATGACTCGCATTCTACGTATCAAGAGATCATAGATTATTTCTTTCCCGTATGAAGTCGTATGGTCATGTAACTTTGGAAAACATCCATTAGAGTCATTTCCCATGTTCATGATTTTTGTCGATTTTTAAATGACCATTTTGCCTTTAGTTGGTACTGTTTTGGCCATAACTTTTGATTGGAAAGGAATTTTGACTTGAAACCACTTCCATTGGATTCATTTGATGGTTTACCTTTCCGTAGAGTGGTCATATTAGCCAAACGGACTTACCGTTTGGGAGATATGGCTGAAACAAGGTTTGGAGGGTGAAAAACTGCTTAACCGGGCCAAATCGGGTGATTAGTGGATATGCCCATAACCCATTTCGGGATAAGGGTTATGGGGAGGCTGAAATGAGATAGAGGATTATTCCATTTTAGTTTTCTAGCCTCCACTTATCACCAAGGAACCCTAAAAAATGGCCTCCAACCTCTAAATCACATCCAAATCACCTTTTGGTCAAGGATTTGGCTTAGCAACCTCTAATCAAGGAAGATCTACACCAAAGCAACATTGGAGCTGCTATTTAGCATTGGGATTCACATCAAATCAGAGATTTATTTCAGATTTTAGTTTATTTGTGGCTAAGGTGAGTGATTTGCATAGTTTTGCACTAATTATGGATAATTAGGGGTGATTAGTGTTAATTAGCGAATTTAAACTTGATAAAATTCTGGAAAAATGTTTATAAAATTCGGAATGATGTTTTAGACCTCCGATGTGAATTTGAGTTAATTTGGTTAAGTTTTGCTGATCATATCATAAGTTTCACCTAAACATGCTTAAGGGAAAATAGGGGGGTTTTGGCTATGTTTGATCCATTTTAACCTATCATATTGTTGTTTTGATGTGTGTGGTTGATTATACATGTTTCTATGACTGTATGGTATACTTTGTGATTGACTATAATAGTTGGAATGGTCGAAAACGCCATCGAGGGGCGTAAACAACTCACTGGACAAGGTGCAGGAATTCGGATCGGATAGGGGATTGAGGGTCGATCGGATCGCCCTATGCGATCGTGGAACATCACCACGAGCCAAGTCATCTCCTCCGAGCCGAATCGTCTGCGCAAGGTCCACGAACACCAACTGTGAACTACTATCCGATCCGATCCACTCGTGCTTCGTATCACGATCCGACTAGAGGAAAGCTGCATCCACGATCCGATGCACTACGAGACGCCGATCCGAACCAGGGGAGCCACGGGCTGGAGGAGCGCGATCTGACCCGTATGGGGTATTCCGATCCGAACTGAGGAGAGGAGCACGATCTGAAGCAAAGAGAAAGGGGACCGCGATGACGATCCGAACCGTGGCGTGCTGAAGAGCCGATCTGATCCAAATGGGGTATGGAAGGCCGAACCGAACCGATGAAGACTGATAACCCGAGATGCAAAGGTAGTCCAAATGAAGGGTATTGAATCAGGATCCAGATAGGAACCAATGAGTGGACTTCATGAGTTGGACTTTGCTGCGGGACGTGTGCTAAGGAGTTGTTGACGTTCATAACTTCGATTCACCACTAAAAATGAAGGATGACTACTTATCAGTGCAGTAGGGTCATTATGACCTGAGGGGCAAGGTGATGGTAGCAAGTCTACGTTATCAGTGCAGAAGGGTCATTATGACCTGAGGGGCAAGGTGATGCGCAGTAAGACTATGAGCCAGCGTAGATGGAGTGAACAACTCCATAGGGCAAGTGGACATAGTAAGGATTGGCAAGGCTATGAGCCAGCGCAGATGGGTGAATAACTCCATGGGGCAAGTGGACATAGCGAGGAATTAGTGGCTACGTTATCAGTTCAGTGAAGCCATTTATGACTTCATGGGGTAGAGTGATCGTAGCAAGGTATGTTGGGTGATTGAAGTGGTGAATATCGTATGCTTTACGCACTGAGTGAGAGATGTGAGGATGGATGTTATGTTTGATTGTTTGCCATCACTATGACTTGCACACCTCCCCCACCTCCGTATCTTTACACCGTTTGATATGGTACCTTAGAGTGTTGTACAATATGTAGTGCTAACTTTTTGGTTGTAGGTCCAGGTTAAGGTATGTTTTAGTCTACCTGTTATTGTTCACTTTAGATGCTTATCGCTTATACCAGGCTTTATGTCTGACCCAGAGTTTTATGTCTCTTCTTATTACTCTGGGTGCTCACACGAGCAGACTAGAGACATGTTAGCTGGTGATGCGCGAGTAGCTGATTCGGAGGCGGGCAGGAGGCTTACACGTATGATATATATATACACATTCTCCCTATGTCGTTGGTGGTCGCTACTTGGGCATTAGTGGTGTACCTCCTTTATCTTAATTTTGCTTTGAGACAGTTTGAAAGTTGTAATAAGATGTATTTTGGATTTCTGCTGCTATGATGTTTAGTTCTGGTTTTCAGCTTATGCACTGTCTTTCCTGTTTTATGTCATGTATGTTATTATTATATTTTATTCTACGCGCTATGAGACATTCTACAGGTTCTTTGTATGTTTATTTCCTTCTTCCCTTTCCTTCTCACGACATGTGTACAGTGCACTTTTGGGGTAAATGTCGGTTGGTGCGGGGTGGCCCGTCACAAGTATAATATGGAATGAAATGGGATGTTTGTTTTGTACACTAAAGGAATGAATACGCAAATTTGAGACCCATAGGAAGTTTGGTTGGGAAGTGTAAATATACTTTGTACGGAAGGAAAATAAATCCCATATGATTATTATTTTGGAAAAAGGTAGAACAGAGAAAAATGGATTAGGAATATATATAGTTGAGAAATTGACTTTTGGGAGTGTCTAGGAGAATCTAGAAAAGTTGGAAACCCACATTGAGTCGAACCCCATTATTAATTTTTAAGAACTTGAGATTATAAAAGTTTTGGGAAAAAAAATTCATTTCACAATTATTTTTGAAAAATTATTTAAACGAGAATTTTGTTGGGTGGAAAAAATAAGTTGTAGAAAATGAGAATAGGGTGGATGTTGGCATCTTGTCTACTGAACTGACCTTATATGTAAGAACAAGTTATAAACCCGATTAAGGAAAATAGTTGTTTGTATCTACTCCAGTTTTGTGATTTGAAAAAAAAATTGCAAGGTAAGACGAAAAAGAAAGCTACAACAAAGAAAATTTTCTTATGTGGGATGTGCTTGGATAGGAAAGTAGGAAATCTTTAAACGTTGTTTCATAAAATCCAAGTACGATTTGAAAAAAAGAATATAAAAAAAACGGAAGGTGTCAAATTTTCAATTTTCCACCTTTTTGTAACATAAGAAATCGAATTTAGAAAATTAGATTTTTCTGAAATCCGAAAAATAAAGTTGGTTGGTAGGATTATGGATGCAACAATTGGATGAACTATGCTTTTACTCAGTAAGAGTGTAGGAAAATTTGATTGTAAAAGCATTTTGATTTTCAAAATATTACATTCATGTAGAACTGCCAGTATATCTAGAATGTGAGCATCATATTTTAAAAAGGATTTTTGAGAAATTTTCATACACATAGGAGGTACCGATTAGGCATACATGCATTATTATGTTGTATTTCACTTTGCACAAGTGCACAATGTTTGCTAAAATTGGATGCACACATGATGGATGTATATTATGCGAGGGGTTAATTGATTTTACCCTTATTAAATTTCGAGGACGAAATTTCCGAAGGGTGGGAGAATGTAACACCCCGTATTTTTAAGATAATAATAACTTAATTAAATAATGAGAATTAGGTAAAATGGGCTGCGCCATTGCATCCATCTTGGAATTCTGGTCAATATAGACACCTAGTTTGCGTAAACCGGACAACATATGAAGAAGTTATTAAGCATAGAAGTTTATATACGCACAAGAGAAATATGTATGTATATATATATATATATATATATATATATATATGCAAACAAAATAAAATATAAAATAAGGATTGAACGTAATAAATACATGCACTGAAAGAAATCTAATGCACGCATTGAAAGAAAGAAAGGATTGGTTGCATGCAATGTAAATATGTTGCATGCACTGATTTGCAAACATAATGCATTAACATTAAAAGAAAAAGATTCATGCAATGGTTTAAATTAAGTATTGAAACTAACATGAAAAAGAGAAGTAAGGAGAGGACAATAATTATCACTTTTCTAAGACTTATTAAAAAAATACTTCATAGCTCAGTTGGTTAAGGCATTGGATTTGTAACATAGAGGTCGGGGGTTCGAACCCCGGTGGTGGCATAATCTTTATCTTTGTTTTAGAGGGGGCCAACCGAACATGCAAATATATGTACACGTACAAATTCAAAATTTGAAAGGATAAGAACGTACATATAAGGAAATAAAGAAAATATATGTATATATATGAGAATATATATATATATATATATGTATATATATATATGAAGAAATATATGTATACGAAAGATAAAATTCATGATAAGGCTACAGTCAATGAAAGATGGCAAGAATCAAATAACAGTGCAACATCGTTTGAATTTTGAAAATAAAATGAAAGTTGTGCGTGTATATATACGCCTAAAGTGGTCGTTAGAGAAATACATATAAGAATATTTCATGTGAATAAAACAGTTAAATAAATTCCATAAATTTAAAGCTTCAAAAAATCAAATTTGTACACCAAAACAATTCAAACATTCGAAATTCAAATTTCTGCGCCAAAACAGCTTGTGGGACACAATGCTAACTAGGCATTGCGTATATGATAAGATTTGGCTAGATTCATTTGCGAACCTGGACTATTTTCTTAACTGGGTTCAATGCTGACTCAGCGTTGCGTGTACGATAAGGTTTTGAGCACCTATAAATAAACCTTAAACCTAACCCTAAACATCATAATTCAGCGGTTGCGCTGGAGCTCTGCCATGGCTCCCTCTCCCTCTCTCTCTCTCTTCTCAAATCTATTCTAGAATTAAAATGTTAGCCTAGGATGATTATGAATTCAGATCTGGAAGAGGGAATCAATGTTAATAAAAAGATTATTGAATCATGAAAGCAAGGTAAACCTCTAAGAATCAATCTATTTAAACTATTTCTCTTTCCCTTCTCTTTTCATGAAATAATAAATCCATGGTCGTTAGGTCGTGAATCAAATTAAAGGGAAAAGGAAAACCATGGATTATATAATGGATCAGATCAAAAATTTGGGGAAAGCGTAAAGGTGAGGGGTTTTAAGCTATAGCCTTTAGATAATGTTATGACTATCGTTTAGCATTCCCCTTTTTAATAAATTTTGGAATGGTCAGTTTAATTATATATTGTTGTTGTAACGAATTGAAATGTTGATATGAATATGTCAGGAAATTTCTATATTGAATTCGCTAAGTTTTTGAATGTTTACAAGTTGGAGAAAATAAATTTGTTAGGATATGAATAGCCAATTCAGTGATTGTAATTACATGGTTTACTTGGGACGTATTATTGATTGAACGACATGTTAAAATAATTACCTGATTGAATGTTTACATGTCCTAATAGAATTAAACATATGTTGAAAATGACATGCGACAAAATATAGGCAAAAATTGGATGACACGTAAATTGGATTACTGTAAACTATATTACAATAAAAAGGATAATATGTCTACAATTTTCATGTAATGAACATAACATATATTTTGTTTTGAGATTTTGATTTGGAAGCACAATTTGATATGAACATAAGTGATTGAATGAAAATGAATATGCCTAACTACATTTATGGCACGAGGTTAGGTTGCATTAGTGGCGGAAGTCTGCCCGGACCCGATCTGCATATCCAGCAGCTACTAATGTTGAACCTAATGTGAGAGGCCTAAGTGAAAGTATTAACAACATGTGCTAAGACATGAGGTTAAGTCAGCTTGTGGTAGAAGTCTGCCCGAAACCGCCCGGCAAATCCAACGTCCATAAGTATAAGCTTAATGTGATAGGTCTTGTGCTTATATATATATATATATATATATATATATATATATATATATATATAACAAGAAATGAATAAATGGCAAGGATGGTAATTAAATGTCTAACTCAGAAAATAATAAAGGAAGTGATATAATGAACTGAGTTAGTATCATAAGAGGGAAAAGTGAGGTATTTCCCTAAATGACTTATTTCTGAGAACGTTGTTGCAAGTAAGACACAACAAATAAAGAAAAGTAAAGAAATTACTTGCTACCACGGATTTAGATCGGAAAACATTATGAAAATAAATCATTGATTCCTTTGATCAAATTGATAAGTTGCACGAAGTGTTTTCCTTAATACAATAAGGAACATATATTACAGTGAAAGAAGAATAATGGTTTACAAAAGTAAATGGTTTAAAAGGGGAATGATAATGACCTATTATAAATAAATAACATTAATGAAAATATTGTATAATAGATAGACTTGTCCAAGGGAAAAGTGAATATTATAACTTAGGTTATAAAAAACTAGTAAGGGAATGGGATAACTGGTGAATTAAGTTAAGTGACACTTGATTGTAAATTAAGTAATCAGAAAAGGGGAAAACCTGAAACCAATTCAGAAAAGGGGAAAAAATATATTGTACTTAATTATAAATTAAGTAGTCTGAGAGTCTGAAACTCGTTGGTAAGAATAACATGTTTAGACTTGTCCTAGGGACAAGGGGAAATTATAACATATGTTATAATAAATGGGAAGAGAAACTTATTAATGGGTCTTAGTTAATAGAAGTAAGTCAATAAGTAAACAACGGTAAGTCGTATTGACGGCGTAAAGTGGGATTATGATTAAATGAGAAAGGATGAGGAAAACTTATGAAATGAAATAAGTTATATTTAATCGTAAATGGTAAGTGACATGTGAATTGGAAACAAGTGAACATATATACTTAATAAAGTAAAACATGTTATTGAAATCAAATAAGAATATAAAAGGGATTATGGATCACAGACCTTGGGCCACAACCAAGAAAATAACATGTTTTAAGCTTATTAATAAAATTAAATGGGTTGAGTTATAAGTTGAATTATTAAGCAAGGGTAACTTGGTAAACTTGAAAAGGAAGTCAATGTGAAGGAGAATAACCAAGTTATTTGGAAAAACTCACGAGGTGGCGCAAGCGCGTAATTAATGGTTAGACATAGGGTCTAATGGCATATAGAACTGAGGCGTTTAGACAAGCCCATACGCTAGAGGATGAATAACCCTAAGGAGTAGATCATCCGGATGTCAAAAGACAAAAAGAGGAGCGCATGTCCATCTTGATATTCTTGTAGGCTCCATCAGACTGGGTTAAGTAGAACACAGGTTCCAGGGACGTAGGGTACTCTTGGTATTCCTCTGTGAGTGGCAGATGATCCGCCTGTGCTCACAGAGGTTACGTCTGCGTAGGTGAACCAATGAGTATGTCTTGATTCCAATAATAAGGGGCAATCAAAAGACTAAAATGGACCAACGTGATTCAGCGAGACCGGTTGGTGCCCTGTGATAGCAACTCGTCATCTACCTACCATCTTCAGTCAGTACGTAAAGCGGAAAGGCGGAAAACTCCAAAAGACCGTATACTTTGCTATCTAGATATGAGTGAGGATGGCCAATAGGTTTGAAGGGCCTAGGGGGCCAGGGTTAAGTTCTCATTCTTGATATTCTTGGGTGGCTTTCATTAGTTAAGGGATGGGTCTGTTGGGACCATAGCCACCGTAAATGCAGACCTTAGCATCTGCAATCGTCAGATATCTGAAAGCTCCCGACCGAGTTCCATGTTTCCTGATTAGCCCTGCCACGGGACTCGGGCGCACATATATAGAACATGTGCAATAGACATCGTGAACGATTGATGATACGTACGGGGGAAAGTTTAGGTACAATCAAGACTCTCTGGGTGGTGTATCATAAGACTAGAGGGCATTATTCGAGGATGGAACCTAATTCGATCGAATGGTTCGAAGATGGCAGTCCGAGCGCTTACGTAGTATAGAAGTAGTGGTCCTTTGCAGACGTAGCTTTGACATATATACAGAAATCCGTACGACATTCAGGCGTAGGATTAGGTACTGCTATATTCCTACGATGACACGGTGGAGACCATTCGAGTGGGGTACCATGTGGTGTATCTCAATGTTGAGAGATAGCTTCATATACTGTATTTGGTTAATTGACTTGGAAGTAAATGGGTACGACGTGTGTGCAAGCCTTGAGTGCTATTAACCCAAGTAACCTAATAAATAACAAAATATGATTGAACGGTATATGTAAGATTATCCGAAGTGTATAGTTTAAACTCGGTCACCAGAACTTGTGTACTGACCCCCTCCTCATAACACACTCGCAGGTTAGATTGTGGCAGAGCCATGATAGCTTTGGATATGGGTTAGGAAGTATTAATAATACGGTAAGGCTATGTTTTGACTATATTATATTTTATCCTTTCCGCTGTGAGATATTTTTTTGAGCTCTGACATGTTTTATGTCTCTGTCTTTTCTGCAGGATACCAGAGCAAACCAATCCGAGTTTCGATAGACTGGAATTTTAAAAAAAATTGGTATATTGAAATTGGGGTTGTCATAGTGACTTTGGCAGAAACCTATGTAGAGGGAAGCTCTCGTCAGCCTCTGGCTCTTGTATCTGCTACTGAGTATTATGCTGACTTCTCGACACTGGAGGATAGCAGATTCACCTCACATATTGCAGCAAGCACCCTTCCTATCCTTACCATGCCATCTTTGACCATAGGTAAATTCTTTTTACCCGGCATCCCCGAGGATAAAGTGATTACTGAATTTGCGGACTAAAAACGTTGTATATTTGCTATACAGTTCGTACTGAGCCTATGACGGCAGCAGACCTTGCGCCCGTGATCCCCTAAGTGACCGCCTCGGGGCCAGTCCCCATAGGAACAGACTATGGAGAGGGCGGCGACCAATTGGACACCTTTTCTGACATAGTAATTACTCCTAGCATTATGGACATTCTTAATGAGGAAGGAGAGGTGGCCGATGTGCAAAGTGCCACTACCAAGGGTTCAGTGGAAGCCGATGTATGAACGATGGAAGCCAGAGGCTAGAAGGTGGAAGAGATGGAGAGGGGCGTTGCTGATGTCTGGAAGGAAAGGGAAGATGAGGAAGCCCGGCGGAGGGTCGTTGAGATCATTGAGAAAACCATATCGTGCAAGTCTCAGAAGCCCGCCGAGCGATGGGCTGCCAGGGAAGCAAAGGAGAAAGCTAAGCGGGAAGGATAGGAGATCCTGAAAAGGAGCGAGGTCGCGGTAGGCGTTCCTTCTGGGGGTGCCCCCGTACCTCCGCCGCTCGTCATTACTACCGATGTCAAGGAGGTCTCCAGCAGTGACGGTGCTAGGGAGCGTCGCATCTCCGTTACTCATGATTCAGTTGCTCGTCCAAAGGGCCGAGGAGGCAACAGTGGTTTGAGCGGAAGAGAATCTGGCCGAAAGAGATCTAGTGCGGGTAACGAACCGTCGAGTGCCGAATCTGCAAAAAAGTACAAGCACGAGGAAAAGTAGAAGAAATACGGTTAGAGTTAGTAGCCTAAGTAAAAGTTACCGTTATTTTGGTATTGTAGGCCGATAGGTTACGCGAGTACGACCCTCGCTTTTGGTTTTTCAAGAAACGGTGTAGCTCTCGTGTACACCCTGTTATTAGAAAGGAAAAGTATTGGATACGAACTTTGTTTAGCATGTATGTGTGGGAATTGAAATATGTATTAATAAGGTCGCATTTTTGTCAAGCATTTAGATGATCTTTTTATGTATTCCGGCGTCTCGTACTTACGTAAACGTACATATCGTTACTCTTAGCACAAAAGCGATTAGGGGTCGTCTCTGGGAAAATTATTCCAGATAGGTGAGATAGAGCGCTGGTTTCAGTTAGTTTCCCTCAGCTCAAGAAACCCATAGTTTGCGGAACCAGGCTAGGCGCCTACTTTTTTGGGTGGCCCGTGGTAAAGCCCAAGTATAGCATATGTTTAGAGAGTCACGTTGTGTGTTCCGCTAGGTGGGTGGCTCTCCCATCGTTCATCGGCTTGAGGCGAGCTGCCAGACGTTGTTTATTCACCGGCATAGTTTTCAGCCCTGATCATCAACTCGTAAGGTCCGATCGTGGCCATAGTCTACCCCTCATCCTTGAGGGTGAAAGGGAAGAAACGATTTAAGGTCGGTCTTGGTGCTGCGCCAAGATTCGACCGGCACCCGCAATCGGCGAAGAGAGCTTTGCATCGATCTTAGTCGGTCGCGGGTGGCGCCAAGCCGCCTGGGCTAGGGCACGGAACGATTTATCCTCGGCACTGGGCCGAGGTTCAATTTAGTGGTTATTTGTACTCGGTCGCGCAGCGTGCCGGCGATTCGAGTAGCGCTGCCGGATTTCGTGCTCGGGTTGCGGGGCGTAGCAAAGTGTTTTACATTTGACACTGCATTACGGTTGGAAAACCACCATCGGCTCCCGTGTTTAGGGTGCTGGTGTGGCCGTCGCAGGCGTGAGTCAAGCTAAGTGTTGGAACTAACAAAGTGCGTCACATGAGAACTAACCAACAAGGAGATAGAAAACTTAACATGATTTCTACTGATAACTTTGGCAGTAACAGCGTTTACAATGCCTTGAATTTTTGAAAAACAAAACATTGCTGAAAAAGCGTAAACAACCATGAACTGTGTTATATAAAGTAACGCCGAGCCGATTGCCTATGCAGAAGAAACCAGGTAAATGTATAAGTCTTCTTGATCTATAGGCTTGGAAAGGATAGTTGGTCACTCTAAGTGGTCTAGAAGTTCTTTGAATGCAGCGACGCATTCAGAGGTCCACTCGAAACTGCGTTTCCCTTTTTGGAGTAAGTCGAAGAAGGGGATGCAATTGTCAGTGGCCATAGAGATGAACAGTCTTCAAGCGGTGACCTTTCCGTTTAGACTTTGGACATCTCTGATGTTCTCGGGAACGCAGATGTCCCGAATAGCTTTGATCTTTTCTGGATTGACTTCGATGCCTCGAGAATTGACAATCAAACCTATGAATCTTCACGAAGCAACTACGAAGGAGCACTTCAGGGGGTTGAATTTCATGTCATGCTGGCGGAGGACATCGAACATCTCGGAGAGGTCATGGACGTGATTGCTTGATATTTTAGATTTCACTATCATATCATCCACGTACACCTCCATGGATTTCCTAATCCGATTTTTAAACAGTCGATTAACCATTCGCTGATAGGTGGTGCTGGCATTCTTGAGGCCGAATGGCATAACACGGTAACAATAGAGCCCAAGGTGGGTAATGAAAGAGGTATAGTCTTGATCACATAGGTTCATTGGGATCTGATGGTAGCCTGAGTAGGCGTCCATGAAACATAGCAGTTGTTACTCGGCGGTCGAGTGGACAAATCGATTGATCTTCGGGAGCGGAAAACAGTCTTTCTAACATGCCTTGTTGAGGTCGGAGAGGTTGATGTATGTCCACCATTTACCTTTGGCTTTTTTAACCAGGATAGGGTTGGAAAACCACTCAGGATAGTCAGCTTCGCGGATGAAGTTATTATTGAGCAGACAGTCCACCTCTTCTTCGAGCGCCATGGACCTCTCGGATCCCAAGAAGCGGCACTTTTTTTTGACAGGAGGCATTTTAGAATCCAAGCAAAGAGAATGACAAGTAATCACGGGATCGATGCCATTCATGTAGAGTGAGTCCATGCAGACACATCCAGATTGGCCTTCAGGAAACATATGAGGTCTTCTTTATTAGCGAGGTCGAGTTGCGACCCAACCTTCAACACCCTTGTTGTGTCGTCGAGGTCGACGGGAACGTCCACCGTGGATTCGACTAGGACAGCCCTCTCGTAATCGTGCTCCTCGTCCTTCCGTGGGTCGAGATCATCGAAAAATGGCAGTGGCGCCTGAGCCAGGGCTAAAACGCCGCTGGCTGCTATGCTAAGACATTCTTGGCACAAGACAGCGCGAGCACGGCTTTTCCCTTGTCCATGTTGCATGCGTTCTTCCACTCTATTTCATTGCATTCCCCGGCGCTTCTTTGGTCACCCTTAATTTGCCGATCTCATTTTCCATCGGGAATTTCATCAAGACAGACCATGGTGCAATGTAAACCCGGAATTCGGTGAGGAAAGTGCGCTCGAAGATAGCATTGTAGGGGGAGTCGATGTCTATAACCATGAAGGTGAGAATTCGGACTCGGCTTTTATCCCCCTCGCCCAGCTCCTCAGGTAGGTAGATCATCCCTACGGTGGAACTGGAGGCCCCATTGGAGCCGCGAATCGTAGCATGACATGGCTTTAGATCATTTGCATCTACTTTCATCTGGTCGTAGGCAGCCTTAGAGATGACATTAACCAAACTTCCCGAGTCGATTAAACCTTTTCGAACGAAGGTGGCTCCGATGTGGGCCGTGATGACTAATGGATCGATGGTCGAGATTTCTAGCCCCATCGATTCTCTTCCTCGAAAGATGACGTCGTCGCTCATACTTTTCTACAGCTTGGCTGGGGCGAACTTAGGGAGAGGGAGCAGGCTTCGTATATAGCGTGCTTTATGTCACTCACATACTCATCCATCTTTTGATGCCTTGTGTGGGGTAAGGTCTGCCACATATGGTGTTTAACACGATTCCTCGTCTCGGGTTAGATGATCCCAGAGCTGCCCTGGTGGCTACTTGGGGAGCTAGTGCTGGAGGCTGCGAGTTTGCTTCTGGGGGAAAGGGCTCTGGAACATATTGCTCGAGCAGTTTCTCATGGATAAGTTCCTCGATTGCGTCCCTGAGTTAACGACATTCGTTCGTATCGTGCCCGTACACGTCGTGGTACCCACAGTACCTCCCAGTGTTCCTCTCGCGGTCTGTGGATTCTCTGACGCACGGCTTTTTGTAGGGCAAGGTGTTACATGTTTCCAAGTAGATCGTATCTATTTCTTCATTCAGAGGGGTGTAGGTTTCGAAGGCTTGGCGAGGGCCGGGCCTTCTTGGTTCTGCCTGGGTTTGCCCGTTATTTCGTCCATCCAACCTACCGTTATTTGGTCATTGCCTGGAGGGACCTTCCCCTCTGTTTTGATCAAAGGTCACCCCGCCCCGCCTGCCCCTGAGGTTGTTATTCGCGGCGCCCGCTTTGGGGTAGTTGGGATGACTTGTGGCAGAGAGCCGATTTCTCCTTGCCTCCTCTTGGCATAGGTATTGATCTGCCTTCTCGTAGAAGGCGTCGAGGCTCTTCCGCTATTTCCATTGATCCAGGCCACGAATTCCAAAGTAGGGAGGACACCTTTCGCTAGATAAAATAGGACGATGCGAGGATATGGATCGTTGACCTCGGCGACATCTATGTTAAACTTGGAGAAGTAGCTTTTGAGGGACTCGGTGGGCCCCTGGTATAGATTGGATAAAGTGAAGGCATTCTTCGGAGTCGGGATATGCAGACTAGATCAGTTGCAAGATGCCCAAATTTGTAAATGGAATTGAGTGGGAGGCGAGAAAACCAAAGCAAAGCGGTACCAGATAGGAAGACCGGAAAACATTTGCACTTGGCTGGATCATTACCCCAGCTCGAGTCCATCTGCCATTTGTATACATTCCAGAAAGCACAAGGTTCAGTGGTACCATCGTAGAGTGGCATCTGAAGCATGCTAAAGCGCCTCGGCCACTCAACCTCATCTACTCCTCTCGTGAAGGGGTTATGCGTGATATGGGCTTCCCATGAGCCGTGTGTGTCCCCTAGCATTGCCCAAATAACACTTCATACCACTTTGGGGAGATAAGAGGGATGGGGATCTACCATCAGGATTCATGGATTTTGACGTGGTTCCAGAGTCCTATTACATGGATGCCTCCTACGGTGGACGTCCGGATCGTTGTCCTCCCCATCCTCGACATCTGTGATGTGGTATTGGCATGGTTGGTGAGGTCAATCAGTGTGATGCAGACCCTGTTCTGGAGAAGAGCGGACTGCTTGGATACCGGGCCCATCACCTTGATTAGCGGCGACTGAGTTGCGTCGAGGAAGAGGTTGGTTAGTCGGACCAGGTCTGTCGTTGATGATCAAGCTAGTTTGGTCTCCGTATTGTCCCCCCCCCCCCCCCCCCCCCCCGCTACATGTGACTATGGTTCGATCGCCGTTGCCATTGCCGTTGCCGTTGTCGAGGGCATTGGTATGAGCAGCGATGTTGTTGATGAGGCTGGACCTCCTCCTTTGATGTGGGCCCCTCGACTCGAAAGAGGAAGTTTCCGAGGCGGTCGGTCGAGGTCGGGCATTGTTTCGAGTTAGTCGAAGTCGGGCGACGACGCGTTGTCTTTCTTGAAGTTGCTGCATAAGGTCGATGTTGTGCCTTAGCGCTTGGTTAACCTCGACTGCATTGTTCTCATATCTTTCATTAAGCATGCATATTTGAGCTAGTGTAACGAGCGCTTCGGGGTCCACAATATGAGGGACAATTTCATTAGCGACCGGAATATCCGCAGGTTGAGGTTGTTGGGATGTTCTGGCCTCGGCTACGGCTGAAGAGCCGATCATTGCATTTTTTGACTTCTTCACCATCGTAAGCGGACTCGACAGTAGGTTGAGCAAGGGACCTTAGGCTCGTCGAGGTAAGGATGGTAATATAGGAGAAAGACGCAAGTTTTGAGTAGATTTTCAGTGAAAGCACCAAATGTTGATGACAAATATGTCAAAAGCACCAAAGATTTCTATTACTACAATTAGTTAATTTGGTCGCAAGACTAAGTAACAGAGAGCGATAAATAACAAGAGAGATTTATATTGGTTCGGCCCGGCGGGGCCTAAGTCCACTTTGAAGGTGTTGGACTATTGTTAATGACCAAGGATTACAAGGTTTACACTATCTTGAGATATCTCATTACATTCATTTTCCATGATGATGTCATAATTAAAGTATATTAAATAAATAAGGAAAATTGTAGTTTAGTCCTTCTTCATCCTTAAAGAGGAGATGCCATTAATCAATGTCTAGGAAGGTTCCTAGGTCACGAAATCCAACCCTTTAGAAGTGGGAGCCCATGGCCTATTTATAGGAGTGGGAGTAGGTAGGAATGGGGACCATATGCAGGAAATTCGCGCCCGTTGCACTCATAGCCCAGAATTTCGCACGCGGGTATGGGTGCGAAATTTTGCACCCGCTAGTTGCGAAATTTCATACCCACTAGGTGCGAAGCTACTGCGAGGGAGCGAGATTCCCTCCTTTGGCGCGTGAGGCTTGAATTTCCTTTGAGGCCCAAGGCCTTGGCCCGGGGTTGCTTCCTAGATGCTGTGAGGTTACAAGTAGTGCAGTCCCCTCCTGATCCTGCTTCCTTTACTCCTAAGGCATGCTTCTTCGCCTTAGCTCCACGTGATTCGTTGAATTAAGCGTGTCCGATGCACTCTTGGGAACCGGGCTAAAAAGCCCGTTGACAGTGTAGGATGCCAGTTATATACTGTCAATGTCTGCCTGAGATTACAGTTTCAATTTAAGGTTAACGTCATTGTCATTGTTCATGTTTGGTGTTGTTTTGTGGTGTTGAGGATGTCCTTCTTGACAATCAATCAGTTGACATTTTTTGTGCTTTTCTTTCTGAGGCCTAGCTTGGTAGTTCTGTATGGTATTTCTTTTCTCATGTCATGTTATTCCAGTTCCATTTTGGTTTGAAGCAAGTTGTTTCTAATGCAAAAGGAGGGTGTTATTTTAAATTGTAGTTGGTGTACTGGCTGCCATGTTATGCGCTTTTGTAAGTCTGTTCTGGAAGTTTTGATGTCTATTCGGTATGATACATTTTAGGGTAGAAACTAACGAGAAGATGTGACCTTTGAGATTATTGCAGCGTAAACTAACTAAACCATGCTAGCAAAAGATATCCCAGCTATTAAATAGCTGAATAGTTATTTAAATAGTTTGATTTACAGTTAATTTAACCATGAAATGTTGGGTTTATTGTTGGGTTTAGATGAATCCTCTTTCTAACTTCTCATCACTTTCCAATTGTATATTATTCCATTTTCTTGTCAGTAAGTCACTTGTAAGATACTGTTTAGAGTTTGCTATATATTTACGTAAGTGCTGCTTTGTATCAAGTGGACGAATATCAACCGTATAAATTATAGTTATTTAAATATAAATAAGTGTAGTATTCGATCTTTCATCCATAAATTATTGTTACGATAGTTTGGATATGAATGAAATTATAAAACTTTACATGAAGCAGAGAAAATGTTCACATGTGGGGTTATGTAACCATCCAATTGTCAGTCAAGTTTGTAAGCTATAGTAATAGAAGTACTATTTGTCAAGTTAGAGTAGTAATTTCGTGCATTGCAATAATGTTTGTCCTCCATTTAACAGAACTGAATCAAAAGGAAATTAAAATGTCCATGTTTGCATGTCCGTTTGTCAAGCTGGAGTACAATTTTCCATATTGCCTGTTATTAATTTGTTACATGTCCATGTGTGCAACAAGAATATGACGAATAAATGGTGCATTCTTGTGACTGAGAATAAGTTTTGGAAATAAAACGTAGTATCAAATATGAAAATTTGATTCTTCTTTTTTTAGCTTAAAAACTGATTGGTGCATATCTTTGTTAATAGAATATCAATGATAAACAAAATGTAGCGGAAGAACAATGACTCCACGTGGTAATACACCACAGGTATTTCTTAACATAGCAAAATTTGCACTGCATTTGTTTTATTTCATTACATTTACATTACATTTCTTTTGGTTCATTTGATATTGCAATTAATTTTATGTTTCAAGCAACTAACTGAATTATGCGTTCCTGATCCACATTTCTATGTTACTATGCTGAATTTTCATTAGCATTTCAGTTTCACAACATTTAGTTATAAAATTGCATTTACCATTAGGAACACTTTTAGTCTCCCACTGAAAATATCTTCGAAGAGAATTTTGAGGATACTTTTTGTCTCCTATTGTGCCCTCCAAATTAACAATACTGTTTTGTTTGAGACCCTTCTCACCACATGCATATTTCATTTAGTTGTCTAACGATGACGGTTCCATCCATTGATTCTTTTCATTCTTCTTTACAAAATCCTATTGTCATGCTCGCCTCAAAATTATATTTATTCATGTCACTTTCTCCATTATCGTTGACATTTGGTCCATCGGCGATCTTAGGCAGTGCCATGAATTTCATTTTATCTGATTTAATTAGATAATAACTATCTTTCAATTCGTTCCTTATTCGCTTTTCTGACTGTCAATTGATCGGTATTGCTCTCAAAAAGATGAAAAACATATTTACAGGCTGCCTGCTATTCCAGAGTGTTCTTTGATCCTTCTTGGGTCAAGATCACTAGTGTGAATAAATTTAATAACCACTTTTCTCTTATCTTTTTCAGTTTCTTCCCCATGCTGGAATAGTTTTGCTTTGGGTAAAAATGTTATAGTCGTTCAGTCTGTCTATCGATTTTTCTACATTAAACTATTATCACAGATATCAATCCATTATTATTATTATTTGATTTTTTTGAGTGGCAACCCTTTCTTCCTAGAGTTTTGAAAAAACAAATTGAAAGAAAGAACAGAGTCAGGCTGCACATGTGTACAAAGCTATACATATATATAACATCCATAAACAACAGACAACCGACATCACAAGGGAAGGAGATTAATCCAACTCAATTAAACTCGATGGTTACTTTGCGCCCCTATAATAGAAAAGACTACCAGTCTGCAACTTCGATATTTATACACCAGTGTCTCTATCATAATTACAAAGTTGTACACACACGCACAAAAACTAAAAACCAAAAAATGGAGAAAAGGATGTAATTGGTCAGTCCTCAACAAGCTCTCCTTTGCCATCATTTCTATGCACTACACCAATACTACTAGGGCTCACGTCCACTCATTGGTAAGTCGATGTTGTAAATAACGCCCTTATTCTGACTCGGTCTCCTATCAGTATCTTCTCTTCCACTTCCACTCTCTCTGCCTCGACAGAGTCGATCATCCACACTTTCGAACCAACAGGAGTGGATGTTCTCAACATTCCATATGTATCTATGGACGAAATGCTTCTGATGCTGTTACGTGTGTGACCCGACCAGCCAAACCTGGGTTGCATTGCAGACTCATTTATCCTCACCCGTTGACCTACCACAAGCCTCTTTCTTGCTGCTACACTTTCATTTGTTTTGTCTAAGCAATTTCTTTGGGTTGAAATCTGCTTTTACTTAAGTTGATCCTTGTTGGTGAACACGCTAAAAAATAATAAAATATTTGTTTTGTTTTGAGTTCCCTTGTCATCAGAATGAAATGTTTTATTTCTGAACTGACACCAATAATGTTACATTTGGTGGATACGTGTATTTGTACTTGTACATGAGATAATGGGTAAAAGAGTTCGAATAGTTTATGTATAAAACGATATAAAGCTAGAGTGTTTGTTTGAACCGAAATAAACTATCTCATATTCCATCTAAATTAAACTAGGAAAAAACAAATTTTAAGTGCATCTATTTTGCTATAGCAGATCCTTTGTATCGCTTGCTTTATCACTTTGGCTAACAGTTGCCTTTTTTTGTCATTGTCTTCTCATTTTCTCCATCTATGATTTTTATCATACATTTACAATACCACATACTGAAAACTATTGAAATAAATAATGTGCCTATGAAAACTTTAGATTTATCCTTTTTCCATACAAGTAGCATATCAAACATCAAGCTTTTGTTGATATTATATTTTAGATAAAAATAGCCTAAGTCCTTTAAAAAGCTATATAAGCGTGTCTGTATTAAAAAGTTATGAATATAAAATAGCATATTAAAATAATAATAATAATAATAATACTAATAATAATAATAATATATTTATTTTCACAACAAACGAATATTTATTGTTATACACAAAATATTGGGAGACGTACCCGATCGGTATGTTCAGAGAAACAGACTGGTCGACCAAAGAAAATACAACATAACTTAATCCAGTAAAGTGACACCGATTGGTACGACAATAACGGTACCGGTTGGTCTGTACCCTAGCGCACCGGTTAGATAGTCACAAGTCCATAGCAGAGCGGCCCCCTGTGAAAAGAAAGGAAAACTCGCCTACCAGTCGGCTAGGGTCCGAGAGTACCGACTGGCCCCTCTGGGGTAGCGTGCTTGGTCCGAACATTACAATATCGGCTGGTCCAAGGACAAGCAACTGGTCGGCCATAATATGGAATCAATGCTAGGTCTCCCGTGCGGAGCATAAATGGAACCATACTGATAGACCAGAACTAATCTACATCGTTCGGTCATCCCGACAGTTGTTGATAGGTTGGATTTTGGATGGCTATTGCCAGGCCGGCCAGTGGCAATTCTGTAAATTACGTCCGACCGACCGGTGACTCTAAAGGCCATATCACTCCATTTATCCACTCCTATAAATAGAGCTCCAATACCACTTTAATGGGGGATAGATTCTATAAACCCGAAGGGCTGTTAAACTCAATTATCTACTTCTGATTAGTGATTTCATTATCTCTAATCACCTCAAAAGGAAGATCCAACTTCGCATCCATCAGAGTCCATATGGAAATCTAGTTCCGATTTAGCATATGCCACAATTGAAGACTTTTACCATTTTTCCTTAAGCTTGTTCTAAGAGAGTATAATGATGAATGTAATGAGAGAATGAGCTTGCCTTGTAACTCTACATGCAATAATAGAATCACTATTCAAATTGGATGTAGATCGCACTTGATCGAACCACTATAAAACATTGTGTCTCTTTACTTGCTTTTCTTTGTTTATTGGCTCCACATTTCATATTTCCAAGTATTTTTGTGAAGTACTTCTAGTACATTTGGTGTTTGTGTCATTTTTGATGCAAACATTTGGCGCCCACCATGGGGCCGATTCAATCATCCGTTCTCTCACACTCGCTCATAAGGTCCGATACGTTGCACTAAAAGTCTAAGCTTCTTTTACTACAATCCGATTCAAGTCCTCGCCTAAAGCAATGGGTAATCCAAGTAGACAATCAATGAAGGTCACCAATCAAAGCACCGATATGAACAATAATGCCGCTGATCATGAGCATGAGGCTACTCCTCCTACCAACTAATTTGAGCGTGGAGAAACTTCTAATGCCGAAGAAACGGTGACAAGGAGGGAACTCGATGAAGTTGCGGCTGGTTTAGCAAGCCAAATGGACACTTCAAATAAAGCTATGATGACAAGGATTAAAGAAATGTTCGCCATGCAAGCTACTACGGCCAAAGTCACCACGAAGTCCACTCGGGCAAAATACATTCAAACTCCACGTACGGAAAACGCAGGATCCTCTTCTTCAAGCCCGAGCGAGGAAGATTCTGTTCAAGAGATGACAAATCCTAACCGTAAGGAAATTAAGCTACCTGATCATAACCACTCTAAGAAGGCGACTTCCCAACATGTCCTTGGCTCCGCCAAAGGGGCACCTCTCCCTGTGGGAGGTTCAGGACCTCGAAATATGAACCGTGACCGTCTGCTTAAGCAGACAACAGGTAAGGAAGACGACGTCTGCCTCGCGGATCAAAACAATGAGGAAGAGTGTATATCAGAGATGGTCCACAAAATTATGGAGAAGGGGCTGAAGAAGCAGAATGATGAGAAAGAATGGGAGTTTGCTCCCACAAGGACTCCACTTACAGAAAGAATAAAGATGGCGCGTTATCCAAACAAATTTAAGCCACTGGCAGTCCAAGCTTACAACGGGACAATTGATCCTAATGTGTTCTTATTTAAGTATGATCAGCACATGGACGAAGCCCGACCCACTGACGAGCTAAAGTGCTTATATTTCCCGACCTTCCTTGAGGGAGTAGCCTCGCTTTAGTTCATAAAGTTACCGCCTAGTTTGGTGGATTATTTCGCTATGCTAGCAAAACTATTCTGGGAGCTGTTCAGGCTTCAAACCACAATAGTACGATATGTTATTGAATTGAATGAGCTGGAGCAAAGGCCGAGAGGGCCAATCAGAGCTTTTTTCACCCGATTCAACACCGCAGCAACTGAAGTTGGAAATTACGAGCCTCGACTGGCTTTAATGGCCTTAAAGGGGATGTAAATAAGAAGATTAAGCTTCAACGTTGGGTTAAAAAAAAGAAGCATGGTGCTCTCGAAGAGTTGTTCGATAAAGCTTAAGAATACATAGGTGTGGACGAGGATCCAGCCTATGCTATGGACATCCCGGAAAACAGTGTACATCTTGAAAAGAAGATTGATGATACCGATAACAATCAGAAAAACCCCGGAGGTCAGAAATGGGGCAATGTTGGGAGAGACAACCGAGCCAATAAAACATTCCACTACTTTAAGAACTTGGAGTTGACTCCATTAAATGAGACGGTGGAGAATATTTTTATGGCCACCAAGGAGAACGAAGAGTACCCATTACCGAAGCAAATAAAGGTTAGTGAAGTCACCATTAAATCCAGAAGATTTTGACAGTTTCATAACCAACCAGGGCATAACATGAATGAATGTCGACACCTGAAGAGCTTAATCGAAGAACTAATAAGGAAAATTTGACTTCAGCAGTACACCAAGAATTCTCAAGTGTCCCATAGCCAGGGAACTTCTAATCGACAACCAGGTCAAAGCGAGAACGCTACAAACACTGGTATGCCAAGACTGCTCATTAATACCATTTCAAGAGGCCACACTCTATCGAGAAAAGCTGGGGGGGGGGGGGCCTTGTGAAATATGCAAACGAGGTGAGGAACCTATCAAAAGAAGGAGAACCCATGATCATGAGTGAAGCTTTTTCAGCAAATATGCCAAAGTTTTCTTGGGATGACATTGTATTCAAAGAACAAACTCAGAAGGGTTAATAACGCCAACTGAAGATCCGATGGTGATAACCATAGGCTTGGGCCCTGCTATTGTCAGAAGAGTTTTGGTTGACAGTGGAGCGTCAGCCAATATCTTGTTGATTAATGCCTTTCACAGAATGAAACTTTCTATGGGAGATGTGAAAGCTTGTCAGAGAAAAATTCATGGGTTCACCGGACAGGCTGTCCAACCAATCGGAATTATAAACCTGCTTGTTGTGATTAGAGTGGGGGGGGCAAAGGGTCGCACGAGAGCAGTATTTTGTTGTGATCGACGAACTCTCTCTTATAGCGCTTTCCTAGGAAGGCCGACACTTGCAGCATTCCGAGTTACATTGGCCCCATGGTGCCTAACAATGAAATTTCCCGTTGAGAACAGGATTGGCATAGTCAAAGGCGACCAGCAAACAACAAGGGAATGCTATCTGGATGAGCTTTCTGAGGCAAGGAAAAAGGAGGTGAAGAAGGATGTGGAGCCTCTGTTCAGCATCCAAAACCCTTTTTATAGAAACTAAAGGGAGGTCCGCATACTGACAAGCACAGTGGAGGTCAGAAGGTGATTGATCCAAGAAAAAACCAGTATGGGGGAAGACCGAGCGGCTCCTGTCGAGGATACCATTTCTGTTCCATTGCATGATAAAGATCCCAACCGAGTTCTGAAGATAGGTTCTCAGTTAGCCCAAAGGCTCAAAAGGGATTTGATATTGTTTGTGAAAGCGAACTTGAATGTCTTCGCTTGGACGCACTCAGACATGTGTGGAATATCGATAGACGTAATTGTTCATAAATTGAACATTAATCCCAATCTGATTCCTGTAAAAAAAGACGAACTCAGGGACCTGAAAGATCGATAGCGTTGAAAGAAGAAGTAGATAGACTTTTTAAGAATAACTTCATACGGGTGTCTACGTATCCCGTTTGGGTCTCAAATCCAGTTCTCTTCAAAAAGTCCAACGGAAAGTGGAGAGTGTGCATAGATTACTCGGACCTTAACAAAGCGAGTCCTAAGGACAGTTTGACCCCGCCTAGAATCGAGCATCTTGTCGAGGCAACCTCTGGGCACGCACTGGTATCTTTCATGGATGCATATTCTGGATATAATCAAATTATGATGCATGAACCGGATAAGGAGAGCACAAGATTTATAACCGATAGAGGCTTGTACTGTTATAAGGTTATGCCATTCGGACTAAAGAATGTGGGAGCAACTTACTAGTGTCTAGTGAACTCCATGTTCAAATCCCAAACTGGGAACAATATGGAGGTTTACATCGATGATACGCTGGTAAAGTCCAAAAAGGCTAAAGACCACCAAGTGGATCTAGCAGAGATGTTCCATATCCTTAGAAAATTCGGCATGAAGTTAAATCCACTGAAATGCTCATTTGGGGTTTCTTCAGGGTAATTTCTCGGATTCATAGTCAATGCCAGGGGCATTGAGACGAATCCTTCCCAGGTCACGACATTACGAGAAGTGCGAGCACCAAAAACAGTAAAGGAGCTTCAGAGCTTGAGTGGGAAAATTGCTGCCCTTAACCACTTCATCTCAAAAGCAACAGATCGATGCATCCCGCTTTTTGATTGTTTAATGGAAGGAAAGAAAGACTTTCAATGGACTCCAGAATCTCAAATGGCTTTCGAGCAGTTGATTCAACATTTGAGTCTCCACAGATGCTTTCTAAACCCAGAGACGGAGAAGAGCTATTCCTATACTTGGTTGTGTCACCACATGCCCTGAGCGCCGCACTTGTCCGGGAGGATGTTAAGGTCCAATTGCCAGTTTACTATATCAGTAAGCGGTTGCTGGGGCAGAACTGAATTACTCAAAACTGAAGAAACTTGCATATTGTCTACTCATTGCCTCAAAGAAGTTGGACCATATTTCTAGTCCTATCCAATAAAAGTCCACGCTGATCAACCTCTATGGCAAATTCTCTTCTGTCCGAAAACTTCTGGAAGGCTATTAAAATGGAACATTGAGCTCATCCAATATGACATCACCTATCACCCTCGAAGAGCTATCAATAGGCAAGCTTTAGCGGATTTCATTGCCGAATTCATATAAAGAGGAGAGGAAATGAAACACCACAACTCCGTTAAGGTCACTCACAAAGGGAATGCCTTAACTTTGGTGGAGTGTTATAGGTAAAAGACACAGAAAAATTTACAAGACAGATTAATATAAGCAGCAGAAATCAAACATTAATTGCATACGTGGTTCAATACAAAAGCATTACAACACTTTGTCTCAAAATACTTCCAAAACATTACAACATAATTTCTGTCTTGATTATTTAATAAAGAAGCATTAACCATAAATAAAACTGCATATATCCCCAAGCATAATATCCAAAAGCCATAGCCAAGGTAAAGGAGTCCCAATCATACATCTACTTTCTTGAAGCTTACAAAGAGTCTAACTAAGCTGGAGTATTCCCTCCCTATGGACCTGGGGGTGGGAGGAGGAACGGAAGAAAACAAGATGAAAGAAAACGGGTCAGACAATAAGTCTGGTAAGTTAAGTGACTACTTGTATTTAAACAAGGAAAAAGGGACCATGACAGTGATAACGGAATATAGCACAATACCCTAATATAAGATAAGTTGAACATGTGATCGCAACCATAACTATGGCCTCTGCACCTACTAACCATTGGTTCAACCAGCCCCATGTGTTAATAACAAACGATCCCTTTAACGATCGGCTCCTACTCGCCTGCATTCATGTCCTGTGTCATTCGGCCCTGCTTGACTGTAGCTACCCGTGTTGGTCCAACCATGGCGTGTATCAGTCCCTCTGGTGGCAACCCGACATGATTCATGATGCACAGTGTACACTACTGATGCCCAGTGCCTGCTTTTTCCACTCCGGAGTACGTGCACGCCTGGACTCCGTCGGAACCTACATTGACGCACCAACCGTCGACGTTTTGACCGCTTATAATCAGCCCAGTAATCATGCCCCAGCCTGCCTAGTTCAGGGTACCATGACACATCTATGTGGGTTACTGCTAAAATGGATCCCTATTAATAGGGTTTTCTAGTCAACATGTTTATTTAGTTAAGTGTCCAAGTTTACCTAACCTCACCCATCTGTTTAGTTAACATGGTGAATCAGTTAAGTGTTTCCCTAATTAACTTAACCCTACCAATCCTGACTTAGCTTTAATTTATTTATTAAAGCACTAACCACTCACATTAGATAGGTCTTGTTGTGGTCACAGGATTTGTCGGTCGGTTCCGGGCAGGTTTACACCACAACTCAATCTAACCTCGGGTCCTTTTTGGGCTTGATGCACGAACCACCCACATTAGACAGGTCTTGTTGTGGTCACTAGATATGCCGATCGGTTACGGGCAGGTTTACACCACAACTCAGTCTAACCTCGGGTTAGGCACATTCGTCTTTTCTAAATTCAAACATTTTCTATATATGTCCAATTCTTTATGTACATTAATTTTAATTTACTCATTTCATAATTATCCTATCAATTATTGCTCATAATAAATGGTATATCAAATATACCATTTTATGAACAAACATATGCCATGAATTTTCATGTTTTCCCCATCGCTACCCCCGTAGAACGTACGCATGAATCACATAAAGTATTGGGCTAATAAATTAGCCCAAACCCACAAACAAAAAGTGTAATAGACAAGGGACATGAAATAGATATAAAATAGCATACATTTAACTTATCACGTATAACTTGGCATAGATGTATCATTAACTTAACCAAACAGGTAAAGGTGAACTTGTGACTAAGTTGGATCAGATTATCATGTATACTTGATATGGGTCTAACATGGAGGTTCAACATATAAACACAATTTTAAACCACAATTTAGCATACTAACTTATGTATGTCAAAACATAAGAAAGCTACTATAAACATATTTAAATCGCAACTTAGCATGATGACTTATGTGTGTTACAACATAAGAGAACTACCATAATCATATTTACATCACAACTTAGCATGATAACATAAGTGAGGTACGATAATCATATTTACATCACAACTTAGCTTGATAACTTATGTGTTAAAACATAAGAGAGGTGTCAAAATCATATTTACATCACAACTCAGCATGATAACTTATGTGTTAAAACATAAGAGAGGTACAGATCCAATCTTGCAACATAAATAGATTCAACTTAACATAGTTCTAAATATTCATGTATGTAAATCTAACATGTAAGCATGATTTAGATCATAAACTTACAAATAACCACCAAATTACAACATGATTTGTTTCACCATTTTGTCGGCATAATAATCTCGTTACTCAATCATAATAGATCCCAATACATAAAATATAGTATGCTTATCACCACAAACATATAGGCATGATCAATCGCAACAGTAATTTAAGATACATAAGAATCAAACATTATTATCTCATACATAAGAATCATCCCATATTCGAGTTACAACATGCCATGATTTCATTCAAAAAGAACATTTAAATCTGCGTAATAACCAACTTACAAACTAAAAGGAATTCTTGAATTCTGAAATCTGAATTCATAAATTGGAGATGCGCGCCTTTGATGAAGATCGTTGAATTAGATTAGTTTTTATTTGATTTTGATTTAAGCTTTTAACTCGACTTTGAATTGAAAACGGTGACGGCTACTCCAAGTCCTCTACTTACGGCATGCCAGTTCTAGAATCATTTTTGTGTGAATTTTAGGTTGAGTATTGAGTTGTTTATATAGAATTTCAATTTAATTTTAGCCGTCGGATGAACTCAGAGTTAATCACAGCCATTTAGACCAGATCAGGACCATCCAGAAACCCTAGTGACTTAGCATCAAGTCATTAGTCTTCCAAATTTTGGATCTAGTCGTGGGGCCAGATCCACCCTAAGCTCGACCCCTAGGGGGGAGGTCGACACTAGGGTCGACCCCCTGATCGACCTGCCTGGGCGGGAATTTTACCGCTCCTGCATTCTGTTTGAATCTTGAAATCTGGTTTGAGTTGTTTGAATTTATTTGAATTTCTGAAACTTCTGGAGGCCATAACTTCTTCATATGAAGTCCAATTCACGCAAACTCGTACTCTATCTCAAGCAGAATTCCGAGACGAACGCAATGGCGTAACCTGTTTCCCTTAATTCTCACATTTGAAATTAAGTATTGTTTAATTCGTTACTATAACGTTAGCAGAAAATACGGGGTGTTATTTTCTCCCCTCCTTTTAGGATTTCGTCCCCGAAATCTTCAAGTCGGGAAGAACTTATATCCTACCATCCAATCACCCATCTACTCAACCATCAAACACAGGCGTCCATTATCCTTAAAAGGTTTCTAATGCTTTATGATCATATGCGTAGTGTGTGTACATGTCCTTATCTAATGCAAAATCAGGTGGTCTACTGATTCAGTTGACCTCCTTAATGTAAATTATGTCAGTGCCATGAGTCCATTATGTATGCAATCTTTCCTACTCAAAATTTCCTACATGAGTGCACAACTATTCATACAAATGCAACGTCCATATGCTAACTCATCAAGTTTCAATCCATATACAAATACATATATGCATATGCAATATGTTAGATCAAAATTTGGACCTAACACCCAAATTGTTCTGAATGTTATAGAATTTCGAATGGAGAACGAGGAAAAAGAAAATAACACACAGAATTTATAGTGGTTCGGCGTTAACGAGCCTACGTCCACTTTATATATTATTGATTATGCTTTGAAAGCTAATACAACAAGGATTTCTCTCTATGCTCTCGTACTTTGACAATAATGGCGAATTCTGTACTCAATATTGCCAAAATATCCAAAAAAAGGCCAAGCTCCGGGCTATTTATAGCTGATTTTGTCAGGCGGATCGCAGACACATGGCATGAATTCCGAGAACATCGGATCGCATCGCCACCGCTGAAGAAACAGTCAAATTAGCCGTTGTGGACAGGTGTCGTGATCTGCTTGAAAATCGGATCGTGCAGATGGGGAGAATCGGTCCAGGTGACGGTTAGGGACACGTGTCGCCAGATCCGTGCGATTCGGATCGCTGAAGACTAACTCGCACTTGAACGGGTCAGAGGGTTCGCCATGCACCAGGGGATCAGATCGGTTCGCTCTGGGCAACAATATAAGTTTGGATCGGATCGCCTAGATGCGTCGTTCGCTGATGAGATGGGGCGACCGTCGAGACGCGATCCTCCGTGGGCGATCCATCGAGACGCGATCCTCTGTGGGCGATCCGTCGAGAAGCGATCCTCCGTGGGTGATCTGATAGAGTGCGATCCGTTCCTTCATATTCTTGGAGAACGTGGTTTCATGCTTTCCTCTTACGAATGATTCTGGGTGGCTTGGTCAAAAAGCGAGCCAACATTTTGCCCCCTCGAAGTATGTTTTATCGATGATGGAACATACTTCGAAGCTATAAAATCGTCTTTTCTCAACGAGTCGCGGATCAGAGAACGGTTCTATTTCTGGGATTTTTCAGAATACTCATTCCTGAATTTATCGATTCGTATCGCGGGCTCGAGTCGCGATCTGTCAGCAAGACGTTCGTTCCGTTCTTGGGCGTGCACTTGGCCCTTGGAACGAAGCGGGCTCCCCCTCGAGTCGTGGTGGGATTTTGATTCGCGGCCCATTGGTCTTTCGTGGATCGAATAGGACAAAGAAGGGGAGACAAACGGTCGCCCTCTTTGCCTATATAAGCCGACCCTCCCCTTTTCACTTTCCTTCCTCTTTCTTTCTGCCGTATCGTTTCGCCTGCACCATCGAAGATCGAACCCAAATTTTCCAACTCTCGAAAATCCAAGCATTCCCTCAATTTTTAGAAAGGTAACTCCACAAAAAGCATTCTTATTTGTGAACGCCGCTCTTTCATGAATTTTCTTGATTGATTTGAGGGAGAAACGATGGAAATTTGCGCTTTTTTGAAGAAAACATCAAAACGCCACGGCTGACTAACGTAGAGCTCGGAGTTCGAGGATAGAAGGGAGAGGAGGAAAACGAAGAGGAAGAAGAAGAGGAAAGGCCGGTTCGGATCGTGGGCAAGGAGAGTAGAAGATGAAGGCGAGACGAAAGATCGTGGTGGCAGCAAAGGCGCGTATCATGGGAGTTGCAACGATTCGTGAAGGAGCGATCCCTTTGGCCTACGATCCGATGGGGGCTATCCCTCTGCCTTGCGATCCAAAAAGGGGCGATCCCTCTGCCTTGCGATCCGACTCATAGCTGACGATGCAAAGAAATTTCAAACTTTAATCAACGCCTTGTTACCATAAAATTCTGAACAGTTAGGCTAGGGCCCTGATGTTGAACTTCCTGGACAAAATGACTGCATAATTCGGCTGCATATGACGACTAACATTTTGATGATCTCGATTGCTTTCATATTTTATTTTCAATGCACACACAAGTACACACACCGGCACTTGCACACACGGGGGTCGGGTAGTATTAATCTCATTGGTCATGTTTTCTCGTCCTAGCAGCAATGTCGAATGATCACTCTTCTTCAAGATCCGCAGCAGAAGCGGGATCCGAGATTCCTGAGCAATACAACCCGGAAATTCCTCCCACTAATCCTGGAGATGAAAATACTGGATCTGAGTATGAGGCCACGGAATCAGATCCGTCCGAAAGTACTTCATTTAGCGAAGAGTCCGAGATTGACGAACGAGCTCCCGACGAGATTCCTGGCGCTCTCGGGATAGATAAATTCTCCGATTCTCTGTCATCTAAGCTCGACGATATAAAACTTAAGAGAATCTGCTTGAGACACGGAATTCCTTGGGATGACGTCTTGACACCCAGTTGCGAAGATAGACCCAACCTAGCTCCGGAAGGATATACGGCAATTAGTCGGACCATGTGCTTGGTAGGAGCTATTCCTCCGTTTCCTTCGATCGCTATCGAAACTTTAAAGCAACTGGGTATTGCTCCGATGCAGCTCCATCCTAATGCTTACGCATCCCTATACGCCCTATATGTTGCGTACGCGGAGATCCTACACGCCGAACTTAAATTCAGAGATTTGAAATTCTTCTTTCTTTTCAAGCACTGTTCTTCGGCAACTCCAAACTTCTCTTTCTTTGAATCGTTGGCGAATAGGAAGGTTCTGTATGATGGGTATAGCAATATAGGGGACCCTAAATCTGACTGGTTTTATATAAGGAGACGGGACGGATGCTCACGAAGTTGGCTCAAATCAAGTAAACTTTAAGCTTCTAATCGAATATCTTGTTCAAGAAGTCTAGGCGTTAACATTCTCCCCCTTTTCCTTTGTCTTATACAGATCATGTCTTCCCGAAAACGGAGGGTCCACTATACAACAATCGATTGTCCATTCTTTTACAGAGAAGATCCGACTTTCTAAGGATCAAAAAATGCATCACTGATGACAATCTTCATAAGCATCGTCTTCTGTACAGAAGATTTGGACTTGGCACCGGCGGCAAACCTTATAAGTACGTGCCCCCAACAGAGGGAGAGGGAACTTCACAAGCGGTAGAAACAACTAAATTTCGCAAGAGTCCTTCTCCGATAGTCATCCAAGACGATGAAGACTTGAACATATACAGAGGGGATGAGGCCCTCGGTGACGTGTCGAAGGAAATTCCTATCTCTGCCCCAATCGAAACCGTTGCTGCCGGTGATTTGACAGAAGAGCAGCTATTTGACAAGCTGAATAAAATCCCTTTACCCGATGATGTATATACGGAGAAGGACTTTGGAGAGGGGCCTTTCTTCCCTGCTTCTGAGGAGACCATCGCTCCCACTAGAGGTCGAGAAACTGGTCAGATGAGCCTGTCTTCAGGCCCGGGTCTGTTAGGGGGAATTATATGGGATGCACACATCAAACACACACTATCTGACCCTGCACTCCTATATCGTGGATATTCAAAGTTTTAATATGATCTTTTCTTTTTTTGTAGGAACGATGTCCCGCAAGAAATCTTATTCGTATCGTTCTCTTTGTGAGGGCACACCCAGCCTTCTTCCGGATAATGAGCGCTCTCGCGGTCCTTCTCACAGGCCGACTTCCTTGCAACCTCGGTCTCCACCTAAACCGACTTCTACCAAGCCTTCCAGCTTCCCAGCAGTTCCTATAGGGGGAAAGAAACTTCCTAAAGAGTTAACTCCTCCAAAGAGCGCATCTTCCCCTAGCCGGCCATCAAAAAGGCATCACGAATCTAAAGATAAGGGCAAGGATGCATCCGAAGAATCTGAAAAGGAGAGGAGTGACATCGTCCCCTCCGGCCAGCCAGAGTTGGCTGCTCCAGGGTCGCGGGATTACGTCCATGGTCCCGAGATCCAAGGTAGGCTGGGAAAGCTGCGGGAACAATTCCCAGACATATTCTTTGATAGGATGTTGTTTGTTCCTGCCTTGGAACCGGTCCCTAAGAATTGGGATAGCGAAGTTGTCGGGCATATTCGCCACGTAGCCAGGCAATATGAGATGATGAAAAAGCACGCAGTTAACCTTTCGGAAGTCATCCGAACGCTCGAAATAGAAGCACACAGATCTAAAGCGAAACTTGAAAATAACGAAAGTGCTAGGACAAAATTGGAGAAAGACCTGGAAGATGCTCAGTCCCAACTTGCTTTAGCACGGAGGGACGCTGAAAATTATAAGACTGAATTAGAGAATGCCAAGCAGCGCTTTTATTCAGAACTGGACTCCAATAGCCAAGAGAAAATGGCCATAAAGAAGGAGGTTGAAGATCTCAAAATGGCCAACATCGAGTTGAAAACAGCACAAGGCCATTTCGAAGCGGAGAAGGCTACTTGGGAGGCAGAAAAAGCGAGTTTAAAAGAAAGTTTGGCTCTGGCTTAGGCAGAAAAGGTGATTTTGAATGACCAGGTCTCGGATGCGGAGAGAAGGGCAACCCTCGCCGAAAAGAACGTTGAAAGCGCCATTGAATTGCCACTGCTTCTAACAACAAGCTCCTCGAAAGAGAGAAGGAGATCGAGGGGTTTTAAGAGATGATTTTCGATTTCCTAGGCCAGGTTCTCAAGACTCGCAACATTTCGTGGATCCCGGATTACCATGTTACTTTGGCCAACTTATGGGATGCCATTGTGGAGGGTGAAAAACATAGATTGGGGGTCGAAGAAGTCGATAAGGATGAGTTGATGAAGAGCATCTTAAGAGACAATGAGCCTGAGGACCTGGCAGACGGTCGCCGCCTGATCCTGGCGGAGATGGAAAAGGAGAGGGCCCTAGCTAAGGGTAAAGGCAAAGCTGATGAGGGCTCGAGTTCGGCTGTGGAGCCCAAGACCTCCGGGGTTGAGGAATACCACCCCGATGATCCATTAATCCCTCTGGGTCGAACTCCCGTGGTCATTGGAGCCTATGCAACTACTCAAGAAGGAGCATCTGCTGAAGGTATTTCTCTCTTTTCCCCACAATTTGTTAAAGCAATTGTGAATTGTCGTCGTTTGGCAGAAAAACCAATTGAATTAGTAATGCGTGTTCCTCGTAATACAGGTGGCGAGCCCATCGACAAGGGTGCTGACAAAGAGAAAGAAGTGGAGAAGGAGGCTGTCTTGCCAGGTGTTGGTACTGATGTATCAAAGCAGGCCGAGGTCACAACAGCAGAAAGAAACATCCCGGCACCTAGCACCGATGTACCCAAAGATGCTGAGACTATCGAAGCTTTGAAAGACATGGATGGGCGCCATGTAGATGACGAAGAAGACATTATCGGGGCCAAAAAGGCCGATGATGATGACGAGGAAACCTTGGCCAGCCGAAAAGCCAGGCAGGAGAAGGGGTTGGCTTCGAAGAAGGTGGGAGATGAGGCTTTGGACGTAGTCCCTCTTGCAGAATTCGATCCCAAAACTAGGATGATTGTGAAGATTCAGCCCAAATCCATCAGTCGACAGCTTCACTTTGCAAACCCCGATGACTTCTCGGCTTCCCTTTCTGATAGGAGGAAGAGAAAAGAGGTGGAAGAGGAATCTTCAGAGGAGTCGGATATTCCTCTTATTGACAAAAGGAAGAGGAAGAAAGGGGATCCGTCTGATACCGACAAGGCGAAGCTAGAGATGAAGAAGCAAGAGAAGAGGCCAAAGCGTAAATAGGATATTTGTTGTTTGTTGATATTTTGTCCTTAGGCTTTCCACTGGTCAGGAAATGTAATTGTGAGACTGGCCCTCACTTTCTTTTCTAGGTTATTTTTCACTTTGTTGGTTTGTAGTACATAAATAAAAGTTTATCTCTTTTTGCATCCTTATGTACCTGTATTCAAATGAACTTTCCATGGTTAGTTACAGACCATCTAGTTGTAATTACAAGTCAATCAAATAATAGAGAAAACTTTCATGCGGCATTAAAATTCATGTGTATATGCATATGGCCCATAGTCAGTCATTGGCGTAACGCTTGACTAGGGCTTGTTAAAAATCGATTAACATTATTCGCAAGTTGCCCCCTATTTATGAATATGGGGGACTCAGACAATTTCATAAGATAACTGTTCTTATGGTACTGAATTACTGACATCTTTCTCAGCGCTCAATCGGAGACGCTTTTATACTTTCTCTCTCTTTGGAGAGTTAGAATTTGCGCTCGGCGATTCATTCGCTCCCCGATCCTTCAGCGGGTAAGGAGCTATTTCTCAGCGCTCAATCGGAGATGCTTTTATACTCTCTCTCTCTGGAGAGTTAGAGTTGGGACTCAGCCGTTCCATCGCCCCACGATCCTCCAGCGGGGTAAGAGTCCTTTCTCAGCGCCAAGTCATGGACGCTTTTATATTCTCTCTCTGGAGTGTTAGAGTTAGGACTCAGCCGTTCCATCGCTCCCCGATCCTTCAGCGGGGTAAGAGTCCTTTCTCAGCGCCAAGTCATGGACGCTTTTATATTCTCTCTCTCTGGAGAGTTAGAGTTGGGACTCAGCCGTCCCATCGCTCCCCGATCCTTCAGCGGGGTAAGAGTCCTTTCTCAGCGCCAAGTCATGGACGCTTTTATATTCCCCTGGCGGTCGCCAAGGTTAGAATTTTGCTCAGGCGGCTCCGATCATGGTACACCTCCCTACCTTATAGACGTCATCTTCGCGTCCTACATACTCTCTCTCAGCTCTGGAGAGTTAGAGTCACGTATCAAGCGGTCTGCAATCATGCACGCTCATCAAACTCGCTCTAGGTTTACATTTTAACCCAAGCTCCGAGGATTAAAACCAGTCGGACAAGCAGTTAGAGCATTTCCAAGGCTTTGAGTTCCTCCGGACAGTCTACGGGAGGAATGGTTGGCAACAGACTTCGGGTGCCTGCATCATTCTATTGATTTTCACAAAAATAAATAGGCAGATAAGTAAAGATGCAATAAAGGTAAACGACACACAATATTTTATAGTGGTTCGGTCGAATCATGACCTACGTCCACTTTATAATCTCTTGCTTTAAGGAATCAGACTATTCTAGGCAAGTCATGCCCTGTACATAGTTTTTTAACAAAGCAAAAGAGTAAATTTAAAACTTTCATGTTAAATATGGCCGTAAATGTTGGGCATTCCACACTCTGGGGATTTCCTTTCCATCTACGGTTGCTAGCTTGAAGGTTCCATTATCAAGCTTGCTCAGAATGGAGTACGATCCTTCCCACTTCGCTCCCATATGAGTTGGGGGTGGGAAGACACGTTTCAGAACCAAGTCTCCGGGTTCCCATGTTCGGGCCCGAACCTTTTTGTTGTAATATCGGGCGACCTGTTGTTTGCATCTCAAGGCACGCAGGTCTGCTTCAACCCTCTTTTCTTCGATCATATCCAGGGACTCAAGGAGCGATTCATTATTGGTCATTGGATCATAATAAGTCACCCGATGAGAAGGTACCTTTATCTCGACCGGGATGACTGCTTCCGTTCCAAAAGCAAGGGAGAACGGGGTGTGTCCTGTTGCCGATTTATATGTTGTCCTATAGGCCCATAGTGCCAAGGGCAATTCATCAGCCCACATGGCTCTAGCCCGCTTCATTCTTCTTTTCAGAATGGACTTAATTACTTTATTTGCCGCTTCGACTTGTCCGTTCGATTGTGGGTGCGCCACAGAGGTGTATCGATTCTCGATGTGGTATTTTGGGCAGTAGTTTCTGAATTCAGCACTATCGAACTGATTTCCGTTGTCTGTTATTACAATCTTTGGAATCCCAAATCGACAGATAATGTTTCTCATGATAAAGTTGATCACTCGTTTGGTTGTGATTGTAGTTAGTGGTTCAGCCTTGACCCACTTAGTGAAATAATCTACGGCCACAATAGCGAACTTTGCTCCGCCCCTTGCTATAGGGAGACTTCCAATGATATCAATTCCCCACATAGCGAAAGGCCATGGACTCATCATTGTTTTTAACTGACTAGGAGGCGCTCTAGGTATCTTTGAAAATCTCTGGCATGCATCACACTGTCGTGCATATCTTGCTGCATCCTTGTTTATGGTAGGCCAGAAATAACCATGCCACAACACCTTTTTTGCCAAAGTTTGCCCTCCAGTGTGGTCGCCACATTCGCCTTCGTGGACTTCTTGTAGCACACGTTTGATGTCATCGTGGGCTACACACCGAAGGAGGGGCATTGAAAACCCTTGTCTGTAAAGAACTCCGCCCTGCAGAACGTATCGGGCGGCTTTACGAATCACTTTACGCCTCTCGCTTTTCTTGGTCGGAAGCGTTCCATCCATCAGGAAATTCTTTAGAGGGGTCATCCAGGACTCCCTTTCTGGTTCCGTCTCTAGTACTAGGTCGATTTCCATCTGATCTATGCTAGGGGACCGAAGTACTTCAACGGGGGCTAGCCCGGTCACTTCAGGATCGTCGGAATTAGCCATCTTTGCCAACTTATATGCCTGCTGATTCTCTGACCGCGGAATATGAGATATGCTGTAGTAGTCAAAATCGTTAAGCAATTCTTTCACTTTCTTTAAGTACAAAATCAATCTTGCACTTTTAGCTTGGAATTTTCCAGTGACCTGGTTCACAACTAACTTGGAGTCGCAAAAGATGTTCAGCTTTGTGACTTCTAGTTCCTTTGCAATTTTTAATCCGGCTATTAGAGCTTCATATTCGGAATCGTTGTTAGTGACATGAAACTCCATTCGGATTGCATAGGTTATCAATCGTTTTTCGGGGGTTTCAAGCACTATTCCAGCGCCGGATCTTTCGTCGTTCCTAGCGCCATCAGTATACAACCACCAGGCATTGGGATCGAAAAGTAACTTTGAAGGATCAACTTCCTCGTTTGCTATATCTTCCTCAGGGACAGTGAACTCTGCTATGAAGTCGGCTATCACTTGCCCCCGAATTGACCGTCTGGGCTGAAAGTTCAAATCAAATTGACTTAGCTCAATATTCCATTTGAGTAACCTTCCAGATGCCTCTGGTCTCTGTAGAACTTGCTTGAGTGGATGATCGGTGTATATGGAGATATGATGTGCCTGAAAATAATGCCGAAGCTTTCTAGAGGCGATCAGTAAACTATACGCCAACTTCTCTATCCGTGGATAATTACGCTCTGCTGTTGTCAATTTTTTGCTCACATAATACACAGGTCTTTGGACCTTATTCTCTTCCCTTACCAATGCTGATCTGATCGCATGGGATGACACTGCCAAATACACGAATAAATCCTCGTGATCTATTGGCTTAGATAAAATCGGAGGTTTCTCCAAGTGCCTGAGCAAATTCTGAAATGCTTCTACGCAGTCGGGTGTCCATTTGAAGTGGCGTTTTCCTCGTTTTATTAATTCGAAGAATGAGATGCACTTATCCGTAGCCCTGGAGATAAATCTGCTCAATGCGGCCACTTTTCCGGCAAGGCTTTTCACATCCCTAATTCGCCTAGGTTCCTGAATGTCTCTGATTGCCACGATCTGATCTGGATTAATCTCAATACCGCGGGAACTGACAATGAATCCCAAGAATTTTCCAGAAGCAACACCGAACGAACATTTGGTTGGGTTTTGTTTCATTCCGTACTTTCGAAGAATATCGAACATCTCTGCCAAGTCAGTAGTGTGTTGAGAAGATTGCTTGGACTTAACCAACATATCGTCGACGTATACTTCCATTGTTCTCCCGATCTGGTTATAAAACATTCTGTTGACTAAGCGTTGATATGTAGCACCCGCATTCTTCAAGCCAAAGGGCATCACCACATAACAATATAACCCCAGATCTGTGACAAAACTAGTGTGCTCTTGATCTGGAACATGCATCGGAATCTGGTTGTATCCTGAATAAGCATCCATAAATGAGAGAAGCTCATGACCTGCCGTCGAGTCTACCAACTGGTCAATCCGAGGTAACGGGAAACTATCTTTTGGACAGGCTTTGTTCAAATCCGAGAAGTCGATACACGTTCGCCACTTCCCGTTGGCCTTCTTTACTAGGACTGGATTCGAAATCCAGTCTGGGTAGGTTGAATCTCTGATAAATCCATTACTCTTTAGCTTTCCGACCTCCTCTTTCAAGGCAGCAGACCTCTCCGAGCCCAACATTCACCTTTTTTGCTTCATAGGAGAATGTTTAGGGTCAATGCTTAAGGAATGGCTCATGATTGATGGGAATATCCCACACATGTCCGCGTGGGTCCAAGAAAATACATCCAAATTGTTTTTTAAGAAATCCGTCAATTCTTTAGCGAGATTCGGATTTAACTGGGATCCAATCTTAAGGACCTTCTCCGGGTCACTGTCATCGATCGGTACATCCACAGTTGTCTCGTTGGGAGTCGCCATTCTGCCCCCGGGTTCTTGATCCTCTCTGGGATCTATATCCTCGGGCATCACTCTGGGCGACTCTCCAACGACTATCCTCTTTGGTTGCTATAAGGTCTCCGCCCCCGAAGGGGGAGAGGTGTCTTTAGTTTCAATATCCCCTCCATTGCGAAGTAACTTTAGTTCGGCAACATAACATGCTCGCGCAGCAACTTGATCCCCTCTGACGACACCAATCCCTGCTTCTGTGGGGAATTTCAATAACAAGCACCAGGGGGCTATACAGGCTCTGAACTTTGCGAGGGCCGGTCGGCCCAAGAAGGCATTGTAGGGCGATTCAACATCCAAAACCACAAAGGGAAGGATTCTCACTCTCTGGCGTTCTCCTTCCCCAAGTGTAACTGGTAACTCTACATAACCCATTGGAGCGGTGGATGCTCCGTTGAATCCACGGATCCATCCTTCGCAGGGCTTTAAGTCTTTTATTTCAAGATTCATCTGATCAAATGTCCTTTTGAAAAGAATGTTGACAGAACTCCCGTTGTCCACTAAAACCTTATGGACAGTGGCTGGACCAATAGGTGCCGTAATTACAAATGGATCTTCTGTTGGAGCATGGACTCCAATGCTTTCTCGTTCTCGGAAGACAACATCATCGGTCATCATCTTTTGCTGCTTCACCGGGATAATGTCCTCGGGGTTGCTACATTCCCCTACCTCGAGGTGTTGTTTGGCCGCATTGACGTATTGATCTTATGCTTTGGAACTGTGCCCGGCGAGATAAAGTACTCAGATCACGGTATTAATAACAATATTCTTTCCTTTTTGCTGATCAGTCGGCCTAGCAGCAAGTTGATTTTAGTTCGGATTCGGGGCCTGCACGGCTTGCCCCTTGTCCCTGGGCGTTACTCTGTATTCATCTAACTTTCCTTCTCGAAGCATCCTTTCGACTACATCCCTTAGGTGACGACATTCATTCGTCGAATGGCCGTGAATCTGATGAAAGAGACAAAACTTCCCTGTTTCACGCTCTTTCTCTGTCGACTTTCTGGGAGGTGGCTTTTTATTCTGGAGGACTTCGTACGCATCCATGAAGATATTTTCCAGAGTATCACTTATTGGTGTATAACTTTCAAAGGCCCTGGGACGAGTCCTTCTCTGGGAGTCGTTCCCTCGGTTCCTCTTCCGGTTGTTGCCGTTACCATTATTATTGTTGTTACCTGGCTGACGACCACCCTGATTCTGATTTCCGACGTTAACATCAACTTTCTCCGAGCTATCTCCCATCTGTTTGATGGCGACTTTGCTCTGAATTTCCTCCTTATCAGTTGTTTTAGCCTTTCGGTTAGCATATACCTGTTCCCGGCGTAAATGTACGTTGGCTTTCTCGTAGAATAACTCTCTAGTGTGGGGTGGTTTGCCTGCCAGGTACCTTCCAAATTCAGTGTCCTTATCTACTCCGTCAATCAGTGCTGCGACAATGGTCGGTTCATGGGGGTCTTTAACCTCAGTAGCGGCCAAATTGAAACGATCCAGGTACACCCTTAAACTCTCGCCTGGTCGCTGCTTGACAAGGAACAAATCGATCACACTTTTTGTCTTCTGTGCGTAGATGCGGAATTGTTCTACGAACTTCTCACTCAACTCCCTGAAGCTAGAAATCGATCTCGCCGGCAGGCGAGTAAACCATAACAAAGCCACATCCTCCAGGAATATGGGAAACGCTTTACATTTGACAGCGTCGGAAGCCGCAGCAGCGGTCATTGACCAAGAATATCTCATTAGATGCTGAACGGGATCAGACCTGCCCGCGTATCGATTCATTCGTGGCATGTTGAAACGCCTTGGAAAAGTCACATCCAAAATATCATCAGTGAAAGGGGTGTGACTGCGGTCGATCCCCCAATCTTCATTTCGCTGTCCACGGCTATCTGCCAGAATCTGGTGGACCATGGCTGCAACATTTGCACTGGTCAAAGGAGGTTCAGGGTCAGTGCCTCTAGCTCGGCGGGGCTCTCTGATTTCTCTTCCGGGAGCAGTCACGAAATCCGGGGCTCGGATAGGGCTTCGTTGCCCCCTGTTACCATAAGCATGTGCGCGGCGACGGGGCTGAGGCAGTTTGTTATGCACAGGACTATCCACATCTCGAGCCCTGGGAGGTGTGGCTTGATCATTCACATTACGGCTTGAGGGCCCCGCCCCCAGCGCTTCTTCTTTCTGTGATGGGAGGGTTCCGAACCGAAGCTGTTCTATGTTTTCGGCTCTCTCATACGGTCGTCGCGGAGGTCTCGGTGATTCCTCAGACGAAGAAGAATATCCTGGAGTGAGTGGGCGAACCGGTGGTGTTCTTTGTCTTGCAAGCTCATCAAGTCTTCTGTCCACAGCAGTCAGATTTTGTCACAGGACGGAGCTTTCTTGCCTTTGGGCAGCCAATTCATCAAACAACCTCTCCCACATTTCAGAAAAGCGAGAGAGATCCACCTCAGTAACGGGAGAAGCAGGATCATATTGATCGTCATCACCTTCTCTTATGCGCAAAGAGCTTGAGCCTGGTCGAGCAGAGGGTCGAGGACGATAGGAGCGAGCCATAGGCTCCTTTCCAGGTCGAGTTGTGGTCTGATCATCAATTCGTATAGCTGCGGTTCGTGGATGGCGACTCGCTGCGCCCCCCTGAGGTCGACTCGTGGTCGTGGTACGCGGAGAGTGCGAGACGTTCCCTCGGGATCGAGTAACATCCCCTTAAGCAGTCCAGATCGCTTCGTTTTCGACGACTCGGAGCGTGGTGTCTTCGTCGGATCGGTTCGCCCCTTGCGCCCCGCGATCCAGAGATTCTTCGTTGCCCAGCTCATGCACACTTTCTTCGATTGTTTCGTTGGTCTGCGAAGCTTTAGATCTTTTTCCAGCCATGATATTCGAATCGCTGGAATCTTCAAAGAAGTGAATAGTGAAACTTTAGGATCGTCTTCTCAGTGAAAGCACCAAAATGTTAGATCAAAATTTGGACCTAACACCTAAATTGTTCTGAATGTTATAGAATTTCGAATGGAGAACGAGGAAAAGAAAATAACACACAGAATTTATAGTGGTTCGGCGTTAACGAGCCTACGTCCACTTTATATATTATTGATTATGCTTTGAAAGCTAATACAACAAGGATTTCTCTCTATGCTCTCGTACTATGACAATAATGGCGAATTCTGTACTCAATATTGCCAAAAGATCCCAAAAAATGTCAAGCTCCGGGCTATTTATAGCTGATTTTGTCAGGCGGATCGCGGACGCGTGGCACGAATCCCGAGAACATCGGATCGCATTGCCACCGTTGAAGAAACAGTCAAATTAGCCGTTGTGGACAGGTGTCGTGATCTGCTTGAAAATCGGATCGTGCAGATGGGGAGAATCGGTCCAGGTGACGGTTAGGGACACGTGTCGCCAGATCCGTGCGAATCGGATCGCTGAAGACTAGCTCGCGCTTGAACGGGTCAGAGTGTTCTCCATGCACCAGGGGATCGGATTGGTTCGCTCTGGGCAACAATATAAGTTTGGATCGGATCGCCTGGATGCGTCGTTCGCTGATGAGATGGGGGCAATCCGTCGAGACGCGATCCTCCGTGGGCGATCCGTCGAGACGCGATCCTCCGTGGGCGATCCGATAGAGTGCGATCCGTTCCTTCATATTCTTGGAGAACGTGGTTTCATGTTTTCCTCTTACGAATGATTCTGGGTGGCTTGGTCAAAAAGCGAGCCAACACAATACGAAAGTGATCAGTGAGCCGATGTAATACCTAATGTGTGTTAATGCATCCACGAGCAACCACTGGCAACCACTTGCAAACATCAACCATAACATGTTTCAATTACATGTTTACATTCAAAAAGGTTTCTACCTAAGGATAAAGGATTGGAGATACACCTAAAAAGAAAGATACGAGCATAAACTTAAGGAAAAAGAGAGATCAAAGATGTACCCTCAAAAAGAAAAGGGTAGGCTGCACGTATTCTTTCCTCAGTTTCCCAAGTCGCGTCTTCCTCGGTGTCGCTCCATTGAACATTGACAAGCTTTACTTCACGGTTACGTAGCTTTTTGACTTCTGTTCCCAAGATACGGTTTGGAACTCTCCTCACAGTTGCTTCTCGTTCAAATTCTACTTTCTCTAGCATGCTTGGTTCCACCACTTCCGCAGACTCGTGTAAGCACTTCCGCAGGTGAGAGATATGAAAGACATCATGAACCCCAACCAATCTTTCGGGCAGCTGTACTGTATAAGCCATCTTCCCAACCTTCTAGATAATAGGGAACGGACCTACAAATCTTGGTGCTAACTTCCCCACGGACCCAAAGCGAACGACATTCCTCAAAGGAGAAACTTTAAGGAACACCTTGTCTCAAACTTTAAACTCAAGGTCAGTTCTTCTTTTGTCTGCGCAGGACTTCTGTCTATCTTGGGCAGTCTTCATTCTTCTTCGTATCAAGTCCACTTTCTCTGAGTTTTCTCTGATCATGTCTGGCCCAAGTATGAGCTTGTCTATGGACTCCCACCAGCAACTTGGTGACCTGCACGGTCTTCCATATAAAGCTTCGAAGGACGCCATGCCTATGGTGACTTGGTAGCTATTGTTGTAAGCGAATTCCACCAAGGGCAAGTGATCCTCCCGTGTACCTCCGATGTCAAGATTGCATAGTCTCAAGAGGTCTTCTAATACTCTGTTGACTCTTTCCGTCTGGCCATCGGTTTGAGTGTGATAGGCCGTGCTCAGGCATAACTGTGTGCCTACAGCCTCTTGTAAACTCTTCCAAAACTCGCTCGTGAAGATAGGATCTTGATCACTGACTATGCTGGAGGGTATTTCATGGAGCTGAACTATCTCCTTAAGATATATGGATGTGAGAGATGAGGCAGTCCTTCTACTCTTGACTGGTATAAAGTGGGCGCTTTTTGTGAGCATGTCCAATATTACTCAAATACTGGTGTTGCCCCTCCTTGACCTAGGCAACCCATCCGCAATGTCCATTGAAATGCTATCCCATTTCCACTGTGGGACCTTGAGAGGATGAAGCAAACCTCCAGGCTTCTTTTGTTCCGCTTTGACTTGCTAGCATATCATGCACTTGGAGACGAATTCCGCTACATCACTTTTCATGCGACTCCAAAAGAAAACCCTTTTTATGTACTTGTACATTTTGTCTCCACCGGGGTGTATGGTCAACGTGGAATGGTGTGCCTCCTTAAGAACCTTCTCCACCAAAACCATTGCTCGTGGGATGCATAGTCTTCCATCCCGTCTCAACCATCCCTTATCATCGATGGAGTATCTATTGTGGTGACTCGAAGTCTCACCCCTAATCATCTTATCTATTATATCAACTAGTTGAGGGTCTTTACGTTGCGCGGCCCCTATTGAGTCCGGAAGCGTAGGCCGTACTTCCAATGTTGCTAATAGGCCAGGTACAAATTCAGAGGAGGGCCTAAAGTCAAAGTTGGCTATGTACTTCAAGTTTTCCCTTTCTACAAAGAGAGGACTTAAGGTCAGTTTCTTTCTACTCAAGGCGTCTGCTATGGCATTGCCCTTGCCAGGAGTATAGGAAATCTCAAAATCGTATGAAGCAAGAAACTCCATCCATCTCTGCAGCCTCAAGTTGAGATCTTTCTAGGAGAAATGTATTTCAACGATTTATGATCAGTATATAATTCAAATTTCTCACCTAGGAGATAATGGTGCCAAGACTTAAGCGTAAAAACGATGGCTGCCAACTCTAAGTCGTGGTTTGGGTAGTTTTTCTCATGTACTTTCTACTGCCTTCCACCATAAGCCACTACCTTACCTTCTTGCATCAGAACAACGCCTAGTCCCGTCTCGCATGCATCTGTGTATACTGTAAACATCTTGCTTCCATCAGGCAATGTCAGAACTGGGGCTGTTGTCAGAGCCCTTTTCAAGCGTTGGAAAGCAATATCGCAATCCAAGTCCCAATTGAAAGCTAGGTTCTTCTTTGTCAACCTTGTTAGTGGAGCTGAGAGTTTTGCAAAATCTTTGTTGAACTTTCGATAAAAGCCTGCTAGCCTGAGAATGCTTCGAACTTCGGTTGCGTTTCGAGGAACCTTCCAATCTTGCACAGCGACCACTTTTGCGGGGTCCACGGCTAACCCCTCTTTGGACACCACATGTCCAGGGAACCTAACTTCTTCTCTCCAGAAATGACATTTGGAGAATTTGGCTCTCAACTGACGTGCTCGGAGAGTATCCATGACTTCCTTTAGATGCTGAGCATGCTCTTCCTCATTCTTTGAGAAGATCAAAATATCGTCTTCGAAGACCACCACAAACTTATTGAGGAACTCTCGGAACACCCTGCTCATTAAATCAACAATGTAAGCAGGTGCATTTGTCAAGTCGAAAGGCATGACAAGACACTCGAAGAAACCATCTAGAGTTCTGAACACTGTCTTATCAATGTTGTCTTCAGCCACTCTTAGCTGATGAAACCCGATAGTTAAATCTAATTGGGAGAAAACCGATGCACCTACAAGCTGATAGAACAAATCATCTATTCCCGCGAGTGGGTGCCTATTCTTCTTGGTCAGCTAGTTTAGCTCCCTATAATCAACACACAGGCGAAGTGAACCGTCCGCTTTAGTTGCGAACACTACTGGAGCACCCCATTCAGAAATACTCCGCCTTATAAACCCCTTTTCTAGGAGCTCTTTAATTTGCTTGGTGAGCTCTTTCCGCTACCTTGGGGCCATGTGCGTAACGGGTAAGGCAATGGGTTTTGTATTGTCAACGAGGTATATGCGGAAGTCTATCTCCCGCTTTGGGGGTAAGCCCTTTACCTCTTCAAACACATCCGAGTACTCACAGACTGCATTTACAGACTGCAAGTCCTCAACCGACGCATTAAGTGATTCTAGATAACTTAACATTACAGAGTTTAGGGGATTGCAAGAAATTTCAAGGGTGTTACCAAGGCGAGTCAGGAGTCTAACCATCCTTTTTTCACAGTCGAGGATGGCACCATTACTGGATAGCCAATTCATGCATAGAATCAATACACAGCCCGTGAAGCCCAAAACATAGGCATTGCATCTAAACTCAACGTTTAAGATAGATAATTTTAAATCCAAACCAACCATTGACAAATAAGCTGACCCCCCAATCGGATTTGAAACAGCCAAGGGGTCCTCTACTAAACTACTGTCTAGGTACAGAGACTCAACTATATCAACAAATACAAATGAGTGCGATGCGCCAGAATCAAATGGTGTACGAAGAGGATGATCAAAAAGACAGACTAAACTTTCGACAGAAATATTTCTACCTCGTTCTTGCGGACGTGCCGTGAGAGCGTTAACTAGTCCTCCAGACGAAGGTCTAGCTCTCTGCCCTTGCTTTCTTGGGCAGTCCTTAGCCATGTGTCCCGTCTCACCACAGTGGAAATAGCCACCCATCTTCCTTTTCTTCTTCCTGCAGTCTTTGACCAGATGTCCCGGAATGCCGCAGAAATTACACTTTCTCTTATCACGGGGTTTGTTGTTCTTCCCTCCTTTCTTTGAATCAGCCTTCTTGTTCTGTGACCCTTCCACCTTCTTGTCTTGAGGCACTTCTGCTTTTTCCTCTTTCTTGCCCTTGTCATCCTCATGTAAGAGCGCCATGTACACTAACCTCTCGTTAGTAGCCCCCATGAGAACATGGGTCATAACCAGGCTGTGAAGTGGCTCATTCAACCCCTTGACAAATAGGAGAGACTTCTTATGAGGAGTATTCACTAAGTCCATTCCAAATCGGGCCAGCTGATTGAATTGGTTGACGTACTCCTTGACCGTTATACTTCCTTGCTTAAGAGACATGAACTTTCCCAGTTGTAAACTTCGCTCTGCTTGTGAGAGGAATTTCATCTCAAACCTCATTCTGAAATCCATCCACGTTCCAATTGGTCTTTCAGCGTTGGTGAGTTCCCACCAATAGGAGGCTTCATCTTTGAGCAACCACACCGCCAACTGTATTTACTGTCTATCATCCACCTCGAAGATATCGAATAGATCCTCAGTTTCTTTGAGCTAATTCCCAGATTCTATGAATGATTCGGTTCCCTTGAAATCCTTTGCACCCATGGCCCTAAAGTCTCTACAAATCTTTGAAAAAGCATTTGCACGCGGAGGATAAAGAGGAGAAACAACTGCAGTTAGAGGAGGAATATCTGCTGGGCCCGCATCGTTGGCCCTATCTTCTAAGTACCTCCTGAACCAACCAGGTATTGGAACACCCTCTGGAAGGTTAAGATTCCCAGACATGCTGAAACGAAAAGGAAAAGATTTTAAAACAAAGGATGGAATGATAGAGCATATGGCTTTGGGGGATTATGCCTTTAAAATAAAATAACACTTTTTCTTGTAAAATGGTCATTTATATTTCTTTTGAAAATAGTTTTCAAAAATTCTTATTTGATCTGGTAAACCTTTGCTCTGATACCAAGTGAAACACGCCACCTCCGTTAAGGCCACTCACAAAGGGTATGCCTTAACTTTGGTGGAGGGTTATAGGTACAAGACACAGAAAAATTTACAAGACAGATTAATATAAGCAGCGGAAATCAAACATTTATTGCATACATGGTTCAATACAAAAGCATTACAACAATTTGTCTCAATATACTTCCAAAACATTACATCATAATTTCTTTCTTGATTATTTAATAAAGAAGCATAAACCATAAATAAAACTGCATAAATCCCCAAGCATAGTATCCAAAAGCCATAACCAAGGTAAAGGAGTCCCAATCATACATCTACTTTCTTGAAGCTTACAAAGAGTCTGACTAAGCTGGAGTATTCCTCTCCCTGTGGACCTTGGGGGGGAACGTAAGAAAAGAAGACGAAAGAAAACGGGTCAGACAATAAGTCTGGCAAGTTAAGTGATTACTTGTTTTTAAACAAGCAAAAGGGATCATTACAGTGATAACATAATATAGGACAATACCCTAATATAAGATAAGTTGAACATGTGATCGCACCCATTACTAAGGCCTCTGTACCTACTAACCATTGGTTCAACCAGCCCCACGTGTTCATAACAAACGATCCCCTTAACTATCAGCTCCTACACACATGCATTCATGTCCTGTGTCATTCAGCCTCGCTTGACTGTAGCTACCTGTGCTGGTCCCACCATAGGGTGTATCAGTCCCTCTGATGGCAAACCGACACGATTCTTGATGCACTGTGTACACTACTAATGCCTAGTGCCTGCTTTTTCCACTCCGGAGTACGTGCACGTCCGGACTCCGTCGGAAACTACACTGACGCACCAACCGCCGACGTTTTGACCTCTTATAATCAGCGCAGTAATCATGCCCCAACCTGCCTAGTTCAGGGTACCATGATACATCTATGTTGGTTACTGCTGAAATGGGTCCCCGTTACTAGGGTTTTCTAGCCAACATGTTTATTTGGTTAAGTGTCCAAGTTTACCTAATCTCACCCATCTGTTTAGTAAACGTGATGTATCGGTTAAGTGTTTCCCTAATTGACTTAGCCCTACCAATCTTGACTTAGCTTTAATTTATTTATTAAGCACCAACCACTCAAATTAGGAAGGTCTTGTAGTGGTCATTGGATTTGCCGGTCTTTTCCGGGAAGGTTTACACCACAACTCAGTCTAACCTTAGGTCCTTTTTGGCCTTGATGCACTAACCACCCACATTAGATAGGTCTTGTTGTGGTCACTGGATATGCCGGTCGGTTTCGAGCAGGTTTACACCACAACTCAGTCTAATCTCGGGTTAGGCACACTCGTCTTTTCTAAATTCATATATTTTCTATATATGTCCAATTCTTTATGTACATTAATTTTAATTTATTCATGTCATAATTATCCTATCAATTATTGCTCATAATAAATGGTATATCAAATATACCATTTTATGAACAAACCTATGCCATGAATTTTCATGTTTTCCCCATCGCTACCCCCATAGAACGTACGCATGAATCACATAAAATATTGGGCTAATAAATTAGCCCAAACCCATAAACAAAAAGGGTAATAAACAAGGGACATGAAATAAACATAAAATAGCATACATTTAACTTATCACATGTAACTTGGCATAGATGTATCATTAACTTAACCAAACAGGTAAAGGTGAACTTGTGACTAAGTTGGATCTGATTATCATGTAAACTTGATATGGGTCTAACATGGAGGTTTAATATATAAACACAATTTTAAACCATAATTTAGCATACTAACTTATGTATGTCAAAACATAAGAAAGCTACTATAAACATATTTAAATCGCAACTTAGCATGATGACTTATGTGTGTTACAACTTAAGAGAACTACCATAATCATATTTACATCACTGCTCAGCATGATAACATAAGGGAGGTATCATAATCATATTTACATCACAACTTAGCATGATAACTTATGTGTTAAAACATAAGAGAGGTGTCAAAATCATATTTAAATCACAACTTAGCATGATAACTTATGTGTTAAAACATAAGAGAGGTACAGATCCAATCTTGCAACAATAATAGATTCACCTTAACATAGTTCTAAATATTCATGTATGTTAATCTAACATGTAAGCATGATTTAGATCATAAACAGGCAAATAACCACCAAATTACAACATGACATGTTTCACCATTTTGTTGGAATAATAATCTCGCTACTCAATCATAATAGATCCCAATACATAAAATATAGCATGCTTATCACCATAAACATATAGGCATGATCAATCGCAACAGTAATTTAAGATACATAAGAATCAAACTTCATTATCTCATACATAAGCATCATCCAATATTCGAGTTACAACATACCATGATTTCATTTAAAAAGAACGTTTAAATCTATGTAATAACCAACTTACAAACTAAAAGGAATTCTTGAATTCTGAAATATGAAATCTGAAATTGGAGATACGCGCCTTTGATGAAGATCGTTGAATTAGATTAGTTTTTATTTTATTTTGATTTAAGCTTTTAACTAGTCTTTGAATTGAAAAAGGTGACAGCTACTCCAAGTCCTCTACTGAGGGCATGATTGTTCCAGAATCATTTTTGTGTGAATTTTAGGTTGATTATTAAGTTGTTTATATTGAATTTCAATTTAATTTTAGCCGTCGGATGAACTCAGAGTTAATCACAGCCATTCAGACCAGATCAGGACCATCCAGAAACCCTAGTGACTCAGCATCAATTCATCAGTCGTTCAAATTTTGGATTTGGCCGGGGGCCAGGTCGACCACCAGGTCGACCCCTGGGGGGAGGTCGACACTAGGGTCGACCCTCTGTTCGACCTAACTAGACGGGAATTTCCCCGCTTCTGCCTTCTATTTGAATTTTGAAATCTAGCTTGAGCTTTTTGAATTTATTTGAATTTCTGAAACTTCTGGAGGCCATAACTTCTTCATACGAAGTCCAATTCACGCAAACTCGGACTCTATCTCAAGAAAAATTCTGAGACGGACGCAATGGCATAACCTGTTTTCCTTAATTCTCAAATTTGAAATTAAGTATTGTTTAATTCGTTACTATAACGTTAGTAGAAAATACGGGGTGTTACAGGAAATTGAGGTGCCAACGAGAGAAATCGCAAGCTGGAAGCTATACACAGATGGCTCAAGAAATGATTACTATTCAGGGGCCGGAATTGTCTTGGAAACTCCAGAAGGCCACCTTATGTTATGCATTAAGGTTGGAATTTCCGTCAACCAATAATGAGGTCGAATACGAAGCACCGATAAATGGATTAAAACTAGCAAAAGAGCTGAATCTAAAAATCGTGCGGATCCTCAATGATTCCCAAATGGTAGTGGGTCAGGTCCTTGGGGAGTTCCAGACCAAAGTAGGAAATCTTCCTTCTTATCTTACTAAATATATGGAACTCCTCAACAATCTCAATCACTACACTATATCTCACATTCCAAGAGAAGAAAATGTAAAGGCAGACTCTCTCGCTAAATACGCTAGTTCTTCTGATGCACATTTGCTAGGGTTAATACCTATTGAAGTCCTTACAACACCTACTATTGAAGAGTTAGATGTCGACTGGATTATGGAAACAATTGAAGAACCTGAGTCCTGGATGACACCAATTAAGGAATATATAATCAACGGAACACTTCCAGAGGGACCAAAAAAGCGAAGGAAAATACTGCGCAAGGCTCCAGTATATCTTGTACAGGACAGGAGGTTGTACAGACGAGTATTCTCTATGCCATTACCGCGATGTGGGTCCAAGGAAGAGTCAAAAGCAATATTGGCAGAACTGCATGAGGGAGATTGCGCAGGTCACATCGACGGTCAGACATTAGCGAAGAAAGTTCAGCGATACGGCTATTTTGGCCCGATGTAAACCTGGACGCGATGACTTATGCCAAAAGATGTGATAAATGTCAAAGATTTACAAAGATTCCGAGAGAACCACCAACCGATTTGATATAGTTGGTCAGCCCATGGTCATTTGCTGTCTGAGGCATAGATTTGATTGGGGAACTACCCACTGCGAAATCAAACACGAAGTGCGCGATAGTGGCAGTCGATTATTTCACGAAATTGGCTGATGCGGAGCCAATAGCCATTATTACTTCAAAGAAAGTGATCAACTTTGTCTTGAAAAGCATAATCTGTTGGATCGACATACCACAAAAAATAATCACTGATAATGGGACTTAGTTTGAAAGCGGTGAGTTCTTGGACTTTTGTGCCATGTACAAGATCAAGAAAAGTTTTTCGGTCGTTGCCCATCCGCGAGCTAATGGTCAAGTTGAGGCAATCAACAAGATACTGAAATCGACCATCAAGAAATGACTTGAGAAAGCCAAGGGTGAATGGGTTGATGAGCTTCCGCTTGCATTATAGGCATATCGTACCACCCATAAAACTGCAACATGGCATACTCTGTTTTCATTGATCCAAGGATCTGAGGCAATGATCCCGGTTGAACTAGAGGTTCCAACTCATAGAAGGATCTACTTCGACTAAGCGGAAAATGAAAAGCTTCAACTCGAAGCACTTGACTTGCTCGAGGAAAGAACAAAAGAGTCAGAACTCAGAATCGTAGCGCATCGAAGAAGAAAAGCCCTTGTTTTGATGCTCAAGTTAAGCGAAGGACCTTCCAAGTTGGGGATCTCGTTCTTAAGAGGGTCGTGACAAGAACCGGAGTACAAGGACCCAACTGGGAGGGACCGTATATGATAAGACAAATTCTAGGATGGTTCATTTGAACTAAAGACAACGGAGTCCAACTCCCATGGGCATGGAATGCTATACATCTCTGTCACTACTTCTTTTAATGTTCCTTTCATATTACTTTTAAATAATGTGCATTTTACATACCATGCAATGTTGTTACATGTTTTGTAAATATAAATGAAAGGACTTGCATTACATGCATAAATCGTACATTTGCAAATTTCTCGCTAAGATTCGAGTTTAACTGCAGGCCCTCTAAAAATATGATGATGCTATCATGACTTAACCAATCCTGGTGATTATTATAGCATATCCTAACTAGATATCTCAAATCTCCACCACTTAATGCTAGAACCATCATTCGCAAAAAACTCGAAGATGTGGAAGCATAACTGTGCAAGGACGAAACACCAAGGATTGGTATGTCATATGAAATGACCTCTAAATCATTAAGTGAAATTGCGAGTTCCGCTAAAAGGACACCTTCTATATTCCAAGGTTCCAAACCCTAGCTCTAACCAAATGAAATAAAAAACCGATAAGTGAGCTAGCGTTAGTCCCGAGAAACTACATAAGTGATAATCCAAAGACCTCCCCGAGGGGCACATGGTTAATCATCGACGTCATTGATACATGGTTGGACAACGATACAAACACCAGGTTTTTAAAAACCAAAGACCTCCACGGGGAGCGCTCGGCTAATCGTCGACGCCATTGATACATGGCTTGATAACGACACAAACACTGAGTCCAGAAGACTTCTTCAGAGGCATCCACTCAGATGTTGGATCTACCAAATCCAACTAATTCAACGTCTTTCAAACCCAGTAACTGACAGATTATAAAGGCCCCTACCGGGGCATCCGATCATATTCCGGGTCTTCCAAATCCGATTAATGACAGATCCAAATACCTTCTTAAAAGCGCCCTACAGATTCTACAAGTGGCTAAACCGTTTGGACACAATGAATAAAGGGTTCACAAATGTTGGCTTTCAAACGAGGGTTTAAAAGTAGGAACTCATCTTCGTAAAGGTGTGAAGGTTCTATGTTGCAGGCACGAAAAGAAAACGGATGTAGAATGCAAAACATCGAAATACAACAAAGCTCAAGTACAATGAGCATAACACAATTTCGTTCCAGTAACACAGAACGGGATCACATAACCGCAAGGTCAAGTAGAAGATGTCAAAAATGCATAAAGTAACAAGTACAAGAGTGATGATTTGCAAAAAAAGAAGCCAAATCAGATCACAGGCACATACACATCAAGCATAAAATAGCGTATGGCATCCAACGTGTCGTATTATATCGACTAGTTAATCGTTAAGTGTCAGTGCGATTTTAAACCGAATTGGTGTACCTTAGCAAACAGTGTTCGATAAATTTTAAGACCACCGAATAAAACAAGTTTGCAAAGATACTTCGTTTGGTTCTTGTTAGAAATTCACAGTGATTAAACGATTGGTTTGTTGTCGATATGGGAAATCGATGACAAAATGACTAACCTAGAAATATGCAGTGCCTTTTTCGTTACAAAACAAGTTGTGATTATGAAAACATCAAAGTTAAAGCTGGGGCAATCACGCATCAGTACAACACATATAGCAATACATTCCGATATGCAAACCCAAGGTGTCATCATACAAGAATCGAATCGATGTATTGCTAATAAACTATGGCACTGGTCGGCTTCAAGCAGATGATGAACAATCAGTTAATGCCCTCAATAACCGATCGGCCACCCGACCTAGTAATCACAGACATCGACAGGCTAGTTTCAGTTTATAAGTGCAAGACATGCCAAGTGAATACATATGAAAGAAAATGAACTGAGAGCTAAGCAACCTAGCTAATTAAGCATCGACTATCATAACCAATGTTCCATAACCATCAAAATGCACCAACAAACAAAATCACAGTAGCCATAGTAGTCATAATGTATCAGCATAAACTAGCATACAAGTTAAAGGCGAGGACCGGAACTCGCTTACGTATAACCAGTCTAAAGATAGTTCATATAGCTAAAAATTATCAATTACCAGAAGAGGGAGGCTACGCGTTCGGATACTTTCGAGGCCTTCCCACCTTCCTCTTCATTGGAGAAGAACCTGATGGGGAAGCGTCAGAAACTGGCCTCTTACTAGATGGACACACCAGCTCGACATCTCCCATGGGGAAGGCAGCAACAACGACTTCCCGGTCTCTCATAGCATGGATCAGTTTCACCTTATTAGCCTCCAGAACCGTGATATGCTCAATGTTCTCTCGATGGAGTCCCTGAAGATCTCCATCCAATGCATGCCAGTCTTGAAGCTTCCTTGCAGTCCAATCTTTGAGTTGATCCATCTGTCTCTCAAATTGATGTAGAGTATCCTCCATGCGTCCGAGCAGTCTAGATTTGGCTACAACAATGTCACTGGATGTCATTCGGCAATCGGAGGGCTACACTATAAGTTAGAAGAGACCACCTGCAAGTTCAAACCTGGGAGTCGCCTGGCAAGCTTAGCATTACATGCTCCAGGAACATAACGGGGCTTGTTCACGATGGTTTGGAGTACTGGATAAGAGGGGCCGATAGGTAAAGGAGAGTTCACCAAAGGTTGACCCGTTGTTTGGCTTTCCGAGTCAAAAAACCTCTTTGATCTAAGCTCTTGAGGAGATGGTTCCATCCTGCCAAAAACAATAAAAACGAGCAAGTATAAGAAAGCAACGGGATACATTCGAAAAGAAGTCGGCCAGTATTGATTTCAGCCCAGGCCAACCGGTACCCCCAAAAATCACCTAGAAATGCACAAATAACCGATCGGTCGGAATTAGTCACATACTAAAGAGACATTGGACTGGCCGACACCTAGGACAAACTGGTCGGCACCATTAACTTCCTATGAGAATGGAACCAACTGGTTGGTATTCGATACAGACCGGTCGACGCCTCTACTCCCTTAGGAACTTAACGCGGAGCGGCCGGTACCCATAACCGACCGAGCAACGTGATTGACTTCCCATAAGAAAGGTCGACCGGTACTAATTTAATTTTGGAGTCCGCGCCTATCACTAAACCGTTCACAACTTCAATCATGGGCATTGACAAAATAGAAGCGAGGGGATTAAACTGAAGGACAATGTGGATAAAATATGAGCAAAATGCACACAATTTCGAAAACAAAATCCATTGGTATTGTGAAAACTACAAGATTAAGGAATTTTCGGGTTAAGCATATCATCGAACGACACATGGGCATCAAATGAAACTAAGACAATGAAAACAAAATTTAATAACAATGATGTCATCCACAATCATGATGTCACAATTGTACCCGATCTTGTTTCAGGGCATTTCAACACAAGGAGAGCAATACCAAAAACATAAGTTCACCAAACTGTCACTTTTAACCCAAATCAACTCAAACCAGACCCGACAACATTGATCTCAAATAAAAGACGCAAATACAAAAGCATTTCAGTTTAGATCAATGAAGAATAAAACGAAATTAAAAGGAGTCCTGGCGGCTGAAAAATCAACCCGAAGCTCGAAAGAAGGAGAAGGATTAACTAGAAGCCTAAAAGAGAAAGAAAGCTCCACTTTTGGTTTTCTCCAATCATGATTTGTCTGCCATTAATTTTCTTTAAAAGGAAAGTGTAAAGTTGTGTGCAAATGACTTTTCAAAGGGCCGTATTAAAAAAGGTGCGTTGGGAAGCTCAATAGCCATGAGAGATGAAAAGTCATGTCGGTCAATTCCCAAGTCAAGTTCGCAAATTACAATAGACGTGCACCGACCGGCTAGAGAACCCGCCAACACCTGTCTCGGTCGTGCTTATGCTAATGGACCAATCGGCCTATTAGAATCCCTTATTTCAGTTTGCTCTATCCGTTTATAGGTGTGACGATCAAGATTCATCGATTCATAATAAGGGTGTTTATGTCGAGGTCCACAATTTTACAAGAATAAAGATTGAGGACCGCGAGGGGCAAATGTTGTAACAACCCTGAATTTTGGGTTAAATTTAAAAAATTATTTTAAGTAATTTTAACGGGTTTTGATATTTAAAATAATTTATTTTAAAATAAAAATGATTAAAAATTGATTTAAATCGAAGTTAGGATGAATAATTTAATTTTAATTATAAAAGGAGTTAGAAATAATGCGGTAGTTTAAAAAGTCAAACTTGAACTTTGACTGACCGTACAAGATGCAAAATTTAACAGATTTTAGTGAAACCAAAAATATTAGAATCTATTTAAAAATATCTTTCCAACAAATCCGAAAAATCGAAATTTCATAGCGGGATTCAAAAGTTATGTCAAAATTAAAATTTAGAAAGATTGCTATGAAATATATAAAGGTCAAAAACACTACTTTTTGCATACCAAGGAATTTGAACTCAAAACCACTTCCATTGAGTTCAGAATGACGTTTCTGCATTGGAAAAGTATAAACACTTATATATTTCGAGTTTCGGAAATTATTTGTTTAAAAATGTATTTTTAAAATTTAATATATACACCTTGAAAAAGGCAATTTTACAAATGGGCTCAGAATTAAACGAAATTAGTTTTGTTAAAACCGTATCGTCATAACAAAGCCAAATATATTTTTTCTGTAATTTTTAGAGTCAGTATGCGACCCAGGTAATTTAAAATGTACGGTTGAATTTAATAATTAATTGATTTATATTTTAAATTAAAGAAAAACATATCATAACAACCGAATTGGGTTACGAAACATATTCCATTGCGTCCGGGATGGAGGTTATTAGCTAAGGGGACACTCATTGTCTTTGATTCGGAGTTCGTGGCATTAAACAAGAATTTTTCGAATTAAATGAATTATTAAATAATAAAATACCATAGTATACAGTATAAATACATGGGTAAATACAGTACATCCCTAATACCCTAGTGGAGCAGCAGCCATCTCAATTCCATGGCTGAAAAGCTCCTAAGCTAATTCGTTAATCTCACCCATTATGATTTGAGTTTAATCAAAAATTCAAAACAAAACGGAAGTACTCCTCACGAGCTTCCAGATCATACGGTGATGATCTCCTCTGACGAACCCTGGCGATCGGAATTCGGCCTAGAAGGCGGCGCGTTGGTGGGCGGTTTTTGGGTGGATGGGGCCGGCGAGTTCGACGCGGGTGGTGACGCAAGGAGGTGGGTTGTGGAGGTCGGCGTGGCACTCTCTGATCGAGGTTCAACGCCTCGGTTTTTGTGTAATTTCGAACCCTAAATTATGGAGCATGGGTTCAGTGGTATCGGCCAAGATCTGTAGAAGAGGAAGATGCTTTGTAGAAGGGTATTAAGGTTAAACCAATTTAAGACCTTAATTACTTTAATAAATTATTTAATTAAAATTTGTCCAATGTTAAAAATGGCATCACTTATCCAAACAGAAATGAAATCGAATGAAACGAAGTGCGTTGGGATCGGCTTTCTGAACTCTACAACTAGGGACAAACCAGAACTGTAACGGAGCGGATGAAATTTTGACCAAATTTTAGATCGGAATTAAAAGCTCGGTGAGATTTCTAGTTTAAATCAATTATTCATTTAAAATGAGAAATTTATATTTATTTCATGTTCATGATTGTATATATAATTATTTCAGTGTTTGTTTGTTCTATGATGACAATTGCTGAGTTATATTGTTGTATGATTGCGATGTATCATTGGATTGATTTGTGTGTCACATGTTTGATAAATTTAGTTTCATAATAAAATCCTATTATTATTGTATATATCACATTAGAATAAAGAAATTGTTTTGATAAATAAAATCTCCTTTGTTTGTCACATTAGAATATAGGAATCGTTTTAACAAATAAAATCTCTTTTATTTACCATATTAGAGTATAGAGGTTGATTAACAAATAAAATCCCTTTTATTTGTTATCGGAATACATAGAAAATCTCGACATATAAAATATTCTTTTATATGACATTAAAATACTTAGAGAAAATGTTCGCATATAAAATATCCTTTTATATGTTATTAGAATGTATAGAAAAGTATAAACAAATAAAAGTATTCTTTTTTTGTTGTTAGAACACATAGAAAAGTGTAAAAAATTAAAATACCGTTTTTATGTTATTCTAGAATTCAAAACAAAATTTATTCTTTTATTTTCATTCACCAATGCAAATATATATTGAAAACAAAATTTATTCTTTTATTTGCTTTTACCAATGAAAATATATATTGAGAATGAAATTTGTTCTTTTATTTACATTCACCAATGCAAATATATATTAAAAATAGAACTTGTTCTTTTATTTGTATTTGTAGATACAAATATATATATATATAAATAAAATAAAAAAACATTTATATAGAAAAATGAATTTATATTTGATTTTACAATTTTTTTTTGTGTAAATGTGACATCAACATTGATTTTTGTTCAAAAGAGAAGAATGACATTAACATTGATGTAACAACCTGAATTTTGATAACATGTTAAAACAAGAAATCAATGCAGAATTAAATTTTAAAATAAGAATCAGGGAAAACAGGTCGTGCCACTGCGTTCGTCTCGGAATTCTACATGAAATAGAGTCCGAGTTTTCGAAAATCGGAGTCCGGATGAAGAAGTTTTGGTCTTCAGAAGATTCAGCAGATTTCAGGCAGCACTGGACCAGGGGGTCGACCATAGGGTCGACCTACCCCCCCCCCCAGGTCGACCATAGTGTCGACCTCCCCACTACATGTCGACCTGGTCGTCCTGTTTTGACCCTGAACCCATTTTTGAAGCCTGAGACGTGTTTTGATGGTCCAGATTGATTCTAGGGTTAATATAAGGGCCTAAACTAGTTGCTACACCTATAAAAACACCATTAGACCTAATCTAATTCATATCAAATCATTCTTACACCATTATGCTGCTAAAATACCTCTTGAACCATGACCGCCGTCTCCAAATGAAAGTACAAACATTCAAACTCAAATCAATTCAAAGAACAAGGCTTCTACAATGATTCAAGAACATAAATCAACAACGTCGCGACATTTTTACAACAAATTCAGTTCTTAATTCATTAGCCATGCTCTGTAAGTTTTAGTTATTTTCCGATTAAGATATTTAAATAAAATATGGGCATGTGATGAAGTGAAATTGGATTTAAGTATGTTTATCGATCTATTTTTGTTGCTTCTTGGATCTTGAGTTTTGAGACTTGTCTGTCTTTATTCCCATGTCTAGTTTATGATCTATTCAGCCAATTGTAAATCAGTTTTCTTGATTTATATTGATATTATTACCAAGTTGTAATCTTCGTGCATGTGATGATGTTTTTCTCTCTGATATGATTTTTATGCAAAATTCTACCTTCCCCTATTTATTTTCTTTTGATGAACCTAGGTCAATTTCGGACCTAGGCCTAAACTACGATATACGTGCGATGGTATACAGGGGGAAATATTGGAATATTGCCTAGTGGAATGTATGTGTTTGGTGGAATTGATGGCATAACATAAAAATTGGATATTTGGGTATTACTACCATTAACATGAAATTGGATATTTGGGTATTGTCGATATAATTGAAATTGCAAGTTTGGGCCTACATGAATTGGCATGTAAATTAAATCACGAGTTTGGGACTATGTAAATTAAATCAAAAGGTTGGGCTTATGTTAATTAGGCATATGTAGAATTGGGAATTTGAACATGAAAGCGATTGTAATAAAAATATTATAGTTTGCGATAACTACATCATGAATCATGATTTGGGTTTATTTGGGCATGATTCATGCAATTTTGGCTAAAACTTGATATGGGTAAAATGGCACAAACTTGGCATACATGTAAATAGGCAAGAATTGGACATATGTAAACTGACTAGAATTGGGTACATATATAAATTGGCATGTAATCTAGAACTTGGGCATATGCTAATTATGTAAGATTTGGAGTTGAAACATATATGATAATTTATGACTTGGTAGAGGTTTAATATGAACGGGCTTAAGTTGGGTTTTTGGTAGTTGGCATGTATTGTAAATAAAAGGCTATTGCTTGGTATAACCTTATTGCGAATTATGATAATAATTTGGGAATACGTTTTGGGAGCAAAAACGTGAATTATGGACTTGATAATTGGCATATAACTGGAAATATGAACGTGGTTGGACCATGAACATTTCTATATGTTAAACACATGAACTGATATTGGGGTTTTGGATGGAATACGACCATTTATGAACCTTTGACACGAGGTTATACTCAGTTTGTGGTGTAAATCTGCCCTGAACCTCCTGGCAAATCCAGTAGCCACAAAGTGTCAGTCTAGTGTGAGAGGTAGAAGGCCAAATTGTAGGCGTAACGGTTTATGACATAAGTTTAGACCCATTTTGTGGTGTAAATCTGCCCAGAACCGCCCGGCAAATCCAGTGGCCACAAAATGTACGGTCTAATGTGAGAGGTCGTGATTCGTTCGTCATAATGAATGAGTTAAGGAATACTAACCATAATAAGACGTGGGTATGGTTAGAGGGTTAGGTGGGATGATATGGAAATTTGACATGCAAATGTGGACCTAACCGATATAAGTTAAGAACATGTAAAATTCATAAATGTAGGCTCAACCAATATGACATGAATAGGTGGGTTAAGTAACGTGGCTAGGCTAATGACATTTAACCATTATAACCTAACTAGCGGGTGGGTTGGGCTAACTTGAATAGGTTGATAACACCCAATCGATATAACCTGATGTGTGGTAGGGATAAGTGAACACATGAGGGTAACACTTAACCATTATAATATGACTGGTGGATGCGGTTAAGTTAACATGCACTTAACAAATATAACGTGATGCGTGGTAAGGTTAAGTAACAACAGAGGTTAACACTTAACCGTCACAACATGATAAGTAGGTGGGCTAAGTCAACGTACACTTAACCAATATGACATGACATGCGGTGGGGTTAAGTTAACACAAGGGAGAACGCTTAGCCGGTATAACAAGACTTGCGGTAAGGTTAAGTAACACAAGGAGCAACACTTAACCGATATAACATGAGGTGTGGTGGGGTTAAGTAAAACAAGAGAAAAGACTTAACCAACTTAACGTGATGGACAGAGAAGGTTAAGTACATATCGGTTTGGCGGATAATATTACTAAATATAGGCCCGCAAACTTAACCAGTATGAAACCCTAGTAACAGGGACCCATTTTAGTAGTAACCCAAATTAGGTATCATGGTACCCTGAAACTAGGCAGGGTGGGGCACGATTACTGGGCTGATTGTAAGCGGTCAAAGCGACGGCAGGTGGTGCACAGTGTGGTTCTAATGGAGTGCGGGCGTGCACGCAACTTCGGAGCAGAAAAACAGGGCACTGGAGGGCACCAGTAGTGTACCCTATACATTCTAGAATTATGTCGCGCCGCCACCATGGGACTGGATACACACCATGGTGGGACCAGCATAGGAATCTACAATCATTGAGGGCCATATGATACACGTAGGTAGCATAATCCCTAGGTTGGACCTAGGTGGCATAAACCCTAAATCCGAGAAGCGTTCAATAGGTAGCATAATCCCTGGGTTGGAACTAGGTAGCATAAATCCTAGTTGAATCTAGGAAGCGCTCGATAGAAGACCCTAGATTAGATCTAGGTAATAAATAATAGATGTACACGTGAAAGCAACCGTAATTTTGGGAATCGGGATCACGTTATGATTTTATCATTTTATACAGATTACTAGTTGGGACACTAGTTAGGTGGTGCAGAGCAAATAGATAGCATTTTAATGGTGAAGCAGAGAAATCTTGCGATGCTTGATACAAATCTTGCGAAACTATACTTAGTTCATCTTGAATGGGAACCTTGCAATGTTATACATGACAGAAATCCTATGATGCCATTCTTAGTTATCGTGCCTGTAGCTTATCTTGTCATCATGATTAGGTTCACTTTCAGTTTATTCATGCCATGTTATCTTTACCTATTTATATGCTGAACGTCACGAGGACTTACTCAGTCTTTATGACTGACCCGTTTTGTATGCCTCTTTTTCTTCCGTTCCCCCCCACAAGGTTCGCAGGGTGGGAATACAGCATAGTTCGGATCTTACCAAGCTCCAAGGCTCTTTCATGTACTTCTTGGATTTCTCTTGGCTATGGCTTGCTTTGCTTTATTGGGGAATACTACAATTTATTTTTATGCTTCTTTGTTTTTGAGCAAAATGGATATTTTAGCTATGTAATTGGGTATTGGAAGTTGATGGGCTTTTATTGTAAACAATTATATTTAATAAATGATTTGAAGTACTTTTACTTTACTTTCCGCTGTTTTATATATGTATGTCTTGTAGTATTTCTGTTCCAGTACCCATAATACTCCATTGAAGTTAAGTCATTCCCTTTGTGAGTGACCTTAACGGATGTGGGGTGTTACATTTTGTATCAGAGCAGAAGGTTACCAGACTGGGCAAAAGTTTTCAAAAACCTTCTGAACTAGTTTTCAAAACATTTACAAAGAAGCAATTTTTTGAGAAAATTTTGTTTTGATTAAAAGGCATATTCCCCAAAGCCATATGCACTATCTTTTGATTCTCTCTTGAAATCTCTTCTCTCTCTTTTCACCACAGTTTCATAGGCATCCGACATATGTCGGAAGGCAAAGAAGTGTCGAACCTCCATTTGTAACCACAGTAGTTCCATCTGCGTCTAATCTTATTTCAAGCTTTGTTGAGTTGTCGTGCGATGGAGGTAGCTTCCGAGAAAACTTGTCAACAAGCTATACAAGGATAATAAGAACATAAAGACAACAATCCTAAGGATGAGAAACTTGTTGAAATGGCTTAATCCACGAAGGAGGAAAAAGGTGAAAGGAAAGAGGCCAAAGTGAGAGAATAATAAAACCCATGACAAGAGAGTGTATCTTTGGTATGGTAAAAAGGGACATGTAGTTGAGTATTATAGGACAAGGACAAGGGCAAAGAACAAGATCGTCGAGTGGGCAATTGTATGCTCTCACTACTAGCATACCTAAGAGAGGTGGTAACGTTTCTATTAAAGGTTTTGCTTTTCTTTTCTATCATCCCATTAGAACTTTGTTTTAGTACATCGCATCCTTTTAATTCTGCTTCGATAGTTGAAGTCTCTACACATTAGTACTAGCGTAGTAGAGGATCCCGTTTTTTTCTCCAATTCTGTTGGGGAATCGGCTCATTTATTCATGACTTGTTTGGATTTGAGATGGTTTATGCTAAGTGTTGAGTTTAGAAGTAAAGCTTATGTTTTTGGGCAATGGGTTGATTCTAGGGATGGAGTGGTTGTCCAGAAATGATACCATTCTCGAGTATTGTTAGACCAAAAAGTGGTTCTAACACCCAAATTGACTAAAACCAGAATGAAATAAGATCAAAAGTAAAATGAACACACATGATTTATAGTGGTTCGGCGAAGAAATGCCTACGTCCACTTGTCTTTCACTTTTTCAATGATGTAGTTGCAATTACAATGAAATATTCACTGGATTTCTCTCACAACTCACTTACGTTCACTCAATTGTCTAAAAACAAATAATGAAAGAAGATTTGGATTTTCTGGCATTGCTGGAATTCGGGTTATGAAGGTGGTTGAACTCTCAAAGTGCCAGAAAAAAGATCCTTTTCTTTGTCTCCAGACAGGGTATTTATAGGTGAAAATTCGCTCAGAACCCGATCCGGATCGGAGCCACGTGTCATCCATCCCATTAGCCTCGGGTTCGGATGGATTTCTGTGTTGACAACGCATCAGAGCAGTGGACGTTGTAGGTAGGAACAGGTCATAGCCGCTCCGAATAACTTGGTGATCATGCAGGAGAATGACGTGGAAGATGGGTTCGGATCGGAAGAGTGTTCAGGACGAGTTCGGATCGGGGTATCCGATCCGATCCGGTTTTGTCCCAAGGCTAAGTCTTCGTTCTCTTTCACTTCGTTCCGATCTGTCTTCGTAGCAGGTAGCTCTCCGATCCAACTGGAAGTAGGTTGCTCTCCGATCCGAACAGCCGTGCCTCTCTGATTCCAACAGCAATAGTTCACCGATCCGAACAGCAAACTTTATCTGATCCGAACCGCTACACTGCTTCGATCCGACCCGCTTCAGTGCTTCCCAAGTTTTTCACTGTTTCACATCTTGACTTTGTGTTGCCCAGTTCACAAAGTGGGCTAACATTTTTCCCCCTCAAAGGATGCTTCAGTTGGAGACGGAGCATGCTTTGACTATCATTGCACAGCGCACTTCGAGGTAATTTTTCTTTTGATTTTCCTTGTGTTTTCATCTTTTTCTTCAAATTTCAATTTAATTCGTTGCTGAGCTAAAGAATTCGGTTCGGTTCGGAATCCGATCCGAACAGACCCCTTCTTCTTTCTATTTTTCATTGGACTATTGGGCCAAAGTTTTCTTCTGGACTATCAATCCGATCCGAATAGGGGCTCTGCTACTGGACTGTCGGTCCGATCCGCATGGGGAGACGAATGGTCGCTATATTTCTCTATATAAACAAAGTCTTCTTCCTTCTCTCATTTCTTTTTATTGTTTTACTGCTCTTACTTCGGAACTCCAGGAAAAAGAAATAAGAGCTTTTTACTTTTTTTCATGCAAATTTTCAAGCTACAATCTCTGGTAGGTTTGAATCCGTCGATTAATTCTGTAACAATAGGCTTCAATGGAAATTTGCGGTTAATTTTTAATGATTTGAACATGACTCCTCTCTCGCTTCGACATCGTGTCTCCCTCCTCTCCTACCGTCATCGTGGGTGGTTCTACCACCGTCTCGAGGCGCTGAGAGGTGAAATGAAGCATGCGCTCGTCATTAACTGGAGCTTTGGAGAGGGATGTGGATTTGACTGTGGTTGAGAAAGGGGAAGAAGAAGAAGAGGATTGAGGGGATCGGTTCGGGTTGGAGTATAGAAGATGGATGAGAGGGAAAAGCAAAGAGGTTCAGGAAGTCGGTTCGGGTCGGGGCAAGTGGAGAAAGGGAAAAAGAAAAGAAATCCATGGGATCGGATCGGGTCGGAGCAAGCAGTTAAAGAAGTGGAAAAGGGAGCTTACCTAACCGGATCGGATCGGACCGTAAGATGAAGGAGGAGAAGTATAACTACGTGATCTGATCCGAACCGTTAGGGAAATCTACCTCCGAGCCGATCCGATTTTGATTTCTGAGTTTCAAGGTTTATCCGAGCCCATGTCAAGGCCTCATCCCCGATCTGATCCCAATGAACGCACCCGAACCGATCCGAAGAGCAGTCCACCTTAATACATACAAACTTGTTTAACTGGCCCAATCAACTTTTGGCATAATCTTCAACTTAATGGACAGTTAGGATAGTGCCCTGCGAACGTAACTGGACATCAGGATCTACTTCAATCCTTCATACTTTGCCAAAATATTGCGTCGCACTTTTAGCCATTTACTTTACATTTTCTGCATACACTATTTACACTTTGGTTTGCACACATGCACGGGGGATACGGGATAATTTGCTCTAATTTGTGCTATTGCTTCTTCAATAGTTTTATGACCGTGAGACCCAGACGCTCTTCCAGACTAGCTGAGAAGAAAGAAGCCCCGGAAACCTCCAACAAAATTACTCTCGAGGACATATCTTCTTCGTCAGATCCAGAATGGAATAATGAGGGTTCAGACTACGAGGTTGGAAATCATGAAAGTGACGAGGTGTCTTCAGAGAATGAAATTTCTCTAGGTTTTGAAGAGGAAGGAGGGGTTGGTGACGACCGGGCTCCTAATGAGTGTGGATCGGCTGTCATATTGGAATCACCCCAAGATTCCGTTGAATCAACAATTCACAACGACCGGCTTACGCGAATTTGTTTAAAATACGGGATAATGAAAAAGGACACTCTAGTGCCTTCGAGATCTGACCGTCCCCACAACCCTCCAGAAGGATACATGGCAATCATTCGGTTGATGTGCATGGTCGGTGCCATCCCTCAATTTTCTCCCTTCATCGTAGATTTTCTAAGACAAACGCGGATTGCCCCCATGCAGCTGCATCCCAATTCTTATGCCTACTTACACACCTTGTATATAGCATACCGCGAAATATTAGGCATAGAGCTCACTTTCGATGACGTTCACTTCTTCTACAACTTCAAGCATCGGACTCGAGAAACTCCTTCTTTCTGCTATTTTGAGTCTGTCCCTAAGAGGAAGATAATTTCAACGCCATTCAGTAGTAAAGCTGGAGATTCCAGACTGGAATGGTTTTATGTGAAGTGGCAACCTGGGTGTGCCAGGAGATGGACGAAATCAAGTAAAACACTGATTATCTACATCTTGTCTCTATACCTTCAAGTCATTGCCTTAACTCGTTTTTCTTTTTGTTTGCAGTCGACAATCCAAAACAAATATCAGATCAGGTGTTCTTTGACCGGATGCACCAGCTTCTTAATGGCGACCAGTAATTCCTGACTATTGATGAAGTCCTTAAGGACGAATATCTTCATTTTCATGGGCTGTTATCCGTTTTTCGTTGTATCGGTAATGGGACGACTCCATACGTATAAATTCCTCCAGTGGATGTAGTCCCAGAGACAGGAGAAGGTTCGGGAGCTCCTGCAGTGCCTTTTCAAACTTCACCTTCTCCATCTTATACTAAAGATGACGAATTGGCTAACCTGGCCGAAAAGCATCGTGAACGATATACTGCCCCCGAGGAGGCTACTTCTTTGGAAAAGTAAACATCCTCCAAAGAGTCGCCACTTAATGCATCCGAGGGAGATGTCCCTAGTACTGATGACCCATTATTTCAGGGTTTGGGGGATCTCCCCTTACCTGAAACTATATACACTTCAGAGGATTTTAGGAAGGATCCTTTAGTCTTCACCTCTTCTGAAGAGACCACTCCTGCTAAAGCCAAAGAGCCTTCCCGTACTAGTCTAGCTTCGGACTCGGGTTGGTTGGGGGGAAACACACCACTTAGGACACACTTTATACAAAAGCATTAGCATTCATTGCACCTCTCTCTCTGTGAAACTATTGTTTCTGAATTTCATTTGTCTTATTGTGCAGGCACGATGTCCCGATCTTACTATGATATCAGGAAGCTTCGCCGCAGCATGTCTAATCCACCTCAGGATATCGAGTATGATCGCCGCGATGATCGCGGTAGGGAGGAGAGAAGGCTTTATGAACCCTATCGCTCTCGAACCTCACGTTCTCGCTCTCCCATTCGGTCGGACCAAGAGAAATATAAAGGCTATCAAAGTCGCAGGGAAGAGGACAGGCCACAATCAAAAGACTCCACCTCTTCCCATGAAAAGCGCAGCAGAGAGAGAAGTCCTCCAAAAGATACTGAATCTCGAAGTAAACACAAGGTCCCTGCTACTAAACGGCCTAGGACAGATAAAGAAACTATTGAATCCTCCACACACAGGGACACTGAATTGACGATCCCCGCTCCTCCACCACTAGATGCGGAAACTGCAATCAAGCGGGCGTATTTGGAGGAGCAATTTCCCGAACATTACTTCGAGACTTTGACTTTTTTACCTGCCCTCGAACCTATTTCTTCCAGGTGGGCAGACGAGGCCAAAGCAAAGATAGACGCGGTTGAAAAACAGTATTCTGAAATGTTCAAATATTCACGCAACCTTTCCAGAATTATCCGTACTATAATCACGAATGTTGATTCAAAGCAAAAAACCACGGAAGAAGAAGCAAAGGCCTTAAAGAATTTAGGAAAAGATTTAGAGGACACACAAGCCCAGCTCGCTGTTGCTCAAAGGGACGCTTCTAACTTCAAACAACAATTTGAAGACATGCAAAAATGTTATCATGATTTGCTTGAATCTCACACTCAAGAGCGTTCTGAGTTAAAAAAGCATGCTGATGATGCTAAGTCAGAAGCCGCTAAGGCGCGCCTTGATTACACTGATCTTGAACGGAAAAATGCCGAGTTGGCAAGGAGGAATGCTGAGCTTGAAAAGAAAAATGCTGACTTGGCTTCAAAGCTATTGGAAGCGGAGAACAGAGCTGCCCTGGCGGAGGGCAATGTTGAGTGTGCTATCAAATCTGCGGAAGAGGCCCGCAAACAATTATCAGGGGCGGAGGCAGAGATTCAGGGTTTCGGCGAATTAATGATTGAATTCTTTGCACATATCATCCGTCGCCGGAACATTTCTTGGATTGACGATTATCCATCCACTCTAGTCCAAGTAATGGAGTCAGATCGTCGAGTGGGAAAAAGAGGAGCTCGAGGTCGATTCCATCGATGAGGACAAGCTGATGGAGAAATACTTAAGGGATGATGAGCCAGAACGCCTAGCTGAAGGGCGCCGCCTCATTGTTGAGGCAATGGAAGAAGAAAGGCGGAGGACTAAAGAGAAGAACATTCCCGAGGCTGGTTCCTCTTCCACTTCCCCCGCAACTCCTGAAGTAGAGGGGTATGATCCTGAACACCCGAGAATCCCTCGAACAACTCTGCTATCCCCTATCCCCGAAATGGCATCAGAGACAGCAGTTACCCCCACTGAGAAGTCTTCGGAAGGTATCCCTACCTTTTCTCCTCAATTTGTCAAGGCTATTTCAACCTTTCGCCACGTGATTGAGCAATCGATGAAAAACCCATTATTTTCTCCTGAGTTGATAACTGTTGCTTCTCACTCTGTAGGTATTGGGCCATCCAGAAAGATAGATGCGACTCAGGGAGTCGCCTCTGGGCCAGAGCCTTCGAAAAAGGCAAAAGGAGGGAAGGACATGGCTGCTCCTTTAGACTTGGGAGAAGGAAGTAAGCCGATTAAGGCTGACATTCCCCATGATGAAGAAATGATAGCAGCCTTAAAGGTTGATGGCAGTGACGGAGGACATGAGGAAGATCCAGAGGTGGCAATAGTCGGGGAGTCGAAAAGTGCTGATGATGTTACTTTGGCTGCAATGAAAGCTGATCAAGATAAACGCTTGCAGTTAAAAGCCAAAGACTTAGACCCTGAAGCCCTCAAGCCTCTCGCAGTTGTGGATGCGGGATCAAGGTTAGTTATTAAGCTCTCAACTACATCTATTAAAGAGGAACTCGCTAAAAAATCTTCTCTTGATTCCAGCGCTCCGCCCTCCGGGAAGAAATCAACCGATTCCAGCGCCGCTTCTTCGGGAAAGAAAAAATCAAAGCGCATCTTGACGGAGGCCGAGAAAGAGGCAAAGGATGCGGAGAAAGCCGCTAAGAAGTCCAAGCCTCACTCGAAATCTAAATAGTGGGTTGTCTTGCATTGTTTTAGTATTTGGTAGATCAATAATTGCTGCTGTAAGGGTGGCTCTTGCACCTTCTTTTTGGATGTTTTCCTGTACAAATTCATTCGTTCGTAAATAAAAAATAATTCATTTTCTGCAATGTCTGTTTGTAAGTAGCTCTGCACTTATGTAAAAATGCCTGTCATATTATAATTATGAAATGAAGTTACGGAGAGAGGAAATATGTGTATACATATATGCCCCCAGTCAATTTTCAAAAATTATTTAAGGCTTAATCAAGCAATCTGAATGCTCCCGATTTTTTGACGGGATAGCATTTTCTGTGTCGTCAATGCCTGTCGTTTTTTCTGGCATTTCTTTTATACTCTCATGTCTTATACTCAGGTTAGAGTTCTTACTGAGGCGGTCTCTTGTCTGGGAGCACCTTCACGCCTCAGAGGACGTCGTCTTCCCGTCCTTTTATACTCTCTCTCTCTCTCTCTGGAGAGTTAGAGTTCGAGCTCAGCAATCTATTCACCCCCCGGTCAGTCAGCGGGGAAGGATCTCTTTCTCAGCGCTCAGTCGGAGACGCTTTTATACTCTCTCTCTGGAGAGTTAGACTTAAGAATGTCGTTTTCCCATTATTTTATGTCTTGTCGCACAAATAGTCGTTGTGCTTTTTCTTACGTTTAAACTGCCTTCAACCTTTCAGGTTTTGAATCATCTTATATTCCATAATCCCAATAGAATAGTCGATGAATGTATATATATAATGCATAAAAGTAAATAACACACGATATTTTTATAGTGGTTCGGCTAAGTCGTAGCCTACATCCACTTTATAGTCCTTTATTCATATCATTAGATTTTCCTAAGGCAAGTCGTGCCTTATTACAGAGTTCGTAAGAAAAATAACAAAGAGTACAACATTTCTAATCCAAATATCGCATCAAGTGTTGGGCATTCCATGCCCTAGGGACTTCTTCGCCATCTACGGTCGTTAACCTGAAGGTTCCTTTTTCAAGTTTTGGTTGGATGACAAAGGGTCCTTCCCACTTTGGGCCGAAGTGAGGAAGGGATGGAAAGACTCTCTTTAGCACCAAGTCTGCTGGTTCAAAATTCCTAAGACGAACTTTTTTGTTGTAATAGCGTGCCATCTGACGTCGATGTCTTGCCGCATGCAGATCTGCTTCATCCCTTTTTTCTTCGATTTCATCAAGGGACTAAAGTAAGAGTGCCTCATTCGTCATCGGGTCATAATACGTCACCCGGTGGGAAGGGACTCCAAGCTCTACTGGGATTACTGCTTCTGAGCCAAAAGTGAGAGAGAAAGGGGTATGACCAGTAGCCGTCTTAAATGTTGTCCGATATGACCACAAAGCTAAGGGTAATTCGTCAACCCATTTTGCCATTGCGCGCTCTAACCGTTTTTTGAGGATGGATTTTATTACTTTGTTTATTGCTTCAACTTGCCCGTTCGACCGCGGATAAGCAACTGCAGTGTATCGCTTGTCGATTTTATACTTCTGGCAGAAATCTTTGAATTCAGTACCATCGAACTGGGTCCCGTTGTCAGTTATAATGGTCCTTGGGATCCCGAATCGGCATATAATATTTCTAACCACGAAACTTATCACCTTTCTCGCCGTGATTTTGGTTAGGGGCTCAGCTTCCACCCACTTCGTAAAATAGTCCACAGCGACTATTGCGCATTTCGCTCCTCCTTTACCAATCGGTAGAACTCCGATGATATCAATTCCCCATGTGGCAAATGGCCAAGGACTCACCATTGTTTTGAGTTGGGTCGACGGTGCTCTGGGGATTTTGGCGAATCTCTGGCAGTTATCGCAACGTCGTGAATAATCAGCTGCATCTTTATTAATTGTGGGCCAGAAGTATCCATATCACAATATCTTTTTCGCTAAAGTCTGACCTCCTGTATGATCTCCACACTCACCTTCGTGCACTTCTCTTAGTACACGTTTGATGTCGTCGTGTGCTATACATCGTAACAGGGGCATAGAAAATCCTTGCCTATAAAGAGTATCATCTTGCATGACATATCTGGTAGCCTCCCTTTTCTCACTCTTCTTTGATGGGAGTGTCCCATTCTTAAGGAAGTTCTTAATTGGGGTCATCCACGACTCCTTCTCCGGTTCCGCTTCGAAAGCGAACTCAATTTCCATTGACTCAAAGCTTGGCGATTCCAACATTTCAATTGGAATTATTTCAGTTTCTTCTGGATTGTCGGAACTAGCTAGCTTTGCCAGCCTATCTGCCTTCTGGTTTTCGGCTCTTGGGATATGTGTTATACTATACCGCTCCAGGTTGCTCAATAGCTCTCTCACTTTCCCGAGGTAGGCGATAAGTCGAGGTCCCCGAGCCATAAATTCCTCTCGCACATGGCAAACAATGATTTTGGAATCACAGAATATGTCCAATATTTTTATTCATAAGTCTTTAGCAAGCTTCATCCCGGCAATCAGGGCTTCGTACTCAGAGTCATTGTTAGTCGCCGAAAATTCTAATCGTAGAGTGTAATATAACGACCGTCCTTCAGGAGTGACTAAGACGATTCCAGCTCCGGACCTTCGGTCGTTCTTAGCTCCATATGTGTATAGCTTCCATGGATCTATCTTTAACTCATCCTCGGACTTGACCACTTTGTCGTTGATCACTTCCTCCTCTGGGATAGTGAACTCTGCTATAAAGTCTGCCAGAGCTTGCCCCCTAATCGACCTTTGTGGCAGAATATTTAAATCAAACTGACTTAATTCTATATTCCATTTGATCAACCTTCCCGATGCTTCGGGTCTCTGCAACACCTGTCTCAGCGGCTGGTCAGTGTATATGGTTATTGGATGAGCTTGGAAATAGTGACGAAGTTTTCGGGATGCGATTAGGAGGCTGTAAGCGAGCTTCTCAATCTTTGGGTAGTTGCGTTCTGCCACTGCCAATTTATTGCTTACATAATATAATGGCCTTTGCACTTTGTCTTCTTCTCGAACCAAGGCTGTGCTAACGGCATGATCCGAAACTGCCAAGTAAACAAATAACTCTTCGTGATCCACTGGTTTTGACAAAATCGGTGGTTTTTCTAGTAATTCCAATAAATTTCGAAAGGCCTCAACACAGTCCGGAGTCCACTCGAAGTTTTTCTTTCCCCTTTTAATCAAATCAAAAAACGGAACGCATTTGTCTGTTGCTTTGGAGATGAATCTACTCAACACAGCTACTTTCCCCGCAAGACTTTGGACGTCTTTAATTCTCTTTGGCTCTTCAATGTTTCTAATTGCAGCTATTTGGCTGGGATTGATTTCAATTCCTCGGGATCTCAAATTGAAGCCTAGGAACTTTCCCGATGCCACTCCAAATGAGCATTTCAAAGGATTCAACTTCATCCGATACTTTCGCAGGATACCAAACATTTCTGCCAAATCTTGCGTATGGCTGGAGGACTGTTTCATTTTGACAAGCATATCATCCACATAAACTTCCATAGTCTTCCCTATTTGATTATAAAACATTCTATTCACCAGGCGCTGATAAGTTCCTCCGGCGTTTTTCAATCCGAATGGCATCACAACATAGCAATATAACCCCAAATTTGTAATGAAGCTCCTATGCTCTTGATCTGGCACGTGCATAGGAATTTGGTTGTACCCAGAATATGCGTCCATGAATGAAGTTCATGACCTGCTGTCGAATCTACAAGCTGGTCAATCCTGGGAAGTGGGAAACTATATTTTGGGCAAGCTTTGTTCAAATCTGAAAAATCAATGCAAGTTCGCCACTTTCAATTCGGCTTCTTTACTAAGACAGGATTCGATATCCAGTCGGGATATGTCGAATCTCGAATAAATCCGTTCTGTTTCAGCTTCTCCACTTCTTCTTTGAGAGAAGTCGACCTCTCTGGGCCCAGCATACGTCTCTTTTGCTTCACAAGCGGATGTTTCGGGTTTACATTTAGTGAGTGAGTTATGATGGATGGCGATATCCCACACATGTCAGCGTGGGTCAAGGCAAACACATCCAAGTTCGCCTTCAGGAAATCCGTTAGTTCTTTGGCCCGACGGGGATCCAATTGAGACCCAATCTTCAAAACTATTGTTGGATCAGCTTCATCAATGGGAATTTCCACTATCGCTTCATTAGGAGTTGCATTTCTAGTCTCTGGTTCCTCATCTTTTTTGGGATCCAGGTCTTCAGGCGCTCCTTTAGGCAACTCCTTCGGGGTCGATTTCACTAATTGCTACGCCGACCCCCCTTTGGGGGAGGCGAGGTATCTTTATCTCGATGTTAAGTCCTTTCATCAACATCTTTAATTCGGCAACATAGCAGGACCGTCCGGAAACTTGATCCCCTCTCATTACTCTAGTTCCGGCTTCAGTTAGGAACTTAAGCAATAAACACCAAGGGGCGATGCAAGCCCTGAATTCAGCAAGGGCAGGCCTTCCCAAAAATGCATTATAAGGCGAATCTACGTCCAACACTACGAACTGAAGCATCCGCACTCTTCGGCGTTCTCCTCGCCCCAAGGTCACGGGCAATTCTATGTACCCCATGGGAGCTGTTGACGCCCCGTTGAAGCCTATGATCCATCCTTCACATGGCTTCAAATCTTCAGATTCAAGCTTCATCTGATCGAATGACTTTTTAAATAAAATATTAACAGAACTTCCATTGTCTACTAAAACCTTATGAACCAAGGCCGGCCCAATGGTGGTAGTACTGACCAACGGATCATCAGTGGGTGATTGGATCCCAGTATTATCTCTGCTGCGGAATACCACGTCGTCAAACATTGTCTTCTCATCACCTTCATTCACATCTATGTGCTTGGCAGCATTTACATATTGATCCATTACTCTAAAACTACGGATTGCTGGGTGAGGTCCACCCACTATGGAGTTGATAACAATTCCCTTGCCTTTCTGCTGCGCTGTAGGCTTGGGAGCAGATTGAATCTGTTTTGGAGCCTGCTCTCCTTGCCCCCTGTCCCTTGGGGCAACCTTATATTCATCCAGTTTCCCTTCATGCAGCAGCTTCTCAATCACATCTCTCAAATGCCGACATTCATTGGTTGAATGCCCATGGGTTCCATGAAACAAACAAAACTTCCCAGTTGCCATTTCTTTCTCTGTCGAGTCACGAGGTGGCGGTCTTTTATATTGCAAAAAGTTGTACGTTTCCAGGTAAATGTTCTCTAGAGTGTCGTTCAATGTGTGTAATTCGCATAAGTCTGGAATCAGGGTCTTTTGCTAGGATCACTTCCCCTATTTCTATTTCTTCTGTTATCGTTCGCATTACGGTTATTGTTGTTGCCCCCGTTTCCAGAATTGTCGTTTCCACTCTTGTTTCCCACATTCACTTCAACTTTTCCGGAACTTTCCCCAGACTACTTCACGGCGACGTTACTCTGAACATTTTCTTTTGAAGCCGCTTCAGACTTTCTCTTTCGGTTTGCCCTGGCCTCCTCTCGTCTTAAATAAATATCGGCCTTTTCATAGAATATCTCTCTCGTGGAGGGTGTCTTCCCAGAAAGGTAATCTCCAAATTCGGATTCAGGATCGACTCCTTCCTTTAATGCCATCAAAATGGTAGGCTCGTGCGGGTCACTAACTTCAGTCACAGCCAAGTTAAAACGGTCCAGATATGACCTCAAAGACTCTCCTGGCGCCTGCTTAATTCTTGATAATTCAATAATACTTTTGGACTCTCAAGTATGGAGTCGGAACTGATTCATAAAACGTTCGCTCAGTTCCCTATAATTCGAAACCGAACGAGGGGGAAGTCGGGTAAGCAAGAACAGCGCCACATCTTCTAAATAGATCGGGAATGCTTTACACTTCACTGCATCAGGAGCAGCAACAACATTCATGAGCCACGAGTATCGCATCAAATGCTGTCCTGGATCAGTTCACCCATTTTACTTGTCCATCTGTGGCAGGTTAAAACGCCGGGGAAAATGGAAGTCGAGGATGTCAGTGAAAGGAGTATGGCTTGGCTCAATGCCATAATCTTCATTGGTATAGTTCCGGCTTTCGGACATAATCTGGCGTACCATTGCCTGTACATCAGCATTAGTTAGGGGCCGTTCAGGTTCCCGGGCCCTGTTATCCGGGTTCCTTCTGGGCTCTTGTTCAGGAGATGCCCTTCTTCTTCGAGCTGCTTCTGCTCTATTCCGTTCCCTACGCTCCCGGTCGATCTCGGGAGGAGGAGACTGGAGCTTTTGCCCCTGAGTGGGATCATTGTTTCCTAGTGCTCGTGCAATATCCTCGCGAGACCCCAAAGATCTGAATGTCAGCTGCTCCAAATTCTGAGGTCGTTCGTGCGGCCTTCAATCACGGGGCCACTCTTCCTCGGAAGAAGAAGACTGATCCACTGGTGTGTGACGAACCGGGGATGGGTTCTCTGTCTTCGGAGTTCGCTAATTTCCCTGCTCATGAGTCTCATATTTTCTTGCATCATGAGATTGGTGCGTTCGTGGATTTTCATAGCCTCCCTAGTACTCTCAAGCATGTCAAGCAGGCGCGAGAAATCTCCTTGAGTAATGGGCGCGGATGGATTGACCTAATCGTTGACCCTGGTGGCTGGAATTGGAGCATTTGTAGGGGCTCGAGTAGAGGTTCCAACATCACCAAGTGACGGGTCGGTTCGGAGATGGGAAATCGGGTCGGTTCGGAGCTGGGGAGCCTGTTCGGGTCGGAGCTGGGATGCCAGGTCGGGTCGGTACATGGCAAGCTGCTCGGGTCGGTTCAGGTTGGGGGAATGCACTGCTTCAGAATCTCCTATCCGGATCGTATCGGAGCTCTCCCCCTGAAGGCGGTTCGGGTTTCCTGTATCGGTTTGTCCTGCTGCTGAGCTCTGCCCACGAGACCTTGCCACGACCGCATTTTGCTGATCTTCACCAACTCCATTTCCTCGACCAGATTGAACTTCTTTACCTTTTCCTTTGGCCATGTTTCTTCAACAATCAATTCAACAAATATCCAAAAATGTCGAAACTTGAGGATTAACTTCTTTGAACTCAGCGGTCCAAAAAGTAGAACGATAATCCCGAAAAACGGAGAATTCAGATGTTTCTCAGTGAAAGCACCAAAATGTTAGACCAAAAAGTGGTTCTAACACCCAAATTGACTAAAAGCAAAATGAAATAAGACCAAAAGTAAAATGAACACACATGATTTATAGTGGTTCGGCGAAGAAATGCCTACGTCCACTTGTCTTTCACTATTTTCAATGATGTAGTTGCAATTACAATGAAATATTCACTGGATTTCTCTCACAACTCACTTACATTCACTCAATTGTCTAAAAACAAATAATGAAAGAAGATTTGGATTTTCCGGGAGTGCTGGAATTCAGGTTATGAAGGTAGTTGAACTCTCAAAGTGCCAGAAAAAAGATCCTTTTCTTTGTCTCCAGACAGGGTATTTATAGGTGAAAATTCGCTCAGAACCCGACCCGGATCGGAGCCACGTGTCATCCATCCCATTAGCCTCGGGTTCGGATGGATTTCTGTGTTGACAACGCATCAGAGCAGTGGACGTTGTAGGTAGGAACTGGTCATAGCCGCTCCGAATAACTTGGCGACCATGCAGGAGAATGACGTGGAAGATGGGTTCGGATCGGAAGAGTGTACTGGAGGGGTTCGGATCGGGGTATCCGATCCGATCCGGTTTTGTCCCAAGGCTAAGTCTTCGTTCTCTTTCACTTCGTTCCGATCTGTCTTCGTAGCAGGCAGCTCTCCGATCCAACTAGAAGTAGGTTGCTCTCCGATCCGAACAGTCGTGCCTCTCTGATTCCAACAGCAATAGTTCATCGATCCGAACAGCAAACTTTATCCGATCCGAACCGCTACACTGCTTCGATCCGACCCGCTTCAGTGCTTCCCAAGTTTTTCAATGTTTCACATCTTGACTTTGTGTTGCCCAGTTCACAAAGTGGGCTAACAAGTATGACTCTTGACTTGCCCCGGTAATACCCTTGAAGTCTAGTGTAACCCTTAGGGTTCTGCCATGCTTAGTTACCTAGAATCTCTTAATATATTTATTGATCCGCTTGAGTAGTGTTCGCTAATAAGGCGGATGGCTCATCTCATTTACGCATGAATTATAGAAAATCACCTTAGTAAGTGCACTTGGCAACATGGTTGACATATGTTTATTTGCAAGAGAAAATTCTTCTGCGTGGAATACCCTATAAACAAGATCCAGGATTCACTAATGAATTTTGGAGTGCTTGCATGAAACCATGAGTACGCAGTTATGTTTAAGCCGGGTATACTAGAAAAAGAATAAGTGAAAGTGGAACAAGAGGCGACAGTGGAATGAGTTCCAACTCATATTTTGGAAACAAGAATTAAGAAGCTACGAAATTGTGAAGTTAACGACGGTGAAAGCACAATGGAGTTAAGCTCAAGGAAATGCAACTCAGAAGATTGAAGACTAGATGCGTGCATCATATCTCTTTTTAAGAGTATATCCTTGATCCCTCTTTTCCTGTAGAGCTTATTTGCATGCTATCTTTTAAGCATATCCTCTTAGTCCTATTCTCCATCCTATTTCTATTAGGGAGTATGACTCATTTGTTAGTAATACATGTCGGGGCTTGAGGGTGTCCGTTGGGTTGACTAAACTTTTTGGGTTTTATAGGATATGGGTTGGTCTTAGGAAGGGATTTCTTATGACCAAAAAGGAGTCCGTCATGCTTAGTTTCCTAGAAACATATATATATTGGTTGGGTTGAGTAATTCTTGGGGTGTCTGTCTGATATTGATTTCGATCTTCGGGGCTGATGCATAGGGAGTTCTTCTCCTAATCAGTATATATATGGCGTAGATTTCCAGTTTTGACATTGCCTAATGGGCACAAAGTTTTTACTTGCTTCTATCATTCGACTATATCTTTGGATATGAACAATTGGGTGTAGACATGTGTTTGAGACATTTTATGATTGATGGTTGCAAGTGATTGCAAGCGGTTTCTAGTGGTTGCTCGTGGATGCATATACACGCACCTTAGACACTAGATCGGCTACGTCACTTTTCATATTGCATATGCATGAGTGTTTATACTTGTTTATGGATGAAATTAAATGTGTTATCATGTGGATGTTGCATATGGATGAATGTTTGTGCACACATATAGTGTTTATGTGGCTAGGACAATTCGCATACATGTTGGACTCGTGGCACTAAAACATATCTTGCATTAGAAAGATCAACATGGCCTGATCATTTGCATTAGATAAGGAACATATACACACACTTTCTGCATATGTTCATACAACATTAGAAATCTCTTAAGGACAATGGATGCCTGTGATTGATGATTGAGTAGATGGATGATTGGATGGTAGGACACATTCTTCTTAACTTGAAGATTTCGGGGACGAAATTCTTTAATGAGAGGAGAATGTAACAACCCGAATTTTGATGCCATGTTAAAACAAGAAATCAAGGCAGAATTAAATTTTAAAATAAGAATCGGGAAAACGGGTTGTGCCATTGCGTTCAACTCGGAATTCTACATGAAATAGAGTTCGAGTTTTCAAAAATCAGAGTCCGGATGAAGAAGTTATGGCCTTCAGAAGATTCAGCAGATTTCAGGCAGCACTGGACCAGGGGGTCGGCCATAGGGTCGACCTACCCCCCTCCCCCAGGTAGACCATAGGGTCATCCTACCCTCCAAGTCGACCATAGTGTCGACCTCCACCCCTTACAGGTCCACCTGGTATGCCTGTTTTGACCCTGAACCCGTTTTTGAAGCCTGAGACGTGTTTTGATGGTCCGGATTGATTCTAGGGTTAATCCAAGGGCCTAAACTAGTTGCTACACGTATAAAAACACCCTTAGACCTAACTTAATTCATATCATATCATTCTTACACCATTATGCTGCTAAAATACCTCTTGAACCATGGCCGCCGTCTCCAAATCAAAGTACAAACATTCAAACTCAAATCAATTCAAAGAACAAGGCTTCTACAATGATTCAAGAGAATAAATCAACAACGCCGCGGCACTTTTACAACAAATTCAGTCCTTAATTCATTAGCCATGCTCTGTAAGTTTTAGTTATTTTCCGATTAAAATATTTAAATATAATATAGGCATGTGATGAAGTCAAATTGGATTTAAGTATGTTTATCGATCTATTTCTGCTGCTTCTTGGTTCTTGAGTTTTGAGAATTGTCTATCTTTATTCCCATGTCTAGTTTATGATCTATTCAGCCTATTGTAAATCAGTTTCCTTGATTTATATTGATATTATTACCAAGTTGTAATCTTCATGCTTGTGATGATGTTTTTCTCTCTAATCTGATTTTTATGCAAAATTCTACCATCCCCTATTTATTTTCTTTTGATGAACCTAGGTCAATTTCGGACCTAAGCCTAAACTACGATATACGTGCGATGGTATACGGGGGAAATATTGGAATACTGCCTAGTGGAATATATGTGTTTGGTGGAATTGAAGGCATAACATAAAAATTGGATATCTGTGTATTACTACCATTAACATGAAATTGGATATTTGGGTATTGTCGATATAACTGAAATTGCAAGTTTGGGCATACATGAATTGGCATGTAAATTAAATCACGAGTTTGGGAGTATGTAAATTAAATCAAAAGATTGGGCTTATGTTAATTAGGCATATGTAGAATTGAAAATTTGAACATGAAAGCGATTATAATAAAATTATTATATTTTAGGATAACTACATCATGAATCATGATTTGGGTTTATTTGGGCATGATTCATGCAATTTTGGCTAGAACTTGATATGGGTAATGAAACACCCCACCTCCGTTAGGGTCACTTTCAAAGGGAATGCCCAAATTTTGGTGGAGGTTTATAAGTATAAGTCACAGATATACAAGACAGATATAATAACACATATTTTTGAACAGCGGAAAACAACAACTTTTATTTCTTCAAAATACGTGTTACACAAACCATGCCATAATACTTCCCAAAATCATAACTGTCTTGATTACATTATTTAAAGAAGCATGAAGAAAACATAAATAAACTGCAAAAGTCCCCTAATTGCTGTCCAAAGCCATAGTCCAAAACGGAAAAAATCCAAGCAATACATTCTTTCTCTTCAAGCTGGATGCGAAAACTGATCAAGCTGCGGTATTCCCTCCCTGAGAACCTGGGCGGGGGGAAACGAAAGAAAAAGAGGCGAAAGGAAAAGGGTCAGTCATAAAGACTGAGTAAGTTCTAGTGACTTTCAGTGTAGAAACGGTTAAAACAACCTGTCACGTATGAATTGGAACTAAACTTAAGAATGGTGTCAAGGTGAACAAGATAGACTAAGGTGATCAGGATAAGTCAAGACAAGTCAAGGAAAGCATCACATGTTCGAGATTCGTTGCATCGACTATACAAGTATACTAAGCCCATATCACAAGTTAATCACGAAATAAATCCCACAGCCCAACATCATGAAATGACCCTGAAACGGGGTCTGACCCAAGTACGGGGTCCTACGGAGCGATTATCTAGTCGATCGGCTCCCTACAAGTTCTGGCTCGTCAAGTGTCCGTGTCATACGGCTAATCACGAATGTAGTCACCTGTGCTGGGTCCACCTTCGGGTGTATCAGCCCTAGGGTGTCAACCCCTGACACGATTCAAGATGCACAGATAAATCTACGGATACCCAGTGTCTGCCCCGGATACGTGCACGATCGTTGTCCACCGAACCTACACTGGAGTACCCCACTGTCGTCGTTCACCTCTTACAATCAGCCCAGTAATCGTGCCCCACCTGGCCTAGCCCCAGGGTACCTTGATACATCTAGAGGGTTACTGCTGAAAAGGGTCATGTCTAGGGTTTTCGCCTAATAGATTAGGTCATGTAATTCGTGACCTAACCCGCGTAACAGATTAAGTCATGTAATTCGTGACTTAATCCTTTTCCAGTTTAGTCATGTCAAGATGGTTAAGTATGTCATTTCAGTTCACGACTTGTCCCGCCTACGTGTCATGTCAAGTTGGCTAAGTGTTGTCGGTTTCAAGTTCATGACTTAGCCCTACAAATCATTTTCAAGTTAGTTAAGTTGTTTTTTCATGTTCATGACTTAACCCTAATTGGCATTAATTGATTCTTTAATGCACCGAACCACTCACATTGGATCCTATTGTTCGTAGCCACTGGATTTGCCGGGCGGTTCCGGGCAGGTTTACGCTACGAACTCAACCCAACCTCGGGTTTCAAGCGCGATGTGACCAACTACCCACATTGGATCCTATTGTTTGTAGCAACTGGATTTGCCGGGCGGTTCCGGGCAGATTTACTCTACAAACTCAACCCAACCTCGAGTTGGCCGCTTTCTTGTTTTCTAAAGTCATGCCCATGTTGTTATCAGATTTTGCTATTTCCATAACATGTTCATATGTCAATTTCGTGTACAACTAAGGCATGTTTTAAGTCAAGTTATGGCATGTTCAAGTCAAGTTTTCGTTCCATATTTCATGTTCTACTTATGCCAAATTTCACGGTTTATGATTAAAATCAATTCAAGTTTTGCCTATTCTACCCAATCGTATCCCCAACGTATATAAACGTACTTCGTTCACAAGCCTAAACAATTCAAGAGATAGAGGGGAATAACACCAAACATGTGGTAGGCATATGTGACAATTCCAACATCACTTGCATAATAAACAGGCTATACATAACACATGGTTTCAATACTAACATGATGATAACTTGGCATAGTAATGGTTTCAACTTAGTTTAACATGATGATTTCAACTTTACATCATAGGCATAATAATCATTGCGGGCATAATAATAATTTTATTACAAACATGAAACATTAAAGGCATAGCAATCCTAATAGGCATAGTGGATTCAAATTTAGCATTTTTAACATAATGATTCTCATAGACATAATGATTCCAATTTATCATTTTTAACATAATGATTCTCATCTAACATTATAAACATAATGGTTCCTACTTAGCATTTTTAACATAATGATTCTCAACTAACATTATAGACATAATGATTCCAATTTAGCATTTTTAACATAATGATTCTCAACTAACATTATAGACATAATGATTCCAACTTTTCATCATAACCTAGAAATACCCAATTTTCGTTAATCATGATGGGTATATTAACATCACGGGCATATTTCCATCAATAGTCATAGCCATGGTTTAATTAGCATCATAGGCATGGTTTAATCAATCATAAAAATTTCAATAAACATAGTGATTCCATGGACATGTATTAGTCCAACTTGCCAAACTATTAAGCCCAAGTGATTCATAACAACATCAAAATCAGGAGAAGTTTAACTTGCAACGTTGCCATAGTAATATCCCCAAATTATAATTCAAAGATAAACAATATAAACAATGGATTAACAATAGTTCCTAAATCCGGTTTCAATTCATGGAATGTCCATATTGTTTTAGTGTTTTTGCCTAAAAAGTAACATAGAACTTACAATATGAAGCAAATAATCCAAATAAAAATCCCAAATCAAATAGTCCCAAATTCATTGTCTAAAGCCTCGTAGTTGTTGTAGCTTCTAGTTGTAGCCTTCAAGAATCGTCCTCCATCTTCTATAATTTTATTCTTTGTATTTTTAATTCAGAGCTCTAGGTTTAATGGCGGCGGCCTAAGGCTAAAATGAAATAGTATGATTTAGGCTAGGTCTAGGTGTTATTTTATAGGTGAATAGGGTGATTTAGAGCCTTCAGATTAGTCCAGAAGTCATCAGAATCGCACAGCTCGAATGCACATCATCTAGCCACTCAAAAGAAGACACGTCACCTCAGAACACTCCAGAATTCGGTGCTGGATTTGTACGGGCGCACTTGGCAGGTGTGCCAGTGTATTTTGGTACTGGCGCACTTCACAAGTGCGCCAGTGTATTCTGGACTGTTTTCGGTTTTTCTGCCTAACTTCGTTCGTCCATATCTTCTTCATACGATATCCGATTTTCAAAAACTCAGACTCTATTTCGCGTATTTTTCCGAGACGAACGCAATGGCTTAACCCATCTCCCTTGATTTCATCATTTATAATTAATTGTACTTTAATCCTTGAAGCTTAATGTTATAGAATTCACAGGGTGTTACATTCTCCCCCACTTAAAAGGATTTCGTCCCCGAAATCTTCAAGTTCAGGAAGAATGTACATCCTAACATCCAGACATCCATCTACTCATCCATCAAACACGAGCATCCATTGTCCTTAAAAAAAAAACTTCTAATTCTTTATGATCATATGCGAAGTGTGTGTATATGTCCCTTAGCTAATGCTAATGATCATGCCTGATTGATCTTCTAAATGCAAAATATGTTTAGTGAAATGAATCCAATATGTATGCAAATTTTTCCTATTATAATTCATAATTTCTACATGAGTGCTCGAACATTCAATCATATGCAACAACCAAATGATAGCACAACCAAGTTTCCAAAATAAACACTCATGCATATGCAACATGAAAATGTGTCTGAGCCGATCTAGTGCCTAATGTGTATTCATGCATCCACGAGCAACCACTTGCGATTACTTGCAACCAATTCGCAATCATAACATGTTTCAATTACATGTTTACATCCAAATAGATTCTACCTATGGTTCTCAAGATAGGATCGAGGAGAGAAATAAGATAAAACAAAGCATCTAGAATAGGTTAACGATGTACCGCCAGAAGGTCCGGTCTGCCTCTCAGGGCAGTCTTTGCTGATGTGTCCAGTCTTCCCACAATGAAAACATTCACCTTGCTTTCTCTTCCTGTTTCTACAATCCTTGGCTATGTGCCCTTCCGTACCACAGTAATTGCATTTCCTTTTATCACGTGAGTTGTTGTTCTTGCCTCCTTTCTCGGAGTCTACCTTCTTATTCTTAGAATCGTTGGGCTAGACCTCTTTCTTCCATTGAGAGTTTTCTGCCTCTGTCTCCTTCTTGCCCTTATCTTCCTCGTTCAGCAATGCCATCTACACCAACCTTTCGTGTAACACCCCACTCCCGCTATGATCACTCACTAAGGGAATGCCATAGCATCGGTGGAGTATTTTAGTGAATATAGAACAGAAAAATTACAACAAGACAGATATAAATAGTACTTGAAATTTTAAAACATCATCTCATAACAGCGGAAGTAAAACATGTCTGGTTACATCATAAAACCACAATAAAGGTCAAGTACAATATCCATCAAAATAAAGAAGTACATAATCCCACTCTCATACAATAGCCAAACAAAAGAAAAGATAACTGGATAACTGGAGCTTTACATCTATCCAAGCTCCTAAAGACTGGAACAGCAATCCGATCAAGCTCCACTACTGCTAGGATCCACCGTAGGACCTGAGGGTTGGGAAAAAGATAAAAACAACAGGGTCAGACATAAGTCTGAGCGAGTCCTATAACTTTAACAATACAATCGTTAAAGTAACCAGAGAAGACATAAACTGATATACGGTAACATATAGGGATGAATGGCTACCCTAAGCAGTCAACTAAACGAAGATAAAGGATAAAGACGCATCTACCCTCCCTAAGGTAAATTACTAAACTGCACCACACCATTCGTTCCTAACTTAAAGGTTGATCCCACCCAAGGACTTATAAAATTTACTAATTAGTACCTGCGTACCCCTAGGTGACCAAGTAGGCGCCACGGGGCCCTACAATCCACTAGGTGTACACACTACTCCCCATTCGATCGGCTCCCTAACGTAGATACCCGTGCTGGCCCCACCGTGGGATGTATCATTCCCCAATGTGGCAACCTGATGAAACTAAAGGTGCACGGCTTATATCTACTCGATGCAACAACGGCTTACCTACCAGCCCGGGCCCACTCACGCATATGAAGCCCGTTGGACTTGCGTTGCCACCGCTAACCCGTTTGCCTCTTACAGTCAAGCCCAGTATGCGTGTCCCGTCCTCGACATGGGTCGAGCCCACAAAGATACGTATGGGTTACTGGTTGAAATGGGCCTCCACAAGCTACCCACCTAAGCTTGTCCCTTTTTCTAGTATATCCCACTTAACCCTTTAATCATGTTTTAATTACATGTTCTATTTTGGTTAAGTATTCTAATCGTATTTTCTATTGCCACCCAAGGCAACCACTAGATTTTCTCATGCCACCCGAGGCACCCACTTAACCCCTCATGTCCCTCTACATGCTAATGTGGTTAAGTGTTTCTTAATTAATTAATTAAGAACGTAACCTTTGTAAAGACCTCTCACATTAGACTGTCTTTTATGACCGCTGGTTAAGCCGGTTGGGTCCGGGCAGCCTTATGTCATAACAGAGTCTAACCTCGTGTCTTTACATTAATTACGTATTTAGTTTGTGCCTAAGACCTCTCACATTGGGCTAACATTTGTAGCAACTGGTTAAGCCGGTTGGGTCCGGGCAGTTTTACGCTACAACTGAGTCCAACCTCGTGTCTTAGTCAATTAATTACACCTAATTAATCACCCTCATAATTTTATATTAATTATCCCTAATTAATCAAGTTTTCTTAACATGGGTAGACCTAACTTAATAGGTAAATTCCCATGGGGTAGACCTAACTCAATAGGTAAATTCCCAACACATAGTATGGGTACACCTAACCAAATAGGCAAATTCCCATACTATGTTTATTTATTTTGTGTTATGCATAATTATATTAATTTCACACAATCTTATTAACTTATGCATTTAATTACCCCATCGTTCCCACGTAATTTCGTTCATGATATAACACATATAAAAGGTGTCAACTTGCATATGAATGAACATGTTTCAAAGGTGCCATCTTGCATATTAACAAACACATAACTTGCATATGAACTTGCATAACATGTCACATAACTTGCATATAATATGTCACATAACTTACATATTCATTTTGCATAACAAACTTGCATATTAGCTTATAGACTTGCATAATGTGTCATCATGAACTTGCATATTAATAAACATGTAACTTGCATATTTACATACATGTAACTCGCATATTAACAAACATGTAACTTGCATATAAAGAAACATGTAACTTGCATATTTACATACATGTAACTTGCATATTAACAAACATGTAACTTGCATATTAACAAACATGTAACTTGCATATTTACATACATGTAACTTGCATATTAACAAACATGTAACTTGCATATTAACAAACATGTAACTTGCATAGCATATTACCATGAACTTGCATAACATGCATATGATTACATAGCCCACAACTTGCATATTTAGCATCATGCAAACATAACATACATCATATTAAACTTGCATAAGCTTACATACTCAACATGCATAAACATAAGATTAATGCTAACATCATATCATATGATTCAAAGCTCATTAACCCACATACAAAACCATAAATCTCATCACATCTCATCTAATTAGTTTACCAAAAGATCATCAAAGTGATAGAAACTCACAACTAGCAACTTTGAACACCAAACGAAGAAGATTAAGATGCTAAGAAGGGATTAGAAGTTGATTAGAGAGTGATTAGTATGCAACCCTCTTCATAAAATTAGTGGAGGCCATGAGAGCTAGCATTTTGCCATAGTTTAGTCACTAGGTTTAATTATGAATGAATTAGGATAGGTTAGGGTCTTATTTATAGATTAGGCAAGTGTTTTAGGCCATAGGATTAACCCTAGATTCAATCCAAGCCATCAAAGCATGTCTTGGGGAAGAAGTCAAGTGTAGGAACCATCTAGGGCCTTTAGATTAAAGATGGACCATGAGAACCATTCAAATGCAAAATCTGCACTTGAGCGAATCGGCCCACGGGTTGACAGCCAAACACCCTGGATTAACCCCTAGTCGACCCAGCGGGCTTGGGTCGACTTCAAAAATCGGCCGGTTCGGTTATTCCCCTCTCCCAATTCGCTGTTTTGAGCATTTTTGCATATTTATTTATTAAATTTTCAATTATATATATATATATATATATCAATATATATATATATATATATATATCTACACAACCCATTTCACTTAATTAAGTATACTTTAATTTGGGAATTTTCGTGAAACTTCGCGAGGCCATATCTAGGTCATACGGACTCCGATTTTCGAAAACTCGGACTCTATTTCGCGTATTTTTCCGAGACGAACACAATGGCATAGCCCGTTTCCCTTGATTCCCATTTTAGAATTAAATTCTGCCTCGATTTATGTTATTACAGGTTATTGAAAATACGGGTTGTTACATTCTCCCCTCCTTAAAGGATTTCGTCCCCGAAATCTTCAAGTTAGGAAGAACGTATCCTACCATCCAATCATCCATCTACTCAAAGCATCATCCACGAGCAATCATTGTCCTTACAAGATTCTAAATGCTGGATGGATATATGCAAAAGTGTGTGTATATGTACTTACCTAATGCGAAAATCAGGCGGTTACTGATACAGTAAACCTCCTTAATGCAAACCATGATAGTGCCATGCATCCAATATGTATGCGAAACCCTATTGACACATACAAATTTCTACATGCGTGCACAACCATACACAAAAATGCATCATCCATATGATAACACAGCCATGATACATCCATCAATCTAACTATCACATCCATTTATGCAATATGCAACATGAAGTGACTGAGCCGATCTAGTGCCTAATGTGTGTGTATATGCATCCACGAGCAACCACTAGCAAACAATTGCATCCATATGCATCCATCAACCATAACATGTTTCAAACACATGTCTCAACCATAGGTTTTACCCTATCTAAAGGTCATAGGTATTAGCGAGAGGATATACTAAAGATAAGATAAGTACTAGACAAGCAATAAAGGAGAAGTTAAAAGACATACTCTCAAAAAGAAATGGATACAAAGAACGCATCTTTGCTTCCGTCTCCCAAATAGCATTGCTTTCGTCATCTCCCCATTGCACTTTAACTAGCTGAACTTCTCTGTTCCTCAACTTCCTAGTTTCTGACCCAAGGATGCGAGTAGGAGCTCGTCGAATCGTCGCATCACGCTCTACCTCTACATCTCTAAGCAAGCTCGGCTCTACCACCTCCGCGGTCTCATGTAAGCACTTCCTCAAATGTGATACATGGAATACATCATGAACACCACTAAGTCTGTCGGGCAACTCCACCCTATATGCCATCCGTCCAATCCTTTCCTTAATAGGAAACGGCCCAACAAATCTCGGTGCTAACTTCCCTACGGACCCAAAGCGAACAACATTTCTCAATGGAGATACTTTGACAAAAACCATGTCCCCAACCTCAAACTCAAGATCCGTCCTTCTCCGATCCGCATAAGATTTCTGTCTATCTTGCGCTGCTTTCATCCTTTTTCGAATTAAATCAATCTTCTCTGAAGTCTCTCTAACCATATCCGGCCCAAGCAAGATCCTATCCGTAGATTCCCACCAACATGTAGGAGATCGACAAGGCCTTCCATAAAGAGCTTCGAAAGGAGCCATACCAATACTGGACTGAAAGCTGTTATTATATGCGAACTCCACCAAAGGAAGATGTTCTTCCCATGTACCTCCAAAATCCAAGATACAAAGCCTCAAAAGATCTTCTAAGATACGGTTCACCCTCTCGGTCTGACCGTCCGTCTGAGGATGATATGCGGTGCTCAAACACAACTGAGTCCCTACCGCCTCTTGCAAACTTCTCCAAAACTCACTAGTGAAAATAGGATCTCGATCACTCACAATGCTGGATGGTACGCCATGCAATCTAACAATCTCTCTAACATAGACTGAAGCAAGCCATGGAGCGGTCCTCTTACTCTTTACGGGTATAAAATGGGCACTCTTTGTAAGTCTGTCTACCACAACCCAAATTCCCGTATTGCCCTTCCTCGATCTCGGTAACCCGTCGATGAAATCCATCGAGACACTATCCCACTTCCACTGTGGAACTTCCAATGGGTGTAGCAACCCACCGGGTTTCCTTTGCTCCACTTTAACTTGTTGGCACACTAAGCATCTAGCCACATACTCGGCCACATCTTTCTTCATACCGGCCCAAAAGAAAACTCTCTTCATGTCTTGGTACATTTTGTCTCCACCGGGATGAATAGTCATTCTTGAACGATGTGCATCATCCAAAATAGCCTTCTTCAAACCCTCATCTTGCGGTACACAAAGTCTACCGTCTCTATGCAACCATCCCTTATCATCTATGGTGTATCTACCCAAATGGCTGGACGACTCCCCTCTTATAAGCTTCTCTACCAACACAACCAACTGTGGGTCGTCTCGCTGAGCCTCGCCAATCCGTCTCAAAAGAGTAGGTCTAACCTCCAAGGATGCCAACAAACCAGGTACAAAATCAACAGAAGGTCTGAAGTCAAACAAAGAAAGAAACTCCAAGCTTCGTCGTTCCACGAACAATGGACTCAAAGATAGCCTTTTTCTACTTAAGGCGTCTGCCACCACGTTACCCTTACCAGGGGTATACGCTATCTCGAAATCATAGGATGCTAAGAACTCCATCCACCTTTGCTGTCTTAAGTTTAAATCCTTCTGAGAGAATAAGTACTTCAATGATTTATGGTCGGTGAACAACTCGAATCTCTCACCAAGAAGATAATGGCGCCAAGACTTAAGTGCGAAAACAATCGCGGCCAACTCTAGATCATGGGTAGGGTAATTCTTCTCATGCACTCTCAATTGTCTCCCTCCATAGGCTATTACCCTTCCCTCCTGCATCAAGACTGCGCCTAATCCTGTTCCACAAGCATCGGTATAAACAACAAACGGCTTATTCCCATCTGGAAGCACTAAAACTGGAGCGGTGGTCAAAGCTCTCTTTAACCGTCGGAAAGCATCATCGCAATCTACATCCCATGAGAAAACCAGATTCTTCTTCGTCAAGCGGGTTAATGGGGCTGATATCTTCGCGAAGTCTTTGATGAACTTCCTATAATATCCTGCCAACCCCAAGAAACTTCTTACCTCGGTAGCATTTCTAGGAACTTTCCAATCCTGGATAGATACTATCTTTGCGGGATCCACAGCTATCCCTTCCTTAGAGACCACATGCCCTAAGAATCGCACTTCTCTTCTCCAAAAATGGCATTTAGAGAATTTAGCTTTAAGACTATGCGCTCGAAGAGTCTCCAATACTTCCTTGAGATGTAAGGCATGCTCTTCTTCATTCTTGGAAAAGACCAAGATGTCATCCACAAAAACTACTACAAACTTATTCAGATACTCTCTGAACACTCTACTCATGAGATCAACAAAGTATGCGGGGGCGTTTGTCAACCCAAATGGCATCACTAGCCACTCATAAAAACCATCCGGAGTCCGGAAAGCAGTCTTCTCTATACTGTCCTCCGCCACTCTTAACTGATGAAACCCTGTAGCTAAGTCCATCTGCGAAAATACTGACGCGCCAACCAACTGATCAAAGAGATCATCTATCCTCGGTAATGGGTGTCTATTCTTCTTCGTGAGCTTATTAAGTTCCCTATAATCCACACAAAGTCTGAGGGACCCATCCGCCTTCGTGGCAAACACTACTGGAGCTCCCCACTCCGATATACTTCGCCTTATGAACCCCTTCTCAAGCAACTCCCCTACTTGCTTATGAAGTTCTCTTCTCTCACGAGGAGCCATGTGGCGTACTGGCAAAGACACTGGTTTGGCATTATCCACCAAATAAATTCGGAAATCTATCTCCCGCTTCGGAGGCAAACCCTTTACTTCTTCAAACACATCCGGATATTCCCGGACTACTCTGACAGAACACAAACTTTCGACCGAAGCATCGAGCGATTCAAGATAACTTAGCAAAACAGATTCCATGGGATTGCAAGAGATCTCGAGAGTGTTACCCAAGCGGGTCATGAGCCTGACAACTCTCCTTTCGCAATCAAGAACGGCACCATTACTGGATAACCAGTCCATGCCCAAGATCAACCCATAGCCCGTGAAGCCCAATACAAAAGCATCACATCTAAACTCAACGCTAAGTATAGAAATCTTCAAACCCAAACATATCATAGACAGATATATGGAGCCCCCAATTGGGTTTGAGACAACCAAGGGATCATCAACTAGACTGGTGTCTAAGTGCAGTGACTCAACTAACGATGATGAGATAAAAGAATGCGATGCGCCAGAGTCAAACAAAGTACGAACTGGATGATCAAACAGAAAAACCAGACTTTCAACGGAAATAGTTCTACCTCTCTGCTGAATCGGTGGAACTGAGAGAACCTGAACTTGCCCCCCTGACTGAGGTGGTGCTATAAGAGCTTGCACCTGGCCTCCTGAGGTAGACCCCGTCTTCTGCCCCTTCTTTGGGCAGTTTTTCACAAGATGCCCTGCTTCACCACAATGAAAGCAACCGGTCTTCTTCTTTTTGCGACAATCCTTACTGAGGTGTCCTGGTGTTCCACAATTGAAGCACTTCTTCTTCGTCTTCTTTTTGTCACCATTGCCTTTTCCGCCCTTGCCTTGCTGTTGCTGTTGCGGTTTCTTCTGATCCCCCTTTTTCTCTGGTGCCTTAGAATTCTTATCATCCTCATGCATAAGTGCCATGTAGACAAGCTTCTCAAAAGTGGCCCCCATAGGAATGTGAGTCATAGCTATTCCTTGCAATGGTTCGTTCAAGCCTCTAACGAACCTCAAAGCCTTCTTCTCCGGTGTATTCACCAACTCTATGCCAAACCTTGCTAATTGATTGAATTTGTTGACATATTCTTTCACCGTGAGATTCCCTTGCTTCAAATTCAAGAACTTCTCCATAAACAGATTCTCTTCCGCCCTTGAGAGAAACTTAGCCCCAAACCTTTGCTTAAAATCTGCCCAAGAGTCAACAGGGCGTTCTCCATTAGTGACCTCCCACCAGAATGAGGCCTCTCCCTTCATTAACCAAGCCGCCAACTTGACTTTCTTTCCCTCTTCCACTTCAAAGATATCTAGCAACTCTTCCACTTCCTTAAGCCAATCTCTAGCCTCTACGAAAGTCTCTGAACCAAGAAAAGGTTTTCCTCCTATAGCCTTGAACTCCTTGCAAACCTTAGCAAAATTATCCACTCTAGGCTGAGGAGGAGGAGCGGTTGTCTCTGGTGTAGTAGCATTGGCCGGACCCGCAGCCGCGGCCCTAGCCTCTTGCAACCTCCTATACCATAGTGGTATAACTAAACCCTCCGGGATGTTAAGATCTTCAGCCATGCTGAAACGAAAGAGGAAAGATTCAAAAAGGAGATTCCGAAAGATAAAGATATGGCTATTGGGGATTATGCTTTTCTTTTTCAAAAACTTTTTCTCTTAGAAGACATGCTTTTAAAAATACTTTCTTCGAAAATACTCTTAGAAAGTAGTTTTTCTCAAAAATTTTATCTGTTCTGGTAACCTTAAGCTCTGATACCACGTGTAACACCCCACTCCCGCTATGATCACTCACTAAGGGAATGCCATAGCATCGGTGGAGTATTTTAGTGAATATAGAACAGAAAAATTACAACAAGACAGATATAAATAGTACTTGAAATTTTAAAACATCATCTCATAACAGCGGAAGTAAAACATGTCTGGTTACATCATAAAACCACAATAAAGGTCAAGTACAATATCCATCAAAATAAAGAAGTACATAATCCCACTCTCATACAATAGCCAAACAAAAGAAAAGATAACTGGATAACTGGAGCTTTACATCTATCCAAGCTCCTAAAGACTGGAACAGCAATCCGATCAAGCTCCACTACTGCTAGGATCCACCGTAGGACCTGAGGGTTGGGAAAAAGATAAAAACAACAGGGTCAGACATAAGTCTGAGCGAGTCCTATAACTTTAACAATACAATCGTTAAAGTAACCAGAGAAGACATAAACTGATATACGGTAACATATAGGGATGAATGGCTACCCTAAGCAGTCAACTAAACGAAGATAAAGGATAAAGACGCATCTACCCTCCCTAAGGTAAATTACTAAACTGCACCACACCATTCGTTCCTAACTTAAAGGTTGATCCCACCCAAGGACTTATAAAATTTACTAATTAGTACCTGCGTACCCCTAGGTGACCAAGTAGGCGCCACGGGGCCCTACAATCCACTAGGTGTACACACTACTCCCCATTCGATCGGCTCCCTAACGTAGATACCCGTGCTGGCCCCACCGTGGGATGTATCATTCCCCAATGTGGCAACCTGATGAAACTAAAGGTGCACGGCTTATATCTACTCGATGCAACAACGGCTTACCTACCAGCCCGGGCCCACTCACGCATATGAAGCCCGTTGGACTTGCGTTGCCACCGCTAACCCGTTTGCCTCTTACAGTCAAGCCCAGTATGCGTGTCCCGTCCTCGACATGGGTCGAGCCCACAAAGATACGTATGGGTTACTGGTTGAAATGGGCCTCCACAAGCTACCCACCTAAGCTTGTCCCTTTTTCTAGTATATCCCACTTAACCCTTTAATCATGTTTTAATTACATGTTCTATTTTGGTTAAGTATTCTAATCGTATTTTCTATTGCCACCCAAGGCAACCACTAGATTTTCTCATGCCACCCGAGGCACCCACTTAACCCCTCATGTCCCTCTACATGCTAATGTGGTTAAGTGTTTCTTAATTAATTAATTAAGAACGTAACCTTTGTAAAGACCTCTCACATTAGACTGTCTTTTATGACCGCTGGTTAAGCCGGTTGGGTCCGGGCAGCCTTATGTCATAACAGAGTCTAACCTCGTGTCTTTACATTAATTACGTATTTAGTTTGTGCCTAAGACCTCTCACATTGGGCTAACATTTGTAGCAACTGGTTAAGCCGGTTGGGTCCGGGCAGTTTTACGCTACAACTGAGTCCAACCTCGTGTCTTAGTCAATTAATTACACCTAATTAATCACCCTCATAATTTTATATTAATTATCCCTAATTAATCAAGTTTTCTTAACATGGGTAGACCTAACTTAATAGGTAAATTCCCATGGGGTAGACCTAACTCAATAGGTAAATTCCCAACACATAGTATGGGTACACCTAACCAAATAGGCAAATTCCCATACTATGTTTATTTATTTTGTGTTATGCATAATTATATTAATTTCACACAATCTTATTAACTTATGCATTTAATTACCCCATCGTTCCCACGTAATTTCGTTCATGATATAACACATATAAAAGGTGTCAACTTGCATATGAATGAACATGTTTCAAAGGTGCCATCTTGCATATTAACAAACACATAACTTGCATATGAACTTGCATAACATGTCACATAACTTGCATATAATATGTCACATAACTTACATATTCATTTTGCATAACAAACTTGCATATTAGCTTATAGACTTGCATAATGTGTCATCATGAACTTGCATATTAATAAACATGTAACTTGCATATTTACATACATGTAACTCGCATATTAACAAACATGTAACTTGCATATAAAGAAACATGTAACTTGCATATTTACATACATGTAACTTGCATATTAACAAACATGTAACTTGCATATTAACAAACATGTAACTTGCATATTTACATACATGTAACTTGCATATTAACAAACATGTAACTTGCATATTAACAAACATGTAACTTGCATAGCATATTACCATGAACTTGCATAACATGCATATGATTACATAGCCCACAACTTGCATATTTAGCATCATGCAAACATAACATACATCATATTAAACTTGCATAAGCTTACATACTCAACATGCATAAACATAAGATTAATGCTAACATCATATCATATGATTCAAAGCTCATTAACCCACATACAAAACCATAAATCTCATCACATCTCATCTAATTAGTTTACCAAAAGATCATCAAAGTGATAGAAACTCACAACTAGCAACTTTGAACACCAAACGAAGAAGATTAAGATGCTAAGAAGGGATTAGAAGTTGATTAGAGAGTGATTAGTATGCAACCCTCTTCATAAAATTAGTGGAGGCCATGAGAGCTAGCATTTTGCCATAGTTTAGTCACTAGGTTTAATTATGAATGAATTAGGATAGGTTAGGGTCTTATTTATAGATTAGGCAAGTGTTTTAGGCCATAGGATTAACCCTAGATTCAATCCAAGCCATCAAAGCATGTCTTGGGGAAGAAGTCAAGTGTAGGAACCATCTAGGGCCTTTAGATTAAAGATGGACCATGAGAACCATTCAAATGCAAAATCTGCACTTGAGCGAATCGGCCCACGGGTTGACAGCCAAACACCCTGGATTAACCCCTAGTCGACCCAGCGGGCTCGGGTCGACTTCAAAAATCGGCCGGTTCGGTTATTCCCCTCTCCCAATTCGCTGTTTTGAGCATTTTTGCATATTTATTTATTAAATTTTCAATTATATATATATATATATATATCAATATATATATATATATATATATATCTACACAACCCATTTCACTTAATTAAGTATACTTTAATTTGGGAATTTTCGTGAAACTTCGCGAGGCCATATCTTGGTCATACGGACTCCGATTTTCGAAAACTCGGACTCTATTTCGCGTATTTTTCCGAGACGAACACAATGGCATAGCCCGTTTCCCTTGATTCCCATTTTAGAATTAAATTCTGCCTCGATTTATGTTATTACAGGTTATTGAAAATACGGGTTGTTACATTTCGTACATAGCTCCCATGGGTATATGGGTCATGGCCAAACTGTGTAACGGCTCATTCAACCCTTTGACAAAGCGGAGAGCTTTCTTGTGCGGGGTGTTGACTAGGTCCAGTACGAACCTAGCCAGCTCATCGAATTGATTTACATACTCTTTGACTGTCATATTCCCTTGCTTAAGAAATAAGAATTTTTCCAATTGAAGACTCCTTTTAGCTTCTGAGAGAAATTTAGCCTCAAACCTTGCCCTAAAGTCCTCCCATGTTTCCACTGGTCTTTTTGCATTAGTGACTTCCCACCAGTAGGAAGCCTCGCCCTTTAGTAGCCACACCGCCTGTTGTACTTTCTGCCTATCTTCTACCTCAAAGATGACGAATAAGTCCTCGGTTTCCTTTAACAAATTCCTAGCTGCCACGAAGGACTCAGTTCCATGAAAGTCCTTTCCTCCCATAGCCTTTAAATCTTTACATATCTTAGCAAAAGTGTTTCCCCGCGGAGGAGGTGGAGGAAGAGGAGCTGCTGCAGCTGGATGATTTCCTGCAGCTGGGGGAGGAGGAACGGTAGGACCTGGCTGGGTGGCCCTTGCTTCTAAGAATCGTCTAAACCAACCAGGTATTGGTACACCCTCTGGCAAGTTAAGTTCTTCGGACATACTAAAACAAAAGGATAGATTCAAACCGAAGGATAAGAGATAATACCTGTGGCTTTGGGGGACTTTGCCTTTTTAAAATAAAATAATATTTTATCTTTTAAAAATGCTTCTTTAAATTTTCCTTTGAAAAATAATTTTTCAAAACTTTTATCTTATCTGGTAAACCTATGCTCTGATACCAAGTGAAATACCCCACCTCCGTTAGGGTCACTCTCAAAGGGAATGCCCTAATTTTGGTGGAGGTTTATAAGTATAAGTCACAGATATACAAGACAGATATAATAACACATATTTTTGAACAGCGGAAAACAACAACTTTTATTTCTTCAAAATACGTGTTACACAAACCATGCCATAATACTTCCCAAAATCATAACTGTCTTGATTACATTATTTAAAGAAGCATGAAGAAAACATAAATAAACTGCAAAAGTCCCCTAATTGCTGTCCAAAGCCATAGTCCAAAACGGAAAATATCCAAGCAATACATTCTTTCTCTTCAAGCTGGATGTGAAAACTGATCAAGCTGCGGTATTCCCTCCCTGAGAACCTGGGGGGGAGGGAACGAAAGAAAAAGAGGCGAAAGAAAAAGGGTCAGTCATAAAGACTGAGTAAGTTCTAGTGACTTTGAGTGTAGAAACGGTTAAAACAACCTGTCATGTATGAACTGGAACTAAACATAAGAATGGTGTCAAGGTGAACAAGATAGACTAAGGTGATCAGGATAAGTCAAGACAAGTCAAGGAAAGCATCACATGCTTGAGATTCGTTGCATCGACTATACTAGTATACTAAGCCCATATCACAAGTTAATCACAAAATAAATCCCACGGCCCAACATCATGAAATGACCCTGAAACGGGGTCTGACCCAAGTACGGGGTCCTACGGAGCGATTATCTAGTCGATCGGCTCCCTACAAGTTCTAGCTCGTCAAGTGTCTGTGTCATACGACTAATCACGAATGTAGTCACCCGTGCTGGGTCCACCTTCGGGTGTATCAGCCCTAGGGTGTCAACCCCTGACACGATTCAAGATGCACAGATAAATCTACGGATACCCAGTGTCTGCCCCGGATAGGTGCACGATCGTAGTCCACCGAACCTACACTGGCGTACCCCACTGTCATCGTTCACCTCTTACAATCAGCCCAGTAATCGTGCCCCACCCGGCCTAGCCCCAGGGTACCTTGATACATCTAGAGGGTTACTGCTGAAAAGGGTCGTGTCTAAGGTTTTCGCCTAATAGATTAGGTCATGTAATTCGTGACCTAACCCGCCTAACAGATTAATTCATGTAATTTGTGACTTAATCCTTTTCCAGTCTAGTCATGTCAAGATGGTTAAGTATGTCATTTCAGTTCACGACTTAACCCGCCTACGTGTCATGTCAAGTTGGCTAAGTGTTGTCGGTTTCAAGTTCATGACTTAGCCCTACAAATCATGTTCAAGTTGGTTAAGTTGTTTTTTCATGTTCATGACTTAACCCTAATTGGCATTAATTGATTCTTTAATGCACCGAACCACTCACATTGGATCCTATTGTTCGTAGCCACTGGATTTGCCGGGCGGTTCCGGGCAGGTTTACGCTACGAACTCAACCCAACCTCGGGTTTCAAGCGCGATGTGACCAACTACCCACATTGGATCCTATTGTTTGTAGCAACTGGATTTGTCGGGCGGTTCCGGGCAGATTTACACTACAAACTCAACCCAACCTCGAGTTGGCCACTTTCTTGTTTTCTAAAGTCATGCCCATGTTGTTATCAGATTTTGCTATTTCCATAGCATGTTCATATGTCAATTTCGTGTCCAACTAAGGCATGTTTTAAATCAAGTTATGGCATGTTCAAGTCAAGTTTTCGTTCCATATTTCATGTTCTACTTATGCCAAATTTCACGGTTTATGATTAAAATCATTTCAAGTTTTGCCTTCTCTACCCAATTGTATCCCGAACGTATATAAACGTACTTCGTTAACAAGCATAAACAATTCAAGAGATAAAGGGGAATAACACCAAACATGTGGTAGTCATATGTGACAATTCCAACATCACTTGCATAATAAACAGGCTATACATAACACATGGTTTCAATACTAACATGATGATAACTTGGCATAGTAATGATTTCAACTTAGTCTAACATGATGATTTCAACTTTACATCATAGGCATAATAATCATTGCGGGCATAATAATAATTTTATTGCAAACATGAAACATTAAAGGCATAGCAATCCCAATAGGCATAGTGGATTCAAATTTAGCATTTTTAACATAATGATTCTCATAGACATAATGATTCCAATTTATCATTTTTAACATAATGATTCTCATCTAACATTATAAACATAATGGTTCCTACTTAGCATTTTTAACATAATGATTCTCAACTAACATTATAGACATAATGATTCCAATTTAGCGTTTTTAACATAATGATTCTCAACTAACATTATAGACATAATGATTCCAACTTTTCATCATAACCTAGAAATACCCAATTTTCATTAATCATGATGGGTATATTAACATCACGGGCATAATTCCATCAATAGTCATAGCCATGGTTTAATTAGCATCATAGGCATGGTTTAATCAATCATAAAATTTCAATAAACATAGTGATTCCATGGACATGTATTAGTCCAACTTGCCAAACAATTAAGCCCAAGTGATTCATAACAACATCAAAATCATGACAAGTTTAACTTGCAACGTTGCCATAGTAATATCCCCAAATTATAATTGAAAGATAAACAATATAAACAATGGATTAACAATAGTTCCTAAATCCGGTTTCAATTCATGGCATGTCCATATTGTTTTAGCGTTTTTGCCTAAAAAGTAACATAGAACTTACAATATGAAGTAAATAATCCAAATAAAAATCCCAAATCAAATAGTCACAAATTCGTTGTCTAAAGCGTCGTAGTTGTTGTAGCTTCTAGTTGTAGCCTTCAAGAATCGTCCTCTATCTTCTATAATTTTATTCTTTGTATTTTTAATTCAGAGCTCTAGGTTTAATGGCGGCGGCCTGAGGCTAAAATGAAATAGTATTATTTAGGCTAGGTCTAGGTGTTATTTTATAGGTGAATAGGGTGATTTAGAGCCTTCAGATCAGTCCAGAAGTCATCAGAATCGCACAACTCAAATACACATCATCTAGCCACTCAAAAGAAGTCACAACACCTCAGAACACTCCAGAATTCGGTGCTGGATTTGTATGGGCGCACTTGGCAGGTGCGCCAGTGTATTTTTGTACTGGCGCACTTCACAAGTGCGCCAGTGTATTCTGGACTGTTTTCGGTTTTTCTGCCTAACTTCGTTCGTCCATATCTTTTTCATACGGTATCCGATTTTCGAAAACTCGGACTCTATTTCGCGTATTTTTCCGAGACGAATGCAATGGCGTAACCCATTTCCCTTGATTTCATCATTTATAATTAATTATACTTTAATTCGTGAAGCTTAATGTTATAGAATTCACGGGGTGTTACAGGTAAAATGGCATAAACTTGGCGTACATGTAAATAGGCAAGAATTGGACATTTGTAAACTGACTAGAATTGGGTACATATATAAATTGTCATGTAATCTAGAACTTAGGCATATGCAAATTATGTAAGATTTGGAGTTGAAACATATATGATAATTTATGACTTGGTAGAGGTTTAATATGAACGCGCCTAAGTTGGGTTTTGGGTAGTTGGCATGTATCGTAAATAAAAGGCTATAACTTGGCATAACCTTATAGTGAATTATGATAATAATTTGGGAATACGGTGTGGGGCAAAAACGTGAATTATGAACCTGATAATTGGCATATAACTGGAAATATGAACGTGGTTGGACCATGAACATTTCTATATGTTAAACACATGAACTGATATTGGGGTTTTGGGTGGAATACGACCATTAATGAACCTTTGAAACGAGGTTAGACTCAGTTTGTGGTGTAAATCTGCCCGGAACCGCCCAGCAAATCCAGTAGCCACAAACTGTTAGTCTAATGTGAGAGGTCGAAGGCCAAATTGTAGGCGTAACGGTTTATGACACGAGGTTAGACCCAGTTTATGGTGTAAATCTGCCCGGAACTACCCGGCAAATCCAATGGCCACAAAATGCATGATCTAATGTGAGAGGTCATGATTCGTTCGTCTTAATGAATGAATTAAGGAAAACTTACCATAATAAGACGTGGGTTTGGTTAGATGGTTAGGTGGGATGATTTGGAAATTTGACATGTAAATGTGGACCTAACCAGTATAAGTTAAAAAAATATAAAACTTATAAATGTAGGCTTAACCAATATGATACGAATAGGCGGGTTAAGTAACGTGGCTAGGCTAATGACACTTAACCATTATAACCTGACTAGCGGATGGGTTGGGCTAACTTGAATAGGTTGATAACACCCAATCGATATAACCTGATGTGTGGTAGGGTTAAGTGAACACACGAGGGTAACACTTAACCATTATAATATGACTGGTGGATGGGGTTAAGTTAACATGCACTTAACCAATATAACGTGATGCATGGTAAGGTTAAGTAACAACAGAGGGTAACACTTAACCGTCACAACATGATAAGTAAGTGGCCTAAGTCAACGTACACTTAACCAATATTACATGACATGCGGTGGAGTTAAGTTAACACAAGGGAGAACGCTTAGCTGGTATAACAAGACTTGCGGTAGAGTTAAGTAACACAAGGAGAAACACTTAACCGATATAACATGAGGTGTGGTGGGGTTAAGTAAAACAAGAGAAAACACTTAACCAACTTAACACGATGGACAGAGAAGGTTAAGTACATATCGGTTTGGTGGGTAATATTAGTAAATATAGGCCCGCAAACTTAACCAGTATGAAACCCTAGTAACGGGGACCCATTTCAGCAGTAACCCGAATTTTGTATCAGGGTACCCTGAAACTAGGCAGGGTGGGGCACGATTACTGGGCTGATTGTAAGCGGTCAAAGTGACGGCAGGTGGTGCACAGTGTGGTTCTAATGGAGTGTGGGCGTGCACGCAACTCCGGGGCAGAAAAACAGGGCACTGGAGGGAACCAGTAGTATACCCTATGAATTCTAGAATTGTGTCGGACCGCCACTATGGGACTGGATACACCCCATGGTGGGACCAGCATAGGTATCTACAATCATTGGGGCCGTATAATACACGTAGGTAGCATAATCCCTAGGTTGGACCTCTGTGTCATAAACCCTAAATCCGATAAGTGTTCAATAGGTAGCATAATCCCTACGTTGGACGTAGGTGGCATAAATCCTGGTTGAATCTAGGAAGCGCTCGATAGAAGACCCTAGATTAGATCTAGGGAATAAATAATAGATGTACACGTGAAAGCAACCGTAATTTTGGGAATCGGGATCACGTTATGATTTTATCATTTTATATAGATTACTAGTTGGGACACTAGTTAGGTGGTGCAGAGCAAATAGATAGCATTTTAATGGTGAAGCGGAAAAATCTTGCGATGCTCGATATAAATCTTGCGAAACTATACTTATTTCATCTTGAATGGGAACCATGCAATGTTATACATGACAGAAATCCTATGATGTTATTCTTCGTTATCGTGCCTTTAGCTTATCTTGTCATCATGCTTATGTTTACTTTCAGTTTATTCATGCCATGTTATCTTTACCTATTTTTATGTTGAAAGTCACTAGGACTTACTCAGTCTTTATGACTGACCCTTTTTTTCCCTCTTTTTCTTCCGTTCCCCCCTACGTTCGCAGGGTGGGAATACAGCTTAGTTCGGATCTTACCAAGCTCCAAGGCTCTTTCATGTACTTCTTGGATTTCTCTTGGCTATGACTTGCTTTGCTTTATTGGGGAATACTACAATTTATTTTTTTGCTTCTTTGTTTTTGAGCAAGACGGATATTTTAGCTATGTAATTGGGTATTGGAAGTTGATGGGCTTTTATTGTAAACAATTATATTTAATAAATGATTTGAAGTACTTTTACTTTACTTTCCACTGTTTTATATATGTCTGTCTTGTAATATTTCTGTTCCAGTACCCATAATACTCCATTGAAGTTAAGGCATTCCTTTTGTGAGTGACCTTAACGGATGTGGGGTGTTACAACTGATTTTAGTTGAAATAAACAAAATTTCATTTTTCACTGTCTTAGTTGAAATAAGTACAAGACATCAATTTGGTTAGTGAATAAAAAGAGGACAAACTTGAAAAGTAATCATTTTATTTACATTTACATTTACATTCATTTGTAGAATAACAAGAACAACTTTATTTACATTTCCCCTTTAGTAATTAAATAGAATGTATGTATAGGGAACATACTTTATTTACATTTCCCTTTGTATATAAAAAGACCAAAATTGGATGACATATTTTATTCACATTTATTATGCGAATAAATTGAACAACTTTAGCGACGAAATTTTATCTACATTTCTAATGTAAATAAAATGAACAATTTAATGATAAAACTTTGTTTACAATTTCTATGTAAATAGGATGAACACATTGATAGTGAGAACTTTTACTTATATTTTCTAGGTAAATAAAATGAACGTATTTATAAAGACAACCTTTATTTACACTTTCTTCTGTAAATAAGTAGAATAACTTAGCAAGGACATTTATGTACATTTTCTTTTGTAGAAAAAAAAATAAAGAGTTACATTGATTTACATGTTGTGTAAATAAATAGGAAATATAAAAAGTTTACATTTTTCTTAGTGTAAATAAGAATTAAGAAAAGTTATTTTTTTAATGTAAATATAACTTAAGAAAATAAGCGGTCTTTTGTTTGTGATCTCTAACACAAATATAACATAGAAAATAAAATTCCCTTTTTATTTGCATTCCACAATGCAAATATGACATGGAAATAAAAGTGCATCTTTTTATTTATGTTTTCAATGTAAAAAAAGGAATTAAAGAATTTACATTTTCAATATAAATAAACGAAACAAAGGAATTTACACTTTATATGTAAATAAAAAAAATGTTTGATAGGAATGCACATTTTATATAAGATAAAAGAATGATTCGGAATATACATTTTCCAATGTAAGTAGGATATAAAATAAAAGTTACATTTTTAATGTAAAAAGAAAAGTTTACATTTTTAATGTAAATAAGATTAAAAAGATGAAAGTTACATTTTTAATGTAAAAAGAAAAGTTCACAATTTTAATGTGAATAAGAGAAGGAGACTTTACATTTTCATGTAATTAGAACTTAAAGAAGAAGATATACGTTTTAATCAATTGAATTTTTATTAAAAAGGACAACGGTTTGAAATTTACATATTCATGTAAAAAAAATAAAAATTTCAGTAAAGATTAAAAGATATGAAATTTACATTTTCATGTGTAAAGATTAAAGCAAGAATATCATTTTTCTTGTAAAGAAAAGAATGACACAAAATAATCATTTTTGTTGAATTAGAAATGACGCACAAGAATTTGCACGGTTGTGTAGATTGAAAATAAAAAAATATACATTGCATGTACAGGTTGTGTATGTGAATTAAAATAAACATTATTGTGTGTTATGTTATATATCTTTACTTGTCATGATTACCGCAATAATAAAATGGCCGAAGAAATTGTATGTATATATAATTATATATATATAAACAAATTTTAATTGAACAAATAGAGCGTGGTAGTTCACTTTATAGAATTGTACTTTTAGTTGATTATACTGAAATATCCGACCGTCGAATTTTCCCAAATCTGTAACCGTTAGGTTGGCCTTGGGAAGATCTTTCCAATGATATGAATTATGTTAAATTCAAATGGTTAGATTTAGAGAAATGTGTAAAAAAAAAATTGGGTGAAAACAGCGCCAAGGTCTCCTATTGACTTGAAGCATCATTAAATGGAATTTAATTATTTTTATATAAATAAAAATAAGGATTGATCGTTATAAATTACTAATAACGATATGAAATGATTTCCAACTTATATATATGCGATAATTATTTGGAAAGTCCCAGTCTATCTCATTCCAAATAATTTAAGCGACGTTTAAAATTCAAGTTTTGAAGACAACGATAGAAGACCGACGATCTTCATATCGAATGGACGACGATTGATGATGCTCGTGATTGGAGTAACTACCTTGAATGGGCTACATTGGTGGCCGTCCGGGCGTAGTGTTGATTTGTACGGATTTGGCTTTCGCTCAGACCCAGAGCATAAGCTTATAAATGGATTGTGTGTCTGACGTTGAATTTTGTTCTTTGTAAATTGATTTCTATTAATATACGACCATCGGTGGCGGGGAATTTATTCTCTTGCTCAACACCCTTAGAGTTTGTGTATTAATAGTTATCAATCGCATGTCGTGAATTGTCAACGAGGCACGCTAAGATGAAGATGATCAAGGCTTTGTTGAAAAGCAGGCCTTGTGGTTATAACGTTACTTCGCGAGCCTCACAACCCGGTTGAGCCTAAAACGGAAGAAGGGAACGCAGGGAGAGCAGCACATTTCTTTCTAGCTAGAAGTGTTGTTGGTGCTTAAACTGGCTGATATTTACTTATGTGGATGATGGAATGTGTCGCGCCTCGGATGATAGGTCCTATAGGATCGGGAAACGTGTGTTCAGGAATTGCCAATCCACGAAGCTGTATGTGTGGACCGGCCCTGCAACTATCTAAGGGTTCACTGCAGGGGATCCTGAGGCATTAGCTAGAGTGTCTAGAATCGGTAAGGAGCTCCTCCCTAGCCTTAACTCATGATGGAAACCCAATTTCCAATACGACCTCATGCGGATTTGATTGTATTACTAGTATGGAAGCATAGTATTATGGTATCTATGTGTCCTAGGATTGATACATTATTATTGAACTGTTTTTGAAAACTTATATACACTAATAATAATATAAAATTCGTTTTTATCGTACCAAGCATTTTTAGTCACCATAAGGTAAAACCCTATCCTCTGGTTTGCGTTGCATTGTGTGATCGGACTTGGGTCTTATTGTGATTCCATTTTTCTCAAAAACATAGCATTGTTTTACAATTACATACTGTTTGTTTTGTCACTTTAAGTTATGCACGACAATCCATTGGAATAAACCCATTCCGCGTTAGCGGCGTGGTCCATGGATTTGCCTTATTACTTTTAGTTAAATTAGTTAAGAATTCTCACACCAGTCCCATGACTGACCCGTTGTTTGTTTCCACCTTTGCAAACTCGGGTGCCCTCTTTTCCACACGGGCAGTCGAGTAGTTTGTCTACAGGTTCTCACTTCGAGCAGGATTCTTGATTGAAGCTTAAAGTTGTGTCCAGAGCATAGTTGTCCTCTGCTGCCTTAGTTATTTTATTTCCGTTGCACTGTATTGTATTTATTGTAATTTACCTTCCGCTGTAATTTTATTCAATATACTCTGATATGTTGTGTACTCTGATGTAACATTATTGTAACACCCCGCATTTTTAATGTAATTAAAAATGTTTATATGCATGATAGTGATATGCAGTTTAAATTAATACATACGTTGAAAAGAAGATAATTTATACGATAACAATGTATGTAACAGAAAAAGATAATAAAATAAAGATACTTAATTTAAATATCAGGAATTAAGTAAAAGAGATGTCATCATTGTGTTCGCCTCAAAATTCTGGTTCAGATGGATACCAAGTTTGCGTAAAACGGATAACATATGAAGAAGTTGTAAGCCGCAGAAGTTTATATACACGTAGGATAATATATATATTTTTTTTATATGCATTGACATATTTAAGGAGAAGAAAAGTAATATACAATAAGGAATGCGCGTTTAAAGAGGAGAATGGAAATACATTCATATGCGCGTTCATAAATTTAGTTTAAATTGTAGAGATTATCATGCACTTAAAAGGTTCAATGTATTTGAAAAAAAAAGCATTAAGTACGCTTTTTGGAACCGACAGAGATTGAAAAAAATGTGGCATGTTTTTCGATTTAAATGTTTGGAGACTAGATGGATGCACCTGTGATTAAGGAGACTAGATGCATGCACCTATGATTAAGGAGACTAGATGCATGCACCTGTGATTAAGGAGACTAGTTGCATGCACCTACGATTATTTATAGCAAACATGTAAATAAAAATAAAAAGTTAATGCATAATTATGACATTAATAAATTGGCTTGAGGTTGACTAAATGTTAAGTATTTGGAATTATATATATATATGTATATATAAATATATATATATATATAAGAGGCAACACTAATTCGAGATTAGGGGATTTGTTTTACTGGTAAGAAATGAAATTGGTAAATTAAAGACATTAATGTTATATTTAGGCATAATATAACGGTTACATTAAATATGGAAAAAGAGAGTACATGTAGTAAATGCATTTAGGCATTTCAAATATGACATGAATAGAAAAACAATGAATAAATAGCCATCAATAATGGCTATGAGAAGGATAAAATAAAAATAAAAAGATATTAAATTCTGTTTTAGTAAAATAGTTAACACATACTATATTTTCTACGATTAAAAATAAAATAAAAATAAAGGCATAGTTGGATACCATATTTGATAAGAACATGAGTGTAAGTAAACGTATGGTATTTATTTACATAAATAAATAATAATTATGTTAAAAAGGAAGAGAAAAAAAATTGTTGCCTTGTTTAAATAAAAGAAAAAGGGAAACAAATTTTATATGGTTAAGGTATAAACAGAGGAATGGTTTTGCTAAATAAATCTTCATTAATGTTCTTTAACAAATAAAAGAGGGCTAGATTCGTGGTTTGGCACCTATATAAACAACCCTAAGCTCATTGTAAACTTCACAACAATTCGTGGCGAAGCCATGGCTCCCTTCTCTCTCATTTTCTTCTTCTCCAAAAGATCTTGGATCTATTCACCCCTCTTTTCTCTACAACATCTATTCTTTAAAATAAAAAGAATAAGATCTAGAACAACAATGAAATAGAAAAGAGATTCAACGCTAAAGAGAAGATAATGGATTCAGATTTGCGAATTTATGCCGCAAAAAGAAATCAAAGATGATTCAAAAACAGAAATCCAAGCTAAGCAAAAGAGGGAAAACAATACTAGAGTTATCTAGTACTCATTTTGAAGACGACAAGCAATGTGAGTGGTTTATAATACAACGTTTGTATAAGATTATTATTTATCGTTCAAACATTCCCCATGTAAAACATGCGATGAAATTATTATGAAAGATTGGACCTGTAATGTTTTCATATGTTAAATTATTATATGGTCACGTTCCTCCTTTTATCCTTCCCTCTTTATTTCTTTATAATTAGGCTATCTCGAGCCTAGATCTATCATGAAATGAATACGATTGAATATTGCGAACGAAAAGGGAAACACTAGATTTTGGGATATGACATAAATTGGAGAGTTTGGTTATGAATTACAAAGGGATTTGGGTATAGTATACCATTAGCAAGGTTTGAATGTGTAAACCAAGTTGGGAAGTATAAGTATAAACACGATTTGGGTTTTAGCATAAGATTGTCATCATTGAAAAGATTTGAACTTGTTAATTAGCCTATGACACTAGAATAAAACATGGATTTGAATTTGGGGATTTAATATGTTAGTCATATTTTTATAGGACTCGAACTTATTTGAAAATATGAATACCATTGGAAATAAATGATTTGGAATTGGTAAATTTGAATAAAAGTTGGGTAATTTGGTTACGTGTAATTTGGTATGAATCAACAATAAATTGGTCTAATTAATGACCACTTGAATAGGCTTAAAAGTAAATTTGAACTGCATAACATGAAATTTGGGGGTTTGGGTGAAATACGAATATTAATAAACCTTTGACACGAGGTTAGATGCAATTCTGTTATAAGACTGCCCGGAACCGCCCGGCAAATCCAGCTGCCACAATTGGACGGCTAATGTGAGAGGTCAAAGGAGGAAAATTAAGCGTAGTGGTTTATGACACGAGGTTGGACTCAAGTTGTGGCGTAAGACTTCCCGGAACCGCCCGGCACATCCAGTAGCCACAAAATGTTAGTCCAATGTGGGTGGTCATACATCGTTATGGCATAATGAATGCATTAAGGAATACTAACCATAATAAGACATGTGGGTGACAAGGGTATGGTTAGAGGGTTAAGTGGGTACGTGTAACAACCCGTATTTTCAATAACCTGTTATAACGTAAATCGAGGCAGAATTTAATTCTAAAATCTGAATCAAGGAAAACGGGCTATGCCATTGCGTTCGTCTCGGAAAATTACGCGAAATAGAGTCCGAGTTTTCGAAAATCGGAGTCCGTATGACCCGATTAAGGCCTAATGAAGTTTTCAGAAAATTTCAAGTTCAAAACAGATTTCAAATTCAAGTTTGAATTTGGAAATTAGGTCAGATTGGGCTAGGCGGGAAAATTCCCGCCAGAGCACCCAAGTCGACAGCCCTGTCGACTTGGGAGTCGACTTGGTTGGACCCAAGTCGACAGCCCTGTCGACTTGGCAGTCTACTTGGTCCAGCCGGGCAGTTTTGCCTTGTGCACCATTTTGGAGTTGTGTTGAGTTTGGGGGCCAGATTCGGTTTTAAGGGCTGAGATTGGAACTAGGGTTTAATCCTAAGGCTAGAACTAGTCCTAATCTCTATAAATAAGACCCTAACCTAACCCTAAATCATCATTATTCATTCATACAACTAAACTATGGCAAAATCATTCCTCTCATGGCCTCCACTCTCTTCATAAAATTCCTAAATAAATTTTTATGAGACATTTTCCATGCATACAAGTGTTTTCAAGTTTGTATGAGCATCATTAGCTTGCATTCAAGTCAAGTTTCTATATTTGCATCATAAAGCAAGAGTTTTGATCATTTTGGCTCAAGGGTTTTTCTATTAGAGCTTGCATTTTGGGTCTATTGGATTGCATAAGGGCTTTGTCATATTTTTGTGTCTTCATAAGCATTGTAAGCCCTATTCTACTTTCATACTTAAACTCTAAAGTTAAATGTATGATATGCAAGTTTATCATGTTATGTTATGCAAGTATGCCATGTTATGATATGCAAGTTTATCATGTTATGTTATGCAAGTTTGATATGCAAGTTCGTCATATGATATGCAAGTATGTTATGCAAGTTTGGGATGATCATTTGGTTCATGTTATCATGTTATGCAAGCTTATCTTGAGTATATGAACATAAAGCTTCAAGCTTTATGCTAAAGGTTGTATTTTGGCAACATGTAAGTTATCATATCTCTTATGATAACTTGCATGTGAGGCTAAATGCGAACTTATGGCCATTTCTACATGTCATTTATCACCATGTATCACCAATATGCTAAGTTTGGTTTTATGCATGCTTTTGAGGCCTAATGCAAGTATATGAACATATGTACATTTCATATGCCACCATGTTAAACTTGTGGCTTCAACCCCTTAATGTCAGTATTATGCCAAGTTCCCTCTTTCTATCCTTTATGCGCTATTGCGATATGTAAGCGATGGGATTGCGTTTGGGGTTGGGTAAACTTAAAAGACATAAAAACATAAGATTGAGAATTTACCTATTAAGTTAGGTCTACCCACTGGGAATTTACCTATTAAGTTAGGTCTAACCAATTGCTTGAAAATTTGTAATATGTTTTGGAAACATGATGGACATGACACTTAGAGAAGATAAGTGTGACCAACTTGAGGTTGGGTTGAGTTTGTAGCGTAAACCTACCCGGAACCGACCGGCTTAACTAGTTGCTACAAACAATAGGACCCAATGTGAGAAGTTGGCCACGTTGTACCTTGAACCCGAGGTTAGACCAAGTTGTGGTATAAAGCTACCAGGAACCGACTGGCTTAACTAGTAACCGCAACCAAGTCTAATGTGAGAGGTTAAGGCACATTAATTAATTAATGCCTCATGATTAGGGTTAAGTCATGGTCCACTTAATACTTAACCAATTTGGGCTTGGTAGATTAATCAGGGTTAAGTCGTGAACTCGTCGTTACACTTAACCAAGTTAATCCATGATTAGCAAGAGGGTTAAACCGTACTTAACCCACCAGAGAAATCCTAGCAATGGGGGTCCACTCCAGCAGTAATCTCAAGTTTGTATCATTAAGACCCTAGGGACTAGGCTAGGGAGGGGGCACGATTACTGGACTGGAGGTAAGTGACCAAAAGCGACGGCAGAGTGGTACGCCGGTGTAGTTCCGGGCGGACTATGGTCGTGCACACAGTCCAAAGCCGGGGAAAGCATGCAAGGGTACCAGTAGATCGAGACTGTGCACTCATGTTTATGGTGTCCAGGGGTTGACACCCTAGGGCTTGATACACCCGACGGGAGACCCTGCACAGTCTGACTACAATTATGTTTGGGCCGTATGGACACCAACACGTGACGAGTTAGGCTTATAGGAAGCCGATCGACTAGACCATTTGGTTGGACCTCGTGTTAGGGTCAATTCATGTTATTGGGCCAAAAGCTTGGGCCAACGGGATCAATACTTGTCTATTCCAGTCATGTTAGTTTGCTAGTACACCTGTGGTGCAAAACCTTAAACCTGATTATGCGATGACACCTTTATCTACCTTGTTAGTTAATCATCATGCTAGTATGTTGTTATCCTTATGATCATACCTGCTTCTCATGCCAGTTAACTTTATCAGACTTTTTGACTGACCTGTTTTCTTTCGCCTCTTTTCCTCCGTTCCCCCCCCCCCCCCCAGGTTCTCAGGGAGGGAACGTTGGAGCTTAGCTTGGATTCCTGATCGCTTGCTTATGGGATTTTAGCTCATGTACGTTCTTGACATGAAGCTAGCTATGGTTATCACTTATTTTGGGGATAGCACTTATGTATTTCAGTTTTTCAGTGATGTTGTTTTTATCTAGACTTGTGTATTTGGAAAGTTGACATTATGTTGTACCAGACTTGTTTTGAAATGGTTTGAAATCTTCCGCTGTTTTACTTATCTTATTTACTCTGTTTACATATATACATATGTTCTTGTTCTGCCTTGATATATCGTCATGCATGTTTACCTGATCAAACGCCCCTCCAAAGTCAGAGTGCTTGCAAGAGCCACCCTGGCGGAGGTGGGGTGTTACATTTGGTATCAGAGCGAGGTTTACGAGAAGGAACAAAAAGGTTTTTTGAAAACTTTTGGAAAACTATTTTCAAAACCAAGTATAAGGTATTTTCCAAAGAAAAGTCTAGTTTATTTTAAAGGCTATTCCCCTAAAGGCCATTAGCAAAATTCCTTCGTTTTCCTCTATTTTGAATCTGTCTTTTTCTTCGTTTTTAGTATGGCCGATAACTTTGCTATTCCGGAGGGAGTACACGTACCTGTTTGGTATAGGAGACTTTTGGAGGCTAGGGCGACCGAAGCCGGCCCCGCAGATGTTCCTCCTCCTCCTCCGGTAGTTAATGTTCCTCCTCCTCCTGTCGCTGAGGTTCCTCTTCCTCCTCCCCCTCAGCATCCTCAAGCTGACTTCGCAAAGACTTGCAAAGATTTCAAAGCAATGGGTGGCAAGAACTTTCAAGGCACTGAGACTTTTGTAGAGGCCCGAAATTGGTTGAAAGAGACCGAGGATTTATTTGCTATCTTTGGGTTAGACGATCAGAGGAAGATCTTGTTGGCGGTTTGGCTTATGAAGGATGAAGCCGCTTATTGGTGGAAAGTCACCAATGGTACTAGGCCTATTGAGACTTGGGCCGATTTCAGGGCAAGGTTCGTGCTTAAGTTTCTATCTTCTGCTGAGGAGAATCTGCAAATGGAAAGGTTCATAACTTTGAAGCAAGGAGATATGTCTGTCAAAGAATATGTGAACAAGTTCAATCAGTTAGCTCGTTTTGGCTTGGATATGGTAAATACTCCTCAGAAGAAGGCTCTTCGTTTTGCTAGAGGATTGAATGAGCCGTTGCAAGGATTGGCTATGTCACATATTCCCCATGGGGCCACGTTTGAGAGCTTGGTTGATATGGCGTTACTTCAGGGAGATGTCAAGAAAGAAATCAAGTTGAATGATACTTAAGCCAAGAAGACTGATTCCTAGTGGAAAGGAAATCAGGGTAGTCCAAGTGGTCAGAGCAGTCAAGGCAATCAGAACAAGAACAAGAACAAGAGTCAAGGCAACAAGGGAAACAACAACAAGGGCAAGAACAACAAGGGGAAGTGCCATTATTGCGGTTCAGTTGGGCATCTTATTAAGGATTGTAAGAAGAGGAAAAGGAAGAATGGTGAATGCTTTTTCTGCGGTGAGACTGGACATTTCAGTAAGGATTTCCCGAAGAAGCGAGGGCAAGGCCAGGGTCAGACTCAGCGTGCTGGACCTTCAGGAGGGCAAGTTCATGCTCTCGATGCCGCTCCAGTTCCCGACCGAGGTAGTATTTCTGTTGAGAGCCTTGTATATATTTCTGATCTTCCTGTTCGTACCTTGTTTGATTCTGGTGCATCGCATAGCTTTATCTCATGTGATCTTGTTGATAGTTTGCACCTTAGTACTAGCTTGGTAGATGATCCCGTCTGTGTCTCAAATCCTATTGGGGGTTCCGCCCATCTGTCTATGATATGTGGGGATTTGAGGATCTCTATACTGAGTGTAGAGTTCTTGTGTAGTGTTTATGTTCTTGGCTTTAGGGGATACGGATTGATATTGGGCATGGATTGGTTGTCCAGATATGGAGCCATCCTTGATTGTGAGCATAGGGTTGTGAGGCTCATGACTCGCCTCGGAAACATCCTAGAAATTTCTTGTAATCCGAGAGGTCCCGTCATGTTGTGCTATCTTGAATCACTCGACTCATCAATGGAAACTCTTCGGTCTGTGAGAGTGGTTCGAGAGTATCCGGATGTTTTCGATGAAGTTAGGGGTTGCCCCCTAAGCGAGAGATTGATTTCCGCATTTATCTTGTGGATAATGCAAAACCGGTTTCTTTGCCCGTTCGGCCCATGGCTCCGCGTGAAAGGCGGGAGCTAAGGAAGCAAGTGAAGGAGTTGCTTGAGAAGAACTTCATTAGACGAAGTATATCTGAATGCGGAGCGCCTGTGGTATTTGCTACCAAGGCAGATGGTTCTCTCCGACTTTGTGTTGACTATCGAGAGTTGAATAAGCTGACTAAGAAGAACAGACACCCGTTACCGAGGATTGATGATCTCTTTGACCAGCTTGTCGGTGCTTCTGTTTTCTCTCAGCTTGATCTTGCTACTGGATTCCATCAGCTCAGGGTAGCTGAAGATAGTATAGACAAGACTGCGTTCAGAACTCCAGATGGATTCTTCGAATGGCTTGTCATGCCGTTCGGCTTGACTAATGCACCCGCATATTTCGTGGACTTGACGAGTAGGGTGTTCAGGGAGTTCTTGAACAAGTTTTTCGTGGTCTTTGTAGATGATATTCTGATCATCTCTAAGGATGAGGAAGAGCACGCAAGGCATCTCGTGGAGGTGATGGATACGCTTAGAGCGCATCAATTGAAGGCCAAGTTCTCCAAGTGTCACTTTTGGAGAAGGGAAGTTAGATTCCTTGGGCATATAGTATCTAAGCAAGGCTTAGCGGTGGATCCCGCTAAGGTAGTTGCAGTTCAGGATTGGAAGACTCCAAGGAATGCAACCAAAGTGAGAAGTTTTCTAGGTCTTGCAGGCTTTTACCGGAAGTTCATCAAGGACTTCGCGAAGATTTCCGCTCCTCTCACTAAATTGACGAAGAAGAATTTAGTTTTTGCTTGGAGCATAGAATGCGAGCTTGCTTTTCAGAAGGTCAAGAGAGCTCTCACATCAGCACCTGTTCTAGCTTTGCCTGATAGAGGGAAGTTATTTACAGTATACACCGATGCATGTGGCACAGGGTTAGGAGCTGTTCTGATGCAAGAAGGAAGAGTGATATGCTTTGGCGGTAGACAACTCAAAGTGCATGAGAAGAATTATCCCACTCATGACTTAGAGTTGGCAGAAATAGTATATGCACTCAAGGCTTGGCGCCATTATCTTCTGGGAGAAAGATTTGAGCTTTATACCGATCACAAGTCATTGAAGTATCTTTTTTCTCAGAAGGATCTGAATCTGAGGCAACAAAGATGGATGGAATTCTTGGCGTCCTACGATTTTGAGATAGCTTATACCCCTGGCAAGGGGAATGTGGTAGCAGATGCATTGAGTAGAAAAAGGTTGACTCTGAGTCCTCTATTCATTGAGATTGAGAATTTAGAGTATGTGGCAACCTTTGATTTCTCTTTGGCGATTGAGTCGATGACCGGTTCTTTAGCATCTCTAGAACTCAGACCTACCCTTCTTGATCAAGTTGGGGCTTCGCAGAGAGAAACCCTCAGATAGTTGAGATTATGGATAAGCTGATTCGAGGAGAGGCGTCTAGTCATCTCGCTCGATATTCTATTGATGACAAGGGCTGGCTGAGGAGAGACGGAAGGTTATGTGTTCCAATGGTAGAAGATTTAGTAAGAAAAGTTCTTGAGGAAGTGCATCGCTCTAAGTTGACTATACATCCGGGCGGAGATAAAATGTATAAAGATATGAAGCGCATTTTATTTTGGCCTGGGATGAAGAAGGATGTGGCAGAGTTTGTCTCTAGATGTATCATTTGCCAGCAAGTTAAGGCCGAGTCGAAGAAGCCCGGTGGGCTATTGCATCCTCTAGACGTTCCACTATGGAAGTGGGAGAGTATTTCCATGGATTTTATCGATGGGCTACCAAGGTCAAGGAAAGGGAATACGAGCATTTGGGTTATTGTGGATAGACTTACGAAGAGTGCTCATTTCATTCCGGTGAAGAGCAAGAGGACTGCATCTTGGCTAGCGTCTGTATATCTTCGTGAGATTGTGAGACTACATGGAGTCCCTTCTAGTATAATCAGTGACCGTGACCCAATCTTTACAAGTCAGTTCTGGAATAGCTTGCAAGAAGCTATGGGCACGAGGTTGAATCTAAGTACGGCTTATCACCCACAGACGGACGGTCAAACCGAAAGGGTGAATAGGGTACTCGAGGATCTGTTGAGGCTTTGTATTCTGGATTTTGGTGGTACTTGGGAAGACCATCTTCCTCTTGTTGAGTTTGCATATAATAACAGTTATCAGGCAAGCATAGGGATGGCACCATTTGAAGCTTTATATGGGAGGCCGTGCAAGTCGCCTACATGTTGGTGGGAGACTACAGATGAGCTTATACTTGGGCCTGATATGATCAGAGATACATCCGAGAAGGTCGAGTTGATTCAGAGACGGATGAAAGCGGCCCAAGACCGACAGAAATCCTATGTTGATAAGCGAAGAACTGATTTGGAGTTTGATGTTGGGGATATGGTTTTCGTGAAGGTTTCTCCTTTGCGGAATGTGGTCCGATTTGGAGCCGTTGGGAAGTTAGCACCGAGGTTTGTTGGACCATTCCCTATTATAGAGAGGATCGGGCAAATGGCTTATAGAGTGGAGTTGCCCGAGAAGCTTGTCGGAGTACACGATGTTTTTCATGTCTCGCATCTCCGGAAGTGTTTACATGAATCAACAGAGGTTGTTGAGCCAAGTGTTCTGAAAGATGTGGAAGTGGAGAAAGAGGCTACCTTGAGGAGAGCTCCGATTTGTATCTTGGGGACGGAGACCAAGAAGCTAAGGAATCGAGAGGTCAAGTTGGTGAAGGTTCAATGGGGTGAAGCCGAAGAAGACGCAACTTGGGAAACCGAGGAGAAGATGCGTGGGCTTTATCCATTCCTTTTTGAGGGTACACTCTCAATCTCTTTTCTTTGTTAGCATATCTTTCTCTTTGCTATCCATGTTTATCTAGTTTATCGTGTTAATCTTGTCATGAGAACCTTAGGTAGAAACCCTTTGGATGAAACATGTGTTTGAAACATGTTATGTTTAATGTTTGCAAGTGGTTGCAAGTGTTTGCAAGTGGTTACTCGTGGATGCATTATACACGTTACGCACTAGATCGGCTCACACACTCCTCATATTGCATATGCATGAGTGTTTATGATTATTCATGGATGAAAAATTTTGTGTTATCACATGGATGTTGCATATGGATGTATGTTATGTGCACACATGTAGATGTGTACATTATGTTAGGAATTGCATACATATGGATTCATTACACTAACATAATTTGCATTGATGATATTTGCATTAGATAAGTACATATACACACACCTTTGCATATGTTCATACAACATTTAGAATCTTGTAAGGACAATGATTGCTCGTGGATGATGTTTTGAGTAGATGGATGTTGGATGGTTGGATACGTTCTTCCTAACTTGAAGATTTCGGGGATGAAATCCTTTAAGGAGGGGAGAATGTAACAACCCGTATTTTCAATAACCTGTTATAACATAAATCGAGGCAGAATTTAATTCTAAAATCTGAATCAAGGGAAACAGGCTATGCAATTGCGTTCGTCTCGGAAAAATACGTGAAATAGAGTCCGAGTTTTCGAAAATCGGAGTCCGTATGACCCGATTAAGGCCCAATGAAGTTTTCAGAAAATTTCAAGTTCAAAACAGATTTCAAATTCAAGTTTGAATTTGGAAATTAGGTCAGATTGGGCTAGGCGGGAAATTCCCGCCAGAGCACCCAAGTCGACAGCCCTGTCGACTTGGGAGTCGACTTGGTTGGACCCAAGTCGACTGCCCTGTCGACTTGGCTGTCGACTTGGTCCAGCCGGGCAGTTTTGCCTGGTGCACCATTTTGGAGTTGTGTTGAGTTTGGGCGCCAGATTCTGTTTTAAGGGCTGAGATTGGAACTAGGGTTTAATCCTAAGGCTAGAACTAGTCCTAATCTCTATAAATAAGACCCTAACCTAACCCTAAATCATCATTATTCATTCATACAACTAAACTATGGCAAAATCATTCCTCTCATGGCCTCCACTCTCTTCATAAAATTCCTAAATAACTTTTTATGAGAGATTTTCCATGCATACAAGTGTTTTCAAGCTTGCCTGAGCATCATTAGCTTGCATTCAAGTCAAGTTTCTATATTTGCATCATAAAGCAAGAGTTTTGATCATTTTGGCTCAAGGGTTTTTCTATTAGAGCTTGCATTTTGGGTCTATTTGATTGCATAAGGGCTTTGTCATATTTTTGTGTCTTCATAAGCATTGTAAGCCCTATTCTACTTTCATACTTAAACTCTAAAGTTAAATGTATGATATGCAAGTTTATCATGTTATGTTATGCAAGTATGCCATGTTATGATATGCAAGTTTATCATGTTATGTTATGCAAGTTTGATATGCAAGTTCGTCATATGATATGCAAGTATGTTATGCAAGTTTGGGATGATCATTTGGTTCATGTTATCATGTTATGCAAGCTTATCTTGAGTATATGAACATAAAGCATCAAGCTTTATGCTAAAGGTTGCATTTTGGCAGCATGTAAGATATCATATCTCTTATGATAACTTGCATGTGAGGCTAAATGCGAACTTATGGCCATTTCTACATGTCATTTATCACCATGTATCACCAATATGCTAAGTTTGGTTTTATGCATGCTTTTGAGGCCTAATGCAAGTATATGAACATATGTACATTTCATATGCCACCATGTTAAACTTGTGGCTTCAACCCCTTTATGTCATGATTATGCCAAGTTCCCTCTTTCTATCCTTTATGCGCTATTGCGATATGTAAGCGATTGGATTGCGTTTGGGGTTGGGTAAACTTAAAAGACATAAAAACATAAGATTGGGAATTTACCTATTAAGTTAGGTCTACCCATTGGGAATTTACCTATTGTAATAACCCGAAAATCTGGGCCAGTTTAAAATTTTTATTTCGGCAATTTTAGTGAATTTTGAACATTTAAAATAGATTATTTTAAATAATATCGACGTGAAATTCATTTTGAATATATAATTCGACGTATATATTATATACGTCGTCGTTAGAATATAAATAATTATATATAATTATAATAGAATTGAAAATGGCGCGGTAGTTCGATAATTCGATTTCAAACTTCAATTGAATGTAGCGGGTGCAAAACAATCCGGATTTTAGTGAAACCAAAAACATTAGGATCTAATTGATGATACCTTTCCAACGAATCCGACAAATCGAAATTTCATAGCGGGAATCAAAAGATATGTCTAGTTGAAAATTCTAAATAGTCGCTATGGAATTCAGGCCCTTAAAAATGGACATTTTGCAAATGACCTCGGATTTCGACGAAACCACTTTTGTTGGGTCCGTGATGTCAAGTTATTGCTAGATTTCAAATTTCATAATTTTTCGAATCAATATGTGAGCGTGGCAAAGGAAAACGCGTTTGACCAGTTTTAGTTGATTTTAATCGACTGGAAATTGGCCATTTTTCCAACGGTCTCAGAATTCGACGAAACTAGTTTTGTTAGGACCGTATCGTCAATACGAAGCTAGAAAATATTTTTCTGGAATTTTTCTAGTTAGTATGTGACCCCGGTAATTTGAAATGCACGTTTAAAATTCAATAAAGTGATTTAAATGTAAATTCAACGGAAACTGATTCAAACGATCGATTCAGCCAACGATACATATCCCATTGTGTTCGGAATGGGGGTAATACGCTAAGGACGACAGGCGGTGGGCCTCGTTTTGAGGTCGAAAATAAAAGTTGCTTTTCGGTGAAAATTAAATTAAAAAAAATAATATATATAACCCTTTTACTTTTAATCTCAGCCCCCCCGTTCATAATCGATTTTCAGAAACAAAATAATAAAAAAAAAAAAAGAAGCAGATCGAAATCGCCTTCGCCGCCTCCCCCTGGTGCTGTCGCCGCCGCCTCTTCCTCTTCTTCCCCTCTCTCGCATCCGCCCCTTCTTCCTCCTTCCTCCTCCATCGCGAGCTACAGACCTCGAAACCCACACTCCCACTTCGGCGACGACGAGACCCCCCCCCCCAAATTCAAGACCGCCGCCGCCTGCCCCTGATCCACATCCGAGCTTCGCAACCACCGCGCCTCCGCCCAGCAAGCCGACGCCACCACCTGAAGGCGCAGCGCCGCTCTCCGACCACCTGAAGCCCCTCCTTTCTCCAATTGATGCGGTGAGTATTAGTGAATTTTATTTACCTTAAAAACTGATTTTTATTTACCTTAAAAACTGGTTTTTATTTATGTTGTAAAGTTATAAAAATGTAACCTTTTATATTGTGGAAGTAAAAATATGATTTTTATATTTTTAAAGTATTAAAAATATAATCTTTACTATATAGAAATATTAAAAATATGATTTTTATATTTTTAAAGTATTAAAAATATAATCTATAAAGGATAGAGAATATAAAAATATCATCTTTGTATATGTAGCGAAATAAAAATCTGATTTTTATTTTATATACGTTGAAATAAAGTAGTGATTTTCATAACGAGGAAATCTATATTTTTGTAAGGGTGAAGTCTTTATAGTTAAACAGACGAGGTCTTTATATTGAAAATAGAGAAATAAAAATATGATTTTTATATATTGAATAACGAAGTAAAAATATGATTTTTATATATTGAATAACGAAGTAAAAATGTGATTTTTTATATATTGAATAGCAAAGTAAAAATTCGATTTTTATATATTGAATAGCATAGTAAAAAAAATTCGATTTTTAAATATATGAGTGATTATAGAAATTTTTAAATTGAAAGTGAATAAGTAAAAATGTGATTTTTATTTCAAAGACATCGAAATATAAAAAGGTGTGATTTTTATATATGTAGTGAATACGGGCAACGAAAGCGACAAGAAGGCGAAATAGGCGAAGATTACTATAAATGAAGAGTCGTGGTATTGGATAGCTATTGGTGAGAACTTCTCACTCAAATTCTCTTTTTCTAGTTATATTTATATACTAGGATGCAGACGGTGCTTAGTAGCACCCGACACCCGTCATCCACAGACCATGGATGGCTTGTTTGCTAAACTGTTTGGTTGAGTAGTTAGTTAGAATATTTGATGGAATGGAAATTGTTTGGTGAAATGAAATTGATTTGATTGATGTGTGAATGGCGTGGGCCTTCACTAGACCGGGGATAAGGCTAGGCCTCGTCCCGTTTCTAGTATCGTGCCGTTATGCCGCCGAAATTTTCTAAAATATGTTAGAAAAATAAAAATATCATCTTTATTGTGTAAATAAAATGAATTGAAATTCAAGTGTTGAAATAGAATATTTTATCGTTAAAAATATAATTTTTTTTTACGTGAATGTGAATAAATAAAATATTCATTTACAAACCGGACGGTTTGTTTATGTACACTTATTTGAAGGACATTGATTGGGTCGATAAATTTTACACATCGCCCAACTGCACAAATAAAATCTGTGTTTGATTGTTTGAAACCCCACACGGGTGTCGGGATGAAATTTGGAAGTTCACTCATCCTGATTGATTAAATATGTCGATCGATTGATTGACAGGCTGTTATAAGCGTAAGATATCTATATTTGATGCTTATACAGTGTAGTGCACTTTGGTTGATGGTTGATTGTTTATCAATGCTGTTATATACATGGGTTGTATGGAATCCATATAATTAACGTTATATGGTGATTGATTGGGCCTCATTCCATTCGGGAAAATAATAAATATTATAAAAGAAAATTCATGTGTTGAATATAAAAATAGTCATGTGTTGACGATGTTCATGTGTTGAGTGAAATATTTTATACAATGAAATTTACATCTTTATCATATTTAAAATTAGAACTACTTCTCAGTAGAAGTCTAATTAAAAATCAAACGATAGATACCTTAGTTTTATAAAATATTTTACATAACAAAAATAGTGAGGTGTTGACAGTACTCATGTGTTGAGATTAGTCGTGTGTTGAAAGAAATATAGATTCATGTGTTGAATAGAACAAATATTCATTTGTTGAATAGAATAACGAATTATTGAAAAATATAAAGCCGTGTTGATTAGAGATGCGTTATTTTGACGCGAACGATATTTATATCGATTTTATTCGTTGTATAATAAATATTGAAAAGTGATTTCAAATCTAAATATTTTGAATTGAAATTCAAATTGAATTAGATTAAAATTCGAATTGAATAGGAAGTGGATTTGAATTCGAATAAAATAGAAATGAATTCAAATTGAATTAAATTGAAATTGGAATTTAAAACGAACTGAAATTGAATTGAATTGAAATGAACTCGAATTGAATTGAAATCAAATCGATTTGAAATTGAAGATGAAGTTGAAATTGTTTTAAAAGGAAGTTAAAACGATTTATAAAATACGTTTTAAAAGGAAATCAACGAAATATATATAATATATATATTATATATATATAATGGCCTGAATAGAACGCGACGCGCCGCAGCAGTTCGTGAATTTCGACCATTTATTTCAAACGGACATTGCGGAAGATCCGACCGTCAGATTCTCCTAAACCCGGAACCGTTGGGTTCGTATCGAAAAGGGCTTTCCATTGAATATTAGAAATTTGAAATCTAACGGTTGGATTTGGAATTATGTCCAAATCAAATTCAGAAAAGGTCGCTGTAAGTGCAGTTCGATGGCCGTTGATGGAAATCGACTGTACGGGCCTTGATAAAATTATCAAAAATATCTATAATTTGTGTAAAATCATAAGAAATGATTTGGGAAAAATTGGGCTAAAGAATTCCACATTTGAAAGGATAAAAATAGATTTTTATCGAAAAGAACTAGTTTTGAACTAGAATTAAAATCAATTTATTTTTAAATAAATAAATTGAATTTGGAAGTGATTTTAAAAATAATCGATATTCCTAATATGTGGATTGGACTGGAGTTGAATCGAAATTATCTTCGGAATATTTCGATATTGGATTTCGTGACTATACGGATATTGTTATGGGAATTTGAAAGATATATTTTATATCGTTATTTCCAATACGATATTTGTTGGTTTCAGAATTTGATATTGAATATAAGCCGGTATATTTTCTATTCAGAGCCTTGTATTTAATATCAAATGTGATTTGGGTTTGTCGTGAATCATGTTTTAGATGACATTGGTTCTTTAACCCAGTTAAAGGCAAGATGTTGATTTTTGAAAAGATTAAAACTAAGTGAAGTTTTAATGAATCTTTAATTAGATTAAAATGTGAATTGATAATTTAAATTATCAAATCTGAAAGGTGATCGAGAGTGGAGTAGCACCAGTTTTGCTCCAAAGCGATAGTTAAATCTTTAATTAGATTTGAACGTGAAATGGTAATTAATTTTACCGATAACACCGTGGTGTTAGATGTGGAGTATTACCAGTTTTCTCCATGGGATATATAGGTTGGGATTGGGAAATAAAATAAATAATTACTTCGGTGTGGTTCGCTAATCCCGACTAGTTTGAAATGATATCCAAAGGAAGATTATAGAATAAATTTAGAAGAATTTATCTTGGATAAAATTAATGGGAACATTTCCCTAAGAACGTGATTTTGTGAATAAAAGTATTTTCTGAATTGGAATGAGGCGTTTGTTGTGTTTGTGTAACATTTGTTTATTATATACGTGGGTTATTCAGAAAGGCCGGGTTATACCCATTCTGAATAACCAATTTGACGAGATGTCGAAGATGAAGACGGTGGTTGAAGACCGGAAGTCTTCACATAGTTTGGGTGATTACTGATGATCTTGATTGGGCTGTACACCCAGGATGAGGGAATCAGTTGGTGATCGTCCAGACGTACTTGGAGATGGATGGATATGCGAGGAAAGTGCCTCCGGTTTCGTTCAGACCCAGAACGAACTTGTAAATGGATTGTGTGTCTGACATTGGATTTTATTCTGTGTTGATTGATCTCTATTAAATATACATCTGTTTGGCGGCGGAGAATTTATTCTCTTGCTTAACGCCCTTCTCTGAGACATACGAGCTCAGAGGTTGTATATCGATGGACATTAGTCGCATGGAGTGAATTGCCAATGTGGCATGCGTAAGTGGCAATTGATCAAGGCTTCTGTTGAAAAGCAAAGTCTTGTGGTTGATGATCAAAGCACGACCTGTGTGGCGTAGCTTTGTGTATAACGTGAATTCGCGAGCCTCACACCTCGGTATGAGTCAAAAACGGGATAGTGACTGCAGGGAGAGCACGACGTTTCTTTCTAGCTAGGGTGGTGTCAGTGACCTACCAGCCCTGACATTTATATACTTTTCACCTGTGTGGTTGTTGGATATGAGGCGCCTCGGATATAGGTCTGTAAGGACCGGGAAACGTGTGTTCAGGAATAATTAATCCTCAAAAGTAAGAGAGGACCGGCCCTGAAGATCCAAGGATCATAGTGGGGTCCTGGGACATTTGCTAGAGTGTCTCGAACGCGGAGAGGAGCTTGCCCCTTGCCTCGGCTCATGACGGAAATCCAATTTCCAATACGTGATAGTGCGGTTTTATTTGTAGAACCTAGTATGGCGACATAGTGGTATGGGTCATTAATGTCGCCTATGATTGATATTTATGATTGAAATTGTTTTGACACTATACACTTATTATAGTATCAAATAATGTGTTTTAAACGTATCAAGCATGCTTTGGCTGTTATAAGGTAAAAACCCTATCCTCCGGCTTGCGTTGCATTGTGTGATGGGACCTGGGTCTTATAACAGCTTCATTTTTCTTTATTTAGCATTGCGCTGTTTGTTTTATGCACTGGTATTCTTGGGAGGAAACCCGTTCCGTGTCATACGGCGTGGTCCCTTGATTTACCGAACTTTAAAATGAAGAATAATAACTGTTTTAGTTCTCACACCAGTCACATGAGTGACCTGGAGTTTATTGTTTTAACCTAAACTCTGGGTGCCCCTATTTTCCACACGGGCAGCTAGTAGTTTTGGTTTTGCAGATTTATATTCACAGGGTCCTGATTTATAGCTGGAACGATGCTCGGAAAACTCTGTATCCGTGTATCACTTCTAGTTGTGTTTTGTATATTTTTCCGCTGCTATGTAATTTATTGTAATCTCTGATATTTATCGAATGTAATTTATTCATTTATACTCTGTATATTCTTGTATCTGATGGAATTGTTGTAATAACAATGAAATGTTCTTCCGTATGCGCTCATTTGTGTGTTGTTCTCAAAGTATTCACGCTTTCCTTCACGGGGAAGTTACGGGTCCTCTCAGTTTGGTATCAGAGCTTTGGTTTACAGAGCTCGAGAACAAGACACATTAGAACAATACGAAAGAATTCATCAGATATTGGATTAGAAAAATCCAATTAGAATGACTCGTTAGAGATAGGATCAGTAGTATCCTAGAACGAGTGTGAAGAGTATATTTTTCAAATGAAAACAAATTTTGTTTTAAAATTTAAATCGTTTTATACGTATTTGAATATTTATTTACTTTGAATATGGACAATCGAGTATATATAGATTTCGCGTATACACGTCATGAACGTATAGTCGAAGTTTTAATATACTGGATAGATATAGACTCACATTCTAGACACCCGGGGGTAATTCTGATGATGTGGCCACATCATCAGTATTTATGTTCGTGTTTCGAAGGTGTGATTTCTATATATTTCCATTAGGCTGGTGTGAGAACCAAAACTAATATAGCTAGAACACATTGTTGTGAATTGGCATCAAAAACATGATTTTCTGTATATGTATCAAAATTATGAATTTGAAACTCTAAATCCACTAATTGATTGATGTTTGTGTTGTTTGTTTATTTGTTTGTTAATTTTTATCCATTTAGCCTAATTAAATCAAATATTGATGTGTATTGAAAATTAGTCGCATTTGCTCGCATATATATATACTTGCATTGAACAGGTCATAGCAAGGAGGCTAGAGCCGAAGAATAAAATTTGTTTGCCCGACAAATAGGTACATGTTTATTACATAATTTACTGTTTTGTTAGGACCGTATCGTCAATACAAAGCTAGAAAATATTTTTCGGGAATTTTTAGAGACTGTGTGTGGGCCCGATAAATTGAAATGTGCGTTCAAATTCAATATATAAAGATTTACATTTTAAATTTGACGAAAACTGATTCAAACAGTCGAATTGGCTTATGATACATATCCCATTTTGTTCGGAATAAGGGAAATTAGCTAGGGGTGACAGTCGTTGGGTCTGATTTCGAGTTCGTATCAACACAGGGGTATTTTCGAAATTAAATAAATTAAAATTTAAATATATATTTAAACCTAACCTAAAAACTAATGGGTCAAAATTCCTCAGTGGTCAACCCCCGAAAGTCGTCTCCCCCAATTCGAAACACGGCGGAAAAAGCTCCCACAAACTCATCCTAAATTCGTCCAATCCCCCTCGAAATAAATCGTGAAATCAAAAGCAAATTGAAGAGTAAAGGAAGCCCTTCAAATCTAGGGTAGTTGGAAAATTTCTAGTGTGGTATTTCGATCGATTCGTGCTCCCAAAGTCATCGCCGTCGAGCCCTTCGCCAACGTCAGAGGTGCCACCGAGTTCGACGTTCCAGGCATCTTCGGGAAGCTCTCTCGAAGCTCGACGCCATGGCAGGGTCCGATCATCGTCACGTCGACCGTAGGAGGAGAAAAAAAACCAACCCTAGGTTTTGAAGCATCCGATGTTCAGCGAAAAGGATGCCGTAAGTTTTTCTTTTTTTTGTTGTTTTATTAATTTAATTAAAACGAGATAGAATTGGAATAAAAAAAAAGAAAAAACATTGTTTATTTTGAACATTATATAGAAAACATTAAGTTAAAATATAATGTTTGAATAGAAAAATATGTTTTTATTTTATTTTATATCTTTGCCTTTAATACTTTGTTTTAAAATATAGAAGAAGACTTTTAAAATAGAAGAGTAGATTTTTTTTAAAAATAGAAGAGTAGATTTCTAAAATAGAAAAGGCGAAAGAAAAATAGGATTTTTACCTATATAGTAGCAGTATAAAAAGGTGATTTTTATCCATATAGAGTGGAAAGTAAAAATTCGATTTTTATATATTGAATAGCATAGTAAAAATTCGATTTCTATATATTGAATAGCATAGTAAAAATTCGATTTTTATATATTGAATAGCATAGTAAAAATTCGATTTTTATATATTGAATAGCATAGTAAAAATTCGATTTTTATATATTGAATAGCATAGTAAAAATTCGATTTTTATATATTGAATAGCATAGTAAAAATTCGATTTTTATATATTGAATAGCATAGTAAAAATTCGATTTTTATATATTGAATAGCATAGTAAAAATTCGATTTTTATATATTGAATAGCATAGTAAAAATTCGATTTTTATATATTGAATAGCATAGTAAAAAGTCGATTTTTATATATTGAATAGCGAAGTTAAAAATGTGATTTTTTATATATATAGTGGCCATGGGCAACGAAGGTGACAAAAAGGCGAAACGACGAAGACTTCTGCAAATGAAGAGCCGTGGAGCTAGGATAGCTATTTGTGAGAATTTCTCACCTTTCAATTTCTTTTCTAGTTATATATATATATACTAGGATGCAGACGGTGCTTAGTAGCACCCGACACAATCGTCCACAGACCATGGACTTGTTTGTTTGGTTGCAAAAATTAATTTGATGACTTGATTTGAATTGGTTGTTTGGTGAATTTGATTGATATGTGAATGGCGTGGGCCTTCACTAGAACGGGGATAAGGCTAGGCCTTGTCCCGTTTCTAGTATCGTGCCGTTATGCCGCCGAAATTTTCTAAAATATGTTAGAAAAATAAAAATATCATTTTATTGAATAAAAGAACCGAATAGAATATTCGTAGGTTCAATAAAATGTTTTATCGTTAAAAATAAAATTTTTAACGTGAAAGTAAATAAATAAATATTTATAAACAAATCGGCCGATTTGTTTATATACACTGATTTGACTGATATTGATTGGGTCGATAAATTTTACACATCGCCCAACTGCACAACTAAAATCTGTGATTGATTGTTTGAAAACCCCACACGGGTGTTGGGATGAAATATGAAGTTCACTCGTCCTGATTGATTAAATATGTCGATCGATTGATTGACAGGCTGTTATAAGCGTTGAATATCTATATTTGATGCTTATACAGTGTAGTGCACTTTGGTTGATGGTTGATTATTTTCAATGCTATTATATGCATGTGATGTATGAAAATCCATATAATTAACTTTATATGGTAATTGATTGGGCCTCATTCCAATTTGAAAAATAAAGAATATTTTAGTAATAAAATTTACATCTTTATCAATATAAAATAAAGGTTCATGTGTTGACAGTACTCATCCATTGAGATTGGTTATGTGTTGAACGAAATATTTTAGTAATAAAATTTACATCTTTATCAATATAAAATAAAGGTTCATGTGTTGACAGTACTCATCCATTGAGATTGGTCATGTGTTGAACGAAATATTTTAGTAATAAAATTTACATCTTTATCAATATAAAATAAAGGTTCATGTGTTGACAGTACTCATCCATTGAGATTGGTCATGTGTTGAACGAAATATTTTAGTAATAAAATTTACATCTTTATCAATATAAAATAAAGGTTCATGTGTTGACAGTACTCATCCATTGAGATTGGTCATGTGTTGAACGAAATATTTTAGTAATAAAATTTACATCTTTATCAATATAAAATAAAGGTTCATGTGTTGACAGTTTCATCCATTGAGATTGGTCATGTGTTGAACGAAATATTTTAGTAATAAAATTTACATCTTTATCAATATAAAATAAAGGTTCATGTGTTGACAGTACTCATCCATTGAGATTGGTCATGTGTTGAACGAAATATTTTGATAATAACAACTATTTTGAAAAAGAAATATTTGAAATAGAATATTTGAAAATATCAATATATGAAGCCGTGTTGATTAGATTGACGCCATTTTGACGTGAACGATATTTATATCGATTTTAACGATTTCGAAATGAATTGAATTGAAAACGATTTCGAAATGAATTGAATTAAAAACGATTTCGAAATGAATTGAATTGAAAACGATTTCGAAATGAAATGAATTGAAAACGATTTCGAAATGAAATGAATTGAAAACGATTTCGAAAAGAAATGAATTGAAAACGATTTCGAAAAGAAATGAATTGAAAACGATTTCGAAACGAATTAAATTGAAAACGATTTCGAAATGAATTGAATTGAAAACGATTTCGAAACGAATTGAATTGAAAACGATTTCGAAACGAATTAAATTGAAAACGATTTCGAAACGAATTGAATTGAAAACGATTTCGAAAAGAAATGAATTGAAAACGATTTCGAAAAGAAATGAATTGAAAACGATTTCGAAACGAATTAAATTGAAAACGATTTCGAAATGAATTGAATTGAAAACGATTTCGAAAAGAATTGAATTGAAAACGATTTCGAAATGAATTGAATTGAAAACGATTTCGAAATGAATTGAATTGAAAACGATTTCGAAATGAATTGAATTGAAAACGATTTCGAAATGAAATGAATTGAAAACGATTTCGAAATGAAATGAATTGAAAACGATTTCAAAAAGAAATGAATTGAAAACGATTTCGAAAAGAAAGGAATTGAAAACGATTTCGAAATGAAATGAATTGAAAACGATTTCGAAATGAAATGAATTGAAAACGATTTCGAAATGAATTGAAAACGAATTCAAATTGAAATGAAAGAGAATTGAAATGAATTCAAATTGAATTGAAATTTGAATTGAATAGAAATGAATTTTAAACGAATTTATAAAGAAGAATTCAATTATGATTTGAATTGAAAAGGAAGTTGAAATTGCTTTTGAAACGAATTTAAAACTATTTATATAATTCGTTTTAAATAGAAATCGACGAAATATATATTATATATATTATATATATAATATAATGGCCTGAATAGAACGCGCCGCGCCGTGGCAGTTCGTGAATTTCGACCATTTATTTCAAACGGACATTGCGGGAGATCCGACCGTCGGATTCTCCTAAAACCGGAACCGTTGGGTTCGTATCGAAAAGAGCTTTCTAACGAATATTAGAAATTAGAAATCTAACGGTTGGATTTGGAATTATGTCCAAATCAAATTTGAAAAAGGTCGCTGTAAGTGCAGTTCGATGACCGTTGAAGGAAATCGACTGTACGGGCCTTGATAAAATTATTAAAAATAGTAATAATTTGTGTAAAATCATAAGAAATGATTTAGAAAGAATTGGGATGAAAAACTCCATATTTGAAAAGATAAAAATAGATTTTTATCGAAATGAACTAGTTTTGAACTAGAATTATAATTCTATTTATTTTTAAATAAATAAATTGAATTTGAAATGGTTTGGAAAATAACCAAAATTTCCAATGATCGCATTGGAATGGGTTTGAATCGAAATTGTCTTCGGAATATTTCGATGTTGGATTTCGTGATTATACAAATGTTGTTATGGAAATTTGAAAGATATAGATATATATATCGTTATTTCCAATACGATATTTGTTAGTCGTAGAATTTGATATTGAATATAAGCCGGTATATTTTCTATTCAGAGCCTTGTATTGAATATCAAATGTGATTTGGGTTTGTCGTGAATGGTGTATTCACTAACACTGTTCTTAAACCCAGTGGAGAAAGGATTAAATCTTTTTATTTAGATTTAATGAAATGTACCAATTAAATAATATTTAATTGGAATTGAATCGATATTGATTTTTGGGTTTATCGTGAACAGTGTTTTAAATAACACTCGTTCTTTAACCCGATAATTAATGAATGTGATTTTGGGTTTATCGTGAACCGTGTTTTAAATGACACTGATTCTTTAACCCAGTCGAAGATTAAAACTAAGTGGAGTTTTAATGAATCTTTAATTAGATTGAAATAATCGAGAATGGTGTATCACCAGTTTTGCTCCAGGCGATAGTTAAATCTTTAATTAGATTTGAACGTGAAATGGTAATTGAATTTACCGATAACACTGTGGTGTTAGATATGAAGTATTACCCGTTTTACTTCATGGGATAAATAGGTTGGGATTGGGAAATTAAAACAAATGATTACTTCGGTAAGGTTCGCTAATCCCGACTAGTTTGAATTGAGATTCAAAAATAGAATAAAGAATAAATTCAAGGAATTTATCTTGGATAAAATTAATGGGAACCTTTCCCTATGAATGTGAAATTTAAAAACTAACTGCCGGTTAGCCAAACAGAATGGTTTTCTGGATATTGATCTGATGTTGGTTTCGGCCTTCGGAGTTAATATTTGGGGAATTATTCTCTTGGTTAATTTACCGTTAGTGACTAATGAATTGGAATGAGGCGTATGTTGTGTTTGTGTAACACTTATTTAAAATATACGCGAGTTATTCGGAAAGACCGGGTTTATCCCATTCTGAATAACTGATACGACGATAAGTCGAAGATGAAGACGATGGTCGAAGACCGGAAGTCTTCACGTCGTTTGGGTAATTACTGATGATCTTGATTGGGCTGTACACCCAAGAAGATGGAAACAGTTAGTGATCGTCCAGACGTACTTGGAGATCGATGGATATACGAGGTACTAGGTGCCTCCGGTTTCGTTCAGACCCAGAACGGACTTGTAAATGGACTGTGTGTCTGACATTGGATTTTAGTCCGTGTGATTGATCTCTATTAAATATATATCTGTTTGGCGGCGGAGAATTTATTCTCTTGCTTAACGCCCTTCTCTGAGACGTACGAGCTCAGGGGTTATATATTGATGGATATCAAACGCATGGAGTGAATTGCCTGTGTGGCAATTGATCGAGGCTTCTGTTGAAAAGCAAAGTCTTGTGGTGATGGTCAAAGCAAGGCCTTTGTGGCGTAGCTTTGTGTAACGTTTGCTTTGCGAGTTTCACACCCGGTATGAACCAAAAACGGGAGAGGACGTCAGGGAGGGCATGCGTTTCTTTCTAGCTAGAAGTGGCGTCAGTGGTTTTACACGCCCTGACGAGTTTGACTTATGTGGTTGTTGCTGTTGCGAGGCGCCTCGGATTGATCGGTCGTTCTCGAACCGATGGAGTCATTTAGTTGGCTCATTTACGCCCCAAAGGACGGGGAAACGCATGTTCAGGCATTTTAATCCACATCGGTGGACCGGCCCTGAGGATCCAAGGGCCCACCTGAGTCTGGGTCCTGAGGCTCGGCCTAGACAGTCTCGAATCGGTTGAGGACTATCTTTTGCCTCGGTTCATAGACGGAAATCCAATTTCCAAATACGTGACTTTGCGGTTTTATTTGTAAACCTATATATGGTGACATAGTGGGATGGGGCGCTCATGCCGCCTATGATTGATACTTATGATTTGAAGTTGTTTTATACACTATGCACTTATAATAGTATCAAACGATTTGTTTTAACCGTATCAAGCATTCTTTGGCTGTTATAAGGGAAAACCATATCCTCGGCTGCGTTGCATTGTGTGATGGGACCTGGGTCTTATAACAGCTTCATTTTTCTTTATTTAGCATTGCGCTGGTTGTTTTATGCACGGGTATTCTTGGGAGGAAACCCGTTCCGTGTTATACGGCGTGGTCCCTTGATTTACCTAACTTTTAAAATAAAGAATAATAACTGTTTTAGTTCTCACACCAGTCCCATGACTGACCTAGAGTTTATTGTTTTAACCTAAACTCTGGGTGCCCCTATTTTGACACGGGCAGCTAGTAGTTTTGGTTTTGCAGATTTATATTCACAGGATCCTGGTTTACAGCTGGAACGATATCCGGAAAGCTTTGTATCCGTATATCTCCTTCTAGTTGTGTATTGTATTATTTTCCGCTGCTATGTATTTAAATGTAATTTAAATCTCTGATATTTCTGTGTAATATTCGTTTATACTCTGTATATTCTTGTAATCTGATGCATTGTTGTAATATACAATGAAATGTTCTTCTGTATGCGTTCTGTTGTGGTTTGTTCTCGGACTATCCGCCGCTTTCCTTTACGGGGAAGTTGCGGGTTTGTTACACAAATGGGTTGAGAAACTGATTGATTGTTGGTGATTACCATATCCTGTTCTTCCCTGTTTAAACTATACACCATCAATTGATCTATTAATCCATGTTAGGTGCAGGAGTGTGATGTCAGACTGAAGTGCAAAACCATATTCAATAGCCTTAAAGTAGTTTATAAGGACCAAAACCTTTTAATATAAACAGTATACATATAAAACAGGAAAACACAGTTGGTTCAAACCAGCTCTCTGTTTGATCGAAATTTCGAAACTCATATTAAACAAAACTAAATATATGAGTGAAATACTAGTAGTAAATGATGATTTTTAAAAGGAATTTCATGATTTTTATGGCTCTATATCACCGGGGAGGAAGAGATGATCAGAAATTGTACTCAGGGCAAATTTTGATCATCTAGATCGTCGTAGGCCAGGGGATCGAAGTGGGAGCTTCATCAGGGTTCAGGGGTTCGGGGAAAAATACTAGAAAAAATTTCAAATGAGTAGATTAATAGAAATTGAGCACAATAGGGTTTTTGTCTGTTGATGGTTTCACGGGGATTGGAGGCTACGGATGGGCCCCACGCTGGATCGAGTGGGGTACGGTTCGGTGGAGAGGTGCGCACAGGACTGGAGAAGAGATTGGAGGTGGTGGCAGGTCATCAGTAGCCAGTGGTGACCGAGAGGGGGAGTGTTTCCGAGGTCACCTGGTATCTGCGGTTTCAAATTAGTAATGGCTGAAGGTTTTTTTTTTTGATCGACGACGAGAGGAGGGTTGTCGGGCATAGCAACGTGATCAGGGGAGGAGGAGAAACTCGTGGGGATGATCGCTGGTAGGTGACAACGGCAGAGGCGACTGTGCACGTGCATAGGCCTGGGCGAGGAAAAGGGGAAGTGAAACACTATGATTTTTGTGTGATCGACCCAGGAAATCACAACATCAAGGGGATGTGGTACTTTAGTTTTTGGCAACTTGGTACTTTATGAAAACCACATGAAAAAGGTGCTGATCAAGCCAAAAAACATGGTAAAGTGAGGTGGTTGTTACTTTAGTCTTAGATGAGATTTCAAACCTTAGTTTTAAACTAAAAATACAAGTTTTAGAAAAAGAAAATTTAAGGGGAAATAAATAAATAAAACAAAATTAACCTTGTTATTCTAATAGCCAAGTAAAGAAGAAGGGTGAGTCAGGATCCGATGAAGTTTTGTCGTGAAGTACAGAAGTAAGATTAACTATATATTTAGTTTATAAATAAAAATTTGAATTCACTTCTAATTAAAATATTTGAAGTATAAAGTAAATAAAAATATAATTTTTATTTAAAAATAGCACGATAAAAGAAAGAAGTGGATCAGGATTGAAATACAGTTTTGTCAAAACTGAAACCTAAGTACTGAAACTGAAATTTTAAATAAAATTTAAGTTAATTTAATTTAAAGGAAAATTAGAAATGATTTTCTAAAATAGATATTCAACTGGAAGTCAACAAAAGGAAAATCGATCAACGATGAAAGATCAGATATTGTTTTGACCAAGGTTGAGACGTCAGCACAGAAACTGTTAAAATTATTAAATTATAAATTTATTTTATAATTTAGATTGTAATTTGAAACACCCCACCTCCGTTAGGGTCACTCTCAAAGGGAATGCCTTTATTTTGGTGGAGGTTTATAAGTATAAGTCACAGATATACAAGACAGATATAAGAACACATATTTTTGAACAACGGAAAACAACAACTTTTATTTCATTAAAATGTGTGTTACACAAACCATGCCATAATTTGTTTTACAATACTTCCAAAAACATAACATCTTCATAACTGTCTTGATTACATTATTTAAAGAAGCATAAAGAAAACATAAATAAACTGCATAAGTCCCATAATTGTTGTCCAAAGCCATAGTCCAAAACGGAAAAGATCCAAGCAATACATTTTTTCTCTTCAAGCTGGATGTGAAATCTGGTCAAGCTGCGTTATTCCCTCCCTGTGGACCTTGGGGGGGGAACTAAAGAAAAGAAGGCGAAAGAAAAGTAGAGTCAGACATAAAGCCTGAGTAAGTCTAGGACTATTCAGTCTATGAATAAAGAACTGGGTATGATAAGTATAAACTGGAAATGGGAAAGCACCATAAACTAAGTTCAGTTGTCTAGGATCGGATATACTATCGTACCCCATATTAATCTCTGTACCCACATAAACTAGTTCCCAACAGGCACCCCATAATCAGGGTGAAGTGATCCATTTTATGATGATCGGCTCCTACTCGCATAGTTACATGTGTCTTACGGCCCCCGATGTTGTAGTTACCTATGCTGGTCCCACCATGGGGTGTATCAAGTCCCATGGTGGCGGCCCGACACAATCCTAGAATGCATAGGTATGCTACTGGTGCCCAGTGCCTTATTTTTCTGCGCCGGAGTGTGTTCACGCCCGCACCCCGTTAGAACCTACACTGCTGCACCACCGCCGTCGATTTGATCTCTTACACTCAGCCCAGTAATCGTGCCCCACCCTGCCTAGTTTCAGGGTATCATGATACCTTGTAGGGTTACTGCTGAAAAGGGTCCCCCGCTACTAGGTTTTCTACTTCTAGCCAACATGCTAAGTTGGTTAAGTGTTTTATAAACCTAATGTAACACCCCACGTCCATTAATGTCACTCACAAAGGGAATGCATTAACTTCCATGGAGGTTTTAAGTGAATATAGAACAGTAAAATTACAACAAGACAGATATAAAATAGTACTTGGAAATTCAAAAACTTTATTTCGTTGTAGCAGAAGTCAAAACATGTTTGATTACATCATAACACCATATTCAATGTCAAGTACAATATCTATCTTGATAAAACAAGTACATAATCCCATTACATGAATAGCCATTAAAAAGAAAGATAACAAGTTGGACTTTACTTCAGCAGTCCAAGCTTTCCAGAAGATAAGCGATCCAACTAGACTCCACTAGAACTTGGCCCAACCTGCGGACCTGAAGGGAGAAAAAGGATGGAAAAGAGGGGGTCAGACATAAAGTCTGGTGAATATGATAGTTCTACAATACTATTACCAAAATAACTGGACTAAGGCATAAGCTGGAAAACAAGAAAATGTCTATGAAGAGCAGATTAAGGACATAGACAATCACTAAAGGCAACGTTATAGGCGCTCCTAAATACTAAAGGATAAACACTATACTGCACCACACCAGTCACCCTAAAGATTCATCCCACTTAGCTTCACTTAGAAACTTTCCCAATGGCTTTACGTACCCCTAGCTGACTACATAGGTGCCGCCTGCCCCTATCTCCACTAAGTGTACCCTACTTCCCATTATTCGATCGGATCCCTAACTCGTAGATACCCGTGCTGGCCCCACAGTGGGGTGTATCACTCCCCTAAAGTGGCAACCTGATACAACGGACATGCACGGCTTATACCTACATGATGCAACAACGTCTTACCTACCAGCCCGGGTCCACACACGCATATGAAACCCGTTGGACTTGCGTTGCCACCGCTCCCTGTTTTGGCCTCTTATAGTCAAACCCAGTATGCGTGTCCCGTCCTCGACTTGGGTCGAGCCCACAAAGATACGTTTTGGAATACTGGTTGAAATGGGCCCCCACTATTTACCACAAGCATTCCACCTAAGCTTGTCCCCATTAGTCCATCCCACTTAACCCACTTAGTCATGTTCATTTACATGTGTGTTTGGTTAAGTCTAATCGTATTTCAAATGCCTCTAAAGGCAACCACCAGATTCCTCATGCCACCCAAGGCACCTACTTAACCCCCATGTCCCACCTTACATGATTATCTGGTTAAGTATTTCTTAGTTCATTAAGGCCATAACCTCATAAAGACCTCTCACATTAGACTGGCATTTATGGCAGCTGGATTTGCCGGGCGGGTCCGGGCAGTCTTACACCATAAAAGAGTCTAACCTCGTGTCTTTACAACTGTTATGCTTTAGTTTGGGCCTAGGACCTCTCACATTGGGCCGACATTTGTGACTACTGGATTTGCCGGGCGGGTCCGGGCAGGTTTACATCACAAACGGGTCCAACCTCGTGTCCTAAGCATTGATTATTAATAATAATCCACTTTCCACCAATTTTAATAATTCCCTACTTGAATTATTAATTACTTCCAATTTTTAACAATGTCCATAATTGACTCAATTATGGACATTCATTCATGGTATGCAACATCTTACAAAATTGCACCCAATTTATTAATTCCAAATATTACCCCTACCCCACGTTTGAACGTTTATTCGCAAAATATATGTTAGACTCGAATAGCCTAACTCATAGCATAAAAGAGATTATCATAATAACAACATGTATATGTGACCAAATGAATCATAATAAGGGGTGAAACTTGCATATGTCCAACTTGCATAGATTATACATGTCATGGATCTAAAGGTGTCAACTTGTTCAAAATTCACCTAATATGATCTCAATCAATTTTCATAAACTTACATATGAACATGTGTGAATCAACATCATCTAATTTTTTAACAACATGGTTTTATATGGGTACACCTAACTCAATAGGCAAATTCCCATAATCAAGTTTTATTTAATTATAGTTTCAAGTTTATGGGTACACCTAACCTAATAGGCAAATTCCCATAAACAAGATCCATTTAAATTAAGAAAAAAAAACATAACTTTAAGCATGATCCAACAACATCATGATTTTTCAACATAATATAGCATGATTTATAACATGTCATAGTATGATAGTATAACATAGCTTGACATGATTCTCAACATAGCACGACATAGCATAAGAGAATTTACAACATAGCATGACATAGCATATATAATTTACATCATACGACAACATAATAACATAATAAGAGATCCACAATATATAGAATTTACAATTACAAATCACATCACTTTCTTGTGATCCATTCATAACTGAGTCAAATTAGTTTGTAATAGTCTTGTGAGAATCATCATACTCACCAACAAAAGAAAAGAATTAGAGAAAGAGAGATCTTTTGATTTGATTTGTGTAGATTTAGTTGTAGAAGATTAGGCTTCCTCTTCTTAGTTTGTGACGGCTACGCTGAACTCCGTGTCAGCAGCATGACGGTAGCTTCTCTAATTTTACACGTGATTTAGGTCTAGGGTCTACCCACTTATTTATAGATTTTAGAATTCATTTAGGCCATTAGATTTAACCTAGAAATAACCGCAGCCGTTCAGACAAGATGGGGTTTATCTTGTTGACTCAGCAATGAGTCAGAAGTGACTCAGCAAACACTCAGCATATTAATAAACTTCTATTCATGTCATAAATATATATATATTTTCTACAATGTACACATTAGATACATCCCCCCCTTTTACACACTTATTATTGTTTTTATATACATATTAGATACATCCCCTCTCTTACATACTTATTAATATTTTTATATTCATATTAGATACATCCCCTCTTCTACATACTTATTAATATTTTTATATTCATATTAGATACATCCCCTCTTCTACACACTTATTATTATTTTAGCAACTTTAGTGTTAATAGAAAATTCGGGGTGTTACACCTAACCCCCAATTAGTTTGCTTAGTTTAGCATGTTGTATTTTGATTAAGTATTAATATGATTTACTTAATACTATCAATCCTGACTCAGCCTTAATTGTCTTATTAAAGCCTTGACCTCTCACATTAGACAGGTATTGTTGTGGCTGCCTGTTGCCGGTTGGGTCCGGGCAGTCTTACGCCACAACTCAGTCTAACCTCGGGTCCTTATTAGGCTCCGTGTTTAACCACCCACATTGGATAGGTATTGTTGTGACTACTGGACAGCCGGGCGGTTCCGGGCAGGTTTACATCACAACTCAATCCAACCTCGGGTTAAACACATCGTATTTTCTACATTTACATATTTTATCTCTTTTCTTTTCATATGTAAATATTTGCGGCCCATTATTCAAATTCATCTTTATTGATTAAAATTTATTTATGCCACTTAATTGCTTTTCAAGGTTGTTGGCATGCGTTAAACATGCCAACACATATGTTCTAAATTTTAGCTCAAACGTCATTACCCCCGTATTATACGTTCGCTCCAATGTAAGGTGTGTTGGGTTTAATACTTAAACCCAATTTAGCCAAATGAAAAGGGGAGGCTTATAACATGGTGTTTATAAGGTAACATGAAAAAGGGGAGTGTGAACGCATGAACTTGCAACGAACGATTCAATTAACATAAAGTAGGCACATGTGAACTTGCAATTGTAACATCATATAATCATGGCATAGCATGAATCATTTTATTCATATGATTATGGCATAATCAAAACTTAAACATGAATCATTCTATTCATATAATTATGGCATAAACAATATTTAAACATGCATCGTTCTATTCATATAATCATGGCATAAATAATACATGAATCATTTTATTCATATCGTTAAGGCATAGACAATACTTTAACATGAATCATAGGTTCAACTAGTGAAACACCCCACCTCCGTTAGGGTCACTCTCAAAGGGAATGCCCTAATTTTGGTGGAGGTTTATAAGTACAAGTCACAGATATACAAGACAGATATAAGAACACATATTTGTAAACAGCGGAAGAACAACAACAAACTTTTATTTCATAAAGTCAAATACGTGTTACAACAACATCCCTTCCAAAAACATAACATAACACTTTTTTTTTCTGTCTTGAGTACATTGTTTAAAGAAGCATAAATAAAACATAGATAAACTGCAAAAGCCCCATAGTGGATTGTCCAAAGCCATAGTTCAAAACAGGAAAGTCCAAGCAATACATTTTCTCTTCTTCAAGCTGGATGCTGAGGTAGGTCAAGCTGCTGTGTTCCCTCCCTGAGGACCTGGGGGGGGGGAAACGGAAGAAAGAAGACGAAAGAAAAGTAGAGTCAGACATAAAGCCTGAGTAAGTCTAGTACTATTTTGTCTATGAATAAAGAACTGGGTATGATAAGTATAAACAGGAAGTGGGCATGCATTATAAACTTGGTTAAGTTGTCTAGGGTCGAATATACTATCGCACCCCATATTAACCTCTGAACCCATATAAACTAGTTTTCCAACTGGCACCCCATAATAAGGGTGATGTGATCCATTCTATGATGATCGGCTCCTACTCGCATAGTTACATGTGTCTTACGGCCCCCGATGTCTGTAGTTACCTATGCTGGTCCCACCATGGGGTGTATCAAGTCCCATAGTGGCAACCCGACACAACCTTAGAGTGCACAGGTATGCTACTGGTGTCCAGTGCCTTATTTTTCTGCGCCGGAGTGTGTGCACGCCCGCACTCCGTTAGAACCTACACTGCTACACCACCGCCGTCGCTTTGACCTCTTACAATCAGCCCAGTAATCGTGCCCCACCCTGCCTAGTTTCAGGGTATCCTGATACACCTTTTAGGGTTACTGCTGAAAAGGGTCCCCCGTTACTAGGTTTTCTATCTCTAGCCAACATGCTAAGTTGGTTAAGTGTTTCCTAACCTAACCCCACCAGTCCATTTAGTTTAGCATGTTCCATTTTGATTAAGTCTTTAGTTCACTTAATCCTAGCAATCCTGACTCAGCCTTAATTGTCTTATTAAGGCCCTGACCTCTCACATTAGACAGGTATTGTTGTGGCTGCCTGTTGCCGGTTGGTTCCGGGCAGTCTTACGCCACAACTCAGTCTAACCTCGGGTCCTTATTGGGCTCCATGTTTAACCTCCCACATTGGATAGGTATTGTTGTGACTACTGGACAGCCGGGCGGTTCCGGGCAGGTTTACATCACAACTCAATCCAACCTCGGGTTAAACACATCGTATGTTCTACATTTACATATTTTGTCATTCTTCTTTATTTCTTATATAAATATTTGCGGCCCATTATTAAGTTAATGGTGTAAAGGTTACACCAATCACGGGCCAAACCCATACTTGAATTTGGGCCCTTCTATATTATATTTTCATTCATTAATTAATTTTAACCCAACGTTATTTTCCCCCGTTTTACACGTCCGTTTATATATATTGGGCTTAGCCTTTTAAAGCCCAATTTAGCCATGCGAAAAGGGGAGGCTTATGGCGTAATTTCATACACAAAGAGGGGAAGGTGAGCGCATGAACTTGCAGTATGACGTTGGGAATACAAAATAGAAACTGGTGTACTTGCATAGTGGTAACATAGGTGACATGAATCAAAGCATGTGAACTTGTAATTGAGATATCGTTATTGTCACATGAACCTATATTTTTGTTTAGGCATAATGTCAAACATAAGCATGTCATAAATACTTTTTAGCATAAACATGGCATAATGGCATAAGTATAGTTAAATTTGTTCATAAGGTTTCTACATGTTTACAAAGGGAATACTTTGTTACTAACACAAAAGCATAGTTCAACTTAATCATGATTTAAGTCTAATCACATAACGATGGTATAAATATACTTATGCATAAATATTCCTAATCATGGTATTTGCTTTAAACTTGCAAAAAGGGATTTTTGAGTCTAACCTAGCCATGTCTCACATATGTCATCACATAATTCTTTTAAACAAGATAGGCTTAATCATGGATTTTCAATTATGCCAAATATCATTCATAGCCTAGACATATTCATAAGTTTTGCAAAAGCATGACTTAATACATGGATTATGGTGTCAAAATTCCAACATAGTTTCATATGAACTATAACAACCAAACTTGTTTCAATTACTTGCAAAATGATTTATGCACAAAAATATACATCATGATGGCATAATAACAAAGCCTCAGACTTGCATGAATTTCAATCAACTACATACATGTAGCTTCAACATAGGTCACATAATTTGCGAATATTCCAAACGTATATTTGCATAGAACTACCGCATGTAGTTCTTTATAATATCCAAACGTATATAAGAACGCACAAATATGAATTTCATTGCCACAATTCAAGCATACAAATCAATACAGTTGTTTATTCATACCAAAGTAATACTCTACTTACAATGGTGTGATGAATTCTCTAATTTAGGGATTGAAGACGCAAATTCCTTTGTTGAATTGATTAGCTTTAGGTTGCTTGAATTGCTTTAGGCTTCAGAACTTTCTCCCTAATCCTCTCTCTAGTTGGCGGCTACCTCTTGTCGTTCCTCAGCAACATGGCGGCTATGTTCTTAATTTTGAATGAATAGATTAGGGTTTGTCTAGGGTTGTTTATATAGAGGTTAGGAACTGATTAGGACCCTTGATGTTGCTAGGTTAGATCGTAGCCATTCATTCGATAGAGAGACCAATTAAAACTTGCCACCTAGCCCTAGTGACAAAGCAGACCACAGAAAATCGGAGGAACACAGACCTGGCCAGCCAGGTTGACTGGGCTCGACCAGGTCGATACCCCTGTCGACAGGGCTGTCGACAGCCCTGTCGACATGGGTAGCCCAGGTCGACAGCCCAGTCGACCTGGGTGGCCCAGGCGGGTGTTCTTCCACCCTGGCCCAATGGGCCCCACTTCGGAATATTTAATTATTTAATTCTGTTTGAATTTTAAACTAAATTTAAAAACTTCCGAAGGCCATATCTTCTTCATACGGACTCCGTTTTTCGAAAACTCGGACTCTATTTCGCGTATTTTTCCGAGACGAATGTAATGGCGTATCTCGTTTCCCTTAGTTCTTTGATTTCAGATTAATTATACTTTAATTTGTTAATTTCACAGTTATAGAATTTTCGGGGTGTTACATTCTCCCCCACTTAAAAGGATTTCGTCCCGAAATCTTCAAGTTAGGAGGAATGTATATCCTAACATCCAATCATCCATCTACTCATCCATCAAACACGAGCATCCATTGTCCTTAAAAGACTTCTAATGCTTCATGATCATATGCAAAGTGTGTGTGTATACATGAACTTATCTAATGTAAAATCAGGCGGTCTACTGATTCAGTTGACCTCCTTAATGCGAATTATGTAAGTGCCATGAATCCATTATGTATGCAAATTTTTCCTATTCATGATTCTACATGAGTGCACAACCATTCAATACAAATGCAACATCCACATGTCAACATATTAATGTTCAACCATAGACGAAAGCAAACATATATGCATATGCAATATGAAGTGACTGAGCCGATCTAAAACCTAGATTGTGTCTGTATATGCAACCACTAGCAATCACTTGCAACCACTTGCAACCATTCATACATAACATGTTTCAATTACATGTTTCCATCCAACGGGTTTCTACCTAAAAGATAAGGTCGAGGAAATATACCTAAAAAGATAGATAAAAGCGCAACTTAAGGAAAAGGAAAGTTCAAGGATGTACCCTCGAACAGAAAAGGGTAGGTTGCACGGATTCTAGCTTCAGTTTCCCAAGTCGCGTCTCCCTCGGCGTCGCTCCACTGGAATTTGACGAGCTTGACTTCATGGTTGCGTAGCTTCTTCACTTCCGTTCCTAAGATTCGGGTTGGAACTTTTCTTATGGTTGCTTCGCGTTCCACTTCGGCCTCTTCGAGGATATTTGGCTCTACCACTTCAGCAGTCTCATGTAGACATTTTCGGAGATGTGAAACGTGAAAAATGTTGTGGACTCCGGCCAACTTCTCGGGCAGCTCTAATCTATAGGCCATTTTCCTAATCTTCTCGATGATAGGGAATGGCCCTACGAATCTTGGCGCTATCTTTCCGGTGGTTCCAAAACGAACAACGTTTCTTAGTGGTGATACCTTGAGAAAAACTCTGTCTCCAACCTCGAATTCAAGGTCGGTTCTTCTCTTGTCGGCGTAGGACTTTTGTCTGTCTTGGGCCGTCTTCATCCTTCTTTGTATTAAGCCTACTTTCTCTGAAGTCTCTCGGATCATATCTGGTCCAAGTATGAGCTTATCAGTAGACTCCCACCAACAAGTGGGCGATCGGCACGGTCTTCCATATAAAGCTTCGAAGGGCGCCATTCCGATGGTTGCTTGATAGCTGTTGTTGTAGGCAAATTCCACCAAAGGAAGGTGGTCTTCCCATGTCCCTCCGAAGTCAAGGACGCATAGTCTTAAAAGGTCTTCCAAAACTCTGTTTACTCTCTCTGTTTGGCCGTCGGTTTGGGGATGATAGGCTGTGCTCAAGCGTAACTGCGTTCCTACTGCTTCTTGCAGACTCCGCCAAAACTCGCTGGTGAAGATGGGGTCTCGGTCACTAACAATGCTAGATGGTATTCCATGGAGTCGAACGATTTCCTTGAGGTAAAGTGATGCTAGGGATGAGGCAGTTCTTTTACTTTTGACAGGTAAAAAGTGGGCGCTTTTAGTAAGCCTATCCACTATTACCCAAATGCTAGTGTTGCCTCTCCTAGACCTAGGCAGCCCATCGATGAAGTCCATTGAGATGCTATCCCACTTCCACTGCGGGACCTCCAGAGGATGTAGTAGTCCGCCAGGCTTTTTCTGTTCCGCCTTAACCTGTTGGCACACCATACATTTAGAAACGAATTCTGCCACGTCCTTTTTCATGCCATTCCAAAAGAAATTCCTTTTTATGTCTTTGTACATTTTATCTCCGCCTGGATGTATCGTCATCTTGGAGTGATGTGCTTCCTCGAGAACCTTCTTTACTAAATCTTTTGTCTGTGGGACGCATAGTCTTCCATCTCGCCTTAGCAAACCCTTATCGTCGATGGAGTATCTGTTGAGGTGACTTGAAGTCTCACCCCTAATTAACCTATCAATTATTTCTACAAGCTGAGGGTCTTCGCGTTGTGCTGTCCCTACAGAATCCACTAAGGTTGGGCGCACTTCGAGAGATGCTAGCAAGCCCGGTACGAAATCGGAGGAGGGCCTAAAGTCGAAGCTGGCTATAAACTCTAGGCTTTGTCTTTCAACAAACAACGGGCTTAGTGTCAATTTCTTTCGGCTCAACGCGTCTGCTACAACGTTGCCTTTGCCCGGAGTGTAGGAGATTTCGAAATCGTACGAGGCAAGAAACTCCATCCACCTTTGTTGCCTCAAGTTAAGATCCTTCTGCGAGAAAAGATATTTCAACGATTTATGGTCAGTGTAAAGTTCGAACTTCTCACCTAGGAGATAGTGTCGCCAAGACTTGAGTGCAAAGACGATGGCGGCTAACTCTAGATCATGGGTTGGGTAGTTCTTTTCGTGCACCTTCAACTGCCTTCCGCCATAAGCTACTACCCTTCCTTCTTGCATTAAGACGGCGCCTAGCCCTGTCCCACATGCATCCGTATAAACAGTGAACATCTTGCTCCCATCTGGCAGCGTCAAAACTGGGGCTGTTGTAAGAGCCCTTTTTAGTCGTTGGAAAGCAAACTCGCAATCCAAGTCCCAATTGAACACTAGATTCTTCTTAGTCAATTTCGTGAGCGGAGCTGAGATTTTCGCAAAATCCCTTATGAATTTTCGATAGAAACCCGCTAGTCCTAGAAAGCTTCGGACCTCCGTTGCATTCCTTGGTGTCTTCCAATCCTGTACCGCCACTACTTTAGCAGGGTCCACTGCTAACCCTTGTTTGGATACTATGTGCCCAAGGAACCTCACCTCTTCTCTCCAAAAGTGGCATTTGGAGAATTTGGCTTTTAGTTGATGGACTCGCAAAGTTTCCATGATTGCCCTTAAGTGTTGAGCATGTTCCTCTTCATTCTTTGAGAAGATAAGGATATCATCTACGAAGACCACTACGAATTTGTTGAGGAAATCTCTAAATACCCTACTCATCAGGTCCACGAAATAAGCAGGTGCATTTGTCAAGCCGAAAGGCATGACAAGCCATTCAAAGAAGCCGTCTGGGGTTCTGAACGCCGTTTTATCGATGCTATCTTCAGCCACCCTTAGCTGATGAAAACCGGTTGCTAAATCGAGTTGGGAGAAAACAGACACTCCTACAAGCTGGTCAAATAAATCGTCAATTCTAGGGAGAGGATGCCTATTCTTTTTTGTTAGCTTGTTGAGCTCCCTATAGTCAACACATAGACGGAGTGAACCATCCGCCTTTGTAGCGAATACCACCGGAGCGCCCCATTCTGAAATGCTCCTCCTAATGAACCCCTTTTCTAGAAGCTCTTTAATCTGTTTCCTGAGCTCTTTCCTTTCTCGTGGAGCCATATGTCTAACAGGCAACGCAACGGGCTTTGCATTATCTACAAGATATATGCGGAAGTCTATTTCCCGCTTCGGAGGCAAGCCCTTCACCTCTTCAAAGACATCCGGATATTCCCGGACCACTCTAACTGATTGCAAATTTTCAACAGAGGCATCTAGCGATTCAAGATAACTAAGCATGACCGCATACGAGGGATTACAAGAAATTTCCAAAGTATTACCGAGCTGGGTTAGGAGCCTAACAACCCTTTTCTCACAATCAAGGATGGCCCCATTACTGGATAGCCAATCCATACCCAAAATCAAACCATACCCCGAAAAGCCCAAAACGAAGGCACTACATTGAAATTCAACACTTAGGATAGAAATTTTCAAATCCAAACAGATCATAGACAAATGAGCTGGGCCCCCAATTGGGTTTAAAACAATTAAGGGGTCCTCTACCATACTAGTTCTTAGGTGCAGAGATTCTACTAAAGCAGACGAGATAAAGGAGTGTGATGCGCCAGAATCAAATAAAGTGCGAACGGGGTGATCATAAAGATAAACTACACTTTCTACAGAAGTGTTTGTACCTCGCTGTTGCAAAGGTGGCGCTTCTAGCACATGAACCTGTGCCCCTGAGGTGGATCCAGCGCCCTGCCCCTGTCCTCGTTTCTTTGGGCAGTCCTTAGCCCTGTGGCCTGTCTGACCGCATGAAAAGCACCCACCATTCTCCTTGGCCTTCTTTTTCCGGCAGTCCTTTACTAAGTGTCCCACTTTGCCACAGAAATTACACTTCCTCTTCTCCTTGTTGCCTTTCCCGCCTTTCTTAAAGTCCGTCTTCTTAGGCTGCAAACCCTCTTTCTTCCCTTGAGAGCTTTCTGCCTTAGTCTCCTTCTTGCTCTTATCCTCTTCATTCAGCAATGCCATTTGCACCAATCTTTCATATGTGACCCCCATGGGTATATGGGTCATGGCCAAACTGTGTAATGGCTCATTTAACCCTTTGACGAAACGGAGAGCCTTCTTGTGCGGGGTGTTGACTAGGTCAAGCCCAAACCTAGCCAGCTCATCGAACTGATTCACATACTCTCTGACAGTCTTGTCCCCTTGTTTAAGAAATAAGAATTTTTCCAACTGCAAACTTCTTTCCGCATCTGAGAGAAATTTGGTCTCAAACCTTGCCCTAAAGTCCTCCCATGTCTCCACTGGTCTTTCAGCATTAGTGACCTCCCACCAGTAGGAAGCCTCGCCCTTCAATAGCCACACTGCCAATTGTACTTTTTGCCTATCCTCTACCTCAAAGATGATGAATAGGTCCTCCGTTTCTTTCAGCCAATTTCTAGCTGCCACGAAGGAGTCACTTCCATGGAAATCCCTTCCTCCCATGGCTTTAAAATCTTTACATATCTTAGCGAATGTGTTTCCCCGAGGAGGAGGTGGAGGAAAAGGTGCTGCTGCAGCTGGATGATTTCCTGCAGCTGGGGGAGGAGGAACGGTAGGACCTGGCTGAGTGGCCCTCGCTTCTAAGAACCGTCTAAACCAACCAGGTATTGGTACCCCTTCCGGCAAGTTAAGTTCTTGGGACATGCTGAAACAAAAAGGATAGATTCAAAACGAAGGATAAGAGATAGTACCTATGGCTTTGGGGAGTGGACTTTGCCTTTTTAAAATAAAATAATGTTTTTCTTTTAAAAATGCTTCTTTAAATTTCCTTTTTTGAAAATAAATTTTCAAAACTTTTTATCTTATCTGGTAAACCTATGCTCTGATACCAAGTGAAACACCCCACCTCCGTTAGGGTCACTCTCAAAGGGAATGCCCTAATTTTGGTGGAGGTTTATAAGTACAAGTCACAGATATACAAGACAGATATAAGAACACATATTTGTAAACAGCGGAAGAACAACAACAAACTTTTATTTCATAAAGTCAAATACGTGTTACAACAACATCCCTTCCAAAAACATAACATAACACTTTTTTTTTCTGTCTTGAGTACATTGTTTAAAGAAGCATAAATAAAACATAGATAAACTGCAAAAGCCCCATAGTGGATTGTCCAAAGCCATAGTTCAAAACAGGAAAGTCCAAGCAATACATTTTCTCTTCTTCAAGCTGGATGCTGAGGTAGGTCAAGCTGCTGTGTTCCCTCCCTGAGGACCTGGGGGGGAAACGGAAGAAAGAAGACGAAAGAAAAGTAGAGTCAGACATAAAGCCTGAGTAAGTCTAGTACTATTTTGTCTATGAATAAAGAACTGGGTATGATAAGTATAAACAGGAAGTGGGCATGCATTATAAACTTGGTTAAGTTGTCTAGGGTCGAATATACTATCGCACCCCATATTAACCTCTGAACCCATATAAACTAGTTTTCCAACTGGCACCCCATAATAAGGGTGATGTGATCCATTCTATGATGATCGGCTCCTACTCGCATAGTTACATGTGTCTTACGGCCCCCGATGTCTGTAGTTACCTATGCTGGTCCCACCATGGGGTGTATCAAGTCCCATAGTGGCAACCCGACACAACCTTAGAGTGCACAGGTATGCTACTGGTGTCCAGTGCCTTATTTTTCTGCGCCGGAGTGTGTGCACGCCCGCACTCCGTTAGAACCTACACTGCTACACCACCGCCGTCGCTTTGACCTCTTACAATCAGCCCAGTAATCGTGCCCCACCCTGCCTAGTTTCAGGGTATCCTGATACACCTTTTAGGGTTACTGCTGAAAAGGGTCCCCCGTTACTAGGTTTTCTATCTCTAGCCAACATGCTAAGTTGGTTAAGTGTTTCCTAACCTAACCCCACCAGTCCGTTTAGTTTAGCATGTTCCATTTTGATTAAGTCTTTAGTTCACTTAATCCTAGCAATCCTGACTCAGCCTTAATTGTCTTATTAAGGCCCTGACCTCTCACATTAGACAGGTATTGTTGTGGCTGCCTGTTGCCGGTTGGTTCCGGGCAGTCTTACGCCACAACTCAGTCTAACCTCGGGTCCTTATTGGGCTCCATGTTTAACCTCCCACATTGGATAGGTATTGTTGTGACTACTGGACAGCCGGGCGGTTCCGGGCAGGTTTACATCACAACTCAATCCAACCTCGGGTTAAACACATCGTATGTTCTACATTTACATATTTTGTCATTCTTCTTTATTTCTTATATAAATATTTGCGGCCCATTATTAAGTTAATGGTGTAAAGGTTACACCAATCACGGGCCCAACCCATACTTGAATTTGGGCCCTTCTATATTATATTTTCATTCATTAATTAATTTTAACCCAACGTTATTTTCCCCCGTTTTACACGTCCGTTTATATATATTGGGCTTAGCCTTTTAAAGCCCAATTTAGCCATGCGAAAAGGGGAGGCTTATAGCGTAATTTCATACACAAAGAGGGGAAGGTGAGCGCATGAACTTGCAGTATGACGTTGGGAATACAAAATAGAAACTGGTGTACTTGCATAGTGGTAACATAGGTGACATGAATCAAAGCATGTGAACTTGTAATTGAGATATCGTTATTGTCACATGAACCTATATTTTTGTTTAGGCATAATGTCAAACATAAGCATGTCATAAATACTTTTTAGCATAAACATGGCATAATGGCATAAGTATAGTTAAATTTGTTCATAAGGTTTCTACATGTTTACAAAGGGAATACTTTGTTACTAACACAAAAGCATAGTTCAACTTAATCATGATTTAAGTCTAATCACATAACGATGGTATAAATATACTTATGCATAAATATTCCTAATCATGGTATTTGCTTTAAACTTGCAAAAAGGGATTTTTGAGTCTAACCTAGCCATGTCTCACATATGTCATCACATAATTCTTTTAAACAAGATAGGCTTAATCATGGATTTTCAATTATGCCAAATATCATTCATAGCCTAGCCATATTCATAAGTTTTGCAAAAGCATGATTTAATACATGGATTATGGTGTCAAAATTCCAACATAGTTTCATATGAACTATAACAACCAAACTTGTTTCAATTACTTGCAAAATGATTTATGCACAAAAATATACATCATGATGGCATAATAACAAAGCCTCAGACTTGCATGAATTTCAATCAACTACATACATGTAGCTTCAACATAGGTCACATAATTTGCGAATATTCCAAACGTATATTTGCATAGAACTACCGCATGTAGTTCTTTATAATATCCAAACGTATATAAGAACGCACAAATATGAATTTCATTGCCACAATTCAAGCATACAAATCAATACAGTTGTTTATTCATACCAAAGTAATACTCTACTTACAATGGTGTGATGAATTCTCTAATTTAGGGATTAAAGACGCAAATTCCTTTGTTGAATTGATTAGCTTTAGGTTGCTTGAATTGCTTTAGGCTTCAGAACTTTCACCCTAATCCTCTCTCTAGTTGGCGGCTACCTCTTGTCGTTCCTCAGCAACATGGCGGCTATGTTCTTAATTTTGAATGAATAGATTAGGGTTTGTCTAGGGTTGTTTATATAGAGGTTAGGAACTGATTAGGACCCTTGATGTTGCTAGGTTAGATCGTAGCCATTCATTCGATAGAGAGACCAATTAAAACTTGCCACCTAGCCCTAGTGACAAAGCAGATGAGACGACCCGATTTCCCGTTCTCACGGAAACAAGGTTATCTTTGGAATATAACACAGAAACATACAATAGCAGAACAGAATTAAATAAATACACCAGAATGAACAACTAAATATACTGGATAAAAGTAATCATCAGAGTTACACAGTATACAGGATCTTACTTAGTACAAATACAGTTCAGCTATACATAAATGTCTACAGCGGAAATAAACAAAATATGTACAATAGGAGCTGAACAGCATAAAAAGAAATAAATGATAGAATCCATCTTCAGCTCCAGCTATCCAGAAAGAACCAGCTAAACCTGAATACAAGGCTGCCCGTGTAGAAAAAGGGGCACCCGAGTTTGAGAGTGAAACAAACTACGAGTCAGTCATGGGACTGGTATGAGAAATCCACTCAACACATATATAATTGGCTAATCACAGGACCACGCCACTTTCGTGGAACGGGTTTTCTCCATTGGATTGCCAGTGCTTTAAAACAAATCTTTCTTTTAAACATCGCTATGCTTTTTATAAAAATGAAGCCGTTATAAGACTCAGTTCCCATCACACAATGCAACGCAAACCGGAGGATAGAGTTTTACCTTATAACGGTCAAGATATGCTTGATACGAATAAAAAAAAGGCAATTGATATTATTGCTAGTGTTTATATGTTTTGAAAACAATTTCAAATCATAACTATCAATCATAGACGGCATGGGTACCATATATCATGTCGCCATATATATATACAATCAAAACCGCACGATGTCGTATTTGGAAATTGGATTTCCGTCATGAACCAAGGCAAAAGATAGTCCTTACCGAATTCGTGACTCTCTAGCCCGAGCCATAGGAACAGCCGCAACTGCCCCTTGAATCGTCAGGGCCGGTCCACCGATGTGGATTATTATGCCTGAACAATACGTTTCCCCGCCCTTTGGGGCGTAAACGAGCCAACGAATGACTCCATCGGACCCGGATCGTCCGATCAAACCGAGGCGCCTCGTAACAGCAACAACCACATAAGTGAAAAGTATATAAATGTCAGGGCTGGTAGGTCACTGACACCACCCTAGCTAGAAAGAAACGCATGCCCTCCCTGAGGTCCTTCCTCCCGTTTTAGGTTCCTACCGGGGTGTGAGGCTCGCGAATTCACGTTATACACAAAGCTACGCCACACAGGCGGTGCTTTGATCATCACCACAAGACTTTGCTTTTCAACAGAAGCCCTGATCACTGCATCTTAGCATGCCACACAGAATAAATCCTATGTCAGACACACAGTCCATTTACAAGTCCGTTCTGGGTCTGAACGAAACCGGAGGCACTAAATACCTCGCAAACCCTTCGATCAACACGTACGTCTGAACGATCACCACTCATTATCCATATTTCGGGATGCCTCCCAATCAGGACCTCGGTTACCATCCAAACGAGGTGAAGATCTCCGGTCTTCGACCATCGTCTTCATCTTCGAATTTCAATCGTCGGTCGATTATTCGAAATGAGAATTAACTCGGCCTTTTCAAATAATTCACGTATATTTAGAATTTCAAATCGATTTATTTCAATGGTTAAATTATTTGACAACATCCAGTTTGTTCTTTAATGTAATTTTCACACCAAACACATTCAACCATCAAACATCACATAAATCAAGCAAATTCAGTTTATTTCCATTCCATATCGCTTACGATATTTTATAACTATTTATCGCTATTTTTATTTATTTTAAAATAGCCATTTTATTCAAAACGACGCTTCGGGCCATAAGGCGGCCGTGGCGCTGTTTTTCTTCAGATTTGATTTACACATATCTGAAAATCTAACCGTTGGATCCTCACAAAATTTACATCATTAGAAAGGTCTTTTCAAAACGAATCCAACGGTTCCAGTTTCGGGAAAATCCGACGGTCGGACTCCCGGTACAATCGTTTGAATTTTCGATTTCAAAATACGAACTGCAGCGTCGTTATTCGATTTAATATAATTATATTTATATATATAAATAAATATAATCGTTTCTGGCGCTGTTTTTCTTCAGATTTGAATTAAACATTCCAGACAATCCAACCGTTGGATTTCTACAAGGTTGGTGTCGTTGGAAAGATTATTCCAAGGCGAACCCGACGGTTGAGGTTTCGGGAAAATCCGACGGTCGGATTTCCCGTACTAGTCGTTTGAAATCACGGTTTCAAAATACGAACTGCACGGCCTCGTTTCGTTTTAATTTTATTTATATTTATATATTTATATAAATATAGTTCATTCAATGATTCCTATATCGTTTTCACTTCAAATATTTTTCTAACTCCATAAATTTTGGAAAAATTTCGCCATAACCTCCCCTGTACCGGGAGCGTCGGGAAATCGCAAATAGCGTCCCGGTCCTTCTAATCTCAAAAAGAAAAAGAAAAAGCCAAGCGGCTAGCCAACAGGCTCAAAATCATCACCCAAACAAATCAGTAAATGTGTACCTATTTGTCGGGCACAAAATTTTATTCCTCTTCTCTAGCCCCTTTGCTATAACCTGTTCAATGAATATGCATGTACATATATATACAGTCTATATCATTTTCCATTTTCTATTCAACTTCATATCTGATTTCTATTTGGTTTAAAAACACCATTCATTCTAATGTTACATAAATAGGTGCAAATAATTTCATTAGCTAATTAATGAATATTTCAACTCGTCTATGTTTATTTTGAACAAGTGGCTATTTTTAACACTTCACATTTTAACGACTTATGCATACAATAAAAATGTGATTTTTATTGTAAAACGATTCATTTCAAAACACTATTTTTCTATATAGTTCATATAGTCTATAAAAGGTGATTTTAATTATCTAACAATTTATTTCAAAATATGAATACCATTCAACACATGAATTTCTAAACAACGAATGAATATCAATTCAACACATGAATGTTTCTATAGTTTTTATATATCAATAAAAATGTGATTTTTATTATCGAACTATTTATTTCAAAATATGAATACCATTCAACACATGAATTTCTAAACAACGAATGAATATCAATTCAACACATGAATGTTTCTATAGTTTTTATATATCAATAAAAATGTGATTTTTATTATCGAACTATTTATTTCAAAATATGAATACCATTCAACACATGAATTTCTAAACAACGAATGAATATCAATTCAACACATGAATGTTTCTATACAATGAATAAATATAGTTTAAGCATATGAAAATAATTCAAACACACAAATATTATTCAAAATTTTGGCAGCATAACGGCAGGGTAGTTACACCGGCACCGTCCCTAGTACGGCTCCTCGCTCTACCTTAAAACCTCGCGGTTTTTGACAATGGGAAACATGCATCTAGTTCGCACGCAGGCGGCATGTATATATATATTTCATTTCCACAAACTAATCCTATGTGGTTTCAACCAAATATTTCTCAACCACAAATGGGTATTTTTCAACCACAATCAACCAATATCAATCACAAACTATCCCAAACAACCATTCGTCATCAACCAATTATCACAACAATTTCAATCAATAAATATCGTCCATGGTTTGTGGACGAGGGGCGTATATATATATATATAAATATATAGCAATTCACTTTCATATTCACACACATATATTTATATTTTTAAATCAGAAATCTCACCAATAGCTATCCAACTGCACGACACTTCTTAATAGAAATCTTCGCCTATTTGTCGCTTTCACCCGTATTCTCTGCATAAGTAAAAATAGAATTTTTACTATGCTATTCAATATATAAAAATCGAATTTTGACTTCGCTATTCAATATATAAAAATATGATTTTTACTTTTGCTTTCAACATATAAAAATATGATTTTTACTTTTGCTTTCAACATATAATGATTTTTACTTTTGCTTTCAACATATAAAAATATGATTTTTACTTCTCTTGAAAGTTCAAACCTTTCTTCCCATTTTAAAGCTTTTACCTTCAAAACTAAATCAGTTTTTATTTTTTTTTAAAATTCAGTTTTTCTCTTTTATAAAAATGCCGTTTTTATCTTCATAGAAAATGCGGTTTTTATTTTTATAAATTGCAGTTTTAATTTCTTCCTAGAAAAAAACAGTTTTTAACTTTAAAAACATAAAACAGTTTTTAACTTTAAAAACATAAAACAGTTTTTATTTTAAAAACATAAAACAGTTTCTATCTTTAAAAACATAAAACAGTTTTTATTTTAAAAACATAAGACAGTTTTTATTTTAAACATAAACAGTTTTTCTTTTAAACATAAACAGTTTTGTACTTTTTCAAAACAAATCATTTTTATTTCTAAAACAAAAAATCTCAGTTTTTACTTTATATAAATCAGTTTAAACCCTTTTTTTTTAAAAAATCTCAGTTTATATATAAAATAAAAATAAAATAAATAAAAATAAAATACAATTTAAAACTTACAGAGGGGGCTCGAGGTTCGAACGGGGAGGCGGCTGAAGGTGGCAAGGCGTCGCTGCCTCGGGGTTGCGCTCGATGCCTTCAGGGCTCGAACGGGGGGTTGCTTCGTCGGTGCGGTCTCGAGGGGGAGGGGGCTGCTTCGTCGGTGCGGCGGTCTTGAGGGGGGGCGACGGCGCTCCAGGGGGCTTCGTCGGAGTTCGTGCGAGGGGGGGCTGGCGATTTAGGTTTTAGGGTTTTTTTTTTCTTTTTTTTTTTTCTTTCGTCTGAATCGAAATGAAAGGGGGGGGGGGCCAAGCGGGAGATAAGGAGGGAGGGAGGGAAATTAAAATATTATATTTTTTTTTATTTAATTATTCAAAAAGTTGACTTTTACTTACGACCTCGAAACGAGGCCCACCGCCTGTCGTCCATAGCGTTTTACCCCCATTCCGAACACAATGGGATATGTATAGCAAGCTGGTTTGATCATTACAATCGGTTTCCTTTTGAATTTACATTTAAATCACTATATTGAATTTTAAACGCACATTTCAAATTACCGGGGTCACATACTAACTAGAAAAATTCCAGAAAAATATTTTCTAGCTTCGTATTGACGATACGGTCCTAACAAAACTAGTTTCGTCGAATTCTGAGACCGTTTGAAAAATGGCCAATTTCCATTCGATTAAAATCAACAGAAACTGGTCAAACGCGTTTTCTTTTGCCACGCTCACATATTAATTCGAAAAATTATGAAATTTGAAACCTAGCAATAACTTGACACTGCGGATCTAACAAAAGTGGTTTCGTCGAAATCCGAGGTCGTTTGCAAAATGTCCATTTTTAAGGGCCTGAATTCCATAGCGACTATTCAGAATTTTCAACTGGACATACCTTTTGATTCCCGCTATCAAATTTCGATTGGTCGGATTCGTTAGAAAGATATCATCAATTAGATACTAATGTTTTTGGTCTCACTAAAATCCGGATTGTTTTGCACCCGGTATATTCAATTGAAGTTTGAAATCGAATTATCGAACTACCGCGCCATTTTCAATTCTATATATAATTATAATTAATTATATTGGTTTTCAAATGTCGACTTCAACTCAGTTTTCATCGCCATTATTTAAAATATTTATTTTAAATATTTAAAATCCATTATTTTAGCCAATTTAAAAATTTTAAATTGGTTCAGATTTTCTGGGTCGTTACAATCTCCCCCACTTAAAACTTTTCGTCCCCGAAAAGGAATAAAGTCGAAAGTGGTTTGATAAATCTACAATCACACAATACAACAACCAATTTGTTTCTAATATTCAGAGTATAGAATAAACAATGCACATCCATGGGAAGAAAATAGCAACAGAATAGAGAACTAAAAGGTAATGCAAAGTAGGTTAAATGTACCTTGCACCAGAGTCAATCAGAGATATCTACTCGGCATCTAGGATAAGCTTTCTGAATGCTCTCCTCTGTTTCCCAAGTACAATCTCGCGGATCTCCACTCCATTGCACCTTGACTAAGTGAACCTTCTTGTTCCTCAGCTCTTTGGTTTCTTTGCCGATAATCTTTAGCGGCTCTCGCCTCACAGCTAATTCTGGAGTAATTTCAATGTCCTGCTGAGCTGCTTCTTCCACGATCAAGTCTGGATCATGAACGTGCTTTCGAAGTTGAGATATGTGAAATACATCATGCACACCAGGCAACCAGTCAGGCAGTTTAACTTTATATGCGAGAGTTCCAATCCGTTCCAGAATAGGAAACGGACCAATGAATTTGGGTGCTAACTTTCCAGTTTTACCGAACCGGATAACTCCTCTCATCGGCGATACTTTCAAATATACATAGTCGTCAACTTCAAAGGATATATCTCTTCTTCTTTTATCGGCATAGCTCTTTTGTCGGCTTTGAGCGGCGAGCAATCGTTTCTTAATAAAATCGACTTTGTCAGCAGCTTCGCGAATCATATCAGGACCCAACACAAGTCTATTTCCAGGCTCGACCCAACAAGCAGGAGATCGGCACGGTCTACCATACAATGCTTCGAATGGCGACATTGTCAGACTTGCCTGGTAGCTGTTGTTATAAGAGAATTCAGCCAAGTGCAGATGGTCTTCCCATGATCCACCGAAATCTATAACACAAGCCCGCAATAGATCTTCTAAAATGCGATTCACCCTCTCAGTCTGACCGTCTGTCTGAGGATGATAAGCGGTGCTCAAGTTTAACTTCGTTCCCAGCTCGACTTGAAATGCTTCCCAGAATTTACTAGTGAATATTGTATCTCTATCACTTACTATACTGAGCGGCACTCCATGCAGTCTAACTATTTCCCTGAAATAAATCTGCGCCAGACTCTGAGCGGTTCTATTTGATTTGACAGGTATAAAATGGGCGGTCTTCGTGAAGCGATCTACGATCACCCAAATACTGTCATTTCCCTTTCTGGTTCTGGGCAAACCATCAATGAAATCCATAGAAATATGTTCCCACTTCCAGCCAGGAACTTCTAGCGGTTGTAATAATCCAGCCAATTTCTGTTGGTCGCTTTTGACTAGCTGGCAGGTGGGGCATCGGCTTACATATAAAGAAATGTCCCTTTTCATCGACTTCCACCAGAAAGTGCGTTTGATGTCATTATACATTTTGTTTACTCCCGGATGGATACTGAGTTTTGACTTGTGGCATTCATCCAGTACTTCCTTTCGAAGTTCAGGAATGTTAGGAACGCATATTCGACCTTTGAGCCTTAAAATCCCATCATTATCAACTTGAAAACTCGAGGGTTCGCCTTGTTGAATTATCCTTCTGATCCTCTGAATGAAGTGATCATCCTCCTGAAGAGCAGATATCTTATCTAGCAATGAAGTCGTGATAATAAAACTGGCGATCATTTCATTCTTTCGGCTTAACGCATCAGCCACGACATTGGCTTTCCCTGGAGTATATATAATTTCAAAGTCATATGCTCTGATACCACGTTGAGACGACCCGATTTCCCGTTCTCACGGAAACAAGGTTATCTTTGGAATATAACACAGAAACATACAATAGCAGAACAGAATTAAATAAATACACCAGAATGAACAACTAAATATACTGGATAAAAGTAATCATCAGAGTTACACAGTATACAGGATCTTACTTAGTACAAATACAGTTCAGCTATACATAAATGTCTACAGCGGAAATAAACAAAATATGTACAATAGGAGCTGAACAACATAAAAAGAAATAAATGATAGAATCCATCTTCAGCTCCAGCTATCCAGAAAGAACCAGCTAAACCTGAATACAAGGCTGCCCGTGTAGAAAAAGGGGCACCCGAGTTTGAGAGTGAAACAAACTACGAGTCAGTCATGGGACTGGTATGAGAAATCCACTCAACACATATATAATTGGCTAATCACAGGACCACGCCACTTTCGTGGAACGGGTTTTCTCCATTGGATTGCCAGTGCTTTAAAACAAATCTTTCTTTTAAACATCGCTATGCTTTTTATAAAAATGAAGCCGTTATAAGACTCAGTTCCCATCACACAATGCAACGCAAACCGGAGGATAGAGTTTTACCTTATAACGGTCAAGATATGCTTGATACGAATAAAACAAAGGCAATTGATATTATTGCTAGTGTTTATATGTTTTGAAAACAATTTCAAATCATAACTATCAATCATAGACGGCATGGGTACCATATATCATGTCGCCATATATATATACAATCAAAACCGCACGATGTCGTATTTGGAAATTGGATTTCCGTCATGAACCAAGGCAAAAGATAGTCCTTACCGAATTCGTGACTCTCTAGCCCGAGCCACAGGAACAGCCGCAACTGCCCCTTGAATCGTCAGGGCCGGTCCACCGATGTGGATTATTATGCCTGAACAATACGTTTCCCCGCCCTTTGGGGCGTAAACGAGCCAACGAATGACTCCATCGGACCCGGATCGTCCGATCAAACCGAGGCGCCTCGCAACAGCAACAACCACATAGGTGAAAAGTATATAAGTGTCAGGGCTGGTAGGTCACTGACACCACCCTAGCTAGAAAGAAACGCATGCCCTCCCTGAGGTCCTTCCTCCCGTTTTAGGTTCCTACCGGGGTGTGAGGCTCGCGAATTCACGTTATACACAAAGCTACGCCACACAGGCGGTGCTTTGATCATCACCACAAGACTTTGCTTTTCAACAGAAGCCCTGATCACTGCATCTTAGCATGCCACACAGAATAAATCCTATGTCAGACACACAGTCCATTTACAAGTCCGTTCTGGGTCTGAACGAAACCGGAGGCACTAAATACCTCGCAAACCCTTCGATCAACACGTACGTCTGAACGATCACCACTCATTATCCATATTTCGGGATGCCTCCCAATCAGGACCTCGGTTACCATCCAAACGAGGTGAAGATCTCCGGTCTTCGACCATCGTCTTCATCTTCGAATTTCAATCGTCGGTCGATTATTCGAAATGAGAATTAACTCGGCCTTTTCAAATAATTCACGTATATTTAGAATTTCAAATCGATTTATTTCAATGGTTAAATTATTTGACAACATCCAGTTTGTTCTTTAATGTAATTTTCACACCAAACACATTCAACCATCAAACATCACATAAATCAAGCAAATTCAGTTTATTTCCATTCCATATCGCTTACGATATTTTATAACTATTTATCGCTATTTTTATTTATTTTAAAATAGCCATTTTATTCAAAACGACGCTTCGGGCCATAAGGCGGCCGTGGCGCTGTTTTTCTCCAGATTTGATTTACACATATCTGAAAATCTAACCGTTGGATCCTCACAAAATTTACTTCATTAGAAAGGCCTTTTCAAAACGAATCCAACGGTTCCAGTTTCGGGAAAATCCGACGGTCGGATCTCCCGGTACAATCGTTTGAATTTTCGATTTCAAAATACGAACTGCAGCGTCGTTATTCGATTTAATATAATTATATTTATATATATAAATAAATATAATCGTTTCTGGCGCTGTTTTTCTTCAGATTTGAATTAAACATTCCAGACAATCCAGCCGTTGGATTTCTACAAGGTTGGTGTCGTTGGAAAGATTATTCCAAGGCGAACCCGACGGTTGAGGTTTCGGGAAAATCCGACGGTCGGATTTCCCGTACTAGTCGTTTGAAATCACGGTTTCAAAATACGAACTGCACGGCCTCGTTTCGTTTTAATTTTATTTATATTTATATATTTATATAAATATAGTTCATTCAATGATTCCTATATCGTTTTCACTTCAAATATTTTTCTAACTCCTTAAATTTTGGAAAAATTTCGCCATAACCTCCCCTGTACCGGGAGCGTCGGGAAATCGCAAATAGCGTCCCGGTCCTTCTAATCTCAAAAAGAAAAAGAAAAATAAAAAGCCAAGCGGCTAGCCAACAGGCTCAAAATCATCACCCAAACAAATCAGTAAATGTGTACCTATTTGTCGGGCACAAAATTTTATTCCTCTTCTCTAGCCCCTTTGCTATAACCTGTTCAATGAATATGCATGTACATATATATACAGTCTATATCATTTTCCATTTTCTATTCAACTTCATATCTGATTTCTATTTGGTTTGAAAACACCATTCATTCTAATGTTACATAAATAGGTGCAAATAATTTCATTAGCTAATTAATGAATATTTCAACTCGTCTATGTTTATTTTGAACAAGTGGCTATTTTTAACACTTCACATTTTAACGACTTATGCATACAATAAAAATGTGATTTTTATTGTAAAACGATTCATTTCAAAACACTATTTTTCTATATAGTTCATATAGTCTATAAAAGGTGATTTTAATTATCTAACAATTTATTTCAAAATATGAATACCATTCAACACATGAATTTCTAAACAACGAATGAATATCAATTCAACACATGAATGTTTCTATAGTTTTTATATATCAATAAAAATGTGATTTTTATTATCGAACTATTTATTTCAAAATATGAATACCATTCAACACATGAATTTCTAAACAACGAATGAATATCAATTCAACACATGAATGTTTCTATAGTTTTTATATATCAATAAAAATGTGATTTTTATTATCGAACTATTTATTTCAAAATATGAATACCATTCAACACATGAATTTCTAAACAACGAATGAATATCAATTCAACACATGAATGTTTCTATACAATGAATAAATATAGTTTAAGCATATGAAAATAATTCAAACACACAAATATTATTCAAAATTTCGGCAGCATAACGGCAGGGTAGTTACACCGGCACCGTCCCTAGTACGGCTCCTCGCTCTACCTTAAAACCTCGCGGTTTTTGACAATGGGAAACATGCATCTAGTTCGCACGCAGGCGGCATGTATATATATATTTCATTTCCACAAACTAATCCTATGTGGTTTCAACCAAATATTTCTCAACCACAAATGGGTATTTTTCAACCACAATCAACCAATATCAATCACAAACTATCCCAAACAACCATTCGTCATCAACCAATTATCACAACAATTTCAATCAATAAATATCGTCCATGGTTTGTGGACGAGGGGCGTATATATATATATATATAAATATATAGCAATTCACTTTCATATTCACACACATATATTTATATTTTTAAATCAGAAATCTCACCAATAGCTATCCAACTGCACGACACTTCTTAATAGAAATCTTCGCCTATTTGTCGCTTTCACCCGTATTCTCTGCATAAGTAAAAATAGAATTTTTACTATGCTATTCAATATATAAAAATCGAATTTTGACTTCGCTATTCAATATATAAAAATATGATTTTTACTTTTGCTTTCAACATATAAAAATATGATTTTTACTTTTGCTTTCAACATATAATGATTTTTACTTTTGCTTTCAACATATAAAAATATGATTTTTACTTCTCTTGAAAGTTCAAACCTTTCTTCCCATTTTAAAGCTTTTACCTTCAAAACTAAATCAGTTTTTATTTTTTTTTAAAATTCAGTTTTTCTCTTTTATAAAAATGCCGTTTTTATCTTCATAGAAAATGCGGTTTTTATTTTTATAAATTGCAGTTTTAATTTCTTCCTAGAAAAAAACAGTTTTTAACTTTAAAAACATAAAACAGTTTTGAACTTTAAAAACATAAAACAGTTTTTATTTTAAAAACATAAAACAGTTTCTATCTTTAAAAACATAAAACAGTTTTTATTTTAAAAACATAAGACAGTTTTTATTTTAAACATAAACAGTTTTTATTTTAAACATAAACAGTTTTGTACTTTTTCAAAACAAATCATTTTTATTTCTAAAACAAAAAATCTCAGTTTTTACTTTATATAAATCAGTTTAAACCCTTTTTTTTAAAAAAATCTCAGTTTATATATAAAATAAAAATAAAATAAATAAAAATAAAATACAATTTAAAACTTACAGAGGGGGCTCGAGGTTCGAACGGGGAGGCGGCTGAAGGTGGCAAGGCGTCGCTGCCTCGGGGTTGCGCTCGATGCCTTCAGGGCTCGAACGGGGGGTTGCTTCGTCGGTGCGGTCTCGAGGGGGAGGGGGCTGCTTCGTCGGTGCGGCGGTCTTGAGGGGGGGCGACGGCGCTCCAGGGGGCTTCGTCGGAGTTCGTGCGAGGGGGGGGCTGGCGATTTAGGTTTTAGGGTTTTTTTTTTCTTTTTTTTTTTTCTTTCGTCTGAATCGAAATGAAAGGGGGGGGGGCAAGCGGGAGATAAGGAGGGAGGGAGGGAAATTAAAATATTATATTTTTTTTTATTTAATTATTCAAAAAGTTGACTTTTACTTACGACCTCGAAACGAGGCCCACCGCCTGTCGTCCATAGCGTTTTACCCCCATTCCGAACACAATGGGATATGTATCGCAAGCTGGTTTGATCATTACAATCGGTTTCCTTTTGAATTTACATTTAAATCACTATATTGAATTTTAAACGCACATTTCAAATTACCGGGGTCACATACTAACTAGAAAAATTCCAGAAAAATATTTTCTAGCTTCGTATTGACGATACGGTCCTAACAAAACTAGTTTCGTCGAATTCTGAGACCGTTTGAAAAATGGCCAATTTCCATTCGATTAAAATCAACAGAAACTGGTCAAACGCGTTTTCTTTTGCCACGCTCACATATTAATTCGAAAAATTATGAAATTTGAAACCTAGCAATAACTTGACACTGCGGATCTAACAAAAGTGGTTTCGTCGAAATCCGAGGTCGTTTGCAAAATGTCCATTTTTAAGGGCCTGAATTCCATAGCGACTATTCAGAATTTTCAACTGGACATACCTTTTGATTCCCGCTATCAAATTTCGATTGGTCGGATTCGTTAGAAAGATATCATCAATTAGATACTAATGTTTTTGGTCTCACTAAAATCCGGATTGTTTTGCACCCGGTATATTCAATTGAAGTTTGAAATCGAATTATCGAACTACCGCGCCATTTTCAATTCTATATATAATTATAATTAATTATATTGGTTTTCAAATGTCGACTTCAACTCAGTTTTCATCGCCATTATTTAAAATATTAATTTTAAATATTTAAAATCCATTATTTTAGCCAATTTAAAAATTTTAAATTGGTTCAGATTTTCTGGGTCGTTACAGCAGACCACAGAAAATCGGAGGAACACAGACCTGGCCAGCCAGGTTGACTGGGCTCGACCAGGTCGATACCCCTGTCGACAGGGCTGTCGACAGCCCTGTCGACATGGGTAGCCCAGGTCGACAGCCCAGTCGACCTGGGTGGCCCAGGCGGGTGTTCTTCCGCCCTGGCCCAATGGGCCCCACTTCGGAATATTTAATTATTTAATTCTGTTTGAATTTTAAACTAAATTTAAAAACTTCCGAAGGCCATATCTTCTTCATACGGATTCCGTTTTTCGAAAACTCGGACTCTATTTCGTGTATTTTTCCGAGACGAATGCAATGGCGTATCCCGTTTCCCTTAGTTCTTTGATTTCAAATTAATTATACTTTAATTTGTTAATTTCACAGCTATAGAATTTTCGGGGTGTTACAACTAACCATGTAAACTTGAAATTAAGAATCTAACTAAATTAGATATCATTATTATTGGCACATGGTCTTGACTAGAAATATAAGTCTATATTTTTATTTAGGCATAATATAAACTAATCATGTTCATAAAATCACTACATGCTAACAAAAAGGTACTTACTTTTGTCACTAATACAAAAGTATGGTTCAACTAGAATTATCCCAACCTAATTCTTATATGAATCATGGTTTTTAATCCACTTATAGAATTATAGCATAAACATACCTAAACTTAAATCATGGTTTTTATTCTATCTATGTAAACTTGCAAGTGGAATGTAATTCTAATGTAATTCTAATGTAACTTATGTGTCACATATATTATCATATGATTATGATAACAACATAAGCCTAAAAACATGTTTTCAACTAGGCATAATAACAAACATAGTTTAGTCATGTTCATAAAGGTGCTTACTTTTGTTTCTAACACAAAAGTATGATTTGCCAATTTCAACATAGATTCATATAAATCATAGTACTTAGTCGATTCAATTACACACTAAAAGTGGTCATAAAAGTATGTACATCATATTAGCATAATAACGAATCATATACTTGCATGAATTCCAGTTAAAATATCATAACATATGGTTGTTAACATGAATCATATACTTGCATGAATCTTAAATAAACTATTACAACATATAGTTGTTACTTTCAACATGAATCATATACTTGCAATTATCAAATGGGTGTTGTAAATAACTACCACAAACATGTAGTTTTCAATATGAATCATATGCTTGCATGAATCCCAATTAAAAATTCCACTACATGTGGTTGTCATCATAAATCATGTACTTGTATGAATCCAATCGTACACCATAACATTGCCAAATCGTTTAGAATCAAAATAACATACAAATATAGATTATTATCGCCACAATTCCATTTCGTTGTTAACTTCCAACGCAAATCGCATACTTGCAAATATCCAATCGTATACCATAATATTCCCAAATCGTTTAGCATCAAAGCAACATACAAATATAGATTATTATCGCCACAATTCCATTTCTTACTTTACACAAATCAACACAATTATTTAATTCAAATCGGAATAGCACTCTACTTACAACTTATGACGAATCTTCAATTCAGGAATCTGAATTCTAAATTTGGAGATGCTATCCTTTGTTGTAGGCGTTGCTTTGATTTGACTAACGTTGCTTTAAGCTTTGATTTATCTCCTAGTTGTTTCTCTATTTCTGACGGCTATCCTTAGTCTCTCCTCAGCAACATGATGATCTCATCTCTATTTTAGTTTGTGTGAATTAGGGTTAGACTTAGGTCCTTTTTATAGAGTTTGTGAGTTGATTTAGACCGTCGATGAAGCTTGGTTCAATAATAGCCGTTCGTTTGAAGGAGAGACCAACCAGGAGCTGACACCTAGCCCTAGTGACAAGGCAAGGCTCATAAAATCGACCAAACACAGACTAGGCCACTCAGGACCTGACCAGCAGGTCATTTTTGACCTAGGCGCACTTGGCAGGTGCGCCAAGTCAAAAATGTACTAGCGCACTTCCCAAGTGCGCCAGTTCATTTTTGTTCTGGCGCACTTCCCAAGTGCGCCAGTGTATTCTGACCCGTTTTCTGGTTTTTCGCCCAACTTCGTTCGTCCATATCTTCTTCATACGATATCCGTTTTACGCAAACTCGGACTCTATCTCTAGCAGAATTCCGAGACGAACGCAATGGCGTATCCCGTTTCCCTTAATTCTTTGATTTGAAATTAGTTATACTTTAATTTGTGAATTTCACTGTTATAGAATACACGGGGTGTTACATTCTCCCCCACTTAAAAGGATTTCGTCCCCGAAATCTTCAAGTTCAGGAAGAATGTACATCCTAACATCCAAACATCCATCTACTCATCCATCAAACATGAGCATCCATTGTCCTTAAAAGACTTCTAATGCTTCATGATCATATGCGAAGTGTGTGTGTACATGTAGTTATCTAATGCAAAATCAGGCGGTCTACTGATTCAGTTGACCTCCTTAATGCAAATTATGTAAGTGCCATGAATCCATTATGTATGCAAATTCTCCTATTTATGAATCTGCATGAGTGCACAATCATTCATAAAAATGCAACATCCATATGGCAACACATTAAACTTCAACCATATACGAATATATATACATATATGCATATGCAGTATGAAGTGACTGAGCCGATCTAAAACCTAGATTGTGTGTGTATATGCAACCACGAGCAACCACTAGCAATCACTTGCAACCACTTGCAACCATCAATCATAACATGTCTCAAACACATGTTTACACCCAATTGTTCCTATCTAAAGGTATAGTCGAATGATAGAAGCAAGTAAAAACTTTGTGCCCATTAGGCAATGTCAAAACAGGAAATCTATGCCACATATATATTGATTAGGAGAAGAACTCTCTAAGCATCAGCCCCGAAGACCAAAATCAACATCAGACTGACACCCAAAGAATTACTCAACCCAACCACTATATATGATTCTAGGAAACTAAGCATGATGGACTCCTTTTAGGTCACAAGGGAGTCCCTTCCAACCCTTATCCTATAAAACCCAAAAAGTTTAGTCAAACCAACGAACACCCTCAAGCCCCAACATGTGTTATTAACAGATGAGTCATACTCCCTATGGGGTTTGCAACAGAAATTGGATTGAGAATGGGACCGAGAGGATATACACAAAAGATAGCATGCAAGCAAGCTCTACAGGAAGAGAGGGATCAAGGATATACTCTTAAGAAGAGATATGATGCACGAATCTAGTCTTCAATCTTCTAAGTCGCATTTCCTTGAGCTTAACTCCATTATGCTTTGTCCGTCTTTAACTTCACAATTTCGTAGCTTCTTAATTCTTGTTTCCAAAATATGAGTTGGAACCTATTTCACTGTTGCCTCTCGTTCCTCTTTCACTTACTCTACTTCTAGTATACTCGGCTCAAACATAACGGCGTACTCATGGTTTCATGCAAGCTCTCCAAAATTCACTAGTGAATCTTAGATCTCGTTCACTTATTATCAGGTATTCCACGTAGGAGAACTATCTCTTGGAAATAAATGCCAACCATGTTGCCAAATGTACTTACTAAGGTGATTCTCCACAACTCATGCATAAGAGAAATGAACCTTCTGCCTTAGTGGTGAACACTAGTGGAGCGCCTCATTCTGAAATGCTCCTTCTAATGAACCCCTTCTCTAGAAGCTCTTTAATCTGTTTACTGAGCTCTTTCCTTTCCCGTGGAGCCATGTGTCTAACGGGCAACGCAACGGGCTTTGCATTATCAACAAGATATATGTGGAAGTCTATCTCCCGCTTCGGAGGCAAGCCCTTAACCTCTTCGAAGACATCCGGATATTCCCGGACCACTCTAATTGATTGCAAATTTTCGACAGAGACATCTAGCGATTCAAGATAACTAAGCATAACCGCTTACGAGGGATTACAAGAAATTTCCAAAGTGTTACCGAGCTAGGTCAGGAGCCTAACAACCCTTTTCTCACAATCGGGAATGGCCCCATTACTGGATAGCCAATCCATGCCCAAAATCAAACCATATCCCGGAAAGCCCAAAACAAAGGCACTACATTTAAATTCTGCGCTTAGAATAGAAATTTTCAATCCCAAACAGATCATAGACAAATGAGCTGGGCCCTCAATTAGGTTTGAAACAATTAAGGGGTCCTCTACCATACTAGTTTTTAGGTGCAGAGATTTTACTAAAGCAGACGAGACAAAGGAGTGTGATGCGCCGGAATCAAATAAAGTGCGAACGGGGTGATCATAAAGATAAACTACACTTTCTACAGAAGTATTTATACCTCGCTGTTGCAGAGGTGGCGCTTCTAGCACATGAACCTGCGCCCCTGCAGTGGATCCAGCCCTCTGCCCCTGTCCTCGTTTCTTTGGGCAGTCCTTAGCCATGTGGCCTGTCTCACCGCAAGAAAAGCACCCGCCCTTCATCTTGGCCTTCTTTTTCCGGCAATCTTTCACTAAGTGCCCCCAATTTGTCACAGAATTTACACTTCCTCTTCTCTTGGGACTTGCTGTCTTTCCCGCCCTTCTTAGAGTCTGTCTTCTAAGGGCAGTCTTTGTTGATGTGTCCAGTCTCCCCATAATGAAAACATTCTCCTTGCTTTCTTTTCCTCTTTCTACAATCCTTGGCTATGTGCCCTTCCGTACCACAAAAATTGCATTTCCTTTTTTCTCATTTCTTGTTATTACTGTTACGATCCTTTCTTGTTTGACTATTACTCGTCTTCCTACTCTGGGACTCTTCCGATTGCTGGTTCGCGTGGAGGAGGAGGAGTGAAAGCGTCAACAGCTGGGGAGTAAGGTCTCCTGACCTGCTGAAACAGAAAGGATAGATTCAAAACGAAGGATAGAAGACAGTACCTATGGCTTTGGGGGACTTTGCCTTTAAAATAAAATAATATTTTATCTTTTAAAAATGCTTCTTTAAATTTTTCTTTTTGAAAATAAATTTTCAAAACTTTTTATCTTATCTGGTAAACCTATGCTCTGATACCAAGTGAAACACCCCACCTCCATTAGGGTCACTCTCAAAGGGAATGCCCTAATTTTGGTGGAGGTTTATAAGTATAAGTCACAGATATACAAGATAGATATAAGAACACATATTTTTGAACAGCGGAAAAACAACAACTTTTATTTCATTAAAATATGTGTTACACAAACCATGCCATAATTTGTTTTACAATACTTCCAAAAACATAACATCTTCATAACTGTCTTGATTACATTATTTAAAGAAGCATAAAGAAAACATAAATAAACTGCATAAGTCCCATAATTGTTGTCCAAAGCCATAGTCCAAAACGGAAAAGATCCAAGCAATACATTCTTTCTCTTCAAGCTGGATGTGAAATCTGGTCAAGCTGCGGTATTCCCTCCCTGTGGACCTAGGGGTGGGGGAACGAAAGAAAAGAAGGCGAAAGAAAAGTAGAGTCAGACATAAAGCCTGAGTAAGTCTAGGACTATTCAGTCTATGAATAAAGAACTGGGTATGATAAGTATAAACTGGAAATGGGAAAGCACCATAAACTAAGTTCAGTTGTCTAGGATCGAATATACTATCGTACCCCATATTAATCTCTGTACCCATATAAACTAGTTCCCAACAGGCAACCCATAATCAGGGTGAAGTGATCCATTTTATGATGATCGGCTCCTACTCGCATAGTTACATGTGTCTTACGGCCCCCGATGTGGTAGTTACCTATGCTGGTCCCACCATGGGGTGTATCAACTCCCATGGTGGCGGCCCGACACAATCCTAGAATGCACAGGTATGCTACTGGTGCCCAGTGCCTTATTTTTCTGTGCCGGAGTGTGTGCACGCCCGCACCCCGTTAGAACCTACACTGCTGCACCACCGCCGTCGATTTGACCTCTTACACTCAGCCCAGTAATCGTGCCCCACCCTGCCTAGTTTCAGGGTATCATGATACCTTGTAGGGTTACTGCTGAAAAGGGTCCCCCGCTACTAGGTTTTCTACTTCTAGCCGACATGCTAAGTTGGTTAAGTGTTTTATAAACCTAACCCCCAATTAGTTTGCTTAGTTTAGCATGTTCTATTTTGATTAAGTATTAATATAATTTACTTAATCCTATCAATCCTGACTCAGCCTTAATTGTCTTATTAAAGCCTTGACCTCTCACATTAGACAGGTATTGTTGTGGCTGCCTGTTGCCGGTTGGGTCCGGGTAGTCTTACGCCACAACTCAATCTAACCTCGGGTCCTTATTGGGCTCCGTGTTTAACCACCCACATTGGATAGGTATTGTTGTGACTACTGGACAGTCACAACTCAATCCAACCTCGGGTTAAACAAATCGTATTTTCTACATTTACATATTTTGTCTCTTTTCTTTTTATATGTAAATATTTGCGGCCCATTATTCAAATTCATCTTTATTGATTAAAATTTATTTATGCAACTTAATTGCTTTTCAAGGTTGTTGGCATGCGTTAAACATGCCAACACATATGTTCTAAATTTTAGCCCAAAAGTCATTACTCCCGTATTATACGTTCGCTCCAATGTAAGTTGTGTTGGGTTTAATACTTAAACCCAATTTAGCCAAATCAAAAGGGGAGGCTTATAACATGGTGTTTATAAGGTAACATGAAAAAGGGGAGTGTGAACGCATGAACTTGCAACGAACGATTCAATTAACATAAAGTAGGCACATGTGAACTTGCAATTGTAACATCATATAATCATGGCATAACATGAATCATTTTATTCATATGATTATGGCATAATCAATACCTAAACATGAATCATTCTATTCATATAATTATGACATAAACAATATTTAAACATGCATCGTTCTATTCATATAATCATGGCATAAATAATATATGAATCATTTTATTCATATGGTTAATGCAAAGACAATACTTTAACATGAATCATAGGTTCAACTATCCATGTAAACTTGAAATTAAGAATCTAACTAAATTAGATATCATTATTATTGGCACATGGTCTTGACTAGAAATATAAGTCTATATTTTTATTTAGGCATAATATAAACTAATCATGTTCATAAAATCACTACATGCTAACAAAAAGGTACTTACTTTTGTCACTAATACAAAAGTATGGTTCAACTAGAATTATCCCAACCTAATTCTTATATGAATCATGGTTTTTAATCCACTTATAGAATTATAGCATAAACATACCTAAACTTCAATCATGGTTTTTATTCTATCTATGTAAACTTCCAAGTGGAATGTAATTCTAATGTAACTTATGTGTCACATATATTATCATATGATTATGATAACAACATAAGCCTAAAAACATGTTTTCAACTAGGCATAATAACAAACATAGTTTAGTCATGTTCATAAAGGTGCTTACTTTTGTTTCTAACACAAAAGTATGATTTGCCAATTTCAACATAGATTCACATAAGTCATAGTACTTAGTCGATTCAATTACACACTAAAAGTGGTCATAAAAGTATGTACATCATATTAGCATAATAACGAATCATATACTTGCATGAATTCCAATTAAAATATCTTAACATATAGTTGTTAACATGAATCATATACTTGCATGAATCTTAAATAAACTATTACAACATATAGTTGTTACTTTCAACATGAATCATATACTTGCAATTATCAAATGGGTGTTGTAAATAACTACCACAAACATGTAGTTTTCAATATGAATCATATGCTTGCATGAATCCCAATTAAAAATTCCACTACATGTGGTTGTCAACATAAATCATATACTTGTATGAATCCAATCGTACACCATAGCATTGCCAAATCGTTTAGAATCAAAATAACGTACAAATATAGATTATTATCGCCACAATTCCATTTCGTTGTTAACTTCTAACGCAAATTGCGTGCTTGCAAATATCCAATCTTATACCATAATATTCCCAAATCGTTTAGCATCAAAGCAACATACAAATATAGATTATTATCGCCACAATTCCATTTCTTACTTTACACAAATCAACACAATTATTTAATTCACATCGGAATAGCACTCTACTTACAACGTATGACGAATCTTCAATTCAGGAATCTGAATTCTGAATTTGGAGATGCTATCCTTTGTTGTAGGCGTTGCTTTGATTTGACTAACGTTGCTTTAAGCTTTAATTTATCTCCTAGTTGTTTCTCTATTTCTGACGGCTATCCTTAGTCTCTCCTCAGCAACATGACGGTCTCATCTCTATTTTAGTTTGTGTGAATTAGGGTTAGACTTAGGTCCTTTTTATAGAGTTTGTGAGTTGATTTAGACCGACGATGAAGCTTGGTTCAATAATAGCTGTTCGTTTGAAGGAGAGACCAACCAGGAGCTGACACCTAGCCCTAGTGACAAGGCAAGGCTCAGAAAATCGACCAAACACAGACTAGGCCAGTCAGGACCTGACCAGACCTGACCAGCAGGTCATTTTTGACCTGGGCGCACTTGGAAGGTGCGCCAGGTCAAAAATGTACTGGCGCACTTCCCAAGTGCGCCAGTTCATTTTTGTTCTGGCGCACTTCCCAAGTGCGCCAGTGTATTCTGACCCGTTTTCTAGTTTTTCGCCCAACTTCGTTCGTCCATATCTTCTTCATACGATATCCGTTTACGCAAACTCGGAATCTATCTCTAGCAGAATTCCGAGACGAACGCAATGGCGTATCCCATTTCCCTTAATTCTTTGATTTGAAATTAGTTATACTTTTATTTGTGAATTTCACCGTTATAGAATACACGGGGTGTTACAGAATTTAATTTCTACTGAGTTGTTTAAATTTTAAACAAAGAAATGAAGTCGTATGTGACACATACGATGAGTTTTGTCAATCTTAAACGGTAATTTAAATTTTCCCGGTACCAGTGACTGATCTTGTACAGCTCTGCAATTTATAAAATAAGGACTGCAAATTATATCTTAATCATGTTTAGATGGATAAAAAGAGAGACTTTATTGATATATAAGCAGAAGAAGGAAATTGAGTAAAAGGATCAAAAGGAGAATTGACGAGAAAATACCAAGTACAAAGGTTGTAAAAGAAATGATTAAATTATAATTTAAGCCAATTATGAGCGATCAAAGTTATGAATAATGATGAGGAATATTTTTCTAAAGAAAAATAAAGTAAGTGTTCATTTTTAAAGATGACGAACAAAACGGAAGGAAAAGCCGTGTGCGACGCACACACTATAATTGGTTGTTTTGAAAAATGATGAAAATACCCGATATTGGCAAGCTGATCATATACTGTGTGGATTGATTATGACTATATATGTAGATTAGATTATAATCTTGTTAGATTTATAATTTTAAAAAAAGAAATATGTTCGTTAATCATTTCAAAGAGATCGGAGTTTATATTCCACTTTGAATTGATTATAAGATAATAGAAGACGAAGTTGTGCAAGGACTATTTTTAAATAGTGCCTTCGGTTTGTCCAATCCCAGCACAACTTGTATGGACGAATGTCTGACAAAGTAAATTCTAACTGGTCACGTACGTTGATCTCTCCAAACATATTTATATGGTGGTAGAGAAATTCGTTTCTTTATGCTTGATGCCTATAATATATTTTTGGGGAAGTCAATTAGTGATCGGGAAGTTTTGACGATGTGGCATTCAAAGAAAATAAAGAGATGATGATCAAGCGTAAGTCTAGCCTCAAGCCTCACACCCAGGAATTGACAAAAATTGGGCAGGCAGCATGGCTATGTGGGTCTCTCCCATTAGGGTGTATTGTCACCATCTAGAGAATATTTGTATTTGTTACTTCTTTCATTTCTGTATCTCCCGGGGAACTATGGTGGTCGCGACAAAAAGCCGTAAGGTGACAACATATTCGATACACTCAAGAGAAATGAGTGGTCGGTCATGTATGGGCCGGGTTGCAAGACGTTCTTGTTGAACCCAGTGTATTCGTCTCTAGAGGTACACGGTCGGAAGGTGGTCTCATACCTTGTCATAGTTGGAAATCCAATTTCCATAAGCGCCAAGCGATTTGTACTTGTATACTATATAGGAGAATGTGAGATGCAAGCATTCTTCTAGATTCTAAATAATTTGTGAAAGACTTATATGATAATATCTGATTTCAAGTATACAAAAGTGTTTTGATCTCATAAGGTAAAAACCCGTTCCGTATTTACGGTGTAGTCTTATGAGATATTTTTATTTGTTTTAAACTGTTTACTCATACCAGTCCCCTGACTAACACGGAGTTTATTTTTCTGTGTTTTTCCCTTAAACTCATGGGTATTCATAACGCTTGTTATGAATAGACAAGTGAATCAGGATTTGGATAAACCTGTGAAGCTGGAATGAAGAGTTTGTTGTGTGATGGTCCATCTATCTACTGTATAATTAAGTCTGTTAGTTGATCATCTATGACATGTATAATTACTGTTGTACTATGAATGGGTTGGATCACTAGATTCTGTATGCTCTGATGTAATACATTCCGCTGTAAATGTTATAAAGTATTATCTTTTGTAAAAATTCCGCTGTGAGATTCTAATGTTCTCTGTATCTATCTTTTATCTATTCTTATTCTTATTAATGGCACAACTTCTGATGTGTTCGAAAGTTGGGTCGTTATAGAACGTGAGTGTGCAGCTGAAGCCGCATGGAAGAATGGCGAAGCACGAGTCAGTATTTGGATGCCCGAGCATTTCAACAGCGGATTAGAGTTCTAACCCAACGAAAATGAAGGAGCATTGGAAGGAGAGTATCGTTCAGGGGGTAGCTTGTGCGTTGGGAAGAAGGAGGATAGTTTTGGAATTGGGTTTACATGGAGTATTGGCAGTACCGTGAGCAGTCACTGGCCTTCGGAGTTTTAAAGCAGCATCGGTTTTACTTCAGGGATGCGAAAAAAGGTCGTTGTATTCATTACGGCGAAGAAATAAGGAGCGGTTTAACAACCCGAATTTTTGAAAGGGGATTGTAATAGCTTTAAAAAATATTAGCGTTTAAAAATAGTATAAATTAAGATTTAATCATCGAAATTAAAGGAGTTTATTTGGAATTTGGACGTCGATCCATTTTTAAACGTTGAGTTTACTTTTAAAAATAAAATGAAAATGCTTTTGTAACATTAGTGTAAGCATTTTCCCAAGTTAACGTTATCAACAAATACTAGTTTGAAACCCGTGCTCCGTGCATGGGTCAACGTTGAAAGTAGTGTGAACATTTGTCAAAGTTTGGCAAATAAGCGATACTTATGTCATTAAACAATTTGAAATTATTTGTAGATTTCAACTTAAAAATACGGATCTTGTAATTTAATTTAGTCTTGAAATGTATTTGATATTTGATTATGATTGTGAAATTTAGTTTATTTTCAATCCTATTCTGAATCATTCTGTAAATGTGAATTTAAATTTGTTATTTTAGATTTTTACGGTATTAATATTTTAAACGAATTTCTTTTAATTGTTGAATTTTTAATTTCATTTAAGTTGAGAATTTATTTTAATTTAATTAGATGTATACTCTGGTAAATACTTGTTGAATGTTGGTCAAAATTTTGGACGCTTGTTGGACATAGCTGAACTGGGTTGCCACTTGTAAAAGTCGTCCTGATATTTTCCCCTGCATGTCCTCATTTTTCTGGATTCTTGGCGTCCCTTCTTGATAACGGAGCTCCTTTAATTGTTGGGGAACGGTGAGTTTCCAGGGATCATTATTTTTCCTTCCCCAAAAATTGAATTCGCCAAAAATCATTTCGGTGCCAGTAGTAGGCACCAACCACTTTTGTTGTTCGCTTCAAGCAACTTACGCCGCCATGCCACCTTAACTGAAGTCGCCCATTCTCAGATTGTTGTTATACCCCAGCAGCCTTGAAGCCGTGCTTCCCTCTCTCCTTCTTAGCTGAAATAGTTTTCCAGTGCTCGCCCCTTTTTCAGCACAACTGTAGTCCCCGTCAGCAAGCATCGCCTGAAACCTCGAGCACCGGGTGGTCCGCCGCTGTCGTAGCTCTCCACCTGCGTCGCTATGTGGTGCCTCAACCACGTTGGCTTCCGATTGGCGCCAGCAATGGCCCCTTCATTTCGGTGCCGCTTTTCTGGTCTCGTACTGGGTGCTGCTGTCACCGCAATCGCTGTTTCGCCGATGCCTGAGGTAAGTTCACCTTACGATATAATTTATTTCAAGTTCGATGTTCGTTTCCACTGAGTATAAAGTGATTTGGGGGCGCTCAAGAAATATTGGTGGTAAATGGGATCTTATCACTTGCATAAAACCGGGGTTGAATGCATACATTCTATGCTCAACAAGCACAGAATGACGTACATATATATTCACTTATGTCTGTCATCTAACACCATACATTGAATTATTATTTTGAACTGTGCATAATAGTTGCACATTAATAAACTGAATTTTACATGCTGGAGGAGTAAACATTTTATATATTTATATACATTGCTCATTTATATCGGAATCAATTATGTCAGAATCTATTGGGTTAGCTTTCTTCCGTGAGCAATTGTTGTGACTCGTTTTCCACTTTACTATTGCACTCTGTCTGCATACTGTATACTTGGCTCCCTGCGTTGTGCTTAACTGTTGCACTTGCATATGCCTTTTTGTCCATGTTTGTCTACTTCATTCTTGCTAAGTTGACTTGAACACCCTAGACCTGTTGAAATATCGTCATTTGTGTTGCTATACAAATGAACTGATTGGTAAGACATGAACTTAGTTTCAGAAAATTAAGGTTTCTTTCCAATGCCTTACCTTGTTTTGTACTTTATAGCACCTTACCTTACATTGTATAGTTTGCTGGTGGTGCATTGTTCCATACCTGGCGCTTAAATTTGCTATGTCAGTTTTGATTATGATAAGCTACTTAGCCTTTTTAGTTTTCTTTTCTTTGGAAAAAAAACTACACAGTACTAAAAGTGCCTTTGATTTGTTCTTTCGTTCATATTTGCGCTGTGTGCTTTACTGCATGCACTGTCCTTGCCACAGACATGGAGTTTTCAATTTGCATCCATATATGTAGAACTACATGTACATGTAGGTTGTCATAGCATGTAGTAGGAGTTCTTTATTTTAATTGAACATGTTAGCCTCACAAATAAACCAATTGGCTGACATGCTTTTTCTGAAGAGGGCATTATCCACCTAGTCCCTTTCACAGGAGTTGCCTGCAAATTGGTATGGAAATACGTTGCCATGAGCTTTTGTTCATTATGTGAGTTTTCTAATAAATGATTCAACTGCACCATTTATTTCCATGTAGTATTCCCATTAAATTAAACCGCATGCTCTCTTGAACTCTCCAGTATCCTATTGTTTAACTTGCCATGACCATATAGACCCATCTTACTTCCTCATTTTGAAATCTAAAGCCCATTCACGTATGTTCAATTGCACTTCATTCAATTACATTATTTATAACTTAACCTGTGGGAGCTATGTTTAGAGTGACTAATTAATCTTATGCGTAAAAGATATGACATAAATAGCATCACGGATGAAAATTATATTAAATGCATGGAAACATGCAGTGGTAAAATAAGTGTTCTTTTCATATGATTTATTTAAAATTGACCTTTGTTTGGCAGTCCCGTAGTTGCTACATTGTTGTGTCAGCATATTACTTCATGCAAATTGTTCTTTCTTTGACAGTCGCATAATAAGTTGATCTTTAAAGCCGTTTGTGTTACAAGAACATATTACTTTCTGCATATTATTTATTCAAGCTTAAAAGTAATTGTAAATTTGTAGTGAAAGGTTGATATTGTGTTTCATTTTAAAGATATGAAAACATGTCCTTGTTTGTTTTTCTCGATGGTATAAGATTTGCTCTAAGATATGCCGATGCACGGGAGAGAGATCATCATTTTATGTGGGGACAATAGTTAAAGAGGAAAGGTACGAGTTGAAGCATATGCGCAAAGTGCGGCAAAAGTTGTAACTTATTAAAAGAAATTTATGTATAAATTTATTTTTATCTCACTGTATAAATATGGTAGACTCTGATATTTCTTATATAAATAAATTTTCGTTATTGGTAATGAGTGCCTTTTTGTTTGTGATTCTGTGATTATTCTGTTTAAACCATGTAAGCTAATAACAATCCATCGTTTTGAACGCTTCGAGTTGGTTTAACTACCGGCTTGGGGCGGTCAAAATGACGGGCTGTTACAAGCGGTGATGAAGAGAGGGTTGTTGCTCAACTGATCGGGATGGTGTTCGGATAGGAGAGGAGACGTAGCTAGAGTTTTCATGGAAGTTTTGTTCCAAGTGGAAGAAAGAAAAAGGAGCCATGCGTTTTAATTTAGAAAGAAGCTATATAATGGGATTGGGCTTTTTCTTGTTTGGGTTGGTGAACCGGACCATTTCCTGTTGGACGACGTGAAGTAGTTTGGTGAATGTCATTTTGATTTTTGCTAAACGAAGATTAGTTTATTAATTGTTATATTGATATAAGTTGGATGCTGATTGGTTCGTTTTTGCAATGGAATATATACTGGTGCGGCTTGAAGATGATAGAGAAGAAGAATGCTCAAGGGGACTGATTTAAGTTAAATCACGAATTACATGAAACAAATACCGTTGAAATCATATGGGAAAATACTGCACGTACGAGCTGGAATGAAATGAATCGGAGCCATTGGAATTTTATGTAGTTTCAAACTCAAGTTTGAAACTATATGAAAAGACGTAGAAGTCGTGTAACGACCCGGATTTTTTGCGACTTTGGTTATCGACATAAGCTCGATGTCGATAACCAAAACATCGAAAAATCCCGGTAATTAATGAAAGAAATTAGAGGGTGAGGATAGATAAGATAGAAACTTAGAATAGAAGAAGAAGAAGAACACAACATCAGAGTAACACGAACCTCACAGCGGAACGAATAACATACAATAGATAACATACTTTGAAATATAACAGTTATGTATACAATAGCACTTATCAGAGTACAGCACTTACTTTGACCTAGAGAATTGCATATGGGTAAGCTTGTCAACAAAACATGCCGAGTCAGAATTTCAGATAACATGAATAGTCATACAACATTATAGTTTGTACGATTGTGCAAACATGTAAAATAATAATAAAAACCAACCTAGCATATGTGAATGCAAATAACGTTGTTGTTGATAATAGATTGGCACTTTACCATGAGAAATGTTTAACCCAACAAAAAAAGAAACCAATTTCAAATAGAAGTTTTAGTCAATGATTAGTAACAATACCAGTACCTTGCTTATGTCGAAACTGATAATTTTGCACACTCAGGGGTGCAAAAATTTAAACTAATCACAAATAAGAGTATCAACTCGGACATGTTGTTGGTTAAGTTTGCAAAAACGCGATACAAGTACAATGAAATGTATAATGTTACATGCAAGAAATATATTTATTATCTTAGTGCATTAAGAGCTTTTTGGCTGATCAAAACAGTTGTGACCGGAAAATTTGCATCGCTGCCATATCAGACGTCGTGAAGGAAAAAAATACATGTGGTGATCAAAGTTAGATTCTTTGTAGATATCATCATTTAAAAGTTACATTAGTAAGTGAGGCAAAGCACAAATATATGGCATTAAAGTGTGCTTGGACCATTTTGCTTATTGAAATCAGAGTTCAAACAGTAAAGTGATTGTTCGTAAATTTACACACTAGAGTACGCTTCTCTTCTCATAGCATTGATACTAACATTGAACGATTTTATCATAAAACTAAATATGTAATAACAGTTAACAAGAGCCACACTTATATAATGCAGCATTAGAATATAACATGCTAGTTGGAAAAGTCTAACTTGGTTCTTTTGTTTTCTAGCTAATTCATGTGGAACTGTGCTCATAAATTTCTAGCTTATGAACGTGTTATAGTAGAGCTGAAACAAATTTAAATATGCCCAGTAAGTAAATAAATCGTATATACATGATATAATAAGAGTATAATTTCAGATAGGGGTCTTACCCATATGCCCAGATAAATGAGAGAGGTAAAAAGATGCTCCACCATCAGGATGAAACCCAATATGAACTTCTGGATTAGAGAAAATCCGAGTATCGCACACATAAATTGAGCAGTATCAATTAGAAAAACATAAGGGGAAAAGGTTGTGTGCGCTATCATTTGAACATATGTAAAGGAATCTGCATCCCATCTCCTTTGCATCCTCCATTTGTGCCCGATTCAATTTCAGGTAGCTGTGATTAGTGGAATTGCACTTTCCTGTAAGTGTAATCTACTTGTCATCATTTTCGTACCTTATTTTCATATTTCTAGCCCCAAAAAACATCAAATCGATCAATGATTCTAATAAAGATTATTAATATACATATAATTCATTGCATAGTTACTTTTGGTCAGATGTATTGGAATAAAATATATTTTTGCATAGAAAATGTTGATGATAAATATATATTATTAGGCAAAAAAAAGGTCAAATTCTAACACCCATCAATACCTAACATCCATTAATACCAAAAATTAACTCGGGCGCAAATAGGGGATACATAAGCGATCATGATAAGTTGCACTAAAATGGGTACATACAGTTCTTTTAGTCACAACACGATATATCCTAGGAACTGACACTAGAGTGAGTACAGTATACTAAAGAACCAAAATCAAATATTAAGTGCATCAATAAGCTTAGTATCCCAGCTTAACATGTATTACCAATGAGTTGAAAAGCTGAAAAACCATGTTATATGATAGAATCGGTTGTAATCAAGGAAATTAGTCATTTATAGAATCTAATACTATAAAGTATGATAAATAAAAAGCGTGAGTACGAAAAGAATAGTAATAACTATAGGTTATTTTAACAAACATAGACAGAGGCAGAAAATGACGTACAGAGATTGTGATTGTTAAAGGAGTGTCTTCTTTGTTGCAAAACGAAATACATCAACATGAAGTTACCTATATAAACGAGGTGCAGCCAATTGAATAAATAACATACACAAGAATTAATCACGGAAAACTAACATTGTTACATGTTCTACAACCTTTAAACATCAGCAATACAGATAAGAAACATCTTTGCTTATATAATAGTAAATTCAAGAGGAGCAACAAAATCTTAAGTAAAATGTTAATACATGTTAAAAACCAAAAAATGCTGCAAAACCAAAAAAACTTTCTATACAATGAAACAAAATTATTTTTTAATATTCAGTAGAAAAATAATTTTTCTATACAGTGCATCCATAAAGTGTTCTCCTTCTAATGAACTAAAATTTCATATAAAACATTAAATAAACTCAGATTACAAAACTAGGTAATAATAAAATACTATCCAATAGACGCAAGCTAATCAAGGGAAATTTTCATGTATTAGTTTTTGAAACAACTAACTTGTGAAACTGCATGCACAAATAATGACAAGTACATCAACGTAAGTAACAACACAACAGCTTATCATCAAAAGAACACAACTGGAAGGAGGTAACATATCTTTTCATTTAACATAACAAACAAAAGTTGTCCTTATTTCCAGGGGCGGAGCTATGTATGGCTTAGGTAGGGCCATGGCCCTAGGTGCAAAATTAAATTACTGGCACAAAAAATCAGATTTTATCAGTTGGCCCTAGCTGAAATTAGAATTAGGCTCTCGCTGCACTTTAAATTAGGCTCCAGCTGAAGTAAATTAGATAAGAAAGCTCATTTTAATAGTTTTTCCTGCTAACATCACTGTAAAAGTTTATTTAGATGTACCAGCCTATAGCTGTTGCCATCAAGAAAGTCAAGTATAATGGTCAGCTCTTCCGTTTTTTCTTTAGTATTCATTTTCTTTTAAATTTTGCCCTATATGAACATTTTGGGTAGCTCTGCCACTGCTTATTTCTAAAGGTGATGAGTTTGGATCTTAAAGAAAGGTGTCAATGACCAAATCCGAATTCATTATGGTATGGCTAACCATTCCTTTGGTTGTTTTACCAAAATTTGTATGAATGTTAATTTCTACATTTACTAACTTTAGAAAAGCAAGAGATTGTAACTGATTCATTTGACAAGCATGGAACTATGAATCTCAAGACTATATATCATTCAATTAAACACAATGAGATTTTCCCTTGACATAAATAAATTTCTCCTACACGCAAAGCCATTCAAATCCGCAGATTACATGTTAACAAATAACAAGTATTTGGCTGAAATAAAAATTAATGGACCAAAAATCATACTGTAGACTTTCAATAGAAACTATTTGGCTGAAATCCAGATTAATGGACCAATAATCCATTTAAGTTTACAGACTTAGATGCTGAAAGCCTAAACTAACATATATGAACTTGTAATTGATGGCGTGTGATATTGTACCTAAACTATAATCTCTATAATATTTCTAAATCGTGAAATCAAAAACGTGGCATCGAAGAAAAGGAGTATACGGCAACATAACTGGAAAATCAGACTCATTTTATGATCAATCCTAAAAATCCCAATTTCATCACAGGCATTAAATCGTGCAAAATCGAAATCAAATCAGATCAAATTCGAAAATAAAATCATACCAAATCATTTTGTCCTCAGAGGAAGTGATTTAACGAGTGGAAGCTGTCTACAGATCTGAAGATAAAGAATCACGATGATATATACAGCCATAACGTAACCCTAAACATGGTATCGAAAGAAATATTCATCCAATAAAATCAAAATTTACCAGATTTGTAACCTGAGGAGCGGTTCGAATTGATTAGGGCAGAAACTTTTTTAATTAGAGCATAAATCGATTGGCATGGGTAGTGGGAAATAAAAAAAGGGGGGAATGAAAAAAAGAGCGTGAGAGGGAAATGAAAAAAAGGGAGGGAGCACGTCTCTTTTTGGCAGGAAATTTTTACACTAAGGTTACCTAGGTTTGATACGGTCTATAACCCAATCAAATTCAAAGTAGGTTCTAAGCCTTTTCTAAACAGTTAGGCACGGCTCAGAACCCTCTCAAATTTAATACGGCTATAGACCGTATCAAATTTAAAGGATAGGGGAGTGGCAAAATAAGCTTTATGGTGTAGTGACATGATGACATTAATGGATGGTATGTAACAAAACGTTACTAAGGCGCTATTTGATGTATGCATGTAAAATATATGTTTGGCTTGCTATGACAAAATTTTCTATTGCTTTTTTTTGGATTATAACTAATATTGATTGATTGTATTTATTACTATTTACGTGAAAGAAGGATAGTGAGTTTGACTATTCAGTGTATGCTTATTGTATGCATGGATTGAAATGCTACGAAGGTAAAGGTAAATTACTGTGTTATTATTTTAAGTTTTAATATTTACTTTTTTTCTTGATTCAAAGTAGTAGTAATGTGCATATGTAAATTTGTACAGTTGGATTAATTGTGCATTAAGAAGAATTATTTAAAAAATGGCATTGACCTATACCTGCATAATACAAGATCAACACTTTGACTTTAAATTCATGTTTTCTTACTGGCATGTTTTATCTCTCATATAATTCATAACTACTCCGGTTTTAATTAACAAAATAAATACATTATGTGTGTTCCTACTGAAGAGATGGAAAAAAAATTAATTGAATATGTTCTAATTCTCATATAAATTAATTAGGGTTGAAAAATAATGATAATGACACAAATGTATTAAGCAAGAAAGGAAAATAATGTGGGCCTTAGAGCATTTAATGCATTTTGCTATTGCAGGTAGTTCATGCATGCTACATCAAATCTGATTATTCCTACTATCAAACTTTGTATATATGGAAATGAATAATTTGTATATTCGAAAAGTTGTTTAAAATAGGGATATCGACTCTCGCATAATATATGATCAGTAAATCAACTTCAATTCATTTTTGGTAAATGCATGTTTTAAATAGAACAGTAAAAAGGTATTACAATATTTGATTGAATAGACAATTAATAATTTACAAAAAAGAAGATTACGTTACATATTATAAAAGAGCAACACACTAAATTTACATTACATAATTGATACTACTTAAATCTTGGTGGACCAAATACACAGAAGTAAATTTGTGTAAATAGCATCCCATAAAATTATCACCCGTCATTGCAATATCAATGAACATTAAAGGTTTATACGTGTTCATATGGAAAACATGGTAACAAAAAAAAAAGAATTAATTGAATATGTTTCAATTCTCATATATCTCATAATTAATCAAGTACAAAAAATAACAATAATGAAATAGATGTATTCATAAAGCTGATTGCTACTATACGATATGTTCCCATCGCTTATTCATAAATGCAACCTACAACACGAGAAAGTCTATGCTCCCGTGCATCGCATGGGTTTCCACTTGTCTATGTAATAAAATCCCTTGGCATGTAGACAAAAGACAAAGAGCGGTTGAGATTTATTCTTAGGTAAGATTTCAAGTGGCTGAGGTTTGCACAGATATTCCAATTCATTTACACGATCTACCCTACCTCCTAGCGATTACATCTCAGATCCATACCGCTCCTTGCATGATCCATCTTCTCTTCTACTTTATTTCTGCCCATCTCATTTCGCTTAAATTTTAAATTATGAATTTGTTACTCCACTTCCTCTAATCGCAACTAGATCACATCCCCATGATTGTGACTCTCTTTTTAGTCATGGAATCTTTTGATGATAAAATCAGAAATTCATGCAAAGTCCCCAATTATGACGCTGCTAGATCTAAAAAATATTTGGTCGATTTTAAAGTTACGGTGTTGCTGCTCTAATTTTCAACGTCGTATTATTTACGTTTTGATCTTCCCCTATTCTTATTTAATTTGTACAATTTCACTTTTGGAAATTTACACAATTGTTTGCTCTTATTTGGTTTTCATGTTCGTCTCTATGGAAAAATGACTCTGTATTTCTTTTCCCTGCCATGTTATATCACTTTCGATTTCACTGGATCCAAGTTGTTTCTACCACCGATGTATTCAACTATCCACCGTCTGATTTGTAAACTTATAAGTTATCGATTTTTCCCTATTCTCCTTTTTTTACACCATTTTTACTAGTACTTGACTTTGAAAATTTCTCAGTTGATTCCACTGATTTGGTGCTAATATTTGGTTTAATGTTTTTCCTAACTTTTGTTCAGTGTTGAAAGATGCATCATTAAAGCTCTAGTAATAAGATTATTAGTTATATTAGTTAATTTATTTCTAGTATATTATAATGCATATTAGCACCATGTTTTTCTCGATACACAACATGACAAAATTCAGTATTTACAAATAAAGGTACTTGAGTATGTTATACCTCACTATATACTACTATCTGCAATCCACAATTTTGTTCTCACTTGATTATATGATCTATTTATAATTGCTTGGTACTTAAAATGTCATACTTTAAGTACATTTTGATTTTATACCCAACTATCCTGCACATATAAGTACACGATGAACAGTTAAGTGAACTTGACCTTCTTCTCCTTTAAGTATATTGTTCATCAGATATATCACATATGCTAACAGTGTAATTGTTATATCATTATATGCATAAGATGTATAAAGAAGGTCATGTTGCAAGTAAATTTTTTGGCTATGCATTCTATTTCAGCCATTTCCTCATAATCATTTTTACACTATGGTTTTGCGTATTTACACGTTGTTTGTTCGAATAATGAAGTTCGAGGCTGTGTACACATTTTATGTTTCTCAAAGGATGAAATTTATAACCCAGTTTTGAACGTAGACATTGCTATGTTCATTGTATATTTATCTATTTCCATCTGAGGAAGTGAAAAAAGTTTCAATGGATAAAAAGCCAAATATATGAAAATAATTTATTAGTATTTTTACACATTCAGTGACGGTTCATTTATAACTTTGTGTTAACTTTACCTATAAAGAATACACAATAAGTAAAATCTTAGTGCTTTATGTCTTCTCTACATCAATCCATCTCATATGACATTTCAGTATATATTATCCCATATTCTCTCTCTTTTTAGATTAGGTTTTGGAGCAAAATTCTGGTACTACATAGTTGCTATGAATTTTAGGATTATGTATTGATATAGCCCATTATTTTGGTTAATAGGTTATATGTGTATGTTTAATTGTTATGCAAAGCTATTAGCATCAAATAAACTTAAAAATAACCTACACATGCTGTAAAGTTGAGGCTTTAAGTTGTTAAAAGTTTATATGTTTTAAATGGATATACATTTCATAAGATGTTTTAATGTTTCTAAAGATTTATATGTTATATTGAAAGTATTTTGTTTAGAAAATAATTGTAACAACCCGTATTTTCAATAACCTGTAATAATGTAAATCGAGGCAGAATTTAATTCTAAAATCTGAATCAAGGGAAATGGGCTATGCCAATGCGTTCATCTCGGAAAAATACGCGAAATAGAGTCCGAGTTTTCGAAAATCGGAGTCCGTATGACCCGATTAAGGCCCAACGAAGTTTTCAGAAAAATTCAAAGTAAAAACAGATTTCAAATTCAAGTTTGAATTTGAAAACTAGGTCATATTTGGGCCAGGCGGGAAAATTCCCGCCGGAGTACCCAAGTCGACAGCCCTGTCGACTTGGGAGTCGACTTGGTTGGACCCAAGTCGACAGCTCTGTCGACTTGGCTGTCGACTTGGTCCAGCCGGGCAGTTTTGCCTGGTGCACCATTTTGGGTTTGTGTTGAGTTTGGGGGCCAGATTCGATTTTAAGGGCTGAGATTGGAACTAGGGTTTAATCCTAAGGCTAGAACTAATCCTAATCTCTATAAATAAGCCCCTAACCTAACCCTAAATGATCATTATTCATTCAAGTAACTAAATTATGGCAAAATCATTTCTCTCATGGCCTCCACTCTCTTCATAAAATTCCTAAGCTATTTCTATGAGAGATTTTCCATGCATACAAGTGTTTCTAACCTTGTATGAGTGTCATTAGCTTGCATTCAAGTCAAGTTTCTATATTTGCATCATAAAGCAAGGGTTTTGATCATTTTTGCTCAAGGGTTTTTCTATTGAAGCTTGCATTTTGGGTTTAATTGATTTCATAAGGGCTTTGTCATATTTTTGTGACTTCCTAAGCATAGTAAGCCCTATTCTACTTTCATACTTAAACTCTAAAGTTAAATGTATGATATGCAAGTTTGCCATGATATGCAAGTTTACCATGTTATGCTATGCAAGTTTGCCATGTTATGATATGCAAGTTTATCATGTTATGTTATGCAAGTTTGCCATGTTATGATATGCAAGTTGATCATGTTATGTTATGCAAGTTTGTCATATGATATGCAAGTTATGTTATGCAAGTTTGTCATGTTATGATATGCAAGTGGATCATGTTATGTTATGCAAGTTCATCATATGCAAGTTGATATGCAAGTTTGTCATATGATATGCAAGTTATGTTATGCAAGTTTGGGATGATCATTTTGTTCATGTTATCATGTTATGCAAGCTTATCTTGGGTTTATGAACATAAAGCTTCAAGCTTTATGCTAAAGGTTGCATTTTGGCAACATGTAAGTTATCATATCTCTTATGATAACTTGCATGTGAGGCTAAATGCGAACTTATGGCCATTTCTACATGTCATTTAGCACCATGTATCACCAATATGCCAAGTTTGGTTTTATGCATGCTTTTGAGGCCTAAAAATGTAATATGCAAGTATATGAACATATGTACATTTCATATGCCACCATGTTGAACTTGTGGCTTCAACACCTTTATGTCATGATTATGCCAAGTTCCCTCTTTCTATCCTTTATGCGCTATTGTGATATGTAAGCGATGGGATTGCGTTTGGGGTTGGGTAAACTTAAAAGACATAAAAACATAAGCTTGGGAATTTACCTATTAAGTTAGGTCTACCCATTGGGAATTTACCTATTAAGTTAGGTCTACCCAATTGCTTGAAAACTTGTAATGTGTTTTGGAAACATGATGGACATGACACTTAGAAAATATAAGGGTGACCAACTCGAGGTTGGGTTGAGTTTGTAGCATAAACCTACCCGGACCGACCGGCTTAACTAGTTGCTACAAACAATAGGACCCGATGTGAGAAGTTGGTCATGTTGTACCTTGAACCCGAGGTTAGACCAAGTTGTGGTGTAAAGCTACCCGGAACCGACCGGCTTAACTAGTAACCGCAACAAAGTCTAATGTGAGAGGTTAAGGCGCATTAAATTAATTAATGCCTCATGATTAGGGTTAAGTCATGGACCGCTTGAATACTTAACCAATTAAACACGATGGGTTGGTAGGGTTAAGTCATGAACCTTGGGTACACTTAACTAACTTGGTACTTGAATGGGTTGGGTTAACCACGTTTAACCCATTAAGGAAACCCTAGTTACGTGGTCCTTTGCACCAGTAACCCTCTTAGTTGTATCATGATACCCTAGGGACTAGGCTAGGGAGGGGCACGATTACTGGATGCCATGTAAGCGACCAAAACGACGGCTGAGTAGGTGCGCCGGTGTAGGTTCAGGCGGGCCATGGTCGTGCACATGGTCCGGAGTTGAAAAAGCAGGCACGGGCACCAGTAGGTTTAGACTGTGCGTGCTTGATTTGTGTCAGTGGTTGACATCCTAGGACTTGATACACCCTAGGGTGGACCTAGCACAGTTTAGCTACACTTCGTAGTTGGGTCGTATGACACCGACACTTGACGAGTTAGGCTTATAGGGAGCCGATCGACTAGACCGTTTGGTTGGACCTCGTATTGGGGTCACTTCATGTTATTGGGCCAAAGCTTGGGCCAAGGGATCAATACTTGTTTATTCAAGTCATGTTAGTTTGCTAGTACACCTGTGGTGCAAAACCTTAATCCTGATTATGCGATGACACCTTTATCTACCTTGTTAGTTAATCATCATGCTAGTATGTTGTTATCCTTATGTTCATCCCTGCTGCTCATGCCAGTTAACTTTATCAGTTTACATTGATTATAGTAGGGCTTACTCAGTCTTTTTGACTGACCTGTTTTCTTTCGCCTCTTTTCTTCCGTTCCCCCCCCCCCCCCCAGGTTCTCAGGGAGGGAATATTGGAGCTTAGCTTGGGTTTCTGATCACTTGCTTGTGGGATTTTAGCTCATGTACGGTCTTGGAATGAAGCTAGCTATGGTTATCACTTATTTTGGGGATAGTACTTATGTATTTCAGTTTTTCAGTGATGTTGTTTTTATCTAGACTTGTTTATTTGGAAAGTTGACATTATGTTGTACCAGACTTGTTTTGAAATGGTTTGAAATCTTCCGCTGTTTTATTTATGTTATTTACTCTGTTTACATATATACATATGTTCTTGTTCTGCCTTGATATATCATTATGCATGTTTACCTGATTCAAACGCCCCTCCAAAGTCAGAGTGCTTGCAAGAGACTCCCTGGCGGAGGTGGGGTGTTACATTTGGTATCAGAGCATATGGTTTACGAGAAGGAACAAAAAGGTTTTAGAAAACTTTTGGAAAACTATTTTCAAAACCAAGTATAAAGTATTTTCCAAAGAAAAGTCTAGTTTATTTTAAAGGCTATTCCCCAAAAAGCCATTAGCAAAAATTCCTTCGTTTTTCTCCATTCTGAATCTACCTTTTTCTTCGTTTTCAGTATGGCCGATAACTTTGCTATTCCGGAGGGAGTACACGTACCTGTTTGGTACAGGAGACTTTTGGAGGCTAGGGCGACCGAAGCCAGCCCCGCAGATGTTCCTCCTCCTCCTCCAGTAGTTAATGTTCCTCCTCCTCCTATCGCTGAGGTTCCTCTTCCTCCTCCCCCTCAGCATCCTCAAGCTGACTTCGCAAAGATTTGCAAAGACTTTAAGGCGATGGGTTGCAAGAATTTCATTGGAACCGAGACTTATGTAGAGGCAAGGAATTGGTTGAAAGAAACCGAAGATCTTTTCGCCTTCTTTGATATAGATGACCGTGGGAAGGTTTTATTAGCAGTGTGGTTGCTAAAGGAAGAAGCTGCACGTTGGTGGATGGTCACCACCGCTACTAGGCCAATTGAGACTTGGGATGACTTCCGGGGAAAGTTTGGACTAAGGTTCCTATCACTGAAGCAAGGGGACATGACTATTAGGGAATACGTAGATAAGTTTAATCAACTGGCTCGGGTCGGTTTAGACTTGGTTAACACAGCTCAGAAGAAGGCCCTATACTTTGCTCTAGGATTAAACGAGCCATTACATGGTTTAGCCATGACTCATATACCCTTGGGGGCAACTTTCGAGAGTTTGGTGAATATGGCCCTACTCAATGAAGAGAATAGGAGTGACAAGAAGGAGATCAAGATGAATGATACCCAAGCCAAGAAGACTGATTCCCAGTGGAAAGGAAATCAGGGTAATCCAAGCGGTCAGAGCAGTCAAGGCAATAAGAACAAGAGTCAAGGCAACAAGGGGAACAACAACAAGGGCAATAACAACAAGGGGAAATGCTTTCATTGTGGTGAGTTTGGACATTTCAGTAAGGATTGCCCGAAGAAGCAAGGGCAAGGCCAAGGTCAGACTCAGCGTGCTGGACCTTCGGGAGGGCAAGTTCATGCTCTCAATGCCGCTCCAGTTCCCGATCGAGGTAGTATTTCTGTTGAAAGTCTTGTTTACATTTCTGATTTTCCTGTTCGTACCTTGTTTGATTTTGGTGCATCTCATAGTTTATTTCATCTGATCTAGTTGGAAGTTTGCACCTAAGTACTAGTCTAGTTAATGATCCCGTGTGTGTTTCAAATCCAATTGGGGGTTCCGCCCATTTGTCTATGATCTACGTGGATTTGAAAATCTCTATCTTTAGTGTAGAGTTCTCGTGTGATGCTTATATTCTCGGTTTCATGGGGTATGGGTTGATTTTGGGCGTGGATGGGTTGTCCAGTTTTGGAGCCATCCTTGATTTTTGAGCATAGGGTTGTGAGGCTCATGACTCGCCTCGGTAATACCCTAAAAAATTCTAGTAACCCTATGGGTCCCGTCATGTTGTGTTATCTTGAATCCCTTAACTCGTCTATCGATAGTTTGCAATCGGTGAGGGTGGTCCGAGAATATCCTGATATCTTGGGTGAAGTGAAGGGGGTTACCCCTAAACAAGAGATAGATTTCCGCATTTATCTGGTTGATAATGCCAAGATAGTTTCGTGGCCGGTTAGGCACATGGTCCCGCAAGATGGGAGTTAAGTAAGCATGTGAAGGAGTTGCTTGAGAAGAACTTCATTCGATGAAGCATTTCCGAGGGAGGTGCTCTAGTAGTATTCGCTACTAATGTGGATAGTTCGCTTCGCCCGTGTGTTGATTATCGTGAGTAGAACAAGAAGAATAGACAACCATTACCAAGGTTCGATGATTTGTTTGATCAGCTTGTAGGAACATCTGTTCTCTCTTGATCTTGCTATTGGATTCCGTCAGCTCAGGGTAGCTGAAGATAGTATAGACAAGACTGCGTTCAGAACTCCGGATGGATTCTTAGTATGGCTGGTCATGCCATTCGGTTTGACTAATGCACCCGCCTACTTCGTGGACTTGATGAGTAGGGTGTCTAGGGAGTTCCTGAACGAGTTTGTGGTAGTCTTTGTAGACGATATCCTGACTTTCTTAAACAACGAGGAAGAACATGCTAGACGTCTCAAGGAGGTGATGGATACGCTTAGAGCGCATCAGTTGAAAGCCAAGTCCTCCAAATGTCATTTTGGAGAAAAAGGAGTCAGATTTCTTGGGCACATAGTTTCTAAGCAAGGCTTAGTGGTGGATCCTGCTAAAGTGGTCGCGGTTCAAGACTGGAAAGCTCCGACGAGGACAAGTGAAGTGAGAAGTTCTCTCAGTTTAATTAGTTAGTTAGCGTCCCTTGAGCTTATACCTACCCTTCTGGATCAAGTAGGGACTTCACAAGAAGAAGACCCGCAGTTAGCCGAGATCATGGACAAGTTGATTCGAGGCGAGATAGTAAGTCACCTCGCTATAGATGACAAGGGATGGCTAAGACGCGATGAGAGAAAGAAGGTTCTTGACGATGCACATCACCCGAGGAGGTGGCCGAGTTTGTCCCAAGGTGCATGTTGTGCCAACAGGTTAAAGGCCGAGTCATAGAAGCCCGGTGGGCTATTACATCCATTGGAGGTCCCCGCAATGGAAGTAGGAAAGCGTCACAAAGGATTTCGTGGATGGACTGCCTAGATCAAGAAAGGGAATAACAGCATGTGGGTCATAGTAGGTAGACTCACGAAGAGTGCTCATTTCACGCCGGTAAAGAGCGAAAGGACTGCATCATAACTAGCGACAGTTTACTTTCAAGAAATAAAGCGGTTGCACGGGGTTCCCTAAAGGATAGTTAGTAACCATGACTCAATTTTCATTAGCCAGTTTTGGGATAGTCTACGGGAAGTCATGGGCAAGCAACTGAATCTAAGTACGACCTATCATTCGCAGGCGGATGGTTCATTTTGTTCAAGCATGAGTTATAGAAAATCACGTTAGTAAGAGCAATTGGCTACGTGGATTGGTATCTCCAAGAAAAGTTCTGCTGCGTGGAATACTTTGTAGTAAGTAAACGAGATCCAGGATTCACTAGTGAATTTTGGAGAGCTTGCATGAAACCATGAGGTCATAGTTATGTTTAAGCCAAGAATGATAGAAGAGTAAGTGAAAAAGGAAGACGAGAAGCGACAACGAAATGGGTTCCAACTCATATTTGGAAATAAGAGTTAAGAAGCTAAGAAATCATGAGGTAAAAGACGGTCAAAGCACAGTGGAGTTAAACCCAAGGAAACGTGACTTAGAAGATTTAAGGCTAGATACGCGCATCATATCTCTTTCTAAGAGTATATCCTTGATCCTTGTTTTCCTGTGGAACTTGCTCGCATGTTATCTTTTACATATATCCTCTCGGTCCCATACTCGATCCCATTTCTGTTGTAAACTCCATAAGGGAGTATGACTCATTGGTTAGTAATAAATATCTAGGTTTAAAGGGGTCCGTTAGGTTGACTAAACCTTTTGGGCTTTTATAGGATTGGGTTGGGTTAGGAAGGGATTTCTTGTAATCCGAAAGAAGTATATCCTGCTCATCTTCCCGATCTCCTTGTAGCATATCTTTTGCTATCCATATTTGTCTTGATTATCTAGTTTATCATGTTAATCTTGTCACGAGAACCTTAGGTAGAAACCCTTTGGATGAAACATGTGTTTGAAACATGTTATGCTTGATGGTTGCAAGTGGTTGCAAGTGTTTGCAAGTGGTTACACGTGGATGCATTATACACATTAGGCACTAGATCGGCTCACACACTCCTCATATTGCATATGCATGAGTGTTTATGCTTATTCATGGATGAAAATTTCTGTGTTATCACATGGATGTTGCATATGGATGTATGTTATGTGCACATATATAGATGTTATACATTATGTTAGGAATTGCATACATATGGATTCATTTCACTAACATAATTTGCATTGATGATATTTGCATTAGATAAGTACATATACACACACCTTTGCATATGTTCATACAACATTTAGAATCTTGTAAGGACAATGATTGCTTGTGGATGATGTTTTGAGTAGATGGATGTTGGATGGTAGGATATGTTCTTCCTAACTTGAAGATTTCGGGGACGAAATCCTTTAAGGAGGGGAGAATGTAACAACCCGTATTTTCAATAACCTGTAATAATGTAAATCGAGGTAGAATTTAATTCTAAAATCTGAATCAAGGGAAATGGGCTATGCCAATGCGTTCATCTCGGAAAAATACGTGAAATAGAGTCCGAGTTTTCGAAAATCGGAGTCCGTATGACCCGATTAAGGCCCAACAAAGTTTTCAGAAAAATTCAAAGTAAAAACAGATTTCAAATTCAAGTTTGAATTTGAAAACTAGGTCATATTTGGGCCAGGCGGGAAAATTCCCGCCGGAGTACCCAAGTCGACAGCCCTGTCGACTTGGGAGTCGACTTGGTTGGACCCAAGTCGACAGCCCTGTCGACTTGGCTGTCGACTTGGTCCAGCCGGGCAGTTTTGCCTGGTGCACCATTTTGGGTTTGTGTTGAGTTTGGGGGCCAGATTCGATTTTAAGGGCTGAGATTGGAACTAGGGTTTAATCCTAAGGCTAGAACTAATCCTAATCTCTATAAATAAGCCCCTAACCTAAACCTAAATCATCATTATTCATTCAAGTAACTAAACTATGGCAAAATCATTTCTCTCATGGCCTCCACTCTCTTCATAAAATTCCTAAGCTATTTCTATGAGAGATTTTCCATGCATACAAGTGTTTCTAACCTTGTATGAGTGTCATTAGCTTGCATTCAAGTCAAGTTTCTATATTTGCATCATAAAGCAAGGGTTTTGATCATTTTTGCTCAAGGGTTTTTCTATTGAAGCTTGCATTTTGGGTTTAATTGATTTCATAAGGGCATTGTCATATTTTTGTGACTTCCTAAGCATAGTAAGCCCTATTCTACTTTCATACTTAAACTCTAAAGTTAAATGTATGATATGCAAGTTTGCCATGATATGCAAGTTTACCATGTTATGCTATGCAAGTTTGCCATGTTATGATATGCAAGTTTATCATGTTATGTTATGCAAGTTTGCCATGTTATGATATGCAAGTTGATCATGTTATGTTATGCAAGTTGATATGCAAGTTTGTCATATGATATGCAAGTTATGTTATGCAAGTTTGCCATGTTATGATATGCAAGTGGATCATGTTATGTTATGCAAGTTCATCATATGCAAGTTGATATGCAAGTTTGTCATATGATATGCAAGTTATGTTATGCAAGTTTGGGATGATCATTTTGTTCATGTTATCATGTTATGCAAGCTTATCTTGGGTTTATGAACATAAAGCTTCAAGCTTTATGCTAAAGGTTGCATTTTGGCAACATGTAAGTTATCATATCTCTTATGATAACTTGCATGTGAGGCTAAATGCGAACTTATGGCCATTTCTACATGTCATTTAGCACCATGTATCACCAATATGCCAAGTTTGGTTTTATGCATGCTTTTGAGGCCTAAAAATGTAATATGCAAGTATATGAACATATGTTCATTTCATATGCCACCATGTTGAACTTGTGGCTTCAACACCTTTATGTCATGATTATGCCAAGTTCCCTCTTTCTATCCTTTATGCGCTATTGCGATATGTAAGCGATGGGATTGCGTTTGGGGTTGGGTAAACTTAAAAGACATAAAAACATAAGCTTGGGAATTTACCTATTAAGTTAGGTCTACCCATTGGGAATTTACCTATTAAGTTAGGTCTACCCAATTGCTTGAAAACTTGTAATGTGTTTTGGAAACATGATGGACATGACACTTAGAAAATATAAGTGTGACCAACTCGAGGTTGGGTTGAGTTTGTAGCGTAAACCTACCTGGAACCGACCGGCTTAACTATTTGCTACAAACAATAGGACCCAATGTGTGAAGTTGGTCATGTTGTACCTTGAACCCGAGGTTAGACCAAGTTGTGGTGTAAAGCTACCCGGAACCGACCGGCTTAACTAGTAACCGCAACAAAGTCTAATATGAGAGGTTAAGGCGCATTAAATTAATTAATGCCTCATGATTAGGGTTAAGTCATGGACCGCTTGAATACTTAACCAATTAAACACGATGGGTTGGTAGGGTTAAGTCATGAACCTTGGGTACACTTAACCAACTTGGTACTTGAATGGGTTGGGTTAACCACGTTTAACCCATTAAGGAAATACTAGTTACGTGGTCCTTTGCACCAGTAACCCTCTTAGTTGTATCATGATACCCTAGGGACTAGGCTAGGGAGGGGCACGATTACTGGATGCCATGTAAGCGACCAAAACGACGGCTGAGTAGGTGCGCCGGTGTAGGTTCAGGCGGGCCATGGTCGTGCACATGGTCCGGAGTTGAAAAAGCAGGCACGGGCACCAGTAGGTTTAGACTGTGCGTGCTTGATTTGTGTCAGTGGTTGACACCCTAGGACTTGATACACCCTAGGGTGGACCTAGCACAGTTTAGCTACACTTCGTAGTTGGGCCGTATGACACTGACACTTGACGAGTTAGGCTTATAGGGAGCCGATCGACTAGACCGTTTGGTTGGACCTCGTATTGGGGTCACTTCATGTTATTGGGCCAAAGCTTGGGCCAAGGGATCAATACTTGTTTATTCAAGTCATGTTAGTTTGCTAGTACACCTGTGGTGCAAAACCTTAATCCTGATTATGCGATGACACCTTTATCTACCTTATTAGTTAATCATCATGCTAGTATGTTGTTATCCTTATGTTCATCCCTGCTGCTCATGCCAGTTAACTTTACCAGTTTACATTGATTGTAGTAGGGCTTACTCAGTCTTTTTGACTGACCTGTTTTCTTTCGCCTCTTTTCTTCCGTTTCCCCCCCCCCCCCCAAGGTTCTCAGGGAGGGAATATTGGAGCTTAGCTTGGGTTTCTGATCACTTGCTTGTGGGATTTTAGCTCACATATGGTCTTGGCATGAAGCTAGCTATGGTTATCACTTATTTTGGGGATAGTACTTATGTATTTCAGTTTTTCAGTGATGTTGTTTTTATCTAGACTTATTTATTTGGAAAGTTGACATTATGTTGTACCAGACTTGTTTTGAAATGGTTTGAAATCTTCCGCTGTTTTATTTATGTTATTTACTCTGTTTACATATATACATATGTTCTTGTTCTACCTTGATATATCATTATGCATGTTTACTTGATTCAAACGCCCCTCCAAAGTCAGAGTGCTTGCAAGAGACTCCCTGGCGGAGGTGGGGTGTTACAATAATGGTCTATAGAGGTGATATTTTCTACAGTTGCTTTTCCCCAATTCTGTACATTTGATTTTGATGAAAGTGTCACTTAAAAACCTCTGATCTGTGCTTTGTTTTGGATCATATGAGCAAAACCTAAGAGGATAACATACCTCATTTCAACTATCGATTAGTCAAAGTATCCCCAAAAATAGAAGGAAAATTTATTTTTCTTCTGTGAAAACAAATGGTTTCGAAATTGCCTGGATACATTGATTACTCTGTGCTAGATGTCAAAATGATATTTTGATGACAATGAGCATGAACAATTTTGGTTTAAAGCACAGGGTACCATGTGCAACTACAATATAACTATAATGAGTGGATAATTGTACTCTTGAAAATGGTATAAGTTGACGTTGGAAATGGCAAAATATGAAATCATGTGAAGCACTTCTTCCATAGCCTTTTGGTTGTTTGAGTCGGCGTCAAGTTATCACGATGCCAAGTCGAGTCGAGTCGAGCCACTACCATCTAGGAGACTAGTCGAAAAATCTCCCGACTAGTCGACAAGTCTTTTATATACATATATTTATTAGACTTAAATATATAATATAATTTGATGTAATTATAAATAAATAAGTTCAAATTCAACAAAGATAAACTGTCTAGCTACAATAGAAGAAAAAAAAACACGGCCAAAGTCAATAATAAAATAGCCCAGTCAATATGATGATAAAGCAGTCACGTTATCGCTGCCGCTCTCAATGCACATGTCAATGATGCTTTCAGATATCGCGTCTTTCTAAATCAATTACCGAATTTAAAAGTGTATTTGAAAATAGAAAATCGTTCTACCTATCGCTCTCTAGATCAACTGCTCTCTAAAAATCGGCCATTGCGACATTGCTAAACATACGGACGAAGCTGCTACACTCAAAATCAAGTCGATGATGCTAGGGCAAAGGAGAACTTCGACTCGTTGACGTTGGAAAACGAATTATTGAGGTCAGTTATGCTTATTTTGATGAATTTTTTATTTCAAATTCTTTTTTTAAACCCTAACCTCATCGAATTGAACAAGTTGACTGTCATCAAACTTGATCGACTGACTGGTCGACTTGTCGTGGACGTGATAATAGTGGTCGGCGTAGGTTCATGGTAATGATAAACTACATTCAAATATGTTTTAAGACAATGGATATGATAACAAGCTATGGTAAGCCACAAGTTATAATTTACTATACAGCTCACAGTTCCACATAGCATTTTCAAAACATGCATGTTTCAAGAATTTAATGAGTAGCCGTGTAGTTTTGCATAACATGAAAGGTTTTACTATTTATGTCTAATAAGGGACATAATGTAAACAAGCTTCTTAATGAGTTGTTTTGTCATAAAAAAATCATGTTTAACAGTTTTATCCTAAATTGTTCCACAATTAATATTATGCCTAGAAATGAGTTCTTGCAACTGATTGTATTTTGTTATTTGTGTAAAGTTCGAGTCACCAAGGACTGTAATACCTTGAAATTGTTTGAAAACTTTTCTTTGTTGATGCATGGATGCTCCCAAACATACATGAATCAATATAACATTATCCTGTTCAAATAAGTCGTGCATGGTTGCTCCCAAAAATACATGAATCAATATGACAGATAAACCATTGAGGTGTATTCTCTTTGTTATTGAAGTTCATTCTCAATGATAATTCCTGTTCTAATTATGAATTGAATATGTTATTTGACTGTATAGTATTCTATTATCGACATGTTTATTATGTTATTATGTGCAATGCTACAATAAACGATGCAATTTTTCTCCTTTCAACTAGAATCATTTTTTGCTATTATGGTGTTTACTAGCTGCTAGAGTAGAAGAGAAAGCTAAGGCACTGGTTATTCTTGAAATGAGGGAACAACTTGCACAATCCCAACTCAAGGCAGAAAGACTGCTCGTAGATTTGTATATCTTTGCCTACGGATACCTCTTCCCTAAGCTAAAGAGCACTGATTGTTCATGAAATGAGGGAACAACATTACATATTTATCTCACTGATGCGTACATAAACATCTATTTTTTTGGCTTTCAACTGCACTACGGGGGATCTTGAAAAATTATATTTCTCTAGCTATGTATATAGCCAACAACATCCTTCTTTTTGTTCACACTAATTTCCGTTACTGCACTAACATATATGTTTTTGCATGAAATCATTGTATTATTTCTCAGCTGTTAGTTAATACAACAATTTTAGAATAAAATGCAGTTTTCTGCTATTAAAACTTCATTGTCCATCCACTATTATTATATTCTTCCCCAATGAGTGCATCCACTCTGTTTCTATACTATAATGATACTTATTTCATATAAATATAGAAAAAAAATTTAGATGCATGTTGCATTGCATTTTAGCATTATAAAAAATCAACCAAACTCGTGCTGTCGATAAATTTGACATTGACCAAATTATTTGTTTCCAACGCGGTAAATTGTGGGTTTGCGAGGAACTATGCAGATGAATTTTATTATATATACATACATTTTAAGCATGCTCTGAGATATATATCAGCTCCTTGAATACGGAGTCTTCCTATTTTCAGCTAGAATTAAAGTAGGTAAAAGTAGGTTGGTACTTGCATAACACTTGCAGATGTGTGAATTAAAGTAGGTTGGTATTTGCATGACTTCACCTACCTATGTTCTAATATTATTTAAAGTTGTTTAGATGTGGAATTCATAGATATACTTTGTTGTGTGTTATTTTAATATCTTGTCAGCCGTATGGCTCCTTTTGTTAGTTTTGGGTATATTTATGGATATATATACCTGCTCCTTTTTGTGCTCCAACGTCTGTTGTTATGATATCTTATAATAATGGGAACTGACCTGATTTTTTTATATTTACGTTGAGATGAATACAAGACTTAAACCATGATGGAAGCGCGTGTTACAAACAAAGTTTTGCCCACGTGTAACGACCCGAGAAATTTTCGACTTAGAAAATCGACACATAACACCTGTCGACCATTCACGAATCGAAAATATCGGAACGTTAATGAAAGAAAATAGAGGGTGAGAATAGATAAGATAGAAACTTAGAACAGAAGAAGAAGAAGAACATACATCATCAGAGTAAACACAAATCTCACAACGGAACAAATAAAGTATAACATAACTTTGAAATAAAACCAGTATATGTATACAATAACATTTCAGAGTACAACACTTACAACACAGCGGAAATAAACAATAGCTATATAATCCTGAAGCCTCCTGCTCCAAGCTCTCCAAGTATATCTGTAAAATCCTGACTACTTGACTGCCCGTACTAAATTAGGCACCCAAGAGTTTAGGGAAAACAAAACAAAAATAAACTCTGGGTCAGTCATGGGGCTGGTGTGAGTAAACTTCAAGCACTTGGTTTAACTTTTAAAATCCTTTTAAAAGAAAGGATAATCGTAAGACCAATCCACACATAAACACGGATGGTTTTTACCTTACGATAACCCAAATCATTCTTAAAAATCAATACTTGTTTGATATTATAATAATGTCTAGATCAAGTAAATAACAATCTAGTGGAATGCTTGCATCTCACGTTCCACATACATAATATATAATCATAAACCGCGGGCGCTTATTGGAAATTGGATTCCGACTATGACAAGGTATGGAACCACCTGCCGATAGCGTATCTCTAGAGGAGAATACACTGGTTTCAACAAGAACATCTTGCAACCCGACCACACATGACCGACCATTCATTTCGCTTAAGTGTATCGAATGTATATCACCAACGGTTAGGATCAGCAACCGTTTCCCGATAAGGGACAGCATAGATAGATTAAAGAAGGAAATGGAATTTCTCTAGATAGGTGATTATACACCCTACTTCGGAGCGACCGACTTAGCTTTGCTGCCTGCCCGATTTTTGTCATTTCCCGGTTGGTGAGGCTAGAAGCTACGCTTATCTTTTTACATGCCACATCTTCATTCACTTTGAATATCACATCGTCATACCCGCCAAATCACAAATTGATTTCTCCAAACATACTACGGGTATACAGCTAAGAGAAACGAATTCCTCCGCCACCAAACGTAACTACGTTTAAAGAGATCAACGTACGCTATCCATTAGATATACTTTGTCAGATATTCTTCCATATAAGTTTGTCCTGGGACTGGACAAATCGAAGGCACCATTCCGTAAATCCATCTTAGGCAGTTTCTAGCTAGGATTAACAAAACGGCCCTTGCATTTTTCTCCGTCTTCAATTATCTTCAGCATACTTGATTAGCAACGCTTATGCCAATACGGAGTGGTTCTTCGGATAATAATCCAACCGGTCTCTCCATATTAACAACGTAAAAATGGTCAAAAACTTTGATAGTCGATGATTTAACTATCAAATGAAAACACGTGTGCAAACAACAATTATTTCCAATTGGAATTTCTATTGATCAATCATCATATATATATATATATATGTGTGTGTGTGTGTATATTCATATTTCCTTATTTTCTATATTTAGAAAATATACGTTATTAACATTGTAAAACATTTCCATCTCTTATCCCCGCATCTCCATCTTCCCACATCTATCAGTCTCTAGCCCTAAACTAGTAAGAGAACAATTCTCTAAGTATAAACCCCGAAGGCCGAAACCAACATCAGATCGATACTCAGAAAACTATTCAACTTAACTAATCTCTAGTCAGTTTCTAAATTTGCTTAACTCCATTTCTTTAACTCTATTCGATTAACTCTATTTGATTAACTCTAATTCGAATAACTAATATTCAACTAATTCTTATTGATTAACTCTAATTCATTAACTCTATTTCGGATAACTAATATTCGGTTAACTATGTTCAATTAACCTTATCTGGTTACTCTTATTGTCGATTTACCCTATTTATTTTCCTAAATAAACACTTCTTTTATTTCCTATTTATTTTCCTAAATAAATATTTCTTTTATAAAATTCTTCGATTTTATAAATAATTCATTTTCAATATATACTTTGAAAATTCCTTTTCTATATTCCAGTATTTCGTATGGTATTACAATACCGAATAACAATGATCAATATCATCCAAACACACATAATCAATAACAAATTATATATCACATCATATATCACAATATATGAAAAACGGTAAAATAAATGTTGAGGAATCCAGTCGGATCCCTCCAACCTGTTTCCCTACATCCACAGATGTTACACAATATAAATAACATCAATTTCATTTCAGCATGAAATATACTGATAAATAGAATCAATATTTTATTGTTGATTTTTATATATAACTATATCTACAATTTCAATCAAATCTATTTAACAGTCCAAACAATCAACACACAGTAATAAATCATTATTGATCATTTCTAGATTATATTTATAAAATATAAACTGAAGAGTTAGTGAGTTTAACTTACATTGACGTTTATCGTTTAATAATGATTACGGTCGTTGATTCAGATTGGACGTTTTATTTCACCATATTTTGTAACAAGCTCCAATTCACTCCCAGTCATTTCCATTTTGTAGCCGTCGTTCATAGGATCCCAACGGATCTGGTTTTGCGGAATTCTGATTACATATGAATAAGATATTCATTTTATAAGTTCACAATCATTTTAAGGTTATCAACTTAATTAAATAAATTAACAATATAACTTAATTACTCTTTAAAGGAAATTACCGCCCTAATACTCTCCTCATCACATTCCTTTCTGCGTCTTCTTCCAGAAATACAACAGCCCTTTCTAGTAGAATAACCCTAAGCTTCCTTTTATAATTCTTTTCTTTTTCTCCTTGGGCTTCATGTTAAAGACAGTACCATCACGACAAAGAAGACCTACCCGCATCAAAACCGCATTCCTTCTTCCTCAATCTCGCACCCGACTTCTACAGCCATTTCCCGACCTTTTCTTCCGTCTATCTGCTCTCCATACTTCCTTTAAAATCAAACAGAATTCACTATAATTTTCCTCTTCGAAGAAGCCTCTGCCTCATATCAAAAATAGCAAACTCGACTTCCCCATTTCAAATGCCATCTTCTTGTACAAACATCTTTCATTTCGAGCCTTCACATTTCAGCTCATCTTCAGCCATCTCCGTGAAGGTACTGTGCAACCACCGAACTCAAATATCATGCAATCTTCCCAAAAATACAGAAACAATGCTACTCTACTCCACAGATTCGAAGATGCACTCCATTCCTCCAATTCGTCGAAAACAAACTCCACTTCCCAAACATTCACCCCTATAGGAAAACCTCACGCTGTACAAAACAGTGAACCAGAAAGTATCGAAACCAAACAGTACCCCTATCAGATCGAAGAGAACCTCACTAGCATTATAAATATATATGTATTTAGATTTTAGGAATTTTGAATGAATTTATCTCGAATTAAAAACTCTCGAATTTGTATCTGGGAGAAAGAATGCGGCGGCTCGATTTTATCGTTGACTACAGAAGGTTTATGTTAAGGATTAAAGGAAAGAAACAGTTATTTATAGGGTAGAGGGATATATTTGTTTATTCCATTTTATTTTGATTTATATGGTATTGCTATATGTATTCGTTGTTTAAAATTTCTTGTGGTCCTATAATATATCGAAATTCGACAAAAATGGACATACAACTATATTTTGATATTACAGACCCAATGAAACTTGTTTCATCGAATTCTGACTCCGTTTTCTCACACAGCGTATTTTTAAAGGTCGATTTATCGACTGTTTTTCAATTAAAAATCCGTACGGTCACATACTGATACCAAAAATCATGAAAAATTATATCTAACAATAATTTGATATTACGGATCCAATAAAATTGGTTTCGTCAAATTCAGAGGTTGTTTGTAAAAATGGCTATTTTCTGAAGCTCTAAATGGACCATTTTAAATATAAAATATTTAAAATAATCAATTTATATATTAATAAATTAATATTATCGTATATATTCACATATAAAATCATACAGCCCCAAAATATACCTATCTGGATTTATAACTCGTTATTCAAAAATCTCATATTGAATCGATATTCAATTTATATTAAAATGCTATTATATAAATAAATAAACGTTATATTTTAATAACGATATCCATAGTGACTATGTTAAATTTTGATTTGTACATAACTTACAATCTACACGACGAAATCTAGATTTTTCTGTTCCATTAGAAAAATATTGTTCAACAGATTCGAACGTTTCTTATTTCACAGAAATCCGACTTAAAATGGATTCTGTATATTCAACGGAAGTTCGAATCGCCAAATTACGAACTGTCGCGCCATTACGGGCTCGATTATAATTATAATATAATTATAAGTTCAACTGTCGATTGAATAATATATTCGTTACTATTTTTCAATTCTAAACTAAATTAAATATTTTAACTGATCCAATTCACACAGTATTGTGAATTCAGCTATTGCCGACCATTTCGAAATTATAATATATTATTATATTATAAATATTAATTAAATATTCAATATTATTTAATTAAACAACCATTTAAATTTCTAAATCACTATTTAAATAATTAAATAAATTATTAATATACCGTAAAAATACGGGACGTTACACTTAAAATAATTTCGTCCTCGAAATTGCTAAGGTAGAAAACAAACCCAATTGACTGGTTAGAACTTATTTGTTCACTTCTTAATTTAAGTTTCATTTGAACCAATTTAATTTCAATTAAATATTTAATTTATTCTTACAAACTAAAATTTTCAAAAATTATGAAAATTATCTAACACCCGAAATTTTCGAAAATTTTTGCCAGCACCTCCTTTGTACTGGTCAATAGCTCAAACTCCAACTCGCCTCTCTAGGCCTTCTCCAACCCAAAAGAAAATCAAACAGCCAAGCGGCTTGCCAATTCGGCTCATAAATCTCATACCCAATATAAAATATAAACATGTACCTTTTTGTCGGGCATATCATTATATCCTTTCCATCTGTTACCAATTCTGCATATACCAATATCATACCAATCCAACTCCAATATCAAATTTCAAACTCTTAACTCATCAACTCAATTCCATTCCAGATTATTCTCTAATCAAATCCAGTTTTATTTAACTTAGTTCAAGTTAAATTCCAATTTATTTATTTACTTTTACCATCTCATTCTATTTAACTACGTAAGTTAAATTTCAGAATTTAAATTCCTGGGTTTTTATTTCAAATCAATTTGAAACAATAATAACAATTCAAAACCTATGAGTTTCTAAAACAACTTGTTTTCTCAAAACATTTCCAAAAAAAAAATCTTTGGTAGTAATCAATCACTTAGAAACTCGAAAATGAACACTGATGATGTGGCCACCATCATCAGAATTATTTCCCAGCAATCGAAGTGAGTTCAGTACTAATCACTTTCAAAACCATATTTAAACATTTCCATTTTGAAATCATTTCAAAATATCATTCACAACGCCTGTAAAACAATTTAAAATCTCCTAGGATTTTAAAATTCTCATTTATTTAATCCAATTCCATTTATAAACACTTTTCATGTTTTCAGAATTTAAATTTCCAATTCTGATTTAAATTCAGATTTAATTCATCAGATTTCATATATTACACTTATATGAATTCTGATTGGTTATTTACATAACCATTCCAATTATAATCTCATCCGATTATAGTAACAACCAACACATCCTATATATTATAATTATTCCAATATATAGATTCCTTTTATAACAAATATGTTTCAGGTAAAATTATTTCATTTACCCTCTTTTCAAAACATACTATGTCGGTTCATCGTATTCAAGTGTTTATTAACTCCTACCGATATAGTAGATCAAACTGATTGATCAGAACTCATAAACAACTCAATCAATAAATCTTTACAATATAAAATCATTTTATATTGAACAACAAATACGCGCTCATATATATACAGTCAAATTCAATCTAGGATATTACTAGCCCTATCTCTGCTGAGTCACGCCACAGAGCCAAGGTAATTACTTAACCTTTAGCTCTAATACCACTGTAACGACCCGACAAATTTTCAACTTAGAAAATCGACACAAAACACCATGCCGACCATTCAAGAATCGAAAATATCGGAACGTTAATGAAAGAAAATAGAGGGTGAGAATAGATAAGATATAAACTTAGAATAGAAGAAGAACATGCATCATCAGAGTAAACACGAATCTCACAGCAAAACGAATAAAGTATAACATAATTTTGAAATAAAACCAGCATATGTATACAATAACATTTCAGAGTACAACACTTAATTACTCTTTAAAGGTAATTACCGCCCTAATACCCTCCTCATCACATTCCTTTCTGCGTCTTCTTCCAGAAATACAACAGCCCTTTCCAGTAGAATAACCCCAAGCTTCCTTTTATAATTCTTTTCTTTTCCTCTTTTCTTTTTCTCCTTGGGCTTCATGTTAAAGAAAGTACCATCACGACAAAGAAGACCCACCCGCATCAAAACCGCATTCCTTCTTCCTCAATCTCGCACCCGACTTCTACAACCATTTCCCGACCTTTTCTTCCGTCTATCTGCTCTCCATACTTCCTTTAAAATCAAACAGAATTCACTATAATTTTCCTCTTCGAAGAAACCTCTGCCTCATATCAAAAACAACAAACTCGACTTCCCCATTTCAAATGCCATCTTCTTATACAAACATCTTTCATTTCGAGCCTTCACATTTCAGCTCATCTTCAGCCATCTTCGTGAAGGTACTGTGCAACCACCGAACTCAAATATCATGCAATCTTCCCAAAAATACAGAAACAATGCTACTCTACTCCACAGATTCGAAGATGCACTCCATTCCTCCAATTCGTCGAAAACAAACTCCACTTCCCAAACATTCACCCCTATAGGAAAACCTCACGCTATACAAAACAGTGAACCAGAAAGTATCGAAACCAAACAGTACCCCTATCAGATCGAAGAGAACCTCACTAGCATTCTAAATATATATGTATTTAGATTTTAGGAATTTTGAATGAATTTATCTCGAATTAAAAACTCTCGAATTTGGTTCTGGGAGAAAGAATGCGGCGGCTCGATTTTATCGTTGACTACAGAAGGTTTATGTTTAGGGTTGAAGGAAAGAAACGGCTATTTATAGGGTAGAGGGATATATTTATTTATTCTATTTTATTTTGATTTATATGGTATTGTTATATGTATTCGTTGTTTAAAATTTCCTATGGTCCTATAATATATCCAAATTCAACAAAAATGGACATACAACTATATTTTGATATTACAGACCCAATGAAACTTGTTTCGTCGAATTCCGACTCCGTTTTCTCAGACAACGTATTTTTAAAGGTCGATTTATCGACTGTTTTTCAATTAAAAATCCGTACGGTCACATACTGATTCCAAAAATCATGAAAAATTATATCTAATAATAATTTGATATTACGGATCCAATAAAATTGGTTTCGTCAAATTCAGAGGTTGTTTGTAAAAAGGGCTATTTTCTGAAGCTCTAAGTGGACCATTTTAAATATAAAAATATTTAAAATAATCAATTTATATATTAATAAATTAATATTATCGTATATATTCACATATAATATCATACAGCCCCAAAATATACCTATCTGGATTTATAACTCGTTATTCAAAAATCTCATATTGAATCGATATTCAATTTATATTAAAACGCTATTATATAAATAAATAAACGTTTTATTTTAATAACGATTTCCATAGTGACTATTTTAAATTTTGATTTGTACATAACTTACAATCTACACGGCGAAATCTAGATTTTTCTGTTCCATTAGAAAAATATTGTTCAACAGATTCGAACGTTTCTTATTTCACAGAAATCCGACTTAAAGTGGATTCTGTATATTCAACGGAAGTTCGAATCGCCAAATTACGAATTGTCGTGCCATTACGGGCTCGATTATAATTATAATATAATTATAAGTTCAACTGTCGATTAAATAATATATTCATTACTATTTTTCAATTCTAAACTGAATTAAATATTTTAACTGATCCAATTCACACAGTATTTTGAATTCAGTTATTGCCGACCATTTCGAAATTATAATATATTATTATATTATAAATATTAATTAAATATTCAATATTATTTAATTAAACAACCATTTAAATTTCTAAAGCACTATTTAAATAATTAAATAAATTAAATAAATTATTAATATACCGTAAAAATACGGGACGTTACATTCTTCCCCCTTTAAAATAATTTCGTCCTCGAAATTGCTAAGGTAGAAAACAAACCCAATTGACTGGTTAGAACTTATTTGTTCACTTCTTAATTTCAGTTTCAATTAAACCAATTTAATTTCAATTAAATATTTAATTTATTCTTACAAACTAAAATTTTCAAAAATTATGAAAATTTTCTAACACCCGAAATTTTTGAAATTTTTTGCCAGCACCTCCTTTGTACTGGTCAATAGCTCAAACTCCAACTCGCCTCTCTAGGCCTTCTCCAACCCAAAAGAAAATCAAACAGCCAAGCGGCTTGCCAATTCGGCTCATAAATCTCATACCCAATATAAAATATAAACTTGTACCTTTTTGTCGGGCATATCATTATATCCTTTCCGTCTGTTACCAATTCTGCATATACCAATATCATACCAATCCAACTCCAATATCAAATTTCAAACTCTTAACTCATCAACTCAATTCCATTCCAGATTATTCTCTAATCAAATCTAGTTTTATTTAACTTAGTTCAAGTTAAATTCCAATTTATTTATTTACTTTTACCATCTCATTCTATTTAACTGCATAAGTTAAATTTCAGAATTTAAATTCCTGGGTTTTTATTTCAAATCAATTTGATATCATAATAACAATTCAAAACCTCTGAGTTTCTAAAACAACTTGTTTTCTCAAAACATTTCCAAAACAAAAATCTTTGGTAGTAATCAGTCACTTAGAAACTCGAAAATGAACACTGATGATGTGGCCACCATCATCAGAATTATTTCCCAGCAATCGAAGTGAGTTCAGTACTAATCACTTTCAAACCATATTTAAACATTTCCATTTTGAAATCATTTCAAAATATCATTCACAACGCCTGTAAAACAATTTAAAATCTCCTAGGATTTTAAAATTCTCATATATTTAATCCAATTCCATTTATAAACACTTTTCATGTTTTCAGAATTTAAATTTCCAATTCTGATTTAAATTCAGATTTAATTCATCTGATTTCATATATTACACTTATATGAATTCTGATTGGTTATTTACATAACCATTCCAATTATAATCTCATCTGATTATAGTAACAACCAACACATCCTATATATTATAATTATTCCAATATATAGATTCCTTTTATAACAAATATGTTTCAGGTAAAATTATTTCATTTACCCTCTTTTCAAAACATTCTATGTCGGTTCATCGTATTCAAGTGTTTATTAACTCCTACCGATATTGTGACGGCCCGCCCCGCACCAACCGACATTTCCTCCAAGTGTGCGCTGTACACATGTCCAACTGGCATGGAACAGTCGTCATAGGGAAAAGAAAGAAGGTGAAGAACTAATCTAGGAACCTGTAGAATGTCTCACAGCGCAGGGGATAAAATATAATAATAACATATTTGACATAAAACAGGCGAGACAGTGCATAAGCTGATAACTAAAATCAACATCAATCATCAGAGCAGCGGAAATCCATATACATCTTATTACAATTTTCCAAATTTACTGTCTCTAAACAAAAGAAAGCTAAAGTAGAAGATACACCAACAATGCCCAAGCAGTGATCTTCAACAACACAGGGATAATATTATGTATATAGTACGTGGAAGCCTCCTGCTCGTCTCCGGATCATCTACCCGTGCATCACCAGCTAACCTGTCTCTAGTCTGCTCGTGTGAGCACCCAGAGTAATAAGAGGAGACATAAAACTCTGGGTCAGACATAAAGCCTGGTATGAGCGATAAGCATCTAAACAGAATAATAACAGGTATACTAAGCCATACCTGAACCTGGACCTGCAACCAAAGAGTTAGTACCACATACCGTACAATACTCCAAGGTGCCATAATAAATAGTGTAAGAATACGGGGGTGGGGTGTGCATGTCACAATGATAGCAAACAAATCATCCATAGCAACCATCCTCACATCTCTCACTCAGTGCGTAAAGCGTACGACATCTACCACTTTGGAACACTAGACAAACTGAGGTAACGACGAATCCCGACTTGTAGAAACCCTGCTGTGACCAAGCAAAACACTTGGAGTCATGACCAAACATTTCAATGACCCACTTCATTGTTCGTAGCCCTTGGTTCTACCGATGCCATAATGGCCCTGAATCCGCCTTCGTACCTCCTACCATAGTGGTCCAAAGCTATAGACGTCGATAACTCCTTGGCACGCGTCCCGCAGCAAAGCCCAACCATGAAGTGAACTCGTTGATTCCCATCTGAATCTTAAGCTCTAACTTCTCATTTGGACTTCCTTTGCATCTCGGGTTTGGTCGAATTGGAGTGGGTCTTCAGAAGAGTTGTCGCGCAGTAACAGTCCTAGAACTCGGTTCGGTAGTCATTGCCCTCGTCGGTTCGGTTCGGTCCTCCATCCTTGTCATCTTCCATTCGGTTCGGGTCGGGTACTTCACTGCGGGTCGGGTCGGTGTCCTCCTCCGGGTCGGGTCGGGTTGCTATCCTCCTTCCAGCTCATGCTCCTTCTCCGATCAGCTCCCTCGTTCCCATCTACTCCGATCCGATCACTTCGCCTTACTTCAGTCCGATCCGCTCCGCTCCCTAGCTTACTCCGATCCGATCCCCTTGTCCACTCCAACTCTAAGTAAACGGCCTTCCTTTTTGCCAAGTCTTTTATGTGCCAAACTCCAGTTCGGGTCGGGTTTCTTGCCCAGTTCACATATCCGATCCGAGCCCCCATCCGATCCGATCCGAAGCCCTGCACAACTTTCTGCAACTTTTTCCAGCAACTTGTTTACGCCGTTCGACGACGTTTTTGACAAATCTAACTATTCTAATCAATCACAATTCATGTCAAATAGTCATAACAACATAGCAAACTAACCACAAACACCAAAACAATGAATTCATATGTCAAAATGAATCAAATGTGCCCAAAACCCCTTATTTTCCCTTAAGCATGTTTTAAGCAAATCTAATCATAGGGTTAACAAAACTTAATCAAATCGAACCAAATTTCAACCAGAGGCATAAAACCTTATTTAAGAATTTCTAAACATTTTTCCAGAATTTATTAGTGTATAAATTCGCTAATCTTCACTAATTACCCTTAATTAACTGTAATTAGTGTCAAAATGATGCTATCACTCACCTTGGCCACAAAATAAAACACCAAATCTGAAATATCCTCTGTTTGGGTCGAATTCCTATGTATAGCAGCAGCTCCAACCTTGCTTTGTTGCTATTTGGCCTTGTTTTGATGTAGTTTAGGCTTAATCTTCACTAAAAATGTGTTTTGGAGTGGTTTTAGAGGATGGAGGCCATTACTAAGGTCTCAAGAAGGTTTGTGGCGGCTCAAAACTGAAATGAAAGTGATAACCTAACCCTAATCAGTCCTCCTATACCTCTAAACCCGAAATTTCCCTCTGGGCCTAGCTGCTAATCACCCGGTTAAGCCCAATTAAGCTGTTTTTCACCATCTGAAACTTGTTTCAGCCATATCTCCCAAACGGTAAGTCCGTTTGGCTAATGTGACCACTCTACGGAAAGAGAAACCATCATCCGAAGCCAATGGAAGTGGTTTCAGGTCAAAATTCTTTTCCAGTCAAAAGTTATGGCCAAAACAGTGCTAACTAGGGGTAAAATGGTCATTTAAAAATCGGGAAAAATCATGAACATGGGAAATGACCCCAATAGTCGTCTCCTAAAGTTACACGACCATACGATTTCGTATGTGACAGAAATAAATATTCTACGATCCTATGATGCATAGAATGCGGGTCGTTACACTCTCCCCCCCTTAAGAAATTTCGTCCCCGAAATTCCTTAACCCAAAACATACAAGGGATCCCGCATGCCTAACAACCATATACAACAATCAAATATGCAAAATAAGCAAACAAACCTATCCTAGCATGCGGAAAACTAAATCGAAGTCAAAATCTTACCAGGCAAAGAGTTCTGGGTGCGTCTTCCTAATGTCCTCCTCTGTCTCCCAAGTACAATCACTCTCGTCCTCGCTCCACTGTACCTTGACTAGCTTCGCCGCCTTCCTTCGAAGTTGCTTCATGTCGTGCTCGACAATACGGGCCGGCTTACGGTTCTCAACCGCCTCGGGTTCTACTTCGAAGCCCTCCAACTGATCAGGTGAAATAGTCATATCTGAGTCGTGAACGAACTTCCTTAGTTGGGAGACATGAAATACGTTATGAACTCCCGCCATCTTCTCCGGTAAGTCAATTCTATGTGCCAAATTCCCGACTAATTCAAGAATAGGGAATGGGCCAACAAATCTTGGTGCCAACTTGCCTCTCCTGCCAAATCGTATTACGCTCTTCAACGGAGAAATCTTGACAAACACCAAGTCACCAACGGAGAATTTTAGGTCTCTTCTTCTCTTATCGGCATAACTCTTCTGCCTATCTTGGGCTTCCTTCATTCGTTGTTGAATGATCCTGATCTTATTTGATGTTTCCCTCACCACATCTGGTCCAAGCATAAACTTCTCGCCAGTCTCTATCCAACATGATGGTGAGTTGCACGGTCTTCCATACAAAGCTTCAAATGGAGCCATACTGATACTGGATTGGTAGCTATTATTATATGCAAACTCTACTAGATGCAAATGGTCATCCCATGATCCACCAAAATCCAATATACATGCTCTCAAGAGATCTTCCAAAATACGGTTCACCCTCTCCGTCTGACCGTCGGTCTGAGGATGATATGCGGTACTGAGATGTAACTCTGACCCTAGAGCCTCTTGTAAGCTCTTCCAAAACCCACTAGTGAACAACGGGTCTCGGTCGCTTACAATGCTTTTAGGTACTCCATGAAATCTCACTACCCACTTCATATACAATTCTGATAACTTAGCTGGCGTTCTGGTCGATTTGACTGGTATAAACCTTGCACTTTTAGTCAGTCGATCTACAATTACCCAAATGCTGTCATATCCCGATCTAGTCCTTGGTAAACCATCGATGAAATCCATCGAGACCTGCTTCCATTTCCATTCGGGAATTTCTAAGGGCTGTAACAACCCACTAGGCTTCTTTTGCTCGGCTTTAACTAGCTGGCAATTCATGCATTTGGATATAAACTTCCCAACGTCTCTTTTCATCCCTTCCCAGTAGTAAGTCTGCTTCATATCTCGATACATCTTGTTACCACCGGGGTGTATAGTTAGCTTTGAGTGATGACATTCTCTAAGCACTTCATCCCTCAATCCATTGACATTGGGTACAACAAGCTTTCCATTCTTTCTAAGCCATCTATCTCGATCAAGCCCATACTTGTTCATCTCCTCATCGATACCCATCTCTAACTTGGAGATGATTTCCAATAGGTTAGGATCGTCCCTCTGACTAGAGCCGATCCGCTCAATCAAAGTGGGTCTGATCGTCAAACTTGCTAACATTTCTGGATCCAATTCGCACTTTGGTCTGAAATCAAACACCGCGATAAACTCCAGTTGCTTCCATTCAAGGAACATAGCCCCTAAGCTGGCATGTCTTCTACTCAATGCATCAGCCACCGCATTGCCCTTTCCTGGTGTATATGCGATGTCAAAATCATAGGAAGCTAAGAACTCTAACCATCTCTGCTGACGGAGATTTAAATCCTTCTGGGAGAATTGATACTTCAACGACTTATGATCTGTAAACAGTTCAAATCTTTCTCCCAAGAGATAGTGTCTCCACATCTTTAACGCGAACACGATCGCTGCCAATTCTAAATCATGGGTAGGGTATCTTCTCTCGTGCGGTTTCAATTGCCGACTTGCGTAAGCTACAACCCTACCGCCTTGCATCAATACAGCTCCCAGTCCGGTACCACAGGCATCCATGTATACCGTCATCTCTTCATCCCCCTTAGGAATGACTAACACTGGTGCGCTTGTCAACTTTTCCTTTAGACTTTTAAATGCATTCTCGCACCTTTCATCCCAGACAAAAGCTTGATTCTTCTTTGTCAACTGAGTCAACGGTGCTGCTATCTTGGAGAAGCCTTGGATAAACTTACGATAATATCCAGCTAATCCCAAGAAACTTCTTACATCTGTTGCATTCTTGGGCGTAGGCCAATCCTGTACCGTAGCCACATTTGCCGGGTCCACGGCAATACCATTCTCTGATACAACATGGCCCAAGAACCTCACTTCCCTCTTCCAGAAGTGACACTTAGAAAACTTTGCTTTCAATTGGTGTTTTCTCAACACCTCCATCACTATTCTTAAATGTCCCTTGTGTTCTTCCTCTGTCCTTGAGTAGACCAAAATATCATCAATGAACACAAGGACAAACTTATTCAACTGATCTCTGAATACCCTATTCATAAGATCCACAAAATATGCTGGGGCATTGGTCAGCCCGAATGGCATGACCAACCACTCATAAAACCCAGACGGCGTCCGAAATGCCGTTTTAGCTATACTCTCAGCTTCCACTCTAAGCTGATGAAAACCTGTCGCGAGATCCAACTGAGAAAATACTCTCGCGCCACTCAACTGATCGAACAAATCATCTATCCGCGGTAGAGGATACTTGTTCTTCCTCGTCACTTTATTCAACTCGCGGTAGTCTACACACAAACGAAGGGAACCATCCGCCTTGGTAGCAAACACAACTGGTGCTCCCCATTCAGAAACACTCCTTCTGATAAATCCCTTCTTCAAAAGATCGCTGACTTGCACCTCAAGCTCTCGCTGCTCCCTTGGTGCCATACGACGAAGTGGCATCACTATAGGTCTGGCATCTTTTACCAAATCAATACGAAACTCGATCTCTCGGTGTGGTGGAAATCCGGTCACTTCTTCGAAAACATCCGGATACTGGCCAACCACGGGCAAACCTGACAACTCACTATGCGGAATGTCGAGGGAGTTCAGAAAACTAGCCAATACCCCCTTACTGGGTAGACCACCAAACACTATCCTCCGCCCATCATCCGCTCTAGCTGTCACCAAAAAGGCCTCACAGTCTACCACCACCCCGTATCTTCGGAGCCAATCTACTCCCAAAATAATGCCAAACCCAGTAAAGCCCAAAACAAAGCAATCACAAACAAACATGCATCCATGACTCGATAAGACCACATTACGACAAATCATGCTAAGGCTAGTCGAACCACCAATCGGGTTCGTCACTACTAAAGGTCTATCGACAATCTCGGGTTCCAATCCCAACCTATCTACCAGGTCACTAGATATGAAAGAACTGGAAGCTCCGGTATCAAACAAAACTCTAACAGGAACATCATAAACAGAAAGCATACCTTGAATGACGACATTCTTTCCCTTCTCCGCCGCAGTTGGGGCATTCGACGAAGAAGGAATAGCATTAAGGGCATATGCTTTCACCATTTGCTTTTCTTTAGGGGGCTGTGGACACTTGTCCTTGTGATGTCCCATTTGGCCAAAGTTGAAGCACTTCCTATCCGCTGGCTTGGCCCGACAATTACTAGCATAATGGCCCTTCTTACCACAGCTGAAGCACTCAACATCTTGCTCATTCTTTTTCTTCTGGCCATCCTTAGCTTGGTTCTACTTTCTCTTATTCTGGGAACCACCCTTGCCTCCACCACTTGCTTGTGGTTTTGGCTCTTCTACAGATGCAACCTCAGTCTTCGACTTAGGGTAGAGACTTTCTGATCTTAACGCTTTCCCCACAATCGATTCAAATGTCTCATCGATGTGGTTAATAAGTTTTTCCCCCAAGTACTGATCCAAACCAGTTATGAATTTCTCATTCTTTTTCTCGGCAGTATCAATAAGAGATAATCCATATTTTGACAAAGTGTCAAATTCAGCAATATACTCCGAGACAGCTCTGCCATTCTGCTTGAGCTCCAAGAATTTCTTAAACAACATTGACTTCTGAGCAGCCGGAATGAACTTCTCACTAAAACGAGCCTTAAACTGCTCCCAAGTAATCTGATCTTCGGGAGTAGCTGCCTTTATAGCATCCCACCAATTCATTGCCCGCCCTTGCAGCTGACGGGACGCTAGCTTTCTCTTTATCGCATCCTCGATACCCAAATCCTCGAAGATACGTTCGCAACTATCCAACCAATCTTGAACATCCGTAGCCGACTCCGTTCCGTGGAATGACTTCCCACCAAGGCTAGTATAATCCTTATTCAGCTTGGCGAAGTCGACTCTTAGCGCCTGCACTATTGGACCACCACCATTTCCACCAATGGGAGCTGCCCTCTGCACATCTCTAAGCATCTCTCTCATGAGGTCAGTAAACATCGTCCTCATGTCAGCAGCATTCCCATTATTGGCTCCCCTACCGGTACCTCTAACATATCGGCTCATCGTCAATCTGAAAAAGGAAATGATTAACGACTCCATAGTGGTGCTAGTGCAGTACGACTTCATCCTTATACTACTAATAGTATATATATATAGCTTTTAAAAACCAAAGTAATCACAAATACGCTCTCTCATATACGTATATTATCTCTCCCTGATAACTTCCCTAGGTTAACTATGCAACCTAGAGCTCTGATACCAAGTGTGACGGCCCGCCCCGCACCAACCGACATTTCCTCCAAGTGTGCGCTGTACACATGTCCAACTGGCACGGAACGGTCGTCATAGGGAAAAGAAAGAAGGTGAAGAACTAATCAAGGAACCTATAGAATGTCTCACAGCGCAGGGGATAAAATATAATAATAACATATTTGACATAAAACAGGCGAGACAGTGCATAAGATGATAACTAAAATCAACATCAATCATCAGAGCAGCGGAAATCCATATACAGCTTATTACAATTTTCCAAATTTACTGTCTCTAAACAAAAGAAAGCTAAAGTAGAAGATACACCAACAATGCCCAAGCAGTGATCTTCAACAACACAGGGAGAATATTATGTATATAGTACGTGGAAGCCTCCTGCTCGTCTCCGGATCATCTACCCGTGCATCACCAGCTAACCTGTCTCTAGTCTGCTCGTGTGAGCACCCAGAGTAATAAGAGGAGACATAAAACTCTGGGTCAAACATAAAGTTTGGTATGAGCGATAAGCATCTAAACAGAATAATAACAGGTATACTAAGCCATACCTGAACCTGGACCTGCAACCAAAGAGTTAGTACCACATACCGTACAATACTCCAAGGTGCCATAATAAATAGTGTAAGAATACGGGGGTGGGGTGTGCATGTCACAATGATAGCAAACAAATCATCCATAGCAACCATCCTCACATCTCTCACTCAGTGCGTAAAGCGTACGACATCTACCACTTTGGAACACTAGACAAACTGAGGTAACGACGAATCCCGACTTGTAGAAACCCTGCTGTGACCAAGCCAAACACTTGGAGTCATGACCAAACATTTCAATGACCCACTTCATTGTTCGTAGCCCTTGGTTCTACCAATGCCATAATGGCCCTGAATCCGCCTTCGTACCTCCTACCATAGTGGTCCAAAGCTATAGACGTCGATAACTCCTTGGCACGCGTCCCGCAGCAAAGCCCAACCATGAAGTGAACTCGTTGATTCCCATCTGAATCTTAAGCTCTAACTTCTCATTTGGACTTCCTTTGCATCTCGGGTTTGGTCGAATTGGAGTGGGTCTTCAGAAGAGTTGTCGCGCAGTAACAGTCCTAGAACTCGGTTCGGTAGTCATTGCCCTCGTCGGTTCGGTTCGGTCCTCCATCCTTGTCATCTTCCATTCGGTTCGGGTCGGGTACTTCACTCCGGGTCGGGTCGGTGTCCTCCTCCGGGTCGGGTCGGGTTGCTATCCTCCTTCCAGCTCATGCTCCTTCTCCGATCAGCTCCCTCGTTCCCATCTACTCCGATCCGATCCGATCACTTCGCCTTACTTCAGTCCGATCCGCTCCGCTCCCTAGCTTACTCCGATCCGATCCCCTTGTCCACTCCAACTCTAAGTAAACGGCCTTCCTTTTTGCCAAGTCTTTTATGTGCCAAACTCCAGTTCGGGTCGGGTTTCTTGCCCAGTTCACATATCCGATCCGAGCCCCCATCCGATCCGATCCGAAGCCCTGCACAACTTTCTGCTACTTTTTCCAGCAACTTGTTTACGCCGTTCGACGACGTTTTTGACAAATCTAACTATTCTAATCAATCACAATTCATGTCAAATAGTCATAACAACATAGCAAACTAACCACAAACACCAAAACAATGAATTCATATGTCAAAATGAATCAAATGTGCCCAAAACCCCTTATTTTCCCTTAAGCATGTTTTAAGCAAATCTAATCATAGGGTTAACAAAACTTAATCAAATCGAACCAAATTTCAACCAGAGGCATAAAACCTTATTTAAGAATTTCTAAACATTTTTCCAGAATTTATTAGTGTATAAATTCGCTAATCTTCACTAATTACCCTTAATTAACTGTAATTAGTGTCAAAATGATGCTATCACTCACCTTGGCCACAAAATAAAACACCAAATCTGAAATATCCTCTGTTTGGGTCGAATTCCTATGTATAGCAGCAGCTCCAACCTTGCTTTGTTGCTATTTGGCCTTGTTTTGATGTAGTTTAGGCTTAATCTTCACTAAAAATGTGTTTTGGAGTGGTTTTAGAGGATGGAGGCCATTACTAAGGTCTCAAGAAGGTTTGTGGCGGCTCAAAACTGAAATGAAAGTGATAACCTAACCCTAATCAGTCCTCCTATACCTCTAAACCCGAAATTCCCCTCTGGGCCTAGCTGCTAATCACCCGGTTAAGCCCAATTAAGCTGTTTTTCACCGTCTGAAACTTGTTTCAGCCATATCTACCAAACGGTAAGTCCGTTTGGCTAATGTGACCACTCTACGGAAAGAGAAACCATCATCCGAAGCCAATGGAAGTGGTTTCAGGTCAAAATTCTTTTCCAGTCAAAAGTTCTGGCCAAAACAGTGCTAACTAGGGGTAAATGGTCATTTAAAAATCGGGAAAAATCATGAACATGGGAAATGACCCCAATAGTCGTCTCCCAAAGTTACACGACCATACGACTTCGTATGTGACAGAAATAAATATTCTACGATCCTATGATGCGTAGAATGCGGGTCGTTACAGATATAGTGGATCAAACTGATTGATCAGAACTCAAACAACTCAATCAATAAATCTTTACAATATAAAATCATTTTATATTGAACAACAAATACGCGCTTATATATATACACTCAAATTCAATCTAGGATATTACTAACCCTATCTCTACTGAGTCACGCCACAGAGCCAAGGTAATTACTTAACCTTTAGCTCTAATACCACTGTAACGACCCGAGAAATTTTCAACTTAGAAAATCGACACATAACACCATGTCGACCATTCAAGAATCGAAAATATCGGAACGTTAATGAAAGAAAATAGAGGGTGAGAATAGATAAGATAGAAACTTAGAATAAAAGAAGAACATACATCATCAGAGTAAACACGAATCTCACAGCGGAACGAATAAAGTATAACATAATTTTGAAATAAAACCAGCATATGTATACAATAACATTTCAGAGTACAACACTTACAACCCAACGGAAATAAACAATAGCTATATAATCCTGAAGCCTCCTGCTCCAAGCTCTCCAAGTATATCTGTAAAATCCCGACTACTTGACTACCCGTACAAAATTGGGTACCCAAGAGTTTAGGGAAAACAAAACAAAAATAAACTTTAGGTCAGTCATGGGACTGGTGTGAGTAAACTTCAAACACTTGGTTTAACTTTTAAAATCCTTTTAAAAGAAAGGATTATCGTAAGACCAATCCACACATAAACACGGATGGTTTTAACCTTACGATAACCCAAATCATTCTTAAAAATCAATACTTATCTGATATTATAATAATGTCTAGATCAAGTAAATAACAATCTAGCGGAACGCTTGCATCTCACGTTCCACATACATAATATATAATCATAAACCACGGGCGCTTATTGGAAATTGGATTCCGACTATGACAAGGTATGGAACCACCTGCCGATAGCGTATCTCTAGAGGAGAATACACTGGGTTCAATAAGAACATTTTACAACCCGGCCACACATGACCGACCACTCATTTTGCTTGAGTGTATCGAATGTATATCGCCAACGGTTGGGAATAGCAACCGTTTCCCGATAAGGGACAGCATAGATAGATTAAAGAAGGAAATGGAATTTCTCTAGATAGGTGATTATACGCCCTACTTCGGAGCGACCGACTTAGCCATAATGTCTGCCCGATTTTTGTCATTTCCTGGTTGATGAGGCTAGAAGCTACGCTTATCTTTTTACATGCCACATCTTCATTCACTTTGAATATCACATCGTCATACCCGCCAAATCACAAATTGATTTCTCCAAACATACTACGGGTATACAGCTAAGAGAAACGAATTCCTCTGCCACCAAACGTAACTACGTTTGAAGAGATCAACTTACGCGATGCATTAGATATACTTTGCCTGACATTCTTCCATATAAGTTTGTCCTGGGACTGGACAAATCGACGGCACCGTTCCGTAAATCAATCTTAGGCAATTTCTACCTAGGATTAACAAAACAACCCTTGCATTTTACTCCGTCTTCAATTATCTTCAGCATACTTGATTCGCAATGCTTATGCCAATACGGAGTGGTTCTTGGGATAATAATCCAACTGGTCTCTCCATATTAACAACGTAAAAATGGTCAAAAACTTTGATAGTCGGTGATTTAACTATCAAATGAAAACATGTGTGCAAATAACAATCTTATTTCCAATTGGAATTTCTATTGATCAATCATCATATATATATATATTCATATTTCCTTATTTTCTATATTTAGAAAATATACGTTATTAACATTGGAAAACATTTCCATCTCTTATCCCCACATCTCAATCTTCCAACATCTATCAGTCTCTAACTGTAAACTAGTAACAGAATAATTCTCTAAGTATAAACCCCAAGGCCGAAACCAACATCAGATCGATACTCGGAAAACTATTCAACTTAACTAATCTCTAGGTCAGTTTCTAAATTTTCTTAACTCCATTACTTTAACTCTATTCGATTAACTCTATTTGAATAACTCTAATTCGAATAACTAATATTCGATTAATTCTAATTGATTAACGCTAATTCATTAACTCTATTTCGAATAACTAATATTCGATTAACTATGTTCAATTAACTCTGTCTGCTTACTCTTATTGTCGATTTACCCTATTTATTTTCCTAAATAAATACTTCTTTTATTTTCTATTTATTTTCCTAAATAAATATTTCTTTTATAAAATTCTTCAATTTTATAAATAATTCATTTTCAATGTACACTTTGAAAATTCCTTTTCTATATTCCAGTATTTCGTATGGTATTACAATACCGAATAACAATGATCAGTATCATCCAAACACACATAATCAATAACAGATTATATATCACATCATATATCACAATATATGAAAAACGGTAAAATAAATGTTGAGGAATCCAGTCGGATCCTTCCAACCTGTTTCCCTGCATCCACAGATGTCACACAATATAAATAACATCAATTTCATTTTAGCATGACATATACTGATAAACAGAATCAATATTTGATTGTTGATTTTTATATATAACTATATCTACATTTTCAATCAAATCTATTTAACAGTACAAACAATCAACACACAACAATAAATCATTTTTTTTATCATTTCTAGATTATATTTATAAAATATAAACTGCAGAGTTAGTGAGTTTTACTCACATTGACGTTTATCGTTAAATAATGATTACGGTCGTTGATTCAGATTGGACGTTTTATTTCACCATAATTTGTAACAAGCTCTAATTCACTTCTGGTCATTTCCATTTTGTAGCCGTTGTTCATAGGATCCCAACGGATCTGGTTTTGTGGAATTCTGATTACATACGAATAAGATATTCATTTTATAAGTTCACAATCATTTTAAGGTTATCAACTTAATTAAATAAATTAACAATATAACTTAATTACTCTTTAAAGGTAATTACCGCCCTAATACTCTCCTCATCACATTCCTTTCTGCGTCTTCTTCCAGAAATACAATAGCCCTTTCCAGTAGAATAACCCCAAGCTTCCCTTTATAATTCTTTTCTTTTCCTCTTTTCTTTTTCTCCTTGGGCTTCATTTTAAAAACAGGCCCATCACCACAAAGAAAACCCACCCGCATCAAAACCGCATTCCTTCTTCCTCAATCTCGCACCCGACTTCTACAGCCATTTCCCAACCTTTTCTTCCATCTATCTCCTCTCCATACTTCCTTTAAAATCAAACAGAATTCACTATAATTTTCCTCTTCGAAGAAACCTCCGCCTCATATCAAAAACAGCAAACTCGACTTCCCCCTTTCAAATTCCATCTTCTCGTACAAACATCTTTCAGTTCGAGCCTTCACATTGCAGCTCATCTTCAGCCATCTCCGCGAAGGTACTGTGTAACCACCGAACTCAAATATCACACAATCTTCCCAAAAATACAGAAACAATGCTACTCTACTCCACAGACTCCATTCCTCTAATTCGTCCAAAACAAACTCCACTTCCCAAACATTCACCCCTACAGGAAAAGCTCACGCTGTACAAAACAGCGAACCAGAAATTATCAAAATTAAACAGTACCCCTATCAGATCGAAGAGAACCTCACTAGCATTCTAAATATATATGTATTTAGATTTTAGGAATTTTAAATGAATTTATCTCAAATTAAAAACTCACGAATTTGGTTTCGGGAGAAAGAATGCGGCGGCTCGATTTTATTGTTGACTACTAAAGGTTTATGTTTAAGGTTAAAGGAAAGGAACTGTTATTTATAGGGTAGAAGGATATATTTGTTTATTCCATTTTATTTTGATTTATATGGTATTGCTATATGTATTCGTCGTTTAAAATTTCCTATGGTCTTATAATATATCCAAATTCAACAAAAATGGACATACAACTATATTTTGATATTACGGACCCAACGAAACTTGTTTCGTCGAATTCCGACACCGTTTGCTCACACAATGTATTTTTAAAGGTCGATTTATCGACTGCTTTTCACATTAAAAATCTGTACGGTCACATACTGATTCCAAAAATCACAAAAATTGATATCTAACAATAACTTGATATTACGGATCCAATAAAATCGATTTCGTCGAATTCGGAGGTCGTTTGTAAAAATGACCATTTTCTGAAGCTCTAAATAGACCATTTTAAATATAAAAATATTTAAAATAATCAATTTAAATATTAATAAATTAATATTATCGTATATATTTGCATATTATATCATACAGCCCTAAAATATACCTGTCTGGATTTATAACTCGTTATTCAAAAATCTCATATTGAATCGATATTTAATTTATATTAAACGCTATTATATAAATAAATAAAAGTTATATTTTAATAACGATTTCCATAGCGACTATTTTAAATTTTGATTTGTACATAACTTACAATCTACACAACGAAATCTAGATTTTTCTGTTCCATTAGAAAAATATTGTTCAACAGATTCGAATGTTTCATGTCTCACAGAAATCCGATTTAAAATGGATTCTGTATATTCAACGGAAGTTCGAATCGCCAAATTACGAACTGTCGTGCCATTACGGGCTCGATTATAATTATAATATAATTATACATTCAACTGTCAATTAAATAATATATTTGTTATTATTTTTCAATTCTAAACTGAATTAAATATTTTAACTGATCCAATTCACAGAGTATTGTGAATTCAGCTATTGCCAACCATTTCAGAATTATAATATAATATTATATTATAAATATTAATTAAATATTCAATATTATTTAATTAAACAACCATTTAAATTTCTAAATCACTATTTAAATAATTAAATAAATTATTTAATATACCATAAAAATACGGGAGGTTACACTAGGGATGGAAATAGGGCGGATAATATGCAGGGAATACATCCTCCGCCTCCTTCCTCGCTATCCATTTATGTCCCCCGTACCCACCACATCCCCGCTTAATACCCAACGGATTTAGATAGGGGATTACCCAGTGGTTATGGAGGACCCGTCGAGCAAGTAATAACCATTAACTCAAGTGTTTAACAGTACACTTAAATTCTAAAGCAATGGATGATATATAAGAAGTAAGGAAAATGAATGGACACATACACAACAAAAACATGCATGATATAAATATGTGTTATTATTAAATAGAATTTAATAAGCGCAACTGCATGTGAAAGGATACAATTTGTTAAACTGAATAGACATAGCACAAGTGCACAACAATCTATGTTTCTACTTAATGTATGTATGCCTAATGTACACGTTCTTTAATAGGAAATATATATCGGGTCGAATATGGAGCGAATTGTATTATCTCCGTACCCGCCCCGTACCCGCTTCGGGTATTGAAATCATCCTCCGCCCCCGCCCCATTACCCGCTAAGTTGGATACCCCCCCCCCCCGATTAGGTGCGGGTCTCCGCGGGAACCCATCCCCGCGGATTAAATTTCCATCTCTAGTTTTGCCAAATGTTCCTATTTGTTTTATAAATGCAGAGAATGAAAACACAATATAGAAATGCTGGTGAACAAAATAGGAAAAAAATGAAATAACAACACTAAAAAACAAGTAACAATTGAAACAACGCAAGTATGATATCAGAGAATAACAATCCAAAGAAATGAACGGTACAGATAGAAATGAAATGCACAAGTGTAACACGAAATGTTTGATTTTTTATATTTATGTAAAATACACAATATTTGAGGAGTAATAATCCACGCGCGAAGCGCATGCTACTATAACGCGCAAAGCGCGTACCATGATCACGCGTGAAGCACATGCCGTTACGCTCGTTTTTAGAAAAATAAAATATACGTTTTCATTTTTGAGCCAAGTATAATTTTATAAAACGAGAAAATAAATTACAAAACAATATTTTATAGTCGTTAAATAGCAGCCGTGAACGATACAAAACAATTTTGATGTTGAACTTTAAATTTGAGTTTGAATTAAGGTAGCATGCATCTAGTTTAATTTAAGGAAAGTTAATCGATTGTTTAAATTGAAAATTTATTCGATTTCATATTGTTGACGTTAAATCAATTGATAACAAAACGATGAAATATTCGTTTTTGAAGTATAATATTTTAAATGAAACGATTCAACAAAATTTTATAAATAAAACATCGATGTTCGTTTCGTCGAATTTTGATTTCGCTAGCTTGTTTAAATCGTTCTATCAACTATAACTTATATAATGTAAATATGAAATTTTACATGTACAGGTAAATTTAAGTTTTCAATGTATTATTCCGATCATATTGATGCGCTGAATATAACGGTATTTTATTTCGTGTGTTTGAACACTCAATGTAAGCTGTAGAGCGTGTTATATTTTGGGTTACTGGGTACTCGGTTATCTGGGCTCACCGGTTTCATACACAACCAACGTAAAATAATTTGAAATTTAAAAGATGCTTGTGAATGGGTAAATGTTTCCCTAGTTTGTTGTAGATATTTATGAACCTAAGAACGAGGTAGCATACATTTTATATTTGTTATATTAATAAAAAGTTGTTACGTTGTATTGGAATATGAACACTATAAATTAGGCTTCACTGTTTTTCCCTCTTCTTCTTTTTGTTCTAAAACCCGTGCTTCTGCGTTTATAAAAAACGAAGCCACAAATCTATAGCCTTACCATCCCGCATTCGTCCCTCACCCATGTCCTGCACTGCATCCTACCATGCCAACCGCAACTCCACTCCGCCTCGGTCATCCCCACCCATCGCACTTCATCAAAAAATCCACCACCAGACCTGAAACCACCCACTTCCTAGCCAACCACCTCCCCTCGCACCAGATTCCGCCACCATAAACATCGCCTGAACAACCAAAACCCGACACTTCACACTAGAACTCGACCACACCTGAAGCTCTGACCCACTTCGCCACACCATACACCACAGACGACACCAGATCCCGCCTGAAGAACCAGCCATACCCTCTTCCGATCAGCAGACCTAAACTAAACCCCACATCATTAGCGAGCCATCAGTCACTGCACCATTTTCTCCGATAACCCACGACAGACTGAGCCTTCAACACCATGTTGCGTCGCAGCCTTGCTCCGTATCGCTACAGCAAGTGACAACTGCATTTGAGTTTATGTGTGCGCCGTGTACAATCAGTTTGTCATGTACGTGTTTGTGTACATCTTCATGTGGTGTTCGTGTAGGAGTCTGCGTTTGTCGTTTGTGTTATGATGTTTATATCGTCAATTTTCCGCTCATAGACAAAGTTGAGTGTTATAACTTACAATGTATTTTTTTTTTGTGATTTAGTTATTTAAATTCGTGATATATATAGTGATATGCAAGTAAAATTATCGAAGTGTCATTTAATGATTTATATTGACAATGACATGCTGACATCATTTCCTGTTAGCACCCGACGTTGTTATTGAATTGATTAGACGTTAGTTGATTGGTTGTTGATATATTTGATTGTTAAATTAATTTTAAGCTGAAATTTATTGTATTGAATTAAAAATGAATTAATAAAATATTATTGTCGTTTTAATCAAAGTTGAAAACTTGAATTTGAATTGGATGCATTGACATTCAATATGAAACTGAAAAAGATTAAATTAAAATGGATTTGAGATTTACTGATCTAAAAGTTAGTTTGCTAAATTTTAATATTTGATGATCAAACACATCGATATATGATTTTAGTGTGTTACATATTGACTAGAGTTTTGATTATATGCATAAATATACTGATTGTTACAATGAATGATATTGTGTTATTTGTTATGATATATCATTGTCATGGTACTGTTGATTATTGAATGATATCATTGTTGGATCGTTATATACCATGGCTAGAATTGAAATTCAGAAATAGGTTAAAATGATATATACCTACGATATTTATTATGAGTTAAAAATAATATATAGTCATCTATTTGAATTATCTAGACTAAATTATTTTTAAGAATTTGAATTTAAGATTTGAAATTGTTTAAAGGGATTTGTTAAAAGAGAAATTTGAAATTTAAATCTGATTTAATGTAAATTTGGTATTTAAACATATTTTAAATTGAAGTAAAAAAATTAAATTAGTTTAAATTAATTTAGATTATTATAAATTAATTTAACTAAATTACTTTAAATTAGAATTTTAAATTACTTTAAATTAGCTATTAAATTACTTTAGATTAGATGTTAAATTACTTTAAATGGTTTTAAAATACTTCAACTAAATTACTTTAAATTTAGATTTGATCCAATTAAGATTAAATTTGAATTATAAATCATGTTAAACAATTATAAATTTGCTTTAAACGAATCTAAGATGTAAATATTTTCAATTTGAAATTTACATTGTTTTAAATTTGATTCAAATTTAAGTATAAAAGATTATCATTTGATAAAATCTAAAGTTTAAACGAGTTTCAATCATAGTTTGAGATTCCGGCCGGTTTGCCGGAATCTCGTTTATTCCGGTCCGGTTCCGATAATGACCAGACTGGAAATTGCCTCAAAATCCGGTTTCGTTATACTATAGAAAAAAATTGCTGAGAGGAAAGAAAGTAAGAAAAAGAAGATTTGCGAGAAGGGGAGAAGGCCAAGTCGAGAACGGAAACAGACGCAGCAGCAGCAAAGAATATAAAAAGACGCAGCATCATCAGAGAATGGAAGAGGAAGCGGCAAAATATATTTAGGTTTCCTTTTTGCTCTTTTATCTGTGCAGCGGCTAATCTAGCTTTGGTAAAGTTCTCTTTTACTTGGGTTGGGCTTGCTATGTGGGCTTGCAAAAATTTTAAGTGCGATTTGTCTGGTAATAAAAAGTAGAAGTTGTTTCGAACAAACATATACTACGACAAAAATAGGCTAAGGATGTAATTATAGTTGGCTGTGCACTTGAAAACAAGTTATATAGCATTTACGTGAAACTTTCGTGTATTAACTTCGATATTATTTCACATATTTGCAAGAAGGACTACCGAAATTTACAAAATGAAACAAAACGGAATATCTGAAATTTCCAAAACGAAATGGAAATTTCAAAATTTCTAGAGGACCGGAACAAAACTGGAACATGGAATTTCAAACCTTGGTTTTGATTGATATTTATCAATTGATTAAAACTAAATGGTTTAAACTGGAAAACAATGCTTGATATAAATAGAATATTTAAAATCAAATGTTTATGAAAGTTATAATATCAATATAATAAGTTTATAAAGATGTTTATAAACAAATGAGATATTGAAATGTTATTTAGAAAACATAAGCTCTATTAAATTAAATAAAAAAACTAATTTTGGAAAAAATAAATAATGATATGATTTACGATGTACTTATGAATATTTTTCAATTGTTTTGCAACTTTGGGTAATAAATGATTTAATATATTACCAATGATACAAAAAAAACATATTTGAAAAAAATACGCTTTGATTCGAGGGTTCATTTAGAACCTAAGTACAGTTCATCAAGGAATGTATTTTGATTGTTTACTCATCGCGATAAGTTGTGATTCATTGGCCTTGTTATCGGGAGAAAACTCCAAATCCAATTTCACATCTTTTGATATAATTATTCTTAATAATTGAATTTTGAAATAACCATATTTTCAAAAGAATTTGTTAAATCCCGAATAAAAGTTCGATTTGATATGGAAAAACAAAATCTGGTACGTCAAAGATTTTGAAATTAAAAAGGTGAATTTAATTTAAAAAGATTCTCTTTGAAATGACCATTAATTGGAAATAGTTCAATAACTGAATTTTACCCTGTAATGATTTTGTAATTATTTCACCTTTATTTCCTGATTTGAATTAAAAGGCATAAGAATATGTAGTCCTAACTCGAGTGTTTTGTTTTTCATTACGCTAAAAATATGGTTAATTTATAAGAGTATAAGTAATAGTTTGAACTTCAAAAGTGTAAGTAAGAAATTCGTAATGAACATATAATTGACTATTATACCATATGAACCTAAATTTAGAAATAAAGTTATGCATATAACTAAATTTGGTGTTTCTAAAAATATTTATGATTTGGGTAATATTTGATGAATAATTTAAGTAATACTATTTTAGTAAATGTATATGATTCTCGGTTCCGATAATAATTAAAATTTTAAATGATTCCAGAAAGAGAAAGAGAACAAAAAAGAAAGTAAGGAAAGCAAGACGTAGAGAACAAAAAAAGGTCCCACAAAAGGCAAGGGAGACGCAAAATAGAGCAAGAGAAGGAGATTAGGGAGAGACCAGGACCGAGTCATTATGATAATGTCATCTATTGTAAGTGTCATGAAAACGGACATTTTGTAGCCATATGTAGCGAGAAGAGAAAGAGAAGGAAAATTGAAGATAACTGTAAATACCCAAAAGAGGGATATTTTGTTAGTCGCTGCCCTAAAATGAAGAAGAAACACGTCTTCCCTGTATCAAAGGACGAGTTAATCACTTGCTTTCATTGCAATTTGTGGGGGAACTGTGCCAGGAGTTGTCTCAGAGGACAAAATGGAAACAGGAGACGCATCCTGTTCAAGAGGCATGCCCAGAAATTACTAGGGAAGATGAATTGTACCAAACAAATATATCTACATGCTTGGTAATATTTTGGATATTAGTGTGTACTGTTTATTATACTACAAGTTTCTATTTGTTAACTTTACTTTTAAATGTTAGTATGGATTTTCAATGTGATGTTATGCGTTGCTAACATAATTTGTCATTGTATTTTTTCATTGCGAAGTCCTACTTTTGAAACCTGCATGCAACATACATGTTCGTTCTAGTACAAAATACATGTGTATGTATTGACAAGCATATGTGATGTACTTGTAACATAATGTTAAAAACTCGAATGAACGGAAAATGACCCACTTACCAAGCAAACATAGAAGTTATATGTTTAACAATTGTAAGATAAAAAATGATTGATCACCTATCCACTCATTTCACTAATAGCATTAGTGGCTTCTTCTTTAGACGAAAAAGTTATAAACCTAAACCGCTTTGATCTACCTGTCTTACGATCCAAATAACATTGGCTGCATGTAGATAATAAAAAGTATCCAACCATCAATCATTAGATTTTAATAAAATTGCAAAAAGGTAAGTTTTATTTTTATCCACACATTCCGTTAGCTAATCCACAATTTTACTTTAATAAGTTGATCCACAGTTATTTTGTTGGTTAATCCACACGTGGATTACCTTAAAAGATTTAATATTTTCATTAAGCATCTCTCTATGTAAATTTTATAGATTGCAAATCTGTAACAACCTAACTTAGGACATGACCGAGAGTGAAAAGAAGATGAGATGAAGCTGCAGTTTATGCCTGTGTCCATCTGTGCACATGCACAATGAAGGCATGCATAATTTTGTTCTGAGAATGGGCTGTCAGTAACGGGTTTGTTAGGCCTGGTTTTGTTCAGTAGTACATGTGCCATTCAACTGTGCATGCGTATATATAGGGTGATTTGGCATTGTAAATCAGTAGAGAAATCGATGAAAGAATTCTGAAGTAATATTGTTCAAATTATGTTGTTGCCTGTCATTTCAATGCAAGTCTTTTATCATTCCTGAATCAATTCATCCATTGTAATCTTTCTTTCAGTAGTTTGTTACTCATACTTAGTATCATTTTAATTCATGTATCTCTCTATTGCAATTTACTTTCAAGTCAATCTTTTAGCCGATATTAATTAGCTGTTCTTAGTCTTTCATTGCATTATTCCAGTAATTCTCCTTGCATTGTTTTGATAATAATCCCAGTAGCAAATCTATTATAGATTGTTTCATTCATTTCAGTTTCAATATATCACAAACTATCATAACTTTTTATGTAAATTGATTCAATTTATCTCTAGAACTCGGCCATTTTTGTTCTTAATTCTTGATCTTGTTTAACAGTTTCTTACATTACCCAGTAATCCCGCTTTATCTATATCCTAGGCTTATGAGTTGCATGTTGTATTCATGCAATTGTGCCCATAAAAGCTTCTAGGATCCGAATATACCTTGTTGTTATTCTCTAATACATTTAAATTTGCATGGTTTACATCATAATTTTTCGATCAATTTAGCAAACACTTTTGCAAACTTATCATAATCCATAAATGGCAGTGAATCAACGTTGTCCCTTGAGCTACAAAAACGATTGAATATCATCCTCTTCTTATTTTGAAAATGTTGAGCTATTTGGAATAATGTAGTGCTGAAGTTGAAGAACAACGAAGGCATGGCCGAGTTTGTAAGAAGAAAGAAATATGATGTTTTAGGTGGATAAACTAATTAAAATTTAATTGTTATTAAAAATCAAAGATCCTATTTGTTAGGGTGGATTAGCTGAATAAAAATATGTATTAGAATAAAATTTACCCTGCAAAAATTGTTGCTGCAGAAATTTAAAATTGAAGTTAAAGAAAATATCACACCGCTAGTTACTTTCCCACAACAGGAGAATGCATCTCTCAAACTTTTGGCATTGGTCATATTAGATAATCCTACATAGTACCATAAGAGGATTAACATTAAAAGATAAAGTTACACTTCAATATATAATTATATAAAGGATGAAACTTAACAAACCTCCAACAAAAACTTTTGACGATCTCATGCATCAGATGGATTGAAATGACCATGGAGTTCAGTTAAGAGCATATTTAGCGACATTACCAAATTTATTGACAAAATCCATTCTGACCACCTGTCATTATCAAGATAACAATTATTCATTTAACAGTGAAGTACTCGAGAAAATCTGTTAAGATGTAAGGGAAAAAACCCAGAATTAAGTAGTTGTAAATGAAGATATAAAATTTACATAGATTTTCAAATATTCACTCGTTTAAATAAATAAAGGATTATGGTTGCAAGACAAATCGAATCCAATGGATTTTGGAAAAAGTCAATCTGATCCAATTTTTATTTGAATTTTAAATTTTTGATTCACATTTGGGCCCGGACCATTAAATCCTATATGATACCAAAAATATGGAGTGAATTAGGTGAATATTAACTGCTACTAATCGTGAAAAGTTTCCAATTAATATATGCAAGAATTGTTTATATGAAAAACAATAAATATATATTAGGCTCAGTTTAACAAAAGGCGACATCCAATTAACATGTCTATTAGAAATACTTGTTTTTACTGTATAGTCTAAATAAATAGTTTCATTATTTGAATTCAATTTATTGCAAATTTCCATCATTAAGGAAGATATTCGTTTGTGCCAACAAATAAATTTGCAGAGAAGATATCATGATTTGTCCTTCCTAACACCATATCTTAAAAAGTTGTTGATTTTATATATTACAAAAAGGGATTGTTATTGACACTCCAACTACTGTTAAGGGGGGTCATTTTTTAAAACAACGCCACTGTTTATAAAAGCGTTAAGGGACATAAAGACTTCTTATTTTACACTCTTTTGTCTTCCAATATTACCCCTTCCCAATAAACAAATACGCAAAACCCTAAATTAGTTAAAAAACCAAATAGAGTTAACACATCGAGCAAACTCAACCTCGTATGCGAGTACATTTCTTCATCACGAACATGAGAGAATTAATGGTCAGAACAAAGAACATGAAACGCTCCTCACAACCTGTTTTTAAATTAGTGGAGAAGGTGTTGTAAAGGTATGCCAAATCAATTTTAGGGTTAGTCGTTTGATTGAATTAGAGTTTCGCAGATGTATTAGGAAATGGCTTGTGTGTATTTGTTCAATCTGCTATCATCGAGCTTGTGAAAAATGGTTTAATTGACATAATGGAGTATCGTTGCCACATTAAATTTATGTTTTTGACATGAATTTTCGTATTTTTAAATTTTATTCGATGTCGATTTGCCGAAATATGTATAAGAGGGTGAAATGTTAGTTTTGGAGGTGAATAGAACAAAGAAATTAAGCTTAAAAGAGTATTACGGTAAAATTAATTTTATTTGTTAAGGGGATGCTCTCTTCATTGGTACACCCTTAGAAATTAATAACATTTTATAAAAAAATGATACATCCTTAACAATAATTCGAGTGTCAATAACAATTCCCTTACAAAAAAAGGTTTTCACTGTTGCAACATAGCTGTGAGGATACAACATAAAAAAAATATGATGTGACGTTATCTTTCTGGTAAATTTATATTTGTTTTTTTAAGTAAGGTTTTGAGTGGAACACTGATTGCTTAGAACTCCCTCTCCCTATTAAATGTTTAATACCTTCTATCCAGTTTCTTACTTAGTGTTCAATCATTATCAACTATCTAACAAACTATACGATTATTGTCAATAGATTAATTTTCATCTTTCATTCACTATGCTCAAGCTAAGTATTAGAGGAAGCGTGCCCAAAATATTTTGATTCATGCACCAAAACCATTATTGGAAACGTCTAAATCTATTAAGGTACTTTCTATGGCTGTATTTCTATATTCAGGTTGCCTTTTTTAGCATAAAAAGTTAATATTGTAGACTGTTGCATGCACTGTTGTAAAAAATAGTAAAATGATAAGTTTTAAATCGTGATCAAAATAGAATTGTGCCTTTACGGATTCAAAGTGTAAAAGGAATTGTTATTGATAAAAATCATACCATCGAAAGCTAAATCGAAAATATGGTTCAAAAATTTGAATCGATGATTGCTTGTTCTAGAAAACCCCAACTTTTTCACATTAGACCATTCGCATCAAAAAGTGAAGCAACATCAATTCAATTCGGAAACCAAATGATGCAAATTGAATAATTCGCTACTTATGTTTTCGAAAACCAAATCAACAAATAGTAAAACCAAAACAACAACATCAGAGAAAGAGAAGAATAGAAACAAAATCAACTTACTGTTGTTCTCATTCTGATAAATGATGGTTATTTTTTAAATGCCGAGATGCACACCTCAATACAGTTTTTGATACATTGGGATCTATATCATGACATGAGCATCTTCCCATGTATTATTTAAGGCACAAACAACTCATATGATACCGTTTGATTTCTAGAATAGGCAGTTAAAGAATGGGTCGGCGTCCAACATGTCTGACGCGTCGGACGCGTCCAACATGGGTCCTACCACTTTGTCCAGTTGACCTTAAACAGTTGGAATCGAAGCTTTGGCGTCTAACACGTTAGATGCGTCGGATGCAAATCCGACGCCAACAGAAACATTTTTTTAACGGCTCTTTTTCCTCCAACTTATAAAACAACACCCTTCCACCCTTATTTCCGCATCATTCCACACCTAAAATGCCATATTTTTTCACCAACAATGGCTGAAGTATAACGTCCAAAAACAACATTTCGCCTACCTCCAAAAGTTTGGTCTCAGTTTGCAACTTCCGAGTTTCTCCGTATAGTTGTTGACGTTTACGAAGCAGCTAGGAAAAACAAAAAAGGGATTCACAAGAGGATTGCAACCGCTCTGAATGAGGCTTTAGCTATATCACCGACTGAGATACCAGTCTCGGTTGAACAAGTGACGGCGAAGTACGACGCTTACAAGAAGAAATGGACTGTATGGCGCAATTTTAATGAGAAAATGGGCGCTGGACGGGATCATAAATACGGAAGAGTCAGTGGAAGCGAAGCTTGGTGGGTTGATCGACTTACGGTAAAACATTTTAACTCCAGATTTCAAATTTACAAGTTTAGTACTGTATTTCATCTATAAATTTACAGTTTATATGTTTAGTAATTAACATAAATGTCTATTTAGGAGTAGACCCTATGGTGTTAAAGTACGAGTGTAAAGACCCGGAAATTCCCGCTCTTTGAATCGACCATAAACCACACAGGTCTGACCCAAAAATTGGAAATCTTCGAATACTTTAACTTTGAGCATACAACACATCAGAACAAAAACACAGACTTTTATAACATCAATAATAAATGTTTCATCAGAGTACAGAATATATCAGAGTACATCGATAAATAATACAGCGGAAGATACATTTAAAATAAATTAAATACATTGCAGCGGAATTAATCTCAACGGAAGGCCATCAATATTCTGGACCCGGCTTCAGACTTCAATCCAGGATCCTGCTTAACTATATCTGCAAAAAGCTACTCGACTGCCCGTGTGGAAAAGAGGGCACCCGAGTTTGCAAAGTGAAACAAACTACGAGTCAGTCATGGCACTGGTGTGAGAATTCTAAACTAATACAACTACTAAGACAAATCCAAGGACCACGCCACTTTCGCGGAACGGGTTTACTCCTATGGATTGCCAGTGCATAAACCAAAGTAAATCGAGAAATAACGCAATGTCTTTTTGGAAAAATGAAACCATTATAAGACCCAAGTCCCATCACACAATGCAACGCACACCAGAGGATAGGGTTTTACCTTATAATAGTCAAAAGATGCTTGATACGTGAAAACGATATTATTATTATTAGTGTGTATATATATAGGTATATATATAATAAACATTTAAATCATAATGTATCAATCATAGACGGCATAGTACCCCATCCTACTATGTCGCCATACTAGTTCTACAATCAAAACCGCAAGGTCGTATTGGAAATTGGATTTCCATCATGAGTCGAGGCTAGGGGCAAGCTCCTCTCCGATTCGAGACACTCTAGCAAATGCCTCAGGATTCCCCACAGTGAACCCTTGGATGCGGTAGGGCCGGTCCCGCCTATGGGCAGTGGATTAGTTATGCCTGAACACACGTTTCCCGGTCCCTTTGGACCTATAGTATGACCACCAACGGCCTATAAAAAAACGAGGCGCCTCAAAATCCATCATCCACATAAGTAAAATGTCAGGGCTGGTAGGTCACTGACACCACTCTAGCTAGAAAGAAACGTGTGCACTCCCTACGGTCCATATCCCGTTTTTGACTCATACCGGGGTGTGAGGCTCGCGAAGTTACGCTATACACAAAGCTACGCCTAAACAGGCCGTGCTTTGATCATCAACCACAAGGCCTGCTTTTCAACAAAAGCCTTGATCAATGCATCTTAGTATGCCACATTGTCAGTCCATACTATACCATTAATTTCTACCAATATATAACTTCTAAGCTCGTACGTCTCAGAGAAGGGTGTTAACCACAAAACAGATATATATTAAGAGATCAACGAATGTAGTATAAAGGACTACAACGTCAGACATACATTCCATTTATAAACTTATGCTCTGGGTCTGAGCGAAAGTCAAATCCGTACAAATCAACACTTCGTCCGAATGGCCACCACAGAAGCCCTTTCAAGGTAGCTACTCCTCTCATGGGTCTCAGTAGCAACACATCCATTCGATGTGAAGATCGCCGGTCTTCAATCACCGTCTTTAAATCTTCGACTTAGAACGTCGTACAATCATTTGAAATGAGATTGAACTCGGTCTTTTCAAATGATTCTCGCATATATATATATATATATATATATATATATAATTTAAAATCACTTCATATCGTTATTAATATTTAATAACGACCTATCGCTACTTTTATTTATATAAAAATATTCTAAATTAATTTAACGACGCTTCGGGTCAATGGGCGACCCTGGCGCTGTTTTCAACCAAATTTGATTTACACATAACTTGAAATCTAACCGTTGGATTTTGACGAAATTTATGTCGTGGGAAAGATCATCCCAAAGCGGTCCAAACGGCTCCAGTTTTGGGATAATCCGACGGTCGGATCTCTCTGTATAACCGTTAAAAGTTACGATTGCCGATACGCGAACTGCCGCGCGTGTTCCGTTTAATTTATAATTTATATATATATATAAATATAAATCGTTTGGCGATTTCAACTATTATCGTCTATACTTTTATCGCATCTAAAATGACGATAATAGTTGAAATCGCCAAACGATTTATATTTATATATATAAATATAAATTATAAATTAAACGGAACGCGCGTGGCAGTTCGCGTATCGGCAATCGTAACTTTAAACGGTTATACAGAGAGATCCGACCGTCGGATTTTCCCAAAACTGGAGCCGTTTGGACCGCTTTGGGAAGATCTTTCCCACGACATAAATTTCGTCAAAATCCAACGGTTAGATTTCAAGTTATGTGTAAATCAAATTTGGTTGAAAACAGCGCCAGGGTCGCCCATTGACCCGAAGCGTCGTTAAATTAATTTAGGCTATTTTTATATAAATAAAAGTAGCGATAGGTCGTTATTAAATATTAGTAACGATATGAAGTGATTTTAAATTATATATATATATGCGAGAACCATTTGAAAAGACCGAGTTCAATCTCATTTCAAATGATTATACGACGTTCTAAGTCGAAGATTTAAAGATAGTGATTGAAGACCGGCGATCTTCACATCGAATGGATGTGTTGCTACTGAGACCCATGAGAGGAGTAGCTACCTTGAAAGGGCTTCAGTGGTGGCCATTCAGACGAAGTGTTGATTTGTACGGATTTGACTTTCGCTTAGACCCAGAGCATAAGTTTATAAATGGAATGTATGTCTGACGTTGTAGTCCTTTATACTACATTCCTTGATCTCTTAATATATATCTGTTTGGTGGTTAACACCCTTCTCTGAGACGTATGAGCTTAGAGGTTATATATTGGTAGAAATTAATGGTATAGTATGGACTGACAATGTGGCATACTAAGATGCATTGATCAAGGCTTTTGTTGAAAAGCAGGCCTTGTGGTTGATGATCAAAGCACGGCCTGTTTAGGCGTAGCTTTGTGTATAGCGTAACTTCGCGAGCCTCACACCCCGGTATGAGTCAAAAACGGGATATGGACCGTAGGGAGTGCACACGTTTCTTTCTAGCTAGAGTGGTGTCAGTGACCTACCAGCCCTGACATTTTACTTATGTGGATGATGGATTTTGAGGCGCCTCGTTTTTTTTATAGGCCGTTGGTGGTCATACTATATGTCCAAAGGGACCGGGAAACGTGTGTTCAGGCATAACTAATCCACTGCCCATAGGCGGGACCAACCCTACCGCATCCAAGGGTTCACTGCGGGGAATCCTGAGGCATTTGCTAGAGTGTCTCGAATCAGAGAGGAGCTTGGCCCTAGCCTCGACTCATGATGGAAATCCAATTTCCAATACGACCTTGCGGTTTTGATTGTATAACTAGTATGGCGACATAGTAGGATGGGGTACTATGCCGTCAATGATTGATACATTATGATTTAAATGTTTATTATATATATACCTATATATATACACACTAATAATAATAATATCGTTTTCACGTATCAAGCATCTTTTGACCATTATAAGGTAAAACCCTATCCTCTGGTGTGCGTTGCATTGTGTGATGGGACTTGGGTCTTATAATGGTTTCATTTTTCCAAAAAGACATTGCGTTATTTCTCGATTTACTTTGGTTTATGCACTGGCAATCCATAGGAGTAAACCCGTTCCGCGAAAGTGGCGTGGTCCTTGGATTTGTCTTATTAGTTGTATTAGTTTAGAATTCTCACACCAGTCCCATGACTGACTCGTAGTTTGTTTCACTTTGCAAACTCGGGTGCCCTCTTTTCCACACGGGCAGTCGAGTAGCTTTTTGCAGATATAGTTAAGCAGGATCCTGGATTGAAGTCTGAAGCCGGGTCCAGAATATTGATGGCCTTCCGCTGGGATTAATTCCACTGCAAAGTATTTAATTTATTTTAAATGTATCTTCCGCTGTATTATTTATCGATGTACTCTGATATATTCTGTACTCTGATGAAACATTTATTATTGATGTTATAAAAGTCTGTGTTTTTGTTCTGATGTGTTGTATGCTCAAAGTTAAAGTATTCGAAGATTTCCAATCTTTGGGTCAGACCTGTGTGGTTTATGGTCGATTCAAAGAGCGGGAATTTCCGGGTCTTTACAACGAGACGCGACCAATTGAAAATTTGACCGAACTGGAACAAATTTTCGACAACAGTGTTATAACGGGTTCTGGCGCTTAAACTCCAGGCTCTACAAGTCAGAACATGCAACAAGTATCACATTCTCCTCCACCCGAGTTTGTACAACCTACGTTCTTCGATGAATTTCAAGTGCCACTAGAAGACATGCAGACTCAACAATCGTTTCATGAGCCTACTAACCAACCACGGGCTGCAGGTTCTTTATCTAGATCTCGTTCTGGCAGAAGAGGACGAATTGAAAGTTCTTCAAAGGAGGAAGAAATTATTGATATGATACACTCGAGGAAACTGAGCAAGAAAGCTCGTTATGAATCCGACAGTCCAAATTCAAACCCATCCACGAATGCTAGTAATTCTCCTTTGACTACCGCAAGCCTAAGGCCTACTGAAATTCTGACTGTAAAGCATGCAATAGACCGTGCAAGGACATTTGAAGGTATTGAAATAACCCATGCAATATTAATTCTCAAAAATAAGGAAAACCAAGATACTTCATGGTTCTTATTGATGATGACGAAGCAGCAAAATGGTTGCATTTTGAAATCGAGGTTCACAAGCAAGGATTTCGATACAAGTAGTTTAAGATGAATCCTCCTTAGTATCCACCTCAGTATCCACCTCGGTATCCACCTCGGTATCCACCTCAGTATCCTCCGCAGTATCCCCTCAGTAGCCTATTTTTGTATTTTAAATATATGTAATTTGTATTCAATTTGTATTCCAAAATTTGTAGTCTGCAATTTGTACTCCAAAATTTGTATTACGTAATTTAAATTCTGCAATTTGTATTGTGCATTCTACTATTCTGTTCGACAACAAACACACACAAGCAAAAACAATAAATACAACAACAATAAAATAATAACTCTGCCCCTTCCAATTTCCCCCTTTCGTTAAAAAAAACGCATACCCCGTTCGCAACAATTCCCCTTCAAATACCCCTTCAAAATAACCATTCCAAATAACTCTTCCCGTTCAAAATTAAATGCACCCTATATCAAGTTTTGATACATTCAGACGCTACTGATTGGATTTAGAGCCAATCCGGATGTCAAGATCAAATCGAGGTCATCCACGAACAAGGATAGAGAAAACTTACCGAATCAGAAAATGAACGAACAAATAATGCAACTAATGGTTTCTTTCCTCCCCTCTTTTCCCTGAAAAAAAAAATATCTTTTCCATGGCATACCAATTTTGAGTAGCGCGTGGTCATTTCGTAAGGGCACACATTCACCTTTCAAATGGTTAAAGATATGGAGCTAGAACTTGTTTTAAAACTTTATAAAATTACCTTTAAAAAATTAGTAACGCCGAATTTAATTGGTTGAAACGACGATTTTGGACGGTTATTTCACATATATATTGGATTTTGTATCATATGACGGAAAATTAGCTATGTAATTTTTTGTTGAAAATTAAAGGATAAATTAGTCATACTTTGCTATATTGTTAAGGGATGACCGATTGTAACAGTACACCCTATAGTAATAATTAAATTCCCTAAGATGTGGATACCTCTTATCCAAAGATGGTGTCTCATTAACAATGTGTTTTTTATATGAATTTATGCCCAGTTTCCTTTCACATATTCGATCTTAAGCATTTATCTTTCTTCCCTTTTCTCTAATGGAAATTTGTAAATGTGACCACCCGAAAATCTCGATCATTTAAATATCGAATTAAATTAAATTTTTTAAAGAAAAATTGGTTACAAATAAAAAATTTAAGATGTTATTAATGAATAATTTCAAATTAAACATAAAATAAAAAAAATTACAACTAGATAAAATGCAACTTATATAAAATCTAAATTATCGATTCTCATAATGAATATTTGGAATAACGATAAATAACTACGGTTTGTTTCAAAATCTTAAAACGGAGATAAAGTAACAGTTAAGAATGATATAATAAATTTTTCATTAGGAATGCAAGTATAATTATAGGAAGAAAAAATTGTAACGATTTAAAATAACGTACAATTTATATAACTTAGTTAACGACAAATTTAACGTAAAATTTATCAATTAAATTTAATTACGAAATCTGATATTTGGAACACCACTACCAATTTTCAAAGTATTAGAGGCATTAAATTAGGGGCTAAAAGTCATTTTGTCCTTTAATGATAATTTACTAAGGTCATAAATTGTATCAACCCTTATTGAATATTTTAGGAAACCAATACGTCTACCTCTAAAGACAACTGAGATAGAAATAAAAATTACTCGTTATTGTTATTTACTAGGGCAAAACGAACGACCTCTGATCAAAAAAATCAATTTCTACCGGTAACAAAAATTTGGCAGTACGCTCGTCCGTGCTTTATCTCCATTGTGGCACCGCATTCATCCATGCTAATCTCGTTGCGTTCTTTCTTTCAAATTGATCAAGATTTGCTCTCTACTTTATTCCATAAATAAATTGGTGAAATCTTCCTGCTATATTTCGATCATGCGTTCAATTACATCAGAGGTATTTAATTCGTTTATAATAATAATACTGCTTTAACTTTCTAATGTGTTTGTCGATTAAAACCTATTTACTAATATGTTTATTTTAATAACAAAGTTAGAACTAGATTGCATTAAATAAAGATATTAATAGTGTGTTGCGGTTTTGACTTTTAAATTAGACTCACTGATTATGCAGTAGATGTTAATCAATTCATGTGTTTATTGTAAGTGCTAAAATAAAGTACCTCAATGATTGAACAATAGCAATCCGGTTTCTTATGGAAAATACATGTTTTCTTCCTTTTGTTCTTCGCCCACGGGTGATGGCTGAGTTAACTTGTTGTTGTTCTTCTCCCATGGGTGATGGCTGAGTCAAATTTATGTGATTTATATTACTAATTGGCTGAATATTTAGCGTTAAGATTTCTATGATAACGCTATAGGAAACAATCGTTATTAGCGAATTTAACATTGCAACATAAACAATGTTCGTTTGGGAAAAGTGGTAGATGGTTTGCAATATGGTTGCTGAACGATTCCAGATTTTTACGTTTTAAAATATGAAATTTAATCGAATTTATTATTTTGAAAAAGAATATTTGTTTATAATTTTGAATTTAATATAAGCCTTGCTAATTTTTGAAAGGTGGAATAAAATTTAAATTTAATTTGAAAGACAGTGACATTAATTTATAAGGAAGATAGATTTTCAACTTGGAAATTTAGCAACGTTCGTTGTGCATACCGTGTGATCCTTGCGTACTCAATGCGACTTGTGTTACTTTTATAAAATCTGATGTTTCGCGGGTATTATCAATAGTAATAAAGGAATTTATTTATATAGGACTTGAGACACTTGTAGAAATGTTTATAGGATGCTCACACGTGTAGATATTCTTCTGTAGCCTATCACGTTGCCCTCTACCTTGCTTCTCTGCGTCTTCTCCCTGTAGAAATTCCCACAAGTACTCCATCTTCCCTCAACAGAACAGAATAAGAAAAAATATAACAAAAACCCAATTCTTTGTCTCCATCAAAACCGACCTTTCCTACCCTAGGTTGATGTTCACCTGATGATGATCAAGCCTCCATAGCTCACTGCGTCACCTCACCTGGAGGTCGCTGGCTGGCCACCGCCTCGGCTCAAAGCTCCGCCATGGACTGACTAACCCGCGACCCCACTTCCGCTTCTCTCCAGCTCTTCCATATCATGTTCAGCCTTCCGCATAGTCTTTCCCGTATCGTCCCTTCCTGTTCTCCGCCTTTGTCCCCTCCAGCTCGGCCTTCCATGTTTGTCGCGCTCAGTCATCATCGTCAGCATCTGCACCGACCATCCACCTGCGGTTGCTTAGTCACCAGTGCTTTGGACGAGAGGAAGGGTTTGCCTGTGCGGTTATGTGAGGGAGTGTGAGCCTGTGTGCATGAGTGTGTACTAAGATGAGTGTGTGAGTAGCTTGAGGGCATATGCGAATAGAAACGTAAACGTGACTGAAGGTGAGGTTGGTCTTGACGTAGGCATGCAAGGAAAAGGGAAAGAGTGTGAGTATAAGTGCAGATTGTGGTGTGGGTTCGTGGGGTAGTGAAAGTTTTGTGGATTGCCCAGAGAAGTTTGGAAGCAACGGTAATCAATTTTAGTAAGTAATTTACGTTTAATGATTCTAATTATATATCGTTAACTTATAAAATATAATATTCTCAAGTGCAAGGTTGGAATCGAACACCATTAGGATTATCGAACTCTTTTCGACATAGTCTTTACTTTGAAATGGGATTGAAAAGGAAGGAAGTAGTTCGCGTAGCAATGTCGTTGTCCGTGGGCTTGTCGCAGTTGATACGAGGTTCTGTCAACGAAGATATTGGAGCTATGGTGGTGAGAACTCTAATTTAAATTTATATTAAATTAGTAGTAGTGGTAAATTAGGATTAATTAATAATTATAATTAGTTAATGTTAAATTCGATTGCTTGTGAATATTGATGGTTGCATGAAATGTTTGAATGGATGGTTATGTTGATAGAAGACACTTAACACCAAGCGTTGCTTTTGTAACACTTCGCACACGATCAGTTGGGTGTTTTTATTTATGTGTTTATGCCTGAATATGGCTGTTGATATGCTACCATAGCTGTGTAATTACATAAGTAATCAATTTAAATTCTCCTTCTGTTTAAATTGAAATTAAATTAAGAAAATAGAATTTTGGTTATAGTATAGTTTAAAATTAGAATTTTAAAGTTGTTTAGAAATAAAATTGAGTAAGTGTTGTTCGTATGAGCACAAATGGTTTGAATAAAGGAAGAATGTTCAAATTAATGTGGGAATGATGGGGTTTATACGAATAATTGATTTCATAAAGATTTTGGAAAATAATCAAATGAGGAAAAAAAATATTATTTTGGGTTGATTTGAAATGAAATTTAAGCATTTAAATAATGTTTTTTTTAAATAAATTATTTTGGAGATAAGTGGGAACATTAATTTAAATTTATTTTAATGGGTAATTATAATTAGTTGATTTTTTTTCCTATGATCAGCTAGCGTTAAATATCGGCATGTGAATGTTGATTGTTCTATGTGATGTTGGATATATATTTATGTTGTTAGAACACGCTAGACACTAAGCGTTATCGATAGTAACGCTTTGTGCAAAATAAATTTATAATTGGTTAAATCATATTTAAATGGTTTGAATTGAAAGATATTGGGTTTGAATGATTTCCAATTTATAATTATTCTATAATGCCTTAAGAAATGTTTCTACATTTTGTTGGAAATGGTTTTTAAAATCAAGATGTTAACGGGATTAAAGGATTTTTGAAATGAGCCAACTTTGAATGAATGAATGAATAACGAACGGGAAGGAGACTTGGATTGAAAACTCGTGTTATCCATGGCTATTGTTTAAGTATGCTTATTACTTCGAAAGACCAGGATGGGATATAAGTCTGAAAACCGTTCCAAGTAATAATACGACGCATGAAGCAAATTCAAGACTTGGAATCGACGAATGAAGACCGGGGATTTTTGAATTTATTCGTATTGATTGCTGATGTCTCGAATCGAGCCGTACACCTGGTTCGAGATTATAAGTGGCATGAGGTCTGAGTGTATTTGGAGATTTTTGGATTACGTTCCGTTCAGACCCAGAATGGACTTGTATAGATTGTGTGTCTGACATTGTAATTGACAGCATAACACTTATTCCCGTCAATATGTATCTGATGTGTGACGTATGAGCTTGAATTGGTTATGTAACGATGGAAATCAGTGATCATGTTGTGAATGGACAATGTGACATACTTAAGATATGAAATGAGCTTGTACGATCAAGGTAGTGCTTATCTAGGCATGCTTTGTGTATGACATAACATCGACAAACCTCACATCTCAGATGATGAGAAACAGGCGGTTAGGTTGTCTACATATATGTGATTGATGATGAAAGTTGCGGCTGTGGTACCACTTATGAACTCGAGGAATAGGGTATGTTCGGGGGTCTGTGTCTGGATAAAAACCGTTGATCAACCTCGCGATTTGTAGTTGGTGTCCGTGATGGACGAAAATGCCATGTTACATTTCCTTTGTATTCCGATTGATCTTTCATGCCAGGAATCATCAAGTTGGAAACCCAAATATCCAATACGAGCCATACGATTTTGATTGTATATATATATATATATCTATGTATGTATGTATGGCGACATAATATTATGGGTATTATGCCATTTAGGATTAGTACATTTATTTGCGAAATGGTTTTCCACACTGTATACTTAGTATTGAAGAGGATTTTCACGTATGAAAGCATGTTTCGTTATCATAAGATAAAACTCGCCCAACTGGTGTACGCTTGCATTGTGTGATGTGGGACGAGCTTATGATAGCTTCATTTTCCAAAGTCATTGCAAATTATATGCACGGGTATTCACATGGAGCAAACCCGTTCCGCGTTAGCGGCGTGGTCCGGTGAATTTCCCAACTTTAAAATAAATCCTAAAAACAACTGTTTTATGTTCTCACACCAGTCCCTTGACTGACCTGGAGTTTATTGTTCCTTCCTAAACTCTGGGCGCCCACTAATTTACACACAGGCAGCTAGTAGTTTAGTTTTACAGTTGTAGATCGTTGGAGCAAGTTTTGGAGCACCTTTGAGTTAGAGTCCATGCTAGAGTTTGGAGATTCTGCTATATCATATGGATCTTCCGCTGAGAGTAATTTTACTTTTCTTCCGCTGTATATGTGTAACTCTGATATTTCATGTAACTCTGATGTAATATTGTATTATGCAATGAAAAGTTCTGTTATTTTGTTCAATATATGTGTGTACCCGTACCAATTCGTCTTTGTGAATGGTTTAAGTTGGTTTAATTACGGTAAGAATCGGGCAAAAAGACGGGTCGTTACATTTGGTATCAGAGCTTTGGTTATACAAATCTATGGGGTACAACATAATTGAACAAATGATAGGGCTCACCAGAGTTATAATATCTCATTATAGATAAGGTTAGAAATGCCCTAGAATGAGATTCCGGAATATTATGATCGAGAGAGCGTATTTGAGAATAAATTATTTTGCAACAAAGTAAATTGTTTTAAACAGAGTAATTAATTTAAAATATAACTTTTAATAAGAGTTTTGGGTATGTATTCGACTTCGCCATTGGGCTATTGGTATTTATGAAGATTTTGAATATACACAGGGCCGGCGTATGTACGAAGCCTTATATGTACGCAATAGATATAGGGTGACACTCTAGTCGCTCGAGGATGATTTTACTGATGACCATGGCACCATCAGTACTTATTTTCGGGTTTTGAAAGTGGGATGACTATATGATTCCAGTTAATACATCGAGAAATACTTAAATGATTTCAAAATGAAATATTAAAAGAATTAATATAAGGTAGATAAGCAAAAAACATACTTAATTTGTATAATAAACATCCTATCGATAGCTGGAAAAAGGAATATGTTTAGAAGTAAATTTCGCTTAAAGAATTTGGAAGTGGAATTTTGAAGTGTATGTAAATAAGCCTAATTATTAATAAATCATATTTAAAACATATCACCTCATATGTTAGATGTTAACAATACGATTTAATCAAAATATAACAAATATCTAAGTGGTGGAGGAAACTGTTTTTTCCCCACTGAAACTGTAAGAATGAATCGAATAAGGAGTAGTCACTATAAAGAAAAATGAGAATTTTGAAGTAATATTTACTCAAGAAAAATTTAATGGAAAGAATCGAGAACTTTATAAGTGAACTACTTATACTTGTACCCTTACACGCATCTTGGCTTTGGTTGGACATTTGAATCAAACTATTTAATCGTGAACACCTTTACCCTATGAATTTATGCGAGTGTTTTGATTTGAACCATCATATCTTATGGTGCTCAATTTGATATTGAACTTATATTACACATCCCTACTCGACTTGAACATATGGAGTTCGACTCGGTTCATGTTTGCATATCCTTAGTGTTATTTGTCAAACGATACCAGAATCGAATTCAAACTAGATAATCGTGATCTATCCAAAAGATTATGTTAACGAAATCTCAATAAATGAACGTCGCGTAGTAATTGGAAGCGTTTGAAATAAAGAGTACTCTAACCTATGCAAGGAATTTGGATTTATAAATATTAAATTGAATTTGAAAGTCTACCACAAATTTTTGGGATAAATGTTCGGAACAAACTAGTTAAAATGAACGTACACTTAATCAGAGTGCGTAGCGGAAGCATGAAGGTATTTTGAATAAAATGTTTCAAGAGATCTGCCAACAAATTGAATAGTGTAACGTTTTCAACAGGATTCGATATTTTAAATTTTGAATGGATAACAAAAGTTCTATATTTTGGGTATAGGATTTTGAATGATGTTGAAAGGAAAGGATTATTTGATTTTATGACTTAAAAATGATTTCCAAGATAATCGATTTAAAGCTCTTAAAATTTTTATATTATGAATATGGAAATTAGTTGGAAATCTTGAAATGTTGAAACCATTTTCGAAGTTAATCCAAAAGAAGTCAAAATGATTTATGCAATGCAAACGGCTTCTGAAACTTCAAATTATAAAAGCTTAAATTTGCATTAAAGAAAACTGTATTGATCAAATTTGATTCTCAATTATTGAAAGAGAAATTATAGGATAACATGAATATCATCGAAAATATCAACTTATGTACAATTGAAGGGAATGTTATTTCAAGGATATTTCGTAATATGCTGAAATTCATTTTCATAAAGCTTGACATATAATGATTCTTATATCTTTGACTTAGTGAGTTTGAAAGACTTGAGATAAGTAAATAAGATCATTAATTCCGAGATAATGAAACATAAGTTGTATATTTGAAAGTTGAAATTTTATCTTCTGGCAATCGAGTTTGTTTTCCAATGACTTTTGGATATGATTTCGATGACTTGAACCCCGATATGTTGAGATATTTGAAAACAAACTATAAATAAAGGCATTTGTAAATTATGTTTGCAAAATGATTTACAACTTCGGGATATGAAATGATTTGGCTGTTCGAGTAACCGTGACTAAAATTGGGCTATGATGAGAGATTTGATTGCGTACGATGGGTGATGCTCAGTTGTCCTGTCATGAGGATGAATTCTCGAACTAACAACATATAAATTTCAATATAGAATGTTTGAGTTTCAATGGCAAATCTAGTTTTTTTATTAATAAAAATCCCAAAGTGAAGTATGATTTTCTGCATGAAAAAAATTTGTTGTACTTCAATGGTTTGAAATGAGAACGGGATTCTAAGTCAGAGAAATCATTTTGGACTTTCAGGTGCCTTATGAACTATAATTTGAAATTATAAGTTAAATCGACCTCTTTAATAGATTCATCTGAAATCATATCTTTTCAATATAGTTTTGCTTTTGAAATAAAAGGTTTACAATTTCCAAATTTTGTTCCTATGAGTTTCAGAGAAAAAAATTGGTAAGTAATTTGTTATAGTAAACTTTATGAGTAAGATTTATTTTGCTAACATGTAAATTTTACGACCTCTCCTTTTTTGAGGACGAAAAGCCTTAAGTGGGGGAGATTGTAACAACCTAAGAATTTTGATGCTGAAAATATATATAAAAATAAGGATTAACATTCAAATAAATATTATATTTGGAATTTCGTCTATCTTAAACGATATTTGTGTGAACTCTTTTGTGAATCTATAAACATTTGTAAAATTTATGTGATTTATATTACTAATTGGCTGAATATTTAGCGTTAAGATTTCTATGACAACGCTATAGGTAACAAACGTTATTAGCGAATTTAACATTGCAACATAAACAATGTTCGTTTGGGAAAAGTGGTAGACGGTTTGAAATATGGTTGCTGAACGATTCCAGATTTTTATGTTTTAAAATATGAAGTTTAATCGGATTTATTATTTTAGAAAAGAATATTTGTTTATAATTTTGAATTTAATATAAGCCTTGCTAATTTTTGAAAGGTGGAATAAAATTTAAATTTAATTTGAAAGACAAAGACATTAATTTATAAGGAAGATTCATTTTCAATTTGGAAATTTAGCAACGTTCGTTGTGCATACCGTGCAATCCTTGCGTACTCAGTGCGACTTGTGTTACTTTTATAAAATTTGATGTTTCATGGGTATTATCAATAGTAATAAAGAAATTTATTTATATAGGCGCCCTTAGACACTTGTAGCAATGTTTATAGGATGCTTACACGTGTAGATATTCTTCTGTAGCCTACCACATTGCCCTCTACCTTGCTTCTCTGAGTCCGAGTTTGTTCACACTTTATCCACAAGTGTGAACATAACTCTCGGTTTTCATTGGTGGAAGTTAGGGGGTCCCTCTGATTTTCCCTTATTTCCACGAATTTCCACCAATGGAAGTGGAGAGTTATGTTCACACTTGTAATGTCCCGCAGTTTTATCGGTTTGTATTTGAATATTTAAATCAGTTTAAATATTGAATTCGTAATATACGTGGATTTATATATTAAATAAAACGAAGTTGAACGTATAAAAATATATATTAAATATAATCGAGCTCATAACGACGCTGCAGTTCGTAATTTAACGTTCTGAACTTCCACTGAGTGTACAGGACCCGTTATTAGTTGGATTTCTACGAAACAAGAAACATTGGAATCTGCTGAACCGTATCTTTCTAACAGAAGTAAAAAACCAAGATTTCGTGTTATAGAGTGGAAGTTATGTCCAAATTAAATATTCAAAAAAGCAGCAGCATAATCATTCTTGGCCATAACAGTTATTTGAATATATTTGGATATCGGATTCGAATTTGGACAAGGTTCTTTTGAGACGTAGCGATAATTTAATTTTTAGAATTTTACTGATGTTTTTAATTAATTAAATACGCAACTTTTTATTTGGAGTATTTTGACCCTGTATCAGTATTTTGGGGTTTCAAAATATGAGTCAATCTACCGGTATTATTATATTCTTGGGATCGTGACACCTTGCAGGACACAACCGTATTGTTATTTCTGTCCGTAGCAGCTCGGACATGAACGAAACCTTACGTAACGCGTGGTACACTATAAATTTCCTCTTTCGGATTTTTAGCTCGTATACCATGTAAAAATTGTAATAAAATTTAGGAGATGGAACTTTTGTATTAATGAATAAATGATTTTGTACATAGTAATGTAGCTTTATATATACGATTTGCAACCTTTGTACAGACTTGATGAATACTTAATAAAAGAATAGAATGTGTCCCATATCACATAAATGCCCAACTTGTTGTCACAAAGATAAGGTGTTGTCTCGGGTCTATTCTGGTAACATAATTCCTTTATTAAGAAGCACAAATAAATATCATATATGAGAAGCGTGAGTATAAACTACATGAGAAACATGAGGTGTTCTTTTGAGGACTGATAATTGAAGGCGAGTCCGCTCCATATCAGAAAAAAATTGCTATAAATAAGGACTGCATCCATTCCTTGTCAACGCATACGCGTAAGATAGAATAAAATAAATGATAATATCTATACTTTTCCTTCCTTGTCCGATTTTGTTCACACTTTTTTCAAAATGTGAACAAAACTCTCGGTTCCTATTGGAGGAATTCAGGAGGTCCATGTGTGACCCACCCAGTTCCTCCAATAGGAACAAAGTGTTTTGTTCACACTTCAAAAAAAAGTGAGAACCAAATTCTATTCCCAAGTTTCATGTGCTCTCATTCCCTATGCAATCAACATCAACCATTCGTCATCAACACCTAATAAACACCTAATAGCTAATACGTATGGACCAAGGAAAGGCAAATTTCAAAACCTACCTGTACCAACCTATATCCTACTCCTTGCATTCCAAGGAATGTATAACGTGGGTATGAAGGCTATACATCTATATAATACAGTCTGCCATAGTTTTTAAAACTGGACCGCGAGTCAAACCGTAAGGACTCAGGGTCCAAGGTTTTGAAGGTTTGACCGGTCGAACCGCCGAGAGCCGCACATGCTTATTAACAGTGAAAATGAGAATAATTAAGTTTTATGTGTACTCAAACAAATGAATAATAAAGTTTGAAAGTAATCTATTTATAAACTAAAATTAATAGATTGCATGATATAATAAAATAGCAAGAGCATAAAGAAACACACATGTTTTTTAGAACGAAATGGTAAAGTTTATGGTTTAAATGTCGGAACAGTTATGATTTTTTGAAATATTTTAGTTGTTATGTTAAAACAATACAAAAGATGAAATTATCATAAAGAATTACACAATGAGAAGTATGGAAAAACAAAGAACTGTGGTTTAACCGTGTAAAATTGAAGGTTGGACTGTTGGTTTGAAGGTCGGAACAGGGTTCATGCATGAATGAGGTCTGATTGAGTTCCGCGCCGTGATGGTCCAAGGTTCAGGGTTATTCGAGGTCGGACCGCGGCAGGGTCGGGTTTTTAAAACACTGCAGCCTGCTCATCTCGTTTTTCAGGGTGCTTCAAAACGAAGCCAAAAAGAAAAAATCAATAAACACAAATTAAATTCCATTCTTTCTTTGAAGAAATCTCAGCCGTCCTCCATCTCGTATCCAAGCCGACCGACTCCAAGATGACGGTGTTACCTCACGAACTCGTCAGCACAGAAGAGCATGGAGCGGTTTGCATGGAGTTGTGTTTGAGCTCGCAGGAAGATACTGGCCACCGGAATAACTGGGGTTGGTCGAGGAGAACCGGAGGAGGCCGCTGGTGATGGGGAACGTGGCACAGTGGTCTCCGGTGTTTCCAGTAGGTCATGGGCCGTTGCAAGTGTAGACAAGAGTTTTATTTGGATGGAGGAAGGCGCCGTGATGGGAAGGAGGACGTGTAGTAGTGTGAATGCGGAGAGTCTACAAGGCGTTGGATGGAAAAATGATGGGGCTTTTGTGTAGCTGTCGCATGGGATGGAGGATTAAAGGTGATGGAGCATATATTTGAAGTTACGTAAGTACGGTGGAGTTGTGGTGAGCCTATGGAGGATTTTGTGGATGAATTATGTACATGCATGGCGCATGGTACATGACCTGGGATCAGTTTAAGTTTCCATGAACTGCTGGGCTTTTGTATAGTTGTCGCTCAGTTGTGGTTACATATGGTTTTGACGGACAGCGTGCAATGATGGGGTAAATGAAAAAGGTAAAACGCATGCTGTTTTTGAATGCAGCAGGGGCTCATTTGTAGACTGGGGGGTAGTTGAGGCTATGGTGAGATCTGTGTACATGTTGGTGAGGTTCCAGGTAAGAATCGAATGGGTTTCAGTTCTTGTGTGATCGGGGAACACAATGGATCATGTGGATTAACAATTACGTGGAGATGTCTATAGTGGTGAGGGGTTTATGGTGAAGCCAGGTGATGCAGTTGGCGTCAATGGGGACAGTATGGTTGATGGAGTCGCATAGGACCAGGCAGAGTAGAAGCCGTTAGTTTTTGGTTTCGGAGACAAGGTGATAATGTATGGCATTGGGGAGGAGTTGTTTTCAAAGGGACGGCTAATGAAGAAATGGAAGTTTGGATCATTTCGTGGGTGAGAATAAGAAGAAACGATTGGCTGTGAAAGTATGTTGGCCTTGAGCCCTTACACATAGAAAAAGGGTAGAAAATGAAGGAAGAAACACAGTAGAAATAGTGCATGCGGTCCAGGCTTCTCAAGGTGAAGATGAGCCAATATCCGAAAATGTAAGGTCCAATTATTATAAAATGATTTAAATTTAAATTAAATATAATAACATATTAATTTGTTAATTTAATATCTCGTATATACATTGCCAGTTTTACGAACGGTCGGTTCCGTTGAGATCATAAAGTCGCAGGCTACATACTGGAATTGATCCGGAGCTCGTTAGGAATCACGGCAGAATTGAACGCCACGCAAATCGTTATTTAACGGTTAACGCTCCACGGTGAGTAAATCTACTGACTTTGATCTATTTTAAAATATTATAATATTGGTTGAATGCTGTGTGATGGTCGCTTCGGTAGATTACAATTAAATTGGTTGAGTTATATATTGTTGCATATATACACATCATTGGTTGAACTGATTCCATCGATTTTAATATTCCCTGGTATGGAATCAGTGTTAATTGTTGACTAACATTGGTGGATGCAGAAAAACCGGTTGAAGAAATCCAACCGGATTCCTCAGTATTTATGTGTACTATTAGTTTTATATGTGTGCACTGTTTGAACCCAAATGACATTGAAACCTTGTGTAGATATTTATATTGAATGGGAATTCAACATTTATTTTGATAGACAATATCGATAAAGAAAATGGCGGCAGTCGACCATAAACCTATCTATTTGCTAAGAAGTTGACTGGCCGTCGGGCAAATCAACAAAGTTAATTATATTTTTATAATTAAAACAATATTTTTAGACTAATTTTGTTAATCTAATGGTAAGATGTAACAACCCGAAAATCTGGGTCAGTTTAAAATTTTTATTTTGGCAATTTTACCGAATTTTGATTATTTAAAATAGATTATTTTAAATAATATCAACGAGAAATTTATTTTGAATATAACTTGAACGTATATATTTATACGCGTCGTCGTTAGAATATAAATATTTATATATAATTATAAATAGAATTGAAAATGGCGCGGTAGTTCGATAATTCGATTTCAAACTTCAATTGAATGTACCGGGTGCAAAACAATCCGGATTTTAGTGAAACCAAAAACATTAGGATCTAAATGAGAATATCTTTCCAACGAATCCGTAAAATTGAGATTTCATAGCGGGAATCAAAAGATATGTCCAGTTGAAAATTCTGAATAGTCGCTATGGAATTCAGGCCCTTAAAAATGGGAATTTTGCAAACGACCTCGGATTTCGATGAAACCACTTCTGTTGGGTCCGCGATGTAAAATTTATTGCTAGATTTCAATTTTCGTAATTTTTCGAATCAATATGTGAGTGTGGCAAAGGAAAACGTGTTTGACCAGTTTCAGTTGATTTTAATCAACTGGAAAATGGCCATTTTTCCAACGGTCTCAGAATTCGACGAAACTAGTTTTGTTAGGACCATATCGTCAATACGAAGCTAGAAAATATTTTTCGGGTCCGTATTTGGCCCCGGGAAATTGAAATGTACGTTTAAAATTGAATATATGGATTTATATTTTAATTTCAGCGAAAACTGATCGAAACAGTCGAATCAGCTTGCGGGACCTATCTCATTGTGTTCGGAATGGGGGTAATTAGCTAGGGGCGACAGTCGTTGGGTTTGGTTTGGAGTTCGTATGCAAAACCCTACTTTTTGAATTAAATAATATTATTTAAATATTATATAACCCTAGAAAATATCCCCAAGCCCTCATTCAACATCCAAGCCGCCGCTGCAAAAATTAAGGGCCAGAATCACCCGAAAATTCTTCCATCAAAATCGTTTAATCCGCAAATCATTTCGCTAATCTTATAAAGCAGAAATAAGAGAGCATTTCGAGATCTACAACTTGAATGGAAGTGATCAGTATTCCTTTACCGTGGAGGCTGATTTCGCGCCTCAAACGGCGGCCGTTCGAAGCCACATTCCGGCTTCTACAGTGGGGCGAGTTCGCCGTTGAGCTCGGTGGGGGTAGGAGGCTTCGAGGCGGTTGGAGGGGGACACCCTGATGTAGCTCTGGTCATCGTCATCGAGGTGCGACGGCGATCCTTTTCTGCGAAGCGTGGGTTCCTGCTACGGGATGAAGATGGAAGGTAGTCCTCGAATTTGCAGTGAGCTTTTTCCCTTATTTTTTTTTTTGTTTTTTTTTTGTTTTGTTTTTTTATTTTTACAAATAGCAGTGAATTTATTTTCTGATTTTTAAAGTATATTAACATTGAATTAAAATCTCTCTTTTTTTTATATATAAAAATATTATTTTCTTTTCAGTCTTTTTTTTAATATTTTTTTTATATAAGAAAAAGGGAGCCTTATTTTTTTTTAAATAATAACACCGTTGAATAAAAATAGAATTTTTATCTATATAACATCGAAGTAAAAATATGATTCTTATATGTTGAACATCGAAGTAAAAATATGATTTTTATATGTTGAACATCGAAGTAAAAATATGATTTTTATATATTGAACATCGAAGTAAAAATCTGATTTTTATTATATATACGTTGAAATAAAGAGGTGATTTTTATAATGATGAAATCTTTATATTTGAAAAGATAAAAATAGAATTTTTATCCATATAGCGTCAAAGTGAAAATTCGATTTTTAAATGTATGAAGCGATTATAAAAATATGATTTTTTAATTGAAAGTGAATAAATAAAAATGTGATTTTTATTTTAAAGACATCAAAATATAAAAATGTGTGATTTTTATATATGTAGAGGCTACGAGCAACGACGATGACGAAGATGCAATAACGATGAAGATTTCTATCAAAGAAGAGTCAAGATGATTGGATAGCTATTTGTGAGAATTTCTCACTCTTCAATTTCATTTCTAGTTATATATATATATACTAGGATGCAGACGGTGCTTAGTAGCACCCGACACAATCGTCCACAGACCATGGACTTGTTTGTTTGATTGCAAAAATTAGTTAGATTATTTGATTGAAATTGAATTGTATGGTGAAATGAATTGATTTGATTGATGTGTGAATGGCGTGGGCCTTCACTAGACCGGGGATAAGGCTAGGCCTTGTCCCGTTTCTAGTATCGTGCCGTTATGCCGCCGAAATTTTCTAAAATATGTTAGAAAAATAAAAATATCATTTTATTGAATAAATGAACCGAATAGAATATTCATAAGTTGAATAAAATGTTTTATCGTTAAAAATATAATTTTTAACGTGAATGTGAATAAATAAATATTCATTTACAAACCAGACGGTTTGTTTATGTACACCTATTTGAAGGACATTGATTGGGTCGATAAATTTTACACATCGCCCAACTGCACGAATAAAATATGTGTTTGATTGTTTGAAACCCCACACGGGAGTTGGGATGAAATTTGAAGTTCACTCATCCTGATTGATTAAATTTGTCGATCGATTGATTGACAGGCTGTTATAAGCGTTAGATATCTATATTTGATGTTTATACAGTGTAGTGCACTTTGGTTGATGGTTGATTATTTTTCAATGCTATTATATACATGTGTTGTATGAAAATTCATATAATTAATGTTATATGGTGATTGATTGGGCCTCATTCCAATTTAGAAAATAAAGAGCAATATAAAGTAAATGTTCATGTGTTGACTGTACTCATCCGTTGAGATTAGTCATGTGTTGAACGAAATATTTTAATAATAAAATTTACTTCTTTATCAATATAAAGTAAATGTTCATGTGTTGACTGTACTCATCCGTTGAGATTAGTCATGTGTTGAACGAAATATTTTAATAATAAAATTTACTTCTTTATCAATATAAAATAAATGTTCATGTGTTGACTGTACTCATCCGTTGAGATTAGTCATGTGTTGAAAGAAATATTTGAAATAGAAATATTTTGATAATAAGAAATATTTGAAATGGAATATTTGAAAATAGAAATACGATAAGCCGTGTTGATTAGATTGACGCCATTTTGACGTGAACGATATTTATATCGATTTTATTCATTTCGAAATGAATTGAATATATAACGATTTCGAAATGAATTGAATATATAACGATTTCGAAATGAATTGAATATATAACGATTTCGAAATGAATTGAATTGAAAACAATTTCGAAATGAATTGAATTGAAAACGATTTCGAAATGAATTGAATTGAAAACGATTTCAAAATGAATTGAATAGAAAACGACTTTGGAATTGAATTAAATTGAAAACGAATTCAAATTGAATTGAAAGCGAATTGAAATGAATTCAAATTGAATTGAAATTTGGATTGAATAGAAATGAATTTTAAAACGAATTTATAAAGAAGAATTCAATTTTGTTTGGATTGACATGGAAGTTGAAATTGTTTTTGAAACGAATTTAAAACTATTTATATAATTCGTTTTAAATAGTAATCGACGAAATATATATTATATATATTATATATATAATATAATGGCCTAAATAGAACGCGCCGCGCCGCAGCAGTTCGTGAATTTCGACCATTTATTTCGAACGGACATTACGGGAGATCCGACCGTCGGATTCTCCTAAAACCGGAACCGTTGGGTTCGTATCGAAAAGAGCTTTCTAATGAATATTAGAAATTTGAAATCTAACGGTTGGATTTGGAATTATGTCCAAATCAAATTTGAAAAAGGTCGCTGTAAGTGCAGTTCGATGGCCGTTGATGGAAATCGACTGTACGGGCCTTGATAAAATTATTAAAAATAGTAATAAATTGTGTAAAATCATAAGAAATGATTTGGGGAAAATTGGGATGAAAAACTCCATATTTGAAAAGATAAAAATAGATTTTTATCGAAATGAACGAGTTTTGAACTAGAATTATAATTCTATTTATTTTTAAATAAATAAATTGAATTTAAAAAGAGTTTTAAAAATAACCAGAATTTCCAATGATTGCATTGGAATGGATTTGAATCGAAATTGTCTTCGGAATATTTCGATGTTGGAATTCGTGATTTTACAGGTGTTGTTATGGAAATTTGAAAGATATATATTTATATCGTTATTTCCAATACGACATTTGTTAATCGTAGAATTTGATATTGAATATAAGCCGATATATTTTCTATTCAGAGCCTTGTATTGAATATCAAATGTGATTTGGGTTTGTCGTGAATGGTGTCTTCATTAACACTGTTCTTGAACCCAGTTGAGAAAAGATTAAATCTTTTTATTTAGATTTAATGAAGTGTACCAATTAAATAATATTTAATTGGAATTGAATTGATATTGATTTTTGGGTTTATCGTGGACAGTGTTTTAAATAACACTCGTTCTTTAACCCGATAATTAATGAATGTGATTTTGGGTTTATCGTGAACTGTGTTTTAAATGACACTGATTCTTTAACCCAGTTAAAGATTAAAACTAAGTGGAGTTTTAATGAATCTTTAATTAGATTGAAAAGATCGAAAATGGAGTATCACCAGTTTTGCTCCAGGCGATAGTTAAATCTTTAATTAGATTTGAACGTGAAATGGTAATTGAATTTACCGATAACACCGTGGTGTTAGATATGAAGTATAACCAGTTTTACTTCATGGGATGAATAGGTTGGGATTGGGAAATTAAAACAAATGATTACTTCGGTAAGGTTCGCTAATCCCGACTAGTTTGAATTGATATTCAAAAATAGATTAAAGAATAAATTCAAGGAATTTATCTTGGATAAAATTAATGGGAACCTTTCCCTATGAATGTGAAATTTAGAAACTAACTGTCGGTTAGCCAAGCAGAATGGTTTTCTGGATATTGATCTGATGCTGGTTTCGGCCTTCGGGGTTAATATTTGGGAAATTATTCTCTTGATTAATTTACGGTTAGTGACTGATGAATTGGAATGAGGCGTATGTTGTGTTTGTGTAACACTTATTTAAAATATACGCGAGTTATTTGGAAAGACCGGGTTTATCCCATTCTGAATAACTGATACGACGATAAGTCGAAGATGAAGACGATGATCGAAGACCGGAAGTCTTCACGTCGTTTGGGTGATTACTGATGATCTTGATTGGGCTGTACACCCAAGAAGATGGAAACAGTTGGTGATCGTCCAGACGCACTTGGAGATCGATGGGTATGCGGGGTACTAGGTGCCACCGGTTTCGTTCAGAACTAGAACGGACTTGTGAATGGACTGTGTGCCTGACATTGGATTTTAGTCCGTGTGATTGATCTCTATTAAATATATATCTGTTTGGCGGCGGAGAATTTATTCTCTTGCTTAACGCCCTTCTCTGAGACGTACGAGCTCAGGGGTTATATATTGATGGGTATCAAACGCATGGAGTGAATTGCCTGTGTGGCATGCCTAAGTGGCAATTGATCGAGGCTTCTGTTGAAAAGCAAAGTCTTGTGGTGATGATCAAAGCAAGGCCTTTGTGGCGTAGCTTTGTGTATCGTTTACTTCGCGTGTTTCACACCCGGTATGAACCAAAAACGGGAGAGGACCTCAGGGAGGGCATGCGTTTCTTTCTAGTTAGAAGTGGCGTCAGTGGTTTTACACGCCCTGACGAGTTTGACTTATGTGGTTGTTGCTGTTGCGAGGCGCCTCAGATTGATCGGTCGTTCTTGAACCGATGGAGTCATTTAGTTGGCTCATTTACGCCCCAAAGGGCGGGGAAACGCATGTTCAGGCATTTTAATCCACATCGGTGGACTGGCCCTGACGATCCAAGGGCCCACCTGAGTCTGGGTCCTGAGGGGCGGGCTAGAGCGTCTCGAATCGGTTGAGGACTATCTTTTGCCTCGGTTCATAGATGGAAACCCAATTTCCAAATACGTGATTTTGATGTTTTAATTGTAGAACTAGTATGGCGACATGATATATGGTACCCATGCCGTCTATGATTGATATTTATGATTGAAATTGTTTTGACACTATACGCTTATAGTAGTATCAAATGATTTGTTTTAAACGTACTAAGCATGTTTGGCTATTATAAGGGAAAACCCTATCCTCGGCTGCGTTGCATAGTGTGATGGGACCTGGGTCTTATAATAGCTTCATTTTTAGAAAAGCATTGCGCTGTTTGTTTTATGCACTGGTATTCTTGGGAGGAAACCCGTTCCGTGTTATACGGCGTGGTCCCTTGATTTACTTTACTTTGAAAATAAAGATAAATACCTGTTTTAGTTCTCACACCAGTCACATGACTGACCTGGAGTTTATTGTTTTAACCTAAACTCTGGGTGCCCCTATTTTTGACACGGGCAGCTAGTAGTTTTGGGTTTTGCAGATTTACATTCACAGGATCCTGGTTTACAGCTGGAACGATATCCGGAAAGCTTTGTATCCGTATATCTCCTTCTAGTTGTGTATTGTATTATTTTCTGCTGCGATGTAATTTATTGTAGTCTCTGATATTTCTGTGTAATATTCATTTATACTCTGTATATTCCTGTAATCTGATGCATTGTTGTAATATACAATGAAATGTTCTTCTGTATGCGTTCTGTTGTGGCTTGTTCTCGAACTATCCGCCGCTTTCCTTTACGGGGAAGTTACGGGTTTTCACAGTTGGTATCAGAGCTTAGGTTTACAAAGCTCAGAGAACAAGGCACCTTAGAACCATACGAAAGAATTCATCAGATATTGGATTAGTAATATCCAATGAGAATGACTCGTTAGAGATGGGATCAGTAGTATCCTAGAACGAGTGTGAAGAGCATATTTTTTTTCAAATGAAAACAATTTTGTTTTGAATATCTAAATCAATTATTCGTATTTGATTATTTATTTATATTGATTTGGACAGTCCAGTATATAAAGATTTTGCATATACGCCTTGCAAACGTGTATTTGAAGTTTTAATATACCGAATAGATATAGAATTACACTCGAATCGCCCGGAGATGATTTTGATGATGGAGCTCCATCATTAGAATTCATGTTCGAGTGACGAAAGTGGACTTTCTATATATTTCCTATTGACTGGTGTGAGAACCAAAAATTAGATAGGGCCTATTGTTGTGATTTGGCATCAAAAACATGATTTTTGCATATGTATCAAAATTATGGATTTGAAACTCTAATTCACTAATTGATTGATGTTTGTGTTGTTTGTTTAATTGTTTGATAATTATGAACCACTTATGCCTAACTGAATCAAATATTGAACGATATTGAAAATTAGTCGCATTTGCTTGCATATACATGTACTTACATTGAACAGGTCATAGCAAGGAGGCTAGAGCCAGAGAATAAAATTTGTTTGCCCGACAAATAGGTACATGTTTACTACATAATTTCCTGTTTTGTTTGGGTGATGATGATTTTGTGAGCCTATTGGCTAGCCGCTTGGCTTTTTATTTTTCTTTTTGAGATTAGAAGGACCGGGGAAGCTATTTGAAATTCCCCGATGCTCCCGGTGCAGAGGAGGTTATGGCGAAATTTTTCGAAAATTTAGGGTGTTAGCCAAATTTTTGAAATTTTGAAAATTCTCAAAAACTAAAGAGTTGGAGAATGGAAGTCAGATCGAGCGTAGAGTTGATTAATCAAACCACTTTCGACTTTGTTCCTTTTCGGGGACGAAAAGTTTTAAGTGGGGGAGATTGTAACAACCCGAAAATCTGGGCCAGTTTAAAATTTTTATTTTGGCAATTTTACCGAATTTTGATTATTTAAAATAGATTATTTTAAATAATATCAACGAGAAATTTATTTTGAATATAACTTGAACGTATATATTTATACGCGTCGTCGTTAGAATATAAATATTTATATATAATTCCATTTAATATTTATTTTCCACCTATTTTTTTTATAATTGAAAATGGCGCGGTAGTTCGATAATTCGATTTCAAACTTCAATTGAATGTACCGGGTGCAAAACAATCCGGATTTTAGTGAAACCAAAAACATTAGGATCTAAATGATAATATCTTTCCAACGAATCCGTAAAATTGAGATTTCATAGCGGGAATCAAAAGATATGTCCAGTTGAAAATTCTGAATAGTCGCTATGGAATTCAGGCCCTTAAAAATGGAAATTTTGCAAACGACCTCGGATTTCGATGAAACCACTTCTGTTGGGTCCGCAATGTAAAATTTATTGTTAGATTTCAATTTTCGTAATTTTTCGAATCAATATGTGAGCGTGGCAAAGGAAAACGTGTTTGACCAGTTTCAGTTGATTTTAATCAACTGGAAAATGGCCATTTTTCCAGCGGTCTCAGAATTCGACGAAACTAGTTTTGTTAGGACCATATCGTCAATACGAAGCTAGAAAATATTTTTCGGGAATTTTTCGGGTCCGTATGTGGCCCCGGGAAATTGAAATGTACGTTTAAAATTGAATATATGGATTTATATTTTAATTTCAGCGAAAACTGATCGAAACAGTCGAATCAGCTTGCGGGACCTATCTCATTGTGTTCGGAATGGGGGTAATTAGCTAGGAGCGACAGTTGTTGGGTTTGGTTTGGAGTTCGTATGCAAAACCCTACTTTTTGAATTAAATAATATTATTTAAATATTATATAACCCTAGAAAATATCCCCAAGCCCTCATTCAACATCCAAGCCGCCGCTGCAAAAATTAAGGGCCAGAATCGCCCGAAAATTCTTCCATCAAAATCGTTTAATCCGCAAATCATTTCGCTAATCTTATAAAGCAGAAATAAGAGAGCATTTCGAGATCTACAACTTGAATGGAAGTGATCAGTATTCCTTTACCGTGGAGGCTGATTTCGCGCCTCAAACGGCGGTCGTTCGAAGCCACATTCCGGCTTCTACAGTGGGGCGAGTTCGCCGTTGAGCTCGGTGGGGGTAGGAGGCTTCGAGGCGGTTGGAGGGGGACACCCTGATGTAGCTCTGGTCATCGTCATCGAGGTGCGACGGCGATCCTTTTCTGCGAAGCGTGGGTTCCTGCTACGGGATGAAGATGGAAGGTAGTCCTCGAATTTGCAGTGAGCTTTTTCCCTTTTTTTTTTGTTTTTTTTTGTTTTGTTTTTTTGTTTTTACAAATAGCAGTGAATTTATTTTCTGATTTTTAAAGTATATTAACATTGAATTAAAATCTCTCTTTTTTATATATATAAAAATATTATTTTCTTTTCAGTCTTTTTTTTTATATTTTTTTTATATAAGAAAAAGGGAGCCTTATTTTTTTTTAAATAATAACACCGTTGAATAAAAATATAATTTTTATCTATATAACATCGAAGTAAAAATATGATTTTTATATGTTGAACATCGAAGTAAAAATATGATTTTTATATGTTGAACATCGAAGTAAAAATATGATTTTTATATATTGAACATCGAAGTAAAAATCTGATTTTTATTATATATACGTTGAAATAAAGAGGTGATTTTTATAATGATGAAATCTTTATATTTGAAAAGATAAAAATAGAATTTTTATCCATATAGCGTCAAAGTGAAAATTCGATTTTTAAATGTACGAAGCAATTATAAAAATATGATTTTTAAATTGAAAGTGAATAAATAAAAATGTGATTTTTATTTTAAAGACATCAAAATATAAAAATGTGTGATTTTTATATATGTAGAGGCTACGAGCAACGACGATGACGAAGATGCAATAACGATGAAGATTTCTATCAAAGAAGAGTCAAGATGATTGGATAGCTATTTGTGAGAATTTCTCACTCTTCAATTTCATTTCTAGTTATATATATATACTAGGATGCAGACGGTGCTTAGTAGCACCCGACACAATCGTCCACAGACCATGGACTTGTTTGTTTGATTGCAAAAATTAGTTAGATTATTTTATTGAAATTGAATTGTGTGGTGAAATGAATTGATTTGATTGATGTGTGAATGGCGTGGGCCTTCACTAGACCGGGGATAAGGCTAGGCCTTGTCCCGTTTCTAGTATCGTGCCGTTATGCCGCCGAAATTTTCTAAAATATGTTAGAAAAATAAAAATATCATTTTATTGAATAAATGAACCGAATAGAATATTCATAGGTTGAATAAAATGTTTTATCGTTAAAAATATAATTTTTAACGTGAATGTGAATAAATAAATATTCATTTACAAACCAGACGGTTTGTTTATGTACACCTATTTGAAGGACATTGATTGGGTCGATAAATTTTACACATCGCCCAACTGCACGAATAAAATATGCGTTTGATTGTTTGAAACCCCACACGGGAGTTGGGATGAAATTTGAAGTTCACTCATCCTGATTGATTAAATATGTCGATCGATTGATTGACAGGCTGTTATAAGCGTTAGATATCTATATTTGATGCTTATACAGTGTAGTGCACTTTGGTTGATGGTTGATTATTTTTCAATGCTATTATATACATGTGTTGTATGAAAATCCATATAATTAATGTTATATGGTGATTGATTGGGCCTCATTCCAATTTAGAAAATAAAGAGCAATATAAAGTAAATGTTCATGTGTTGACTGTACTCATCCGTTGAGATTAGTCATGTGTTGAACGAAATATTTTAATAATAAAATTTACTTCTTTATCAATATAAAGTAAATGTTCATGTGTTGACTGTACTCATCCGTTGAGATTAGTCATGTGTTGAACAAAATATTTTAATAATAAAATTTACTTCTTTATCAATATAAAGTAAATGTTCATGTGTTGACTGTACTCATCTGTTAAGATTAGTCATGTGTTGAACGAAATATTTTAATAATAAAATTTACTTCTTTATCAATATAAAGTAAATGTTCATGTGTTGACTGTACTCATCCGTTGAGATTAGTCATGTGTTGAACGAAATATTTGAAATAGAAATATTTTGATAATAAGAAATATTTGAAATGGAATATTTGAAAATAGAAATACGTTAAGCCGTGTTGATTAGATTGACGCCATTTTTACGTGAACGATATTTATATCGATTTTATTCATTTCGAAATGAATTGAATATATAACGATTTCGAAATGAATTGAATATATAACGATTTCGAAATGAATTGAATATATAACGATTTCGAAATGAATTGAATTGAAAACAATTTCGAAATGAATTGAAAACGATTTCGAAATGAATTGAATTGAAAACGATTTCAAAATGAATTGAATAGAAAACGACTTTGGAATTGAATTAAATTGAAAACGAATTCAAATTGAATTGAAAGCGAATTTAAATGAATTCAAATTGAATTGAAATTTGAATTGAATAGAAATGAATTTTAAAACAAATTTATAAAGAAGAATTCAATTTTGCTTTGGATTGACATGGAAGTTGAAATTGTTTTTGAAATGAATTTAAAACTATTTATATAATTCGTTTTAAATAGTAATCAACGAAATATATATTATATATATTATATATATAATATAATGGCCTAAATAGAACGCACCGCGCCGCGGCAGTTCGTGAATTTCGACCATTTATTTCGAACGGACATTACGGGAGATCCGACCGTCAGATTCTCCTAAAACCGGAACCGTTGGGTTCGTATCGAAAAGAGCTTTCTAATGAATATTAGAAATTTGAAATCTAACGGTTGGATTTGGAATTATGTCCAAATCAAATTTGAAAAAGGTCGCTGTAAGTGCAGTTCGATGGCCGTTGATGGAAATCGACTGTACGGGCCTTGATAAAATTATTAAAAATAGTAATAAATTGTGTAAAATCATAAGAAATGATTTGGGGAAAATTAGGATGAAAAACTCCATATTTGAAAAGATAAAAATAGATTTTTATCGAAATGAACGAGTTTTGAACTAGAATTATAATTCTATTTATTTTTAAATAAATAAATTGAATTTAAAAAGGGTTTTAAAAATAACCAAAATTTCCAATGATTGCATTGGAATGGATTTGAATCGAAATTGTCTTCGGAATATTTCGATGTTGGAATTCGTGATTTTACAAGTGTTGTTATGGAAATTCGAAAGATATATATTTATATCGTTATTTCCAATACGACATTTGTTAATCGTAGAATTTGATATTGAATATAAGCCGATATATTTTCTATTCATAGCCTTGTATTGAATATCAAATGTGATTTGGGTTTGTCGTGAATGGTGTCTTCATTAACACTGTTCTTGAACCCAGTTGAGAAAAGATTAAATCTTTTTATTTAGATTTAATGAAGTGTACCAATTAAATAATATTTAATTGGAATTGAATTGATATTGATTTTTGGGTTTATCGTGGACAGTGTTTTAAATAACACTCGTTCTTTAACCCGATAATTAATGAATGTGATTTTGGGTTTATCGTGAACTGTGTTTTAAATGACACTGATTCTTTAACCCAGTTAAAGATTAAAACTAAGTGGAGTTTTAATGATTCTTTAATTAGATTGAAAAGATCGAAAATGGAGTATCACCAGTTTTTCTCCAGGCGATAGTTAAATCTTTAATTAGATTTGAACGTGAAATGGTAATTGAATTTACCGATAACACCGTGGTGTTAGATATGAAGTATAACCAGTTTTACTTCATGGGATGAATAGGTTGGGATTGGGAAATTAAAACAAATGATTACTTCGGTAAGGTTCGCTAATCCCGACTAGTTTGAATTGATATTCAAAAATAGATTAAAGAATAAATTCAAGGAATTTATCTTGGATAAAATTAATGGGAACCTTTCCCTATGAATGTGAAATTTAGAAACTAACTGTCGGTTAGCCAAGCAAAATGGTTTTCTGGATATTGATCTGATGTTGGTTTCGGCCTTCGGGGTTAATATTTGGGAAATTATTCTCTTGATTAATTTACGGTTAGTGACTGATGAATTGGAATGAGGCGTATGTTGTGTTTGTGTAACACTTATTTAAAATATACGCGAGTTATTTGGAAAGACCGGGTTTATCCCATTCTGAATAACTGATACGACGATAAGTCGAAGATGAAGACGATGATCGAAGACCGGAAGTCTTCACGTCGTTTGGGTGATTACTGATGATCTTGATTGGGCTATACACCCAAGAAGATGGAAACAGTTGGTGATCGTCCAGACGTACTTGGAGATCAATGGGTATGCGGGGTACTAGGTGCCTCCGGTTTCGTTCAGACCCAGAACGGACTTGTGAATGGACTGTGTGCCTGACATTGGATTTTAGTCCGTGTGATTGATCTCTATTAAATATATATCTGTTTGGCGGCGGAGAATTTATTCTCTTGCTTAACGCCCTTCTCTGAGACGTACGAGCTCAGGGGTTATATATTGATGGGTATCAAACGCATGGAGTGAATTGCCTGTGTGGCATGCCTAAGTGACAATTGATCAAGGCTTCTGTTGAAAAGAAAAGTCTTGTGGTGATGATCAAAGCAAGGCCTTTGTGGCGTAGCTTTGTGTAACGTTTACTTCGCGTGTTTCACACCCGATATGAACCAAAAACGGGAGAGGACCTCAGGGAGGGCATGCGTTTCTTTCTAGTTAGAAGTGGCGTCAGTGATTTTGCATGCCCTGACGAGTTTGACTTATGTGGTTGTTGCTGTTGCAAGGCGCCTCGGATTGATCGGTCGTTCTCGAACCGATGGAGTCATTTAGTTGGCTCATTTACGCCCCAAAGGGCGGGGAAACGCATGTTCAGGCATTTTAATCCACATCGGTGGACTGGCCCTGACGATCCAAGGGCCCACCTGAGTCTGGGTCCTGAGGGGCGGGCTAGAGCGTCTCGAATCGGTTGAGGACTATCTTTTGCCTCGGTTCATAGATGGAAACCCAATTTCCAAATACGTGATTTTGTGGTTTTAATTGTAGAACTAGTATGGCGACATGATATATGGTACCCATGCCGTCTATGATTGATATTTATGATTGAAATTGTTTTGAAACTATACGCTTATAGTAGTATCAAATGATTTGTTTTAAACGTACTAAGCATGTTTGGCTATTATAAGGGAAAACCCTATCCTCGGCTGCGTTGCATTGTGTGATGGGACCTGGGTCTTATAATAGCTTCATTTTAAGAAAAGCATTGCGCTGTTTGTTTTATGCACTGGTATTCTTGGGAGGAAACCCGTTCCGTGTTATACGGCGTGGTCCCTTGATTTACTTTACTTTGAAAATAAAGATAAATACCTGTTTTAGTTCTCACACCAGTCACATGACTGACCTGGAGTTTATTGTTTTAACCTAAACTCTGGGTGCCCCTATTTTTGACACGGGCGGCTAGTAGTTTTGGGTTTTGAAGATTTACATTCACAGGATCCTGGTTTACAGCTGGAACGATATCTGGAAAGCTTTGTATCCGTATATCTCCTTCTAGTTGTGTATTGTATTATTTTCCGCTGCGATGTAATTTATTGTAATCTCTGATATTTCTGTGTAATATTCATTTATACTCTGTATATTCCTGTAATCTGATGCATTGTTGTAATATACAATGAAATGTTCTTCTGTATGCGTTCTGTTGTGGCTTATTCTCGAACTATCCGCCGCTTTCCTTTATGGGGAAGTTACGGGTTTTCACATAAGAAGTGATTACGATCAGTTAACAAATTGACTGATGATTTGAAGTTGATTAAATCAACTGTTTTGTTAGGAATTGACTATTTGATTAATTTATCTTCAATTAATCAAATAATAATGGTTTAGAAATTGTTTTTTTTTAATAAATAGGATTCCTTAATTAATAAGATTTAATTACCCTTTTAATTAATGAAGTTTAAATAATTATTGAACTAGTATAAAGAGTAATGTTTAATACGAGATTTGTCTAAGGAAGACAAAGCGAAGAGTAATGTTTAATAAGGGATTTGTCTAAGGAAGACAAAACGAAGAAAGTGTTTAAGAATGGATTTGTATTAGAAAGATGAAGCGAAGAGTAAATGACTAATGTAAATAATTATAAACAACCGAGTTTTCAGAATAAGGATATGGCATCGTAACCATATTTCAAATTAAACAAGAAATACGGTCTGATAGATATTATAAGTAATAAGGAGTTAGAGTTACAGACTTATATCTGTTCTAAGGGAAGAACGTTGTCGATCAAGGTCTGAGAGGTAATTAAAATACCCCAACTTGAACGGCTTCATTATTAACGAGGAACGATATCAGTTGTGACGGAAAAAGATGTCAAGATTAGTATAAAGGAAATATGGCAGTGTATTGCAAGTCTTAGAACTATAGCGATAAAAATAACGCTGTTGACTAGGCTTAAGCGTGACTGCTATGTCAAGATTAGTTAAAGGGTAATATTACAGCGCATGATAAGTTGTTAAACTATAACAATAAATTAGCGTTGTTGACCAAACTTAAGCGTGATTGTATGATGTTTAGCTATACATTAGAATGGATGTTTGTTTTTACTTCGATAGTTAAATAACCGACTATCGAAGTGTTTTGACCATCGTTGTTAATACGGAGAGACCGATTGGATCTATTATCCGAAAACCACTCCGTATAGGCATAAGCGCTGCGAATAGATTTTGCTGACGACAATTGAAGACGGAGTGAAATGCAAGGGTCGTCCTATCCCAGAATGGTGTTTTCTGTTTGTCCAGTCCCAGGACAACTTGTATGGACGAATGTCTAACAGAGTATTCCTAACAATCACATAAGACGATATTTTCAAAATATTACGCCTGGTGGCGGAGAAATTCGTTTCTCTTAGCTTTTATACCCGTAATATTTTGGGAAGTTCAATTAGTGATTCGACGGGTTTGACGATGTGGCATTCAAAGTGTATGGTGGCCAGATGGTCTAAAAGATAGGCGTAGCCTCAAACCTCACAACCAGGAAATGACAAAAATCAGGCAGGCAGCATGGCTATGTGAGTCGCTCCCATTAGGGTGTATAATCACCTATCTAGAGAAGTTCCTTTTACATCTTTAATCTATTTCGATGTTGTACCTTTTCAGGAAACGGCGGTTTGAGCCCAACCGTTGGTGATATAAATTCGATACACTCAAGCGAAATGAGTGGTCGGTCATGTGTGGGCCGGGTTGCAAGACGTTCTTGTTGAACCCAGTGTATTCGTCTCTAGAGATACACTATCGGCAGGTGGTCCCATACCTTGTTATAGTTGGAATCCAATCCCCAATAAGATCCCTGCGGTTTTTGATTTTATACTATGTATGTAGAGCGTGAGATGCAAGCGTTCTGCTATTTGGTTATTTACTTGATTAGACATTATTATAATATCACTGGATTTGATATAAAATATTTTGGGTTATAGTAAGGTAAAAACCGTCCATGTTTATGTGTGGGTTGATCTTACTATTATCCTTGTGTTTCAAGAGAATTTTCAAAGTTAAACCGTATGGTTGGAATTCACTCACACCAGTCCCATGACTGACCCAGAGTTTATTTTGTTTGTTTTCCCTAAACTCTTGGGTGCCCAAATTTGTACGGGCAGTCAACTGTTTCAGGATTTTACATATACACCTGGAGGAGCTAAAAGCAGAAGGCTTCACCGTTAGTATTTAGGGATTATTTCCGCTGTGATATGATGTATTTTACTCTAATAATGGTATGTATATATAATACAGTTTGTATTTCCAAGTTATATTATATAATACATTTTATTCGTTCCGCTGTGAGATTCGTGTTTACTCTAATTCTGCTTAGTTGTGTTCTTCTTCTTCTTCTTCTATTCTAATAGTTCTATCTTATCTTTCTCATCCTCTTATTTCTTTCTATTAATGATCTGAATTTTCATGCACTTTGAGTTGAACGTGTAAAAGATTTATCAACTCAAATTGGTACGGATTTCCGGGTCGTTACAACATTTGTGGATAAAGTGTGAACAAACTCCTACTATGCTTCTCTGCGTCTTCTCCCTAAAGAAATTCCCATAAGTACTCCAGCTTCCCTCAACAGAATAGAATAAGAAAAAAAACCCAATTCTTTGTCTTTATCAAAATCGACTTTTCCTACCCTAGGTTGATGTTCACCTGATGATGATCAAGCCTCCACAGCTCACTACGTCACCTCACCTAGAGGTCGCTGGCTGGCCATCGCCTCGGCTCAGAGCTCCGCCATGGACTGACTAACCCGTGACCCCACTTCCTCTTCTCTCCAGCTCTTCCATATCATGTTTAGCCTTCCGCATAGTCTTTCCCGTATCGTCCGCTCCTATTCTCCGCCTTTGTCCCCTCCAGCTCGGCCTTCCGGGTTTGTCGCGCTCAGTCATCATCGTCAGCATCTGCACCGACCATCCACTTGCGGCTGCTTAGTCACCAGTGCTTTGGACGAGAGGAAGGGTTTGCATGTGCGGTTATGTGAGGGAGTGTGAGCCTGTGTGCATGAGTGTGTACTGAGATAAGTGTGTGAGTAGCTTAAGGGCTTGTGCGAATAAAAACGTAAACATGACTGAAGGTGAGGTTTGGTCTTGACGTAGGCATGCAAGGAAAAGGGAAAGAGTGTGAGTATAGGTGCAGATTGTGGTGCGGGTTCGTGGGGTAGTGGAAGTTTTGTGGATTGCCCAGAGAAGTTTGGAAGCGACGGGAATCAATTTTAATAAGTAATATACGTTTAATGATTCTAATTATATATCGTTAACTTATAAAATATAATATTCTCACGTGCAAGGTTGGAATAGAACACCATTAGGATCATCGAACTCTTTTCGACATAGTCTTTACTTTGGAATGGGATTGAAAAGGAAGGAAGTAGTTCGCATAGCGATGACGTTGTCCGTGGGCTTGTCGCAGTTGATACGAGGTTATGTCAATGAAGATATTGGAGCTATGGTGGTGAGAACTCTAATTTAAATTTATTTTAAATTAGTAGTAGTGGTAAATTAGTATTAATTAATAATTATAATTAGTTAATGCTAAAGTCGATTGCTTGTGAATATTGATGATTGCATGAAATGTTTGAATGGATGGTTATGTTGATAGAACACACTAAACACCAAGCGTTGCTTTTGTAACACTTCGCGCACGATCAGTTGTGTGTTTTGATTTATGTGTTTATGGTTGAATATTCATCTACACCATAGATGTGTAAATATATAAGTAATCAATTTAATTTCTCCTTCTGTTTAAATTGAAATTAAATTTAGAAAATAGAATTAAGGTTATTGTATAGTTTAAAATTAGAAATTTAAAGTTGTTTAGAAATCAAATTGAGTAAGTGTTGTTTGTATGAGCAGAAATGGTTTGAATAAAGGAGGAATGTTCAAATTAATGTGGGAATGATGGGGTTTGTACGAATATTTGATTTCATAAAGATTTTGGATAATAATCAAATGAGAAAAAAAATATTATTTCGGATTGATTTAAAATGAAATTTAAGCATTTAAATAATGGTTTTTTTTAAATAAATTATTTTGGAAATAAGTGGGAACATTGATTTAAATTTATTTTAATGGGTAATTATAATTAGTTGATTTTTTTTCCTATGATCAGTTAGCATTAAATATTGGCTTGTGAATGTTGATTGTTGTATGTTATATTGGATAGATATTTATGTTGTTAGAACACACTGGACACTAAGCGTTATCGACTGTAACGCTTTGCGCACAATAAATTTGCTGTTAATTGTTGTGTTTACCGTGATGGATCCGTGTTTATATGATTGGTTATTGTTTGTTTTGGTTGTATCACACACATCGTAGTTGTGTGATTACACGGAAAATCGATTTGAATCTCCTTAGCATACGGACAATGATTTTATCTATAAAATTAACAATTGGAAATTCAACTTTGGATTTTATTAAATTGTTTTGAAATCCATAATGATTAAATAAAGTTAGCGAAAAACATCTATTTTGAAAGGAACTGATTTTGGAATTTAAGGGAAATGGGATTTTGAATTTTGAACATGAATGATGAGTTTTATTCTTACAATTGAAAATCGAACGAGCTCTTAGGGGAATATAATTCGATTTTTATATAAATGAAGTTTCAAATTTTTAAATGATGGTTTGAAATAAAGTTGTTTAAACTAAATGGAAAGATAGAAGATTGCTCTGAAAAGATTTGAAAATATTATTTTAAATTTTCGATTTAATTTGAAACGAAGATTCGTAAACTTGGAAGGATGATTTTGAAGTTATGCGATTTGGGAACTCGAATGTAAATATGAAATATTATCCGAAATATGGTTTTACAGGTTTAAGTTATGGAGGTAAAGTTCTTTTAGGAAGAATTGTGCCAATTTATATAAAATCGTTATATGGTTTGAATTGAACGCGACATCAATTTTATTTCAAACGACCATACCTTGAACATTTTAAATTGGATTTACATGAACAAGAAAGTTGGATTTCTATTAATAATTACTTTTGAATAGAAATAAATTTCAATTTCTGACATATGATTTCAAGTTACAATTTGAAAAAGGGTTGCTACATTTGCCGTTTGGCGACCGTAATAAGAGATTTTTAAAATGAATTATAAGTTATTGGAAATTCGGAAAGAAATTTGGTTAAATCATATTTAAATGATTTGAATTGAAAGATATTGAGTTTGAATGATTTTCAATTTATAATTATTCTATAATGCCTGAAGAAATGTTTCTACATTTTGTTGGAAATGGTTTGATTCTGAAGTTTATAAAGATGAACTATGGTCTAAAACCGGAAATGTAACGACCCGGATTTCGGCGACTTTGGTTATCCGACATATAACACATATCGAACATCCAAGGATCGAAAAATCCCGGTAGTTAATGAAAGAAATTAGTGGGTGAGGATAGATAAGATAGGAACTTAGAATAGAAGAAGAAGAACTTACATCATCAGAGTAACACGAATCTCACAGCGGAACGAATAACATATAATATAACATAACTTTGAAATATCAATCTGTACTTGAATATACAAGTCATTTTTCAAAGTACAGTACTTACAACACAGCGGAAATAAACAATAGCTATATGATTCTGAAGCCTCCTGCACCAGCTCTTCAAGTATCTGTAAATCCCGACTACTTGACTGCCCGTACAAATTTAGGCACCCAAGAGTTTAGTGAAACAAAACAAAGTAAACTCCGGGTCAGTCATGGGACTGGTGTGAGTAAAACAGTTTAAAACAGTTCAACAGGTATATGATATCTCATAAGACCACGCCGTGAATACAGAACGGGTTTTTCCCTTATGAGAATCCAAATATCTTTGAAATGCAATATCATTCTGATATTATAATAATGTCTAAGTCTGTGCAGTTTATGCCCCGCTATTACCCCGCTATATCCAGTAGCGTAATACTGCCGCAACGCTTTTCCCAGATGGCCTCCAATATAGCCTTCCCGCTTTAAGCCCCGCTATATTCCGCTATCCCCGATATATCCCATTATTTCCGCAATATTACGCTTTTCCCACTATACCTTTGGTGAAAGAAATGAACTAAAAATGACATATATACATGAAAAATAATAATGAATTATGTTTTACAAATGAATTTTTTAACATACATTTTTATAAACAAAAATACTCTAATATTATATTAAATTTGATTAAGTTAAATAGCAGTCTACGTTTATTTATAGATGTTTGCATATGTTCTTATTTAAAATTAAGAATGTATAATAATAGTTAAATTGAATGTTAGTTTTTTTTAATTAATTATAGTTTAAATACACCATAAAAACATTAAAAACGGATTATATATGCTATTTTAGAGCCATCTGCTATATCCTGCTATTTCCTCGCTTTATCCCCGCTATGACTTTTTGGACCTCCGCCGCATTGGATCCGCTAAGCGCTTTAACTGCACAGGTCTAAGTACAAATAGATATCAAACTAGCAGAACGCTTTCATCTCATGTTCCACATACATAGTATACAATCAAAATCACAAGCACGTATTGGATAATGGATTTCCAACTATGACAAGGTATGGAACCACCTTTCTCTAGTGTACCTCTAGAGAGGAGTACACTGGGTTCAACAAGAACATCTTGCAACCCGGCCACACATGACCGACCACTCATTTCGCTGAGTGTATCGAATGTATATCAGTTTCTCGAATGGGACAGCATCAACAATAGATTTTTAGAAGTAAATGAAACTCTAGATCAGGTGATTATACACCATAATAGGTGCGACCTACATAGCCATGCCGCCTACCCGATTTCTGTCATTTCCCGGTTGTGAGGCTAGAAGCTACGCTTATCTCTGATAGATCACACAATTGTTCAATTCGAATGTCACATCGTCATACCCGCCAAATCACAAATTGATTTCCTCAAAAATACAAAGGGTATACAGCTAAGAGAAATGAATTCCTCAGCCACCAAACATATATACGTTTGAAGAGATCAACTTACGCGATCCATTGGATATACTCTGTCAGACCTTCGTCCATACAAGTTGTCCTGGGACTGGACAAACCGAAGGTACTGTTCCGTACATCCATCTTAGTCACTGTTATCAAAGACTTATACAACAGCCCTTGCACTTTACTCCGTCTTCAATTTTCTTTGGCATATATGATTCGCAACGCTTATGCCAATACAGAGTGGTTCTTTGGATAATAATCCAATCGGTCTCTCCATATTAACAACGTTAAAATGGTCAAAACTTCGATAATCTGTGAGTTAACTATCAAAGAAAAACAAGTGTGCAAACAACGATATTATTTCCAGATGGAAATTTTATCGATCAATCATCAACCATATATATATATATATATACTCATTTTCTATGTTTAGAAAATATACGTTATTAACACTGGAAAAAATTTCCATGGCTTAATTACGTATCACTATTCTTCCACATCTATTAGACTCTAACTATAAACTAACAAGAGAACAACTTCCTAAGTATAAACCCCGAAGGCCGAAACCAACATCAGATCGATACTCAGGAAACGATTCAACCTATTAATCTCTAGTCAGTTTCTAATTTTTGCTTAACTCTATATCTTTAACTCTATTTGATTAACTCTGTTTGAATAACTCTAGTTCGTTTTTAACTCTAATCGATTAACTCTATTTGATTAACTCTAACTGGTTAATTCTAACTGATTAACTCTAACCAATTTACTCCTTTCAAATAAACTATATTCGATTAACTCCTTTAACTCTATTCGAATAAATTATATTTGATTAACTCCTTTAACTCTATTCGAATAAATTATATTCGATTAACTCCTTTAATTCTATCTGATTAAATTAACTCTCTTTGACTAACTCTAATTAATTAACTCTAATTAATTAACTCTAATTAATTAACTCTGTTTCCTTTTATAATATCGTATTTATTTTCTTAATAAATATTTCCTTTATAATTCTATTTATTCCCTAAATAAATAAATAATCCTTTTATTTTATTTATTCCCTAAATAAATAAATTTTTTAACATTTATTTTTTCCCTAAATAAATAAATTCTTTTAATCTATTTGTAAATGGTTTACAAATATTTCTCTTTCTATTTGTTTGACAAATATTTTCCTTTATATTTGTTTTACAAATAATTTCCTTTATACTTGATTTACAAATATATTTCCTCTATATTTGATTTACAAATATAATTCCTTTTACAAAATCCTTTTTCTTTTATATATATAAAGTCCATTGATTTTATATTAATAAATTATTTTTAAAATATACTTTGAAAATCCCTTTTCTATATTCTGGTATTTCTTATGGTATTTAACATACCATATAACAACGATAAATATCATCCAAACACACATAATCAACAACAAATTATATATCACATCATATACACAATATATAAATCACAGTAAAATAATTGTTGAGGAATCCAGTCGGATTCCTCCAACCTGTTTCCCTACATCATAGATGTTAGACAATATAATTAACATCGATTATATTTCACTATGGAGTATTCTGCCAAACAGAATTGGTATTAGATTAACGATTTATATATATACATACATCATTATCTACAATTTCAACTAACACATCAGCAATTCAACCAAACAGTTAACACATAGCAATCAACAGATAATTAACAGTTCTAAGCATACGTTGTAAAAATAGAACTATTCAGAGTTGGTGAGTTTTATTCACATTGGCGCGTTAATCGTTAAATAACGGTTTGCGTTTATTTGACTGCGACAGACAATTTATTTTGCCATAAATTGTAACTAGCTTGGATTCACTGCCAATCAGTCTCATTGTGTTGCCCCCATCCATACGATCCTAACGGATCCAACTGTTCGAAATTCTGATTCAGTATGTACAAGTTATGGCTTAAACAAGTATATATACACTAATTAAATTAAATAACTAAATTAATTTCTATTATCTAACTGGGCTCACCATTTAGGCCCAAATCCAACTCAACATGCCCATGACCCGCGTATACCAACCCTTCTTCCTCAAACACCTACTGCCGAAGTTCGTAGCCATTGCCATGATTTTAAACTCCCACTGATCCTCCTTTCCTTCACAATCTCTCCAACAAACATTACCGAACTAATCCACTCCTCGAACTCTTTCTCCTCCACCCAATAAAGTCCAACCAATCGCCCTTCCTGTACTCGCGGTTCCAGGTGAACGCGGGCACCCCAAAGTGAACCACCGATGGTTTTAAATTCTAAAAATTCCAAAAAAATTCGCAACCCGAGCCATTCGATCTTTTGATTACAAATTTGAACTCGATTTCGTCATTTACTGCTCCCAGCAACTCAAAAATCGCAACCCTACTTTACTGTACATTTCGCCAACCCAAAAACATGAATCGAGCTCGACAAAGAGTGTACCAGATCGAAGCCCATGTCTTCACGATACCAAAAACTGAAGTTTGTGATTTATAGATTTATATTTGAATTCCTTTGGTTTTTGTTTGGATTTCCCTTTTGCTGTGTTTGGATGTTACGGTATATATATACTTATGTTTGGGTAGGTACTATTTGTGGCTGTGAAGACATGAGGCGTGGCCTTCATGTGGTCCACAGAAAATGTTAGATATTTTTTTATTTATTGATTTTCTATTTTATTTTAATGCTTTTATATTCGTTCTTGGTCCTTAAAAATCACTGCGACTGCATACGATACCAAAAAATCACCATACTGGACATGTAGCTAGAGTTCGACATTACGGTCCCAACGAAACTGGTTTCGTCGAATTCTGACTCCGTTTGCTCACACAGCGTATTTTTAACCGTCAAAATACTAACTGTTTCTCACTCTAAAATTCCGTACGGCCACAAACTGACTCTAAAAATCACGAAACTTGGAATCTAACAACTATTTGACATTGCGGATCCAACAAAATTAGTTTCGTCAAATTCCGACTTCGTTTGCAAAAGTGGCTATTTTTAAAGCTCTAAATAGCCTATTTAAATATATAAATATATTTAAATATAATTAAATTAAATATTTAAAATTAAATATTATCGTATATATTCACAGAGGAATACCATACAGCTCAGAATAAATCCTATATGTATTTCTAATTCGATGTTTCAATTTGGGTCGACCCGATATTCGATTTATATTTTAAACTCGCTTTAAAAATATAAATAAATCATTATGGTTAGGGCGCTGCTTTTCTGATAATTTGATTTGGACATAAATCAAAATCTACACGACGAAATCCCGATTTTTTCCTTCCACTAGAAAGATATACTTCACCAGCTCCACACATTTCTTGTTTCACAGAAATCCGATTTAAAACGTACCCTGTGCATCCAGTTGAAGTTCAAATCGCCAAATAGCGAACTGCCGCGCCATTTCAAGCTCTATTTTAATTATATTATAATTCTACATTCAAACTGGCGTCGATTGAATGCATTTGTCAATATAATTCAACTCTAAGCTGAATTAAATCTTAAGGATGACGCAGTTCACAGAATATTGTGATTTCCAATATTTTTGATTATTTCTGAATTAAATATATTATTCTATTATTTAATTTTATTAAATAACCACTATAATTTAATTAAACCACTATTTATATCTCTAAACCCTTATTTAAATAATTAAATTAATTAATTATTCGACAGCTAAAATGCGGGTCATTACAATCTTTCCCCCTTAAAATAATTTCGTCGTCGAAATTGCTAAGGTAGAGGATGACCCTATATATTGGGTAAAAGTTTATTTGTTTACCCCTTATCGATTGTTTCTCCAAACCAATTAATATCGATCAAAATATGAATTCCTTCCGACTAACTAAAATTTTCAAAAATTCTAAAAATTTTCTAACACTTTAAATTTTCGGAAAATTTCACCATAACCTCCTTTGTACAGCCCTATCGGTAAAACCATAACTCGCCTCTCTAGGCCATCACCAACCCAAAATAAAATCAAACAGCCAAGCGGCTTGCCAATTCGGCTCATAAATCTCATGCTTATATCAAATATAAACTTGTACCTTTTTGTCGGGCATATCAACTCTATCACTTTTACCTGTTATCAATCCAACATACACCAATGTCATCTCAACCAATGATTCACTTATATCCAAACCACAATAACATTTCCAATTTGAGTTCCATCCACAAATTCCAAACTCCTACCCTACCAATTCAATTCAATTACCACTAGAGTGGCTTTATTTTTAATTCCATTTGGCTTCCTTAATTTCAATTCTGTTTGGTTTTAACTCACACAACCTTTCCCTGGGAAGTTTAAATTACTTAGCTTTTCAGAAATCAAATACCTCTTTTTGGAATCCAAAACAACTTGCTTTCTCAAAATAATTCAGAAACAAAATCCTCGGTAGTAATCCGTCACTTATCAACTCGAAAATGAACACTGATGATGTTGCAGTCATCATCAGAATTATTTTCCAGCAATCGAAGTGAGTTCAATACTATATCACTTTTCAAAACCATTTCTGAATATTTCCATTTTGAAATCAGTTCAAAATATCCTTTCACAATGTTGTAAACAATTTAAAATCTCCCAGGATCTTAAAATTAACATATATTCAATCCAAATCCTTTTACAAATACTTATTCATTTTCTAAGATTTTAAATTCAATTCTGATTTAAATTCAGACTTAATTCAATTCATTCCAATATATTTTACTTATATGAATTCTGATTGGTTATATATAACCATTTCACTTTATAATCTTACTCGATTATAATTACAACCAATATATCTAATATATATTTCCTCTATATCAGGATATAATTAGGGTAAATTTACTCTATTTATCCTCTTTTCAAAACATACCGTGTCGACTCATCATATTAGAGTATTTAGAAACCCCTACCGACACAGTGGATCAAACTGATCGATCAGAACCCATAAACAACTCAACCAATGAATCTACACAATATAAAACCACTTTATATCGAATAACAAATACGCACTCGTATATATACACTCAAACTCAATCTAGGGTATTACTAACCCTATCTCTACCGAGTCACTCCACAGAGCCAAGGTAATTCTTAACTTAAGCTCTGATACCAACTGTAACGACCCGGATTTCGGTGACTTTGGTTATCCGATATATAACACATATCGAACATCCAAGGATCGATAAATCCCGGTAATTAATGAAAGAAATTAGAGGGTGAGGATAGATAAGATAGGAACTTAGAATAGAAGTAGAAGAATTTACATCATCAGAGTAACACGAATCTCACAGCGGAACGAGTAACATATAATATAACATAACTTTGAAATATCAATCTGTACTTGAATATACAAGTCATTTTTCAAAGTACAGTACTTACAACACAGCGAAAATAAACAATAGCTATATGATTCTGAAGCCTCCTGCTCCAGCTCTTCAAGTATCTATAAATCCCGACTACTTGACGACCCGTACAAATTTAGGCACCCAAGAGTTTAAGGAAACAAAACAAAGTAAACTCCGGGTTAGTCATGGGACTGGTGTGAGTAAAACAGTTTAAAACAGTTGAACAGGTATATGATATCTCATAAGACCACGTCGTGAATACGGAACGGGTTTTTCCCTTATGGGAATCCAAATATCTTTGAAAAGCAATATCATTCTGATATTATAATAATGTATAAGTACAAATAGATATCAAACTAGCAGAACGCTTTCATCTCACGTTCCACGTACATAGTATACAATCAAAATCGCAAGCATTGGATAATGGATTTCCAACTATGACAAGGTATGGAGCCACCTTTCGCTAGTTACCTCTAGAGAGGAATACACTGGGTTCAATAAGAACATCTTGCAACCCAGCCACACATGACCGACCACTCATTTCGCTGAGTGTATCGAATGTATATCACCAACGGTTGGGATCAGCAACCGTTTCCCGAATGGGACAACATCAACAATAGCTTTTAGAAGTAAATGAAACTCTGGATCAGGTGATTATACACCCTAATAGGTGCGACCTACATAGCCATGTTGCCTGCCCGATTTCTGTCATTTCCCGGTTGTGAGGCTAGAAGCTACGCTTATCTCTGACAGATCACACAATTGTTGTAGCGACCCAAATTTCCGGTACGCTTTGAGCTGACCAAACCACACCAGTCCAACCCAAAGTGCAGGGAAAATGGATTACTAGAAGAAAGAAATCAGAGGGTGAGATAAGAGAGAAAGAAATATTAGAATAGAAGAAGAAGAAGAAGAACCAACACAACACAAAGTCTCACATCGCAGCGGAACAAAATATAATACAGAAACAACTTTATTGAGAGCTTTAAATAAAACTTACCATATCAGAGTACATCAACATCTCTGGACAGTTATAAAAGATCTGCCCTATATACAACACATAGCGGAATAGTGACTATGTAACATCATACGTCTGGACTCTTCCAGCTCGTCTTTTCACAGCGGCGATAACCTGAACCTGTACAACCCGGTCTAACCCGAGAATTACAAACACCGGGTCAGTCTGGTGAACCAAAGTGAGATAAACTCGCACAGTATTAAGGTATCACACAACTTGATTTTAAAGTTAAAATCCTTTCGAAAGCAAAGGTAATCGTAAGACCAAATCCACACATAAATACGGATGGTTTTTACCCTACGATAACCCAAAACATTTTTGAAACCAATATCTTGTCTGATATTATAATAATGTCTAAATACAAGTAAATAGAATATAGTAGAACGCTTGCATCTCACGCTCTACATATATAGTATAAAATCAAAACCACGGGCGCTTAGTAGAGATTGGATTTCCGACTATGACAAGGTATGGGACCACCTGCCGATAGTGTATCTCTAGAGGTAAATACACTGGGTTCAACAAGAACATCTTGTAACCCGGCCCTCACATGACCGACCACTCATTTCGCTTGAGTGTATCGAATGTATATCACCAACGGTGGTAGCTAGCTAGCCACCGTCTTCCTGAAAAGGGACAGCATCGAAATAGATTTAAGAAACAAAAGTATTCTCTCTAGATAGGTGATTATACACCCTAATGGGAGCGACCCACATAGCCATGTTGCCTGCCCGATTTTTGTCATTTCCTGGTTGATGAGGCTTGAGGCTACGCTTTAACATCACACCAGATTCACATCGAATGTCACATCGTCAGATCCGTCAAATCACTGATTGACGTCCTCAATAATACATTATGTGTTAGCTAAAAGAAGTTTCCTTCTCCGCTTCCACTCTTGGTACAGTTGAAGAAATCAATATACGTAACCGTCTGGAAATACTCTGTCAGACACTCATCTGTACAAGTCATTCAGGAACAGGATGAACCGAAGGTTCTCTCCTACTGAATCCAATATAGGAATCACCCCATGGATCAGTAGCGAGAAGTCCTTGCAACCCGTAGATTCCAATCACGACAGAACCACAGTACATCTCTGGCTGCAGACCAGAGATTATTAGCAGTCCTTCCGTTTATGAAATTATACGGTCTTCAAGGCTCCATCTCGATTGTCTTTTGATATCTTCACGTATTTGTTGGTTGGAATGGTTTTCGAATATAAGTTCGATCCTGGTCTTTCCATACCAACAATCGCATTGGACAGATTTGATAGTCGGTGATTTAACTATCAAAATAGACGGTGTTTCAAACATGACGACTCAATGGGTTCACTGGTTCCATATTCGGCATCACTTGGCCTTATAATGTAAATTCACTTCTGCGTAATTAAAACTTCTAACTCTTAAATATTTAAAATATGATATTTGATTCTTATATACTAATGTTCTCCCAACCAATCCCATATACGATTACCAACTAATATCATCTTCAGATAATGCTGATGTTGTTCAAGTTGGGGTATTTTAATTAGCTCTCAGACCTTGACCAACAACGTTCATATCATCAGATGGATGCCAGTCGTAATCCCAACATCGATATTTCATTCCAATATCAACACAAATTCTATTTTACCATCTTTCCAACTTGGAACTCTTATTTCAAACTCCAATTGTACTTAATCCCATCTTTTAAAGTAACGTTAATTTAGAATTAACGATATAGCATCTCAAACTTCTTTTATATAACACTGGTTTACTATAAAACCTTTATATCTAAATTTTCTTTTTCTTAATTCGCATAATTAAGTAACATTTATTTTCCACTATACTATTCGCTTAAAATTTCCTTTTATGACTTTGTTATAAAAGCTCAGGTTTTAAACAAAGCCTGTTCATAAACTCTTTCACCAATCAATAGAATTTCGTTTCACTTAGATTACCTTTTAAACGAGTCCCCATTAAGAAGTAATTTTCTAAATTATTATTAATGAAATAATAATAATTTATTTCAATAATTTACTACATTAGTAGTATTTTTTTTTATTAACTACAATAAATAGTAAATCCCTTTTTAAAACTAAATAAAATTTAACACTATACTTTAAACCATTTTATTATGTTAATTTCAAACAAACAAATTTAATAGTCGACTCCAATTAAGACGGTTGACTTAGTCGGATCCAAAAACGGCTATCTTATTGATCGATTCTAATTTATTCTTCCTTTAGATTAGTTAAATTAAATAAATAATTCCATTTAATTGTTTCTCAGCCAAACAATTTCTCAAATTTAACCGAGGCTAATTTCCTTATTTCCACATTTACAAATCTGATTAACATCAGAATTGACTCCCTAAAATCAATTTACACTTTAATTATAACATACGTATTTATGTCCTTTTTAAATAAGTTTTGTTCAAAATATATATTTCAAAATCTGTATACAGTTATAAAATAATTTTTACAACTTTGGTTCTATCGATCTACCTGACGATAAATCAGCATAAACAAAACAATTTACTTTTAGGTCAGCTACCGCCGATTACTCAACCAATATACCCCATTGGTTAAACACAACCCATGCTGATTTTCAAATCAATAATCGATAATCAAAACCATCACACCAACAGATTGGTTAATTCCATTTAACTGATATATAATAGTAAATAACAACAATTTCACATCAATCTATTTTCCCAACAATTTAAACAGATCAAGCAATTCAAAACAAGTCAGATAAGCAAACACGTTTATAAATAAACGTGACCAATAAGGTAAGTTACCTTTATTGGGACCAATCGTTAGAATAACGATTTGGTATTTCACTGAAATTAAACTACGGTTTAATTTCATCAGTTAAATAAATAAATAGATATAAACTAGCGAACGGTCAACCATAGCAAACAGAGCACACAAAATACCCAATTTATATAAAATATAAATGGAAAAAATATACTGAGTGAGTTTAACTCACCTTGATGATCCCATTTTTAAGCGGCCGGTCCCAGTCAAATTAAATAGATGTTTAATTTAACTAGAAATCCCAATAGCTTCCAACGCCGTCCAACTGTTTCCAGACTGTAGACCTCGTTACTACGATCCCAACGCTCTTTGTTTCATTTAATTTTGTGAACACGCATATGGAATATAAACAAAATAAATCACTGTTTTAATTCAAAAAATTTATTACTTAATGATACAATATAATTAGTTAATTACTTTTGGTTAATAACTTCAAGCCGATGATGCTTTTGTTCATCCACCGTTCTTCACATTTCTTCTGCATCCCGTATGGACTCAGTTTGTCCCTATTAACCATTTGATATATCAGCATACTTAACTCCCTTTCAATAGATCATTAAATAAAGTTTAATTACTTTAAATAAACTAATCTTAATTAGAGGAGTACCACTAATTATTACTTCTACTAAGTCTCAGTTCATCCAAGACAACGCAGGCCACTTAAATTTTCATCTGTTCAGCTCGCCCACATTTGCCTGCAAGTAAACTAACGTTTAGATTATAAGGTTTTTAATTTAGTTAACTAATTTAATAACTAACTTAAATAACCAAGGATTAATTAGTTAAATTGCTTTGCTAATGTAATACCGACTCCTTTCTCGTTCACGTTGTCTGGCCTTCCAGAACTCATGCTCCAGCAAAAATCCCTCGTCGCGCCACCATATCCTGGCGATCGAACTCCGATCTGAACCAGCCGGCGGTTGCGCCTGGCCTGCCTCCTCCCTCGCCTGGAATGGCTCGAAACTCGGTGTCCTCATTTGACCATAATACCCCTTCGAATCCCTCACTTTCTTTGACGCTGCCCTGGTCACTTCGTCGAGTTGTAGCTGATCATCACCGGTGGGATTCTCGGTGCCGTCAAGGGGAGCAGCTTCGCTGTTAAGAGGTTTGGATTTTGTGAAAGGATTTTAAGTAAAATTGAGAGAAAGATTGGTGAATTTCAGACCGTGAATATTAGGGTGGAGGCGCACAAATATGGGCGTTAACCAATGCTGTCATTTTGACGAGATGAATTAGGTTTCGCAGATGGCAAATTCTATATATAGTGTAAAGGGTGTATTGTTTTAATTTAATTTATTACAAAACGAAACTTAGCCGTGAAGTAGTTGATAAAAACCCCTACAAACGATCTCTGTTAACTGATAAAAAAGCTAATCTTGATGTAAAAAGGTATTCCGGACCCAATGGGACAAGTTTCATCGAATTCCGACTTCGTTTGGAAAAATTTCCCTTATAAAACCAGAAATAAACACGCGTTTTAATTTTCCACGATCACTAGATAACTCTAATCAACTTGAAACTTTGATATCTTAAAATAACTTTTTGATACGAACCCAACGGCACTAGTTTCGTCGCATTCTGAGACTGTTTGCCCGGTAGGCTATTTTTAGGCGCGCCGCAATGCCATTTTTGACACCAAATTTTCCCGTCTTCAAAAATAACAAACTATATACCTATGCTGACTCTAATCGACGATACGAACTCAACGAAACTAGTTTCGTGGCTTAATTCGATAGTCTGCTCAAGTTAAGCTCAAATATCTCTATATTGCTTTAACTACACGCTATAGAAATTATATGGGCGTTTACAGCTACCGTGGTCACATACGACATCGGTTTGCAACGCAGTTTGACTTTTTGACAATAGTTTGACGATACGGTTCCAAAGAAACTAATTTCATCGAAAACAGAGTTCGTTTGCAAAATGCCATTTTAGAGGTTGACAACGATTTCGTAGCGTTTATTTCAAAATTTGATTTGGCCATAAAATAAAATCTACCCGACGAAAACTCGATTTTTCTCTGCCATTAGAAAGATATTGTCTAACTGGTCCTGACGTTTCTCGTTTCGAGGAAATCCGACTTATTTTGAACCCGGTACGACCCCTTGAAGTTAAAAACTCAAATTTACGAACTACCGCGCCGCTGCAGCTCGCTATATAATTAAATTATAAACCATACGCGCGACGATCGTTAAATAGGCAATATCATCGATATCTTTTCAAAACAGACAATACCGACCCTCTATATTTGGCCAATTGACATTATACAGCAGATTCAACATTTCCAGATAATTTGGAATAAAAATATTATTTTATTCTATTTATTATTTAAATTAAATATTCAAAATAATCAAATTCCGTTATTTAAATTCAAACTGCCATTTTAAATAATAAAATAATTTAAATAAATGGCCAGAAAATACGGGTCGTTACATTCCTTCCCCTTTAAAATAATTTCGTCATCGAAATTGCCAAAGCAGAAAGAATGGTACAGCCTTATTATATTTACCAAAAATATTTAATTAAAACACGACTTTGTTTCCAAAATTAATTTAAACTGGTTCTAAACCCAATTAATTTCAAATAACACAATTTCCTAAAAATCTTCAAAATTTTCTAACTCCTTAAATTTTAGAAAAATGTCGGTAGAGTCTCCCCTACACAGAGGGACATCTGCAATATTGCAGGATCAATAAATATGTATTCATCGACTCTCATGGTCGGAAAATCCAAAATCAAAACTCCAAATCGAAACCAAAATCCCAGAAATTTTTATTTGGCATAGGCGTACCTTTTTGCGGTATTATCAAGCAAAATTTTCAATTATAGCAATCTACGCAATCCAATTCAAAGCGGTCTCACACCAGTACTTAACTGTATTTAGCAGGTAAGTAACAATATATGACATAATATTCCAATGATATATATGCGATTACACAAATCCCCAAATCAAACACTTGGCATCATTATTGGGTTAAATCCCTTGGGTTCCAATGACCATTATTATACTGAATCTTATTTACTTAATTTTTTTCCAATTTGTTCCACTTTTTTATTTTAACTATTTCTGAATTCTATACAAGCCATCCAACATAAATCAAACAAACAAACACTACAAAACAATCCATCCAAATCATTTGGATTCAACATTACTATTTCTTTCACTTTGGTTTCACTTATCGATTCATATCAAATCGATTACTTATCCAATTATTTATTTGATTACCAGATTCCAAATATATTTGGTTCAATTCCAACACTATATCCAATTCTAATTTAACTCGACTTAACCAAAGCAAGTCGTATTTCCATATTCAGTTTTAATTCCATTCAAATAAATCCAACAATCGAATATCTCAAAAATTCGATAAAATAATTCCTTTTCTATATGTAACTATAATTGGGCAAAATTATTTCATTTATCCTTTTTAAAACGATACTGTATCGAATTGTTTTGTTTGAGAGTTTAGAAACACCTATCGATACAGTTGTACTTCCTGTATCGACCAGAATTCATAAACCACTCAACAACCCAGCCAACACAATATAAACCAATTTTATATCAAATCCACAAATACGCGCTCATATATATACACTCAAACTCAATCTAGGGTACTACTAACCCCATCTCTATTGAGTTACACCACAGAGCCAAGGTTATCACTAAACCAACAGCTCTGATACCAACTGTAGCGACCCAAATTTCCGGTATGCTTTGAGCTGACCAAACCACACCAGTCCAACCCAAAGTGCAGGGAAAATGGATTACTAGAAGAAAGAAATTAGAGGGTGAGATAAGAGAGAAAGAAATATTAGAATAGAAGAAGAAGAAGAACCAACACAACACAGAGTCTCACATCGCAGTGGAACAAAATATAATACAGAAATAACTTTATTGAGAGCTTTAAATAAAACTTACCATATCAGAGTACATCAACATCTCTGGATAGTTATAAAAGATCTGCCCCATATACAACACACAGCGGAATAGTAACTATGTAACATCATACGTCTGGACTCTTCCAGCTCGTCTTTTTACAGCGGCGATAACTTGAATCTGTACAACCCGGTCTAACCCGAGCATTACAAACACTGGGTCAGTCTGGTGAACCAGAGTGAGATAGACTCGCACTGTATTAAGGTATCACACAACTTGATTTTAAAGTTAAAATCCTTTCGAAAGCAAAGGTAATCGTAAGACCAAATCCACACATAAATATGGACGGTTTTTACCTTACGATAACCCAAAACATTTTTGAAACCAATATCTTGTCTGATATTATAATAATATCTAAATACAAGTAAATAGAATCTAGTAGAACGCTTGCATCTCACGCTCTACATATATGGTATAAAATCAAAACCGCGGGCGCTTAGTAGAGATTGGATTTCCGACTATGACAAGGTATGGGACCACCTACCGATAGTGTATCTCTAGAGGAAAATACACTGGGTTCAACAAGAACATCTTGTAACCCGGCCCTCACATGACCGACCACTCATTTCTCTTGAGTGTATCGAATGTATATCACCTACGGTGGTAGCTAGCCACCGTCTTCCCGAAAAGGGACAGCATCGAAATAGATTTAAGAAACAAAAGGATTTTCTCTAGATAGGTGATTATACACCCTAATGGGAGTGACCCACATAGCCATGTTGCATGCCCGATTTTTGTCATTTCCCGGTTGATGAGGTTTGAGGCTACGCTTTAACATCACACTAGATTCACTTCGAATGTCACATCGTCAGATCCGTCAAATCACTGATTGACGTCCTCAACAATACATTATGTGTTAGCTAAAAGAAGTTTCCTTCTCCGCTTCCACACTTGGTACAGTTGAAGAAATCAATATAAGTGACCGTCTGGAAATACTCTGTCAGACACTCATCCATACAAGTCATTCAGGAACAGGATGAACCGAAGGTACTCTCCTACTGCATCCAATATAAGAATCGCCCCATGGATCAGTAGCGAGAAGTCCTTTCAACCCGTAGATTCCAATCACGACAGAACCACAGTACAACTCTGGCTGCAGACCAGAGATTATTAGCAGTCCTTCCGTTTATGAAATTCTACGGTCTTCAAGGCTCCATCTCGATTGTCTTTTGATATCTTCACGTATTTGTTGGTTGGAATGGTTTTCGAATATAAGTTCGATCCCGTTCTTTCTATACCAACAATCGTATTGGACAGATTTGATAGTCGGTGATTTAACTATCAAAATAGACGGTGTTTCAAACATGACGACTCAATGGGTTCACTGGTTCCATATTCGGCATCACTTGGCCTTATAATGTAAATTCACTTCTGCGTAATTAAAACTTCTAACTCTTAAATATTTAAAATACGATATTTGATTCTTATATACTAATGTTCTCCCAACCAATCCCATATACGATTACCAACTAATATCATCTTCAGATAATCCTGATGTTGTTCAAGTTGGGGTATTTTAATTACCTCTCAGACCTTGACCAACAACGTTCATATCTTCAGATGGATGCCAGTCGTAATCCCAACATCGATATTTCATCCCAATATCAACACAAATTCTATTTTACCATCTTTCCAACTTGGAACTCTTATTTCAAACTCCAATTATACTTCATCCCATCTTTTAAAGTAACGTTAATTTAGATTTAACGGTATAGCATCTCAAACTTCTTTTATATAACACTGGTTTACTATAAAACCTTTATTTCTAAATTTCCTTTTTCTTAATTCGCATAATTAAGTAACATTTATTTTCCACTATATTATTCGCTTAAAATTTCCTTTTATGACTTTGTTATAAAAGCTCAGGTTTTAAACAAATCCTATTCATATACTCTTTCACCATTCAATAGGATTTCGTTTCACTTAGATTACCTTTTAAACGAGTCCCCATTAAGAAGTAATTTTCTAAATTATTATTAATGAAATAATAATAATTTATTTCAATCATTTACTGCATTAGTAGTAAATTTCTTTATTAACAACAATAAATAGTAAATCCCTTTTTAAAACTAAATAATATTTAACACTATCCTTTAAACCATTTTATTATGTTAATTTCAAACTAACAAATTTAATATTCGACTCCAATTAAGACGGTTGACTTAGTCGGCTCCAAACACGGCTATCTTATTGACCGATTCTAATTTATTCTTCCTTTAGATTAATTAAAATTAATAAATAATTCCATTTAATCGTTTCTCAACAAAACAATTCTCAAATTTAACCGAGGTTGATTTCCTTATTTCCACATTTACAAATCTGATTAACATTAGAATTGACTCCCTAAAATCAATTTACACTTTAATTATAACATACATATTTATGCCCTTTTTAAATAAGTTTTATTCAAAATATATATTTCAAAATCTGTATACAGTTATAAAATAAATTTTATAACTTTGGTTCTATCGATCTACCTGACGGTAAATCAACATAAACAAAACAATTTACTTTTAGGTCAGTTACCGCCGATTACTCAACCAATATAGCCCATTGGTTAAGCACAACCCATGTTGATTTTCAAATCAATAATCGATAATCAAAACCATCACACCAACAGATTGGTTAATTCCATTTAACTGATATATAATAGTAAATAACAACAATTTCACATCAATCAATTTTCCTAACAATTTAAACATATCAAGCAATTCAAAACAATTCAGATAAGCAAACATGTTTATAAATAAACGTGACCAATAAGGTAAGTTACCTTTATTGGGACCAATCGTTAGAATAACGATTTGGTATTTCACTGAAATTAAACTACGGTTTAATTTCGTCAGTTAAATAAATAAATAGATATAAACTAGCGAAAAGTCAACCATAGCAAATAGAGCACACAAAATACCCAATTTATATAAAATATAAATGGAAAAATATGCTGAGTGAGTTTAACTCACCTTGATGATTCCATTTTTAAGAGGTCGGTCCCAGTCAAATTAAATAGATGTTTAATTTAACTAGAAATTCCAATAGCTTCCAGCACCGTCCAACTGTTTCCAGACTGTAGACCTCGTTACTACGATCCCAACGCTCTTTGTTTAGTTTAATTCTATGAACACGCATACGGAATATAAACAAAATAAATCACTATTTTAATTCAAAAAATTTATTACTTAATGATACGATATAATTAGTTAATTACTTTTGGTTAATAACATCAAGCCGATGATGCTTTTGTTCGTCCACCGTTCTTCACATTTCTTCTGCATCCCGTATGGACTCAGTTTGTCCCTATTAACCATTTGATATATCAGCATAATTAACTCCCTTTCAATAGATCGTTAAATAAAGTTTAATTACTTTAAATAAACTAATTTTAATTAGAGGAGTATCACTAATTATTACTTCTACTAAGGCCCCGTTCTTTGGTCCATAACGGACACGTTTGTAAACGGACGCGTCCGTTTACAATCGGTCCATTATGGACCGCTTCCCCAACGGACCAAAATTGGTCTGTTGGGGCCCGACGCGTCGGACGCATCGGGTCCAACATCCCAATTTTGGTCCGTTGGGTATATAAATTTTTATTTTTATTTATTTAATTAATAAATTTAAGTTTTTATAAATTTCAGAAATTAATAACTTATGCAAAAAAGATCCGTTTTAGACGCGGTTTTTTGCATTGCGATCGTATCAAAGTGCTCTACGTAATGGAATTGGTTTGAACTGAATTGGAGTAAGTTATAATTTTTAAAAAAGTGATAGTTTTTGGAAAAAATGCATTTTTTAGATAATTTCAGAAAAGGCTTCACCGTCCAAAATCGAAAAAATCGCCGCAGGGACTGTGGGGCCCCGGACCCACTGACGGACTCGCCTTCGACTCGGAGCACGGCTCGCCGTCGGGCACTTAAATTACAACATAAATAATAAATTAATTAACCATAAATTAATTAAATTACAATATAAAATTAAAATGTTTCGCTCAAATTCTCCGCTTAAACCGCCAAACGCATTGTCCGCTAACTACCATTCTCCGCTATAATACTCCGCTCAAATTCTCCGTTTCCGTTTGCAAAGAACACAACCTAAGTCTTGGTTCATCCAAGACAACGCAGGCCACTTAAATTTTCATCTGTTCAGCTCGCCCACATTTGCCTACAAGTAAACTAATGTTTAGATTATAAGGTTTTTAATTTAATTAACTAATTTAATAACTAACTTAAATAACCAAGGATTAATTAGTTAAATTGCTTTGCTAATGTAATACTGACTCCTTTCTCGTTCACGTTGTCTGGCCTTCCGGAACTCATGCTCCAGCAAAAATCCCTCGTCGCGCCACCATATCCTGGCGATCGAACTCCGGACGGCGGTTGCGCCTGGCATACCTCCTCTCTCGCCTGGAATGGCTCGAAACTCGGTGTCCTCATTTGACCATAATACCCCTTCGAATCCTTCACTTTCTTTGGCGCTGCCCTGGTCACTTCGTCGAGTTGTAGCTGATCATCACAGGTGGGATTCTCGGTGCCGTCAAGGGGAGCAGCTTCGCTGTTAAGAGGTTTGGATTTTGTCAAAGGATTTTAAGTAAAATTGAGAGAAAGATTGGTGAATTTCAGACCATGAATATTAGGGTGGAGGCCACAAATATAGGCGTTGACCAGTGGTGTAATTTTGACGAGATGAATTAGGTTTCGTAGATGGCAAATTCTATATATAGTGTAAAGTGTGTATTGTTTTATTTTAATTTATTACAAAACGAAACTTAGCCATGAAGAAGTTGTTAAAAACCCTTATAAACGATCTTTGTTAACTGATAAAAAAGCTAACCTTGATGTAAAAAGGTATTCCGGACCCAATGGGACGAGTTTCGTCGAATTCCGACTTCGTTTGGAAAAATTTCCCTTATAAAACCAGAAATAAACACGCGTTTTAATTTTCCACGATCACTAGATAACTTTAATCAACTTGAAGCTTTGATATCTTAAATTAACTTTTCGATACGAACCCAACGGCACTAGATTCGTCGCATTCTGAGACTGTTTGCCCGGTAGGCTATTTTTAGGCGTACCGTAATGCCATTTTTGACACCAAATTTTCCCGTCTTCAAAAATAACAAACTATATACCTATCCTGACTCAAATCGACGAAACGAACTCAACGGAACTGGTTTCGTGGCTTAATTCGATCGTCTGCTCAAGTTACGCTCAAATATCTCTCTATTGCTTTAACTACAGGCTATAGAAATTATATGGGCGTTTTCAGCTACCGTGGTCACATACGACATCGGTTTGCAACGCAGTTTGACATTTGACAATAGTTTGACGATACGGTTCCAACGAAACTAATTTCATCGAAAACAGTGTCTGTTTGCAAAATGGCCATTTTAGAGGTCGACAACGATTTCCATAGCGTTTATTTCAAAATTTGATTTGGCCATAAAATAAAATCTACATAACAAAAACTCGATTTTTCTCTGCCATTAGAAAGATATTGTCTAACCGGTCCTGACGTTTCTTGTTTCGAGGAAATCCGACTTATTTTGAACCCGGTACGACCCCTTGAAGTTAAAAACTCAAATTTACGAACTACCGCGCCGCTGCAGCTCGCTATATAATTAAATTATAAACCATACGCGCGACGGTCGTTAAATAGGCGATATCGTCGATATATTTTCAAAACAGACAATACCGACCCTCTATATTTGGCCAATTGACATTATACAGCAGATTCAACATTTCCAGATAATTTGGAATAAAAATATTATTTTATTCTATTTATTATTTAAATTAAATATTCAAAATAATCAAATTCCGTTATTTAAATTCAAACTGCCATTTTAAATAATAAATAATTTAAATAAATGCCAGAAAATATGGTCGTTACAATTGTTCACTTCGAATGTCACATCGTCATACCCGCCAAATCACAAATTGATTTCCTCAAAAATACAACGAGTATACAGCTAAGAGAAACGAATTCCTCTGCCACCAAACGTATATACGTTTGAAGAGATCAACTTACGCGATCCATTGGATATACTCTGTCAGACCTTCGTCCATACAAGTTGTCCTGGAACTGAACAAACCGAAGGTACTGTTCCGTACATCCATCTTAGTCACTGTTATCTAAGACTTATACAACAGTTCTTGCACTTTACTCCGTCTTCAATTTTCTTTGGCATATATGATTCGCAACGCTTATGCCAATACGGAGTGGTTCTTTGGATAATAATCCAATCGGTCTCTCCATATTAACAATGTTAAAATGGTCAAAACTTCGATAGTCTGTGAGTTAACTATCAAAGAAAAACAAGTGTGCAAACAACGATATTATTTCCAAATGGAAATTTGATCGACCAATCATCAACCATATATATATATATATATCCTCATCTTCTATGTTTAGAAAATATTCGTTATTAACACTCGGAAAACATTTCCATGGCTTAATTACATATCACTATTCTTCCACATCTATCAGACTCTAACCATAAACTCGATGGCCGAAACCAACATCAGATCGATACTCAGGAAACCATTCAACCTATTGATCTCTAGCCAGTTTCTAATTTTTGCTTAACTCTATAACTTTAACTCTATTTGATTAACTCTGTTTGAATAACTCTAGTTCGTTTTTAACTCTAATCGATTAACTCTATTTGATTAACTCTAACTGGTTTTCTCTGTAACACCCCACATCCGTTAGTGTCACTCACAAAGGGAATGCACTAAGTTCTGTGGAGCATTTAGGGTAAAAGATGCAGATAAATTACAAGACAGACAGAAATTAAACAGCAGAAAATAAAACTTTACTTTATTGATAAGATAGTTTGTACAACAATCGTTTTCCAATATCAGAGTATCATCTGTCTTACAAAATAAAGAAGCATAAAAATACATTTATATTCCCCAATGTATCATAAGCCAGCCATAACGGCGAAAAGGAGAGTCCAAAGCACTTTGTCCAACAATCTTCAAGCTTGGGAAGAGCAGCGGTCCAATCTAACCTGAGCTGAACTATTCCCTCCTCAACTACCTTGGGGGGGGAACGGAAGAAAAGAAGACGAAAGAAAAGTAGAGCCAGACATAAAGCCTGAGTAAGTCTAGTGACTATTCAGTCTATGGATAAGAAAAAGAGCATGATAAGTATAAACTGGAAATGGGAAAGCAACCTAACTAAGTTAAGTTGTCTAGGACCGAATATACTATCGTACCCCATACTAATCTCTGCACCATCTAACTAGTGTCCCACCTAGAAATGATAACGTGATCCCAATCCCTGTAGTTTTGGTTGCCTTCAGGAATACATCTATTATTTATTGCCTAGATCTAATCTAGGGTTTTCTATCGAGTGCTTCCTAAATTCAACTAGGGTTTACGCTATCTACCGAACGCTTCTCAGATTCAGGGTTTATGCCACCTAGGTCCAACTAGGGATTATGCTACCTGTCGAATGACGCCCTCTAGTCTAGGACACACTACCTAGAGTGGTATATGTTCCTAGACTTACCCCACGTATGTATCGTGAATCGTTATCGTTTGTCTAGATGCACATGTCCTGAAATGTGCGGCCCGAGTTCCGTGGCAGGGTTACTCTAGAAACACGGAACTCGGTCGGGAGCTTTCAGATATCTGCCGATGCAGATGCTAAGGTCTGTTTTTCTAGTGGCTATGGTCCCACTCGACCCCTCCCTCAACTAATGAAAGGCAAACTTTGAAAAATGAGAACTATACGCCGGCCTCCCTATGCCCCACTGTCCTATGGCCATCAGTCAACCATAACTAGATAGCAAGCATATGGACATTAGGAGTTCTCCGCCTTTCCGCTTCACGTATCTCGTTTGACTGAAGATGGTAGGTAGACGACGAGTTGCTATCACAGGGGTACTGGGCTCGCCGAATCACGCTGGTCCACCCTAGTCTTTAGGTTGCCATATATTGCAACCAAGGCATACCCTTGGTTGTTCTAGCGCAGACCTTAACCTCTGTGAGCTCAGGAGGATCATCTGCAGCCTCACAGAGGGATACCAAGAGTACCCTCACGTCCCCTCGAAGCCTCGGGCTTCGTAACCCAATTCGTTGGAGCCTTCTTTAAAATCAAATGGATGTTCGCTTCTTCTCGTGTTATACTAAGAATTACTACTTAGTTCTCCTAACTAAGGTTTACCACTTAGTTTCCTGAATCGTTATTATCTTAACTAAGGTTTACTACTTAGCCCCTTTTCAACTAAGGTTTACTACTTAGTCCCCTTTCTCGTCAAGTTGGATTGGTTAAGTGTCATTAGTCAATTCAAGTTAACTTAACCCATTCATTTGTCATGTTAAACTGGTTAAGTGTTATCAGTAATTCACGTTGACTTAACCTTATCATAAACCAAGTTATATTGGTTAAGTATTTCTTTTAACCTAACCTTGCCCATCTGTTATAACTAACATGTTATAACGGTAAAGTGTTCCCTTAGTTAACTAAACCCTAACATCTATTTGATTAACATGTTCTAATGGTTAAGTATTGTCCTTCATGTTTTAACTTAACCTTATTCATTTATCACGCTATGATGGTTAAGTGTTCTAAGTTTACTTAACCCCACCCTCTAGTCTAGTCAACATGTTAAATTGGCTAAGTGTATTAACTTTACTTAACCCCACCTTCTAGTCTAGTTAACATGTTAAGTTGGCTAAGTGTATTAACTTTACTTAACCCCACCTTCTAGTCTAATTAACATGTTAAGTTGGTTAAGTGCTTCTATGGACTTAACCCTACCAATTCTAGCTTAACTTTGTTAAGTTGGTTAAGTGCTTCTATGGACTTAACCCTACCAATTCTAGCTTAACTGTATTAAGTTGGCTAAGTGCTTCTATGGACTTAACCCTACCAATTCTAGCTTAACTGTGTTAAGTTGGTTAAGTATTTCTATGGACTTAACCCTACCAATTCTAGCTTAACTGTGTTAAGTTGGTTAAGTGCTTCTATGGACTTAACCCTACCAATTCTAGCTTAACTGTGTTAAGTTGGTTAAGTATTTCTATGGACTTAACCCTACCAATTCTAGCTTAACTGTGTTAAGTTGGTTAAGTATTTTATGGACTTAACCCTACCAATTCTAGCTTAACTGTGTTAAGTTGGTTAAGTATTTCTATGGACTTAACCCTACCAATCCTAGCACATCTCTAATTGTTTTATTAGAGCACCCACCTCTCAGATTAGACATGTATTGTTGTGGCTGCCTGTATGCCGGTCGGGTCTAGGCAGTCTTACGCCACAACTCAGTCTAGCCTCGGGTCTTTATTGGGCCCAATGCTTAGCCCCTCACATTGGATAGTTATTGTTGTGATTACTGGACAGCCGGGCGGGTCCGGGCAGATTTACATCACAACTCAATCCAACCTCGTGCTAAGCGTATTCGTGTTTTCTAATTTACATTTTAGTTATGTAAATTATTCAAATTCAAATTACTGTCACATTCATTTCCAATTAATCTCATTAATTAAGGTAATTAATGCCTTTTTATGCCATAAATCACTTATGTGATTAATGACCAATTTATGGCAAGTTTTCCTGAAATTATCATTTTAACCCAACGTTACCCTATCCAATATTAGGCTAACCATCTTAGCCTAATTTACGTTCGCATGATTTTTGGTGTAAAGTATTAGGCTAAAAACTTAGCCTAATTTAATATACGCAAATTGGCATAAATTAGCATAAACATGACAAGGGTATAACTTTGGTATTGATGGCATAATCAATATGAACATAATAGGGTGTACTTGCAAAATAACTAACATGAACATTTTAGGGGTGAACTTGCTAAATGACTAACATGAACACGATAATGTCATAGGTAACATAAACATTATAATGTCATAGGTATGAATTTGCACTTATAGGCTAACTCAACATATATGTGTTTTTTAACATAGGCCATATTAACAACATACATGAGAATTAGCAATATGAACTAATCCATATACATATGTTAATTTGCAACATAGGCAAATCAACATACGTATATGTGAGTTAGCAACATAGGCTAATCAACATACACATGTGTTAATTAGTAACATAGATTTAAACATACTTGCAAATTAATCCCAACATATGATAAGTGTGAACAAGGCATAAGTTTTTCATAAACATGAACATATAGATTTGACAATTGGTCGCATAACTTCACAACATAAACTTGCATAATAAACTACACAATTCTCATAAGATGTTACAATCCAAGTCCATGCTTATACAAATAATCTAATCCAATAATCCCAAATTTAACATGATAATAGAATCAAGTCACTGGCATAGATTAATATTATACAACATAATAAACATTATATTTAATGATTCCCAATTCAACATGATAATAGAATCAAATCACAAACGTATATTAATAACATAACGAGTATCGTACTATTATCATTTCATCGCAACACATGATATTCATATTAATTCGCATTCTAAAATTGTAGCTAAACTTACAATTATAAACTAGCATCATTACAATTAAAGTACGATTCCACTTTCATTCTACACAAATCAAGTCCCAATTGTTATTCATATCGGAATAGCACTCTACTTACAACATATGACAAATCTTGTATTCAGGATTCTGAATTCTGAATTTGGTGATGCTATCCTTTGTTGTAGACATTGTTTTGATTTATTTATTGTAGCTTTAAGCTTTTGAATCAACTCCTAATCGTCTCTCAACTTGACGGCTACTCCTAGTCTCTCTTCAGCAGCATGACGACTCCATTCTTATATTATTTGTGTGAACTAGGTTGAGTCTTAGGTCCTTTTTATAGAGTTGTAAATTGATTTGAGCCGTCGATGAAGCCAAGATTAATTCTAGCCGTTCGTTCTAAAGAGAAACCAATCAAGAGTTGACACGTAAGCCCTAGTGACACTCCAAAGCTCAGAAATTCGACCAACACTGACCAGGCCAGCCAGAAGTGGGCTGGGTTCGACCTGGCTCAGGGGCCAGGTCGACTACCCAGTCGACACCCAGGTCGACTACCCAGTCGACCTGGGTACCCCTGGTCGACTACCCATCGACCTGGGTCTTCGATGGGAAAATTCCCGCCCAGCCCAACCTGGGTCCGATTTTGAATTTGAATTCGTTTTCTATTCTGTTTTTGAGCCGTTTTAAATTTAAACTGAATTCTGAAACTTCCGGAGGTCATAACTCCTTCATACGGAGTCCGTTTTACGCAAACTCGGACTCTATCTCAATCAGAATTCCGAGACGAACGCAATGGCATAACCCGCTTCCCTTAATTCTTTGATTTCAAATTATTTATACTTTAATTTGTTAATTTACTGTTAATGAAAATTCAGGGTGTTACATTCTCCCCTCCTTAAAGGATTTCGTCCCCAAAATCTCCAAGTCTAGGAGAACATATATCCTACCATCCAAATGTCCATCTACTCAATCATCAAACACGAGAGTCCATTGTCCTTAAAAGACTTCTAATGCTTCATGATCATATGCATCGTGTGTGTACATGCCCTTATCTAATGCAAAGATCAGGCGGTCTACTAATTCAGTTGACCTCCTTAATGCAAATCATGTCAGTGCCATGCACCCAATATGTATGCAAATCCTATTGATACATATTATTTCTATATGACTGCACAACCATTCATACAAGTGCAACGTCCATATGATAACATATCAAGTTTAATTCATAAACAAATACATATATGTAAATGCAATATGAAGGCGTCTGAGCTGATCTAGTGCCTAATACGTGTGTATATGCATTCACGAGCAACCATGAGCAACCACTCGCAACCATCAACCATAACATGTTTAAAATACATGTTTACATCCAAAAGGGTTTCTACCTAAGGATCGAAGATATGACCTAGAGGATATACTTTGGAAAGAGAGAAACAAGTATGCGTAAAATTCCTACAAAAAGATCAACGATATATCCTTAAGAAAAAGAGTATGGTGCGTGAGTCTTATCCTCAACCCCCTATATCGCGTCTTCTTGAGCTTTACTCCACTGTACCTTAACTAATTTAGCTTCACGATTGCGAAGTTTCTTGACCTCCATCTCCAAAATAAACAGATGCCAACCATGATACCAAGTGTATATACTAGGATGATTAGAGGTCTCTCCTCCTAGCTTATCCATCATGCCATAACTATGAGGATCAAAAGCTAAAGGTCACTACGTACTTTTTACTTTTCTTAAGGTTATTCTCTTTATATTATAGCATCTGCCACAACTATTTATCTCCCACGCAAACTATCCTAGTCGAACTCGACATTCCTCAAGTACAAGCCCCAGAGGCTTAAACCAATATCAGACAAGCACTCAAGGAATATCTCCTCCGAATTTGGACTATCTACGTGAGATGATATAAGCAAAAACAACCAAAGATAAATGAAGCGAACCACGAATTGGATTTGAGACACTAATGGGATCTCCTATTATACAAGTACTAAGGTGCAGAGACTCAACTACGTTAGCAGATATGAACAAATGCAAAGCGCTAAAACAAAAAGAAAGAGTACGAACAGAAAAACTAGACTCTTCTAACAGAACTTTACTACCTTCCTCCTAAGTACGCTTAGTAGTGAAAGCATGTACTCGCCCTTCTGAAAACCTTGTCCTTTATTTTTACTTGGATGCCCTATTCTGCTATAGTAAAGATACTTTCTCTTGTCTTAGGTTTTATAATTCATTCCTCCTTCGTGAGCCAAGCCTATATCCATGAATTCCTCATCCTTGGGTTGTGCTCCTTAGCCAAACTCCTCATCCTTTTCCGTGTGTAAACGTGTTGATAAATCCCTCGAATGCTACCTCCGTCGTACAGAACTACAAAGCTTGAAAGAAAACTAGCCGCTGGTGAAACTACTACGGCCATAGATGGAAGTCGGGCACTACTTCGCCCTTCAATGAGGTTACCTCCCAGAAAGCCAGGAGCCCCAGTGACTCAAGAAAGAAGGAAATAAGGACTGAAACAGAGAATTAAAGGATAGTGCATATGGCTTTGGGAAATATGCCTTTAAAACAAACCTTTTCTTTTGGAAATGCTTCTTTAAAAACCATTTTGAAAAATAATTTTTCAAATCTTTTATCTGATCCGATAACCTTTAGCTCTGATACCACATGTAACACCCCACATCCGTTAGTGTCACTCACAAAGGGAATGCACTAAGTTCTGTGGAGCATTTAGGGTAAAAGATGCAGATAAATTACAAGACAGACAGAAATTAAATAGTGGAAAAAAAAACTTTACTTTATTGATAAGATAGTTTGTACAACAATCGTTTTCCAATATCAGAGTATAATCTGTCTTACAAAATAAAGAAGCATAAAAATACATTTATATTCCCCAATGTATCATAAGCCAGCCATAGCAGTGAAAAGGAGAGTCCAAAGCATTTTGTCCAAGAATCTTCAAGCTTGGGAAGAGCAGCGGTCCAATCTAACCTGAGCTGAACTATTCCCTCCTCAACTACCTTGGGGGTGGGGGGGACGGAAGAAAAGAAGACGAAAGAAAAGTAGAGTCAGACATAAAGCCTGAGTAAGTCTAGTGACTATTCAGTCTATCGATAAGAAAAAGATCATGATAAGTATAAACTGGAAATGGGAAAGCACCCTAACTAAGTTAAGTTGTCTAGGACCGAATATACTATCGTACCCCATACTAATCTCTGCACCATCTAACTAGTGTCCCACCTAGAAATGATAACGTGATCCCAATCCCTGTAGTTTTGGTTGCCTTCAGGCGTACATCTATTATTTATTGCCTAGATCTAATCTTGGGTTTTCTATCGAGTGCTTCCTAAATTCAACTAGGGTTTACGCTATCTACCGAACGCTTCTCGGATTCAGGGTTTATGCCACCTAGATCCAACTAGGGATTATGCTACCTGTCGAACGACGCCCTCTAGTCTAGGACACACTACCTAGAGTGGTATATGTTCCTTGACTTTCCCCACGTATGTATCGCGAATCGTTATCATTTGTCTAGATGCACATGTCCTGAAATGTGCGGCCCGAATTCCATGGCAGGGTTACTCTAGAAACACGGAACTCAGTCAGGAGCTTTCAGATATCTGCCGATGCAGATGCTAAGGTCTGTTTTTCTAGTGGCTATGGTCCCACTTGACCCCTCCCTCAACTAATGAAAGGCAAACCTTGAAAAATGAGAACTATACGCCGGCCACCCTATGCCCTAATGTCCTATGGCCATCAGTCAACCATAACTAGATAGCAGGCGTATGTTCACTAGGAGTCCTCCGGTTTTCCGCTTCACGTATCTCGTTTGACTGAAGATTGTAGGTAGACGACGAGTTGCTATCACAGGGCTACTGGTCTCGCCGAATCACGCTGGTCCACCCTAGTCTTTTGGTTGCCATATATTGCAACCAAGGCATACCCCTGGTTCTTCTAACGCAGACCTTAACCTCTGTGAGATCAGGAGGATCATCTACATCCTCACAGAGGGATACCAAGAGTACCCTCACGTCCCCTCGAAGCCTCGGGCTTCGTAACCCAATTCGTTGGAGCCTTCTTTAAAATCAGATGGATGTTCGCTCCTTCTCGTGTTATACTAAGAATTACTACTTAGTTCACCTAACTAAGGTTTACCACTTAGTTTCCTGAATCGTTATTATCTTAACTAAGGTTTACTACTTATCCCCTTTTCAACTAAGGTTTACTACTTAGTCCCCTTTCTCGTCAAGTTGGATTGGTTAAGTGTCATTAGTCAATTCAAGTTAACTTAACCCATTCATTTTTCATGTTAAACTGGTTAAGTGTTTTCAGTAATTCATGTTGACTTAACCTTATCATAAACCAAGTTATATTGGTTAAGTATTTCTTTTAACCTAACCTTGCCCATCTGTTTTAACTAACATGTTATAACGGTTAAGTGTTCCCTTAGTTAACTTAACCCTAACATCTGTTTGATTAACATGTTCTAATGGTTAAGTATTGTAACAACCCGTATTTTCAATAACCTGTTATAACGTAAATCGAGGCAGAATTTAATTCAAAAATATGAATCAAGGGAAACGGCCATTACGTTCGTCTCGGAAAATACGCGAAATAGAGTCCGAGTTTTCGAAAATCGGAGTCCGTATGACCCGATTAAGGCCCAACGAAGTTTTCAGAAAATTTCTAAGTAAAAACAGATTTCAAATTCAAACTTGAATTTGGAAAATTGGGCCAGTTTGGGCCAGGCGGGAAAATTCCCGCCAGAGTACCCAAGTCGACAGCCCTGTCGACTTGGGAGTCGACTTGGTTGGACCCAAGTCGACAGCCCTGTCGACTTGGCTGTCGACTTGGTCCAGCCGGGCTGTTTAGCCTGGTGCACCATTTTGAGATTGTGTTGAGCTTGGGGGCCAGAATCGGTTTTAAGGGCTGAGATTGCAACTAGGGTTTAATCCTATGGCCTAAAACACTTGCCTAATCTATAAATAAGACCCTAACCTTGCCCTAAATCATCATTAATCTATCCTACAACTAAACTATGGCAAAATCAATCCTCTCATGGCCTCCACTCTCTTCATAAAATTCCTAAATCAATTTCTAAGTGATTTTCCATGCATACAAGTGTTTTTAGACTTGTATGAGCATCATTAGCTTGCATTCAAGTCAAGTTTCTATATTTGCATCATAAAGGAAGGGTTTTGATCATTTTAGCTTGCATTTTGGGTTTAATTTGGTTGCATAAGGGCTTTGTCATATTTCCTAAGCATTGTAAGCCCTATTCTACTTTCATACTTAAACTCTAAAGTTAAATGTATGATATGCAAGTTTTCTATGATGTAATATGCAAGTTTATCATGTTATGCAAGTTTTCTATGATGTAATATGCAAGTTTATCATGTTATGCGAGTATGCTATGATATGATATGCAAGTTCATCATGTTATGTTATGCAAGTTGGATATGCAAGTTGTCATATGATATGCAAGTTGTGTTATGCAAGTTTGGGTTGAACATTTTGTTCATGCTATCATGTTATGCAAGCTTATCTTGGGTTTATGAACATAAAGCTTCAAGCTTTATGCCAAAGGTGGCATTTTGGCAACATGTAAGTTATCATATCTCTTATGATAACTTGCATGTGAGGCTGAATGCGAACTTATGGCCATGTCTACATGCCATTTAGCACCATGTATCATCAATATGCCAAGTTTGATTTTATGCATGCTTTTGGGGCCTAAAAATGTAATATGCAAGTATATGAACATATGTACATTTCTTATGCCACCATGTTGAACTTGTGGCTTCAACACCTTTATGTCACGATTATGCCAAGTTCCCTCTTTCTATCCTTTATGCGCTATTGCGATATGTAAGCGAGGGGATTGCGTTTGGGTTTGGGTAAACTTAAAAGACATAAAAACATAAGCTTGGGAATTTACCTATTAAGTTAGGTCTACCCATTGGGAATTTACCTATTAAGTTAGGTCTACCCAATTGCTTGAAAATTTGTAACATGTTTTGGAAACATGATGGACATGACACTTAGAAACGATAAGTGTGGCCAACTCGAGGTTGGGTTGAGTTTGTAGCGTAAACCTACCCGGAACCGACCGGCTTAACTAGTTGCTACAAACAATAGGACCCAATGTGAGAAGTTGGTCATGTTGTACCTTGGACCCGAGGTTAGACCAAGTTGTGGTGTAAAGCTACCCGGACCCGCCCGGCTTAACTAGTAACCACAACAAGGTCTAATGTGAGAGGTTAAGGCGCATTAAATTAATTAATGCCTCGTGATTAGGGTTAAGTCATGGTCCACTTAGTACTTAACCAATTTGGGCTCGGTAGATTAATTGGGGTTAAGCCGTGAACTCATCGTTACACTTAACCAAATTAATCCATGATTAGCAAGAGGGTTAAACCGTACCTAACCCACTAGAAAAATCATGCAATGGGGGCCCACTCCAGCAGTAATCCCAAGTTAGTATCATCATGACCCTAGGGACTAGGCTAGGGAGGGGGCACGATTACTGGACTGGAGGTAAGTGACCAAAAGCGATGGCAGAGGGTACGCCGGTGTAGTTCCAGGCGGACCATGGTCGTGCACATAGTCCGAAGCTGGGGAAATCATGCACGGGTACCAGTAGATCGAGACTGTGCACTCATGTTTATGGTGTCCAGGGGTTGCCACCCTAGGGCTTGATACACCCGACGGGAGACCCTGCACAGTCTGACTACAATTATGTTTGGGCCGTATTGACACCAACACGTGACGAGTTAGGCTTAGGGAGCCGATCGACTAGACCGTTTGGTTGGACCTTGTATTAGGGTCATTCCATGTTGTTGGGCCAAAGCTTGGGCCAAGGGATCAATACTTGTTTATTCAAGTCATGTTAGTTTGCTAGTACACCTGTGGTGCAAAACCTTAATCCTGATTATGTGATGACACCTTTATCTACTTTGTTAGTTCATCATCATACTAGTATTGTTGTTATCCTTATGTTCATCCCTGCTGCTCATGCCAGTTAACTTTATCAGTTTACATTGATTGTAGTAGGGCTTACTCAGTCTTTTTGACTGACCTGTTTTCTTTCGCCTCTTTTCTTCCGTTTCCCCCCCCCCCCAAGGTTCTCAGGGAGGGAATATTGGAGCTTAGCAGGATTTCTGACCGCTTGCTTGTGGGATTTAGCTCATGTACGGTTTGACATGAAGCTAGCTATGGCTATCACTTCTTTTGGGGATTAGTATTTATGTATTTCAGTTTTTTTCAGTTGATGTTGTTTTATCTAGACTTGTTTGTTTGGAAAGTTGACATTATGATGTAACAGACTTGTTTTGAAATGGTTTAAAATCTTCCGCTGTTTTATTTATGTTATTTACTCTGTTTACGCATATACATATGTTCTTGTTCTGCCTTGATATATCATTATGCATGTTTACCTGATTCAAACGCCCCTCCAAAGTCAGAGTGCTTGCAAGAGTCACCCTGGCGGAGGTGGGGTGTTATATTTGGTATCAGAGCATATGGTTTACGAGAAGGAACAAAAAGGTTTTTAAAACTTTTTGGAAAACTATTTTCAAAACTAAGTATAAAGTATTTTCCAAAGAAAAGTCTAGTTTATTTTAAAGGCTATTCCCCAAAAAGCCATTAGCAAAATTCCTTCGTTTTTTCGCCATTCTGAATCTGTCTTTTTCTTCGTTTTCCGCATGGCCGATAACTTTGCTATTCCAGAGGGAGTACACGTACCTCTTTGGTACAGGAGACTTTTGGAGGCTAGGGCGACCGAAGCCGGCCCCGCAGATGTTCCTCCTCCTCCTCCAGTAGTTAATATTCCTCCTCCTCCTGTCGCTAATGTTCCTCCTCCTCCTGTCGCTGAGGTTCCTCTTCCTCCTCCCCCTCAGCATCCTCAGCCCGACTTCGCAAAGACTTGCAAAGATTTCAAAGCAATGGGTGGCAAGAACTTTCAAGGCACTGAGACTTTTGTAGAGGCCAGAAATTGGTTGAAAGAGACCGAGGATTTATTTGCTATCTTTGGGTTAGACGATCAGAGGAAGATCTTGTTGGCGGTTTGGCTTATGAAGGATGAAGCCGCTTATTGGTGGGAAGTCACCAATGGTACTAGGCCTGTTGAGACTTGGGCCGATCTCAGGGCAAGATTCGTGCTTAAGTTTCTATCTTCTGCTGAGGAGAATCTGCAAATGGAGAGGTTCATAACTTTGAAGCAAGGAGATATGTCTGTCAAAGAATATGTGAACAAGTTCAATCAGTTAGCTCGTTTTGGCTTGGATATGGTGAATACTCCTCAGAAGAAGGCTCTTCGTTTTGCTAGAGGATTGAATGAGCCGTTGCAGGGATTGGCTATGTCACATATTCCCCATGGGGCCACGTTTGAGAGTTTGGTTGATATGGCGTTACTTCAGGGAGATGTCAAGAAAGAGACCAAGATGAATGATACTCAAGCCAAGAAGACTGATTCCCAGGGAAAAGGAAATCAGGGTAATCCAAGTGGTCAAAGCAGTCAAGGCAATCAGAACAAGAACAAGAGTCAAGGCAACAAGGGGAACAACAACAAGGGCAATAACAACAAGGGCAAGAACAACAAGGGGAAGTGCCATTACTGCGGTTCAGTTGGGCATCTTATTAAGGATTGTAAGAAGAGGAAAAGGAAGAATGGTGAATGCTTTTTCTGCGGTGAGACTGGACATTTCAGTAAGGATTGCCCGAGGAAGCAAGGGCAAGGCCAGGGTCAGACTCAGCGTGCTGGACCTTCAGGACGGCAAGTTCATGCTCTCAATGTCGCTCCAGTTCCCGATCGAGGTAGTATTTCTGTTGAGAGCCTTGTGTATATTTCTGATTTTCTAGTTCGTACCTTGTTTGATTCTGGTGCATCGCATAGCTTTATCTCATCTGATCTTGTTGATAGTTTGCACCTTAGTACTAGCTTGGTAGATGATCCCGTCTGTGTCTCAAATCCTATTGGGGGTTCCGCCCATTTGTCTATGATATGTGGGGATTTGAGGATCTCTATACTGAGTGTAGAGTTCTTGTGCAGTGCTTATGTTCTTGGTTTCAGGGGATACGGATTGGTATTGGGCATGGATTGGTTGTCCAGATATGGAGTCATCCTTGATTGTGAGCATAGGGTTGTGAGGCTCGTGACTCGCCTCGGAAACACCCTAGAGATTTCTTGTGATCTGAGAGGTCCCGTCACGTTGTGCTATCTGGAATCACTCGACTCGTCAATGGAAACTCTTTAGTCTGTGAGAGTGGTTCAAGAGTATCTGGATGTTTTTGATGAAGTTAGGGGGTTGCCCCCTAAGCGAGAGATTGATTTCCGCATTTATCTGGTGGATAATGCAAAGCCGGTTTCTTTGCCCGTTCGGCACATGGCTCCGCGTGAAAGGCGGGAGCTAAGTAAGCAAGTGAAAGAGTTGCTTGAGAAGAACTTCATTAGACGAAGTATATCTGAATGGGGAGCGCCTGTGGTATTTGCTACCAAGGCAGATGGTTCTCTCCGACTCTGTGTTGACTATCGAGAGTTGAATAAGCTGACTAAGAAGAACAGACACCCGTTACTGAGGATTGATGATCTCTTTGACCAGCTTGTCGGTGCTTCTGTTTTCTCTCAGCTTGATCTTGCTACTGGATTTCATCAGCTCAGGGTAGCTGAAGATAGTATAGACAAGACTGCGTTCAGAACTCCAGACGGATTCTTCGAATGGCTTGTCATGCCATTCGGCTTGACTAATGCACCCGCATATTTCGTGGACTTGATGAGTAGGGTGTTCAGGGAGTTCTTGAACAAGTTTGTCATGGTCTTCGTAGATGATATTCTGATCTTCTCTAAGGATGAGGAAGAGCACGCAAGGCATCTCATGGAGGTGATGGATACGCTTAGAGCGCATCAGTTGAAGGCCAAGTTCTCCAAGTGTCACTTTTGGAGAAGGGAAGTTAGATTCCTTGGGCATATAGTATCTAAGCAGGGCTTAGAGGTGGATCCCGCTAAGGTAGTTGTAGTTCAGGATTGGAAGACTCCAAGGAATGCAACCGAAGTGAGAAGTTTTCTAGGTCTTGCGGGTTTTTACCGGAAGTTCATCAAGGACTTCGCGAAAATTTCCGCTCCTCTCACTAAATTGACGAAGAAGAATTTAGTTTTTGCTTGGAGCATAGAATGCGAGCTTGCTTTTCAGAAGATCAAGAGAGCCCTCACATCAGCACCCGTTCTAGCTTTGCCCGATGGAGGGAAGTTATTTACAGTATACACCGATGCATGTGGCACGGGGTTAGGAGCTGTTCTTATGTAAGAAGGAAGGGTGATATGCTTTGGCGGTAGACAACTCAAAGTACATGAGAAGAATTATCCCACTCATGACTTAGAGTTGGCAGCAATAGTATATGCACTCAAGGCTTGGCGTCATTATCTTCTGGGAGAAAGATTTGAGCTTTATACCGATCACAAGTCATTGAAGTATCTCTTTTCTCAGAAGGATATGAATCTGAGGCAACAAAGATGGATGGAATTCTTGGCGTCCTATGATTTTGAGATAGCCTATACCCCTGGCAAGGGGAATGTGGTAGCAGATGCATTGAGTAGAAGAAGGTTGACCCTAAGTCCTCTATTCGTTGAGATGAAGAATTTAGAGTATGTGGCGACCTTTGATTTCTCTTTGGTGATTGAGTCGATGACCGGTTCTTTAGCATCTCTGGAACTCAGACCTACCCTTCTTGATCAAGTTGGGGCTTCGCAGAGAGAAGACCCTCAGATAGTTGAGATTATGGATAAGCTGATTCGAGGAGAGACGTCTAGTCATCTCGCTCGATATTCTATTGATGACAAGGGTTGGCTGAGGAGAGACAGAAGGTTATGTGTTCCTATGGTAGAAGATCTAGTAAGAAGAGTTCTTGAGGAAGCACATCGCTCTAAGTTGACTATACATCCAAGCGGAGATAAGATGTATAAAGATATGAAGCGCATTTTCTTTTGGCCTGGGATGAAGAAGGACGTGGCAGAGTTTGTCTCTAGATGTATCATTTGCCAGCAAGTTAAGGCCGAGTCGAAGAAGCCCGGTGGGCTATTGCATCCTCTAGACGTTCCACTTTGGAAGTGGGAGAGTATTTCCATGGATTTTATCGATGGGCTACCAAGGTCAAGGAAAGGGAATACGAGCATTTGGGTTATTGTGGATAGACTTACGAAGAGTTCTCATTTCATTCCGGTAAAGAGCAAGAGGACCGCATCTTGGCTAGCGTCTTTATATCTTCGTGAGATTGTGAGACTTCATGGAGTCCCTTCTAGTATTGTCAGTGACCGTGACCCAATTTTTACAAGTCAGTTCTGGAATAGCTTGCAAGAAGCTATGGGCACAAGGTTGAATCTAAGTACGGCTTATCACCCACAGACGGACGGTCAAACCGAAAGGGTGAATAGGGTACTCGAGGATCTGTTGAGGCTTTGTATTCTGGATTTTGGTGGTACTTGGGAAGACCATCTTCCTCTTGTTGAGTTTGCATATAATAACAGTTATCAGGCAAGCATAGGGATGGCTCCATTTGAAGCTTTATATGGAAGGCCGTGCAAGTCACCTACATGTTGGTGGGAGACTACAGATAAGCTTATACTTGGGCCTGATATGATCAGAGATACATCCGAGAAGGTCGAGTTGATTCGGAGACAGATGAAAGCGGCCCAGGACCGACAGAAATCCTATGCTGATAAGCGAAGAACTGATTTGGAGTTTGATGTTGGGGATATGGTTTTCGTGAAGGTTTCTCCTTTGCGGAATGTGGTCCGATTTGGAGCCGTTGGGAAGTTGGCACCGAGGTTTGTTGGACCATTCCCTATTATAGAGAGGATCGGGCAGATGGCTTATAGAGTGAAGTTGCCCGAGAAGCTTGCCGGAGTACACGATGTTTTTCATGTCTCGCATCTCCGGAAGTGTTTGCATGAATCAGCAGAGGTTGTTGAGCCGAGTGTTCTGAAAGATGTGGAAGTGGAGAGAGAGGCTACCTTAAGGAGAGCTCCGATTCGTATCTTGGGGACGGAGACCAAGAAGCTAAGGAATCGAGAGGTCAAGATGGTGAAGGTCCAATGGGGTGAAGCCGAAGAAGACGCAACTTGGGAAACCGAGGAGAAGATGCGTGGGCTTTATCCATTCCTTTTTGAGGGTACACTCTCAATCTCTTTTCTTTGTTAGCATATCTTTCTCTTCGCTATCCATGTTTAGCTAGTTTATCGTGTTAATCTTGTCATGAGAAGCTTAGGTAGAAACCCTTTGGATGAAACATGTGTTTGAAACATGTTATGCTTGATGGTTGCAAGTGGTTGCAAGTGTTTGCAAGTGGTTACTCGTGGATGCATTATACACGTTAGGTACTAGATCGGCTCACACACTCCTCATATTGCATATGCATGAGTGTTTATGCTTATTCATGAATGAAAATTTTTGTGTTATCACATGAATGTTGCATATGGGTGTATGTTGTGTGCACACATATAGATGTTATACATTATGTTAGGAATTGCATACATATGGATTCATTTCACTAACATAATTTGAATCTATGATATTTGCATTAGATAAGGACATATACACACACCTTTGCATATTGTCATACAACATTTAGAATCTTGTAAGGACAATGATTGCTCGTGGATGATGTTTTGAGTAGATGGATGTTGGATGGTAGGATACGTTCTTCCTAACTTGAAGATTTCGGGGGCGAAATCCTTTAAGGAGGGGAGAATGTAACAACCCGTATTTTCAATAACCTGTTATAACGTAAATCGAGGCAGAATTTAATTCAAAAATCTGAATCAAGGGAAACGGGCTATGCCATTACGTTCGTCTCGGAAAAATACGCGAAATAGAGTCCGAGTTTTCGAAAATCGGAGTCCGTATGACCCGATTAAGGCCCAACGAAGTTTTCAGAAAATTTCTAAGTAAAAACAGATTTCAAATTCAAACTTGAATTTGGAAAATTGGGCCAGTTTGGGCCAGGCGGGAAAATTCCCGCCAGATTACCCAAGTCGACAGCCCTGTCGACTTGGGAGTCGACTTGGTTGGACCCAAGTCGACAGCCCTGTCGACTTGGCTGTCGACTTGATCCAGCCGGGCTGTTTAGCCTGGTGCACCATTTTGAGATTGTGTTGAGCTTGGGGGCCAGATTCGGTTTTAAGGGCTGAGATTGCAACTAGGGTTTAATCCTATGGCCTAAAACACTTGCCTAATCTATAAATAAGACCCTAACCTAGCCCTAAATCATCATTAATCTATCCTACAACTAAACTATGGCAAAATCAATCCTCTCATGGCCTCCACTCTCTTCATAAAATTCCTAAATCAATTTCTAAGTGATTTTCCATGCATACAAGTGTTTTTAGACTTGTATGAGCATCATTAGCTTGCATTCAAGTCAAGTTTCTATATTTGCATCATAAAGGAAGGGTTTTGATCATTTTAGCTTGCATTTTGGGTTTAATTTGGTTGCATAAGGGCTTTGTCATAATTCCTAAGCATTGTAAGCCCTATTCTACTTTCATACTTAAACTCTAAAGTTAAATGTATGATATGCAAGTTTTCTATGATGTAATATGCAAGTTTATCATGTTATGCAAGTTTTCTATGATGTAATATGCAAGTTTATCATGTTATGCAAGTATGCTATGATATGATATGCAAGTTCATCATGTTATGTTATGCAAGTTTGATATGCAAGTTGTCATATGATATGCAAGTTGTGTTATGCAAGTTTGGGTTGAACATTTTGTTCATGCTATCATGTTATGCAAGCTTATCTTGGGATTATGAACATAAAGCTTCAAGCTTTATGCCAAAGGTGGCATTTTGGCAACATGTAAGTTATCATATCTCTTATGATAACTTGCATGTGAGGCTGAATGCGAACTTATGGCCATGTCTACATGCCATTTAGCACCATGTATCATCAATATGCCAAGTTTGATTTTATGCATGCTTTTGGGGCCTAAAAATGTAATATGCAAGTATATGAACATATGTACATTTCTTATGCCACCATGTTGAACTTGTGGCTTCAACACCTTTATGTCACGATTATGCCAAGTTCCCTCTTTCTATCCTTTATGCGCTATTGCGATATGTAAGCGAGGGGATTGCGTTTGGGTTTGGGTAAACTTAAAAGACATAAAAACATAAGCTTGGGAATTTACCTATTAAGTTAGGTCTACCCATTGGGAATTTACCTATTAAGTTAGGTCTACCCAATTGCTTGAAAATTTGTAACATGTTTTGGAAACATGATGGACATGACACTTAGAAAAGATAAGTGTGGCCAACTCGAGGTTGGGTTGAGTTTGTAGCGTAAACCTACCCGGAACCGACCGGCTTAACTAGTTGCTACAAACAATAGGACCCAATGTGAGAAGTTGGTCATGTTGTACCTTGGACCCGAGGTTAGACCAAGTTGTGGTGTAAAACTACCCGGACCCGCCCGGCTTAACTAGTAACCACAACAAGGTCTAATGTGAGAGGTTAAGGCGCATTAAATTAATTAATGCCTCGTAATTATGGGCTCGGTTATGGGCTCGGTTATGGGCTCGGTTATGGGCTCGGTTTATGGGCTCGGTTATGGGCTCGGTTATGGGCTCGGTTATGGGCTCGGTAATGGGCTCGGTTATGGGCTCGGTTATGGGCTGGGTTATGGGCTGGGTTATGGGCTCGGTTATGGGTTATGGGCTCGATTATGGGCTCGGTTATGGGCTCGGTTGTGGGCTCGGTTGTGGGCTCGGTTGTGGGCTCGGTTGTGGGCTCGGTTGTGGGCTCGGTTGTGGGCTCGGTTATGGGCTCGTTTTGTGGGCTCGGTTATGGGCTCGGTTATGGGCTCGGTTCTGGGCTCGGTTATGGGCTCGGGTTATGGGCTCGGGTTATGGGCTCGGTTATGGGCTCGGTTATGGGCTCGGTTATGGGCTCGGTTTATGGGCTCGGTTATGGGCTCGGTTATGGGCTCGGTAATGGGCTCGGTTATGGGTTATGGGCTCGGTAATGGGCTCGGTTATGGGCTCGGTTATGGGCTCGGTTTAGGGGCTCGGTTTAGGGCTCGGTCATGGGCTCGGTTATGGGCTCGGTTATGGGATCGGTTTGGAGCTCGGTTTGGGGGCTCGGTTATGGGCTCGGTTATGGGCTCGGTTTATGGGCTCGGTTTGTAGGCTCGGTTTTGGGCTCGGTTTTGGGCTCGGTTATGGGCTCGGTTATGGGCTCGGTTATGGGCACGGTTATGGGCACGATTTATGGGCTCGTTTATGGGCTCGGTTATGGGCTCGGTTATGGGCTCGGTTATGGGCTCGGTTCTGGGCTCGGTTATGGGCTCGGTTATGGGCTCGGTTTTGGACTCGGCTCGGTTATGGGCTCGGCTCGGTTATGGGCTCGGTTATGGGCTCGGTTATGGGCTCGGTTATGGGCTCGGTTTATGTGCTCGGTTTATGGGCTCGGTTATGGGCTCGGTTATGGGCTCGGTTATGGGCTCGGTTTTGGGCTCGGTTTATGGGCTCGGTTATGGGCTCGGTTATGGGCTCGGTTATGGTCTCGGTTATGGTCTCGGTTATGGGCTCGGTTATGGGCTCGGTTATGCGCTAGGTTATGGGCTCGGTTATGGGCTCGGTTATGGGCTCGGTTAGGGGCTCGGTTATGGGGCTCAGTTATGGGCTCGGTTATGGGCTAGGTTATGGGCTCGGTTTTGTTTTTTATGGGCTCGGTTATGGGCTCGGTTCGGGGCTCGGTTCTGGGCTCGGTTCTGGGCTCGGTTTTATGGGCTCGGTTTTGGGCTCGGTTATGGGCTCGGTTTTGGGCTCGGTTTTGGGCTCGTTTATGGGCTCGGTTTATGGGCTCGGTTATGGGCTCGGTTATGGGCTCGGGTTACGGGCTCGGTTATGGGCTCGGGTTATGGGCTCGGTTATGGGCTCGGTTATGGGCTCGGTTAATGGGCTCGGTTAATGGGCTCGGTTATGGGCTCGGTTTATGGGCTCGGTTATGGGCTCGGTTATGGGCTCGGTTATGGGCTCGGGTTATGGGCTCGGTTATGGGCTCGGGTATGGGCTCGGTAATGGGCTCGGTTTATGGGCTCGGTTATGGGCTCGGTTATGGGCTCGGTTATGGGCTTGGGCTCGGTTATGGGCTTGGGCTCGGTTATGGGCTCGGTTATGGGCTCGGTTATGGGCTCGGTTATGGGCTCGGTTTATGGGCTCGGTTATGGGCTCGGTTATGGGCTCGGTTATGGGCTCGGGATCGGTTATGGGCTCGGGCTCGGTTATGGGCTCGGTTATGGGCTCGGCTATGGGCTCGGTTTATGGGCTCGGCTATGGGCTCGGTTATGGGCTCGATTATGGGCTCGGTTATGGTTATGGGCTCGGTTATGGGCTCGGTTTATAGGCTCGGTTATGGGCTCGGTTATGGGCTCGGTTTATGGGCTCGGTTATGGGCTCGGTTATGGGCTCGGTTTTGGGCTCGGTTATGGGCTCTGGGCTCGGTTATGGGCTCGGTTATGGGCTCGGTTTATGGGCTGGGTTATGGGCTCGGTTATGGGCTCGGTTTATGGGCTCGGTTTTGGGCTCGGTTTTGGGCTCGGTTTTGGGCTCGGTTATGGGCTCGGTTATGGGCTCGGTTTTGGGCTCGGATTTTGGGCTCGGTTTTGGGCTCGGTTATGGGCTCGGTTATGGGCTCGGTTATGGGCTCGGTATGGGGCTCGGTTTGTGGCTCGGTTTGTGGCTCTGTTATGGGCTCGGTTTTGGGCTCGGTTTTGGGCTCGGTTATGGGCTTGGGCTCGGTTATGGGCTCGGTTATGGGCTCGGTTATGGGCTTGGTCATGGGCTCGGTTATGGGCTTGGGCTCGGTTATGGGCTCGGTTTACGGGCTCGGTTTACGGGCTCGGTTATGGGCTCGGTTATGGGCTCGGTTATGGGCTCGGTTATGGGCTCGGGTTATGGGCTCGGGTATGGGCTCGGTTATGGTTATGGGCTCGGTTATGGTTATGGGCTCGGTTATGGTTTCGGTTATGGGCTCGGTTATGGGCTCGGTTTATGGGCTCGGTTATGGGCTCGGTTATGGGCTCGGTTATGGGCTCGGTTATGGGCTGGTTTATAGGCTCGGTTTATGGGCTCGGTTATGGGCTCGGTTATGGGCTCGGTTTGGGCTCGGTTATGGGCTCGGTTATGGGCTCGGTTATGGGCTCGGTTTATGGGCTCGGTTATGGGCCCGGTTATGGGCCCGGGTTATGGGCTCGGTTATGGGCTCGATTATGGGCTCGGTTATGGGCTCGGTTTATGGGCTCGGTTATGGGCTCGGTTATGGGCTCGGTTATGGGCTCGGTTATGGGTTATGGGCTCGGTTATGGGTTATGGGCTCGGTTATGGGCTCGGGTTATGGGCTCGGTTATGGGCTCGGTTATGGGCTCGGTTTTGGGCTCGGTTTTGGGCTCGGTTTTGGGCTCGGTTTTGGGCTCGGTTATGGGCTCGGTTATGGGTTATGGGTTATGGGCTCGGTTATGGGCTCGGTTATGGGCTTGGTCATGGGCTCGGTTATGGGCTTGGGCTCGGTTATGGGCTCGGTTTACGGGCTCGGTTTACGGGCTCGTTTACGGGCTCCGTTATGGGCTCGGTTATGGGCTCGGTTATGGGCTCGGTTATGGGCTCGGTTATGGGCTCGGTTATGGGCTCGGTTATGGTTATGGGCTCGGTTATGGGCTCGGTTATGGGCTCGGTTATGGGCTCGGTTATGGGCTCGGTTATGGGCTCGGTTATGGGCTCGGTTATGGGCTCGGTTATGGGCTCGGTTATGGGCTCGGTTATGGGCTCGGTTATGGGCTCGGTTATGGGCTCGGTTATGGGCTCGGTTATGGGCTCGGTTATGGGCTCGGTTATGGGCTCGGTTATGGGCTCGGTTATGGGCTCGGTTATGGGCTCGGTTATGGGCTCGGTTATGGGCTCGGTTTGGGCTCGGTTATGGGCTCGGGCTCGGTTATGGGCTCGGGCTCGGTTATGGGCTCGGTTATGGGCTCGGTTATGGGCTCGGTTATGGGCTCGGTTATGGGCTCGGTTATGGGCTCGGTTATGGGCTCGGTTATGGGCTCGGTTATGGGCTCGGTTATGGGCTCGGTTTAGGGGCTCGGTTTAGGGCTCGGTTTAGGGCTCGGTTATGGGCTCGGTTATGGGCTCGGTTTATGGGCTCGGTTATGGGCTCGGTTATGGGCTCGGTTATGGGCTCGGTTATGGGCTCGGTTATGGGCTCGGTTAATGGGCTCGGTTATGGGCTCGGTTATGGGCTCGGTTATGGGCTCGGTTATGGGCCCGGTTATGGGCCCGGTTATGGGGCCCGGTTATGGGGCCCGGTTATGGGGCCCGGTTATGGGCCCGGTTATGGGCCCGGTTATGGGCCCGGTTATGGGCCCGGTTATGGGCCCGGTTATGGGCCCGGTTATGGGCCCGGTTATGGGCTCGGTTATGGGCTCGGTTATGGGCTCCGGTTATGGGCTGGGTTATGGGCTCGGTTATGGGCTCGGTTATGGGCTCGGTTATGGGCTCGGTTATGGGCTCGGTTATGGGCTCGGTTATGGGCTCGGTTATGGGCTCGGTTATGGGCTCGGTTTTGGGCTCGGTTTTGGGCTCGGTTTTGGGCTCGGTTTTGGGCTCGGTTTTGGGCTCGGTTTTGGGCTCGGTTATGGGCTCGGTTATGGGCTCGGTTATGGGCTCGGTTTTGGGCTCGGTTTTGGGCTCGGTTTTGGGCTCGGTTAGGGGCTCGGTTAGGGGCTCGGTTACGGGCTCGGTTACGGGCTCGGTTACGGGCTCGGTTACGGGCTCGGTTACGGGCTCGGTTACGGGCTCGGTTACGGGCTCGGTTACGGGCTCGGTTACGGGCTCGGTTACGGGCTCGGTTATGGGCTCGGTTATGGGCTCGGTTATGGGCTCGGTTATGGGCTCGGTTATGGGCTCGGTTATGGGCTCGGTTATGGGCTCGGTTATGGGCTCGGTTATGGGCTCGGTTATGGGCTCGGTTATGGGCTCGGTTATGGGCTCGGGCTCGGTTATGGGCTCGGTTTATGGGCTCGGTTATGGGCTCGGTTATGGGCTCGGTTATGGGCTCGGTTATGGGCTCGGTTATGGGCTCGGTTATGGGCTCGGTTATGGGCTCGGTTATGGGCTCGGTTATGGGCTCGGTTATGGGCTCGGTTATGGGCTCGGTTATGGGCTCGGTTATGGGCTCGGTTATGGGCTCGGTTATGGGCTCGGTTATGGGCTCGGTTATGGGCTCGGTTATGGGCTCGGTTATGGGCTCGGTTATGGGCTCGGTTATGGGCTCGGTTATGGGCTCGGTTATGGGCTCGGTTATGGGCTCGGTTATGGGCTCGGTTATGGGCTCGGTTATGGGCTCGGGTTATGGGCTCGGGTTATGGGCTCGGTTATGGGCTCGGTTATGGGCTCGGTTATGGGCTCGGTTATGGGCTCGGTTATGGGCTCGGTTATGGGCTCGGTTATGGGCTCGGTTATGGGCTCGGTTATGGGCTCGGTTATGGGCTCGGTTATGGGCTCGGTTATGGGCTCGGTTATGGGCTCGGTTATGGGCTCGGTTATGGGCTCGGTTATGGGCTCGGTTATGGGCTCGGTTATGGGCTCGGTTATGGGCTCGGTTATGGGCTCGGTTATGGGCTCGGTTATGGGCTCGGTTATGGGCTCGGTTATGGGCTCGGTTATGGGCTCGGTTATGGGCTCGGTTATGGGCTCGGTTATGGGCTCGGTTATGGGCTCGGTTATGGGCTCGGTTATGGGCTCGGTTATGGGCTCGGTTATGGGCTCGGTTATGGGATTGGGCTCGGTTATGGGCTCGGTTATGGGCTCGGTTATGGGCTCGGTTATGGGCTCGGTTATGGGCTCGGTTATGGGCTCGGTTATGGGCTCGGTTATGGGCTCGGTTATGGGCTCGGTTATGGGCTCGGTTATGGGCTCGGTTTTGGGCTCGGTTTTGGGCTCGGTTTTGGGCTCGGTTTTGGGCTCGGTTATGGGCTCGGTTATGGGCTCGGTTATGGGCTCGGTTATGGGCTCGGTTTGTGGGCTCGGTTATGGGCTCGGTTATGGGCTCGGTTATGGGCTCGGTTATGGGCTCGGTTATGGGCTCGGTTATGGGCTCGGTTGGCTCGGTTATGGCTCGGTTATGGGCTCGGTTATGGCTCGGTTATGGGCTCGGTTATGGGCTCGGTTATGGGGCTCGGTTATGGGCTCGGTTATGGGCTCGGTTATGGGCTCGGTTATGGGCTCGGTTTATGGGCTCGGTTATGGGCTCGGTTATGGGCTCGGTTATGGGCTCGGTTATGGGCTCGGGTTATGGGCTCGGTTATGGGCTCGGTTATGGGCTCGGTTATGGGCTCGGTTATGGGCTCGGTTATGGGCTCGGTTATGGGCTCGGTTATGGGCTCGGTTATGGGCTCGGTTATGGGCTCGGTTATGGGCTCGGTTATGGGCTCGGTTATGGGCTCGGTTATGGGCTCGGTTATGGGGCTCGGTTATGGGCTCGGTTATGGGCTCGGTTATTGGGCTCGGTTATGGGCTCGGTTATGGGCTCGGTTATGGGCTCGGTTATGGGCTCGCGTTATGGCTCGGTTATGGGCTCGGTTATGGGCTCGGTTATGGCTCGGTTATGGGCTCGGTTATGGGCTCGGTTATGGGCTCGGTTATGGGCTCGGTTATGGGCTCGGTTATGGGGCTCGGTTATGGGGCTCGGTTATGGGCTCGGTTATGGGCTCGGTTATGGGCTCGGTTATGGGCTCGGTTATGGGCTCGGTTATGGGCTCGTTATGCGGTTATGGGCTCGGTTATGGGCTCGGTTATGGGCTCGGTTATGGGCTCGGTTATGGGCTCGGTTATGGGCTCGGTTATGGGCTCGGTTATGGGCTCGTTATGGGCTCGGTTATGGGCTCGGTTATGGGCTCGGTTATGGGCTCGGTTATGGGCTCGGTTATGGCTCGGTTATGGGCTCGGTTATGGGCTCGGTTATGGGCTCGGTTATGGGCTCGGTTATGGGCTCGGTTATGGGCTCGGTTATGGGCTCGGTTATGGGCTCGGTTATGGGCTCGGTTATGGGCTCGGTTTTGGGCTCGGTTTGGGCTCGGTTTTGGGCTCGGTTATGGGCTCGGTTATGGGCTCGGTTATGGGCTCGGTTATGGGCTCGGTTATGGGCTCGGTTATGGGCTCGTTATGGGCTCGGTTATGGGCTCGGTTATGGGCTCGGTTATGGGCTCGGTTATGGGCTCGGTTATGGGCTCGGTTATGGGCTCGGCTCGGTTATGGGCTCGGTTATGGGCTCGGTTATGGGCTCGGTTATGGGCTCGGTTATGGGCTCGGTTATGGGCTCGGTTATGGGCTCGGTTATGGGCTCGGTTATGGGCTCGGTTATGGGCTCGGTTATGGGCTCGGTTATGGGCTCGGTTATGGGCTCGTTATGGGCTCGGTTATGGCTCGGTTATGGGCTCGGTTATGGGCTCGGTTATGGGCTCGGATCGTTATGGGCTCGGTTATGGGCTCGGTTATGGGCTCGGTTATGGGCTCGGTTATGGGCTCGGTTATGGGCTCGGTTATGGGCTCGGTTATGGGCTCGGTTATGGGCTCGGTTATGGGCTCGGTTATGGGCTCGGTTATGGGCTCGGTTATGGGCTCGGTTATGGGCTCGGTTATGGGCTCGGTTATGGGCTCGGTTATGGGCTCGGTTATGGGCTCGGTTATGGGCTCGGTTATGGGCTCGGTTATGGGCTCGGTTATGGGCTCGGTTATGGGCTCGGTTATGGGCTCGGTTATGGGCTCGGTTTATGGGCTCGGTTATGGCTCGGTTATGGGCTCGGTTATGGGCTCGGTTATGGGCTCGGTTATGGGCTCGGTTATGGGCTCGGTTATGGGCTCGGTTATGGGCTCGGTTATGGGCTCGGTTATGGGCTCGGTTATGGGCTCGGTTATGCGGTTATGGGGCTCGGTTATGGGCTCGGTTATGGCTCGGTTATGGGCTCGGTTATGGGCTCGGTTATGGGCTCGGTTATGGGCTCGGTTATGGGCTCGGTTATGGGCTCGGTTATGGGCTCGGTTATGGCTCGGTTATGGGCTCGGTTATGGGCTCGGTTATGGGCTCGGTTTATGGGCTCGGTTATGGGCTCGGTTATGGGCTCGGTTATGGGCTCGGTTATGGGCTCGGTTATGGGCTCGGTTATGGGCTCGGTTATGGGCTCGGTTATGGGCTCGGTTATGGGCTCGGTTATGGGCTCGGTTATGGGCTCGGTTATGGGCTCGGTATATGGGCTCGGTTATGGGCTCGTTATGGGCTCGGTTATGGGCTCGGTTATGGGCTCGGTTATGGGCTCGGTTATGGGCTCGGTTATGGGCTCGGTTATGGGCTCGGTTATGGGCTCGGTTATGGGCTCGGTTATGGGCTCTGGTTATGGGCTCGGTTATGGGCTCGGTTATGGGCTCGGTTTATGGGCTCGGTTATGGGCTCGGTTATGGGCTCGGTTATGGGCTCGGTTATGGGCTCGGTTATGGGCTCGGTTATGGGCTCGGTTATGGGCTCGGTTATGGGCTCGGTTATGGGCTCGGTTTATGGGCTCGGTTATGGGCTCGGTTATGGGCTCGGTTATGGGCTCGGTTATGGGCTCGGTTATGGCTCGGTTATGGGCTCGGTTATGGGCTCGGTTATGGGCTCGGTTATGGGCTCGGTTATGGGCTCGGTTATGGGCTCGTTTATGGGCTCGGTTATGGGCTCGGTTATGGGCTCGGTTATGGGCTCGGTTATGGGCCTCGGTTATGGGGCTCGGTTATGGGCTCGGTTATGGCTCGGTTATGGGCTCGGTTATGGGCTCGGTTATGGGCTCGGTTATGGGCTCGGTTATGGGCTCGGTTATGGGCTCGGTTATGGGCTCGGTTATGGGCTCGGTTATGGGCTCGGTTATGGGCTCGGTTATGGGCTCGGTTATGGGCTCGGTTTATGGGCTCGGTTATGGGCTCGGTTATGGGCTCGGTTATGGGCTCGGTTATGGGCCTCGGTTATGGGCTCGGTTATGGGCCTCGGTTATGGGCTCGGTTATGGGCTCGGTTATGGGCTCGGTTATGGGCTCGGTTATGGGCTCGGTTATGGGCTCGGTTATGGGCTCGGTTATGGGCTCGGTTATGGGCTCGGTTATGGGCATCGGTTATGGGCTCGGTTATGGGCTCGGTTATGGGCTCGGTTATGGGCTCGGTTATGGGCTCGGTTATGGGCTCGGTTATGGGCTCGGTTATGGGCTCGGTTATGGGCTCGGTTATGGGCTTCGGTTATGGGCTCGGTTATGGGCTCGGTTATGGGCTCGGTTATGGGCTCGGTTATGGGCTCGGTTTAGGGCTCGGTTATGGGCTCGGTTTATGGGCTCGGTTATGGGCTCGGTTATGGGCTCGGTTATGGGCTCGGTTATGGGGCTCGGTTATGGGCTCGGTTATGGCTCGGTTATGGGCTCGGTTATGGGCTCGGTTATGGGCTCGGTTATGGGCTCGGTTATGGGCTCGGTTATGGCTCCGGGCTCGGTTATGGGCTCGGTTATGGGCTCGGTTATGGGCTCGGTTATGGCTCGGTTATGGGCTCGGTTATGGGCTCGGTTATGGGCTTCGGTTATGGGCTCGGTTATGGGCTCGGTTATGGGCTCGGTTATGGGCTCGGTTATGGGCTCGGTTATGGGCTCGGTTATGGGCTCGGTTATGGGGCTCGGGTATGGGCTCGGGTATGGGCTCGGGTATGGGCTCGGTTATGGGCTCGGTTATGGGCTCGGTTATGGCTCGGTTATGGGCTCGGTTATGGGCTCGGTTATGGGCTCGGTTATGGGCTCGGTTATGGGCTCGGTTATGGGCTCGGTTATGGGCTCGGTTATGGGCTCGGTTATGGGCTCGGTTATGGGCTCGGTTTTGGAGGCTCGGTTATGGGCTCGGTTTTGGGCTCGGTTTTGGGCTCGGTTATGGGCTCGGTTATGGGCTCGGTTATGGGCTCGGTTATGGGCTCGGTTATGGGCTCGGTTATGGCTCGGTTATGGGCTCGGTTATGGGCTCGGTTATGGGCTCGGTTATGGGCCTCGGTTATGGGCTCGGTTATGGGCTCGGTTATGGGCTCGGTTATGGGCTCGGTTATGGGCTCGGTTATGGGCTCGGTTATGGTTATGGGCTCGGTTATGGGCTCGGTTATGGGCTCGGTTATGGGGCTCGGTTATGGGGCTCGGTTATGGGCTCGGTTATGGGCTCGGTTATGGGCTCGGTTATGGGCTCGGTTATGGGCTCGGTTATGGGCTCGGTTATGGGCTCGGTTATGGGCTCGTTATGGGCTCGGTTATGGGCTCGGTTATGGGCTCGGTTATGGGCTCGGTTATGGGCTCGGTTTTGGGCTCGGTTATGGGCTCGGTTATGGGCTCGGTTATGGGCTCGGTTATGGGCTGGTTATGGGCTCGGTTATGGGCTCGGTTATGGGCTCGGTTATGGGCTCGGTTATGGGCTCGGTTATGGCTCGGTTATCGGGCTCGGTTATGGGCTCGGTTATGGGCTCGGTTATGGGCTCGGTTATGGGCTCGGTTATGGGCTCGGTTATGGGCTCGGTTATGGGCTCGGTTATGGGCTCGGTTATGGGCTCGGTTATGGGCTCGGTTATGGGCTCGGTTATGGGCTCGGTTATGGGCTCGGTTATGGGCTCGGTTATGGGCTCGGTTATGGCCTCGGTTATGGGCTCGGTTATGGGCTCGGTTATGGGCTCGGGTTATGGGCTCGGTTATGGGCTCGGTTTATGGGCTCGGTTATGGGCTCGGTTATGGGCTCGGTTATGGGCTCGGTTATGGGCTCGGTTATGGGCTCGGTTATGGGCTCGGTTATGGGCTCGGTTATGGGCTCGGTTATGGGCTCGGTTATGGGCTCGGTTATGGGCTCGGTTATGGGCTCGGTTATGGGCTCGGTTATGGGCTCGGTTATGGGCTCGGTTATGGGCTCGGTTATGGGCTCGGTTATGGGCTCGGTTATGGGCTCGGTTATGGGCTCGGTTATGGGCTCGGTTATGGGCTCGGTTATGGGCTCGGTTATGGGCTCGGTTATGGGCTCGGTTATGGGCTCGGTTATGGGCTCGGTTATGGGCTCGGTTATGGGCTCGGTTATGGGCTCGGTTATGGGCTCGGTTATGGGCTCGGTTATGGGCTCGGTTATGGGCTCGGTTATGGGCTCGGTTATGGGCTCGGTTATGGGCTCGGTTATGGGCTCGGTTATGGGCTCGGTTATGGGCTCGGTTATGGGCTCGGTTATGGGCTCGGTTATGGGCTCGGTTATGGGCTCGGTTATGGGCTCGGTTATGGGCTCGGTTATGGGCTCGGTTATGGGCTCGGTTTATGGGCTCGGTTATGGGCTCGGTTATGGGCTCGGTTATGGGCTCGGTTATGGGCTCGGTTATGGGCTCGGTTATGGGCTCGGTTATGGGCTCGGTTATGGGCTCGGTTATGGGCTCGGTTATGGGCTCGGTTATGGGCTCGGTTATGGGCTCGGTTATGGGCTCGGTTATGGGCTCGGTTATGGGCTCGGTTTTGGGCTCGGTTATGGGCTCGGTTATGGGCTCGGTTATGGGCTCGGTTATGGGCTCGGTTATGGGCTCGGTTATGGGCTCGGTTATGGGCTCGGTTATGGGCTCGGTTATGGGCTCGGTTATGGGCTCGGTTATGGGCTCGGTTATGGGCTCGGTTATGGGCTCGGTTATGGGCTCGGTTATGGGCTCGGTTATGGGCTCGGTTATGGGCTCGGTTATGGGCTCGGTTATGGGCTCGGTTATGGCTCGGTTATGGGCTCGGTTATGGGCTCGGTTATGGGCTCGGTTATGGGCTCGGTTATGGGCTCGGTTATGGGCTCGGTTATGGGCTCGGTTATGGGCTCGGTTATGGGCTCGGTTATGGGCTCGGTTATGGGCTCGGTTATGGGCTCGGTTATGGGCTCGGTTATGGGCTCGGTTATGGGCTCGGTTATGGGTCGGTTATGGGCTCGGTTATGGGCTCGGTTATGGGCTCGGTTATGGGCTCGGTTATGGGCTCGGTTATGGGCTCGGTTATGGGCTCGGTTATGGGCTCGGTTATGGGCTCGGTTATGGGCTCGGTTATGGGCTCGGTTATGGGCTCGGTTATGGGCTCGGTTATGGGCTCGGTTATGGGCTCGGTTATGGGCTCGGTTATGGTTATGGGCTCGGTTATGGGCTCGGTTATGGGCTCGGTTATGGGCTCGGTTATGGGCTCGGTTATGGGCTCGGTTATGGGCTCGGTTATGGGCTCGGTTATGGGCTCGGTTATGGGCTCGGTTATGGGCTCGGTTATGGGCTCGGTTATGGGCTCGGTTATGGGCTCGGTTATGGGCTCGGTTATGGGCTCGGTTATGGGCTCGGTTATGGGCTCGGTTATGGGCTCGGTTATGGGCTCGGTTATGGGCTCGGTTATGGGCTCGGTTATGGGTTTGGGCTCGGTTATGGGCTCGGTTATGGGCTCGGTTATGGGCTCGGTTATGGGCTCGGTTATGGGCTCGGTTATGGGCTCGGTTATGGGCTCGGTTATGGGCTCGGTTATGGGCTCGGTTATGGGCTCGGTTATGGGCTCGGTTATGGGCTCGGTTATGGGCTCGGTTATGGGCTCGGTTATGGGCTCGGTTATGGGCTCGGTTATGGGCTCGGTTATGGGCTCGGTTATGGGCTCGGTTATGGGCTCGGTTATGGGCTCGGTTATGGGCTCGGTTATGGCTCGGTTATGGGCTCGGTTATGGGCTCGGTTATGGGCTCGGTTATGGGCTCGGTTATGGGCTCGGTTATGGGCTCGGTTATGGGCTCGGTTATGGGCTCGGTTATGGGCTCGGTTATGGGCTCGGTTATGGGCTCGGTTATGGGCTCGGTTATGGGCTCGGTTATGGGCTCGGTTATGGGCTCGGTTATGGGCTCGGTTATGGGCTCGGTTATGGGCTCGGTTATGGGCTCGGTTATGGGCTCGGTTATGGGCTCGGTTATGGGCTCGGTTATGGGCTCGGTTATGGGCTCGGTTATGGGCTCGGTTATGGGCTCGGTTATGGGCTCGGTTATGGGCTCGGTTATGGGCTCGGTTATGGGCTCGGTTATGGGCTCGGTTATGGGCTCGGTTATGGGCTCGGTTATGGGCTCGGTTATGGGCTCGGTTATGGGCTCGGTTATGGGTCGGTATGGGCTCGGTTATGGGCTCGGTTATGGGCTCGGTTATGGGCTCGGTTATGGGCTCGGTTATGGGCTCGGTTATGGGCTCGGTTATGGGCTCGGTTATGGGCTCGGTTATGGGCTCGGTTATGGGCTCGGTTATGGGCTCGGTTATGGGCTCGGTTATGGGCTCGGTTATGGGCTCGGTTATGGGCTCGGTTATGGGCTCGGTTATGGGCTCGGTTATGGCTCGGTTATGGGCTCGGTTATGGGCTCGGTTATGGGCTCGGTTATGGGCTCGGTTATGGGCTCGGTTATGGGCTCGGTTATGGGCTCGGTTATGGGCTCGGTTATGGGCTCGGTTATGGGCTCGGTTATGGGCTCGGTTATGGGCTCGGTTATGGGCTCGGTTATGGGCTCGGTTATGGGCTCGGTTATGGGCTCGGTTATGGGCTCGGTTATGGGCTCGGTTATGGGCTCGGTTATGGGCTCGGTTATGGGCTCGGTTATGGGCTCGGTTATGGGCTCGGTTATGGGCTCGGTTATGGGCTCGGTTATGGGCTCGGTTATGGGCTCGGTTATGGGCTCGGTTATGGGCTCGGTTATGGGCTCGGTTATGGGCTCGGTTATGGGCTCGGTTATGGGCTCGGTTATGGGCTCGGTTATGGGCTCGGTTATGGGCTCGGTTATGGGCTCGGTTATGGGCTCGGTTATGGGCTCGGTTATGGGCTCGGTTATGGGCTCGGTTATGGGCTCGGTTATGGGCTCGGTTATGGGCTCGGTTATGGGCTCGGTTATGGGCTCGGTTATGGGCTCGGTTATGGGCTCGGTTATGGGCTCGGTTATGGGCTCGGTTATGGGCTCGGTTATGGGCTCGGTTATGGGCTCGGTTATGGGCTCGGTTATGGGCTCGGTTATGGGCTCGGTTATGGGCTCGGTTATGGGCTCGGTTATGGGCTCGGTTATGGGCTCGGTTATGGGCTCGGTTATGGGCTCGGTTATGGGCTCGGTTATGGGCTCGGTTATGGGCTCGGTTATGGGCTCGGTTATGGGCTCGGTTATGGGCTCGGTTATGGGCTCGGTTATGGGCTCGGTTATGGGCTCGGTTATGGGCTCGGTTATGGGCTCGGTTATGGGCTCGGTTATGGGCTCGGTTATGGGCTCGGTTATGGGCTCGGTTATGGGCTCGGTTATGGGCTCGGTTATGGGCTCGGTTATGGGCTCGGTTATGGGCTCGGTTATGGGCTCGGTTATGGGCTCGGTTATGGGCTCGGTTATGGGCTCGGTTATGGGCTCGGTTATGGGCTCGGTTATGGGCTCGGTTATGGGCTCGGTTATGGGCTCGGTTATGGGCTCGGTTATGGGCTCGGTTATGGGCTCGGTTATGGGCTCGGTTATGGGCTCGGTTATGGGCTCGGTTATGGGCTCGGTTATGGGCTCGGTTATGGGCTCGGTTATGGGCTCGGTTATGGGCTCGGTTATGGGCTCGGTTATGGGCTCGGTTATGGGCTCGGTTATGGGCTCGGTTATGGGCTCGGTTATGGGCTCGGTTATGGGCTCGGTTATGGGCTCGGTTATGGGCTCGGTTATGGGCTCGGTTATGGGCTCGGTTATGGGCTCGGTTATGGGCTCGGTTATGGGCTCGGTTATGGGCTCGGTTATGGGCTCGGTTATGGGCTCGGTTATGGGCTCGGTTATGGGCTCGGTTATGGGCTCGGTTATGGGCTCGGTTATGGGCTCGGTTATGGGCTCGGTTATGGGCTCGGTTATGGGCTCGGTTATGGGCTCGGTTATGGGCTCGGTTATGGGCTCGGTTATGGGCTCGGTTATGGGCTCGGTTATGGGCTCGGTTATGGGCTCGGTTATGGGCTCGGTTATGGGCTCGGTTATGGGCTCGGTTATGGGCTCGGTTATGGGCTCGGTTATGGGCTCGGTTATGGGCTCGGTTATGGGCTCGGTTATGGGCTCGGTTATGGGCTCGGTTATGGGCTCGGTTATGGGCTCGGTTATGGGCTCGGTTATGGGCTCGGTTATGGGCTCGGTTATGGGCTCGGTTATGGGCTCGGTTATGGGCTCGGTTATGGGCTCGGTTATGGGCTCGGTTATGGGCTCGGTTATGGGCTCGGTTATGGGCTCGGTTATGGGCTCGGTTATGGGCTCGGTTATGGGCTCGGTTATGGGCTCGGTTATGGGCTCGGTTATGGGCTCGGTTATGGGCTCGGTTATGGGCTCGGTTATGGGCTCGGTTATGGGCTCGGTTATGGGCTCGGTTATGGGCTCGGTTATGGGCTCGGTTATGGGCTCGGTTATGGGCTCGGTTATGGGCTCGGTTATGGGCTCGGTTATGGGCTCGGTTATGGGCTCGGTTATGGGCTCGGTTATGGGCTCGGTTATGGGCTCGGTTATGGGCTCGGTTATGGGCTCGGTTATGGGCTCGGTTATGGGCTCGGTTATGGGCTCGGTTATGGGCTCGGTTATGGGCTCGGTTATGGGCTCGGTTATGGGCTCGGTTATGGGCTCGGTTATGGGCTCGGTTATGGGCTCGGTTATGGGCTCGGTTATGGGCTCGGTTATGGGCTCGGTTATGGGCTCGGTTATGGGCTCGGTTATGGGCTCGGTTATGGGCTCGGTTATGGGCTCGGTTATGGGCTCGGTTATGGGCTCGGTTATGGGCTCGGTTATGGGCTCGGTTATGGGCTCGGTTATGGGCTCGGTTATGGGCTCGGTTATGGGCTCGGTTATGGGCTCGGTTATGGGCTCGGTTATGGGCTCGGTTATGGGCTCGGTTATGGGCTCGGTTATGGGCTCGGTTATGGGCTCGGTTATGGGCTCGGTTATGGGCTCGGTTATGGGCTCGGTTATGGGCTCGGTTATGGGCTCGGTTATGGGCTCGGTTATGGGCTCGGTTATGGGCTCGGTTATGGGCTCGGTTATGGGCTCGGTTATGGGCTCGGTTATGGGCTCGGTTATGGGCTCGGTTATGGGCTCGGTTATGGGCTCGGTTATGGGCTCGGTTATGGGCTCGGTTATGGGCTCGGTTATGGGCTCGGTTATGGGCTCGGTTATGGGCTCGGTTATGGGCTCGGTTATGGGCTCGGTTATGGGCTCGGTTATGGGCTCGGTTATGGGCTCGGTTATGGGCTCGGTTATGGGCTCGGTTATGGGCTCGGTTATGGGCTCGGTTATGGGCTCGGTTATGGGCTCGGTTATGGGCTCGGTTATGGGCTCGGTTATGGGCTCGGTTATGGGCTCGGTTATGGGCTCGGTTATGGGCTCGGTTATGGGCTCGGTTATGGGCTCGGTTATGGGCTCGGTTATGGGCTCGGTTATGGGCTCGGTTATGGGCTCGGTTATGGGCTCGGTTATGGGCTCGGTTATGGGCTCGGTTATGGGCTCGGTTATGGGCTCGGTTATGGGCTCGGTTATGGGCTCGGTTATGGGCTCGGTTATGGGCTCGGTTATGGGCTCGGTTATGGGCTCGGTTATGGGCTCGGTTATGGGCTCGGTTATGGGCTCGGTTATGGGCTCGGTTATGGGCTCGGTTATGGGCTCGGTTATGGGCTCGGTTATGGGCTCGGTTATGGGCTCGGTTATGGGCTCGGTTATGGGCTCGGTTATGGGCTCGGTTATGGGCTCGGTTATGGGCTCGGTTATGGGCTCGGTTATGGGCTCGGTTATGGGCTCGGTTATGGGCTCGGTTATGGGCTCGGTTATGGGCTCGGTTATGGGCTCGGTTATGGGCTCGGTTATGGGCTCGGTTATGGGCTCGGTTATGGGCTCGGTTATGGGCTCGGTTATGGGCTCGGTTATGGGCTCGGTTATGGGCTCGGTTATGGGCTCGGTTATGGGCTCGGTTATGGGCTCGGTTATGGGCTCGGTTATGGGCTCGGTTATGGGCTCGGTTATGGGCTCGGTTATGGGCTCGGTTATGGGCTCGGTTATGGGCTCGGTTATGGGCTCGGTTATGGGCTCGGTTATGGGCTCGGTTATGGGCTCGGTTATGGGCTCGGTTATGGGCTCGGTTATGGGCTCGGTTATGGGCTCGGTTATGGGCTCGGTTATGGGCTCGGTTATGGGCTCGGTTATGGGCTCGGTTATGGGCTCGGTTATGGGCTCGGTTATGGGCTCGGTTATGGGCTCGGTTATGGGCTCGGTTATGGGCTCGGTTATGGGCTCGGTTATGGGCTCGGTTATGGGCTCGGTTATGGGCTCGGTTATGGGCTCGGTTATGGGCTCGGTTATGGGCTCGGTTATGGGCTCGGTTATGGGCTCGGTTATGGGCTCGGTTATGGGCTCGGTTATGGGCTCGGTTATGGGCTCGGTTATGGGCTCGGTTATGGGCTCGGTTATGGGCTCGGTTATGGGCTCGGTTATGGGCTCGGTTATGGGCTCGGTTATGGGCTCGGTTATGGGCTCGGTTATGGGCTCGGTTATGGGCTCGGTTATGGGCTCGGTTATGGGCTCGGTTATGGGCTCGGTTATGGGCTCGGTTATGGGCTCGGTTATGGGCTCGGTTATGGGCTCGGTTATGGGCTCGGTTATGGGCTCGGTTATGGGCTCGGTTATGGGCTCGGTTATGGGCTCGGTTATGGGCTCGGTTATGGGCTCGGTTATGGGCTCGGTTATGGGCTCGGTTATGGGCTCGGTTATGGGCTCGGTTATGGGCTCGGTTATGGGCTCGGTTATGGGCTCGGTTATGGGCTCGGTTATGGGCTCGGTTATGGGCTCGGTTATGGGCTCGGTTATGGGCTCGGTTATGGGCTCGGTTATGGGCTCGGTTATGGGCTCGGTTATGGGCTCGGTTATGGGCTCGGTTATGGGCTCGGTTATGGGCTCGGTTATGGGCTCGGTTATGGGCTCGGTTATGGGCTCGGTTATGGGCTCGGTTATGGGCTCGGTTATGGGCTCGGTTATGGGCTCGGTTATGGGCTCGGTTATGGGCTCGGTTATGGGCTCGGTTATGGGCTCGGTTATGGGCTCGGTTATGGGCTCGGTTATGGGCTCGGTTATGGGCTCGGTTATGGGCTCGGTTATGGGCTCGGTTATGGGCTCGGTTATGGGCTCGGTTATGGGCTCGGTTATGGGCTCGGTTATGGGCTCGGTTATGGGCTCGGTTATGGGCTCGGTTATGGGCTCGGTTATGGGCTCGGTTATGGGCTCGGTTATGGGCTCGGTTATGGGCTCGGTTATGGGCTCGGTTATGGGCTCGGTTATGGGCTCGGTTATGGGCTCGGTTATGGGCTCGGTTATGGGCTCGGTTATGGGCTCGGTTATGGGCTCGGTTATGGGCTCGGTTATGGGCTCGGTTATGGGCTCGGTTATGGGCTCGGTTATGGGCTCGGTTATGGGCTCGGTTATGGGCTCGGTTATGGGCTCGGTTATGGGCTCGGTTATGGGCTCGGTTATGGGCTCGGTTATGGGCTCGGTTATGGGCTCGGTTATGGGCTCGGTTATGGGCTCGGTTATGGGCTCGGTTATGGGCTCGGTTATGGGCTCGGTTATGGGCTCGGTTATGGGCTCGGTTATGGGCTCGGTTATGGGCTCGGTTATGGGCTCGGTTATGGGCTCGGTTATGGGCTCGGTTATGGGCTCGGTTATGGGCTCGGTTATGGGCTCGGTTATGGGCTCGGTTATGGGCTCGGTTATGGGCTCGGTTATGGGCTCGGTTATGGGCTCGGTTATGGGCTCGGTTATGGGCTCGGTTATGGGCTCGGTTATGGGCTCGGTTATGGGCTCGGTTATGGGCTCGGTTATGGGCTCGGTTATGGGCTCGGTTATGGGCTCGGTTATGGGCTCGGTTATGGGCTCGGTTATGGGCTCGGTTATGGGCTCGGTTATGGGCTCGGTTATGGGCTCGGTTATGGGCTCGGTTATGGGCTCGGTTATGGGCTCGGTTATGGGCTCGGTTATGGGCTCGGTTATGGGCTCGGTTATGGGCTCGGTTATGGGCTCGGTTATGGGCTCGGTTATGGGCTCGGTTATGGGCTCGGTTATGGGCTCGGTTATGGGCTCGGTTATGGGCTCGGTTATGGGCTCGGTTATGGGCTCGGTTATGGGTCGGTTATGGGCTCGGTTATGGGCTCGGTTATGGGCTCGGTTATGGGCTCGGTTATGGGCTCGGTTATGGGCTCGGTTATGGGCTCGGTTATGGGCTCGGTTATGGGCTCGGTTATGGGCTCGGTTATGGGCTCGGTTATGGGCTCGGTTATGGGCTCGGTTATGGGCTCGGTTATGGGCTCGGTTATGGGCTCGGTTATGGGCTCGGTTATGGGCTCGGTTATGGGCTCGGTTATGGGCTCGGTTATGGGCTCGGTTATGGGCTCGGTTATGGGCTCGGTTATGGGCTCGGTTATGGGCTCGGTTATGGGCTCGGTTATGGGCTCGGTTATGGGCTCGGTTATGGGCTCGGTTATGGGCTCGGTTATGGGCTCGGTTATGGGCTCGGTTATGGGCTCGGTTATGGGCTCGGTTATGGGCTCGGTTATGGGCTCGGTTATGGGCTCGGTTATGGGCTCGGTTATGGGCTCGGTTATGGGCTCGGTTATGGGCTCGGTTATGGGCTCGGTTATGGGCTCGGTTATGGGCTCGGTTATGGGCTCGGTTATGGGCTCGGTTATGGGCTCGGTTATGGGCTCGGTTATGGGCTCGGTTATGGGCTCGGTTATGGGCTCGGTTATGGGCTCGGTTATGGGCTCGGTTATGGGCTCGGTTATGGGCTCGGTTATGGGCTCGGTTATGGGCTCGGTTATGGGCTCGGTTATGGGCTCGGTTATGGGCTCGGTTATGGGCTCGGTTATGGGCTCGGTTATGGGCTCGGTTATGGGCTCGGTTATGGGCTCGGTTATGGGCTCGGTTATGGGCTCGGTTATGGGCTCGGTTATGGGCTCGGTTATGGGCTCGGTTATGGGCTCGGTTATGGGCTCGGTTATGGGCTCGGTTATGGGCTCGGTTATGGGCTCGGTTATGGGCTCGGTTATGGGCTCGGTTATGGGCTCGGTTATGGGCTCGGTTATGGGCTCGGTTATGGGCTCGGTTATGGGCTCGGTTATGGGCTCGGTTATGGGCTCGGTTATGGGCTCGGTTATGGGCTCGGTTATGGGCTCGGTTATGGGCTCGGTTATGGGCTCGGTTATGGGCTCGGTTATGGGCTCGGTTATGGGCTCGGTTATGGGCTCGGTTATGGGCTCGGTTATGGGCTCGGTTATGGGCTCGGTTATGGGCTCGGTTATGGGCTCGGTTATGGGCTCGGTTATGGGCTCGGTTATGGGCTCGGTTATGGGCTCGGTTATGGGCTCGGTTATGGGCTCGGTTATGGGCTCGGTTATGG